>OV725081.1:74200488-75517584 GCA_928085145.1 Nezara viridula
TTTCTAGATCTTTTGCCGCCTTGACAAGCCATCTCTGGCTGTCATGGGCTATTTCTTTCCACTTATCCGCATGCAGCTCAATTGCACCTTTGTTTATTCTTTCAATCCATCTGCTTTTTGGCCTTCTGCATACCATTGAGTCATTCATTGTTACGTAGAGACTTCCAGATGATTGCTCGGAGCTACATGCCCCGCCCATCGTAACCTAAGTGCCTTCATATCATGGGATATTAATTGATCAATTTCGGTAAACAGTTTCTTATTGGTTTTTCTTCTCCATGTGTAATGAATGCTCAGATCCCAGATTTTCTTGCATTAGATTTTGTATATATAAAATATATATATAAAAGATTTCTCTCAAATCTTTCAACATTGCTGGTTAGTGTCCAGCTCCCACAACCATATATTAGAACGGGCTTTATCATAGCATTGTACATCCTTAATTTCTTGAGATTTTTCAATGCCTTTTAATAATCGGGATTTCAATATCTTTGAGAGGGAGAAGAAAGCTCTGTTTGCGCTAGTTATACGCTGGTCTATTTTTGCCCGTTTGTCATTCATTGAAGTTATTGTGGGGCCAAGGTATTTGGATTTTTCACTCTCTGGAATGATTTTTTTTCTACGCAGGTCATGTTATTGGGATGGAATTTTCGGCTTACTATCATATATCTTGTTTTGTCTTCATTTACTTGTAGGCCGATCTGCTCTGCTTCTTATCAATGTCGTATCGAGTTTCTCAATGTCCTCTTGATAAATTCCAAGGACAGCTATATCATTTGCGTATCCAAGGATTTTATGATTCATATCGACGTGGATCCTCCGATTTTCCTGTGATGTTGCTATTATTTTCTCCAGGGCTAAGTTGAACAATATCGTTGACAGTCCGTTTCTCTGCAGTAAGCCCGTTCGAACTTTGAAGGAATCAGATAGTGCTCCTTTTAGACGCTTCTTACATACTAGATTTCAAAACACATCTTAAATAACAAAGAGGTCATCTATAAATAATACAGATGTAGAGATGGTTGACCGTTGATATAATATGAGAAGGAGTCAGTCGAGGGTGCGGTCAAATAAATAAAAAATTAAATTATATTAATTATTTTAATTTTTGCCGACGTTTCGACCCACTTTGCAGGTCATCTTCAGGGCTACAAAAATTACAAAACATTTTGAAAATAAAAAATAAATATAAGTATATATAAAATAAGAAGAAGTTGTCAGATACAGAAATAAAAGATGGTATCAGAGATATAGTGGGTGACAATGTAGTTAAATATTAAGAATTATATATGTAGAAGATACAAATAAATGGAAAATAAGTAGGAATAAAAATAAAAATAAAGGAGAATATATTTATTTTATTTATTTATTTTCATTTTTATTCCTACTTATTTTCCATTTAGTTGTATCTTCTACATATATAATTCTTAATATTTAAATACATTGTCACCCACTATATCTCTAATACCATCTTTTATTTCTGTATCTGATAACTTCTTCTTATTTAATATATACTTATATTTATTTTTTATTTTCAACATGTTTTGTATCTTTCGTAGCCCTGAAGACGACCTGCAAAGTGGATCGAAACGTCGGCAAAAATTAAAATAATTAATATATTTTAATTTTTTATTTATTTGACCGCACCCTCGACTAACTCCTTCTCATATAAATAATACATATACCATATACAGGATCTCACGTAAGTAGAGGAAAACTTTTATAGAAATGATAGAAGACCTCAAGAGCTTCAAAAAAGTTCATATAAAATTAAAGTAACTGTCCATCATTTCATGGTTTAATTTGATGTACTCCATGTTGCTATCTTCCAGTTAAATGGGTATGTTGTCTAGCTCTATCAACAATTATAAACTAAGTTTAGCAGCTCAAAAGTCCTCTTTGAATGGTTTTAACCTTGATACAAACTATATTTTATTTGAAGAAAATTTTGTCTAGTTAACAGTGAAGCAATTGTCAATTAGTTAAATTAAATATTTCTTTAGTTATACTTTCCTATTCAGTAAAAAAAAAGACAAAAATTTGAATTTCCTACTTTTCTCCTGAAAATCGACCTATTGTTTGTATGAACTTTTTTGTAGCACTCGAGGTCTCACTGTTATAAAAAATTCTCTCTATACGACACTGTGTATATAAACTATATAAATAACATAACAAACAAGCAATACAATTTTTGAAATTACTGTATGACTGCTAAACATTTGATTTACTCTGACAACAAAAAATATAAAATGAGTTGACTACTTATATATTTCATGATGATCTAAATATCATATCATTCGGATTCGAAAAAAATTGAAATCATTAGAGCCAAAAGCTTGCGAAGAAAAATAATTGCATGATACACGCAAAGAAGGAATGATTTTGAGGGATGAGAGGGGCTATTATTTTTTAATAACGTGAATTAAAGGGACAATTATACTATTGGGAGTAATATTTTAATTATCGATTTCAAACCCTGTTTTTTTTTTTGTAGATATTTTTAGACTTCCCTTTTCTCGCTAAATATAGTAGTTCTATGGTACAAACACCCTTTTTAAAATTGGTAAGTTATGAAACTTTTTGACTTTTTGAATTTTTTTTGAACTCTTTGAAAACTTTTTGAAAGTTTTTTTTTATAATTATACAAAATGTTTTTTCGTATTGTTTTTTATTTGAAAATTAATACATTCTGCCGCATTTGAGGGTATTAATATTAGGGCTACATTAAACATTCACACAATATGTACATAAAAATGATAACTAAAATATAGATAAAAGAAAAAGAGTTGTAGAAGGTAAAATAAAAAAATTAACATACATAGGTAAAATAAAAATAGAGAGAAACTAAATGAAATTTATATATATATATATATATATATATATATATATATATATATATATATATATATATATATAAAACACAAGGAATACACAAAATAAGCACAATATCATGAAAATGTCCAGGTGAAATCGTCTTATAAAATATCTATAAAATATCTCTAAACTTCCAACGGATCTTATACCACATATCGATATTTAGTCGAACTGGATCTTTAGGAACTGCTTTGAAATAAAAGAAAATAAAAAAAATTCTGAACTTTGTTTGGTGATAGTTAGGCTAACAACTAAATATAAAATGTTCCCCAGGTGTTAGTAAATGCTGATCTAAATTGAACCCATTTTATTCCAACTATTAACTTCCGCTAATCATATAATTGGTAAATTATAATCAATAATTTAGACAACAATATTTAGCATAAGAAGGATAAAAAGTTATTATAAAAATTACTTAAGACATTGATGGTGATGCGTACTAATTACGAAATATTTCAGAATAAACAATGTAATTATCTTAAAGTGGCTGTACTTTAATTTAACGAGATTAAAGAATAATTATTGAAATAATCTATACTTAGTCCGCGGTACTTCATCTTCTCGTAATTTTCAATTTTTACTTTCACTTACCTATAAAAATATATAATATAAATATATATTAAAGGAAATTCCCAAGAAAAAATCAGGAAAAAAAGTTATAAAGAAAAGAGAAATTTTATGGGGCCTAACTCCGTAAGTATATATTATACGTTAAAATTTATAATAAAACTTTTGAAAGGTAATTAAATTACCAACAAAACAAAAAAAAAAAATCATCGGAATCGAACCAGTATTAGCGATGATACAGCTTATTCTATTTTTTACACATTTTTTTAACTTATTACTTTCCTGCCTATCCTAGGTAAGGAAAGTATTGCAATCGGGTCAAATTTCCGATATGGGTTTTCGACGAATCTATACGTTTCAAAGCCTCCTGAGTCCGAAAAACATATTTTTAGCCATTTGTCTGTCTGTGCCAAGATTTTCTCGGAAACTACTGAACCGATTTTGTTGCTTCTTTTTTTTTTTGTTTTGTAGGGTTTTGACTACTGATGCCTGGGACAGAAATTCAGTACTACATGCGCAATAGCTTGCGACCAATAAATGAAAAACATGTGTTACTGAGGTAATGCTATTTTTTTTTTTTTTTAGGAAATAATTAATGATAAAAAAAAATGTTTAGGCGAATAATTGGAATTAACTATTTATTTATTTTCTGTTTTTGGCAATAATAATTTCCATTTAAACAACAATTGATTTATTTGTTGAATTTACATGTTTATGTTTCGGGAAATTTACTCCCATCTTCAGAACTATAATCCCATGTTTCCTTATCGATTCATTGCTAAAAATGACTTAAATAAAAATAATGCATGTTACAACACATGTTAGAATTGCGTTGTTACATTAATTTTGTAATTGAATTAAATCTAATGTGCTCCATTGTCATGTTTCTTTTAACTTGCCATTATAACATTAATGTTACTTTAGATGTATAATTGTTGAGAAATAATAAACCATTGTGAAATAATTTGCAGCGTTTTTAAATTGTAATTATCGTGTATATTGAATAGAATTAAACACGATAATTAAGTAAATAATTTATATCAATGGGATAAATTGTAAAAATAATTTATGGGCTAAATATAACATGTTAGTCTTTTTTTTTTTTATTATTATTTTCATTTGTGTTTTTAGTATCCTTTTTATTATTATTCTAAACATCCTCTCCATTTTAGAGTTGTTAGGTACTTACTATAATTATTTCTCTTAGAAATACAAAGCTTCTCTGTAAGAGTTAGCTATTATTAACTGGCGTTTCAAATCCGCCACCGACTGGAGTGTACTTTCTACAACAGATCTCCTGACCTCAATTAAGGCCTACGAGCAGCTAACCTTTGGAAAAAGAAAGAAGAAAAAAAAACGTAGGCTGTCACTTTTTCTTCTTGGATTTCTTTAATTTATTAATTCAAAATCTTTCACAAATAATACCCTAACTAAAATTTTAAGAAATTTGATTGAATAAAATCGCCCTTTTTTATCAGTTTATTGTTACACAATCGGACAGCACTCGTAAATAAAGTATTTCTATCTCTCATTAGATTAATTAATGATTAATAAAAAACAGATTAATTAACTTGTACAATTAATTCCCTGAATTCAAATAAAGCCTTGAAGTAGATAATCTTAAAATTTTGAGTTTCATTTATAAATTGAAAATTTCTCATATTATGATTATAATGAAAAAAAAACAAGACGGGTATTCGAGTCTAATAATATACGTAATGATACTATTATTTTTAATAATGCCTTTATTCTATATATTATATACAATTTTTTTTATTTATTTATTTATTTAGACATATAATATTCTGTCACAGGGACAATAATTATATTGATAAATGAACACATTCACACCGTATATACAAAAAAAAACGATATTAACAAAAGTAAAATAATAACTAAATGATAATAAATAAAAGCTATATACAATAAAAAAATAAAATAACCTAAATATAAGTAAATTAAAAACATAAAAATACAGTCATACCTATACAATACAATATATACAATCAGGCGGGGAACCCAAATCCCTACGCTATTCTCTCAACCGCCTCACTGGTGCTAAAGCCGGTGGAGTTTGAGCGAGAGCGTTAATATACAATTAAACTATGGAAAATATACAATAAATTTTACCTCATGGAAATCCGTCTTCCAAAGAGACAATAATACTGTTCAATTTGATATAGCCAAACTTGGCAATCTAAATTCATTAAGTTTATATATATATATATATATCAAACTCAAATCAATTCCTTGATCTGGAATACCAAGATGTACCAGAAATGAACCTCAGAACAATTTATATATATTATCTAAGGATTTTAAAGTTATGTCAGTAATATACGACTATAAGTGATTTTTCTATACTTTATTATTAATTGTATGTATACGTGCATATCCTTCAGTGAAAATAAATTAGTTTAAAATATACCGATAATAACTATAAACACTAAAATGAATAACAATTAGAAGACACTAACTTTTGAGTTATTAAATTGGGCAAAGCGGTTTCATGTAGTATAAAACTTGATGTACTGAAATTTAACTTCTACCACGTTAGAGAAAAACCTTACAAATTTGAGTAGTTGACAACCTAATATTTCAATCTTATATATATATATATATAACACCTCTTATCTAAACTAAATATAATAGTAGAGATTCTTTTTCTGCTGTCAGAAGCGATAGATTTAAAGTCATACAATGGACTATTGTTGAGATAAAACGTACTTCTTGTCAAAAGCTTCATAATTACTATGATTGCCATTGGAAAATTTATCACGTATTTAGATTTCTAAATTAAAATATTATTTTTCTGTATAATTTATTTTATTTATTGTACATAGAGTGTGAATGTGATCTTTGAACTCTATTATAAATGTCCTAGAGACAGATTGTAGTATTTTTCAATAAATAAGTTAAAAAAATTAAAATATTGCGGTTTATAATAGTCTACAACCAAATAAACTAGAAGGGTATTATACAACTTTTCATTTAATCATACCACTCTTTGCTCGAATAATAACCGTAATTTATATGGCCTCTGAAGTTTAGATTGTATTATTATTAATCGACATAAAAAGAAATTGAACGCAACCACAGTTCGGACAAATTTTTAATTTATTTAAAAATCTATATTATACATCGCGCCTTATTACCAATTTATATTATTAAGTAATTACTCTTATTGCCAATTTATAACCATAACATATATAACTTGTGCAGCTTCATACAAGCCCAACAATAATTTGAGTATTTTTTTTTTTTTAAGTATTGTATGCTATATAGTGCTTTCTTTTCTATTTCATATTAATTGTAATTATATCGCAATATAATATAAATAATATTATATAAAATATAATCATTAAGATATTGTATTCAAGGGGAAATGACTAGTTCGAAAAATAACTGCTGTCTCCTATTTAACATCAAACTATGATGTTACCATCATTCCAGATGAATACCATTTCCTGTACAAATTTTTAAGTCTAAAATCATTATTTTGTATTAGGAGAATAGGAGATTGCAGGAGATAAACACATACGTAATTAAATGAAAAGTTGTATAATTTGTAAAATAATCGGCATAGGAGAGTTGTGAAGTTGATTTATTATATCCTACTCTCTTAATAATAAAATAAAATACGAAAGTAACATTTTTAGATAATAGAGAAAAAGGTAAATTGAGAATAATAGCTTTATAAACCTTGTGCATTATTAAGATTATAAATTAGAAAGCTCCCTTGAGGAACACTAGTTTTCTTTTTTAAATTAGACAAAGCGTAGCTCAGTGAATAAAGCATTAGAGACCATTGCTATATATATATATATATATATATATATATATATATATATATATATATATATATATATATATATTATTGGTATATATTATGGTATATATATATACCATTGCTCGAGTACGGCTACAACAGATTATTTATTTAAATTTATAGATTGGTAAGTAGTCGACTGATTAATTATAAAGATGAAACAGAAATTTCATTCACCTAATGACGAACGATACCATAAAAAAGAATATGGATGAGAGATTCCCTTACATAATCGTTAAAGTAAATTATAACTCCCGATCGTTTTTCCTCATTCCTGTCTTATCTTCTTGTTTTTCTTTTCTTCAGAAGAATGATTAAGACAGCCCGTCTCATGATTGTTATTAGTTTTATAATTGACAGGCAATTCTTAGAAATAAAAGTAAAAAAAAAAAGTAACGGCTTACTGTTGTGAAATAACCAATGGATTCACGTTATGTAAATTTTAAAAAAACTTTATATGAAAAAAATATGTAATCAGAAAGTTAAATGAATTTCATAGGTGTATTTATCCACAGTAATAGATCTTATATATTTATTCACGGGTTAATTTAATTCTACGTTAACATCTGGTAGCTATTATATTTTAAATTATTATTTATCACTATGTAACTGTAATCTGAATTGAATAATTACAGTTATAAAAATATTTTTTAGTTAGTATTACATTTTCTTTCCTCATCTTCATTTACTTGATTATTTGAAGATATCACACAAATAAACATAAAATCTGACTTTAGTATTTTTTTTTTTAGTACTGATTAAGAATCTGCTGACATTTATTGCTTGATTGGACTTCAAAAATTAATTTCAAATATTCATAGTATCGTTAAAACATACTTAATAATGATTGAGTTGAAGAAAATTTAGAAATAGGGTCACGGACGTATCTGCAGGGGAGCTTTGGGGCTGAAGCCCCTCCAAAATGGTAAGATATAAGCATGTTTTCACGGAAAAAATATTTAAAAATTATCTCTTAAAGTATGATTGTTCGTGTGATTACATTTCAAAAGGACTTTAGGAATCACTTAAATACCGTTTTATATAGGTTTTTCAGTTTCTTATATATATAGGTTTTTTCATATATACACATATATATATTGTATATTGTATAATATATTCATATATTACATATATATAGGTTCGTATATTATATAGGTTTTTTAAGTTTCTTTCTTTTTTCCAAAGTAATTATCGTTATTTTTATGAACAAAAAAAGCTTTCGGGCTGAAGCCCCTCCAAAATTAAATCTTGAATAACTAGTGCGTAGGGTGAACGCACCAGTTATAGATAGGGGTACAGTGGTGAACTTGTAAATAATAAGCTTTCCTACAGATTTAAAGGTTCCATTTTTTTCTAGGTTGAAGAACAACGCCTTCTATAAATTTCTCAAAAGAAACTTTTAAAATGCCTATCGTTGTTGTTTCTATAGTACTCTTGAGATCTGTGTCTTTTATACCTTCCTATTAACAGTTTTGCTAGGAGTAAGTTGAACATTTATCTTATCTTGTCTCTATAGTTAAACAACGTGTTCATTGCTGGCACCGATCCCGTCCATTACTAGAACAATTAAATTTCGGGTTGTCCATCAGTAGTGCAAACAATTTTTTTTAAATGGAGATCGTTCATAACTGAATATTTTTTTCAATTTTAAAGTGTTAAACAGAAAAAGGAGACCTTAGAGATTCTAAACATCAAACGGAGAAGTTTATAACTATAATAATTACGGCGTCATAAGTCAAAAAAGACAAAAATTTACTTTGCTATGTCCATCAGTGGTGCGCTTACCTCAAGTTTTATCGCAGAATACTAAAATTGGAAAGACACGCAATGCTATATCCTGAATCTGTTCGTCATATTCTTTATAAAACCACACGAACCACTAAACTACACGCAATTTCCATGACACTAATACGTCACAGAAGTCATCTCATATGCGGAAAAAGAAGTGGAGGAAATACTTTCATATGTCTATAATATTATCAATCTAATAATATTATTCTTAGAGAAATAGATGGTAAAGAGAGTAAAGACGACAGTTATTTTTTTTATCCTTTTTTTTTTTGTTATCTATTTATTGAATAATAATACAATCAGCCACTGGAGGGCTATAAGTATTAGGGCTAAGAGTTCTCATTCAAACAATATATACAAATAATAGAGAAATAAATATAAATATAAAAAGTAAATAAATAAAACTGATGAAGAAAGAAAATAAAAGAAAAAAAAAGTAAACAATAACATAAAAAGAAACTTATAAACACAATCATACCTATATACAATATATACATTCGCCCAGGAATCTCCGAGCCAGGCTTTTTCCCCCTCATGTGGAAGGCAAAGCAAGACTCTAGGAGATCCCAGTGCCACTTTTCCAGCCGCATCACTAGTATTAGAAGCCAATGGAGACTGAAAGAGGGCACTAGAGCCACAGACGATCGGGACATGAGTGGAGAAGCTGGCCATTGCCAGGACTCCAGAAGCATATTTACAAGAGATCTCTCGGCCACTGCCGTTTTAACCTTCGTGGAGGATTGTAGGGATGAAGGGAGCTGGATAGAGACTGAGCTAGAGGATTTGGATGATGGATAAGGTTTTGGTGAAAGTTTGAGAATCTGGTTGGGATGATGTCGAGGACAAATGGGATGTTAAGGTCATAGTGTAGGGTCTTGTTTGTGACATAATATGGGGCATTGACTATTGTTCTAAGTACTTTGGACTGGAAGGATTGGATACGTTTGATATTCGAATGTTTAGTAGTTCCCCACAGTTCAAGTCCGTAGGTCCAGATAGGTTTCAGTATGGTCTTGTAGATTAAAAGTTTATTTTCAATCGAAAGATGGGATGTCCTACTTAGTAATCTATACAGCTGGCCATATCGTCGGTTAAGTTGTTGTCTTTTAAGTCTGGTATGTGGGTTCCAAGTTAGTCTTTTGTCGAGAAGGAAGCCAAGGTAACGAACTATGTCTGAGTAGGGAAGTGGAATTGAATTAAAAAGGATTGACGGACAGGATCTGCGTCGCAGGGTAAAAGTGATATGTTTGCATTTTGATTCATTGATTTTGATGCGCCAGTTGTTGCACCACTGCTCAATCAAGGAGAGGTGAGATTGTAGGTTTAGAGATGCTATTTGAGGATCTGAGTGGGAAGATAGAATGGCAGTATCATCAGCAAATGTAGCTAGAAATGTATCGGGATTTGAAGGGATATCGGAAGTGAAGAGGATATAGAGAACTGGGCCCAAGACACTGCCACCAGCCTCAACCGGATAGTAAGTGGAGAATTCGGTGGCACAACGGACTTGAAAGGAACGATTTGAGAGGTAGGATTTGAGGACTAGGTATAAGGATTGGGGTAAATGGGTTTTGAGCTTGAAAAGCAAGCCATCGTGCCACACTCGGTCGAAAGCTTGTGCTACGTCCAGAAAGGCACCAGTGCAATAATGCTTGTTTTCAAGTGCAGAGGATATATGGTCCACAACACGAAGGCCTTTAATAGAAAACGTTTCATATGCTCCATTTATAACCTACATTTATTACCTCCAAATAGTCGGAATATTCTCAACTATTCAATCTCAATCCCTTAAATAATTCTTCTGTTTGCATTTATCATATTTTATGTTCAACCAGTTAATTCGTTCAATTTATTTTGTTATATTTGTAGCGAAGTTAGTTAAAAAGCACCACGGAATTTTAACCTGCAGTCGTGAAAAGCACAATCTAACGGATCATCAGCACAAAATAATTGTAGTAGGTATTGATCGATTCACGAATTTTGAGAGCCCTGTCAGTGTGTTATAGTGTTGTCTAAAATCAGTCTTGGCACTTTGCAAGACCAGGACTGGTAAAAAAAAATCGATTTTTTAAATAAATTTAAGGCAAAATAGTTACTAATACTTGACAATCTTAATTGCTATATGTTAATAATTGGTATAACCAATATACTTTTGCATTTAATTCCTCTAATTTTTCATTCGGGCTTAGTTAGGGTTCTCTTATCTAAAAAAAATACAGTAATATCTCTATAGTAAAAAGCTAATAAGTAGCTGCAAGACTGTTGCGAGACTCTAGCGCAAGACCAAGACCATGACCAAGACTGAGTTTGCAAGACCAAGACTCGTATCGGTCTAGCCTTTGTGCAACACTACCTGCCAAAGTTTCGCCAATTCAGGCATCACCGGGACAGAAAAAACAAGATGAGATATATGCAGAAAGCAAAAAGAAAAGTGGAGGAAAAATATGTCTCGAATTTCGGCAACACTACTCATTATCACCAAAATACTATTAGGTTTCTATTATTTTTTTGTAATATTCATATTTATTTAATTTTTTTTATCCTTTATTTCAATTGTTCATATTTATTATTTTAACAGTCAAGTATATCTCCATCTATGGATAAACAAAAAAATTTTTGGTTAATAAAATATTAATTGCCAGTGAGGCGATTGAGAGAGTAGCGCAGGGTTCTCCCTGAAGTTCCCTCGCCTGATTGTATATAGGTATGCATGTGTTTTATGCTTAATTTTAATTTTATTATTTTTAGGTTATTTTATTTTATTTATTGAATATACTTTTGATTATTATTTATAGTTATTTTGCTTTTATTTATTTTATATTTTTTGTGCATATAGTATGAATGTTATCCTACCTCACTATAACTAGTGTTCATGTGACAGATTGTTGTAATACTCAATAAATAAAAAGTAAAAAAAAAAATATATTAATTAATTTTCGCATATTATAAATAAGTATGGTTGTGATCATGACATTACGTAATATTTTATTTAAAATTTAACTTTGATTTTCTTTATTATTTTTTAAAAACATTTTTCTAGGTAATTAAGAGCAATGAACTTTTTGAATTTATTGTAATTATTAGGTTTATTTAAAATATTTATAACGTGTGGTATTATTGTTGTCGAGATATATCCGATCCCGAATCGATTTTTCTTGCATTCGACTGTTGATATGAGTTGTGCTATCAATGGCTTGCGTTGATTTGTTGTTTGTAATCCTGATAACGCTTAAATTGATGAAACGATTGAAGGGATATTCATTGACATACTGAAGGTTTGGTTCGGTGAAGGTTATTACTGCCCTAGTGATTTTAACAATAATATCCAAATTGATTACTAGAAACAAAAAAAAGAAAAAGAAAGGATTGTGAGGGTTCTAAAACAATGTATATACATACACACATACTCACAAAACAATGCATACAGTTTGCAGTGCTCAAGATCACAAGGCACTGCTGTATTGGAAAGAGAGGGCGACGACCCAGAAGGAGATAGAGGAAAAGCGAGGCAGTACTGGAGAGAAACTGCCTTTCTACAGACCTCTAATGAAAGGCTGCTTGTATAACAGTCTACGTCACCGTTCCACCGCACAACACACCAGTCCCCAAGCTCTCTAATATTCTACGGTACCGTATTATTGCAAAATGGTAGACAACAAAATAAAATAAAATAGTTTATTATATTTAATCTATATATGATTATTATTATTTTTTTTTTTTTTTTTATGAAAATCCATTCTAATCTAACGGTCTTTTATCATACATTTTTACAATATTAAAAATGATTATTATTTAACGTTTCGGCTCCAAGAGTTAAGTGAGTCAGTCTAGACTACAGCTCAGTGGTGAGAAAATGGGGAAGATAAAAAAAGAAAAGAAATTAAGAATCGAGTTTTTGATAAAATGAGGAAAGAAGAAACCTTTTTTTAGAATTTCGGAATAAAAACAAAAATAAAACAAAACGTTTTAGATTAAATAAAACAAGCACTGCCATAAAGTAGTATTCTACAGACAGATATATTTTAAGAAAAAATTGTTTTTAATATGACAAATGTTTTTTGTTTTTTTTTTAAACGAAAAGAATTTTCGAAAATGGCTCTTGGAGTAAAAAATTGTAAAAATGTTTTGAGAGAGAAATACTTTATTTAAAGCAGTGCTGCCCTACTACATAGCGTTCGTTGCTCGACACACTGTATACTTATCAATCTTTTTTTTGGACATACAAATTATATACAAATTCCTTTTCATATTACACAGCACAAACAATATAAATACTACAATATAATAATACATACAACTACAATCATACAATATATTATATATACATATTTCGGTGAAACCTATACAAGATAATTTCTAAAATTTATAGTGCTAAAAAAAATATATATATATATATATATATATATATAAATATATAGTATTCGAATGCCAAAGTTTTAACACGAGAAAATTAGAACGCACACACAACACAGACAAAAATATATGACCACTTAAATAATATTAAAAATCAATAAATAAATGAATAATGATTTATAATATATTATTATAATAAAATACTGTCAGATTAAAAAGAATTTTTCTAAAAAAAAAATCATATATAGATTAAATATAATAATTAATAAAAAATTTCACAAAAAATAAATGAATAATCTTGTTGTTGTTTATCATAATTATAAATAATTAGAAACGATACCTGTGGTTTCAATATAAATAATCTGGTTATTTGAAAGTCTACTTGAGACAATAAAAGCCATTTTTTCTTCTCAAAATTTTCCACTGCTTTGAAGTTAAGCACATCCTCGCCAACGAGAATGAGAAGTGTTAATTTTTAGAGCCAGAAAAAAAAATTAACGTTGATAAAGTAATATAACTTTGTAAATTCCAGTATTTTCTTTATCATTATAATAATAATATAATTAATATCAGATGTACGATCTGCAACTCCTAGTGTGCTCTCCTTCTGATAATCATGATAACATTCCTAGTTTAAAGAATACTGCTGCTTGCCAAAGGAGGCATCACGGGAGAGGGGGAGCTTTCGGGCTGAAGTCCCCCTCTCCCCCCCAAAATGGTAAAATATAACCATTTTTTATCGACAAAAATATTAAAAAATTATCTCTTAATGTATAATTGTTCGTGTAAATACATTTAAAAGGGCTTTAGGAATCACTTAAACTCCATTTCATATAGGTAGTTAGTTTCTCTCATTTTCCTGCACTAATTATCGCTATTTTTTTGGGAAAAAAAAGCTATTGGCTCCCCCCCCAAAAAAATTAAATCCTGGATCCGCTAGTGGGAGACATAACATTAAATTGGACATGACCATCATGGAAAAGCTGCATTGGGCTGCCGGATAGCCTTGGAGCCAAGTCCCGAAAATGGATCTCAGGCTACGGTTTGAATGTAAATTACGAAAGTGTATGTTATTCTGAGTAAAACGAATCTTATCTGCCATTCCAGAACTACTGCTGTCCAAAATGGCGGCTGATCTAAAGGGTATTAGACCATTAACTTCAGAATCGAAACGAGTAATATATTACGGAAAATGTAGGCAAAATTATTTATTTTTTTAACTTGTAAAATGGATTCAAATAGGTAAAAAACAAAATTTCTAACGCGGAGATCCAAGCGAAAACGCTTTACAAAAGTTTTCCAAAAAAGCCTCATTTTTTCGATCTTTTTTCACACTACTTGTACAGTGCATCGAATTGAAAAACATATAATTTAAAAAATTTAAGAACGTTACAATGTGCATTTAATAAGTAATTAAACTAAATAAATTGGTTAAATGGTATAGTACAAAACCATGAGATTTTTTTTTTGGTTCTTCCCTACCTCGCCTTTTAGGCTATACGGGATTTTCCCGGGCCTGGGGGTGAGGGCGGGGAAATTTAAAATCCCCTCCGGCACCGGGACGCGAACTCGTACTTTTTATATCATCTCAAATCTCTGTTATCCGGTTGCCAGGCAACTAACTAGTGGTGCTGTTACACACGCTTTAGCCTATTCGGCCACCCCGCCCCCTAACACAAAACCATGATCTAATAACGCTGATTTTTACCATTTTTTTTTCCCCCAAAACTGAGATAAATTACTAAAAATTACCTTTTAGCTTGAAAATAAGTTCTCTAAGAGATAACCGATTTCGAACGTAGTAATTGACCTACATTGAAAATGATGGTATTTAATGAGCGTAGAATTTAAAGTTCTGTAACTTTTATTCTATGAGATGTTTTTCTTAGTGAACTCATTTCCAAGCGATAGAGCCTATTATAGTTATTTGTCCCAGTTTTAGGTCAATTCAGTACAAATCAGCGTTTGCTGACCGTGGTTAAGGACAAATCCATTTATCCAAATTATTAAGTTTAGTTACTCCTATCAATTTAACGTTCTTTAATTTCTTGAAGAGTACATTTTTCGCTTGAAGCACAGTTCAATTATAGGTGAAAAACATAAAAATACCAAAATAATCTGTTTTTTTTTTGGCTGTCGAAAGTTTTCCCTTTGTTGGTTCCGTTAGCAATTTAGTTTTTTACATGCTTGAACCAATTTATACAAGTTAAAAAAATGTTTTCTTTTAAATATCAAGGCGCAGCTGTTCCTTATTAAAACAAATGAAGGAAAAATGTTGACATGGGATTGTTAAAGTAAAAAATAAAACTTGATAATGGGACCAGTACTGGCCGAAATTCGTCTATGAAATTAATAAATAAATTGAAAAATCTTTAATCAAATTGCCTGGTACATGAAAAAGAAAATATTATTTTAAAAACTGCTTCTCAGAAATTATTGGTCGTAAACCAATGACTCCCTGTCCTACGGTTTCCTTCAACAATACTCCACTTATCCCTGTTGAGCAAATTCGCTACCTAGGACTCCACCTGGACAAACGACTAACTTGGAATCCTCATACTAGACTGAAACGACAAGAAACCGCTCGACGTTTCCGATTATTTCAGCACTTACTAGACAAACGATCTAAACTTCCAATTAATTACATAAGACTCATGTACATGACTATAATAAGGCCTATTTGGACTTAAGGAGTTGAGTTATGGGGCTCTACTAAACCATCGAATTCCTCTCGTATCCAATCCTTACAATCCAAAATCCTTCTTAAAATCCTCAATGCTTCCTATTTTGTTACAAATAAAACCATTCATAATGACATTAATGTTTCTTACGATTCAGATCTGGCCCAATCCAGATACCTATCCTTCCATAATAAACTTCAGAATCATCCCAACCCTCTCGTTTCTAACCTTGCTTCCTCTTCAATTTCTGATAACACTCCGAGGCGTCTGAAAAGAAGATGGCCCCGTGATCTCCTAATGTATAGAGATACCATTAGAGTGCTACCATTGGGTAGTTACTCAGCAAGTGTTTTCACGTCATTATATCCATATGTTCAAATTTACAAGATGTATTTCTTTAATACACTTGTAATTATCATTAAGAAATAATACTAATTTGTTTATAATATTTTTTATATCATATGTTTCCTATGGAACTACAACAATTGCTCTTATCATCAGCAAAGAAAAGTACTAACTTGGGAAAAGAATTGCAATATACTAGTAATTGGTCACGATCTTGTGATTTAGGATCGAGTGATTGAGCGAGTAGAAGAGTTCCCATTGTACCGCTAACCGAGGGCTCTTACAATGGCTTAATTATGAAACAAGTCGGAGCTAACAAATTATAAAGCATCGTCACTGTTAAGTGCATGTACAATACCGTGCTTTTATTATGTAGTATTTACAGCGTCAAAAAAAACAAAAAAAAAAAACATGTTAGTTGTTTTCTATTATATTTATCAGTTCAATTATTATAAAATTACTGGTCAACAATATGGAGGAATAGTTCCTCTAAGGTCATTTGTCATTTATGATACCGTCTTTACTCTTCAGGAAAATAATATAAAAAGATAATTAACAAACGGATTGATGAATGATAATGAAGATAAAACAAAATTGGCAGGAATTTCAGTCATGATAATATTTATTGGGTTAGGCGACGTTTCGGCCAAATCATGTAGGTCTTCATCAGGGCTGAATATTATAAAGTATAAAATGACATCAGTAAAATAAAAAATGTAAGGCGGATAAAAGTGCAGAATAACAAAAAGATGAATGTAATAAGAATAAATAAGGAAAATAAGAGTTAAGAATAAAATAGAAAAATGATAAATGTAAAAGTATAAAATAAAAAAAAACATTGAAACATGATAAGAAAATAATTTTTTTGATATATATAATTGAAAAAGATAAGTTTATTAAAAATAAGAATTTAAAAAACAACAACAACATACAAACAAATAGTTAGAGCGAATAACAAGCACAAAAATAATTTAATAAATAATAAAATAATAAATAAATAATAATAACAATAAATAGGAACATGAAATCTGATGCTTTCTTGTGATCTCAGATTCCTGCAATATCAACTACTAATAAAGAATAAAATAATATTAATTTAATAGTAAAAAAGACAAAAGACATATCAAATCCAGTTGGCTACTATTCCGTAACCATGAATTTTGCTAAATATTTTAGATTTAAGAAATTTATTGTCAGGTTTGAAAAAAGAAATACTAATTTATACATCTTTATTACTGTATTTAAAATATGTATTACCTTAGTGTAAGTACAAATTTTGAGAAGTTCTTGTGGTTCAAATTTACTTTTAAGTATACATTTAGAAGATGTGTTTTATAATTTGAAAGATTGTTTTACCTCCATGGAAATTCTTGAAATATCTTTCTAAAGCATTAATTTAAATGTCTCATGAGAATATATTGTTATTATCCATTTTTTCTTAAGATAGAAAATGATATGTAAAACAAATGAATCATAAATAAAAAATAAAAAACTTTATTTGATCGGTTAGTGGAAGGACTGAATTTTTATTTATTAATCGATATCTGGATTCTACATTAATTTTTTTTTAAGTATAAATATGGATGCAACGATGTAAAACAAAAACCGTCTGCCAAGTAAAGTCATTATAGCTTCTTCACCGTTTTCATTGGTTAAAATGTATCTATATTTCTTTGTGCTTTATTAGTGTAATTTCATATTTTATTGTCCTCAGCTATTTTTCATAGTAGTAGACTTCAAAATGTCACCTTTAGCAAAAATAGAATAAAAGTTGAAAATTTTTGCATACGACCTTTTGCACTAATAGTAGTGATATATACTTAATAGGTATGCTTTCACTCGTAAAATGGATGGAACTAGAAAAACCATAAGAAAAATTCAACTTGTTGTTTGTTCGGAGTTAACGAGACAAATACTTTTCTTCAGCTAGAACAAAACTAATTAAGCTGGAATATAAAAATATGGGAGAAGTACACACAACTTCGATATTTAAGGAGGAAATCGAGACCAATGCCCTTTTTTTTCGGGATAATAAAATATGGCTGAAGAGAGGGGAACACATATTCCCCGAATCGTTCAATTAATAACTATCAAAAATTAATTTCGACTTGATTTTTATTAAATTGCCCTTAAGGCATACACTAAAGTGTGGATAGAAATTAAAAAATAAAGGTCAAAATTAAAAAATAATTTTAACCGTTGTGAAGTAATGAAGTAAACTTTTATTGACTGTATTTTGTCTGTTCAAAACGACATTTATTTTTCTAATATTTAAAATAGAAAATAAAAACCTTGCGAAGAATTCTGAACCAATTCTTATAAATACTCCTAGTCTGCAAACGTTTAAGATCCTTGAAAGTAAATCACCCTCAACGGGAACTGTTCCAAGAAGTCGTGGAGTAACCCCGCAGTAGTTGCTATTAATGAAGTTCTAGGAGGAGATGCAAAATTCAGTAGCCGATAGCCTCCGTTCACAACTAATGGGTACTTTGTATCGGGGCCCATGAACCAGTATCTTCCTATTAAGGATAATGGGGGTACTGCTTGTTCTAAATAAGGGGTCATGTTAAGGAATGTAGTGAAAAAGCAATTCAATAAGAAAAAAAAGCGATGAATTATTTAAGGGAAGTTTGCTCCTATATATTAATGAGTTATTGAATAAAACATTTCATTATGAAGAATAATGGAAATTTTCATTATGTTAATACTTTTCCCCTAATATGTATTAGATAGGTGGGTAAGTGAAAGTAAAAAGTGGACACGCTAGTTAAAATAAGTGACCTAACGGTGGGAAGAGGAGGGATATGGAGAGCATAGATAAAAGTAATGGTAAAACCAATGAATAATTTTAAAAAAAATAAAAATTTAGCAAGAAAGAAAATATGATGCCAACAGCACGCGGTTTTCCCAGGCGGTCACCCATCCAAGTACTAACCACACCCGACGTTTCTTAACTTCGGTGATCGGACGAGGACCGGTGTGTTCAACGTGGTATGGCCGTTGGTGATGGAGAGTCTCGCTCCCGTCAACTTAGCATGCTAGACTGAGTACTTATTATAGGTGTTAGCTCCGTGTTGGGTGGAATGGTGGAGACTGGATGAGGATAAGGGGAGTGGATATCTTGTATTTTCGCCAATAGAAGGTTTATCCGGCCCTAGTTTCGGATGGATGTGGAGTCGAGGCCAGTTAGGATTGAATTATATCTGTCCCATTTAAAGAAAAAAAAATATATAATTTTTTTTTCTCCCGTTTTTATTATTTTTATCCAGTGTTATATTATAAGGGATAGGTAACAATAGGTTCATTTTGAGCTGGGGCGTCGAACAAATTTTATGTACCAAACAATCGGTCGGTACTGAACCTACATTACAGTTTTATAATTAGATCCGCCGAGTGTAACAAATAATAGGGGAGTTTAGAATAGGCAATTTAATTTATTTACTTGACTAGCAAGGTTATGAAAAATAAGTGGTTACGGTGAGCTGTTGAAGTCGAAGGTCCGTTAATAATTTTTCGTATGATACTGAGATAATAAAAAATTGCGCTCGCCGGTTAAAATAAGTGACGGGAGGGGTAGTATGTATGAAGGGCATCGCTAAGAGTGATGGTGAAACAAATAAATAATAAAAAAATAAAAGAAATAGAAGTGGAAAGAAAAAAAATAGATGCCAACACATCATGCGGTTTTCCCAGGCGGTCACCCATCCAAGTGTCTTATCAAGCCTTCTGGTAGAGAATGTGATAAGAATACACATTGGCTAGTCCTTACAAATATAGAGTTATAATGAACATTAGGAAGTATAATGCTTATTTAATACTTACCAATACTTAACAGTCCCTTTAGAGAATCCTTTAAGCTTGCTTAATACCATTCAACTTAATAAAAAAAAGGATCAGTCTAGTTATTTGTTCGAAAGAAGAAACATGACAGTGTCCAACAAAGTTCTCGTAATTTTATGACATTACTGAAAAAAAAATTTCACAGCCGATGAAGCAACGCGTTAAATTATTAAATGTGGAGGAGAAGGTGTCCTTGGCCAGCGCACAGCGCGGCTTTGGTTTGAAAAATTTAGCGGTGGAGATACGACGTTGGAAAGGAAGAAGGGCTCCGGGCAACCATTCATAGATATTGTTGGGGTTCTGCAGGAAGCTGTTGAGCCAAATCCGTCCACAAGTTCACGCGAACTAACCAGGAAGTGTGGTGTGTCGAAGGACACAATTAGTCGCCATCTACTCTCTCTCCATGAGGAAGGTGAAAAAGCAGAAGAATGGATCCCAAAAATGTAATGTTAATTGTTTTTGAGCCCAATGTCCGTTTACTTCAGCTAGAACAGAAAAGAAAGCAAGAACTACTTTTATCGACGTAAGGTCCGTTGCCATGTCGCGATTATATCCAACAAAAAATAATAATTCATATATTATTCTCTGCTAAATTTATTTTAAAGTGTAAATTTAACACCTTCAATAAACCTGATACAAGTTATAAACGTACTACTTTTCAATAAACCGTAATATTTTTAAGTATAGAATGATATTTTTTAAGAATATTACTGTAATTATAATAACAAACTTAAAACAATTAACGATGAACCAAACTTGTCAGGAATTACAGTCAAAATTTCTTTAATGCGTTATGTTGTTAATGGTTGGAGTGAGCCCCTCTGTAATCATCCCGCTAGGACCTTTACACTCCGTTTGAGATGTCCAGTGAAGATGAAGGGACTGGAGCAACTGGAAGGCTGGGAGACAGCTGGAGAACGGCTGATTTACGATCCCTGCCTTGTAGCCATCATCAACTCCCAACTTTTAGGACGCAAATGCGGATCTCACTCAACTCCTGCACGAAGAACGTGCTCCGTTGGACCTTGCATTTCAAATTCTACTTTAATGGTTATGGTTTCAAGCTATCTTAAGTACTTCAACACTCACTTTAAGTGCCGTACTCACCTTCTTGCGTTTATGCAGGAACATGCATCTTTATGGGATTCTAACTTTGCGGGACTACACAGTTTAGTCATGTCACATGCAATGAGGATACACGAAATCACTTAAGAAAATAAAGTTAAATCAAATCTTATTATGAATCCTTTCATCCAATAATTATTTATCTTTAATTTTTTTTTGAAACCCTTATAATTAGGCAGTGCGACTAGTAGGACTGCTCGATTAATCATACATTTTCACCTTATTTTTCTATTAATATTGCCATATTTAACGAGGGTCTCCCGACCCCAACGAAAGAAAATAAAAACTCAGTTAATTCTAAAACTTGATTTCTGATAGTACATACTTGTAGTATTGTAATTTGAGCTTCTAAATAAATTAATTAACATTTGCTTATAATTAATATTAATATTAATATTTATTAATATTTTAACTAAATATTGACATGCCAAAATGAAAAGAAAGTGACGACTATACATTAGGACTTAATAAGCGACTAAAAATGTGCTATAATAATTTTTTTCCAAATAAAAATTGAAAAATTGAAAATTATAAAACAGACAAAATACACACACATAGCTACTCAAATTTATATGGACAGACGCCTCACAGATTTACGTTTCAGCAAAAATTACGCTCTTAAAAAAACTACATTTTTTTCAATCCAAAATGTTAAGATATTTTGGATTATTATAACTAGGTATCTCTCCGGTTCGTAAACGATTATACTACACAAACTAACGTACTACATCAACTATCAACCAACACATGTTTTAATCCAATTATCTACATTTACCGCTAATTCCATATTGAACTACAGGAATCCGACATATACACAACTGATATGCCCATCAGGAAGCGATTGAAACTTATCTGAATTCAGGATGTTAATAAAGACCATCATGAATATGTCTCTTTCCTTATGTCTATAACGCTAATTTTCAAATTCACGACCAAAACACATTTGCTTATTGTCAATTTCACGAAAGGTGCGAATTAAGATTTAAAGAGGAAAAAAGCATTATATCTAAAAAATCCAAAATATAAAGTCATGAGTCTAACTATCCAGATAAACAGTTAACATGCCAACGTTTCGCCAATGTAGGCTTCATAAGTGCAGAAAAAAACAAGATTACATATCACAGAAAGAAATAAAAAAAGGAGAACAAAAAAACATTTGCTATTGACATCTCACTAAGCTATCCAAATACATAGAATAGAATAGAAAATAATTTTATTCTGCGGCGAAGTAATCTTATAATAACAAAAAAATATTAAAATATTATATCTGGCGAAAATTTTAAATACTGAAGGAAATAGGAGAGGAAGGTTATATAAAACAGTTAGCAGTAACAATAGAAAAATAATTCTCACTCTTAAATTTTTTTTTTTTTTTTTTTTTTTTTTTTTTTTTTTTTTTTTTTTTTTTTGGATGAGGAGGATCAGTGCCTCAGCGGCACCTCACTCGGCGTTATATCTACATTAGGCGAGGAGGTCCCTCATCCAGCTCCTCTTCAGTCTTCTACAGACGTTACCTGGCAAATTCGTAGTGACTATGTCATTTATAAGTGTATTAGAATGTCCTTGTATGTTGTCATGGAATCGTTTATAATGAGTACGTATGTGTTCGTTAACAGTCGGCATATGGAGGTCAGTATGTAAGGTTATGTTGCTAACGTACCAAGGTGCTTTTGTAATTGTTCTGAATGTTTTTGAAGTGAACGGTTCAAGGTAGTGAACGGTGTCTGTCTGTGGAATCTGTGTATCGTCAAGGAAAACTGGAGGGCATGTTTCATGTCGAAGCGTAAATGTGATGTGCTGTGATTTGTCTTGATTTAGTCGGATTTTCCAAATTTTGAACCAGTCATGTAATCTTGTTAAATACTGTTGTAGGGTCTGTGAGGCGTATGTTGGATTTTTGTGTCTTGCTAAAATTGCTGTGTCGTCTGCATATGTCGCTGTTAAAATGTTAGGACTACAAGATATGTCATGGGTGTATGTGATATAGAGTAGTGGAGCGAGTATTGAACCTTGAGATTGAACCTTGAACCTGCTGAGATAGACCTGATGGAAGATAGTTCTGACCCGTGTCGGACCGAGAAACACCTATCGGAAAGGAAGGATTGTAAAATTAGATAATATGTAGGTGGGAGTATTGTCTTGAGTTTAAAGAGAAGACCCTGGTGCCAAACTCTGTCAAACGCTTGAGCAACATCCAGAAATACGCCAGTTGCATATACTTTCTGCTCTAGTGCTGTAGATATGTAGTCCGTTACTCTATGTAGTTGGTGTACAGTTGAGTGATGTGCCCTAAATCCAAATTGATGGTCAGGTATTATTTGGGTGTTTGTTAGTATATTAACAAGTCTTTTGTTCAGTAAGCTTTCAAAAATTTTGGAACGGATAGGTAGTAAGCTAATTGGTCGGTATGAGGAAGGTGAGTTTTTGTCCTTGTTAGGCTTATGAATCATTATTATATGTGAGTATTTCCACTGTAGTGGAAATTTAGTTGTCCTCAGTATTGCATTATAAATAGTTGTCAAAAGCACGAGAGCTTTTCTAGGCATTTGTTGGAGCACTTCAGCGTTAATTAAGTCATGTCCAGGAGCTTTTCTTTTAGGCAACTTTTTGATTTGTTCAGCAATCTGAGAAGGTGTGAATGAAATAGGAGATGAAGTTAGTTGTAAGGGCACTTCTAAAGTGTTTAGTACATTGTTATCGTGCACAGTGTTAGTGAAGTCTGTGTGTGGTACAAAAACAGAAGTAAGATATTCGGCAAAGAGTTCTGATTTTTCTCCGTCCGTCATGGCCCAGGAATCATCTTCTCTTCGAAGGGGTGCTGACACTTCACGATGCTTAATAAGGTTTTTGGTACGTCTCCACAAGCTTCCATCGTCGGTTGAGAGATTTTTGATGTAGTTGTCATAGGTTGTTCTTTTGAATTTTCCAATCTGTCGCTTGAGTTCATTATTAAGTCTGTTGTAAGTTCGTTTATCTGATGGGAGTCTGTCAGTCTGTCATATTTTGCGAGCTCTCCTCTTCGCTCTGATCAAGTCCCTTATGTATTGTGGGTACATTGGTAGAAACTCATATTTTTGAGGTTTTGCTACTGATGAAGACCATGCTGCTTCTTGGATATTTCGTGTGAAGTATTCAACGGCATCCTCAAGTTCTTCTTCGTTTTTAATGGATAGAGGAACAGAGAGAGCAGTGTCCAATTGGTTCTTGTACCTGTCCCATTATGCCATTGTTCAGGGGCAGTTTTTTTGTAGCTTCGCAAGGCTCTTCAAACAATACCAAATTCAAAAGGGAATGATCAGAGCAAAGATCTTAACTAGTTGTTATGGTGTAAGGTGTTGTTCGGAGTCCTTTAGTTATGAAAAAATCGAGTACGTCTGGTGTTTTCCGTCTAGAAGTTGGCCAGTACGTAGGTGAATTTGGTGATATTGTGTCTTATGAAAGCTCATAAAGAACATACCTAAGATCCCTTCCTCTTGGAGTAGATAGTCTGGATCCCCAGAACTGATCTTTGGTATTCTAGTCGCCTCCTGCAACAAAGCATCTACCAAGACGTTTAAAGAAATTACTAAACATCGTGGGTGTCAGAACATACCTCGGAGGGCAATAAATCGCAGCAAGAGTAATGTTTTGTTGTTGTGTTGATAGTGTAATGGCTGTAGCTTGAATCTCTGGTGTTACGGGTAATTGTAAAGGATTATGTTTTAAAGTTGTTTTGATAATTATGGCAGTGCCTCCATGTGAAGTTCCGTCTGGGTGGTCAGTTCTGTAGATTTTGTAACTACGGATGTAAAATTTAGAATGTGGTGTCAGATTTGTTTCTGTTATTAGTGCAATGGCAATGCGTTTCTCGTGTAAGTATATGTCTAGTTCGGTTCTATGTCGATTCAGTCCGTTTGCGTTCCATAGTACAATAGACATGGAGCCCACAGTCGTCTGATTACGGGGCATATTTTTGGGTAAGAGCGAGAGTAGCCTGAGATAGCTGTTGTAGAAGACTGAAGAGGGGCTGTATGAGGTTATTGAGACCGCTAATCAAATGTATGATATCACCTTAGGTGGTTTCAATAGTAGGGAGCGTTTGGGCAATGCCTCTACTCATACCTTTAGGTTTTTGTTCTTGGTTTGTTGCCGGTGCTGGTTTTCGTTGCTGTCTCTGCTTCTGTAGTTCTGGTCCTGAGTGAATCGGATGAGGGTATTGAGGCTGATGCAGTGGTGGGAACTCGTGTAGTTCTGGTGGTGGGGGTTGAACTCTAGGAGGTCTCTGCAGAGTATGGTTTCTTGTGCGGGTCTTCCTAAGCTCTTTCAGAGTTTCGCAACCTCTATAGTTAGCAGGATGTGGTCCTTGGCAGTTGGCACATTTTGCGACTGTTTCTCGAGTCTTTGTACAGGAAGTGCTTTCGTGACCCATACCACACCTGACACACCTCGGCTGGTGGTTGCAGTACGTCTTGGTATGGCCATACTGCTGACAACGTATGCACTGCGGAATGATCTTTTTTTTCCGTGGCTCTTCGATCTTCACGTGTGTGTACAGGAATTCAATGTCGAAAATTTTTTAAAATATAAAATAAAAAATAAAAAAAGAACAAATTAAAAAAATGTTGGAAGGTGTATATAGCATCCATACCCACAAAATTCTTAGTGGATACACGGCTACTTCACAAATAATATTACTAAAATAAGCACACAACTCGAAAAGAGACATTATAAATGTCTCATTAATATTTTTGTATTATTATATTTTAAGTGTGAGATTTTTTTTTTCTTTATTCCTGCAAATCAGCTATTTTATATAACCTTCCTCTCCTGTTTCCTTCAGTGTGCATTTGGATGGCTTGATAATGGATGTAAGATGTCAATAGCCAATGATTTTTTGTTCTCTTTTTTTTCTCTCTCTCTTTCTTTCTTTCAGTTTAAACATATGTGATTTTTTTTTTCTTATGATGCCTGATTGGCGAAACGTTTGCAAGTTAACTGTTCACCTGTATGATGGAGATTCCTGGTTTTATAGTTTGGATTACTCCATTTATTTAAAAATTAAGCCGAAATTCACTTAACTATAGACTCTTGAAAATTCCGATTACTAAATAAGGGCAAAACATATAAATCACAAATGATTCGTTATTTTATTTAGTATTTCCTTTGAGCACAATCCCATTTTTTAGAAACCGATAAAATCGATGTGTAGAAACCAATTCGAAAACAACAAGAAAGTTTAATTAAAAATCACAGCTTTCTATGTTTCTATCTTTTAGAAATGTATTAATTTGTATAAATTAAAAAAAATAGGGGGGTTAAGTTTTTTGATTTTTCAGGTACAACGGTTCAGTATTGAAAATAATAAACAAAAAATGAGTTTGTTATGTGCTTTAATTGGAGGTTTGGCCTTGAAATTTTGGATTCGATGTGATTCAGTGATGTAAGTATCTAGGGAAATATTGTTGTTGATATCGAACCATTCGGTTTCGTATATCATTTCATTATTTTTTTTTTTTAGAATGTCTATTGGCAGTAAGTACTAAATCCCATCATGAAGACCTTTCGGACATCGGTAGCTATAAATACACTTACCATTAGGAACAAAAAACTAAAGAGATAATCCAGGAGCTCTATCTAATTGGACAAGCGAGAGCTAATGGTATTAACAGAGAGCCGGTCGGATGGAATGATGGGTATTATCCCACCCGGGACCGTACCCACCGCCCTGTCATTTTGGACCATCAATACTCTTCAGTCACTTTATTTTCACCATCAAAACCAATTCTCACTGATCCTGTATTGGATTACCCTAATACATACATTTATTACCAACATTTTCTGAATCATGGCCAGTAACGAAAAGAATTAAAAGGATTTTCAAGGTATAACATATAATCACTAAATACAAATAATTTTATTTTTTCCTGATTAATTACTATAATATTCGTACTTTATGTCTTTTCCTTATTCGAACAAGTGAGTTTATTGTTGTCTTTTTTTTTGTTTTTTTTTTTATTTAAATACATCATATAAATTAGCCTTTTTTATTTTGAGTCCAGGCAAGGTAGTAGTGTAGTAGTGTAGTAGTCTTGCTCTTCCAAACTCAGTCTTGGTCATGGTCTTAGTCTTGCGCAAGAGTCTCGCAACAGTCTTGCAGTTACTTGTCAGCTTAATAATATAGAGATATTATTTTAATTTTTTAGACAGGAGAAACCAAACTAAGCCCGAATTAAAATTAGAGGAGTTAAATGTAAAACTATATTGGTTATACCAATTATTTACATATATTAACTAAGATTGTCAAGTATTAGTAACTTTTAGATAAAGTTCCTCATTTAATAAACTTTAAGTTTATTGATCTAGTTGATGTCTATTAAGAGAAAAGTTGAGATTCACCTCAAGTTGTATAAACAAAATTGTGATTTTATATCATATCACCTAAATGTACCGATATTTTCAGCAATAATAAATTATTTATTACTATAACTTTTACTATAAGTTACTACAGTAAATTATTGCAGAGTTTTAATTTATTTATTTCAATGACCAGATGGTTTTGATGATCATTCAAATAAATATTTTTCTCTCCTTAAGGAAAAGTTCTCAACGGCCAAACTTTCTCTCAAAGTTGACTAGACAAAATGATTCTAGACAAAATTTCCAATAAAAAAGTTCATTTGATACATGGGCCGATTACGAACGGAAAATCAGTTGAGAACAATTCTGTGTTTTTCTTAAGTCAGTAACATTTTTTATTGAATAAGAAGGAATTGCTCAAAAACTGTGCAAGATAATTAAATTTCAAGTGCACCCAACGTAAAGACAATTTTGGTTTATTATTTTCAATAACCATGATCCAATAAAAAAATCAAAAACTTGACCTCTCCCTCTCAAAATTTAAGATTTCACGTTTCAGGATACTTAGAATTCGAAAAAGGAATACAAATTTTTTTGCCTGTCCGCCGTCCGTGCATTTTCGCCGAAGCTAGTGGACAGATATTTTTCAAATTTGTATTTAAAATAGAGGTCGCCCGTAGATGATCCTCCTTCATCGACATTTCTATCCTTCTTATCCTTTCAAGATGGCGAGCGAAAAACCTGCGTTGCTATAGACTGTAGCGCCTAAACTAATGTACCGATTTCGATGAAACTTCGATAATGTCCTCTTCTCGATGCCTTTTCAATTTATCTATACAACATACTTCAACGAAAAGAAGCTGGAAAAAAAGTTACAAGAGATGGTAAAATTAGATGCCGAATAACTCAAAAAGTATCCACTGTTTTGTCGATATTGGTATTTAAAAGTTTACGAAATTTACAAAAAAATATGTTAAAATCGGGTAATTAGAAGCAAAGACATAGTCTCTAGATGTTATTTATATGTTATATTGCAAAGGTTATATCCTTTATTTTGGTTTTTGATTTTTGAATGTGTTGCTAAGTAATGCTATATTTTTTTTTTAGTATATTATACTAATAACTAAAAAAAAAAATTAGTCCAATATTTCGAATCACATTTTCTTTCTTTTTCTTTGTCACTATGAAGGTAAAAAATTACTGTAAATGTATAATTGTTTGGAAATAATAAACCATTTTGAAATAATTTACAGCGTTTTTTTTATTTTTAGAAAACAGTGATTAAATTTAGTAAGGTCAGTGCTAAAAGAGACTTTTAGGAGGTATAAAAACGCAAAGCTTACCATTAAGCCAAATTATTTCACAAATCAGGATTACAGATATGCTGCACGGTTATGAGTACTGTAACAGCGGCCATATTAGACCTCCTGAAAGTCTCTTTTATCATTGACCTTAGTAAATTTAACCACTGTTTTCTTAAAACAATTTAGTCTGCCTTGCGATAGTTTGTTTGTTTATTTAGGCTTTAAGGCGTAAAACCCTAGGGTCATAAACGCCTATGAGTAGGTTATATTTGTAAACTCTTTAGAGGAGAATTAATAACTAATAATAGATAGACTAATAAATAAAAAAGATATTTTAAAACATATAAAAGATGAAATATATTAAAATAAATATAAAAAAAAGAAAGAACAATAAAATAAAAATTTTATTCAATAGCCCATGGATTTTAAGAAATTTTATCACTGTTTTTATCTTTGATTCGCTGTTGCTAAATACCGCTGATATATCCGGTTTTAGAGATAATCGATTTAGGCTTGAAGTATAATAAGTGCATTCCTGGAAAATATGTTTGACTGTGAGAACGCTGTTGCAGTGATGATAATTTGGGGGTGGCTGCTTAGTGATGAGATGTACGTGGGTTAGGTTCGTGTGTCCTATTCTTAACCTGGTCAAGGCGACTTCCTCTCTACGATTAGGGCGGTTTGATGTGATCCAGGGTTTCACTGATTTTTTAACAGCTTTTAATTTGCTAGGCGGGACGTTGCGATGGTATAATCGTAATTTAATTATCTTGAACAGTTTTTTAGCAATTCCTTCATATTCAATAAAAATCGTGACCATCTTACAATGAGCAAAAAATTCTCATTAACCCTGGTAAATTTAATTACTGTTTTGTCAAAAAAAAAAATTGTCCATTTCCATCCACGAGCAGTATTTTTCTGTATTCTCGATTCGAACGCAATAGTACAGCGGTCTTATTAAATCTCCTGAAAGTCCTTTTTATCACTGACCTTAGTAAATTCAAATACTGTACGATGGAGTGCTTAGAATTTAATTATCTTGAATAGTTTTTGAGCGATTTCATCTTATTCAATAAAAAACGTGACTCTCTTAAGAACAACACAAAATTTGTCTTAACTCCTTTTCCGTTCGGAATCAAACGAACTTTTTGGACTGAAAATTTTGTCTAGATTCACTCTACAGATTTTGGTCTAGAAGGACTGAGACATGCTGTGTAATGATTACGATAATTTTACTATTCATAAATAATAGCTATTCAGTTCTTGAAGAAATGCTCGACAGCCATTCACAATTTTAATAAAACATAACAGGTCGGTAGTAAAGTAAAAATAATAATAATAATAATTTAGAGATGGTTGACCGTGATATATTATGAGAAGAAGTTGACCGGTGAGAGGGGGGGGGGAGTGTCAAATAAATACTAAATTATAGAAATAGTATTATCTAATTATTATACCGACGTTTCGACCCACCTTGCAGGTCTTCATAATGGCGTGTGGGATGTGGCCTTGTCAGACGTGAGTGCCACATCCCACGCCCTGATTGAAGACCTGCAAGGTGGGTTGAAAAATCGGCATAATAATTAGATAATACTATTTCTATAATTTAGTATTTATTTGACCACACCCCCCGATCAACTTCTTCTCAAAAAATAATAATAATAATGTTATAGTTGAAAATAATTAATAACGACTAAAAAAAAAAACCTAGAATCGAACATTACTTCTTTACGCATTGAATTCTATTGAAACTAGATCGGTAGATTATCCTGGTAGCACGTGACGCTCCAACAACTCAGAGACGTCACTTCCAAGCGACGTAACAAGTGACGTAATGTTGCTCGGATGAAGCACAATATTTCCCGTATGCTACTGACGTGAGGGGTGAGCACAATCATAAACAACACGCGGCAGGCCTCAGTGTTGGTTATTACAGCAGGAAAAGGCCCCATATGCCTATTATGTCCAGTAATTATGGGCTGTTTATAATCAGCATGTCGGCTGATGTTTGATGTATAATTAACAATAATTACTTATCATGATAAGGGATCCTTCCGTTTGCTTAAATAATTGTAATAACTTGCTTACATTGATATTCAAAAAGTACTTGTACTTTTTTTACTAAATCGATGTTTTAATAGTCCGCTGAACTGATACCAACTTATTTATTAATATTCTTTAACTTCTCGAATGATTTCACCTTATCGTGACCTGCAACTGTTCTCAGAAATGGGGCGGACTAAAAATTCATGAATTTTTATTTATTATCCACTCGAACCGCAAAATAATTTAACCACATAACTGAGAAAAAAAGACTGGACTACAAAATATTTGGTTGATTGGCCTGTATAACCTCATTATTTTTATTATTATTTTTTAATTAGAAATATAATAATCTGTCACGTGGACAATAATTATAGAGATATATGAAGAAATTCACACCATATATACAGAAAATATAAAATTAACAAAAGTAAAATAATAATCAAATACTATGAACAATAAAAAATAAAATAACTTAAAGATAAGCAAATTAAAAACATAAAAACAAAGTCATACCTATATACAATATATTCATGATATATTAAGGATGGAAGTGACACCAAATAGCCTGACCAAAAATGTGTGATCAAATTACCTTACGATTCAAGTTGAAAGCAAATGGGTGTTCACGAATTTAAGTACATCATTAAGTTAACAAAGCTTACCGATCTATGGATTGAAAAAAAAAAAATCCAGGAATTTTAGTAAATAAAAATATTGCACGTGAAGAAGCCATTCACGGGGTTTTAGACAGTTTTTAATAATTTGTCAACCCGCGAACTATAAAGTATTTGCTTTCTAATGATTTAATATTTTTCGAAATTCGTCATCAGATTTAATTAAAAAAATTACAAGTCCTTTACTTGTATACAGGTTTGAAAGTTACAGTTATTTACAAAATTTACTACTATTTACTAACTTAAAACTAAATTTACTAACGGAAGTCACAGTCAGGGGTTCACCAATTTCAAAAAATGTTTTTTTTCTACTCCAAAAAATATTGGACGCATGTCTCAGCGTTCGTTCCAATGGACCTTAGGAGCCGAAAAAAATTTTTTTTTATTAATTTAAAAAAATTATATGTTTGGTTTTTTGCCTTTACATGGCACGGATTTCTAGAATATTATATACCAATGGAATTCTTTTTTTTTGTGCTGAAAAATATATTGCATATTGTATGAAATGATGTATAATGTATCATATATTGCAAAAAGTAAATGATGTTTCAATAAAATTTTTGTTGTAAAAAAGTAAATTATATTCGTTTTTAATGTCCTTTAAAACTCTCAAATGTGATTTTTTTATAGAAAATCAAAAATTACGAACTAAAGTATTTAATTTTCTTGAAGGATTTTTTTTTTTTTCAGGCCATCAACTAAATCTAACTACTCAATAGTTTCTCAAAATACAACCTCAATACAATCGTTAGAAAGTAGAATTAATGATATTCCAACCCAGTTCGGCTACTTTTAGATTTTATTCTTTTATTGGCTAGAAATATATGAAAACCTCTCAAACATTTTATTTTATATCTCTGGTTTTAATTTTTTTTACTGAGTGCGATTTTAATAATAACTATTATTAATTTTTATAAATCAACTAAATTATTAATTAACAAATAAATTATTTATATAGTTTCTATAAAAGATCTTATAGTTTTTCTTACTTTTAATTTTTTTTTTCAGTTATAACTGCTTAGTGTTCATCAAGACCAGGATGAATTTAAAGTTGTTTTGAACGATATGCTTCATATGCATTAATCATGGTAAGTGCTATTTTAAATTAAGTTTTTACATGATATTTCTGCTTGAAAACATATAAATTTGGCTAAAACATTTCTGTAAACTCATATTTTAATATAATGGTAAAATTATATTTAGAGAGAGTTGTGATTTCACATTACTTGCCCTTCCAAATCAGGAAACGAAATGGATGTCTTATGTAAAAAAAAAATTAAAAAATCTGTTTAATATACCTTGTCCACACAACAAAACTCTTCATCTTATATATATTTTTTTTAAACTTTTTATTGAAAAATATAACAATCTGTCTCTGTTAAGGACACTAATAATAGAGTTCAGAGAGTACATTCACACCGTATATACAGAAACATAAATAAATAAAGTGATAACTAAAGAATACATAGAAATATGAACAAAATAAAATGTTATAAGGAGAGTGAAAAAATAAAAAATAAAAAAAAAAATATATATATATATATATATATATAATATAACTGAGTAAAAATAGAAATAAAAGTAAAATAAACATCTTAGATACAAGTATACCCATTTTATCTGATAAAATTAAGGATTTAAATGAAAATGAACTCACAATTTTTCGTGAAAGTTATTGGTCATTAATGAGCAAATTGAAAATACGGATTCATTCGGTCAGTTCTTTAAAAATCTCAACAATATTTAGCAAATTTAAGAATGTGGAGATAAAATTAAATTTATAATGCATATTTAGTATGATAAAATTCAACCAAAATGGAAAAAAATTACAGTATTTTAAAAAAGTTAACAACCTTGTCATAGTATTTTTTATTATTACTGGAAAACTATATTTTTCAAGTGGAAACTTCTTTAGGCGAGTTTTTCAATTTTTTTTTTTTTTTTTTATGGGAATGAATGGAACTGAGCCGTGAAGCTCAGATGTGTAACGCTCATTCGGGTACAGTCGGGTTGAGACGACTAATTTTAATATAGATTTAAATATCACCGAAACTAAAAATCTGACTTGCATACTTTAAGCGATGGAAATGTTCTGTGTTTCATCTTCTTTGTAATAAGCTATAAATCAAAACTGTATTTTGACGTTACGTCGCGTCAGAGATTCGGAAAGAAAAAACGATAGTGCCAAAAAATAAAATAAGAACGACTGTTTTGAAAATTTGGACAAAAATTTCTCAAAATTTTAGTGCCACGGAGAATTTAGAGACTTGAGGGTGTAACTCTCTGAACTCTATTATTAGTGTCCTTAACTGAGACAGATTATTATATTTTTAAATAAAAAGTTTAAAAAAAAAAAATATGAGATGAAGAGTTTTGTTGTGTAGACAAGGTATATTAAACAGATTTGTTTTTAATTATTTTTTTTTTATATAAGACATCCATTTCGTTTCCTGATTTGGAAGGGTAAGTAATGTGAAATCACAACTCTCTCTAAATATAATTTTACCATTATATTAAAATATGAGTTTACAGACATGTTTTAACCAAATTTATATGTTTCCAAGCAGAAATATCATGTAAAAACTTAATTTAAAATAGCACTTACCATGATTAATGCATAGGTGGGTTACTATTCGATTTTCTGTTCCACTCGATAGAGTTTCAAAAAAGAATGATTTTGGTAGATTTTTAGCAAATAGATTTCAATCAAAAGTATTCATCACGTATTTTAGTTACCATATACCTACTGCATCATTTTCAGAGTGTGATACAAATGACGACCAGTCAGAGCAAAGTTTACTACAGCAATTTATAAGAAATTATAATTGTATATATTGTAAATGTTATTTTATTTTTATTTTTTAATACAGAACAAAAAGTAGTTTTTACGCAACTATAATTATATAAATAGTAAATGTTATTACTTTGTGAATATAGAACAAAAAATAATTATATTTCACATTATTTATCTCGTCTTGATTTCACTTATATCGTGTGGATTAAAGCACACACTTTAGTTGTTGTTTTTTCTACTTTATTTCTTTCTAAAGTTCTCCGAACAATAGTCGATGCTCCCTTTTATGTAACCAATAAAATCCTCCACAATGACATTATTATTCCATTTCTACTTGACCTAATCCCAGACAAATTTTCCAAATTTCATCAGAATCTCACTCATCATTCTAATCCTGTAGCACAGTCTCTATCTACTTCCAGTCATCCCTACAATCCTCCTCGGAGGTTAAAACGGCAGTGCCCCGCGACCTTTTGTAAAAATGTATATATTGCAGTACTGGCACTGGCCAGATTCTTCACTCATGTCCTGAGCGTCTGTTGCTCTAGTGCCCTCCATCAGCCTCCACTGGCTTACTATACCAGTGACGCGGCTGGGAGAGAAGCACTGGGATCTTCTGGAGTCCTGCTTTAGCTTCCACAGTTGGGGGAAAAAGCTTGATTCGGAGTCCCCTGGGCCAATGTAAATATTGTACATAGGTGTGAATGTGTTTTATTTGTTTTGTTATTACTCGGCTGGTCTGTTGTTTTAATTATCTTGTATATTACTTTATCTTTTTATTTATATATATATATATATATATATATATACTTTTTTCCCCCTTTCTTATGTACATATTGTGTGAATGAATACTATAGCACTAGTACCAATGCCCTTCAGTGTGGCAGACTGTAGTAATACTCAATAAAAGTTAAAAAAAAAAAACTTTATTTTTTTAATCAAATTTTGTTTATGCACCAAACTTTTATTTATTTTATGACATATACCAAGTGTGAACGCAATTTAAGGATAGTGAAAGTGTATTTAATATTTTTTTTTGGTGCGCACACAGGCGCACTCACCATTCGTATTTATAACTCCACACTCAGCACGACGACACAGACAGTACCCACACAATTTGGCACCTGTACTGCCTCCAATATAGTCCTCTCCTCTGAGGGCAATACACTTGTATGCCCTTTAGAATAGGAAGGTCTTATATATACCTACTCTATCCTTAGCCAAGTACGCATCTTAAAAAATAAATAATAAAAAGAATTATTTTATTTGTAATAGTGCGAAAAAAAATAATTTTATTTTAATCACTCAAATATACACATCCAGATACTTATATTCTTTACTAACACCCTTTTCTTCTTCCAAAGTTGGAGGACAAAGCTTGAATCGGACGAACAATGTCAATATTGTACTTTAAGAAACTTTTTTTTATTTCTTTATGACATTTACAACTGTATTACATAAATACATCAAGTAAATTTGGACATAATTGATATAATGACATGAATACACTTGCTGAGTAACTACCCAATGGTAGCACTCTAATGATATGACTACATTAGGAGATCACGGGGCCATCTTCTTTTCAGACGTCTCGGAGGGTTATCAGGAATTGAAGAGGAAGCAAGGTTAGAAACGAGAGGGTTGGGATGATTCTGAAGTTTATCATGGAAGGATAGGTATCTGGATTGGGCCAGATCTGAAACATAAGGAACATTATGGTCATTATGAATGGTTTTATTTGTAACAAAATAGGGAGCATTGAGGATTTTAAGAAGGATTTTGGATTGTAAGGATTGGATACGAGAGGAATTCGATGGTTTAGTGGAGCCCCATAGCTCAACTCCGTAAGTCCAAATAGGTCTTATTATATATAATAAATATATATAATTATATATAATTATATATTATATTATATTATTATTATATTATATTATATTATTATTATATTATATTATATTATTATATTATTATATTATATTATATATTATATATTATAATTATATATTATTATATTATATTATATATTATATATTATAATTATATATTATTATATATAATAAAATTATATATAATTTTTTAAATAGGTCTTATTAGTATATGAGTCTTTTGTAATTAATGGGAAGTTTAGAGCGTTTGTCTAGTAAGTGTTGAAGTAATCGGAAACGTCGAGCGGTTTCTTGTCGTTTCAGTCTAGTCACGGGCGGATCTACGGGGGGGGGGGGCTTTCGGGCTGAAGCCTCTCCCCCCCAAAATGGAAAAATATAACCATGTTTTATGGGTAAAAAAATTTAAAAAATTCCTCGTAAAGTATTATTGTTTGTGTAATTACATTTAAAAGTACTTAAGGAATAACTTAAACACCATTTCATATAGGTAGTTATTTTCTTTCTGTTTTTCCAAAGTAATTATCGTTATTTTTATGAAAAAAAAAGGTTTCGGGCTGAAGCCCCCCCCCAAAATTAAATACTGGATCCGCTAGTGAGTCTAGTATGAGGATTCCAAGTTAGTCGTTTGTTCAGGTGGAGTCCTAGGTATCGGATTTGCTCAACAGGGATAAGTGGAGTATTGTTAAAGGAAACTGTAGGACAGGAAGTCGTTGGTTTACGATTAAGAAACTTAAAGCGTATTCCAATTCCATTTGATAATTCAAATTAATATAAATAATTGTTAACAATATAATGGCTATGAAATGTGGAAGGCATTGATTATATGGAGTCGGAGTTAGATTATTTTTATGGGGTTATAAAATTTTAGATTTTATTCAAACAGTTAATTTATACTGTATTGTTTGGTCGATCCCAAACGTTACTGGCATGACACTTACTGCTGCTACTCAGATTTCGTGTAAATTTTAATTAATGTTTTCTCTGAGTTTGTAAAAAAAAAACACTTATTTGTGATTGTGTTTAATTATATTGAAGTTCAACCAGCTCGTCCTGATTTCGATGCGAAAAACTTTATTTTTATTTTTTTTTTTTCGTCTTCAATTTTTCATCCGCCCCATGTCATGGTAGTGACAATCAGCAGATTGGTGGTCATGTAGAAAATGGCATGATAGGCATGAGGAAGAATGGAACCCAGCAGCACCTCTTCCCTGGTCTGTTTACATCCTAAAATCAGGAAAGGAGATGTCTCATCCAACTCCTTTTCAGTCGCCTCCTGATGAGCATTTCAGCCGTGGCCATGTCATTGATAAGTCCATTGTGATGTCCGTGTAGTTTAGAATGAAATTGGGAGTAGAGAGAACGTATGTGCTGGTCAATGGTTGGTTGTCTTAGGTCGGTATGTAAAGTCTTGTTGTTGACGTACCAGGGAGCGCTTGATATTTTTCTTTGAATTAAATTTTGACTAGTTTACAGCAAAGCAATTGTTAATTACTTAAATTCAATATTTCTTTATTTATCGCTTCCTATTCAACTAAAAACACGACTTCCATAAAAACAAAAAAAAAAATAAAAACTAGGATTTCCTACTTTTTACAGTAAATTGGCCAACTGTTTACTTAGTTTTTTAGCTCTTGAGGTCTGCTACTACCCAAAAATTATCCACTACGTATGGGACACCCTGCATATATATATATATATATATATATAAGATAAAGACCGGAGACCGGCGATATCAGCCTTAATACCGTCCTGAATGTAAATAAACATATGAAATGTATATAAGGAGGATTACTAAAGGAATAAATCAGTATCTTTTCTGAAACCGTGAGTGTTGCATTTCAAGCCCTTTCCTTTCTTTTTTTTTATTGTTAGAGTCCGCCGACGCTTAACTGGTGCCGAAACCCGGGACTACGACAGGAGAACAGAGAAGTAATTTTTTTTTAAAGTCATTTTTTTTTCTCTTGGTTTTTTTTTCTTCTCCTAGTCATAAGGAAAGAGTGAAATGCCAACAGAGGGCTTAATCAGGCCGGGAGTGTTGAGCGCCCCGGAAATCCCTCAACCTCAAGAAATTCCGCAGATACCTCAGATCGCGCAGGCCCCTCAGGTGCCTCAGATACCTCAAATACCTCAGGTACCGCAGATTCCGCAGATCCAGGAGATCCCTCCCTTACCGAGGGACACATTGGCAGAAGCGCACGCTAACGCGCTGGAATGGATGAAAATAAGAGCGGCGACCACGCAGGACCTTCGAAGAGCCATTGCGGACCTGGAACGCTTCGGTGGCGAGGTAGGTGAGCTCAACCATTTCCTGAAAGGCGGAGACCGCCTCATGTCTAGAATAGAGGTAAAGGTGGCGGAGGACCTGGTAAACCTAGGGGACGCGGAAGCGTTGAAAGCGGCTCTGGTGTGCCGAGTAAGGAGGAGCATCCTGAACCAAATTCAGGCGGACGAGGAGACACCATGGCCGGTGATTAAGGAGCGACTGAAGAAGGCCTTCGGAGGAGGCAGATGGACGCCGGAGGAAGACATCTTCCAAATGTTTAGGGAGCGCCGGTCCCAACGTCAGACGAGGGGCCAGTATGCGGGGGTACTAGTGGCAAAGTACAACCGCATAACGGAGAAAATGCGCGAAACAATGAGTGTGGGAGAGGTGGAAGCCAGGATGGAGTTCCTCTCGACGATACTCAAGGTCCAGTTGGCGAAGGAAACGGGAAGGAGAGACGGATTGCCCAGGGAGAGATCATTCCTCGAGTGTGCCCAGGAAATGATCGACCTAAGCGCAAGGGAAGAAGAGACTCGGATGGACGTGGAAGAACCAGGGTGGATCCGGGTGAATGACAGACGACCCCGGACAGCCCCGATGGGTTGGAAGAGGAGAGAAACGGTACAGCCGAGCGGAGAAAAGGTCAGGATGGGTGAAAAAAGATCCGGACAAGTGAGGCCGAGGAATGGACCCCGCAGGGAAGACAGGAAATGTCATGGGTGCGGAAAGCCAGGACATTTAGTTGCACAATGTCCGCGCACTAGATGTTTCGAGTGCGGTACCGAAGGGCATATTGCTAGGCAGTGCCCGTACATATTCCGGAGGAGAGAAAGAACTCAAGACGAGCCCATGGAAGTAAACACGCAGAAGCTGACAAGACGGGCTAGGATGCAGCGGAAGGACGGATCTTCGGGAGAGGCAACCGAGGAGTCGGGAACTTCGGGGACAGAGACGGACGAACCAGGTAGCAGTGGAGGCGAAGGAGGCAGGAGCAGCCAACGGACCGAGCAGCGACGAACGGCGGCGGGGAGGAGGAAGCTGGGCGGCATCTGAGGAGTGTGGCAGCAGAGAGGCGACCGCACAGCAACATGCAACAACATCCGAGGTAAGCCATGCTGGTTGCCAATTATCGAGGTAGACGGGGGAGTAAAGTGCCTCGTGGATACCGGGAGCTCGAGCACTATTATGACCAGAGGGGCGTTAGGGAAAGTGTGCGGGAGTGAGAGGGCACTCCGGATCCAAAAATGCGATTGCCAACTAATCACTCTGGGTGGCCCCTGTAGCGTAGAGGGAGAAGCGACAATAAGACTTGATCGGTGGGCAGGAAAAGAGGGCGAACTGAAGGTACACGTAGTAAAAAACATGACTCGGGAATACCAGGTCATAGTGGGGTGCGATTTGTTGGGGCAGGTAGGGGCGAGCATTAGGAATCGTAGAGGAGCCTGGAGTGTTAGGTTGGGAAAGAGGAAGTTCGGATGTATAGGGGTCGCGAGAGAAAGAAGGGTGCGGATAGGGGCGGTGAACAGAGTGGAGGACTGGAGGAAGTTGCTACAGGAGGAGTTTAGGGACATTTTCTTCAGGGAAGGTGAGGTATTAGGGGTAACAGGGAGGACGGTGCATGAAATCCCACTGAAGCAGGATAGGGTAACTTACGTGAAAGAGAGAAGATACCCGCAGGCGTTGAGGCAGCATATTCGAGAGGAGCTAGATAGTCTAAAAGAACAAGGGATCATAGTTGATAGCACCTCACCATTCAATAGTCCCCTGTGGGCGGTGAAGAAGAAGGCAGCACCGGGGGATAATAAGGAAAAATACAGGGTGGTAGTAGACTATCGTAAATTGAACGATAACACGGTAGACGAGAAGTACCCGATCCCCAGATTCGAAGATATACTGGATAGGTTGAGTGGAGCCGTGGTCTTTAGCACGTTGGACCTTAAGGCGGGATATCACCAAATACGGATGCACCCGGAAGACCAACACAAAACAGCGTTCACATTCGAAAGGGGGCATTATGAATTCACAAGAATGCCGTTTGGTCTGAAGAATGCGCCCATAACATTTCAGCGTCTGATGGACGAATTTTTGAGGGGTATCGATGACTCGGTATGTCAGGTATATATGGATGACCTGCTGATTTTTAGCAGAACGGAAACCGAACACGTGGGACATCTGAGGTCAGTATTCGAGAGGCTCCGGAAATTCGGGCTGAAATTGTCAAGCGAGAAGTCTCTGCTGGGACAAACGCGGATTAATTTTTTAGGCCACACTATCTCTAGCGAGGGGGTCAGACCGGATGCGGCAAAGGTGGAGGCGATCACAAGGATGGCGGTACCACGGGACGTGAAGGGGATCCGTAGGCTTCTTGGGACGCTGAACTACTACGGAGATTCGTACCTGAGATGGCAGAGTATTTGGTACCCATTAACAATTTGCTGAAGAAAGGCGCGAAGATTGTGGTGACACCAGAGATGGAGAATAATATCCGAAAATGTATGAATAGGTTGCTGACAGAGCCGGTGTTAGCGTTCCCGGATTTTGAGAAGCTCTTTAATATAACCACCGATGCGAGCGAATACGCGTTAGGGGCCGTTTTGTCCCAGGGGGGGAGTGAGGGTGAACGACCGATAGCATACGCGAGCCGTCGGCTTACGGGTGCGGAATCGCGATACAGCGCTTTGGAGAGGGAGCTACTCGCGATAGTGTGGGCTATCGACCATTTCAGGCCATACGTATTTGGGAGGAAGTTTCGAGTCCACACCGACCACAAACCCCTGCAGTGGGTAGGGAAACTTAAAGAAACCTCAGCTAGGGTCACGCGATGGAAGGAAGTCCTTAGTCAATACAATATAGAGGTGGTGTATAAGCCGGGAAAGGAGAACGTGGTGGCGGACTGGCTCTCGAGGGCCATCATGATCAACGCGGTAGAAGAGGACGGGGGAGGACCATCGCGAGACGTGCGCCAATTCTTGAGTGAATGGACTCCCGACGGCGAAGGAGCGGAGGATATCGTCGGTATAGATGACAGGGGAGAGTCCCCGGAAGAGGAGAGCTCAGCGGAGGAAAGAGCAGTGGAAATGGAGGAGATAGACGACATCATCAATGACAAGCATCGTCAGGTAATCTGGAAAACGAGAGTAGCAGGGATGATGAAAATAGATTATCGAAGATATGGGAAAAGCAAGATTCGCGTCATCTGGTCGCAACCCGGGGTGAGTGAAGAGCAAATTTGTACGGCACTGAAGGACGCCACGGAACCTGGAAAGACGCACCATCTTTATGTGGGGAATAACACGGTATGGGATAAAATAAAGCGGATGTGGAGATCCGAGCGAATTGGGGTGGACAGAACACTCATCCGTTGTAAGTACGCAGTGGAAACTATACAGGATGAGGAACAGCAACAGGCAGTCACATTAGCTTATCACCAGGGGAAAACCAACCACCGAGGCGTGAACGAGACACTGCAGGCATTACGTCGAAAGTATTTCTGGTGGGGCATGAAAAAATCCATCCAAGAGGTCATAGGGAAATGCGAGGTGTGTATGCGCACGAAATATGATCGACACCCCCCCAGAGGGATTCAGGAAGAGACACCGACGGGGAATATGCCACTACAGGACCTCCAGATTGATACATTTACCTGGAGAGGGTTCAAGTGGGTCACGGTCATCGACGTCTTTAGCAAGGTAGCTATGGCACACCAGGTCATGGACAAGTCTGCCAACGCAGTTGCGGAAGCCCTACAAACCTGGGTGCAGTTCTACGGGGTCCCCGAGAGGATCACATCGGACGGTGGTAGGGAGTTTGACAATGCCGCGATTAGGGAGGAGGTGAAACGACTAGGGATTCGTTGGCATTATAACACCCCGGGACATCCTAAGGGTAGAGGCGGCATTGAGCGGTTGCACAGCACGCTGAGTGATCACATCCGGGTGTATCAGGGGGAAAAAGGGTTGGAGCCGGATGTTGCAATGAAGAAAGCGGTAACAGCCTACAACCACTCGATTCACTCCGTCACGGGATTTTCGCCCGTGGAAGTACTATTCGGGATGCGCAGGCCAAGGCGAGATTGCGGGGAAACAACGGTTAATGAACCATTAGTCGAGCAAATCCAGAGCAATAGGGTGGAGATGGAAAAGACGTGGGGAAGAGTAACGGCGAAAATTAAGCGGGAAAAGGAGAAGCGGGTAGAGAGGCAGAATGTTCGCGTACGTGACCAAATGGGTGATCTAAAGATCGGGACAATAGTGTACCGTAGAGTAGGGACCAACAGAGGGAAACAATTGTTACGATACGAGGGTCCATTCAGAGTGATTGCTATTAGGGAGCATAATCTACTAACGATCGAAAGCGTTAATGAACCTAGAAAGAGGAGAACGGTTCACATTGAACAATTGAAGCTCCCAATGATAGAACCGGAACATAAACTAACGGATTCGTAGTACCCTCACCACGTTATAACAAATATGTTTTTTTTGGTTGTCTAAGCAAAAATATGGTGTATTTTTTTTTATGTGTAAATAGAATCATAGCAATACAGTAGAGGAAAGTGTATTATTTTTTTTTTCTTCTCTGTTTTTTTTTAGGATTTTAAGAGTTCTGTTTTTGGAAGCAAGTGTTGTGTTTAGTTCTGTTTTTTTTATTTCTTTGTATTATTGTATGTCTCGAGTGAGTTTTACTTTCTTTCAACTTTATACTTGTAAAAACAATTGTAAGGTGTTAAGACTGATAATCGTTAGCTCCGATCTAGGAATATCTAAGTTTCCGAAAAATCCTGTTCGTAAACTGGTGGGGGGGAGATAAAGACCGGAGACCGGCGATATCAGCCTTAATACCGTCCTGAATGTAAATAAACATATGAAATGTATATAAGGAGGATTACTAAAGGAATAAATCAGTATCTTTTCTGAAACCGTGAGTGTTGCATTTCAAGCCCTTTCCTTTCTTTTTTTTTATTGTTAGAGTCCGCCGACGCTTAACTTATATATATATATATATATATATATATATATATATATATATATATATATATATATATATAAAGAGAGAGAGAGAGATTCTTTTTATCTTATTTAATTTATTTTCTACTTTATATCATTTATGTTTATTTTTTTTTTTAATGCATATAATATATGAACAAACATGTAACTCTTTTTTTTCCCTAAATTTTTTTTTAACCCTATACTAGCCGTTCAATGTGGCATATTGTATTATTACTAAACAAATTCGTTTAAAAAAACTTAAAAAACAAAAGTTTAACGAATTTTCGATTATGTAGTTAATTTTTTATTAATTACTCGATGAACTCAAATTGTTTTATTGAATTGTGAAGTCAATAAATACTTTAGAAAAAAAATGAACTGATCCTTGATTCTGTGTTCCAGTAGCTACTCGGTTATTTTTGGTTTATTATTTTCAATAATGAAACATTGTGATCGACCAAAAAATTCAAAAACATAACCCCCTCTCAAAATTTTAGGTTTCACGTTTCAAGAAGCGTAGAATTCGAAAAATGAATACAAATTTTTTTGTCCGTCCGCCGTCCGCGCATTTTCTCCGAAACTACTGGACCGATTTTTTTCAAATTTTGATATAAAATCAGAGGTCACCCCAGAATGATCCTCCTTCATCGACATTACTCTCCGCCTTTAACTTTCAAAATGGCGGCCGAAAAACCTGCGTTACTATAGACTGTAGCTCCTAAACGAATGTTCAGATTTCAATGAAACTGCGCTAAAGTCATTTTCTCGACGCCCTTTAAATTTATCTATATAATATACTTCAACGAAATGAAGCTGGAAAAAAAGTTACGAGGGATGGCAATATTAAATTCCGAATAACTCGAAAAGTTTTTTAAGAGTTTACGAAATTTCCTAAAAAACAAAAAAAAAAAATCGTTAAAATAGGACAATTGGGAGCAAAGATATGTGTTCTACTCCAAATTTTATATCCTTGGTTTGGTTTTTAAATTTTAAATGTGTTACTGAACTAATGCTATTTTTTTTTAGCATATTACTAATGATTAAAGAAAAACAGTTTCGTCCAATAATTGGAATCACCTTTTGTTTTTTTTTCTTGGAAGGTAATGTTACTTTCGATGTATAATTGTTTGGAAATAATAAACCATTGTGAAATAATTTGCAGCGTTTTTTAATTGTAAATATCACAAAATGTAGCAAGAATATCACTGGGAATACCACTAAGCCATTCAAACAAATACTGCCAAATGTACCACAACATACCACATGGCGGACGCTAGTAGATCTAAATTGATAAACTAGCCCGATAGGAGCCGAAATGTATTTATATTATTTAAATTTACTATTTATTAATTGTATAATCGAAATTTAGTTAATTAAATAATTTAATTAGGTAGGTAATTAAATGTTGTATTATGCGAACAGTTCCAGATTTTTGGTGGTAAACAGTAAACAATAACGGCATTGATTTTTCTTTTGTTCTTGTAAAACGTTAAAATTTGTTTGAAATTTTAAAATAATCTCAGCTGTCTGTTTATACTCTACAAATATACTTTTAAAAATATCTATCTATAAATATTTATACATTCTTAATTAAAGTAATTTATTTCGATTCATGTATCCTAAGTGTGGTTCAAATCTATTTCACACTGTTTAATATATGACATTTTGTTGCTAATTTTGTCTTTTTAAATTTTTGTTTACAAATGTTGATTTATTTATCTGTAGATTTCTATAATGCTGCCATCTATGGTAGAATACTGGAACCTTTTAGTGGAAACATAAAATCAATAAAAGACGGAAACCTGTTGATGCAGTAGGAGATTCGGATGACGTAGTCGAATATCGAAATCTTCTCTTCAATGCTTGAATTATCTTATAGCTTTAACAAATATTTAATTTATATAAATTTATAATCTGTAATTAATAAAGTTCATTGTAATATGGATTTATTATTTTATTTTTATATATTTTTTTTATTAGATACTGAAACAGCTCATTTCAAGTTGTGATTTATCAAATATTTATATCTGTATTTAACATAATTACATATATATATAAATATATATATATATATTGTTAATATTTAATATAGTTATAATAACATATAATTATATTGTATCATCTCCTAGGTTAACAGTTAACAATCACTCATAGGAGACAGAAACGACAAGAAACCGCTCGACGTTTCCGATTACTTCAGCACTTACTAGACAAACGCTTTAAGTTTCAAATTATTTACAAAAGACCCATACATGACTATAATAAGGTCTATTTGGGCTTACAGAGTTGAGCTATGGGTATCCACTAAACCATCCAATTCCTCTCGTATCCAATCCTTACAATCCAAAATTCTTCGTAAAATCCTCAATGTTCCCTACTTTGTTACAAATAAAACCATCCATAATGACCTTAATGTTTCTAATACTTCAGATCTGGCCCAATCCAGATAGCTATCCTTCCATAGTAAACTACAGAATCATCCCAACTCTCTCGTTTCTAACCTTCCTTCCTCTTCAATTCCTGATACTCCTCCGAGGCGTCTGAAAAGAAGATGGCCCCGCGATCTCCTAATGCAGACATATCATTAGAGTGCTACCAGTGGGTAGTTTCTCAACAAGTGTTTTCACGTCATTATATTCATATGTTCAAATTTACTAAATTTATTTCTTTAATAGAGTTGTAAATATCATTAAGAAAAAAAAAACGAGAAGCTATGATTTTCAACATACATATTTTTTTGTTCGAAAACAAAAGGGTGTTCAACTAACTGAAATTTCTTAAAATAAAAAATTAAAAGTTATTATTTTAAACAAACATGTTTTTTTCCCTCCTGGTTGTAAAAAAATGTACTATTTGAATTTTTATAAAATATACAGCTACAAGTTATTATCCATAACTAACGTGTTTTTTTTTTTTTAATGTTTGAAAATAAAAAAGAGTTCAACGCAAGTAGGAAAATATCCCCTTCCACTTTCCCGTTCTCGGAGTACTACAGGCAACACGAGTTTCAGGCGATTTTTTATTTCCGGGACGAAGTTCGACAGTGTGCTGACCTGTTAGATTTCAATATGAATAATATAGAAGCGTCAATATCAATAAAGAAAGTTAGGCAGTCCCTGAGGAAAAAGTCATTTGAAGACTGGAGCAAATGGAAGTTGCAGGGAATAGATGTGCCTCATTTTAAATCAAACTAATGGGCTATCAAAGTTATGTGTGGCAGGAAAATTCTTACAGAGTGCTCAGAGTGCTCTGCAGCTCAATGTCGACTATGTTTCTCTTCGAAAAGTTCCAGGGACCGGAGGCCAGACGAATGGAGAACCAGAATGTTGGACCCCTCTGACGCAAATGTGGCCGAGAGTCAGAAACTCCAGCTCTTGTGTTGGAAAGGAGTCGAATAACATGCTCCTGGTCAGCCCCGGCACGAGAATATAAAATATCGAATATCCAAATTCCTGGCAACAAAAAATTACAAATTAGTTTATTGTCTGGCTACGGAAGTCTCAGGTAGATTCGTAAACAACTTGCTGTTGTGCAAAGTTAGGGTAGTGTAAATGGAAATGAGGCTCTTACAGTCCATCCTACAATTAGGTATGAGACGAACGATGAGCAGCCTGATCTCAAAATACAAATTGAGAAGGAGGAAATATATAAAAAATGCATTCCGTACCTAAGAGATGAGTATAGAGAGGAATTTGTGGAGAGACATTTTTCGGTAAGAGGACTTTGGTTTGGAAGTAGAAGGGTAATTCATCTTTCAACTGCTAGTTTTTTGGAAAAGCCATCATCTCTATTGAATCAGGTGATTGCTTTATGGATCTGGATGACGGAATTGAGAAGAATGAGGATGAGAAAAGAAAGGAAACAACAATTGACATTTTTATATACGAAGTGTTTCAAGCTGAATTGTTAGACATTGTCAACCAGATAGATTAGTATGATGTGTCTCTCAGCAACTCGACATAGTTGCATACAATTTCATTGTAGTTCTCTCTACATTCTGATTATTTAATTAATAGTTGGGTGTATTTCTTCCCAAATGACGCATGAATTAGCGAAAACTGACAGATTTTAAGAGGTGTTGTTTTGTTTTAGAATCTTCTGAAATAATATTATAATAATATTTTTTTCCTTTTTATCTTATTAATCTATTTTTTTTTCTATCAATAAATTAATGTTCAAAATATCTGCTATGAAAGTCATAAGCTATTATTCTTGATACCTTACATAAGCGATGAATGGTATTGTCTCTGGAATGTGTAATGAGCTACGTCATTTCTTAAAATCATTTAATATGTTTTAGTACATCTTTATTATATATGATTAGTTTTTTTTTATTTATTGTCGCTACTCCACAACTTCTTTAATTCTTCATTAAATCCAAAGAACGAGTCCTAATTTTGCAGATTTCCTTCTCATTCAGGTGCAAAACATATTAACATCCCTCCAAAGTTTTGATACAAAAAGTTATGAAGAAAAGAAACCTTATTTGCGAATAACTATAAAAGTACACATTCCATTGTTAATAAAGCACCCATGTATATTTGAAAGGTTACTAAAATCCCTACAAGACCAAATAAAAATCGTTGGTCTTATTAGCAAAGATACACATTGTAATTTTTTTAACGTGTTTAAAACATGAATGAATTTTTAAAATATTTTTTCCCTTGTTCGATTAAAATTACCGAAAAAATAAGGATTGATTCCTTCATCTTCCGATGTGTTACTTTATTTACTTATTATTTTGTAAGTTGTTCACTGACCATATTTTATGTAAATTATTTGCATGGGCCAACTAGTTTGCTTTATTTTTTAAGACATTTGCCGTCTTTGTAACAACACCATTTCTTTTTCTTCTCATCCTTGTTCCTATGTTTTTTTGTCTTTTCCTAAGTCGTAGCCCTTCGTGTATTAGGAGTCCTGCCAGTCCTACCCTCCATGAACAGACCACCCCGATTATACTAATCAGGAGACGGCAAAGAGAAAGTTGGGCACTTCTTTCGTTCTACCTGGGTTCGGTCCCTTTTCTCGCCTAGGGACCTATTAGGTATACTGAGCCACCATTTTCTTTCTACCTCAGCCCATCTGGGGAGCGAGCCTGCTTACTCTATACTGTTTGAGAGTATCCAGAAAGAATAATTTCAACGTATGGATATAATAAGTAACCATAAAGAACATGTTTTTAGAAAATAAACAAAAAATACTGTTGCACAATTTGAATATTTCATGCATACATTTTTTTGGAATATTTATTTATTGCATAATAATAACAATGCAGTCAGCAACACCCAAGGGCAATCAGTGTTAGTGCTAAAGGTATCCATTCATTAAATATATACTCTTTTAAAAAAAAGAAATATAAATAATTAATATCTATAAAATATGTCTCCAAATTAAAATCACGTCCACAATACCCCTTGAATTCTAAACTATTTGATGGAGGACCTAGTAGGCGAGGGCTTAAGGAGATAGAGGGAAGCACATTCAAACAAATAATTGATAAAACGCTAAATAATGTGAACATGGATTTGAACTCAATTAGACCCATCCCTAACCTCAAAATACCTAACTGGAAGAACAGTAGACCGACTATAGATCTGTCAATGACAAGACAAAACAAAGAATACCCACTGAAAATTCAAAACTACTTTTTTGAATTATTGGAGAAATATAAAGGTTTTAACGTGATATATACCGATGCCTCCAAAATGGAAAATAGTGTTGGCTGCGCTGTATATATTAATAACAACCAACACCAACTTCTGTTTAGCTTACCAGGAGAGAGCTCCATATTTACTGGAGAAGCTACTGCGATCATAAAGGCCCTCCATTGGATATCAAATTCCAATGACAATCAATGGATGATAGCATCAGACTCCAAAAGCGTCATAGCAGCAATAGGTAACCCATGGCCAAGCAATTCAATAATAAGGGATATATTGAATCTATGGTGGGAATTAAATGAAAGAACGGTCAGAGTGATATTTGTCTGGGTTCCATCTCATAGCGGTATCTCAGGCAATGAAAGAGCAGACCATGCAGCTAACTTAGCAAGGAAGGGAGAGGCACCAACCATAATTTCTATAAATTATATCACAGTAGACGACTGGGTACACGCAACAAAAAAGAAGTTGTTGGAAAATTGGGTAAATCGATGGAAAAATAGACAGTCAAAATTAATGGAAATAAAAACAGACTGCAACAAGTGGGCTAGTAGCACAAGAATATCCAGAAGAGAAGAAACAATATTGTGCAGAATACGAATAGGCCACTGCCTGTTTACTCACGGATACCTTCTCAGAGGACTGGAACCACCCACGTGTCAAAAGTGTGACAATAAACCACAGTCAGTAAAACACCTGTTAGTAGAGTGCAACGAATTCAACAACATTCGGCAAAAATTGAAACTACCAATGACAATGAAAGAAATATTAAGAGACAACGAAGAAGGAGTCACCACCCTATTCCGGTACTTAATGGAGACGAATTATTACAATAGAATATAGAAAACTAGCCGCCAATGACCCTCTAGGGTAGAGGCGATTACAAATAAAAAAAAAAAAAAATAAAATAATATAGGAAGGAGATGGTTCGGAGTGGCGGTCATAAATAGGCTAACTAGTGTTAAAAATAAAAATAAAAAGCCGACGTTTCGGCCCGTTTCAGTTCTAAGTGAAACTCCTAGCTGAACACACCTCCCTGAAGAAGACCTGCAAAGTCAGGTCGAAACGTCGGCTTTTAATAAAAATAGTTTTACCACTATTTAGCCTATTTATGACCGCCACCCCGGACCATCTCCTTCCTTTAGAATGCAACGGTCAACTATTAAATATATAATATGACTAAAATAATAAAAACTATAATATAACCCGTGGTTCAAGTTTTATCAAGTTATTAACATCCCCCTGAAACTTCGTAAGTAGCTTCATGTCGTCGTAACCTACAAATACTTTATTTACAAAAATTGAGACGTTTTTAATCTGGAGATGGTCAAACTTTGTCTATTTAATTAGGTAATAAAAGCTCATGAATACCCATTTGCTTTCCACATGAATCTTAAGGTAATATGATAACAAAATCGAAAAAAAAGTGACCTACAAAAATATTTGGGCGATGGTCTATATAACTCTGTTATTTTAACTTTTTCGGGATGGAGGTCAAGCACGTAGTACATATATCACTAAATTGATATAAAACACAGTACAGCTTTTAGTATCTCAAAAATTTGTTAGCGATTATATTGGTAAAATATAACCAAAAAATTACCTTAATAAAGATTTTTTTTCCCCGTTTCATCGATGGTTTGTTTGATGATATAAGTGTATGCTGTTTGATGTCCCTTTTACTTTATCTCTGATACATTTTAAGGTTTTTCTGAGCATTCCTTAGTTCTATTTATTCATTTTTATTTTTTTTAAATGTTATTCGGAATATTAAGACTTAATTTTATAGAACACCCCATTCCAACAGTCCAATACAAACTAAACATTGTAGAGTAGAGACTACATCATTCGTATGACAGTAAATACTTGGATGGCTGGAGTAGATGATGGATAATTCACGAGTGATCGACTATTCTCCATTAACGGTTGAGATGTTAGTCAGATCAATCTTGTTTTCAATCTTGGTCAATGGGTCATTCAGTACATGTCATACCACCCAATGAAAATATTGAACTAAATGTTTCCTATATAATTTCTACTTCAAATATTAATTATACAAACTGAATATATTATAAATTTACTTAAATTATTTTTCCAGTAGCAGTTTTTTTTAATATAGATTTTTAAAAATAGCAGAAACGAGAAATATTTTTTATCTCGAAAATTTATATTTATTTACATTTAGCTTGATAGCTCATTTCAAAGATTACTTAAAATATGTGACAGGAAAAACTCAATACAAATTATTTTTATTTGTTTTAAACATGTTGTAAATCATTAAACAAGTCATTTTATTTCTTTGATTTTATTTATTTTTGAAAATATATATATGTTATTCAGAAATGTATTGATTAGATTCATTTCAAATTTCAAGATGGATAAATGATGGGAACACGAATAAATAAATTATTTACTGCTATATTATTTATCTGACTGAAATTGTAAATGATTGACAAAAAGTTGCACTCTTGCTCAATGTCCTCTGGGTTTAGCCCCAGTGACACGGTTGGTATTCAATGAAGTCATAATCAGTAGTGATAAATCAGCGAATACTATAGATAAATATTTTATGGGTGAAAGAATAATCAAAATGTTATATGAAAAATTTTAACAGCTTTGCATTTGGATTATTTTTATTCATAATTCCATCATTTTTACAACTTGATATTTTCGTAGGAGTTTAACCATGCTTTCATTTCTTCATTTAATTTCGTGCCCTTAATTGAGACCGATTGTAATATTTATCAATAAAGAAGTGAAAAAAAAGTCATTTCTTCTTTGATATGAAGTTTTCTCTTCCTCTAGTACTCCTTCATATTGCTGCTTCCATTTATCCATCCATGCTCTTCCAGTCCTCGCATTTCTTTAGACTTGAAATCATTCCAAATCTTGAATCACTGTACGAAAAGAATTCCTACCCAAAATCTTAACCTCTCAGATAATGGAACTTTCTAGAACTTTACCAACTTCCTTAATCCAAGTAGTCGTCTACTTGTTCCATAATTGGTTTAATATTCATTTGTTTAATGTGGTTTTGTCCATTCTGTGCAAGTGTCCGAGAAATGATAACCTCCTCTTTCTCAGTGCATCCAAATTTTTTTCCACATGTTTTGTAGATTTCATTGTTGTTCCGACGTTTCTAGCCGGTTTCAATCTGGATTGGACCCATGATTTTCCGTAGTATTCTTCATTATGGAATCTCTAGCCTTTTTGACCTATGGCTCATCTATAGGTATTCGGAAGCATGCAGACATTTTACTTACACTAGGATGTTCTAGTGCTTTATTCTGGAGTTCCAAGAGATGTACTTTTTATTTTATATGTTTTTGTTATAGTTTACTTTGAGTAGTGAAATGTTTTTTTAATTTTAAAGCTTGTTGATAATTATTTTTGAGGATATAATATTGAAAGATGAGAGTTTAGCGGTAAGAGAGCTAAGGGCTCACCGATATTTTTAATTTAATTGTTGTTTTGTTACCTCTACCCTATAGGGTCATTGGCAACACCTTTAAAATACACTCTGTTGTAGAATTTTATCACTTTTAAAAATCTTAAAGTTTTTTAACTGCACTTTCGCTGTCTTGTAGATTTTTAATTGTAAACTTATTTACAACGGTTTTATTACCGTTTTAAGTTTTTTTTTGTATTACATAGGGACGAACGTTTAAAAAAATACCTTGCATTTGTTGCTTCTGTTTGCATATTAAGTATTTGGCGTGTTGTACCTTGATATTTTTTCTGATGTAAATATAGCTTCTATCTAGTGTTGACCAAAATCTTTGCAAGACCAAGACTAAGACCGCCTCGCTGTTGCAATACAAAGACCAACAGGGAAAAAAAATCGATTATTCGAATAAAAATTAAGGCAAAATAGTTACCAATGCTTGATAATTTTAGATACTATATGTAAAGAAATTTTATAACAAATATAATTTTGCGAGAAGGAGTTGATCGGGGGGAGCGGTCAAATAAATTTTATTTGACCGCACCTTCCGATCAACTCCTCATATTATATCAACGGTCAGCCATCTCTACATCAATATACTTTTGCGTTTAACTCTTCTAATTTTTCATTCGGGCTTAGTCAGATTTCCCCTATCTAAAAATATTCAGTAATATCTCTATAATACTAAGCTAATAGGCAGAGATGGGCATATTTATATTCAAAAATATAAATACGAATATCATTTATATTTATGGTACAAATGAATATAAATACGAATATATTCGTATTCATAAAAAGTAATATGAATACAGAAGATACGTATTCACGACAGTAAATATAAATACGGCCGTATTCACGACTGTAAAAGTGAATACGGCTGTATTTACACCTGTAAAAGTGAATACGGCAGTATTTAGGTTTACTAAAATGGAATACGGTTAAATTTACAGTTAAAATTTGTGAATGGAAATATTTTCGTACAACCTTATTAATGAATACACTTATAAAAAAAAAAATATATATATATATCATTTTATTTTTATATGTAGTATTATATTCTTCCTTTTACAATATGTTATGTTAATTATGTTACAATGTATTATATTATATTAATTATCTTTTGTAATGTTTGTACATAAAATAAATTCTTGAGCCTTTGTATTTATACTAGTAAAAGTGAATGCGACAGTATTCATGTTTATAAAATGAATACGCTTAAATTTACAGAAGTGAATGCAAATATTTTCACACAACCTCATTAATGAATAATCTTATTTATTAAAAAAAAATGTATTTATTAAATTATTTATTTAAAAAAATATATTTACTATATATATATCATTTTATTTTATATATAGTATTATATTCATCCTTTTACAATATGTTATTTTAATTATGGTACAAGGTATTATGTTATGTTAATTATCACTTGTAATGTTTGTACGTATTATAAATTCCCGAGCCTTTGTATTTACACTAGTAAAAGTGAATACGGCATTATTAACGTTTATTAAAATGAATACGCTTAAATTTACGGAAGTGAATGCAAATATTTTCACACAATCTTATTAATGAATACTCTTATTTATAAAAAAAAATGTATTTATTAAATTATTTATTTAAAAAAATTTCTATATAAACCATTTTATTTTTAAATATAGCATCGCCTCTCTCCTTCCCCCCAATAAAAATTCTGAGTAGGTGAGAATATTTGAATTTCTTAAAGAGCAGGTACTCTCGTGAAAAAAAAAAATCCTTATCATGCAGATTACAAGAGCCTGCTAAACAAACAGACTCAGTTTCGCTATCAACTTCATACATTGTTCTACATGCAAAACTTAACACATTAACAAATATATTCACACATTACACACTGAACGGCAGGTCCGGAGTATTCGAATTTGATAGCTCTTGCCCCTTTCCTTGCTTCAACTCTGTCGTGTATACGTATTTCCCGATGGGATTTCCAGGGTATCGTTCCGTGTGTTGTACCTACCCTGGCCGTCTACACCGTTAAACTTATCTTTATTACCATTAGCAGCCCATAAGTAAACAGTGCACCCAAAAGTCTGTACGTCTAGGAACTTAAACGTATACACGGTGGGCCAGACCCCCTTACCGTGCACCCCCCCCCCCCCCACATCCCTATAAATTGCATATCGTTGTGTTCCTTGTGACAATTTATTAAAAAAAAAGCCAATGTTCCCACAAAAAAAAGTGAACGAACTGCCCCAAAATGGCGTCCAAACATGGCGGATTGACGACTTTGACTTTACTTAGTTTTTTTGTTACTGAGAATCAGCATTTGGCTTAATTTCATTATAGTTGGTCTTTTATTAAAGCTGGATAGTCATAGAATAATAAACCATGAAAAAATATTAAAAACTAATTGGCTTAGGCATTAAAAAAAATCGGTAAAGTCAATTTTTTTTACAAAAAAATTTTCAAGTTGAAAATCAAGGGTCGTTTGTAATCAAACGGTCAACAATAATGCAAAACGTGCTGAAATAAAACATCTGGAGAATATATTTTCTTTCTAAAACACTGATTACTTTTTAAAATATTTGAAGTAGTTCCGTAGAAAATGTACATAAGCGGCAGAAAAGCGCTACTGGCGTAGGTGCCTCAGGCCTCTACCACACCACTCAGTACTCATAAATGACTTAGTTATAGTGCTATAATAACGTTTTTGTTATATTATATTGATTGTATTAACGAACAAATATTAATAAAATAATTTATTTGTCAAAAAAAAATTTTTTTAAATTTATTATTATTTTTTTAATTTATTATTATTTATTTTTTTAAATTTAACTTCCTTTATTCTATACGGAGGTCGCTTAAGAAGGCCTCTATTATAAAAATTATATAATTATAATAATACAACTTAATTCAAAAATACTTTGCAGAATATCTTGAATTTTTTATTTAATATTTGCAATTTAACATTTTGTTTTATATATTTCCTGATTCTTAGAGGTAATTTAAATTGTATATACTTCCCCGGAAATGAGTCATATTAATATCTGTTTTATAAACTAAAATAATATATACCTAATCTGAACTACTTTTAATGAATAGGTGATGGATTGTTTAGTAAAATTCAGATATCGCTATAAAAAAAAACATTTTTATTTCCTTAATTTTATTCGGAAGTTGGACCATATCATAAAAAATATGAACTTTTAATATTAAATGCATTATTCCCTCTGCACAAAATAAGGATGGAAAGGGCGAAGCTATAAGTTCTTCTAGGTAACTGGAACTGATTGTTAGTATTTGGTCTCAAAATGAGGGAAAACGCGAAATTGAACCCAAACATTGGAAAAAATACATTAAGCGAACGACAAAGGAAGTGCCAAAATTTGGGAAAAAGAAAACAAGGATCAGTATCCGTTATATGGCTAAACGAATATATAGTAGACAAATCAACAGAATATTTCAATATGCTGCTAAAAGGGGTCAAAATGCTTGATCATTTGCATGATATTAAGCAGGTTTATTATACATTTGATAGCCTTTCGATACAGCAAGAGAGCATTTCATGTCTAAGCAATTGGTCCAAGACTCAGCTGACTTGCCAATTGCTTAGAACAAATCTTCTTGCTGATGAAATGGCTTCACATAATAAACCTGCTTAATATCATCCAAATGATCAAGCATTTTGACCCCTTTAGCAGCATTTGAAATATTCTGTTGATTTGTCTACTATATATTCGTTTAGCCATATAACGGATACTGATCCTTGTTTTCTTTTTCCCAAATTTTGGCACTTCCTTTGTCGTTCGCTTAATGTATTTTTTCCAATGTTTGGGTTCAATTTCGCGTTTTCCCTCATTTTGAGACCAAATACTAACAATCAGTTCCAGTTACCTAGAAGAACTTATAGCTTCGCCCTTTCCATCCTTATTTTGTGCAGAGGGAATAATGCATTTAATATTAAAAGTTCATATTTTTTATGATATGGTCCAACTTCCGAATAAAATTAAGGAAATAAAAATGTTTTTTTTTATAGCGATATCTGAATTTTACTAAACAATCCATCACCTATTCATTAAAAGTAGTTCAGATTAGGTATATATTATTTTAGTTTATAAAACAGATATTAATATGACTCATTTCCGGGGAAGTATATACAATTTAAATTACCTCTAAGAATCAGGAAATATATAAAACAAAATGTTAAATTGCAAATATTAAATAAAAAATTCAAGATATTCTGCAAAGTATTTTTGAATTAAGTTGTATTATTATAATTATATAATTTTTATAATAGAGGCCTTCTTAAGCGACCTCCGTATAGAATAAAGGAAGTTAAATTTAAAAAAATAAATAATAATAAATTAAAAAAATAATAATAAATTTAAAAAAATTTTTTTTTGACAAATAAATTATTTTATTAATATTTGTTCGTTAATACAATCAATATAATATAACAAAAACGTTATTATAGCACTATAACTAAGTCATTTATGAGTACTGAGTGGTGTGGTAGAGGCCTGAGGCACCTACGCCAGTAGCGCTTTTCTGCCGCTTATGTACATTTTCTACGGAACTACTTCAAATATTTTAAAAAGTAATCAGTGTTTTAGAAAGAAAATATATTCTCCAGATGTTTTATTTCAGCACGTTTTGCATTATTGTTGACCGTTTGATTACAAACGACGCTTGATTTTCAACTTGAAAATTTTTTTGTAAAAAAAATTGACTTTACCGATTTTTTTTAATGCCTAAGCCAATTAGTTTTTAATATTTTTTCATGGTTTATTATTCTATGACTATCCAGCTTTAATAAAAGACCAACTATAATGAAATTAAGCCAAATGCTGATTCTCAGTAACAAAAAAACTAAGTAAAGTCAAAGTCGTCAATCCGCCATGTTTGGACGCCATTTTGGGGCAGTTCGTTCACTTTTTTTTGTGGGAACATTGGCTTTTTTTTAATAAATTGTCACAAGGAACACAACGATATGCAATTTATAGGGATGTGGGGGGGGGGGTGCACGGTAAGGGGGTCTGGCCCACAGACTAGTAGGCTTTCCATTCTGGTACGGGAGAGACCCACCCTCTGGACCCAATAAAAAAAAAATGCTTGTGAATTTATATTACGTACAAACATTCCGAGTGATAACTAACATAATATATTGTAAAACGAAGAATATAATACTATAAATAAAAATAAAATGGAATATAAAGTAAATATATTTTTTTAATATAAATAATTTAATAAATATATTTTTTTGATAAATGAGATTTTGTAAAAATATCTGCATTCACTTCTATAAATTTAAGCGTATTCATTTTCATAAACGTGAATACTGCCGTATTCACTTTTGCTATAAATACAAAGGCTCGGCAATTTATATTACGTACAAACATTAAGAATGATAATTAACATAACATAATACTTGTAATAAAGTAGAATATAATACTATATATACAAATAAAATGATATATATAGTAAATATATTTTTAAAATAAATAATTTAAATAAACATTTTTTTAAATAAATAAGAGTATTCATTAATAAAGTTGTGTGGAAATATTTCCATTCACCTCTGTAAATTTAAGGCTATTCATTTTAGTAAATGTGAATACTGCCGTATTCACTTTTTTTACAGGTGTAAATACAGCCCAATTCACTTTTACAATCGTAAATACGGCCATATTTATATTTACAGTCGTGAATATGTGATAATTAACATAACATAATACATTGCAACATAATTAACAAAACATATTGTAAAAGGGAGAATAATAGTACTATTTATAAAAATAAAATGATATATATAGCAAATCCTTTTTTTTTTTTAATAAATACATTTTTTTTTAATAAATAAGAGTATTCATTAATAAGATTTTGTGAAAATATTTCCATTCACTTCTGTAAATTTAACCGTATTCATTTTAGTAAACCTGAATACTGCTGTATTCACTTTTACAGGTGTAAATACAGCCGTATTCACTTTTACAGTCGTGAATACGGCCGTATTTATATTTACAGTCGTGAATACGTATCTTCTGTATTCATATTACTTTTATGAATACGAATATATTCGTATTTATATTCATTTGTACCATAAATATAAATGGTATTCGTATTTATATTTTTGAATATAAATATGCCCATCTCTGCTAATAGGTAACTGCAAGACCGCTGTGAGCCTCTTGCGCAAGACCAATTTTGTAAGACCAATACCATGTCATTAAAAAGAATCGATTTTTTAAATAAAAATTGATCCAAAATAGTTACTAATGCTTGATAATTTTAGATACTATATGTAAAGAAATGGTATGACCATTATTCTTTTGCGTTTAACTCTTCTTATTTTTCATTCAGGCTTAGTTAGGTTTCCCCTATCTAAGAAAATACAGTAATATCTCTATAGTACTAAGCTAATAGGTAACTGCAAGACCGTTGCGAGACTCTTGCGCAAGACCAAGGCTGATTTTGCAAGACCAAGACTAAGAACGCCTCGCTGTTGCAAGACCAATTTTGTAAGACCAATACCATGTCATTAAAAAGAATCGATTTTTTAAATAAAAATTAAGGCATAATAGTTACTAATGCTTGATAATTTTAGATACTATGAGTAAAGAAATGGTATAAGCAATATACTTTTGAGTTTAACTCTTCTAATTTTTCATTCAGGCTTAGTTAGGTTTCCCCTATCTAAGAAAATACAGTAATATCTCTATAGTACTAAGCTAATAGGTAACTGCAAGACCGTTGCGAGACTCTTGCGCAAGACCAAGGCTGATTTTGCAAGACCAAGACTAAGAACGCCTCGCTGTTGCAAGACCAATTTTGTAAGACCAATACCATGTCATTAAAAAGAATCGATTTTTTAAATAAAAATTAAGGCATAATAGTTACTAATGCTTGATAATTTTAGATACTATGAGTAAAGAAATGGTATAAGCAATATACTTTTGCGTTTAACTCTTCTAATTTTTCATTCAGGCTTAGTTAGGTTTCCCCTATCTAAGAAAATACAGTAATATCTCTATAGTACTAAGCTAATAGGTAACTGCAAGACCGTTGCGAGACTCTTGCGCAAGACCAAGGCTGATTTTGCAAGACCAAGACTAAGAACGCCTCGCTGTTGCAAGACCAATTTTGTAAGACCAATACCATGTCATTAAAAAGAATCGATTTTTTAAATAAAAATTAAGGCATAATAGTTACTAATGCTTGATAATTTTAGATACTATGAGTAAAGAAATGGTATAAGCAATATACTTTTGAGTTTAACTCTTCTAATTTTTCATTCAGGCTTAGTTAGGTTTCCCCTATCTAAGAAAATACAGTAATATCTCTATAGTACTAAGCTAATAGGTAACTGCAAGACCGTTGCGAGACTCTTGCGCAAGACCAAGGCTGATTTTGCAAGACCAAGACTAAGAACGCCTCGCTGTTGCAAGACAAATTTTGTAAGACCAATACCATGTCATTAAAAAGAATCGATTTTTTAAATAAAAATTGCTCCAAAATGGTTACTAATGCTTGATAATTTTAGATACTATATGTAAAGAAATGGTATGATCATTATTCTTTTGCGTTTAACTCTTCTTATTTTTCATTCAGGTTTAGTTAGGTTTCCCTTATCTAAGAAAATACAGTAACATCTCTATAGTACTAAGCTAATAGGTAACTGCAAGACCGTTGCGAGACTCTTGCGCATGACCAAGACTGATTTTGCAAGACCAAGACTAAGAACGCCTCGCTGTTGCAAGACCAATACCATGTCATTAAAAAGAATCGATTTTTTAAATAAAAATTAAGGCATAATAGTTACTAATGCTTGATAATTTTAGATACTATGAGTAAAGAAATGGTATAAGCAATATACTTTTGCGTTTAACTCTTCTAATTTTTCATTCAGGCTTAGTTAGGTTTCTCCTGCCTAAATAAATACAGTAATATCTCAATAGTACTAAGCTGATAAGTAACTGTAAGATCATTGAGGGACTCTTGAGCAAGACCAAGACTGATTTTATAAGACCAAGACTCGTATCGGTCTCGCATTTGAGCAACACTACTTCTATCTTACTTTTAAATGTATTATAACAAATAGATGAGTTGTGAGGTGTTTTTTTTTTTTTTTTTTTTTTTTTTTTTTTTTTTTTTTTTTTTTTTTTTTTTTTTTTTTTTTTTTTTTAGTATTCCTTTAGACTGTAACAATAAAAGTGGGGCCAAAAGTTCCTCTCATTTTGAATCATCATTATACAATTACGGTAACAAAAGACCTATTTCAATGGGTGATTATACCATCATCTCGTCATGTGACCACTTATTGACAGCTTGTAATTGTAAATATCAATCAGCGACTTCTTACAACTAAAGATAATAAGCCTAATTACGAGCTAGGCATGCAGAGGGGGGCTAAGGGGAGCCTCCGGTAACTAAGCCAAACAGGACAAGAGGAAGCGGAGGATCATTAGGAGGCGGTGGGTGGCAGTTTTTTCTCCAGGACCTACCCCCTCTCCGCACAGCTCCAGGCATCAGTTCCAGCCGTCTGCTCCGAGCTCTTTGTAAACACCTCCATCCCCTGCCCTTAATACATTTATATCGGCAGGCGGCTGTGTGCTGTGGTGGTACGGCAGGGGTTCAAAGCGGTCTTATGAACTATGAGGGTGTAATATAATTTTTTTTATATTTACTGTATCAGATCCGACAAACATAGTTGGCTAAAAGGAAACGTGAGGTTGGGTTATTTAAATGACATGTTTGATATAAAGCGGACTCGTAGATTGAGCAATGTGTTTCGGGTTGATTTACTTCTCAAAATCTTTGCAAAAGTTTAAGTATACGCCCAACTGCTAAAGTCCGAGAATGAAGAGGTTAAAAAAAAAGCACGATTATAGAGAGGTTTAAAGGTACGATTGCATCACAAACTATGGGAAACATGTCATTGTAAAACGAGGAGACTACTATATTTGCCACTCTGTGATGGAGCCATTTGCTGTTTTTAAAAATAAATCAAAAAGAGTTCGGGCAAGCGCTGGTATCGCTTTTATACATTTCTTAACTGTTGGCGTTGCTAGAGAGTTGCTGTTGAATTTGATTGTCTCTGGTACTTTTAAATGAATTTTCTTTATCCACCATCTTCTTTGGCGAATCCAACCTCTTCATTCATTTTTATTTTTATCCCTTTGATTTATTTGTTTTAAATTATAATACGCGAAATGGATTCTCAACATCCGCCATCATTATTTATCTGGAAACACAGAAACTTGTGAACACATTATTTCTTTTGCTTTTTTTTTTGTCGTCTGTTTGTGTATCTGGTGTTTTTGAAATGTGTAGACTTGGCTTTATACAAATATGTATGCTAGTAAATCGTTTGTATGCAGCTATAAATCCATAAAAAAACACACAAACAAATACATTAATATACAGTACATGAAGAAGTGTATATTATCAGTGGCGTACCTAAACTATTCCAGGACCGAGACTAATTTATTTTCATCTTGCTTAAACAAAAATTCTCCAGGTGTGATACCCTGATATAGGGCAGGTTTTATTTTTGATGGCCCTTAACAAAAAAATAAATAAATAAAACTTTTATTTTAAATAAAAAAATATTATTTTTATCATGACAGAGGATAGTTGGGGTGATCAGTCGAAATAAAAATGGCAAAAATAAATAATAATATTTATAATAAAAGTTAAAGTTAAAGTTAAGTTAAAATAAATATTATTATTATTTTTGCCATTTTTATTTTGAATGATCACCCCAACTATCCTCCTCTTAATTATTCACTATAAAATATATACATAGTAGATATATTCCTCCGTATTCTGTGCTGAGGCTCATTAATAAATTGTTATTATTCATATATGGTGTCTTCAAGGAATATACAAGATTTATTCCAACGACATTTCGAGCTAATTTGCTCATTCCCAAGTCATCTTGACAATAAACAAAAATAATTGACAACAATGATCACTCACTATCTAGTCATATAAAAAGTGAGAACTTACTAAAAAATTGTATCTATAAAAATATATTTCTATGCTATAATTTCATAAATATTCATTTTCAGTATAGCAAATACAAAAAATAACACTGCTACTCGTCTCATTTTTTGAGCATTTACTCTAATGCTTGTCCATTCTACAAATAAAATTTTGTGTATGCGATTATTTCAGAAAATAAACAAATTTATATTATGGATATATATTTTTGTTTCATTTAAACTGCATGCTCACTCCCGAAACTCGGTACTACATCGTCTATCTATTGTTTAACATTGGCTGCTAGATTTTAGATCTTTAGGGATGTATGTTCCAGTAGGAATTAACTGAAGAAGTAAATGGGATATAGCTCTGTTGAAGTTTATTATTTTCCAATGATCCATCTAATTAAAACTAATCTCATTTAATATATAGACTAATGTTGGCCAGTATTTTTAACATTGAATTGAAAATTTATTGCGTTATTTATATTTTTAGTAATATATAAATTAATTCTAGGGTTTTTCTAGTTTTATTGTTTTAGTCCTTGTTTAAAATTGTTATATTGTTAAAATCTTATTCTTCAGTTACAATGCATTAATACGATTAATTAAATTTATTTAATTGATTGATTTATTAACAAATGGAAAATTGCACTAAAGAAAATTCGTTTTGTTGAATTTTCAAATATTGATATTATATTATATGAATGTGTAGTCAGGTTATTTTTGGTTTTGAGGCATCGGATGTGTCCCTCAGAATTGACAGCATACCATCTTTTAAAACGCCTCAAGTTACTGTAAGTGTTACTGTTTTGGATCAAGCATTTATCTCCCGATATCTGAGAGGAAGCCTTGTTCTCTTAATTTGTTTTTATCACTGTTGGGAAGGAACAAAGGGTAGATCATTAATGTCTTATCTCTCGATGATGACCTCATCCTCGACGAGATAAGATAGGATCCAGTCCTGACATTAACTAGCCCAACATTACTAATTTCAAGTGTTCCGATACACCAACACGGGAATAAATTCCCCCTTTATCTAATGATAAGTCTTACCCAACCTTAATGGTGGCATGGGAACCTTCGACAAGATTGTGGAAGGGTTCTTTTAAGGCAGGAATAGTTTGGGTGTTATGTCAGCCGTGATAGTATGCCAGCTATTGGGAAACATGAACTCAAACCAGTGATAAAGTCTTGTGAGGTGATGTATTTTTGGCGAAGATTACGAACTTTGTACTGATATGAATTAACGCTTTTATTGCTTAGCACTTTGCAAGACCAAGTCCAAGATTGTACACAGTAAAAAAAAAAATTTAGTTGCTGTTTATAAAGAATTGATAGAACCGATATACTTTTGCATTTAACTCTTCGTTTCAAAATCGCCTAAATCGGTCTAGTTTTAGCATCTTTAGAGTGTATTGAATTTCATACATGATTTTAATAATTGCAGAATTGCCCGTTTACATTGTTTTAGTTCAGTGGTCGGCAAAGTGCGGCTCCAAAGCCGCATGTGGCTCTTTGGCTCTTTAAGTGCGGCTCTGGCACAAATATCCACGGAAGGCGGAATAATATTTTCATTAAAAAAAAACTTGGTAAGAAAACAAATTACATCTTATTTTAATAAATTAAAATTCTTCTATAAATCGATAACATGTATAATTTTTTGTTTATGTTAAAAGATATGTAGGTAATTAAAATTTTATATTGTTGTAAAAATACGTAACGAACATCGAGTTCAATTTTATTAGTTTTCGTAAGCGTAAACACAACCATGTACAAGCTATCGGCTGAAATTGTTCGTATATTTCACTTTCCGAATCTGCTGAAGCATCCCCAAGATAATAATTCATCTATTGATAAACACCACTTTAAAACAATAATCTTAAATAAGAGGGAAGCATTTATCTGCAGGTTTCAGGAATTTAAAAACAGCACAGCAACTTTAGCATTTGTCGAAAATCCTCTTAATGCTACGTTAAACTTTGACCTAAACCTGAACTTCATTATAATTTTCTAAGAACTTTCCAAAAAAATGTTTACGGAAACTTAAAATTGAACTTTTAAAAAAGTTTCAGTCCCTGATAAAGACCTCTTTAATTATAAGAAAAAAATTTATTTTTTGAATAATATTTTCATATGTTATTAACCTATTCAATGTTGTACATCACAGAAAAGATCTAAAGATTTAAATTTCTGTAAAATCTCAGACCTCTAGTTAAATTGTGAAAGGCTCTACGGCAATTTTTAATCTTCTTATTTACTGTTTTTGAATCCATTTAGGAGTTCTTCACAGTTCCTAATTTTAAAAACTTATCTTATATTTTTTCCAAGTCTCTACATACATTATAACTGTGCCGAATTTCATGAAAATCTGAAATGGTTAGTTTTAGATCTTATATTGTCACAGAATGCCCCCGTTATGTGTTTTTTCGACTCGTTTATTAGAAGTCCACAGGTCTTTAATTCATAAAATAGTTGACATATCTCAGTAAAATTTCATATTACTTCAAATCTATACTGGCATGTAGTACAGCTGGGTCGAATTGCAAGGAAACCTGAAATGGTGAGGTTTAGACTCTGTGTTAATATGATAAAGACCCTTGTTTGATATTCAAAAATAAATAATTAATTAGAAAATCAATAATGATCTGTTCAGTATCGTTATGGATTTCCTAGGATGCGGCCATTTTAAGTCTATATTTAAATTTCCTTTCCATTGTATTTTATTTTTTGTTGGGATTATTATTATAATAAGCAAGGTTTCTCTTTACAAAACAAGTTGAGGCTGGATTACTTCCCCTAGGTCGTGGTAACCCTAACGATGGGATCCGGTTTTTCTATAATCCACTTTTACTATGCATGGCTTGTTCACGACAAGCCAGTACATGGCAAAGCATAATCATTAATAAAAAAAAAAAGTACAGAAACTACATTAAAATATTAAGAAAAAATATAACAGCATTGTACAATAAATACATATGTCCTTCTGTATCTGCTTACAATAAAAATGTTAGTTTTTAAGCATTTTAATAGTGTAAATGTTTTTACTATCATATATATTGTATCACCAACTGGTATAACGCTAAAATTTAAATTTTTTCAACTAAAAATAATCAGTTAATAATTATCATGCTATCTTCAGGGTCAAGATTTAATTTTTCTCAAGCAAAGCTAACCGAATATGTTGATATGTTAAGCCATTATAAGACCAGGTATTTATTGGGAGCATTCAAATGACAAATATTCTTACATTTTATATAGAACAGTTGTAAGTTCCTATCTTATTTTCCTAACTAAGAAAAAAGTAAGATATTAAATTTATGTGAAATATTGAACTATTCAAATGAGAAAGAGTTTGTATGATATTATTTTTCATAAAAGTTCAAAAGTTGAAAAATCATTTATAAATTTTTATATATTTTCCATTATTATATATATACATATATACACAGAGGTTTAGATCTAAGTCCACTTTGATTATCCACCTAAGTCTTCTTGACCCAAGTCCTTTATCAGGACTACTCAAAGAAACGATAACAACAAAACAAAACATATTAACAGGAAAGTAAAATGGTTTCATAAACTGTATTCTGATAAATAAATACATATAAATGGGTAAATGTGTTTTTCCATATGGATTGAAATATCTCAGAAAATAAAAATCGGACTGCATGCTAAGCGAGGGAATTGTTCAGCACTTCATCCTCTTTATAATGAGATGTTATTTATAATTTACTGGTTCTTAATGCCAGTAATGCGCTCGCTTATTGGCGCTGGGATCTCCTAGAGTCCTGACTTTCCTTCCACGGATGGGGGAAAAAGGCTAGGTTCGGAGATCTTGAGCGAATGAATTTCGTTAATATTGTATAAAAGCATGTGTGTGTTTAAGCAGTTATTTTGATTAGTTTAGTTTTTTTTTTAGTTTACATACATTTACTTATTATTTCTATTTATACATATATTGATATTATTATTTTGCTGTTTATTTATTTTTATTTATTCTACATAGTGTGAATGAGCTACTCTTTTATCACTATTACCAATGTTTTTAGATGTTACGGATTGTAATATATTTAAATAAAGAATTTTAAAACAAAAGATACTTTATAATTTATATTTCATATTATTATATATTTTATAATTATTATTATATATTTTATAATTATATTGTATAATTTATATTTCATATTAATCTAGCCTTGATGATGTTTTCACTTCTATCGTGTGGTCAACAGCACACATCTTTGTTTGTTTTTTTTTGTGTATTTCACATTGAGTGCATTGGCCAACTTCTACTACTAAATTTACTAATTTAAATTATAAATAATAGATGAAGGAGATGGTTCGGGGTGACGGTCATAAATAGACTAAAATAGTGACCAAACTAGTTTATTAAAAGACAACGTTTCGATCCGACTTTGCAGGTCTTTTTCAGGGCTAGAGCGGACGGGGGCGGGGTGGCCGAATAGGCTAAAGCGTGTGTAACAGCACCGCTAGTTGCCTGGCAACCGGATAACAGAGATTTGAGATGATATAAAAAGTACGATTTCGCGTCCCGATGCCGGAGGGGATTTTAAATTCCCCGCCCTTACCCCCCGGCCCGAGAAAATCCCGTATAGCCGAAAAGGCGAGGTAGGGAAGAACAAAAAAAAAAAAAAAAAAAAAAGGCTAGAGCGGACAAGATACAAAAAGATATAGAAAATTGTGGAAGTTACATAATATTTAGATATTATATATGTCCTTGAGATCTGTAGGAGTATATTCATAATTGCATATATTATATTATATATTATACTACAACATGTGTTACCATCTATTTACTTCAGTTTAAGATCTTGTTACTCAGCTTACTCTTTTTATATAGCTTATTGTTCTTAATATTTCATTGTACTTACTTACTGTTTATAATTTCAATAAGTTTATTCACCTTGTTTATAAGTTTTATCTAAATATGATGTAGAAAATGTCCGAGGGACCTACTGCAATAAATAAATTTAAAAAAAAATATGTAATTTCCACCCTCGCGCGGGCTCATTACCGCGTATGGGGAGCGTCCCACGGGTGGCGGATGTGGGGATGGTCGGTGGAAATTTCTTGGAAGTTCCTCCCGGCTAAGTCCGATGGACTCGCTGACCAACAATGAGAGGGGCCCTCCAGACTTGCTGGAGGGAGGGGACCTCCAGACTTGCTGGAGGTAGGGGCCCACCAGACTTGCTGGAGGGTGTGACGTAGGATTGAACGCCCTACTCACATATCTTTAGTTCACCAAACACCACAAAAAGTCATGGATCTCCCTAAGGTAAAACGCTCATTATCCGGAGGTAAACTAGTCCCCCGTTCGGGTCTCCGGGTGGGGACTGCTTTAGGGGATTCATGCCGCAAGTTGAAATATAGGGATTTAAATATTGGTACGTGGAACGTAAGGAGTTTAAACACAGCAGGGGGGCTAAAATCGGTCGCGAATGAGGTAAATGGGTACAATTTGGATGTCGTGGCTCTGCAAGAGGTTCGCTGGCCAGGGGAGGGCTCGATGAGGGAAGGAAAGTACACTATTTGGTACGGAGGAAGCGGGAATCATTGTTTAGGTACCGGGTTTCTAATTAGGAGTAGATTACTATCTGCTTTGAGGGACGTACAATTCTTTAGTGATAGAATTTCGGTAGCTACATTTCAGGGACGTTGGTTTAAAATCGCATTAATAAACATACATTGTCCGACCGAAGACAGTGACGATGAAGTCAAAAGTGAATTTTACGATAAACTCGAATGGGTTTATGATAAACTACCGCGAAACTACATGAAAATAATTGTAGGTGACGCGAACGCAAAGGTAGGAAGGGAAGAAGTTTATATTCAGACTATTGGTAAAGAAAGTTTGCACGAATATAGTAATGATAATGGGATCCGTCTGATAAACTTTGCCATCTCGAAAAACCTGGTAATTAAAAGTACGACGTTTAAACGTAAGGATATTCATAAATATACTTGGAAATCACCGGATTCGCAAACACGAAATCAAATCGATCATGTCTTGATATAACACAGCTGGCAAAGCAGTATAATTAATGTACGGTCTTATCGCGGAGCAGAATGTGGGTCGGATCATGAATTAGTAATCGCGAAACTTCGACAAAAACTTAATATAAAAAAGAGAAAAGAAAACCGTTTCGATTTTGAGAATTTTAATTTGGAAAAATTAAAAAATCCATCAATTAGAAACCAATTCGAGCTAGAAGTTAAGAATAGGTTTGAAGCTTTAGAGCTTCCTGACGAGGACCACGAGGATATTGACAAGTTATGGATAGAGATCAGAGATAATATTAAAGCGGTCGGTAACTCGTGTCTAGGAAAAAAGGAAAATAAGAATAACAAATCGTGGTTTGATGAAGATTGCTTAAACATGTGTGAAAAAAGAAAAGCCGCTAAATTAAAAGCTCTAAATAATCCTAGCGAAGACAATCTGGAATACTTCCGAATCTCAAAGAACGAAACGACAAAATTGCTCAAAAATAAAAAAAGGGAGTATCTTAAAAATAAAATAATTGAAATAGAAACTAACAGAATCGAAAATAACGTAAGAGACATGTACAAAGGTATAAACAGATCACGAAAATATGTAGGGCCCGTAACGTCTGGAATTAGGGATGATAATAACAATATTCTGACCGATCCGGCTGACATATTGAATAAGTTTAAGGACCACTTTGACAGTATTTTAAATACGGGAAATTATGATCTGTGTCCTCCTTCTGAATACCAGAGTGCTGAACCGTTAATAGAAGGACCAAGTAAAGAGGAAGTTGAAGTAGCTATCGGAAAATTAAAATCATATAAAGCAGCGGGAATCGATAATATTCCTACTGAACTAATTAAGGCATGCGGAGAAGCTGGAGTTTCTAAAATACATCGGTTGGTTAAAAAGATCTGGGTGAACGAGAAATTGCCTGAAGAATGGAAAGAATCTATTCTTATTCCGATTCACAAAAAGGGTCCGAGGACGGATTGTAATAACTATCGAGGAATTTCACTCCTTCCGGTATGTTATAAAATATTCACTTTAATCTTAACCAGTCGAATCACGGAATACGCCGAGGAAATTATCGGAGACTACCAATGCGGATTTAGACGGAATCGTTCGACTATTGATCAAATATTTTCTTTACGGCAAATATTAGAGAAAAAATTGGAGTATAACGGTATTGTTCACCAGCTGTATATAGATTTTAAAAAGGCTTACGATTCTATTGACCGCCAGAAACTGTATAATATTCTAATCGAGCAGGGGATTCCAAAAAAACTAGTAAATCTAGTCAGGGTGTGCTTGACGGAGACACTCAATAAAGTTAGAATCGGTAATAATTTGTCCGAAAAATTTGAGGTTCGTTCGGGCTTAAAACAGGGGGATTCTCTTTCGCCTGTCCTGTTCAATTTGGCATTAGAGCATGCCATTAGGGAGGTAATGCGAACCGAGAAAGGGTTGGATCTGGGAGGGACAACATCCGTGCTGGGCTATGCTGATGATCTGGTACTGTTAAGCGAAGACGTTGAAACTATAAAACTAAATACGACAACGTTAATGAAAGCCGGGAAAGAACTAGGACTCGAAATAAACGTGGATAAAACAAAATATATGGTTAGCTGCAAAAATGGCAATACTACTGGTGATATCGATATAGATGGTAATATGTTTGAACAGGTAGATAAATTTAGATATCTAGGTTCTACGATAACTAGAAAAAACGAAATTGAAGAAGAGATTAAGGTTAGACTGAAGGCGGGGAATGCTTGTTATTTTTCTGTGACAAAACTACTTAGTTCGCGCCTCTTGTCCCGAAACTTAAAAATTAGAATCTATAAAACAATTATCTTACCTACAGTTCTTTATGGATGCGAAACTTGGCCGCTTACATTAAGGGATGAGCAGCGTCTTAAGGTTTTTGAAAATAAAGTATTGCGTAGAATATTCGGACCGAAAAAGGATGAGTTAACCGGAGAGTTCAGACGGTTACACAACGCCGAATTGCGTGAGATGTATCCGGGTAATATAATTGATGTAATTTCATCGCGGAGAATCAAATGGGCTTGTAAAGTTGTTGGGCTTAGTAACGAGAGAATTCCTAAAAGGTTAATATTTGCTGTGCCGAATGGTAAGCGTCCGAGGGGTAGACCGAAGCGAAGATGGGAAGATTGCATTAAAGCCGATCTGAAGGGACTGGGTTTGGACGGCGAACGGTGGAGGGAGGTGTGTAACAAGCGTTTGGTGGTGTCGGCATCGAACCTTCGGGTTCGCTAAGCCTTATTATTATTATTATTTATGTAATTTCCACAATTGTCTATATCCTTTTGTATCTTGTCCGTCCTAGCCCTGAACAAGACATGCAAAGTCGGGTCGAAACGTTGGCTTTTAATACAATAGTTTTCTCACTATTTTAGTCAATTTATGAACTCCAACCCCGACCATCTCTTGCCTCTATAATACAACTATCAACTATTAAGTTATAATAATTGATTGTTATCGAGAATTAACTACTACTAATAATTCATTCACAGTATTTAATTCTTTGTAAGATAAAACACAGACTAACTCTGATACACCGCAGACACTTCATTGAGTACCTATCATTCAAAATATTTCTATATTTAATTCTATAACAAAGTGGCAATCCGTCTGTGGGATAGCTACATGCTAAGGAGCTGATGGTAGTGTGATAGGTAGGCATGGCAATTTGGGCAAGTATGAAAGAACCGCGGGACTACGTGACCAGCCTAAACTTAATTTCGAAACATATTTGGTTTTTAGGCACGTTCGCCAAACCCTCGGTGGCATATTAAACCAGTCTTGGTCATGCCTCTCCAGGAATCTATAATTCATCGATCACTCCTTTGCCAAATTCTTTTAAAATATGAATACTAATAAGCTCACGATAACGAATAATTATATTCTCATCAATATTAATGAAATAAAAAAACTTTTTGATGGTAACTATTTTTAATTAATTTTTCTTTATCTTTAAATAAAATATTTACATGATATTTCATTCGATTAAACAACATGTTGATCTATGACTCATTCTGTTTATATAACCTAAAATAAACAAATTTAGTCCGTAGTACAGACCCTTTTTTATCAAATTATTAACATCCGGCTGAAATGTCGTAAATAGCTTCTTCTCATCGTAACCTACGAATATTTTATTTACGAAAATTCTCGAAATTGGGACGTTTTAAATATGGATTTCGGCAAACTTGGTATATTTAATTAGGTACTAAAAACTCCTAAATACCCATCTGATTTCCACTTTGATCGTAAGATAACGTGACCACAAAGTCGAGGAAAAAGGTGACCTTCAAATATATTGATTCGTTTGGCGTGACCTAAACCTCCAAATTGTAAAAATTACGAGGTTACATAGGCCTAACGGCTCAATATTTTTGAAGGCCAGTTTTTGTGCTCAAGTTAGCTATCGACTTAAGTGGAAAGCAAATGGGTATTTACGAGTTTTTAGTATCTAATTAAATATACAAAGTTTGCCGAACTCCAGATTGAAAACGACCCAATTCCGAGAATTTTTGTAAATAAAATATTCGTAGATTACGATTAGGTACTAAAAACTCGTAAATACCCATTTGCTTTCCACTTTAGTCGAACTTAAGCACAAAGTGTGGCCTTCAAAAATATTGAGCCGTTTAGCCTCTGTAACCTCGTAATTTTTACAATTTGAAGGTGTAGGTCACGCCAAACGACTCAATATTATTGAAGGTCACCTTTTTCCTCGACTTTGTGGTAAAGTTATCTTACGATTAAAGTAGAAATCAGATAGGCATTCAGGAATTTTTAGTACCTAATTAAATAGACAAAGGTTGCCGACCTCTATATCGAAAACGGCACAATTCCGAGAATTTTCATTAGTAAAATATTTGTTGGTTACGATGAGAAGAAGCTATTTTCGAAGTTTCAGCCGGATATTAATAATTTGATAAAAAGGGGTCTGTACCGCGTACTAATTATTATTGATCTTTCCTACTAATGATATAGATTCTTATTAACAATACTGCGGTTTCTAATCATTGAATCGACAGTCCCACAGCTTTTTGTAATTACAGTGCAGAAGCTGAACTTGTTCGCATAGCGAAATCTAGCCTATTTAATAAAATGAGGTAATGTTTCTAATAACGTTTTTAGAATAGAAAGAAAATAAACTTTATTCTGGTACGAGGTCCCTTAAGAATAACAATTATGAACAAAAAATAAAAACCCCATCTGGCCAAAAATCACATTAATCAAAATTAAAGAATATATACAATATCTTCAGTGAAAGTATAATATAACAATAAAAAAGTAACACCGTTAAAAAAATAACATGATTTAAATGAAAAGAAAAACAGAAATCAGGTAAAATAAAAAACAAATATTATAAGCACTATGGGTTGATTCTTAAAATTAAAACTCAATCAATTTTAACAACCATTCACCTCAGTCAAAATTTGATTCATAATATTTATTTCATTGTACAACGTCATTTTGGGATGTGAGAAAGGAATTGGTAGAGATGATATTTGAATGAGGACAAGGAAGAGGCATGGCGGATATCAGATGGCAAGGAATTCCAGAAGGCAGTGGATCGGGCAATAAAGGAATATTCAAATGTCTTAGTTCTATGGCAAGGGATATAAAGGTCGGAACTGTGGATGTAGGAAGGGTGTCGGGTGTTGATTGTTTGGAATAGGAAAGATCCAAGGAAATATTTTCGGCGGGAAGAAGGGAAGAGCCACTTGAACTCGTCGTAAAGGTGGGACACAGAGACCGCCTCGAAGTACCGAAGACAAATCTTAAGCAGGAATTAATGAATCGCTTCAATCAATCCTCGGGTACCATCGGGATGCCTCCGTATACCACACAGCCGTAGTCAAAGTGAGGAGAAATAAGAGAGTATACAAGGAGCTTGCGGATAGGTTGTGGGAGTAGTTTGCGGAGCGATGAAATAATTAAAAGTATTTTTAGTTTATATTTATTAATATGCAAGATACCAACGTTGAGCAGGAAAGCTTAAAACCGCAGCTGCTAATAAACCTGTACTTTGAGGCTTCTGTTGAGTGGCTGTCGATATATTTACATTAAACTGGATAACCCATTCTCATAAGTTAATAATTTAGGAAAAATGAATAAATTTAGCACGATTTTGGATAGTAACATTGGAATAACTGAACAAACGAAATTAAATAAATACCCCAACTTTTTCAAAAAATAATAAAAATTGAAAGAAAAGAAATTAGAATATTTAAGCAACTGTAAATTACGAAGTTGTTGCAATGATCCTGCAGGGTAATGGCTACAAAAACAAAAATATTAAAATAAAACCAAATCAGGGGAGAATGATACCTCTAGTCTATTGTACATATACATAGGACCGAAATGTGAAATAAGTAAGATAGAAAAAACTTAAATACATTTGAAAAATGACATTTTGAAATTTAATGTGACACTTATATAAATATTCGTATATAGCTATTTGGATTAATAAATCATTGTGAAATATTGTGCACTTATTTTGCGAATAGGTTCGCATTTGTGGTCATTAAAAGTATATATTTCTTTTAAATAATACTTTAAAAATAATAATAATGAATGAGCGTATTAACATAAATAAAAAATACGAGTCGTTTATTTCCAAAGTGAACTCGGATCATTATTAACGATTTTTAAGTAAAAACTATATTTTCTATTCCAATTGTAATATCAAAATCAATATTATTTAAAAATAAATTAATAAAAAAAAAGGGAATTCCTTAATTGTAAAACATATAGCCGAACATTACTAATTATTTCAGTAGTAATTCAAAAACATTGAAACTGGGAAAGGATCCTTTTTAGAAATAATTAAACTTCAAGGCCCGTTTTTAAACAAAGGGTTTGTTTTGGAGTGATGAATTGGAACATGATTCGGTGGTAAAAAAGTTATAACAATTGTGCTATAAAAAATTAACTTCTTTTACAATAAATGCTACGATGCTATGATCGAGTAAATTTATTTTTATTTTGAATTTATTGTTTTAAATATAAATTATTAAAAAAACAACAAAAACACAAATCTTTAATTTACTACTTCTCTTCCGGGATTTGGGCAATTGATTATAGGTACTTTTTTGTAGATCGTGATGTCTACTATCAACTTTTAAATATTTTCTTCTACTCACGCACACCCTCTATATCTATATAAATTAGAATGAAATGATTCTAGCCCTAATATTTACGTTTTAAAGAAAATAATTGAAGAAATTATTAGGTTTCAGTTTAGTTTAAACGTAAATTTTGTCATAAAAGAAACATTAAGTTTGTCACTGATAAATACAGAACAATTTCTATAACAGAGATCTGGAAGAAAAACACAGTTTTCATAACCACTTTACATGAAAAATATTACAAAAATCGATATATTTTTATTCTTATGAATAAAATGTGGTTTTAGGTAATTATGTTTATTCAAATGCATCCCATATCCCGGAAAAATGAGAAATAAAAGCTTTGCAATAGTTAATTATAGTAGGTTTTTTTTTAAATACGGGTACTTTTAGGTGACTCGAGAAAATCATATCATTTCTTAACACAACTTGAGGTGATTCCCAATTTTTTTTTCTCTAATAAACCTCAAATTAATTAATATGGATATAAAGCTAATTACATGTGGAAGTTTTCTTTAAAGTGTGATAACTGTAGTACAGCTGAAGAGTGATACAAAAAAAAAATCACAAATACTTTATGACTTTTTTAAACTGAAGTTAGCTGAGTTTGTCCGTTCTCTTTAAATTATTTTAAAAATCTACTTTCGTTTGAAGTAAATTTTGTCTAGTTTACTAAGAAGCAATATTTAATTACTTAAATCAAATATATTTTAAGTTATCGCTTCTTATTCAACAAAAAACGTGACTCGCTTAAAAAAACACAAATCTTAAGTTTTCTACATTTCGGCTGGAAATTGGGCAATTGACTATATGAACTTTTTTGTAGATCTTGATGTCTACTATCATATTAAATATATTCATCTACTTACGCACACCCTCTATATCTATATAAATTAGAATAAAATAAAATGTACAAGTATAGTATAAAGTAAAGTTACAAAATCGAACTTCTTTTTTTTTAATTCCACGGTTTCATAATTAAACCGACATTACATATAGTGTTTTAATCATTTATAATGTTTTTATATATATATGTAATATACGACGATATACCAAGACGAGTCTTGGTCTTGCGCAAGAGTCTCGCAACAGTCGTGGAGTAATCTATTAGCTTATTTCTATAGAAATATTACTGTAATTGTTTAGATAGAGAAAATCTGACTAGGCCCAAATGACAAATTGCAAATTTGCAAGAGGTAAATGCAAAAGTATATTGGTAATACCAATTCTGTACACATAGTAATCAAAATTGTCAAGTATTAGTAAATATTATGCCTACAATTTTATTCACAAAAACATTTTTTTTTATGGCCTTTCTATATATACCTATAAATATAGATGTATATATATATATATATATATATATATATATATATATTATATATATATATATATATATATATATGTGTGTGTGTGTGTGTAACATCAAATTTCTGTACATAGGTTACAGTATATAAAAGCTCCGAATTGGCTAAATATAGTGACACATTGTGAAAGCTTCCAGAGACTATACAGTGATGCAACCTCACTTAAAAATTCAGGGCACGAGTCTCTAATTGTCTCATCCAGCTGTGCTTGTGGGACTGAATGAACTGGACCGATATTCTTCTTACGAGTATCTCTGAGAGTAGTACAACCTCTAAATGGTATTTATTATTATTATATCGTTGTGTATTTCGTATATATGGCATAAATGGAAACTTGCGGACCTAATTAATGAATTTTACATAATTAATGAGTGTGGCGTCTGGTATGATTTATAAATATCAAATTTTAGCTCTATTCATCTCTCTCTCAAAAAAAAAAAAATAATTGTAAGTATTTTACGAAAGTTAACAAACGACATTAATCCAAGAAATAGAACCATACAGCATTAGGGAGACACATCTGTTTTGAAGCAGGGATATAGATTATAGATTTCTTCAAACATGTCTTGAGAATAACTATATTTAGTACCAAAATTATAAGAAAACTCTGTAAAGTTATATCATTATTATGCCCTACTTTTTTTTCATTTTTATCTTTAAGATAATTTATTTAAGGTATAATTATTATTTGTGACCCTCTCAGCCGGAAATGTAGAAGAGAATCAGGGACCACAGATCATGTACAATATTTGGCAAATGTTTGAATAGCTGAATTCTTGGAGAATAAAAATTACATTTATTTCCGATTCCCTCGAAGTTTTCAGCCTAGATACGGAAGGCTCAGCGTGATTCGGGGAAATTTTGGCGTATAGAACGAAAGGATAGAAGACTGTGATATTGGATGCTACAATAAGATTTGAGACGAACGATAAGGATCGATACGTTAAGATACAAACAGAGAAAGAAAAAATCTATAAAAACGCATTTCATACCTACAGGAAGGATATAGAGAGGAATTTGGTGAGAGAGTTTAGAAACTTTGATTCTGAAGTGGGGGAACAGTTTCTCTTACAACTGACATTTTTTTGGAAAAGAATCAGTTACAGAATATGGCGGAAACTGTTATTTTGGGCTCGCTGGGAATCCTATATCACCACCTATATTAATTCTGGTCATTGCGTTACGAATCATAGAGACAGAAAGGAAAGAATATAAAAGAAAATAAAGAAAAGGAGAATAATAAGAAAATCATAACATTCTGTATTTAAGATAAAGTAGTCACATAAAACTTTATCCTTTTTTTGTCCTCATAAATATTATCGATAAGACTCATCAGTATGCTGTTGCATTTAACAACTCAACACAGCTGAGAAGTCTTACAAAGTCGTAATAAACGACTTCTCTCTCTCACTCTCTCTAGAGTTCATATCATCTTAATCTAATTTCAGATCTATTGCCAACTTTGTATTTTGGTTTATCTAATTATTTTAAATTGTTCCCTATAACTTCGTGCCCTGCAGCATCCTTTAATAATACCACATTTATCTTGCAAATCCGATACATACTCCACCTGGACAAGCGTCTAACTTGGTATCCACATACAAGGATAAAACGACAAACACTCGACGTTGTCGACAAATTTAGTACTTACAAGACAAAACGCTCTAAGCTTCAAATTAATTTTTTTTTTCCCTTGTCCCAAGACTCCCACTGAAGTCCTATACTGCAATTTCAATCAATTACAAAAGACTCATATACATGACTACAATAAAACCTATGTGGACATACGGATTTGAGCGTTGTGGTTCCACTAAGAATTCTTCGTATTGTTAATAGGCGGATGTTAATAATTCGATAAAAAGGGGTATGTACCACGGATCATAAATATAGACCTATACAATATGTACCGGGGATTGAAACGTTTCTAGAACTTTTTGAAAAAGTTCCATTTCAACGAACATTTATTTATGAAGTTTTTCGTATAAATACTGTATGCATTTATATTAACAATCATCAGTTGCAAAGCTATTTTTTTTTTTTTTTTTTTATGAGGAACACCGAAATTTGTTATTCCAAAATATTTATTAGGCTTAAAAATGGTTTCTATAGTACAATATGTCACATAAATAAACTAATATAAGAAAATGTTACTACTTATATTTAATCATTTAAGTATATACAATTAGCTTATAGTTAGTTCAATGGTTCCAGTTTTAGGCGAAACATCGTTAAAATTATAAGATAAATAAAGTACTTTAGTTAAAAAAAAAAAAAACATAATTCATGACACTAAGAATAGTAAGGATGTACAGACTCTTATTCTATTTATTTATATAGTTAATTAAAACATCGAATGTTAAGCAATTTATTTTAGTCCCACGTAATTTTCTAATGATTTGTATTCACTTTTCAGCCAATAAATCTACCTTATTACCATATTTCGCTCAGCCATGACATGAAATAAATACTGAAGATGACATATGTGAAAGAGAAGTGGAGTGATACTGTGGTACCCCTGGACAAATACAGGCTGCACTTAAACAAACATCCGCCGCTGTGGCACTCCCAACCAGCACAATAGCACTGATTAATTACCCATTGTTTTACTCCGGTCCTATTTACTGTTTGTATGTAAATAAGTAAATAGTAAATGTTCTATTACTCATGACACAATATACCTTACTACTAATAAATAATGGCTAGACTTTCACTGTTTATTACCGTTACTTTTAAAATTACTGATACAATATTATTAAAAAATATTAGTTTTTAAAATTTTATTCAGGATATTTTCAATTGTATTAATGTTAAAATACATCTAGTAAATGCGAAAAAATATATATGATGACATGAAAAGACTTTTGAGTAATTACCCACTGATAGCACTATAATATTTACATTAGGAGATCTCGGAGCCATCGCCTATTCAGTGGAAATTATCAGGTCTAAACTGATAACCGTGCAGAGAAATACAGAAAAGCCTGAAATATAAAACTCAAAATGAGCTAAGTCGTGCAGTAAAAACCCAAAAAGTTGAATATTGTACACATGACATCCAAAAATCATAGTTTTTGTTTAATTTATAATATTATTGCCTGTTTAGTATTAAGAGTTATAGCCAATAAATTGAAGCTAAGTATAACTTGTAGTAACCTCAGAAAAGTCTATTTCTGAAGATTAACTTATGCCTGTATGAAAGAAAAGCAGCTTTAAAAAAATTAATCATACTTTTTTATAAAACCGTGTTAGCTTTTATTAAAATCCTTAGTCCCTCGTGTAACCCGGTGAGCTTTTTTGATAGAACATTCGTTCTAGGGGCAATAAACCTTTGATTTACAAATAATTTCATACTTGTTTGTTTGTTTCCCTCAATTATACTATTATTCATACAATAAAATCTACGTAATTGGATAGTAATTGTATTACCTCTATCAATAATATTGATCCGTTTAGCGTGACCTCGACTCCCAAATTTTTAAAATAACGAGGTCATATAGGACAAACCGCCCAATATTATTGTAAGCCACATTTTTTCTCAATTTTGTGATAAAATTATCGTACAATCCAAGTAGAAAGCAAATGTGTATTTACGAGTATTTAGTACCTAGTTAAATAGACAAAGTTTGCCCCCCTCCAGATCGAAAACGCCCCAATTCTAACAGTTTTCGTTAATAAAATAGTTGTAGGTTACGATGAGATGAAACTATTTACGAAGTTTTAGGCGGATGTTAATAATTCGATAAAAAAGAAGTCTGTTCCACGGACTATTATATTAATAAATTATAAACTCTCGAGTGATTTCAGATCGACAGTTCAGATCTTGAATGAATTACCTGATTCATATATTTTCTTTAAGTATCTAAGAATATAAACATTTCATAGATTTACTTTTTGGTGAAATGAGTGGCTTTAAAACAAATTTTTATAGAACGTTTGTTGGAAAATTTCCATAGGAAAAGGTTCTATTATTTATTCTTAGTATTTTTAAAATTTATTTATTGAATATTACAACATTCTGTCACTTAGACATTGCTTATAATGAGATAAGATCACATTCACACTATATGTACAAAAAAGTATAAAATAAACAGAAGCAAAATAACAACTAAATAATATAACAAAAGTAATTAAATTAAAAAACACAAACAAAATTCTTTTCAAATCCTGCATAATTGTATTCCATTTTATCTTTAGATATTTATTTTTAATTTAGGTCTTACTATTGCGATAAAAATTAAGATATTTGAAGAAACTGAAGGAAAATCTAAACAAAGTTTTCTTTCATTTAAGGATATGTGATTCGTGAATATAGCTAGCAGACTTAGATATATACGAAATAAACGGTTAAATCTCCTTAACTACAAACTCCATACAAATCCTAGTACATAAACATTTATAATCCTTCAGATAGTTTGAAGAGAAGATGGCTACTAACTCAAAACAGTCACCTTTGTGTATACTTTCTTCATAAGCTATTTTTTTTTTAATTACACATCCTGATTCCAAAACACCACAGAAAATAGTAACAATCAACAAATATGATGATAAGAAAATAGGCAATTCAAGCATTAAGGAAGGATTATATCCAGCAGCACATCTTCCAGATCTCAATTTAATCCATTTAAATCCGTAATAGAAATCTCTCATCTAGGTCCTTTTAAGACCTCATCAAATGAACGTTTCAGCAGTTGCCATATCGATTATAAGCCTGTTATCATATCCCTGATGTTCATTATAAATAAGGAATATTGTGCATGAGTTGGTCGATATCGGTTGTTGTGGTATGTAGTTGAGTTTTATTTTTTACGTACAAAGGAGGTTCTGTAACAAGTATTAAAATTTTGGATTTTATATTGGATTTAAAGTTATATGGGTCAAACGGTCCAATATTTTTGTAGGCCACCTTTTTTATCGATTTAGTGATCAAATTATCTCACGATCCAAGTGGAAAGCAAATAGGTATTTACGAGTACGGTTTAGTGCCTAATTAAATAGACAAAGTTCGGATTGAAAACGCCTCAATCTCGAGAATTTTTGTAAATAAAATATTTGTAGGTTCCAATGAGATGAAGATATTTACGAAGTTTCACTCGGATGTAGTAATTTGATAAAAAGAGGTCTGTACCACGGACTATTATTTTCACACCAAGTTTTTAAAATATTTATATTCGTTTTTGAAAAATAGAAATTTTATTTATTTAGTCGTCACTAAAGTACATAGCGACGATTGAAACTACTGGACCGTGGTGACTGGTTCAATGAGTGCACTTCTAGCGTATGGAAATACTAGGCCAAAAAATACAGTAGTAAAAGAAATAAGAAACGTTTGGTGGCTGCTAAGAGATAATAACAAAGAAGTAGCCTTCGTATGGGTCTCTTCACATAGCGAGATCATCGGCAATGAAGAAGCCAAATAAGCAGCAAATATGGTAAGAAAGTCAGGCACAACTCCGATGGAACCAATCAATCTAATTCCTTCAGAGGACACCTTAAGCAAAATTAAGAAAGACATTTGGAAAATGTGGCAAAATAATTGGGAGGAAAAAGAATCAGAATTAAGGAAAATTTAGACCCACTGCTCATAACGGGAAACCTCGTATCGGTCCTCCAGGAAAGAAGAGACAGCAATCTGCAGACTAAGAATTGGACATTGTCAGTTCTCGCACATCTACCTACTAAGAGGACTTGATTCTCCGACATGCGAGAGCTGCAATTAGTGTTGCCCAAAATCGGTCTTGGTCTTGCACTTTGCAAGACCAAGACCAAGGCTATCTGACTGTTGCAAGACCAAGATCAGGACTGGTAAAAAAAATCGATTTTTTAAATAAAAATTAAGGCAAAATAGTTACTAATACTTGACAAATTTAGTTACTATATGTTAATAATTGGTATAACCATAACCATAATTGGTTTAACTCCTCTAATTTTTCATTCGGGCTTAGTTAAGTTTCTTCTATACAGAAAAATACAGTGATATCTCTACAGTAATAAGCTAATAAGTAATTGCAAGACTGTTCCGAGAGTCTTGCGAAAGACCAAGACCATGACTAAGACGGAGTTTGCAAGACCAATACTCGCATCGGTCTCGCATTTGGGCAACACTAGCTGCAATGTCCAAAGGGCAATGAAACATACGTACAAGACTGTACTATATTTGAAACTTTTAGGAAAAAGTTTGGCATGCCACAAAGCCTAAAAGAAATCTTGAATGGCAGTGAAATAGCTGTTGAAAAAATTTTGGATTTTTAAAAAGAATGAATTTCTACAACAGAGTGTAAATAAAAGTTGTTGCCAATGACCCTGCAGGGTAGAGGCAACGGAAAAATAAATAAATAAAATTAAAATATTCAACTGTGATTTAAAAAAAAAAAAAAAAGAAAAACTAAATAATTCTACCTCACAGCCAATATGATACACTTCACTTCTTATTAACTTTAAAATACTATTAATTTAGTTCGACAGCGTGTAGGCAAGCTATTGTTTCTTATAACTACTTTCAGTCTGTTTGTAATGGAGTCGACCAATGTTTTGATGATTCCAGGCTTAGTCTGTTCCATCCTCCGAGGTTTTTTTTTTTTTTTTTTTTTTTTTTTTTTGTAGTTTGCTAGAAATTTCGTGTTTTATTATTTCCATCTCCAATTTCGCCTGCCACAGGTTTTTTTATCACATTAAGATCTGGTGACTGTTTTTATCACATTATAAAGCAACTATTTCTTAACTAACATGGCAGATTGTTTGAAGGCCATTATCCAGATAAAAATATAATAAAAAATAATTTCCATCCATATCCAGGAGTAAGTATCATTTTTACTGTAAGCCACTGTATATAAGTTTTCACTCTGGCGTTGGAACCAGTATACTTCATTACTGAATACTAGCTTGCTCCAATGAAAAATCTCACATTACCTAGAGAGCTATATTTTTTACGTATGCATACGACATAAAAGCAACATTATTGAAGCGTGTGTTTTTGTGTGTACAATATATTTTCATTAAGATAGTCTATTCAACACATCTAATTGGCGAAACTCCTTCCACTGGAAATATCCTCCAGTTTAATAGTTAGGCAATAAGACACAGCTATTTCTGAACTTATAATAATCCATCATTGTACTTCCTCAAGACCTATTTATTTGCTACAGAAAAGCCTTGGTTTGTTGTTCTTTCGCTAACTAGAAGTATAGAAGTCTAATACAGAGAGTATACAAGCTATACCTGGATTATTAATAATATCAAAATTTTTCTTTCTTGATCCAAAGTGCCCGAGAGATAGATTTTTAGGTCCTCGAACACTGTCATAAATAGCAATATTTATGTTTTTAGCTGCTAAAGCTTGATTGGGTTTTTGCCCCACGTGAACTTTTTCATCAGATGAAACTAAGTTACATTTTGCATTCATCGCTGAATAAAACTATTGGGCTTATTCAGATAATATTTTGCAAACGATAAACGTTTACCTTTATTCACCTTACTTATAAAAGGCTATTTCCTTGCAGATCGCGAGTTATACCCTGCATTTTTTATTACTTTTCGTACCGTTTGTGATGCAACTTACATGGCATAATCATTTTCGAGCATACCTGCAATGGAGCAGCACTCGTTTTTTTTGAGTTTCGTGATTATTTTACATAATGTCTCGTTCTTGGACAGTGTTGCCCAAATGCGATACCAAGACGAGTCTTGGTCTTCCGCACTCAGACTTGGTCTTGCTCAAGAGTATCACAACCGTCTTGCAGTCACCTATTAGCTTATTAATATGGAAATACAAGTGGTATTTTAGATAGGAGCAACCTAACTAAGGCCGAATGAAAAATTAGAAGAGTTAAATCCAAAAGTATATCATGCACAAGGAGGGTTCGACTGAAACGATTAACTGTTATAATTAAAAATAAAAATTAAACTTTTACCTACATATGGTTAGTAAAAAAAGTCTGGTTGCACATATTTCCAAAAGAAATTTTAATGTTTCTTCGTCCAATGCGTGGTCTCCAATGGAAATATTTCTCAAGAATCTATTTAAGATAAGTATATAAAGCAGTTTCTACTAATAATAATTTTACTCAGGACCAAGTTTTTATACTATATTAAATAATCAACAAAATGTGGTTAAAAAAAAAGTCTGTGTACACTAATTATAAACAGAAAAACCTACACAAAACGTGATAATCTCTAAACTGAAAGCCTTATGAGTCATCAGTTATTCAGTATTTGATTATTTATTGACCTACAAGGGAATGTGTTTAATATTATTTGGTCTAATTATGAAAGTATCTGTAGAAATAAGAAAATTAGTACTTAATTTAAGGAAAGTCAGAGAGAGAAATTGGCAAAATAATTTCCAAACATCATTCCATCATTTGAACAGCTAGGCATTCGGAATTATTCCACTTAAGACCGGTCGATAGAGAACTACTCCACTGCTATCAAACGGAGCCGGAGGTTAACCAATACGAAGGGCAGCCAGTCGTATAATCCTCCATGTTGGCCCTAGGAACAATGAGATATTTAAATCCCCCTCGCGGGGGTGAAGTGAATAGAGGCCCATGTATTTGGTGAGTCAGAGGGGACAATGGGGAGCAGCATATGGTGCAGAGGGGAACCCTCCATGTGCTAGCTCCTCTCCTACCGCTTCTACATAACGCAGAGGGGGAACGGAAAATGTTTACGTTCATAGTCCGAAAAAGGGTATCGTATGTTATAGACTTCGAAATTATGTGGCAGATGCATCGGAGTTAACAATTAACTAGTGTTGACCAAAATTAGTGTTGACCAAATGCGAGACCAAGACGAGTCTTGGCCTTTCAAACTCAACCTTGGGCTTGGTCTTGGTCTTGCGCAAGAGTCTCGCAGAAGTCTTGTTGATACCTATCATCTTAGTACTATAGAGGTCATACTGTTTTTTTTTAGATAGGGAAAACCTAACTAAGCCTGAACGAAAAATTTGAAGAGTTAAGTGCAAAAGTATATTAGTAATGTCATTTTTTTACATATAGTAACTAAAATTGTCAAGTATTAGCAACTATTTCGCCTTCATTTTTATTCGAAAAATCTATTTTTTTTTGCTAGCCTTGATTTTGGTCTTGCAACAGTTAGGCAGTCGTGGTCTTGGTCTTGCAAAGTGCCAGACCAAGACTGATTTTGAGCAATATTAACCAAAATCAATCTTGACCAAGACCAAGACCAAAGTTGGTCAAAAAAAAAAAAATAATAATAATAATAATAAATCGTTTTTGTCAATAAAAATTAAGGCAAAATAGTTACGAATACTTACCAATTTTAATTACTATATGTTAAGAATTGGTACAACCAATATACTTTTTTATTTAGCTTTTTCATTCAAGCGTAGTTATGTTTCCCCTATCAGAAAAATTACACTAATATCTCTATAGTAATATGCTAATAAATAACTGCGAGACTGTTGCGAGACTTGCGCAATATCAAGACTGATTTCGCAATACCAACACTCCTCTTGGTCTCCCATTTGGATAACACTACTATATATTAACCCTTCACAGCCCCTAGATATGCATACTCAAAACTTCGCGTAGTATTCAATAATTGTAATACCAATTTACAGCAATTTTTGCAGTTCTAAATGAAGCCGCAACGATTTCATTTGTCACCGAATACACTCACCCGCATACATCTATTCAGCTTAATTCTATTAATTTTCATTTTTTTTATACTTAATTAATTAAATATTAATTAATAGTTCGTGGTAAAGACAGATTTATATCAAATTTTTAAAAACCTTCTTAAAGAGCTTCATTTCATCGTAACCTACAAATATTTTATTTACTAAAAATTCTCAAAATTGGGGCAGAGCTTTCTGCAGAGCTTGAAGAGTTTTCAATCTGGGGCTCGGAAACTTTATCCATTTAATAATGTAACAAAAACTCACAAATATAAATTTGTTTCCACAAGAATCATAAGATAATATGATCAGAAAGTCGAAAAAAAGGAGGCATACTGTCCTTCTGGCGTGATATATGCGCCGAAAAAAATAAAATAACGAGGTTATATAGGCCAAACGCCCCAATATTTTTGCAAGACACCTTTTTTTTTCGATTTAGAGATCGTATTATCTTACTATTTAAGTGGAATACAAATGGGTATTTATGAGTTTTTATTACTTTATTAAATGGACAAAGTTTGCCCATCTCCATATTGAAAACTGAGAATTTTTGTATATAAAATATTTGTAGGTTACGATGAGATGAAGCTATTTACACCGTTTTAGGACAATGTTAATAATTTGATAAAAGGGGCCTGTACGACGGACTATAATTATAATATTATAAATATCCCACAAAAACTTTTAGAGGCCGAAGTAATCTAATTTTGACCTTCTATTTAAAGCAAATGTTGCAATATGACATTTTCTGATATACTTATAAGACCAATGACTTTTCTTAGTCATGAGAAAAGATCCTATATATCTTAGTAGTCTGCGAGTAATGAATGCATTAATTGATTTTAGAAAAGTAGGAAATAAAATAAGCTAATGAAAGAATAACCACGTAATTATTATGAACAGGAAACCATATATGCTATACTGAAGTTTTAAAACTTGGCAAAATTGTATTATGCTGAATGAATGAAATGAAATTTTACTCTGTGAAACCATGTCATCTGAGAATAAATTAAGAATACCACAAACATTTGTCTGTTTTATGAATAATCATGTAATGTCACGGGCGGATCTACGGGGAAGAGAGGGGGCCTTTGGGGCTGAAGCCTCCCCCTTTCAAATGGTAAACATTTTATGTAAAAACAATATTTAAAAATTATCTCTTAAAGTATTATTGTTTGTGTAATTACATTTAAAAGAACTTTAGGAATCACATAAACACCATTTCACATAGGTAGTTAGTTTCTTTCTTTCTTTCCAAAGTAATTGTTGTTATTTTTATGAAAAAAAAGCTTTCGGGCTGAAGCCCCCAAAATTAAATTCTGGATCCGCTAGTGTGTAATGGATATATTGTTTGGTTATGTATATGGTTCTTATATAATTATATAATCAAACTATAAAATAAGTGAGTGTATGGGAATGTATATATAGGTCTATAGTTATGTTTAGTGTCTCCCAAAGTCGGTCTTGGTCTTGCACTTTGTAAGACCGTGACCAAGGCCTAGCATGCCTAGCTGTTGCAAGACCAAGATCATAGATGTACTAGTTCATAGATTGGGACCTTGTATTTAAAAAGCGGAATGTGATAGAGGAATTTGGAGTAAATACATTGAGGACGAAAGGAGGCTTTTGATTTCTAAAGATGGGAAGGATAGACACTGAAGAAGTATTTTCTTCACAAAATAGGATGAAGACACCGCTACACTAACTGGAGTCGTGAAAGCGCATAGGGACCCCAAAGATAATTTTAATGAAATTATCTTTATTGATATTATAAGTCTCATTTCGTGCTTATCAGAAAGTCTGTGTACCAGGTAGCCATAATCGAAATGGGATTGCTGTTTTATTGTTCTTACATTCTGTGGTTATATACATATTGAAGTGGATTACAACAAAAAAATCTCTACAAAGACAAATATATTATCTATTATTGAAATAAAGCATAACTTATCGTAGGCTAGATTAGAAGGCTTCAAACCTTTTGGCCGGCGGACCACTTTGAAACCTCTATATTAGTCCCGTGGACCATGCTTTGTGACGAAAAAAAAATTTTTGTTCTATAAATGGCACTTCAGTTGTGGAAGAGCTTTCTAAGGGATGATAACAGTGAAATAAAAGTTGTATTTACCCACTTAGTGATTTGCTAAATATCATATTTTATCCATAGTTTTTATAATTTTATCATAGAATCAAAGAAGCTTTCGTGGACCGAATCGGCGGTTCTTGATAGCCGGATTCGGTCCACTGGCCGTAGTTTGGAAATCTCTGGGCTAGATTATTGAATTAGAATAAACGGTGAGATATATTTTTCTTAAATATTCGAAATCTGTAATGTAAAATAATAATCTTCTACAAACCAGTTTTAGTTGAAATGGATTTAGGATTGGAATTAAATTCAACAAACAAACATATTTATACATATACAAAACTGACTACTTACGTTTTTCTCATGTGAGAAATATGCCCGATTAAGTTGAATAAGAACCACCCTAAGTCTTGTAAAAGAAGTAAACATGAAAATTTTATAAGACTACACTATGGCGGAATAACCGTGTATTCTTTAGGCAATAGATCTAAACTTATAAAATAGTGTTATTCGAAATAGATGTAATGAACATGAACATCTGTAAATGTAATCATTGCTGAGCTTGCGAATGAAACACTGTGATATAAGCCAAGATTTATATGAATGGTTGTGTAAAGACCTTGAAAACGCGGGTTTTGTCATGACGCAGAGTTCAGATTTAACAATGGCGACACCACTAACAATCTTTGCTTGCGCGCCTAATTTCACTGTTCTCTATAGAGCCTCAAACTCCATGTTTCAGACATAGGAGAATATTCCGATCTACGTCTCGGTACACCACTATCCATACTCAGCCTCGTAATTTTGCTCGCATATTTCAATCCGAGAGAATCTATGTTCATCGATCCAAAGTTTCGTGTCTTTTATTGCTTCTATGGTCCCCATAAATTTAATAGCTTGAGAAAACCTTTCGGTATGAATAAATTTTCATAGGTTCTTAAGTTAATATTTTCCTCTTATTGTAATCCGTCATTTTTCCGGATTATTATTTCAGCCGTATTATTTTGACATATAATTATACAAACAATTAAAATATATTTTACCTTATAAATCTTTACTGGTGAATATTGGATAATCAAACGATTTTCTTCATAAAGTTGTTTTATGTTTTCTGGTCATCAAACCTAATTTCCAATTCATTTCAGTACAAACTGAGACAACCCATCAAAACCTTTATCCATTTCAGCTATTTATGCTTTATATTTCGTGTTATCTTTCCGAATACTTTATTTTAAGTGAAATGCGAATTGCTGTACACTACAGGTATTTAAATAGCTTTAGGGTAAAACATTAGGATTCCTCAAGCGCTTACGGAAACGCATCCAAAATATACTAAAATGTATTCACACTCCCAACTTTCTGCTTAAATTAGAGATACAGTAAAAAATCTCCATACCATTTCTTGTTTAGTAAAGTAATCACTTATGAACATTTCAAATGATATATATTAAATGTATCCCTTAAAATTAGATAAGCAGAGAGCTTGGATGATTTACAAGCAACATGGCCGCCAGTGTACGTGCAGAGCTATCTGTTGTGGGATTCTAGTACGGCTTCACTGTAAAATTTACTTGCCTGTCTTTGGGTTATATTGATGTTTACCTCTTAGACATCTTTTAATTACGTGAGTTTATGTTTATGAAACGAACTTTAATTGTTCATTTTATATTATTATTAATATCTAAGTGTTAAGTAGTTTTATTGTAATCATGAATGGATTGTTCTTAGTGACTTTCTTCCACCATTTTGAATCTGGTCTTGTTATTTAGCGCTGAAGAGAACAAAGAACGCGTACGTTGTGTAAAACTAACGGTGAAGTTTTTATATGCTTTTTTTTGCTCGTCAAGTCAAAGGAGAAGCTTTCTTTTTATAGAATACCCAGACGCACGCTCTCCCCACTCCCGCTTCCAGAGCGGTGGTGGGGGAAGAAGGGAGCCCTCTGATTGGCCGGAGGGCCAAGGGGTGGGGGATAGAGTGCTCCCGTTCGACAAAAATAGAAGGGAGTGGGGGTGGCCGAAGGGATACGTGCTGCCTCAGTGTCGAGCCAGGTCTGGAAGGGTGAGTGTGTCCGGTTCTCGTAGTCAGTGGAAGCAAGCCTTTTATTTTCCATATTAACGAGCGCTTTCGCCTCATTGTGGATTAAGTGAAGTGATCAGTGTTTTGTGATCGATCTAGTAGTGATATCTGAGGAAGTATTTGGTGTGAATCAAAGGTGATTTCTAGTGTATTCGCCCAGGAGTTGAGGATACAGAGGGTGAGGGGCTCCAGCTGTGAAAGAGGGTAGACATTTGGGATCCCCCCTCCACTATTCTGTCGACCCTAAATGCCATTGTCCCTTAGGAACTATTGAGGTACGTTTACTTTTGTATTCAGCATGAGCATTTTAGTTACTGCATTTCATCATTAGTTTAAAAAAATAATAAAAACTTTGTAGTGGATGTTTTGAACATGTTGACAATTACATAGCTAGTATGAAAAAAAAAAAGTAGCACATGGTAATTTTCCATCCTTAGGATATCCACGTTGCATGCGTCCGGTTATTATCCTAGTTAATTGCACGGACATTTTAAAAACCGCTGCGTGCGTTGTAAATAATATAGGACGGACTAATGATAAGGTGAGTACAGTACCACTGTTCCAATCATCGATTCTAGCGGTTCAGATATCGATTGTTGAACAGCTGTGTCGCTCCCGCACTCCCCATCCGTCCTGTTGACTCAGATGTCGATGGGAATATATTCAGGGGGTCCCGCTCTCCTATCGCCTCGATAAGGCCTATTGTGTAGCGGCCTTGATGGTTTATATTTATAGCGTGTGTCATTAGTGCAGCGCTCTCTGGCTTGCTGGAGTGCCTCCGAAACTCCAGGAAAAAAAAAAGTTTCTTCTTACTAGAAAGCAGCCCCCTTAACCTGGAGAGGCAAGACGAGAAGGGACGCAAGCGTTAGGAAATCAGCAGCTGGCAGGAGCTAAACGCTTCGCTCCAGTCACTCACCTCGTCTCTCCATATTCTCGTTCTTTTTATCAATCCCTTCTCTTCCCAGCCCCCCCCCCCCAATTTTTATTTTATTTATTATTTTCCAATATATATTTCATGTTTTATTACAAGGTAACCTATACACTATTCTAAAAATAACGTTCATAACAAAACTATACTTACATTTCCTAAAACTAATCCATTGAGACCTCATTAATATTTATTTTATTTTGAAATTTAATTGGCTTTTAAATAACTGATGCATGTGAAAGAAATTTAAAATGTAAGTAAGGAATGCAGCAGCAGAGCAGATCATAATAAATGTCTGACCTTGAATTTTTGAGTATTCATATCTTTCAAGCATGTTTGTTGTAATTGTTATATTTTTCATATCATAACTGTTTTATAATTTTAATAATACAAAAAACAGTAGGGTTATGGTAAAGAAAACTTTTCAAAAAAATTGATTTTTCATGAAAAAAATTTGTATATATATTCTAAAACTTTATTCTATCTATTTAAAAAAGTAAAAATAAATTATGGTTATTTTTTATGTTTCCTCAAATTAATAGTAAAAAATAAAACTAGAATCCATGAACTAATTCAGTATATTACTACTTATATCATATTATAAATATATTACTTAAAACATATCATCACACTTTAAGTTTTCAATAAATAATGTATGAAATAAATAAATCATGAAAAACGTATTATAGTAAGTACATCGACTTATGATTTGAAATCAACATTGTAATCAGTTTGAAATATACCGGATCAACAGTTCGCATGCTGATATGATTGTTATGTGGTTTTTGGCTTGTCGTGGTTGAATAAATAAACCATTATTTTTATATGTATTGTATGCATGACTGTTCTCTTTTGTAATAATTAATATTGGTTACAAATAATAATTAAATATGATAAGTATGATTTAATAATTTTCTTAATTTTATAATATTGAATATTTTATTAGATGTAGTTTATTTTAATATTTTTAAGGATTATCAAATGTTTAAATGGTTAAAAAAAAGGTTATAACCTATATTTTTTTTTAGCTCATCTATTTTTAGGACAGAAATCACTGATAATGTTTTTTATCAATATGATAATGGTTTTGATGCATACTAATTTATAACTATAATATAACTAATAATACTAGTTATATAATTTATTTAAGATAATTTATTATTGTTTGACGTAAATGTAATAATGAGATTTATATTGTATGTTCTCTTTTTAGCATTATTGTTTTTTTTTTAGGTGCACTATCTGTGTTTATCTTATCTGCAAAAGTATTTTCAATGCCAAAAAAAAAAAAAATGTTTCCTATAGATTTTGATCAAAACAGATTACGACACGGTGCGAGATAAGCCGTATAATTAGCTATAACTGTTCCGTTATCACAGTGATAATATTGATAATTACTAAGTGAAGCCGATATTATTGAAATTATATCGAAATAATTGTCCACCTTACGTAAGGTGCTAGATAAATATATATTATGAGATAAATATGGAAGAGGAATGACGGTTGGTTTTTGGTGGGGGGAACCACATTGTTTTTTGTCTTCTGCTCATAGAATAGTATAAGTAAACAAATATAATAAATAATAAACGAGTATGTTATTTGTAGTAAATTACGAATTAAATCTATCGAATTCCTCGAGATTAACATTATTATAATAACTGTTAACTTAATGTATTATTAATTCTAAAACATTACTTAGCCAATATTTGTTCTTCTCTTAAGAAAGTAATTTATTTTTTGTGATTTTTATATAGTTTTTATTAATTTTTATTTAACAAATAAATGTTATGTTACAATGTACAAAGAAAGTTAATGAAATTCGGAATAAATTATATTATATAACATAAGGGGAATTGTTACCTTTCCAATGAGATAATTTTCAAAAAAATTATTTTATACAACTCTAAGGGAAGTATTTGTCTTGTTAAAAAAAAAAAAAAAAGTACTGTAACATGTTATTCTTTGAATAGCAAAATATTCAAAATGATAGAAACACATTCTTAATCGAGCATATCCATTTTTTTCTTTATTAAACATGACAGTTCATATAATATTCAATGATACCAACACAAAAAAGAAGTAAATATTTTTTAAAATAATAAACAACTGGTCTTGAGGATCATTGGATTACAATAATTATGATTTTTCTTCTCTATTCAGAGTTATCATTTCATTTTATATAATAATATATTATGTGTCTAATAATAATAAAAAACATTTGATCCATAAAACCTACTTTATTTTCTCTTTCACCAAGCTTTCAGTCTTTTAGGCCATGTTAGAAAACAAAATATAAATATAAAAAATTAGGCTAATTTATATGTCACTTTTTGTACATAATACTGATACATATGCTTTTTCAATATCATATTAAAAAAAAAAATGAGGTAGGCAATGTTGCCTTTAAGTTTTTAATTTTAAAATGGGTATTTGTTCGATTCAAAAAGATCTAAAGAGATGAGACTGTTAGTGAAAGAAAATATAAAATAAGACAAGATAAAATGTTTTGTTTTATTATTAGAAGTATGATCAAATCACAATAAACTATATTAAAATTCTATAATAAATTCCTCAACGTTTTTCTATTTATTTAAAAATAAGGTATATACGATTTAACCAACTGTCGATTTTAGAAAAAAAAATATATGACATTTTAAACTTTTATGAAGAACTTTTTGTTGCTAAACTTTTTTTATTAAAGCATTTTCTATTATTAGTGGTTGATTTAACACTAGTATTTATTAAATTTATTGATTTGAAAATAATGGTCTGAATTTAAAAAAATATATATTATCATAGTTACTGTAGAATGTAATATATTCGATTTAAAATAGAAAATATGACTCCTCCACCATCCCCTATCATACAGGATTCAGTGCAGAAGCGATAAGAAACTCCCTTTAGTTCGTTCACACATTTGTGCGATCAAAATCGGGCTCACATTCTTTATTAAAATAGATTTCAAGATAAAAGACATGTAATTCTATAATTATTTAAGTTGTTTATTAGGCACATATTGAGAATGTAATGTTGCTTGACAAACTTTTGTCTAAGATGGAATTCACCATTAACCGACATTCACAGTCGATGTCTAATTAACAGAAAATTTTTCCTCCATGGCATTAATCATCACCTGGAGTCGAGTCCTGGAGGCTATGTTCTAGATTCATTCAAAATGTTAAGTGGTTCTTCTAAATATTCCTGCGGCTACTCACTTATTTTTTCAGGGTCGATGCGATTTCCTGTTAATTCTAATCTTTTTTTAAAAAATCACATAGTTTTCCATTTAAATTGAAAAATAATTTGATGTTTATGGTATATTTTTTTATAATTAAATATTATTAATTTCATAATATGTAGTAAATTAATTTTATCAATAATTAGTATGATGGCCAGATACTTATGAGCAGCTATAAGGCCGTGCAGCCCTGGAAGTGAGCTGCTGGAGATTGCTGGAATCCTGATAGGTTTGGAACTACTCCCACTTCCTCCATCCCCGCTATAACGGATCCCTCCCCTCTCCCCGTATACCTGCTCGTACCCCAGCTTCTACCCGCCTTTTTTTTCCTACGGTTTTTTTCCCCTCTTGCTTTGCCGAGGGAACAAAAATACGAGAGAGAGGATCAGGCATTGACGGATGGGAGCGTGGAATATTTCCTTCTGGCTCATGTAGCCTTTTCGTTCTGTCCCTATGTCTCCTTGTGCAATCCTTAAAAGTTATTATGACAAAGGAGATTCATTTTTAAGGTTGACCCTGTTAAATACCTGGTAAGGTTTAAATAACTTTCAATCATCTGCTTCCATGATCATTAAAAACAAACAACAAAATACTAGAAACAATTTGGCAACATTAAAAAAAATAAAATATTTTGATTTTATGATTTGGTTGTAATAACATTCATTGATAGATCAGCTCACGGTTAGATGAAGTACAAAATTTAAAAAAAAAGGGTTTACACATCACATTCTTGCGCTAATAGTTTTCTACGTTATACAAAGGAGATAACAATCTAATGAGTTCAACATTAAGAATTTCCACGCATTTGACGATAATATACTCATAAAGCGGAAGGAGATGGTCTGGGGTGGCGGTCATAAATAGGCTAAATAGTGGCAAAAATATTTTATTAAAAGCCAACGTTTCGACCTGACTTTTTAGGTCTTCTTCAGGGCTAGAACAGAAAAGATACAACAAATATAGAGAATCGTGAAAGTCTCATAATATTTAGAAGAAAAAAAAATTATAAACAATGTGAATAAGCTTATTAAAATTATAAACGGTAAGTACATTAAACTATAAACAAAGTAAGCTAAGTAACAAGATCCTAAACTGATGTAAATAGATGGTAACAATTGTTATAGTGTAATATAAATATTTGCAAATGTGAATATACTTCTACAGATCTACGGGAAAGATTAAAATTTCAAGTATATTCACATTTGCAAATATTTATATTACACTATAAAAATTGTTACCATCTATTTACTTCAGTTTAGGATCTTGTTACTTAGCTTACTCTGTTTATATTTTAATGTACTTACCGTTTATAATTTTAATAAGCTTATTCACATTGTTTATAATTTTTTTTTGTCTAAATATTATGTAACTTCCACAATTCTCTATATTTTTTGTAACTTGCCCGTTCTAGCCTTGAAGAAGACCTGCAAAGTCGGGTTGAAACGTCGGCTTTTAATAAAATATTTTTGCCACTATTTTAGCCTATTTATGATCGCCACCCCGGACCATCTATAATGCAACGGTCAACTATTAGATATTCAATACTTATAAAACGTTTGCCCCAAAAAGTCTCTTCAACATATAATCAAGCCATAGCTCGAAGAACTAGAAATGAATTTGATGCTCCTTAACTCTAAAGTTAAAAAAATTAGCGAATAAATTGCTACACAGGCATTTATTAACAAACAACTTTATCATCAAGAATTGTCTCTGGTTGTTGTTTATCCTCATCCCTGACACGCCATATATTATTTTATTATATTTTTAATTGAAGAATATATGTCTACAATGAGTTAAGTTCCAAACCAAAAAAAATTCCTTTTGACAACCTCAGGCAAACTAAATTTCATTATCAACAGGCCAAAAAATCGGGTTAAATGCCACATTTATTATTTGAGACAAACAATATTGGAAATTATTTTAGGCTATTGGAAATGATTAAACTTTCCTAAAAATAACTGAATTATTTTTATTTCTTTGGTTTAGTTTTTAGCCACTTATTGAGACCCAGTTTTCAATTAAAAATAACTTAAAATAATGTTGTGTTAGAAATAAGGATAAACGTTATCCATAGGTAACTCTTCCTGGCATTGACAAGTATATTTGGTGAAATTCCAATGTTTTGTTGATACTTACAATTTTGTAGTTGTGAATTGAATGTATCGAATAAGTTTTGTATGTATTGAATAAGTTTTGGGGCAAATGTTTGTAAATATCTTATCATTAAATGTATAAGAATTCCTGATGTTGAACTTAGTCTCAACTTAATCTTACTCTGATAGCCGTTAACTTAAGTAACATTCAACCATAGACTGTGCTATATTTAAAAAAAATTGTTGCTCATTCCATTTGTGCAGATCTATTAATGAATAGGATTGTCATCCTCATGAAAACGCTGTTTTAAAATATAAATATATATATATTTTTTTAAATGGCTGAATGCTTTTTAAGTTTAGTTTAGCTAGGCAAATTTATGCAAACGAAATTTCAGTGCCAACAGCCTAAAAAATGAAAAAAAAGCTACAAACATTACTGTGCAGAATCAATATTATAATTATATCATTTAGCGCGTTTTTTATGTTGTTGAAAATGACATTGAATTGGCCTAAAGATGTCAAAATTATTTTTTTTGTATAGTCCTTTATTCTCCAGTCTTCGATTGACGCATTTGCGAGACAAACCGCGTACTATTCATTATTATTTTGGGAATAAATTTTTTTTTTTTAATTCAAGGTTCCTATGATACGATTTTCGACAAAAAATAACGCAGAAACAGTCTATTTTTTTTTCGTTTTTTTAATATTCAAGTAATAATACATGTATAACTAAAATAAACGAATCTGTAAATAAAGTCTAATGTTATTTTACACTGTTCATAATTTAGGCTTCAATGTCTATATTTAAACAATAGATCTTTGTTCCCGAAGATTTTTTCTCTGATCTCTTTGTATTTCTTACAAGTAGTGTTGCCCCAAATCTGTCTTGGTCTTGCAATTTGCAAGAACAAGATCAGGACTGATAAAAAAAATAGATTTTTTTGATAAAAATTAAGGCAAAATAGTTACTAATATTCGAAAATCTTAGTTACTATATGTTAATAATTGGTAGAACCAACGTACTTTTGCATTGTGACTCTTCTAATTTTTCATTCGGGCTTAGTTAGGTTTCTCCTATCTATAAAATTACAGTAATATCTCTATAGTAATAAGCTAATGAGTAACTCCAAGACTGTTGCAAGACTCTTGCGCAAGACCAAGACCATGACCAAGATTGAGTTTGCATGACCAAGACTCGTACCGGTCTCGCATTTGGACAACACTACTTACAAGTCATATATAACTAGAAACAGTTGTCTTTCTTTTAATGAATAAATTGGTACTTACTTTTGTCTTATCAGTTAATGAGCTAATCTATATATTTTAGTTTGTGTTAGGATTGAATTATTGATATTGATTAGCGTTCAGGTTTATACAGCATGTTATCAATAGTTCCAACCAGAGGCGTGGCTGAATTAAATCTGATTAGAACCGAGAGTAGGAGGATCCTGCAGGGAACCTGGTTAGCTCAGGTTTAAAGGTAATTATTCGAGTTGGGTTTCCGACGAAGCCTGAGGTCTTGGGGCCGGGAGTTTGCGGGGGTAACCTCGGCAGAAATCTAATTGCGAAGAGGGAGGAGGGGGAATCTGCCAAGTTTCGGATAATGATTGCGGACTTCTTCAGCCGCGCCCCTCCCCCCCCCTGTAATCTTATCACTGCCTCAAAAGGGTACTATCAGTTGTCACAGTCATAGCATAACCGTATCCATTCTCTTGACGACTCTGGCTTTTATCTTCGTAGGGTGTTTGAAGGCCTTTAAGGTGGCACAATGGTAGTAAGTTCCTTTTCCCTTTTTATAATTAAATCACACACACCAACACAGAGCTTTCAAGATTCAAATTTCAATGGATGTTTGCAGGGTACGAGGACATAGATGCTCAGATATTTATACGTATGCTTAAAAAAACACTTCCATTACTATATTTTTCTTCAATAAAACATACCGATTTTTCGGAGATCTCCATCATTATGATTCATTTTTAAAAAAACTCGTTGCATACATATATGCAACGATTCAATAAAACTAATCACTATCAATAAATATAATTTATAAAACCACGCAAGTTTATATTACATTCCTTAAAAACTTTTAACTATTACTTTGAATAATTATTGAATTTTTTTTCTCAATGTTACTGTCACGATTATGACAGTAATCTAAGTGTAAACTAAAAGGGTTCGTTGTTCAATACGATGCATTTAACTTTATCAAGCCTGCAGAAAAACGATATCGTTGTTGCACGACCGCAGAGACATCGTCGACCTATCCTCAAAAAAAAAGCGTTAGAATAGCACACCATGTTTCAATAAATTAAGGTTTAAAAATGTCCATATCTTTACTGAATTGTGATGATCAGTAGCTTACATAGATCGTCGGGAGCTAAAAAAAAATAAATAAAATAAAAATAATAAAGAACCTCCTTGAAACGAGAAAACCTATTAAAATTGACCTAAATATTATCATTTAGGATTCTATCGTGTTTCCATTCGAGAAGGAATAATTTTAAAAGTATAAAAAAATAAATATTTCATTATGAATCAAATCTTTTGATGTTTAGGGTGAAAAATAGGCGGTATAAAATAAATTATTTCAAACGTCAATTTTTTTCCCCTCTCTTTCGATCAACTAATGCCTTCATTGAAACAACAAAATTTACAGATTTTAAGCTTGAGTATTGCACTGCACATTTGAAAGGCACTTACAAAATATCGACAGCGCTTCTCACCCATAAACCGATTGGTAGAGTTTCATTATATTTATCTAAGCTGCGATGAAAATTTCTATTTCGAACGAACTTATCTTAATGTAATATCGTGCGTGGCTTATTATAATAACGTTATCATCATATACTGTGTATCATCATATAGGTACCTATAAATCTGTTACTCGTAGGTAAAAGACATAATGTCCATTTTTGTATTCGTTCGGGGTGAGAAGTTTTCATTATTGTGAACAATTAAAATTTGTTTATTTTTTACTGAATCTGTACCCCTTAGGTTAAGAACATCACGTCACGTTTTTGCATATGTTTGGGGAATCTATTTTCAATAACTTTGAGTAATTAAAATTTGTTTCTCAGTTACCAAATTATGTTATTAAATAATGGACATTGTGTCCTTTACCTCCGGGGCACAGAAATAGTTAATTACATCTGACCTAGGTACAGATTTAGGATGAAAGAACCTCGCGGTTTTCACACTCGCCTTTTAGGATATTTATATTAGCCTTTGGAGACGCCATTGTTAGCCCGGACAGAGCTCTGTGGATTATCCAGCTCCAGCAAGTGGGCAAACAGGGAGGGAGGGTGTTTTAAATATTCCAGCGCTGGAGGGTGTAATCACATTAGCCAGCCAATCCCATCTGCTCCCCCGGCCGCCCGAATTAGCCGATATATCTATGCTAATGTATGCCTCTCTCTCTGTCTGGCGTAATGGCTGTGTAACTCCTAACCGTCCTATATCAGCCTTAGTTATTATCTTTAATGATGTCCGCTCATTAGGTGGTATTTCGTCATTAGAGCATTTTTTTAAGAGAATAATTTACTCCATGAGTGTGTAGTATGAATAATGTCCTCAGGTGGAGGGGTTGTTGGAGGTTAGGGCTTTGTGAGGACCGCAAACAAAATAAAATAAAAAACTAGAAATAAAACGGAGTGCCATTCAAACTTAAAATTTTAAATGCGGGTATGGATGACAGATACAAGTAATAGAGTCCAAACTGTAAAGAGAAATTCATGATAAGAAATTAATATGAATGAAAACGTGTTTGTTATAATTTAAAAAAAAATTATATACAAAGTAAAATATATATACACAAGCAACAACACATAGACAATGGAAAATTCCGTCTGTCGAGGTCTGTGTGTAATTAATAATAAATATTTATTACATTTATAACTAAAATAAATGAGTAATAATTTATCTACAGTATTACTATATGTGTATATATCCATATTAGCAATTTCTTCTATCACTGTTTCATTTGTTTGAATAGAGTTTTCAAAAAAACAAACATTAATACCTCATAAATCCAATAAATAAGAAATTTAACTCAACAACAATAAAAATAACAATCAAATCCAATATAACAATTAAATAAACACAATATTGTACCAATAGTTTACTATCTGACCAATTGAGATCTTTGTAATGTGGCCTGCTGTACATAATTGCTTAAGTATTTCCAGTTAGAACCCTTTAATAAACCATATAGTTCTTCCGGAGAACAGGGCTGCTGCCCAAAGCATTTCCCTCTTATCTCACTGTACATGCGACAAGTTCCCAAAATGTGAATGATATCCTCTTTTTCTTGAGAGTTACATACCGGACAGTTCCGTTGCCTTCCACCATCCATGGTTTTACGTTTACATCGCGCAATTCAGTCCTACATCGAAGAATTGACTTATAATAACAATATCAAAACTATCGTTAAGATAGGTATAAGAAACTACGAATGAAACATTCAATACTGTCAAAAATAATTCATTTTCTAAAATTAACACGGTTTAGCACTGATCGGTTTATTTTGTAAGGGCATCTCTCTGATTTTGCACCGGTCTCATACCATTACCACATCCAACTATAGAGGTAAAGATAAAGAATTAATGATATGATATACTTTCTTATAGCTGATTCTCTGGATGTAGAATTGATTAAAAACTAACTTTTTTTTATTACAAGATCGAAGTTTTGCTTTAGCCTTTTTTCCTTTCAAATAATAATTATCAAGTCATCGGCAGGGGGGCCATATAGAATTCAACATATTTTTCTTTAGGGAATGATTGGAAAAGTTCTGAAGAAAAATGAGTTCCTCCTTGGCGGAATTGTTGCCGGTGTTGAGACCATACCCTTGGGAAATATCCCAGGCGGATATCTTCCGCACTTTCCCATCACCGTTCCAATAATTTTTTATATTGGAGCATGTAACGTGACGTAAATACTGATACAGTAATACAGTACCCCTCTTATATAGCAACGCTTCTAAATATACATATATAATTTACATATCAGCATATAATATATATATAATTGCAATGTATGCTATATGTATAATTATATGCTTTCCTTTCATATATCTTTATAGATTACTAATATACCAATTTACTCATATATATATTTACACATAGACATATATTTTAGTATATTAGTCGTTCAGAATAAACATTTAATATATATATATATATATATATATATATATAAAATAAATGCTTAACGGTTAAAATATTATTGATTAAATAACTCCAGCTGTTCTCTCGTGTATATTCTTCCGCTCACTGGAGAAGACCGCCTGGAGTCAGGCTGGAACTGCCAGGAAGCAGTAGATATTCCTGTGGCGTCTTGGATGTTGTATCAAACTTCCGCTATCGACCAACTTGCCTCCTAGTACGGTTGTTGTTTTATTCTCGTCCAACGGGATTTAGGTGAAACAGTTACTTGAAATTATCTTATTTATTTCTAATTCATTCATTATTCAAATGTGCGAAACTTGTGAACTGATAATTATATATATTATTGAAAAGTTTAAAAACAAATAAATAGTTTAACTTAACCACTTTTTTAGTTATCAAAATCGAAGAATGGGACCTTATAAAAGGCATGCCTCTAGTGTTGCCCAAAATCAGTCTTGACAAGACCAGGACTGGTAAAGAAAATCGATGTATTGAATAAAAATGTAGGTAAAATAATTGCTAATACTTGACAATTTTAGTTACTATATGTAAAGAATTGGTATTACCAATATACTTTTGCATTTAACTCATCTAATTTTTCCTTCCGGCTTAGTTAGGTTTCTCCTATCTAAAAAATTACAGTAATACATCTACATATTATAAGTGCAAGACTGTTGCAAGATTCTTGTGCAAGACCAAGACCATGACCAAGACTGAGTTTGCAAGTCCAAGACTCGTCTCGGTCTCGCATTCGGGCAACACTACATGCCTCCCTTGTCAAAATTTATTACATAAATTCTTAAATATACTTATTTATATAGATTTACCTTTACACATAAATCTTGAAAAAAAATCGATGTTATAACTCTTAAAAAAAAATTAGTACTTGATTTTATGATTTCTTAACGGTCTGTCAATCAGCGTTGAAAAATTTATACCACCAATTAAATATTTTCCAATAAATGTCAAATTAATTGCCGAGTGTTTTTATACGAGACCGAGACTTAATTGTTAATTCTAGACTTTAAGATAGCTGGAATCGACGCTAAGGTAATTGGTTTGTGATTTTATTTATTTTTAAATACCAAAGCCTCTTCCAGCATTTGCTTCAAGTTCATCTTAATTTTTAATTGGTCTACGTCGACTTCAACGTCGTAATCCCTTCGTTATTTCTTATTATAAGACCTGAAATATTAATTTATGTAAGATAAATGCAATATGAAAATTAAATGAAGTTGAAAAAAATAATAATAATATGGAATAATAGATTTAAAATCTATTTAAAATAATAAATAAAAATTATGTGAGTCAGAGAAAATAAATTTAAAGTAGTAATTAATATTATATCCAATGTTACAGATTAATGGAGGGAAAGATAGGGTTTAAAATCAACAAACATATTTTTATTTATTTATTATTATTTTAAATTTATACGCATTGTATTTTATATGTTATATATTTTATGTTAGTATTTTTATATTTACTTTATATTTTTTTTCTATATTGTTCCTTACGTATCACTCAGTATGTTTCTAATTTATGTTATCACTGCATCTCGGTTTTTTCTAGCTATATTACTACAGTTGGACAGATAATGTTATAATCGAGATCCCTTTGTCGGGTTCCCAACCGTGAGCTAATAGAAGATGAGATGTTAGCTTTAATTTCCCGTCTTTCCTTGGTTCAATTGATGGCATATGTCGCTTGAGAAGCCATTCCCATGGCACAGGTGGACTCGGGAAGGACATGTGCTTCTTTGTGGCTGACTTATGTTTAGGGCAAGAATATTGGACCACTTCGTCAGCTAATTTCTATCGTTTCCTGTCTCCTTTTATTTTCCTTTCGTGTCGTTTTCAGCAGCTCCGTAGCACGTGTCGGAGGCATGTGATGAAATTTATGTTGTTTCTTGACAGCATGTTGTCATTCCGAAATTCGATTAAAACATTTGAATTATCTTTATTACTGATGGTTGTCACATAAAACCATAATTATGTCAGAATGTTCTTTTTACGCGTTAATTGGTTCGGATTAATTCATATTAAATCATTTATAGGTAAAGTTGGCTTCTGCAATTCAGGAACTAATTTTTAATTTTTTTTTTTTTAGTTTTAGTACCTACTTATGACTTTTTTTTATTTATTGAATAAAATATATTATACAATCTGCTGCATTATAGGTATAGCTAGTATTACGGCTTCAAGTGTTCATTCATACAATATATTCATTCGAAAGGCAAATAAATATAAATAATTTAAAAACATATATAGTAAATTATTTTAACAAATTTATAGTTAACTAACTAATTTTTATTTGTTTTCACAATTTACCTTTTGTTTTGTATGTAAGGATTACATACAAAAAAATTAAAAAAAAAAAAAGTTTACTTTTCTATTTATGTTGCTACCAAATGTGTATAACTACAGAAAAGTTAAAAACAAATTTTATAAAATGATATAAAGACCACAAAAAAAAAAAAATCTGGTGTGTCCACGACTTTCCTACTTATTTCAGGAAAATATTCATATCTTTACATATGTCCATCAGGAAACCAAAAAAAAATATTGAATTAGATTTATTTCCCGGGAAATTGATCAAAGAAAAGATTCGGGTACGATTTATTTGATAAACTAAAGCAATGTAAACCGATTTATGGTAGATCGGTGTAAACATTTCCATACACTCTAATATTGCTGATCAAAGACTTTTTGCCATAGCCTAATTTTTTCAAACAATAATTTCTGTTGTAAGTAGCGGAAATAGTGAAGCTTGGGTGATGGGGGCAGCAGATTTTCTTATCGAGTTAGGCTCCAAAACATTATATTTTTCTTTATAACTTTTTTTCCTGAATTATATCGGGAATTTAGTCCATAATTAGGGAATTATTAGAACATTATAGGAAAATTTCATCAAAATCGTTACAGGCGTTTTCGCGCTACATTCTATAGAAAAACATGTTTTTTATGTATTGCTTAGCATATATTCTGCATGGAGCATCCAATTTGTGTCACGTGCATCAGTAGTCAAAACCCTACAAAATAAAAAAAGAAACAACGAAATCGGTCCACTAGTTCCCGAGAAAATCTTGGCACAGACAGACTAATAGCTAAAAATGTGTTTATCGAACTCAAGGAGCTCTGAAACGTATAAAACTGCATATCCAAAATTTGACCCGATCGCAATACTTTCCTTACCTAGTATAGGTAGGAAATTATAAAAGTATTAATTATTAGTTTATTTACAAAATAAACAATTAGAAGAATTTATATAATGCTATAATAAAATATAATTCAACACAATTTTACCAATGAATATTTTCAGTTGAGATAACAACTAAAATAATAAATAAATTATAAATATTGTAAACACTTAAGCAGCGTTATCCATATTTTTTTCGAGAACATTTCGGAATAATTTTTTAATTTTTGACGATAGCTCTTTTTTTCTTTTTAATAAATATTATTTTTTCAGAGAAATTCGTGATAATATTCTTATCTAACGTTGAAGCAACGAATTTAAAAATCGTAAACAATTTGTTATAAATAGAAACATGAATCATAGTGTTTATATTCCCAGTGATATAAAATGAATTACGACTCTGTATAACAATGGTAGCAATATTACGCTGTATTAACGTTATGGCCCAACGCCGTAACTTCATGATGTAATGCTGACATTATATCATGGACGTAGTATCAAATACTTATTATTATGTCTATTTCATTATTTATAATATTTTCTATATTAGACAGAGGGTTCGGACTGGCAGTCATCCCACCACACTGTAAGTGGATGCTATGCTATCAGCCTGATAAGCGTTGCTGGGATAAAAGCACTGATAAAGCCAGAGAGCACTCTAACGTTTTCACACAATTTCCATCCGAGCAGATTACATCAATTAAATCCAAACAAAACGCTCCACGCTAAAACCACGTTGTTTTCAAATCTGTTGTAAATTATGCTTCCAAAATAAATATAAAAATAATTAACTCTGGTAATTGATGTACTTAATACTGGTTTATAAATTTTTTAAGAGGAATTATAGCTAAATACTTATATTTAAACAACAAATTTTTAACCATACAAAAAAAAAAAAAAATAAAACAACTGATCTTTTTTTTCTGTTCTCATATTCTTTTATAATATTTTTTTTAAATAATACTAGTTGTAACGTTGTCTTTTCCCAGTTCTAATGAAGCTCATAATTGCCTCAGCCTATCCTAATCTCATAATTGAAATAATTTGTCAGGGACAGAAGTAATAAGAACAAAACCGTAATACATTGAAAATATAGAAACTGAAAATTAAAAATTAAATAATACACCTGAATATTTAAAATTACTAAAAAAAGTTGGTCAATGTTTACAACTTAGGGCCAAAACGTCGGTACAAAATAAGATAAAAATATTTTATTATGATCACCTCTTTATTGTATACAGTCAATAATTTACTCACCTTTTTTTTTTGTAAAGATTTAAGATTTATTGTATAAATATTTTTAGAAGTTAAGTAGTAAGTAAAGTGGTTAGAGTCATTTGTCAAACGTCTTACGTCTCATTTTAACCTATTATCCTTCTGTCGAAAGTTGCGAAACTTCAAAAAACTTCATTTCCTAGTTTTTCTAAATAATCAAAACTGACCCTATGAAAAAAAAATATATACATATAGGCACTTATTAAAAAAAAAAAAAAAAGAATTATTCCTTGCAGACATGCGGTATCCCCTAATAGACCCACCCACAAAAACTTCAAACCTTCCAATCAAAGTTATTAGAGATCATAAACAACTGCTTCTTGATACGCGATGAACAAAAATCTACATACTGATCTTCACCTAACAACAACTGGCCAACACATAACGACCTTTTACCAACAGTTTTATACCCCTTATTCTGGGAACAGACTAACGAAAAAGGCATTGGATGAGAGATCTTCTTCAATAACAAAAGTAATTGAATAAAGGCAAGGAAGATGTGCTACTGGATACTGTCCTTGCACATGTCTGACGTTTGCTGATTGTCAACATAAGACAGTTGATTGGTGCAAATAAATCTTAAAATACAACTAAAAGTTAAATATATTTAAAAATTTCCTTGTATTAAAGAACATTAGCATTTAGAAGACTTATATCTAAAAAAAAAAGTTGTAATCTTGTTTCTTTCCCTCTTTAATTATGTTGTCGTTGTCCATTATTTTTAAGGACCCCCTCGAGCTCCTGAACTTGATGAACCATTTCGGATGAAACTCCAGGGTGGGGATGCCTAATGCAGATTAAAGAACTCGAGGGTTTTTCTAAAAAGAGGCTTTGTCAATCCTTCCAAAATATTCTTCGTTGTACAAGTTTTGGAATAAACTTGAAGAAACTTAAATCGAACAGCTATACAAGACAGGATTTTTGGCTTGGATTAATTACGAAATAACCTGAGATTCATCTCAACTATTTCACCTCAACAACTTAATTCGAAACCTACAACTATTTTAGTACCTAATTAAATAGACAATGTTTGCTGACCCTCAGATTGAAAACTCCTCAATTTCCTAAGTAAAATTGTTGTTGTTACTGCAGTAAAGTTGTTGCAGTTTTCGATGAGACAAAGCTATTACCAAGGACTTACCACGGACTAACAACTTGAGGTGAATCGCAAGTTATTTCATAATTAATCCTCTACTAATTAATATGGACATAAAGCTTATTAAACAAGTCAGGTATTATAAAAGTGAAGCATCTGTAGTATAGTTTGAGGGTGAGCAAACAAAAAAAAACTCGAAAAATTCATAATTTTTTCAAAAACAGAACTTATCTGTACTGAAAAGTTCGTTTTAAATGGTTTTACCAATGCCAAACTCTACTTCCATTTGAAATAAATTTTGTCTAGTTTACAGCGAAGAAATTCTTAATTAATTACATTAAATAATATTTTAGTTTTCTCTTATCTATTCTACAAAAAAACGTGACACTTAAAGAAAAATACAAAACTTAAATTTCCTACTATTCTGCTGAAAATCATTGTTTATATACACTTTTTTGTAACTCTCAATGTATGCTACTGTCCCTATAAATATTTCATTGAAAGTAATGCTACCCTACTATATAAGGTTGCCTTATACACAACATACTAATCAATCTATATGGGCACAACTATTACATTACACAGCTGTCCACTTTATATATATATATATATATATATATATATATATATATATATATTTTTTTTTTTTCTCTCTCTTTTCATAATAGCTGTTCTATAAAGAATCACTAATAAACTACATCAAGCTGTTAATGTTCAACAGATTAAATATATTAATAATTAAAGACAAGAATTAAAGGATCCTTTTTCAGTTAAATACATACAGTTCATTTTTTTTTCATTTTCAGCATCATACAAAGAAACACCTACCTCTTTCGGTGAATTTAAAATCCATTAATCGCTTTTCAAAATCATTGTTGTAAATTACCTATCGTTCTGTGGATACCTCTTAACGTTGCAAACACAATACCCTTTATCCAAGCCACAAGCTAATAATCCAGACTTCGACTAAGCTCAAAGAGGGGTAGGTAAGTGCACTATATTGGCCTACTGCCCGCTGGGATATTAAAATCCCCAACTAGGATGGAGATGGGGGCAAGAACATGCTAATGACTGAGCGACCCCATCTAGCCCTTTTATATTAGATTCCGCCCCAGCAAATCCTCAATTAATCCCCACCCCCACCCACTATCCCCCTGTCCTATATAAATAGGGATCCCTCTATTTGTAACCTCTCTTCCTAGCGGATCAACTCCTTTCGGATTAGCTAGTTACATCAAGATGACTCATCCAAAAAGATGTAATACATTGATCAATACCTTCATTTCAGTCATATTTGGGCATGATGATTTTCGATGGAAAACTAAGAGAAATATGGTTTTGTTTTGTCGGCTTCTTAGCAACCGTATTTCTGTTTCAGTAAATTACTAATGTGGGCATACATAATCACCAACGTAACCATAGATGCGTCGTTTTGTAAAAATATGATATAATTATTTTTTTAATTAATTATTTATTTTAATTAATCATTTAATTGTACATAACATATTTGGGTAAATAATTGTATTGTTCAGTTTCGTTATATTTGAAACTAATTTGTTTACTTTTTAAAAGAACATTTAAACGGAGTTATCTGGTTATTCTGGGTGATGGTTTGTAACCTTTCTTTCTAGACTTAAGAATTTTCTAGTGAGTAAGGATTTAGCCTGTCCTGGACACAGAAGTTAACTCAGCTTTTGAAACAGAATTAATTTTAAATAATTTAAAAGAAATTACAATCAAACTTCATTTAGTGTATACACTATGATGAAAATTACCATGTGATTAAAATATATTTCAATGATTTAATAAATAATTATTCTCCATACTGGAGCTGAAAGAGGTAGGGTAAAATCACAAAGTAGTTAAATACAGTTTTTTAATTCCTTTGAAAGCATACTGCCTCTCCACTGTTTGTTAAAATATTTTATAATATGACCCTTTAAAAATTATGAGAATGTTGATTTCTCACTCCCTAGTGCAATCACAATCCAAAGGTACTAACATGGCAGTATATTATGAACTATTTTGGACTAAACTAAGAATTTCCTAGGTACCAGGGACTATGTATAAAACAATGATGCCTAAAAGTACCCATGTTTTCAGCCAAAATGACTACAATAAATTACTGAAAAGTTATTATTTATTTTTTATTCCCATTACTTGAGTATTACAATAATGGTAAATTCATAAATACACGTTTTATTTAGTAAAAAAAAGAATGTTTACTAATATGTTTAAAAATAAGATTTTTGGTTGTTTATAACTTTATTTCAGAGGTTTACATCTACATATTTAAGAATGTATTTCCCCTCCCCCCATTCTCTTCCCGTTGTTTTTATTTCATGATTATCTCTTAACGATTTTTATTTTTGAATTAATATTTAGTGACATCCACAGATATATAGATAATTGAATTATTTTTTATTGGTCATAAATAAAAATAACGTATAATAAGTATGAGTTATGTATTATAAAGGAAATAGATACGCGTGTTCCTCTTGATTGTCCTACCTCGTCGGGAAATAATGTGGGTACCGGACCCATCTGTTCCCCAACATGGGTACCTTAATGGTCCACCGCGAGCAGGTTGTTGGCGCGGAGCACCTGCTGGTCCCACCAATCCGATTAATTTCGTCCCGTCTCTAAATGCAATTTATTCCACGGCAACAGACTCAGCGCATAAATTGTCCACCTTTCTCCTTTTAGAATGTATCTCTATACAGTGGCATTTGTGATCATCGTAATATTATTCCTTTTTACCGCTGTAATTTAGCATCATTAAGTGTTATTTTTTTTTTTTTTATAGTTGTATGCAATCGTCTAATCCTTATATGTCTCAATGTGCACAGCTGCTGCAAATAAATATGGCAATATAATTTCTTTTCTTTTTTTAATACCTATTATTTCATCATTTACTTGTTACAAACCATTATATTCCAACTGTGGAATATAATAAAGGTGTTTATCCTATACTTTAACTTTACTTAATTCGTCGCTGACCAATTAAAGTAAGTTCCTTATCTCAGCGCTGAGCTCAATTGGAGGAGTCGATCGATGTTCTGGATGTAAGCCCATGATCTCAGTGTTTCTCTATTTACTTTACATATTTTTATTCCATTTTCTTTCTATCTATATTTATTTCTGTTTTGAAAGTCAACAATTCAGTAGGTAAATATTTCCTTACATATTTGTCATGGGTTTTGTAGCCTTCAGGAGCGTTAACCTTCCTCTAGAATCCTGCAAGTCGTTCCGAAACTCAGCATAATTCGCTGTTCATCGCTTTTGTTTTTTATTTTTTTATAGTTTATTGAAAAACAATATAAACTGCCATATTGAAGGGAAACAAGTATCAAGGCTACAAGAATTCATTTGTACAATATATACAAATAAGAGAAAAATAAATATAACTAAATAAAAGTAATCTTCAATCGATTGTTGGATGGAGTTACCGTTGAGCTTAAGAACTCACCATTGTTACTTAGCCGAGAATGTTCATTTCCCAATGCGGTCTTTGCTAGAGTATAACATTGAATATAAAAAAAAATAAGAAAAAGTAAATGGGAACAAAGAGGCGCTAAGGTGATATTTTTTCCTGCTAGTATTTTTTTTTTTTTATTAACTGAAAGCAATCGTGTAGGCGCCTCTCAAGAAAATCGGCTGGTTCTTCGGTGCGTGTCAAATCGGTCTTCCAAAGAAAAGTGGTGAAGTTTAGCTTCGCTGGTACCTCTCGAGTGTTCTTTTATGTCGGCGAATTCTCTGGCAGGGTTCCCACCTTATCAATCTCGTGCTTCTTTTAAAGTTAAAACATATTACTGGTAAACATATAACTCTTTTAGTATTATATAAGTACAACTATTTATTTGTTACTAATATATTTATTTATTATTTATTGTAGTTGTTACAACTATTTATTTATTGAATTTGCCTCTACTTTATAGAGTAATTGGCAATATTTTTTTCACTTAATTTTTTTATATAGTCTATTGTAAAATCTGGTTATTTTCAAGAAAACCATCAGGGTGTCCACATCTTTTTCTGTATCTTGTAACATTTATTTGGGATAGTTTTGGGTTAACTAATTAGTTTTAATTAATTAATTAATATAAAATACAGGACTTTTGCAAAAATAAATAAATAGCATAGATAGAAAATCCAGGCTATCCGCGTGATAACCAGAGCACCTCTTATTATAATCAGTCAAAAACTGTTACGTCATTCTCACGTATTGAAACCAGTCAGGAAACTTTTCGGTTGTACACATTTTTTTTTTTTTTTTATTTATTCCTAATTATTTACTTCTGGTTGTTCCATTATCCTATTGCGTGTTTTTTGTAAATAAATTGCCTTTACTCAAAACATATTTAACGCTTACATATAGGCGACCTCCAAATACCGATATTTCGCCGGCTACAGAGAACCTATTGTAAACCTACTCTCCCTCCTCCCCCCTCAATACATGGCCTTCTCTACGTACGTGATGGATGTAGGCCCCAGGGCCTGGGTTCGAGGAAGGGCCCCATTGTCCTCAGGCCCACAGGATTAGCGAGAGGGGCTTTGCCTTTTCGGATATGCCCTTTGTTGCTATCGTCTCTGGCTCAGATCTCCAATACCCGTGTGCTGTATTACCTAGAGCTACTTTTCAAAAGACTTTTCAACACGGGGTTTAGATTTTTTATGAGCAATATATTCTCTATTCCTTCGTTGTTTTCTTTGTTATCAGTGTTTGATAACTTTATAATGTTTGCTTGAAAATGTTTCTAATACCTTCAGGATCAATATAAATATATTTATTGAAAACAAATGGGCATGCATTTTTTTTTATTTATGAGAAATTTCAATATTTTTTTTTATGAGCAAATTTCTGAAGCATATTTAGGACAATTAAGATATAATGTCTTGAAACTATTTCATTGAACAATGTAACATTCCACCACGATAAGGATAATAGTTACACTGAGAGGAAACAGTTTATTCACGAAATATTTTAAAGAAATGAGTAGCTATACGATTAAAATAAAAATTTAACTTAAAGCAGCCCTTGATATATATTATTTAAATTTTATTTTCTTCAAATTATCTAACAAATGTTCAAAAATTAAAGCCCGAGGATTGGTGCCAAAAATCAACTATTTTTGACTCTCTGCACTATTATTAAAATCCTCCCATTGACGTCTCAGTCAGAGAAAAGTTAAGAATAAAAAACATGAAGCGTCGTGATGTTATTAAAATGTTCATTTCGTATAAGATGGTATATATTCGTTATCTATATTAAATGTAAAGAAATTACCAGATAAAAATAATTAAAAATTAGACCAACTCTGTAACGAACACTCCTTATATTTATGACACCTCATCTATTGTACGACATTATCCCCTATCCATACATTCCATGATTTTATGTTGTACCCAGTTACGCTTTAGATATAATATATTAAGTTACTTCGCCTTACTTATTTATATTTAATCTCCTGGATCAATTTTTTGGGAATCATTATGATAATTTCAATGAGGCTCTGTTTTGAACCATTTTCTTCAAAGAAGTGAGACCCTCTTTCCGCCTTCACAGTTGGTCCGGAGTATCTTTCATAATTATTCATCATACTTAACTCATGAATCTTTAAATCCAAGGGAGTCACTGGCCTTATTAACTTTATAATTATGGAATTATAATTCCGTTATTTCTCGGTACCCTACCGTTTATTTATGGAGATGCAGGTAGAGCCTGTTTTTGTCTATACTATACATCTTTGGTTAGTTAACGTTGGTTGCGTCCTAAAATTAATGTAATATGTTTAATGGTTACTTACTTCGGTCTATTCTTATCTGCATTCAGTTTTATTATATCATAATAATCTAGATTTCTTTTTTAATGAAAATATTTTCGTTATAATCCATGAATTATAGAATTTCAGCGATCCTAAATTTTTTACCTAAGACAAAAATATTTTTTTTATTTGGTTCTATAATGATTATTCTTGCTCTCAATCAACTTATTGGTCACTTATTAATAATCTTTAATTAAGCTAATAGATTTTAAACATTTGTTCATACTTATTCCTTGATATTTTATATTTTTTTAAATCTTTATGATAACGTCAATCGTCTATGATGGTATTATTAAATTACTTGCTTTATATTTTTTTATGGTTTGGTATGAAATTGAATAATTCCACTAATAACAAAAATTTAATGTCCTGTTACCAAATTTACAATAAATGTTATGAAAGATCCTTATATGATTGTCAGCCTAAGACTTAAAAATTTATTAAACTGCATTTTTTGGAAATATTGAGTATAACAAGGTATGTTATTTAGTTTAATATTTTTTAAGTTCTAATTTTTTTTTTTAAATATACTACTGTACATACCTAATAAATAATCAGTCAAACATATATAATTATGTAAAGCTATATTAAATCTATCAATTTATGTAATATAAAAGCCTTAATTAATTATATAATCCAAAATTAAATAATTTTCATTGATTTCGTAATTATTTATTATGCAGGGTGGGCTTTTATCTAGACATTTTGTATCATCTTTATTTTTTAAATAAAAGATTAACTCATCTTGTTCGTTTTTGAATAAACAAAAAAGAAATACTAATATGTACGTCAATTTTTAACTTTTATCTTGTTATTATTTTTTTTTTATAACTTAGTTATAATATTATGTAGTTATTTTCATTAGCTTAGTTTCTGTTTGTTTAGTTTAGTTTATATACATTTACTTTTAGTATTGTTATTTACTGTAAATGGACTGTGAATGTGCTCTTTGAACACTATTATAAATGTTCTTAATTGTGTTAGATTGTAATATCTCTCAATAAATATGTTTAAAATATATATATATATATATATATATATATATATAGTGATATAAACAAATCAAAAAATAATTTTTCAACCGGTATATCTTCTTATATTTATGCGAAACTAAAACAAACAAATCTTGTTTGGATATTTATGCGATATACTAAATTACTTTTTCAGATTATCAGATCTTTATAATACTAAAAACTCGATCTTGTTATGATACATATTATAATAATATCATTATTATGTAAAATTATGATTTAAAGCGAGTGTGATAACCCGTATCATAACTTATAGGACCCTCCATGGAACGCCTCACATATCAATTGCTCTCTAGAAGCGCGTACTCAGACCCCATATATCTCACGAGCCTAAATCAAATTTTACATCTTATTTGTCGCTTCTGAAGATTTATCGCTCACGGGTTTTTGGATAAAAACAACTGTCCAGTACCATAGCCGTATTTCAATTTTTCATATCCCTTAGACCTTAAAAAAAAAAAAAGAAAAAAAAAAGAAGAATTTATAGCTTACAATATTGAATTCCCCCTTTTCGACTCTGAGTGTTATTAGCTTATTTAAAGTGAGGCTTGTTGCTTTGACCAATTGTTTCCAATTTTTTTTTTTTTTTTCTAAAGTCAATATCAGTATTTTTTAGCAAATATTACTGTACTTTTTTTTTTTATCAAAAATGTCAAAGTTTTGGTAATTTTTATGTTAAGATATAATTTTAAATTTTGCCTAGCGTCAATAATTTTTGATGCCTGATATATATCATTTAAGTATATGAGATATTAAACTTAAAAATTGATTCAGCAGTTCGCTTAAAAACTCGTTAAATAGCTTTTTGCAAATTCGTTAAATGCGTTCTATTTAAACATGTCTCAGTAGTTTCGGTTCAAATTGTTTAGAAACATTCAGAGGGTCTCACCAAATAATTTGAGCAATCAAACTTAAAAATTGTTAATTGTTAAAGTATTCTTAATAAAAGTTAAGATTTTTTTTCTGTTGCCATTACAGACCATGTAGATCTTTTGCCTCCTTAACAAGCTCGCTTCATCTCTCTCTGTCTTGGGCTATTTATTTGTATTTATCTATACGCAGCTCTGTTGCATCTTTGTTAATTCTATTAACCCATCTGCTTTTTGGCCTTCCATATGGTCTTTTCTCTTCTATTCAGGCATAGATTGTTACATAGAGGCTTCCAGATGGATTGCTACGAGCTACATGCCTCACCCATCTTGACCTCTGTGCCTTCATATCATGATTGATCGACAAGTTTCTGTAAGCAGTGCTTTATTGGTCTTTCTTCTCCATGTGTTAGTACTCTGATCACAGATTGCTCCGATTATCGTGTGAAAGAGTTTTCTCTCAAATCTTTCAACACTGCTGGCTAGTGTCCAGGTCTCACAGCCATATATTAGAACTGGCTTTATCATAGCATTGTACCCCCTTTAGTTTGAGATTTCTGGATATTTTTTCAGGATTTCAATACCTTTGAGAGGGAGAAGAAAGCTCTGTTTGCGCTAGTTAAACGCTGCTCTATTTCTGCCCGTTGGTCATTCATTGAGGTTATTGTGGAGCCGAGGTATTTGAATTTTTATTGCGTCATGTTGTCTGTAAAATAGAAATATTTAGTTTGGTAACATATTAATAATTAACATATCTGGATTAATAAAAAAGAAATTAATATAAGCATTATTCTATAAAATTATAAGGAAGAAAACCATAAATAAATAATATTAAAAAAAAAATTTAATCATAAAATTTTATTACAAAATATGCATCAACGTTTTTATATTGTTAATTTGATCAAACTACTCAAATATATAATAATTATTGTTTTGTTTTTTTTTATCTTTTGACTTCATTTCTAGAATCCTCAACGCTCCTTACTTTGCCACAAACAAAATCATCCATAAAGACCTTAATGTTCCATATGTTTCCGATTGGCCCAATACAGATACCTATCCTTCCATAACAAACCCTCTCGTTTGAAACCTTGCTTTCTCCTCGATCCCTGATAACCCTCCGAGGCGTCTGAAAAGAACTCGTGGTCTCGTGATCTTCTTATGTTTTTTTTTTTGTTTTGTTTTTTATTTCTTAAAGACATTTACAACTGTATTAAATAAATACATCTAGTGAATTTGAACATAATGTATATAATGACATGAAAAACACTTGCTGAGTAACTACCCAATGGTAGCACTCTAATGATATGTTTACATTAGGAGATCACGGGACCATCTTCTTTTCAGACGCCTCGGAGGGTTATCAGGAATTGAAGAGGAAGCAAGGTTAGAAACGAGAGGGATGGGATGATTCTGAAGTTTATTATGGAAGGATTGGGCCAAATCGGAAACATATGGACAATTAAGGTCATTATGGATGGTTTTATTTGTAACAAAGTAGGGTGCATTTAGGATTTTACGAAGGATTTTGGATTGTAAGGATTGAATACGAGAAGAATTCGATGGTTTAGTGGAGCCCCATAGCTCGACTCCATCTTCTTATGTAAATTTATTATTTGAGTGCTATCAGTGGGTAGTATCTCAACAAGAGATTCCATGTTATTATATTTCTGAGTGCACATTTACTAGTTATATATATATTTTTTTTTAATACATTGGTAAATATCAATGAATAAAAAAAAAACAAATTATGGAATAACTTTTTCTAATTCTGATCAGTTGATAATTTTTTTTACAACTACATAATTGCATAGGATATGAATATTCATCATATAAACGTCGATGGATTCAAAGGTGTACAAATTAAATTCAACCTGCCTTAGCTGCGATGTTTTCAGAATAATTCCCAACGCCCTGCCTAGGGCAGATGTGTCCATTGGAGCTATGTAAATACGCTCTGGAGCTAAATTATATTCCCTTTAGCTAAAACAATATTCCGATGGTGTTCTGTTGGCCGCAGTGTGCATGTTAATGCGAGATATGTTCGGCCTCTGCATCCAACCGACCTCCTGTTTGTCTCACCGTCCACAAATAATTGCGTTTCCATTAGCCCTTCAATTGTCCGGTAGTTGTTCGTTGCAAGTCCGACATTGCCGTTCGGAATTTTCATATTTATAAGGCCTCAGGGTCTTATAGAGTGCAGCATATATATGTTTATCGATTGCATTAGCATATGATATACATAATATTATGGACAATTGGCATATGTAGATAAGGCCAAGTCTGTAATAATGTCAATAACGCCATGTAATATGCCATCAAAAAGTATGACAACATGCAAGCGAATAGTGAATGAAGATAATAAAAAAAAAACTTATGCCACAATAAATGAATGTTTTCACTATTTTAAAATTATTTTAAACTTTTATTGACTACTTTCATAACTGGACCCACAAGAGAGGTTTAGTATATAATTTGTTCTTAATTAAATGATAATTTCAGTGCAAAAACATAGATTTTTGTTAGATAAAAAATTAGTTGTTTTAATAACAAAATTATTTATTTTTTAATATTTTTTTTAGAGGGCCTTTAACATTATTGTAACCCTTTTCTCAAATGGTGTAAACACCTTGGTGACAGGACCTAGTCATTTTTATTTATGAAATAGAAGTCAATTCTTAAAAGTTAATATGAGTATTTCTAGATGAGTGTAACTACAGAATTTTTTTTTTATCTTTTCTGGTATTAAGTTTCCAAAAAAAATAAAATAGCTCTCAGTGCTGCAAAACTGACATTCATTAGCAGTCAATTTAAAAATAACGATTTTTATTTTTTATTAGAAATATAATTAAGCTCTTACATAAAAGTTACCGTAAATAATTTTATTAATTAAACAATTTTTCACTCTGTAAATAAATTCAATTAACCAAATTGGCTCAAGATATGCCTGTAGAACCGGAATAAGCGCAAAAATAATATTTTGATTAAATGTACGAGATACAATTTTTACAAAAGATTTATAATGATTTGTTTCATACAGATATCGAATCAAGTTTTTTAAAAAAGAAATATGCAAAAAAATGGGTTCCGTAAAAAATTCAGATCTTAGAAATAACACCTATTAATTTATTATATATATATATTTGTATGATACTAACAATATGACTGATCCTCTGTATGTTTTTCTTTGATCAATTCGTTCCCAGAAATAATTGTAATTTAAAAAATAAAAACCCTTATTTTTATCTCATCTCGGAATTAATAAAATTTAATAGGAAAATGGAATTAGAACAAGAATAGAATATATTATTCGTCGATGTTGTGAATACAACTGGTATAAGCGTCAGCTATTGTTGGACAACAATATCTACTTTCTCTAAACCATGTTCCCACAGGTTTCTATTGTGTCTCGTGTCATTGCCTTTGTCTGAGTTTTCAGTTGGGGAAGGTAATGGATTTTTGTATTTGATTTGTGTTTTTTACTTGTCTTTTGACAACTTTAATGGCAACAGAAGTAATTCACTTACTTTAAAAAATTCACTTTAATTTAATATTCATACCTTTTTTAAAAAGTTCATTTACTTAATTTTTAAGCTAATTATTTTCAAATTAGAAGTCTTCAAATTGTTCTATTTATGTGCGATTTAAAAAATTTTGTATCTAGTGTAGTTTGGCCACTATTTTGAAAACGTGAATGTAGTAATTGCTCCTCAACGTTTTTGAATACCTTAAATTTATTCAAATGGTGTGACGATATTGGGATATAATTTTAACAACATTCATCAATAATTATTTATTATTTATACTTTTATCGTTTCAATGTACAATATTAAAATGTAATTAGCAATCAATAAAACTTGGGAAGACTAATTTTATTGTCACTTCGTTACTTCTCCAGTAAAGTTCACAGCTGCGTTTACAGTACCAAGTTTTCGAAATACTCTAAGGTTTGATGTTTCTCCTTTAGTTGCTTAAAAGTTTATCTTACAAATCTAATTGGCAACAAGGAGGAAGAGTTGTTCAAATGAAAGTTTAAAGGTTAAGGCAACTTTCTGGTATTTGGACATGTTTATTTAGAATTTTATTCATCACGATTTAGTTAAATGTATATACTTTCGTTATCTATGTTTACGTCGGCGAGGATTTTATTTATATTTGTGTTTTCTGGTTGTATTTTATTTACTATATTTGTCGATTATTATTGAAGTGAAAACTTCATTAGACGCGTTTTGTACTTTTTTTGTGTGTGTGTAGAATGAATTAGATAGGTTGGAGTCGACGAATCGAAATGTTTTTTGCATATGGATTAAAATATCTCAGAAACTAAAAATCGGACCCACTTACTGTAATCGAGGGAATTGTTTAGCATTGTATTTTAACGCGGCGCCGTGTTAGAGAAGCGAAAGGGAAAATATAGTGTCGAAAACCAAATCATAATGAGTTTTATGGAAGATATATATTAAAAATCACAGAAACTAAAAATCGGACCTGCATACTGTAAGCGAGGGAAATGTTTAGCATTTCATCCTCTTTATAATTGGCTATTATTTATAATTTACATTTTATATTATTAATATCGCCTTGCTCATGTTTTCACTTCTATCGTGTGGTCTTAAGTACACATCTTAGTTTTTTTTATAACCAAATTATTATTTTTAGGAAAGTTATTATGTGTTCTGTGAAATTCGTGGCTCTAAAAATTGTATAATCGTCTATTTTTATTTGTCGAAATCAACTCATAAATTTCATAGTTGATGTTTCGGAGGTATTAATCCTCACGTCATAACAACATACAATTAATGTAACATATACTGTATACAATTAATGTATGTTTTAGATAACTCTTAGATAAATACGCTTATTTAAATTATCTGCTTATTGTTGTCAACGATTTTTATCTTTATTTGTGAATTTATATTTCTCAGTGTGTATTTAAATATCTTCCAGCTCATTATTATTTTCTGATCCGATTATTTAAAAGTTATTGGACTAATTTTTTTTTTTTTTTTTTTTTATTAATCGCTTCTACTCAAGAGGATCATTGGCGGTTAGTTTTCTATACTAGGTTGTAATATTTCGTCTCTATTAAGTATCTGAATAGGGTGGTGACTCCATCTTCGTTGTCTCTTAATATTTCTTTCATTGTTATTGGTAGTTTCAATTTTTGCCGAATGTTGTTGAACTCTTGTTGAACACTCTACTAACAGATGTTTTACTGACTGCGGTTTATTGTCACACTTTTGGCTGGTTGGATGGTTCTAGACCTCTGAGAAGCTACCCGGGAGTAAACAGGCAGTGACCAATTCGTATTCTACACAATATGGTTTCTTCTCTTCTGTATATTCTTTTGCTAGTAGCCCACCTGTTGCAGTCTGTTTTTATGTCTAATAAAATATGAGGAGGGGAACACATATTTCCCGAAACGTTCAAAAGTTAATTTTGATTTTTATTATTCCGACCTGGGAGGAATAAAATTAAGTGTAAATAGACATTATAATAGAAAGGTCAAACTTTTTAAATACAATGGAAAATGTATTTATTATTCAAAATTAAAAAAAATAAAAATAAAACTTTTTGGGTTGTATATAATTTAAATATATAATTTAAAAAAATAAAAATGTTGTAATGGTATATCTGATATATTCCAGTAATGTTAGATACACATTTTTTTTATTTACAAGGACATTTTTTTTAATATATATATATATCATTTATATTTTATGATATAGTTTAATTTTGTTATTTTGTATACAACATAGAATAAACTACAAGACTTTTTTTTTGTAATTTTATTAAATTTAATCAATTCGAGGCAGAACTGGAATGCTGTTCCATGAATGAAGGAGTATAGATTCAAGATGCCGATCACGTGGGAGTTCCATTCACAGTAGAAGATTCATTGCAGGGCCGTTTCAATTACACACACTAGGCAATGCAATTTTTACTGCTTACTCCGTCTGCGACTGTCTTGTTGTCTCACAGAGGCATCCTAAACGTAACGAGTAATTTTATTTAAAATATTTTACATAATAGTCTCCCATTATTAATCAAGGTATTATACATATATATACATGGAGATTTGCTTCAGACTTCTTGATCTGTATAACACTAAACCTCCAATTTAAGGGTTGTGCTAAGTCAACCCCTCGAGTTGAACCCTGCGGAATGGTTGCATTAATTAAATTGCGTGTGGGGACTTCACCCTCCGGAGACGACATTGTACAGCTTAGGAGCGATTATGCTTCCTAGCTGGAAGAGCAGGAGACCTCACTACCAATTGGATTCAATTGGAAGGAATAATGAATGGAATACTTCCAAGCCTGGCTCAATGCCGATCGTTTCCTGCGGCCATAAGATGGGGTAGCAAAACCGTTGTAGCTAAACCATTTTGGGATAAGGTTGTACATTAGGCGACCTTTCAATGGTTTCGGAAACTTGGATAATGCAACTCAATTCTTTGCGAGCCTAAAAGTGAATTTTTTTTATATACTGGCTGCTCACGATAGATTTCGTTTCATTTGATATTTAAATATATTCCTCATAAACTGTTTGAGACTTTCAAGACTATTTTACTATTTTATATATGTTTCTTGTAATGTACAGAAAATATTGCACCCGTTCTATATATCTTTTCCACCAACATATTTCATATTTCATGAAAAACACGCTATTAAATTTATTTCTCAAGTTCTTATTCAAAATTATTCATTTTTTTTTTTTTTATTGAAAAACAAATAATAAATATTATTATTATTATTTAGTCTTGCAAAGTGCAAGACCAAGACCGATTTTGGGCAACTCTATCACTGAAGGTGTTAAAGTACATGACCGCTTGTTTTAACACCTTTAGTGCTGGTGCATGGGTTTAAACGTCGGCAGCAATAAAAATATTAAAATGACTGCGTACTGACTATTTATCACTCATGGAAGTAATTCATATTTTATTAGCTCATAAACATGAACGTAAAAATAAGTCCACCATAAAACTGATGACAGGTCTAAGTTCGTTGGCTTGTGTGGATCGCTGAAGTTTTTTAATAATTAAGTTCAAAATTATTGACTAATCCACGATCTCGAGAGGAATTGTACCGGGTTACATACCTGCAGTCGCGGCCATAGAAATCGCATCACTCAGTAAACATTTTATTTTATTTACCAGGTTGCTACTGCAAGATCTCCGGATATTTCTTTGCCAGTTATGAAACGATATTCTAAAAAAACAATCGCACCATTAAGCGGTCAAATTGTTTGTTTTTTTCTCATCCCAGTTTCTTTCTTTTGCTCAATGATATTTTTTTATCTTATCCTATCCTCGTTACTATTTGCCTGAAAAATCCTTTACTTCATGTAACGTCGCAATTTTAATTTTGTTTTTTTTACCTGGACATTTTTTGATAAAGGTCATAATTGTAGCTTTTATTCTGACAGATAAAACTGAACTGTGAAACATTTTTGAAGTTTTCTTGTAACCTTAAAAATTAAAGAGAAAAAAACATACAATGAAATCAACGCCATTAGCATAAGAATCAAAAGAAATAGGTGATGTAACTTTTATGACCGCATCTGTATTTAGAATGTTGGTATACCTCTGTACCAGGGTTCTTGTTATGCTCGAAAAAAAAATATCTTCTTTAGATATTTTGAGACTTGTGGTTGGCTACTTATCAGTCATAACAGAAGGATAGCGTTTAACACCGGTTGAAGCTGAAACAGAAATCCAGGAGGATTGTAATGCGTTCTAAGCGAAACTCCCCCAGTTCATTGGGTTTGCCGGGAGTCGGAGTGTAAAATTAATAAAGTAAACCCCGATAATAAAGAAGATGCTAATTGGCGACCAAAAGGGAGCGGGATAAATAGGGCCTTTCTGATGGAAATGAGGGCTGAGGGGTTCCAAGATGGCGACGGTCCCTATCTCCTGTCCTTATCTACATCCGTTAGATATGGTCTGTCAACTGGTCTGTCGTCGCCAGGGTACGGCCTGCCCCGCAACGAGATAGCAAGGCAACATTATTCCAACATACTCCAGGATAAGCCAATTATCGGATAGTAATTGAGGGTTGTCAACGGTCGTATCGACTTGCTGTAGGGTACATTTTATATCTAGACTATGTATCATAGGTGGGGAATCATGTCATCGTTAGAGGCCACAGTAAGGTCGGACAGTGTTAATGGAGGCCGCAACAATTCTTTATATTTTACTGTTGCTATTTTTATTTATCACAAGTCGTAAACCAACGACTTCCTGTCCTACAGTTTCCTTTAACAATACTCCACTTATCCCTGTTGAGCAAATCCGATACCTAGGACTCCACCTGGACAAACGACTAACTTGGAATCCTCATACTGGACTGAAACGACAAGAAACCGCTCGACGTTTCCGATTACTTCAGCACTTACTAGACAAACGCTCTAAACTTCCCATTAATTACAAAAGACTCATATACTTGACTATAATAAGACCTATTTGGACTTACGGAGTTGAGCTATACTAAACCATCGAATTCCTCTCGCATCCAATCCTTACAATCCAAAATCCTTCGTAAAATCCTCAATGCTCCTTACTTTGTCACTAATAAAATTATCCATAAAGATCTTAATGTTCCTTATGTTTCAGATCTGGCCCAATCCAGATACCTATCCTTCCATAATAAACTTCAGAATCATCCCAACCCTACGTTTCTAACCTTGCTTCCTCTTCAATTCCTGATAACCCTCCGAGGCGTCTGAAAAGAAGTGGCCCCGTGATCTCCTAATGTAGTCATATCATTAGAGTGCTACCATTGGGTAGTTACTCAGCAAGTGTATTCTTGTCATTATATCAATTATGTCCAAATTTACTTGATGTATTTATGTAATACAGTTGTAAATGTCATAAAGAAATAAAAAAAAAAAAAATTTATCACACATACATATATTCAGTTTAATTCTATTAATTTCCATTGGTTCGTTACTTTAATAAATAAATATTGATTAATTCTATCGCTAGATTGGAGGGTACAACAACATCACGGAGGTCACTTGCGGCCTGAAGGCCTTTGGATAACCCACCCACCTATGCTATACAGTAATATAGATCTCTTTTCCAAGTCTCAGTAGCGATGGATTTTCATTAATTATGTTTCAAACGAAAAGTAATATAGGTTCATGGCACAGACCCCTTTTTATCGAATTATTAATATCCGCCTGAAACTATTTTATTTACGAAAATTCTTGGAATTGGGGCGTTTTCAATCGGGGGGGAGCAAACTTTGTCTGTTTACTTAGGTACTAAAAACTCGTAAATACCCATTTCCTTTCTACATGGATCGTAAGATAATTGGATCACAAAAACGATAAAAAAGGCGGTCGACAAAAATATTGGACCGTTTGTCCTATGTGACCTCGTTATTTTGAAAAATAGTGGGTGTAGGTCACGCCAAACGGCTCAATATTTTTAAAAGTCACCTTTTTTCTCGATTTTGCTATGAAATTATCTTACGATCCAGGTATGAAACAAATGTGCATTTACGAGTTTTTAGTAATTGTTAAATTAAATAGACAATTTTTGTCTCGTTCCAGATTGAAAACTCCCTAATTCCAAGAGTTTCGTAAATAAAATAGGTGTAGGTTACGATGAGATGAAACTAGTTAGTAAGTTTCAGCCGGATGTTAATAATTCGATAAAAAGGAGTCTGTACCACGGACTAATTGCGTTTTGAAGATTTCGACGCAGATAAAGTATTAGCTATAAAGGAATTATACTGATCTCTCATACCCAAAAATATCCCGGTTTCGAGGTGAAATTCTTCCCCTCCCCCCCAAAAAAAGCGTCGGTAAAATGATTGTCACAAGAGTTTAAAAATTAAAATACTGCTATTTCTATTTTTTTTCGACGATCTAAAAATCAATTGAAAAGTTAAATGGAGGGGAATTGTAATATGAGCCCTTGAACACTTCAGATAATATAGAAAGACACTTTTTTTTCATGTTTAACTAATATGAAAATATCCTGTTTTACTTATATCATAGCTTCTATACTCTTAGTAATAGACTTCTGTCTTACTTTTACTAATTTAAAGAACTTTAAAAAAGACTTCTGCACCAAACAAATAGATCTTAAAACAGTAATAGATTAGTATAAGTTCAGGGTTCTGATTTCGTTTTCGCATCGAAGTCCATTCGTATTCCATACCTGGTTTTGTACGTTATTAACATTATGAGAGATATATTATTATTTTTGATTTCAGAGGATATAAAATAAAAAATAAATTGTTAAGATAGTTGAGGAGGATTCAAAAAATAAAATCCTATATTTTAACATAAATCTTACCGAGTTGAACTTCCATTCATAACACGTGAGAAAGGCTTGTTATGTGAAAACGGTAAATTTTGACCAGTTAATAAGCTCATAACGAACAAAGGGTATTATTTATTTGAAGATGGCAGTATAAGTTTTTTTTTGTTGTTGTTTTTTACTCCATGAGCGAAAAGTAACGAAAAAAAATTGAGGTATTTCTCCTACGATGACCTTCGTTCTGAACAGAAGAGGACCAGACCAACGAAAAAACGTTGTTCCTAAAAACATCACAACATTCAGTAACAGAAAAAAAAAAAAAAAAAAAAAAACGAACGTTTTGCTTATGTGGAAGTTAGAAACACAAGACAATTGCCGGGTAAAAGTTGGGAGTTTCTTCTCAAATGTTTTTGTAACGAACCTAACACAACTGAGTTGTTTATTTGATCAAATATTAAAGAAGAAGAATTTTACAGAATTGAAGATATTGTACGAGACAAACAGTGACACAAAAGATTGTAAAAGTAACGGGTTGCTTTGATTATCTCTATTCACTGATAAACCTAATTTTTGGTATTTTAATGAAAAAAACACGCAGAATTCCACTTGCTAGCTAATGACTAACTGTGAATCCTTAATGACCGAAAGTTTCACCTGATCGCCATGCGGGATCCGTCCTGTTTAGCCTGGCGGATGGTTATCATGGGCAGACTTTCATTTACTAAATGGCACAGGCCGCGGAGGAATTGATGGAGTCAAAGCCAAAGCCGGCGGAGCATGACGTTGAATTCAGCTTCAGCTTTCCCTCTTTTGGGATGTCATATCTCTATTTATAGAATAATTCATCATAGATGTAAAGATCAAATACCTAAGCTATAATAAAAAAACAATAGTACCGTAGGATGGGGTAGCTTTGGACAGTGGGTAAAAATTAGTTTGTGGTCGGTAAACTATTTTGGTTGAGTCTGCAAAAACGTGCTTTGAATAAGCTTGTGCTGCGCTCCTACCTTGCGGCACACTACTCTTGAGGCACAGGAGAAAGTTTTAAGAAAACAAGAATTTTGAAAAACTTATGGAAATAAATAAAACCTAACTGCACGAGTGCAGTGACCTAGGGTTCTCAAACTTCCGCAAGGTAATTGCGCAAGTACCTGCCTACACAAAGCACGTTTTTCAGACTGAACTGACGCAGTCTATCCACCATTAAGGAAATTTTACCCACCTAGTCCCAAAGTCACCCCACCTTACGATAAAAGGTTTGGGCTATATGTGAATATTTATAAAAAAATATTCCCCACTTAATTCCTATTGTGAACACACAACACGTACTTGTTTGATGCAGAAGACCCTTTGTTTGTAGATGGCTCACTTATTAATGGGATGGAAGCCTATTTATTACGGAAAGTATACAACTCATGTCAGGATATATTTTTTTTTTTACTCATAAAAGCACCGACCAATTTCTGCTTTAATTAAATGTCTGATATCCAACATAACCACCGTTATGGAGACATGTTTAAAATTATTTTGTTATTTGGTTTCAAAAATCAACTGTGACTGAGATTTATTGCTCAACTTCAAGGTGCGTTCACGCAGTAACATATTACTGCTACATAGTGACGAAATGTTGGTTACAAAATTGTGTTTTGTGATAAACTTTTTATACCCGTTTATAACAAAACATTTATATATTATTGCTATTTGGTTATTTGTAACTTTGGTGTCATTATCAATATCCTCAAAAGCGTGAACCTGTTTTTAGAATCAGTTTATTTGATTTTGAGAGGAGAGCGGGGTAGCTGAGTGGGTGAGCACTGACTAGTAATATTTCATCAGCTGTGGGTCGCTCCTGGGTCAGATAGTCCCTCCTGGGGCAAACCCGGCCTCTATAAAGTGGGCAATCTTAATTATATAATTAATTAAGGGGGAAAATCTAGCGGTTGAGCGTGATAATTGCCCGTCACCTCCCTGCACAACCGTTAGCCTTGTAAGAGTACTTCCGCATGTTTTACTGAACTCAAACCCTTCATGGATTGTTAGTGGTACATTGTTTTGTTTTATTTATTGATTGAAATCTACAAATAAAATTAAAGCCGTGAGTTATAGTTATAGTTATACAGTAAAAAAGTTACATCCTCTTAAAAACATACTAGTTTACAGTATGATACTTATCTAAAACAAAGTCGTCCCCAGCTCTCAATCTTCGGCACAAGATGAAAGAGACCCCCTGTTTTTACAGCTCATAAACACCCTCCAAACTCACCCTACAATATTTTTTATTGCCTCTTCCCCTCAACAACATAACGTCTTATACCTACTCGAGTGCCTAGGAATCGTTAGCTCTAGGGAGCTTTAGAGAAAAAGAGTGTTACTTCCTAAAAATAAATATCAGATTGAAATTTACTACATCTGCATACATGTTTATAATAATATAGTCTACTCTAACGAATTGGCCACATTTTTTTAATCACAAAACTAAATTCTTCGAATTATTCTTGTTATTTAAAAAATTGTTCGTTTTATCCATAATAAAGTCTCTCTGTATGTTTTACATGTTTTTAAACTAGGTTTTTTTATTTTATTTACCATCAACAAAGTAAACTAAATTTGAGCCTTTCAGTTGACGGAATGACTAACTCCAATTTCAACATTTTAGTGATATTTGTATTCGAAAAATTAATAATTTCTGTACAGACGTTGGTAAGTTGATTCCAGAGTAGGTGATTGCATTGTTAAAACATAGAACTTTGAATAAATATATATAGTTTTTTTACTAGAAATATCTCTACTTTTTTTAAAAATTATTTATTTAGTATTAAAACAATCTGTCTCTTGGACATTAGTTATAGTAAGGTAGGATAACATTGACACTATATGTACAAAAAATATAAAATAAATAGAAGCAAAATAATAATAATCAAAAGTATATACAATAAATAATGAAATGAAATAACCTAAAAATAAGAAAATGAAAACTAAGCAAAAAACACGTGCATACCTATATACAATAATCTTTAAAATTAATAGTAAAAAATGTTGAAATTTGAGTAGTCATTCTGTCAACGGAAATGTTCACATTTAGCTAAGGAAACTTTATTAAAAAAGAGGTTAAAAAAAAAAAAGATCGATTTGAATAGTCTCAATCAAACTTATGGTTACAGTTTAATTTATTTATTGAAGTAATAAAAATAAGGAAAAATTGGACTTATATCACAACTATAATTATCCTAAATGATTTTTTTTTGTCGTATAAATTTTTAAAATTTACTTTCTGGCGAAATCGATTGCTTGAAGGGAACTCATCAGTATTAGTTTTTAAAAAGGTATATAAAACCTTTAATTGATAATTTTTATCAGTAAAAATTCTAGTTCTAAGTGTCGAAAAGTCATGATTTCGTATCAAACCCTTCAGAGAACATGTTGGACTTTGTGACTGGGTACATAAGACTAGGTTTGAATCTCGGTTAATGAATGAAATTTATTTCTAGGCATGTTATTCTCTATCGTGTTAGCACTTTAGGAGAAAAACCTGGTAATGGAATTGTGATCATATAATCCTTTTGGTTTAGTAATTAAGAATTAGGACATCTAATAACTGATAAATCTTAAAATTACTCTCAGATTTTCGAATGAAAGAAATAAAAAGTCAGTTGATATCGAGTTTCGAGATCAGAAAAACTTATCTATAAAACAAACGCCACAAAAGGAGGGGAACTGTGTTTGCCTTCAATACGAGATACCGTCCCTCTCTCTCCCCCCCCCCCCTCTTGTGAGAGATTTCATTTCTACAAATAACCTGAGTGGCTTCTTCCTGGGGGAAATATTTATTTTGTGGATAGGAGGTTTTTCGATACACTAATTGGAGGAAGATTATATTCGTGTAACAATATATGCCTATGTAACTCTTGTTTCGGAGGCTTGTAAACAATTAGTTGTGATCTGTACTTTCGAATAGAAAGGAAATTGTTATTCAATTGGATTGGGCAACTCCAGACCGATGGAGAACAGTAAAAGGGCAAATGTTCAACATTCGCAAGGTAGGGTAATCGAATAATGGAACATTTGAGTAAAAAAAAAAATAGTACTAATAAGACGATGTTGGTAAATGGATAAATTATATAATTTAAGAATAAAATACTAATAAATAAATAAACAGATATTATCAAAGTTTGAGGAATACATATTTCTTTATAAAAACAAAAATTTAATTATCTAATAACTTGGACATTTAATTTAAATTTTGCTGATTTAGTTTAAAAATAATAACAGATATTTCATTCCATTATTCAGACATAAAGTAGATTTAACTGAAAATAAACTGGAGGAAGAAACTTCTGTAGTTACTTGAAACTCAACTAGAATGACTCAAGTCAGGGAATACATATTATATGAGCTGCTTTAGCCGGAACGATGTTAGTAAAAAAATAATTAATACAGAAAAGACAAATGTAACACACAAATTTAAATTTGTAATAAAAACGAATATTATTTTTGACCTGTGGCCTAAATTAAATAATACCATATTAAAATGGCACCGTATAACATAAATACATGACAAAAAAATCAGATATATATATATATATATATATATATATATATATATATATAATGATTTTATTACTATATTTGTATTTGTTGAAATAATTACTGTTTTACTAATTGTATTGTTTCCAAAACAGAAAAAATGTTTATGAAGATGGTCCATGTGCTCCAAAAGTAGCCAAATTACAAAGGGGTATACAAAAATATTTTTAAAAATTTACAAAAAATGATGTAATAAACGAAAAAGGTTTCTAATTAAAAAAAAAAACAAAAAACAACAAAAAGTGGTAAAATTCTTATTTATTTTTTTTAAATTTCATTTCTTGCCATTGTTTCACTTATTTTGTTTTGGTGATGTCTCACATGATAGATCCTCCGTCCAGCTTCTTTTCAGTTTTATCTTTTTGATTACCAGTGTCTTCATAAGAATAATTATATTAAAATAAATAATTATTTGCAATTATTACTGGTGTATTAATTTACTGTAATGGAATATTGAGAGTGCCTTGTTATCTCTTTAATGCATTTCATTCATGATGTGTGATGTCAGCCAGAATAATACAAATGGAATCGTTATATGAATGAATAAGTCGCATCAGTGAAAGCCGCGGAGTCTAGAGCCGATTTGAGACGATTCCCGCATTATGTCGGGAATAAAAATCTCCAGGAAATAAAACCGTTTTTTTATGAGGCCGAGGGAACGGTTATTAAAACGTAACAGTAAAATGGGAAGAGACGGAGGCATCCGTGCATAAAAAGAGAATTTCTTTGTGGGATCCATTTTGCATATCCTGTAAGGAGGAAGTTCGGGAGACCTGGATGTGTTTTGCAACACACCGGAGCAGGTGGACTCAGGTCTATTCGTGACGGCATGTATCGCTAAGCACCTGTCCCTTCGGTTTTTTATGGACTGATACATATTTCATACTGTAGCAAACATAGCTTTGTATGTAAACCGTTTCTCACTTCATTTCCACTCTATCCAGTATGAAAACAACGAGCCTTAAATGCCTACATGATGTGTAATCAATATTTCTTAGTGTATATAAGTATGGCTATATCTAAGATGTATATTTTACTTTTTAAGTACATTTTATGGGTCTTTTGCACATTAGCTCCGCCAGTTACTTTTTAAATAGGAAAAAGTAACTGTTAAAGAAAATTATCAGTTATATTTCAATCAATGTTGTTATTATTCTATTATATAAACATCTGTGAACAGATCACATTTTGTATTATTAAAGAAAACACATGTTTCCTGAAAAAAGCCCTTTTTCTCTTCGTTATTCAAACTGGTGTATAAACTAAACACTTGAAAGTTAATCTATATCAAAAATACACTTGATATATTTACAATAAACCGTCGATATATATAATTTTGCATAAATTATATTTATGAATATGAAAACAATTATGTGATTTGTTTTGTGGAATCTCAATATCCACAGAAAATATATATTATTAACAGTTGAGAAAATATTATAACCTAAAACATGATTCCTGATATAAATTATTTATTTATTTGTATGATATTTACAATTGTATACAAAAAATACATCTAGTAAATTCGCACATGGATATAATGTTGAGAAACTACCCATTGGTAGCACGCAAATAATATGTCTATATTAGGAGATCACGTGGCCATCTCCTTTTCAGACGCCTCAGAGGGTTATCAGGAATAGAATGGGAAGCAAGGTTAGAAACAAGAGCTTTGGGATGGCTGATAAATCTTAAAGCTTTCCTTCTGTTCATTATTCAAGCTGGAGTATAACCTAAAGGAGTTCATTTTTCAAACTAAAAGTATCTCTTAACAGATATAATATAATATTGAATATTTAACAATGTTGTAGAAATGGTTGACCGTTGATATAATATGAGAAGGAATTGATAGGGGGGTGCGGTTAAATAAATAATAAATTAAACAAATAGTATTATTTAATTTTTTGTCGACGTTTCGACCCCCTTTGCAGGTCTTCATCAGCGCTACAAAAGATCCAAAACGTGGTGAAAATAAAATAAATGAATATAAGTAGATATAAAATAAGACGAAGTTGTCTGATAAAGAAATAAACAGATGATATCAGAGATATAGTGGGTGTACACAATTTAGTTAAAAATTGCTGCTCATGTATAGGTACTTTAACTGCAGTAGTGCAGCGAACGTATAAGACCTCCTGGAAGTTCCTTTTATTATTGGCTTTAATAAATTTAATCATTGTTTTTTCAACAAAAAAAAAAAAAATTGTCTACTTCACGATGGTGTACTTAGAAATACTTAATTTACCCGAGACTTTTTTATGTACAGACTATCAAAATGAAGTAATCTCGAAACCAGAATAGAAAATCTGCGCCTATGAGTATTTGTTTGACTGCTATTTCGTATACCACTGAATTATCTAATTTTCTCTTCAAATCGTCCATTCTCTTGTCAAATGATAAAAAAATAAGCTTATATTGATCCCGAGTTATGTCTTCAAGGGAATCAAGTACTCGGTGACTTGGACCATTACAGCCAAGGGATGACTCGATTATATCGGGTAGATGGGCCATATCGTGGTGACCAGACCACCATACCTTCCAACCGGGATCCGGTGACCGGAAGCGGGTGACAGAGCAGCTGTGGTGGTGGGGGGAGACCTCACTTCCTGCCCCTCCCTCCGATTAGAACTACTTTATAAGCGGTGCCACTTCCGCTCCGGCTCCTATCCCACGTCATCTACGCTGTCGTAAAAATATTTATTTCATAGTTTTGCATAAGCGTCGAGTGTTCGTCTGGTACATGATGTACTTCAAGGTTGTTCGTGGTGTAATGGACGAGTGAACCCTTCGTGCCAGATTGAATTTCATTCCTTTTTTTTTTTTATGTTTCAGTTTTTCTTTAAGTTGTGAGCCCTTATAACTAAGTGTATTGCTCATTTAGTTATGCTTTTATAAGTATCCTATAAAAAAAAAAACCTGACTTTTTTCCTACAAAGATTTTTTTTTTTTTTTTTTATAATAAATATATAATAACGAGTATAATAAATATTCGTTCTGATAAATGTAGTGTCTAGATTTTTTGTTAAAGTTTCAAAGACTCTTACTTGTAACAAGTTTTCGTGTCAATCTTTTTTTTTTTTTTTATTGAGTATTAATACAGTCTGCCACATTGAAGGGTATTGGTACTAGGGCTATAGTATTCATTTACACAATATGTACATAAGAAAGGAAAAAAAAATAAAAATAACCAATTAAGAAGAGAAAGAAAAAAAAAAGATATATAGATGTAAATAAAAACTTAAAGTAATATACAATATAAGTAAAAAAGCACATTAAAGCTGAATGATACTAAAATAAATAAAACACATTCACACCTATGTACACTATTTACATTGACCCAAAGGACTTTGAATCAAGCTTTGTCTCCCAATTGTGGAAGCCAAAACAGGACTCCAGGAGATCCCAGTGCTTCTCTCCCAGCCGCGTCACTGGTATACAAAGATTTATTACGTACATATTAGGAAGATAAACGAATTAGCGTTGTTTTACGAATCAAGATTGGAAAAATCTCTTTCTTTTAAGAAAAGTCTGTAACATATGTTTAGATAGTTATAACTAATATCGTGACGGTAACTTTCATAATGTATTATTGAATTATTAATTCTTAATTGTATTATTTGCCTTTTAATTATTTTCAAAATATAATTTTAGTAGATTTGGTGACATTTGGAGATTTTTTTTTTCATTTTTAACTATAGATGGGACTTTCGAAAAAAAATTGGACAAGATGAATTTTGAAATTTTACAACTCAATTGTTTAGAACAATTAATAGTTTCATATTAAAGGCAAACTGAGGGAGGATTTTTTTTTTCTAATGGAATTTAGACTTACTTTAAAAAATGTGGAATTTACCAGAAGACTTTTTTTCTTAAGGCGTGTCTGGGTAAATTTATTAATTTACAAAAAATATATTAGATTTAAAATGTATGCACTTTTCTCAAATATCTATTCTTTATTAGTTTTTTCGCGAATTTTTTTTTATTTTATTTTTTTAATTATTTAGTCGTGATATAGGTTCCCCAACAAAGTAGTTAGTTGAGTTTAATTAATTTCTATTTAATTGCACTCTATTTATAAAAGTTTTACTTCATACTAATATTATTATTGTTTGTAAATCTAATTTTAAGAATATATTTTCTACAACTATCTCAACTATCATATTCAACCATAAATTCTGAATTTACGTTTTATAAGTTAATTGGCCTTATTCAGAGAAATGTTTAACCAGAAATTAAATTAAAATATTACTTTCTTTCAAATCAGAATTAATCTCTGTTATTTGTTGATAACCTCTTTTAGCCTGGGTACGTTTATATTTACTACATCATTAGTCTGAAATTAATTATCTTTCTTTTTGCCTTTAAACTTTAAGTCATGACGTGAAAAGTAGTCAGGATGCAGTCAGTTAGCTTGTGGTTTATGATCAGGGCATGTTGCCAACACTGATGACCCACAAGCTTGGGTTGAAACGTTTGCAACAATAAAAATCTTAAAAACTGAATGCGTTCTATAAATCCTAATACATCGAATAAACCTTTCAAATTCACCCGATATTAAGTATATTTATTTTGTATACTGTGACTCACAAAATAAAGTTCACTAAGGCGTTGCTCAAGGATCGGAATGAAAACATACGGAACAATAACGTTCATTACTGCCTAATGACCTCTTTATTATATGTTTATGTGGATATTTATTTATGAGACTCTTTTAACAGGAGCCTATTATGATGTGCCTCTTGCAGGATTGTGTTCTATTTCTTCTTTATTTTTTTTCATAAGAGGTCCGTTCAGCTTTTCGAAAAAGAAAAAAAAAAGGACTGACGTAGACTCCTTTGTCGAGCGCGACGGCGGGGTTCAAGGGTTGAACGGTGAGCCTTTGTTATGGTTGGGGAGGACTTGTTTGTAGTGGGAGGGACAAAGAGGGAAAGCACAAAACCCGAAAGGGAAAATACGGATTAATGGCGGTAGATTTAAATATTCAGTGGTTGGAGCTGACAGGTAAAACTGTATTGGCTTTCGATCGATTGCCGGCAGTCCGTACCTTTTTTTGTTTGGGGGCCTTTTTTTTTTTAAATTAATTTTATCCCCGCGTGGATGCTCAGTCCGAACACCGGTTGAAAATTTATTTGTATCCCTTTTGTATGGTCATGAACGTTTTGCTGTATTCTTTGACTAAACAAATCGGTTCGTGAACAAATCATCGAGCAACGATTCTAACGTTTCTTATTTCATAAATTAACCATTGATTAGCGATTCATTTGTACAGATTCATGGAACATTGTACAAAATTTATTAATAATTAAATTCATATAAAAAATCGGGAGCAAATTTGTCTGATCGAATTCACGAAATAGCGTTATTATACCAAATTTTTATATTCACGAAAAAAAAAATTATTATTTTCTTTATATAAATTATTTGCTGAATGGGGGGGAGGGGCAAAATGTCTATCGGAAGCTAATATGACTTTGATTCGTTGATAACAGTTAAACTAATTATTGCTTATTATTTGGGTAAACGTTTTTAGGTTGTTTTTAAAAATTAAAAAATAAATAAATAAAGATGTCACTGTGATCAGATATTTACTATTTTGTTATTTTTGTTATTTGAAGAATATTTAGATCTTCTTGAATGAATTCCCACGTCCATTCGAAAGTTCAAATCTTTAATCTAAAGTTGAAGCTCACTTTAGAACACACACACAACAAAAATTTGTGATTCGCTCTTATGTTTAACCTGAGACATCTGGCTATAATGATTTTATTGTTTCAAGCACTAAGGGCACATGTTAGACATAATGAAAATTTTCTGATTTTTTTTTTATTAAGTTAATGTATATTTTGTAATACAACTAATTTTTTACTTATGCGTAAAGAGTTCCTATTTATACATTGCCTACTGAATTAGCACATTGTTATTTTACCGGAGGCAAAATCAAACAAGACGCTTAGGTGAGCCCAGGATATGTCAGAGCACCTTAATCACCTTCATCCCCCTCCCACCACCCCCGGGGTAGAGTTTCCATTTCCTGGCTGGGGGCGGCGTTATCTTAATCAGAGGCACTGTCAATATTTACTCTTCTGTGTCTTCCATTAGCCTCCTTCCTAGCTTACTTTGGTCTAGGTAGGTTCTAGGTCCTTTCATCTATAAATTTACCTGGTACCAACCTTCTGAAATTTATTAGTACAACAACTGAGCCTGGGATCAGGAGATCATTCTAGTGCACACCAATCAATCAAGTGGTGGAGTGTAATATCAGCCCAATCACCTCTCTGCTCAACCAAAGGCCTCGAAACAGTGCTTTCTTAGGAAGTACTGAAAGCAATACCCTTCAAGGGTTGTATTGATACATTTTTAATGTATTTATTAAATAACAATGAATTTATTAATAATAATGATAAAAGGCTTAGCGAACCCGAAGGTTCGATGCCGACACCACCGGTCGCTTATTACACACCTCCCTCCACCGTTCGCCGTCCAAACCTAGTCCCTTCAGATCGACCTTAATGCAATCCTCCCACCTTCGCTTTGGTCTACCCTCGGACGTTTACCATTCGGTACAGCTAGTACTAACCTTTTAGGAATTCTTTCGTTACTAAGCCCAACAATTTTACAAGCCCATTTGATTCGCCTCGATGAAGTTACCTCAATTATATTACCCGGATACAGTTCACGCAATTCGGCGTGGTGTATCCGTCTGAACTCTCCGGTTAACAGAATTTATTAATAAATGCAAATAAATTTCTAATTTATCATGCACCAATCAAACAAATATTTTACTCATCTTATGCCAATTAATAATTTCCAAGATATATTTATATTTTTTAAAATAACTTGAAGAGAATATTTAGATACTGGTGCTAAGTTTTCAAGTCCTGAAGATGCACGAAGTTAGCGAATCAATATAATTTTCACCATGAGACTCTTTTGTCTCTATTAGAGTTTTACTCTCATTTTATACAATTTATTTGTAATACTTTAATTAAAATTATGCATATTGTTTTGTTTGAGATTGTCATTGTTCGATAACTCATATGGATCAACTAACTTCCTCTCATTTTAGAATAGTTTTTCTTTTATGCAAATTAATGTTGTTGTTTTTTGTTCATTTGAACTTTGACTTCCGTTTTTATGTCACAGTGCCTTTTAATAGATAACCCATCTTTCCCACAGTAACTAACACATGTTTTTTTTTTCTGTTCTGAAACAATGGCCTTAACCTCTCGTACCCGTTGGAGATAAATTGCCCTTTAGAAGTAGCCGAAGGCCGGTGTGTTTACAACCGCTGGAGCCCCTCGCCCCAACTTGCCACTCCGACAGACCCACACACCCCAAGGAATAATTGGATTGTCCCCGGGACTAAGGCTGCAAGAAGGGATTTCGTTGGAGGGAGGGTCCGCACACCACCCAGCTCCCTGTCTTTGTCGCCCCCCTCCCCTCCTTTCAAAGTAATTAGTCCTCCTTCGGGACCTTTAATGACTAATCGACTACAAATTACCGATAGTTCTAATCGCTTCACCGGTTAGTTCCTATTAGGGGTGACAACTGAGGATCTGTTTGATTACTTAAGTTATATCTTTAAAGAGCCGTCTTCGTCATCAAATAAGGATCTTTAGCTTCATGTTACTTAGGATATGAAGTTGTATTTTGTAGTGAACAAACTTGTAAAAAATCAGTCTGGTAAATGCATTAATACTTTCTTAATAACCATCTCACATAGAATATTTAATATGGTGTAACGACATGAATAACTCATTAATTCAACAATATTTTTCTATTTATCGGTTTTCCGTTTTAGTAGATTCAATTACCTTTGAAATATTTGCTTATACAAATTATCAAAAAGCTTGTACCATTTAAGTGTTCTTTTCGCGAATGTATGATATATACATAAATTTCTAGAGCTTCAAGGAGAGTATTTGAGGCGTTTCTTTTAAATCGTTAAAGACGTTTCGGCGCCACAGTCCATGGCGGCACAGGTTTTTCGGTCACCATTTCGAAAAGAAAAACCGAATGGTCTAATTTGGAAGACCATCTTCCAGTAACCTCTGATTTCGATGCCAAATTTCAAAACATTCGACCCAGTGTAGTTTCAGGGAAAAGCCTCGAGCGATGGACAGATAAATTTCGGAGGTGTTGACTTTTTGTTTTTCTTGGTTGATTACTATTATTATTTAAAATATAATATTTGGCAAAATAATAGTTTTGTCAAGACCTCAATTGATTTTTTTTTAGCTTAATGTGGTTTTGGGCTCCAAATGAATTCTAAAAATTTACAATACTTTCAACTGCTGCCTGTTTTGAATTGTACAGTTTTTCGCGATGAAAGGCGATTATTATTATTGGAATAATTATCGTTGCATAAAACTAAAATAAGAGACTTGAGACAATTTTATTAGTTTTGTCTGTCATAACAATTCACATGAAGAAGAACATTTCGGAAGGTGGAATGTACTTAAATTTTTTTTTTGTAAATGCCCAGCATTCTCTGTTTACTTTCTGTAGGTTTAGGGTTTGAAAACTGTTACCTGTCCCATCAAATTAGTGCGCTGCCGACTCGCTACAGGTAAAGCGGCTTTCAAGGGGGGGAGGGGAAGGGAGTTTGGGAGGTTGCCTCTAGAGACCCATCCACTGGAATTGAGATGTGGAATGGATATTAAATTATGGTCTGTCTCCTGGATGCTTTGCCTCTGTCCATTTCCCGCTTTTCTCCTTTCTTCTTTATGGGTTTACTGTAAGTATATACTTGTTGTTTAAAAACCAGTTACTAGATCTTAATTATTAATTTTCTTTCCTTGAACATCATCATGACAGAATTGAGAAAATTAATGAATGAATGACTAGTGTACCCCAGTGAGAATTCCACATTGGATTACCATCTCCCTCCCTAACGCATTCAATGAATGACATCAGCATAACATGTTTATACGTATATCCAATATAATATTACGAAGATAGTCTCTATACAGCATGATTAGCGGGGAGCTTCATATTTTACTTAATATGTGACTAGCTTGTCCCACTGAAAAATATCCCTCCGGTTCAATAGTTGGACCATAAGACACAACTATCCCTAAACTTAAACAAATCTATTATTTTACCCGGTCAAGACATATTTTTTTATTTCTAAAGAGTAAGAAATTTTTTTATTTATTCGTCCTCGATTTTTTTAGTACTCCAATTTGATAAAAGAGAGTACTAATTTTTCCATATGTACAATGGTTATCTCATAGAAGCAATTAAAAAAAAAAAACATGTCACGGTGACAGTGTTTAGGATCGGCGGTAACATGTTAAAAAAAAAACCCCAAACTGTCTAAAATCAATTTTATTGTATTATATAACAATTTAATTGCTTGTAACTAATAAGGTATAAACATTTGTGTAAGAATCATCATTCGGTCTCCCTCGAGCGTTTTCTGGCTACCGAAAAGAAAAAAAAAATTACTTGTGTCACAACCTTGCCTAGAAAATATTTCACAGCCATACCTACAAATATAAAATTGTCTACGTACGTTAATCACTGCTGATTAACAACTTACCGTATAAAATTATGCTTGTTTTTAAGTTGTTGTTTTGATAAGTTTAGTTATTTTTGTTTATATACATTTACATTTAGTAGTAGTAATTGTGACGGATTGTAATAATTCTCAATAAATAAGTTTTTTAAATTAAAAACTTATGTTTAACATGTAACTACTAACGGTAATATCGCGCGATGCGTTAAATACGTTCAGACAGACAAAATATCACTTTCTTCCTAATAAACAGATCGGCAATTTCTTAGTGTTTCGCTCCCCTACAGACGTATATTGCTCAGAATACGAAGCCATAACAAGATATTTTTTTCATTGTTAAAAATATAAAAAGTTTCTTTCTACATGGTCCAAAGTGCCCAATAGTTTGATTATAGAATCCTTTTTAAATTAATTTTTATTTTTCTATAACACTCAATAAATGATGAGAATGCAGTGATATTCCACCGATGTAGGTAGAGCCGAGACGTGATGTTGAACATTTCCTCTGGACGACGACGAGACAGGAGGACTACCGTAGCTAACGACACGGCCTTGGAGTAGCCCATTCATTACCACTCCTTAGCGCCTTCTCATCGTATCACCAAGTCGTAAAGCTCTTCCATCCACCACCTCTCCTCGTCTTTCTCTCAAGTCTTCAGCAAGACATTACGGATAACCTCATTTTAAAAAATAATAAATTATTTGATGATTATTTATTATTAATTTTATTTCGACTTTTTCGTAATTAAGGTATATATCATCGATTTATCGCAAAACAGGGGAATTTCAAAGTGAGAGATCACCGACTTCACTGAAACATTTTAAATACTTGACTCTTGTACAGCGGTTCTTGACAATGCGCCCTCTAGAGACTGAAACATTTTTTTTTATAAAAATTAAAAAAATATATATAATATATTGTTGACTGTCTTTACTCTGTATTTCTAGATTATAATATTTATATTCTTCGAAAATAAACCCACTAACATTATTTATTATGAAAATGACGTATCACTTTTGAATCTAACTGAATTGTCTGGTCTATCCAAGATCATCTACTAGGTCAATAATATATATATATATATATATATATATATATATATAATATCGCTCATTCGGTAAGCCAATGACATAACTGCAAATTATATAGTTTTATAGAAGAGATAAAATAATTAGAATTTTAACTTCAATCAATAAAAAGTAATTTCTTTTATAATTAATAATGGAAATTTCATCCATCCATTCTTTTACTTATTTTATAAAATGATGACGATTCAACACTTTTTTTGGATATTTTAACGAATTAAAAATGTTCTAAAATTGCGTTAGCGTTCTTCCGGATGAGCACTATGTTTTTAGAATTATTGAATCGTTTATGCAAAGAACGGTCTTTTTTTATTTTTAAAGTTTAATGTTATAATTTAGTTTATTTTTTAAAACGTTTAACTTGTCTTATAAGCGATTCTGTTTTAATTTGTTTACAAACGATGGTCAATTTTTCTTTTCAATAATTGCTTCAGAAACTGATTTGATAAATATTAATAAGAACAAATTCCTTTTTCGATCATTGAAGAGAACAAAAGAGATACATGTCGTGTCGTATTCAACAATACGACATTGTTTTCCACGAAATGTTCCTACAGTATTGTTAACAAAGTTGGAGGTGTGATATTTGCCGTGACAATTGTTTTGATCGATACACAGGACATTCTGTGATAACAACCAAGCTTATCCTTTATTTAAAGTAAAATTGCGTGCATGGCTCTGGGCCTCTGGCCTGGAACTAACTCCACTGAGGTCCTTCTTTGTCGCCACTCCATCTGCCCCTGCCTCAATTAAGGTTTCCATTAGGCCATCGCGCTAATTTGATTAGAGGTTTACCTAACCCAATCGACCATGGTTTGACTTAGGTTAGGCAATTACCCGAGCTCTATGCGCATTAAACCCCCAATTACGCTCAGAGCTACCTAGAACATAGATGGAACATAGTGCTCGGTCACAAGGTAAAGGACACTAATGGCCGCCGGCCAATCCGTTTATCGGACCTCTAATGTAAAAAACTTTAAATGGGAAAGTTCTCATTTTTTTTTTTCGCTTGGTCGATTGAAATGTTCTATAATAATCCATCTAATAATCCAAAACAAGTTGAGCAAATTACAATTGATTTTGATATATATATATATATATATATATATATATATATATATATATTCTAGGCACTCCTCTCCCTCACGCCTACCTACGTCTTACTTAAAATATATTTTAATACCTTGTTTACAGACGACTTGGCTGTAAACAATTCATGATATTTTTAACGGAATTTCTTAATATCATTTTATCAGATGTATTGAATAATATTCACAACTATTTTGTGTTAATGAGATGTAGCGTTCACTGTTTATTATTATTATATTTTATTATTTCTTTTATCTCTTATTTAACATACAAGACCATTCGTTGATAGTAGATACTTTTTCATCTTCTGTTGTGAATATATATTGAGATTTGAAACAAAGACATCAGTGAAAACAAATAAAATAAAAATGAAATGAGAAAAAGGCAATTGAAAACGGCCAATAGAAATGTAAATCGAGAGACAAGAGGAAAACAAAACAAAAAAAAAAACTGTACTAATTGGCAGCCTTTGACATTCAACATACAGCGTCACGCCGTCACCTGTTTGGTATACTTTGATCATCACGTTATTTCTGCAAGAATTTAAATTCCTTTATTGATCGTTTCTTATTCATTTGATGTATTCTTTTTTATATTTTTTTGTTTTCTAACGATTTTCGTGTATTCGTTAAAAGAACAATGAAACGTACCACCCTTTTATCTTTTTTAATGATTTGATGCAGATGTCATCATTTAAACAAAAAAACAAAAATGTAAAAAGGTGGTGAGAGATAATAAAGAGATCAAGTTTTTCGTGAGCGGGCATTGGAAAAACTTGTATCTAACACACTACTGATTGAGTTATTTTTTTTTTTACATTTAAAATGGAAATATTACCGTGACGTGTATAAAATTTAAATATATTATAAGCAATCTTGTTAATCAGAGTTGTCTCATTTTTATTATGCAATTAAGAAATTAAAGAAAAATCATTTAATAGATGCGAATATAAAATGGGAATAAATAATTGCAACGTAATATAAGAGATAGGAATTAATTTTATGTATAATACTACTCCACTGGCTTTAGCACCAGCGATGCGGTTGAGAGAGTAGCGCAGGGATCTCTTGGAGTCCTGTTTTTCCTTTTATAGTTGAAGGGGGGAGAAGCGTGGCTTGGGGTTCCCTGCCTTATTGTATGTACTGTATATAGGTATGGCTGTGTTTTTATGTTTTTAATTTACTTATCATTAGGTTATTTTATTTTTTATTGTACATAGTTTTCGATTATTATTTTACTTTTTTTAATTATATATTTTCTGTATATATGGTATAAATGTGTTCATATACCACTATAATTATTGTCCATGTGACAGATTGTTATATTTATAAATATATAAATAAAATAAAAATTATAATAATAGATCAAACCTTTGTAAATTTTAACTGAGTGTGTATTTGTTACACATTAAATAGTTTATTAATTTATATATCAATAAAATTAATTTCTAATTAATTATAGTGTGTACAGTCATTCATCAATTATATACTTTTTTTAATTATGCGCAAATAAAATTTCCCTTTATCTTAACGTTTTTCTGAGGGGCCTATTTATTTTTTGCATCCGATGGAGAATCTTTAAAATTAGAGTTAAATCATTGAATTTGATAAAAAGTTAATGAGACTATGTTGTAATAAAAATTTGCGAATTGCGATAATTACAATCTGTACTTACTTTGATGTAAAGAATCTAATATGAACAGTCCTGAATTCAGTTGAGATATGTGAAATTTATATTTTTTTATTTTCCATAACCTTTTAAAAGACCACGTATCGAATTAAAGATGTATGTCCCCATTTTAGAATTGAAAATATATTTTCTACTACTGCCTGGGACCAGAGGTTAAGTGTCAAGCCAATTTTTATTTTCGTTTTTGTAGCAAGATTACTATAATTTTTAAATTGCGAATTTAAATTCATTTTTAAACATTTTATTTTAAACACAATTATTGCTTCATTTTTTAGTTCGAATGGATTCTTAAAGAGAATCCCAACATATTAATATAGTAAAATATAAATACTGTAAATAGAATTAGTTACTATGAACTGTTATTCAGTATGGATACATTTTTTTTTTACATTTCTAGTGCAGTCACCTATCAGAATAGTCTAAAGAATGGACTCAGAATTAATTCCCTCTTGTATATACTTGTTATTTGTTTCTCAGCTGAAAGCGTGTATTAAACAGAACTTCAGGATTATTTGGTGTTTTGTTTTAAAAAACTATTCGTTAGTGTTTTTTTTTTTTATATTTTGGAACTGAATAACAGTTCTTCTGATAGGATCATGTTGATACAGGGATGCATAAAAGAACCTGACCTAAGGTTACCAAGCTCTCTCTTCCTCTTTCCCACTAATGAACGCCAAGACTCCTAGCACCTTATTATGAGATTAATGGCACAGAGGTAGCATGAAGCGGAGTACCTCTATGCTATAATAAGAGGTGAATATGCCAGAGAAGCTGCCAAATTGATCTCCTTGTCAGTCTCCTCTCTTCTCCATAATGAACCTTCATCAGTCTTCGTTAAGCAGGCCCTGGGTGCGGCCTACTAATGATATCTTCTGACAAATAGCAAATGGCCAGAGCCTTCGTCGGTCCTCGCAGCGGTGGAGATGCGGACTGCCTTGGCTGATGGATGTACTCCGCAGGGACACTTGTCTTTTCTCTTACAGGTTGTAATACTGCGAGGGGTGGAATGAGTAATGGAGAACCTGCAAAAGAACAACAGAAGGAGTCCTAACCTGTTTACTAACGAGTCAGTATTCTCTGCCTTTGGAATGAAAAACATAATAAAGAAGAGCTTACTAAACCCGAAGATTCGATGCCGGCAACACCAACCGTTGTTTACGCATCTCATTCTGCGCCTACACCTTTCAGCCTGCGCTGAAGACGTTTGCAAGTCTGTGTATCGCTTGTTTTCATTCTGGAGATTGGTTCGTTCTCAACAAAAAAGCAAAGATAAAAAAAAAGTATGGGAACACGCTTCTTAAAATCTTAGTTAATTTCATACTATAACTAGTGTTGCCCAAATGCGAGACCGAGACGAGTCTTGGTCTTGCGAAAGATTCTCATAACTGTCTTGCAGTTACCTACTAGCTTACTAGAGAGATATTACTGTAATTTTTTAGAAACCTAACTAAGTCTCAATGAAAAATTAGAAGAGTTAAATGCAAAAATATATTGGTTAAACCAATTCTTTACATATAGTAACTAAAATTGTCAAGTATTAGTAAGTATTTTGCCTCAATTTTTATTCAAAAATTATAGTAATTATAATTTTTAAAAATTGAGTAAAAAATCGATTTTTTTATTAGTCTTGGTCTTGGTCTTGCAAAGTGCAAGACCAAGACCGATTTTGGGCAACACTAAACACAACATCATAACCTAATCAGTGTATACCACCTAATCAGTGTATACCTAATCAGTGTATAAGTCCATTGTATACTGTCTTACAAGTGAACTTTTTAAAATATCGAAGGATTGGAAAGTGGATTATCTGAGTATTATTAAGTTATTCAACTAATAACGATTTTAATCTTAAATTTCAATATAGTTTTATTTGTAATTGTTACAATAAAGCCTAAGGAGCCAAAAGATCATTTAGAGACAACAACGCAAATTTATATTCATATTTCGTTAATAAAATTCAATTCTACTTTATTTATTTATCGAACAGTAAATAATACAACCTGCCATATTGAAGGGCAACAAGTATCAAGGCTAAATTTGTTCATAATTCTACATGTAACTACAAATATAAACCTAAGACAATACATACTCTCTTTTGCTTCTCGGTATATCATTTTATTAGTGTTTTATCAGTCATTAGTTTTCTATATCATAAATAAATAGATATTTTAATTTGCATTTTTTTCATTTGCTTATTTTTTATAATTTATCATATTCATAACTAAATTTTTTCTCCGCCATTTTACTTATCTAGTTGTGTTTAATGAAAAATATTTTTAGCCCCATTTTATTTTGTTGTTAACAGATGCGGATATAATATACATACATACACATTTTAGATAAATATGTAATTTACTGCGTTTTTATGGTCACTCCAAATAAACAAGAGAGAATAATGTTTATGTATTTTTATTTTTAGAGAATTTAAATAAACAAATAATTTCTTGTTTTTAATTGTTACAATTCATAGAATGATGGCTAGTTTTATTCTCACATCATTAGTAATCTTTATGTATTGTAAAACTACCCATATGTATTTAAAACATAAATGGAATCATTTTGTATAATTGTTTTGTTTAAATTTTTTAAAGAAAATGTATTATTTCGTATTTTTGTTTATGATTTGGAAGTGGAAATGCATAAAGAAAATAAGACAGAGAGAGGCGACTATAAACAGTTGAGGCCAGACGTTGGAGACTTGGCGTGAGGCCATTTGTCTGCCCTTTTCTCCTTTTATATATTCTGCCTCTTATATTAACTTATATATTATTTATTAGATAATTGTGTATTAAATAATGTATTCGTTAACGTTCTATTTGTCACTAATACTCAATAGATTAAGTAGACGTTTACAAGGTTATCTAGTCTACTTTAAAGCAGTTTTCCTTTAAAGAACTTGTTTTAATTTAATTAAGTAATTATTTTTTTCATCGTGATATTTTGAAAGACAATCATGAATCATATTACATTAATTTACGTTCTAGTTCATTTAAATGAATTTATGAGAGCTGCTTAAATTTTTTAAATTCCATTTTACTTTAGTAAAAAATAATATTAATAAATAAAAATCTATAATACAAAAGAGAGTATATCAATTAAGTATTAGGATATAATTAGAATATATTAAAAATTTGAGTCCCTAAAATGTTGGTAAATAAACAAACCTCTCAAAATTTAATCAACTGAGGAATCATCAAGACAGAAACAGTCTAACCATATATTCGCCGACAAAATATGATTACATCTCACATCAACAGTAAAAAAAAAAAAACACTATAACTACATACACAACGTAACGCCTCATGATAGTTCGTTTACTTATGTGTTATACTCAAGGCTTTATTAAAAAATCTGCAAGTATTCGAAATTTCTCATATAGATTCTAACTGTAAATATATAAACTAAATGATAAATGGCGAAAAGGAAAGAAACACTATATTTTCATATAAAAGCGTGCTGCACAATTACATTGAGTTGCTAGAAACACGGCATACTAATTAATCTCTTTGGACAATTAATAACACATATATTATACATAATATAAATATACAGAACTAGTTGATTTTACATAATTATAATAAATGTATATATATTTTTTTTCTATTTTCGCCTTTTCTTTTTTTTTTTTCCTTGTTCATACACTTTTTTTTAAACATTTAATTTCTCTTTCTCTCTCTCCTCTCTCTAATATACTACTCTACAAGCATTAAAATGTTTAAAATTATACAATAAAAACAATAAAAAAAAATTAGTGTTTATACAACGAGAGCTAAATACAATTTAATATAAACAAATACAATAAGCATTTTCAACAAATAAATTAAAACTCTCACTATCTATGCACGTGGTGGTGAATGATTCCCTGTTGTCGAAGACCACGTTTTCTGCTAACATCGCGACGTTCTTTTTGAAGTCCCTTGTTCTTATTGGATATAATAATGAGAATTTAATAACGTAATTTAAATGTGATATGTTGTAAATAATAATAGAGGGATGCATATAATAATTATGCCTCAGCGTTTTAAATTGTTCTAGAAATTATAAAGATGATTGTATCCGGAATAAAAATAAAAAATCCATTTCTTTTTTATCAAATTCAACAAGTTCCAAATTGATCAAGAGAAAAAAGTAGTTTACAATAAAATCATAAATAAAAAAAAAAAACCTCTTAGGACATTAAATTTGTCCACCTAATTTGATTACATCTAAAGCCGCTAATGACCCGCTCGGGTAGATGCGGAATGTAACAATAAGTAAATAAAAACCTCTTAAGATATTACTTTGAAGAAGAACAACTAAACTCAATTTTTTTAAAAATAGTTTGAATTATGCTAATTATTATAAACAATCTTTTAGAAGATGATTTTAACCTAGGTCTCTGCCCCTTCCCGCTAACCCAAATCGGCCTTTAAAAGCACTCAAATTTCGTCTGTACTGTACAATCCACTATGTTACATGAAAATATGACTTTTTTTTCTTGGAAGTACAGAAGGTTCGAAAGGGTCTGGTTGTATATTACTGTCAAAAATAGTTCCTACCTGTTTTTTTTTTCTCTAGCCCAGAATGAGCTCGTCGCAGCTCTAATATTTTCTGATCCCACGGTTAAAATATTTTCTGATCCCACGGTTAAAATATTTTGATTCTTCCAAGATTTGGTGGTGCTACTGTTGGTGGATCATCTCAATAACTTAATTTATGTATCATCAACAATTAGTGGACCCCACTGCGAAACAATCCAGATCCAGTAAACACAATCTATGGGTTTTTACAACTCTGCATAGATGTCTAATGCACTTCCTTTGATGCCGCATTATTCAATGGCAGGTTGAGAATAGAGTTACACATGTAAGGAGGTTTCGAAGCAATATGACTTTTCTTTCAAAGCTTAATGGAGTCCATTTTCAAGACTGAATGTAGAATAAGCCTTTATATGTCGTTTCGCTTTGGGATCGGGTATCTCTTTCTTATTACACATTTTCTTACTCTCTCAGGTTTCCTATTTCCACTTTGCACACCTTACGTTTTAACATTTCAAAAGAAAATGACTTGATGAAACTAGATATTAAAACTAGAGACGTTATACAGATTCCCAACTTTTCCTAGCTAGTTGGAAGAATATTTCGAGAAATTTCTTTCGAGGTGCTAATTTGTTTATTTATTTTTTAATTTTTCCGACTATGGAATAGCTTAAAGATCGGACATTTGTCGTTGGCAGTAATAGTCAGCCTTTGGATTATTTTTTAGATGTATAATCTTAAGAATATATTTAAAAACATAGTATATTATCTTTTTATAAGGTAATACGACCTCTATCTACTATTTTGTCGTTGCAGCTTGAAATCAGCCGCATTCCTTTTTCGATGCTAATAAGGTGAAAGCAGGAGAATTGCTGGCACAGAATAAAAAGAACTTTCCACTCGTGGAATTTATTCTCTCAAGTTGACAGAATTTATTTGCTTACATATTATATCTATTTAAATAAATGAAAGAGTCGAAATGATACCACAATGTTTTACATTTCGTTCATGTTTTTATGAATCCACTTTAATGATGTGTGGAAGTTACACATATATCATTAAAATACATACTATTTTCTTAAATAATATAAATATAATAAACTTATAATACTAACATACTTTTACTAAACGCGAGGTTCCGTGACGGAGGCAACTTTCTGAAATATTTCTCAGACAATATAAAGTAAGGCTATATTTTTTCCACCATATTTATTTTTATTTTTATTCTTCATCGGCAGAGACAAATTTTAATGTTACAATATCTTTAATAGTTCTGGTAATTGTAAATAGTAAAAATACCAACATTTCTATGTTATTTCCCAACCAATTATAGAGAATATAATCCAATTATGGACTGAACTCAAGGAGCATTATCAAATAAGAATATCAAAATCCACTCGGAATCGATATCTGATTGATTTTGAATTAATATTTGTGAATTTATTTATGAGATATTCTTATCCTATATTTAATTTAAATTAAATTTACTTATGAATTAACTTGATGACTTCACCCCATTAGGGTTATAACTTGTGAAATAGGGTTATAGTGAAAAAAAAATACAACCTTACTTTACATTGTTAAACATGATTTCATCTAAAAAATAAACATACATGTATTTCTCAGATTTTGAGAAGTATGTAAAAATTATCGTTTGTTAAACGAGGTTTCAGATCATACCACTTAAAAAAATATTAAGTTTTGATTCTAATTTGAAATTTTAACACACTTTAATTTCTTAAACGTTGACATCTTCGTTTGAGTGCGTTCAGGAGTTGTAGGTGAAAAAACGTACTAAAAACACGATTTGTTTTAATTGCTGTAAGTTCATCTGATATAATCCGTTTTAGAATTTTTTTTTTTTACTGGTTTGCGTCACATATAATTGTAAAAACAAAAGTAAAAAAAACTTTTACCAAGTTTTCAAGGTTCACAAACATTAATCCCTTCTTATTCTCCATCTATATATACCTGATATTTTTGAAATTTGCTGCTTTGGGATTGTAAACAAGGTTCATTTTACTTAAAAAATCATACACTTTAGTAATATATATTCCAACCTGGTTTCACTTTTTACGCATTGCTTCTAGGTTTTAATCTATTTTTAGAGAGGATTTTAAATAGAATGAATGGAGAAACCAAAAAATATTTTCATATTCGGTTTTCAAAAATCAGTTTTTTAAGAAACCGTAAATTTGCTACAATAGGAAATAAATAGATAAAATTGAATTCTTATGCGGATATATCTTGAACATCGATATATCGATATTGACACAAGCCTGTGAAAGTCTTAATGTATATCGATACTGAACTAAGGTAATCTGCATATCCATTAAAAATATTTTAATATACCAATATTCATTTTTAATTATAGTAATATAATTTATTTATTACGAAACAATACCATATTTTACACAGGCACATCCTATCTAACCTCCCTGAGAAAGGCAGTTTCCTAGGCGACGGCGTGTAGCCAGTAATCTGTCCTAATTCAGTTTCCTGCAACCTCTAGAGCTATATCCTATAGTCGGGAAATCGCTTTAGCTTTCATGGGGAATATTTAAATAGATTACCTCCCAATTGTTTAATACTATTCGCATTTCTTAAATGAGATCTGTTAAAGTTGTTTGCTTTACGTAATTATTTGTATCTGTTTTTTTCGTGATTTTATTTATTAAAGAAAGTATTTTAACTGAAATGGATATTTATGTGTTTTAAATTGAGAATTAACGAATGTCACGAAATTCTAAATAAATAGTTCCACTTCAGTAAATTTCTGAAATTTTTCATTTTCATATCATTCATTTTTGAATGGCGTTAATGTAATAATTTCATGGATGTTTTGTTTTTTCGGTTGATACAGTCGATCTTCACTCACTGTAAAAAAGAAAATTACAAATCATTGGAAAACTTCAACCATAAAAATCTATACATAATTTTTAAAAAAGTTTGTTTTGTATACTATAAATTTAAGATAAGTAAATTCTTCAACAAATCCAATGATTTAGCCATCATGTTGAAGATTTATCTTCTTTCGATTTGAAATAAGGCAGATTTCCCCAGAAATTTCACCAAAAACTTATGAAAATTTCATTTCATAATTATAAAAGCATTACAAGGCTGAAAAAGAACTGGTAAAAAAAAAAAAAACTCCATTTAGAACTCTGAATTTTTATCGACTTGAGGGTGGTTTATCTACTCATTGATAAAGTACTTTGTATATAGGATATTCTGATTTTTTTTTTCTTAATATTCATTTGTCTATGATAATAATGAGTGGAACATCTAGAATACGAATATTAAAATACCATTCCAAAAAAAAAATAAATAACGTAAATAAAATTTTCTAGTGATAGTTTAAAAAAAAACAGGAAGCTAAAACAAGCTGCCGGTTTAACCCTCAACGAATACTGTTGTTGGAATGCCCGTTATCCGTTGCCCTTTGAAGAACCGATTATTTTTCCTCCCGCTTGGATTAAATTTCCCGGACGCAGACGGTGTCCGAGGGGTGAGGCCGAAATGGGAAATTTCAGGGGGCCACGTTCCTTTGAGGAAGATCTTATTGAGGCGGGTTATCCCCGCCCGATCTGAACAAAGAAGAGGGCGAGGGTACGAGGCTACGTATCGATTCCTCACTCTAACGAGCTCTGTCGTACCTAGGCGTCAGCCCATATCCATCATGTGCAGGTAACTTGGGATGGATGGTACTAGCAATCTTCATCCATGATAATATATAATATTAAATATTAATATATTATTTTTTATATATGATATAAAGAACAGTCGACTTACTTCCTTCAATATTATTTCTTGTACGTAGGGCTTGTATAGTTTTTAAAACATTTATTATTGTATCCTCTCCTAGCTTTCAATCAATCTGATACCATACGGGGATGAGACCATTTGTCTGTTTATATCAGACATGAAAACATTGAAGGAAGTGAAAAAAACGAACAATTTTTGTAACGTCATCAAGAATGCCAATATGACAACTTAGTTATTTTCACAACTAAATGATGACTCTTGTTCCAAATGGCAAGGTAGTCTGATAAAAAAAAATGAATTTTTAGTTTCCTTCACCACTTGATGATTCAATTATTGTTTTGTTTTATGTTATTTTAGGCCTTGTTTGCGATATAGTCTCCAAGTTTTATTCAAGACTTTTTTTCAAATAGTATTTTTAGAAAAAATACCTTGAGAATACAAGATTTCTTTTATTAAAGTCCTTCATACATACTGGATTCCTAGTGGACATATAAGGTGTTTCTGTTGTATTTAATTTGTTTCTTGGACAAATACCTCACGCCTGGCTACGACCGCCGGATAATGTGGGGGCCCGATGATTAAACCGGGACCCCTTTGGGCAAACAGCGGCGCGCAGGGGAGGGGGGCCCTGTTTACACACTCCAGGGCCCCTTTATAATTCACTCCGGTCCTCAGGTCGGGAAATAATTGCCCTCGATATCCATTCTTCAAACAGCTAACTCATCTCTCCATTGTTTATCCACTCTCTTATTTTTCCCTCGTAATGGCACGGAATTAGGGATATAAATAACTCGCGCTAATTTATTCTAAAGGCGGTTTTTGATAGAGCTTGCTAAGTGTACCCAATAGGCGTTAATGTTAATTAAAGGAGTATTAATTAACATTCACGCGCTTTAATTAATTAACGCTTCACGAAAGCGTGCTATGGAAAATGAAATAAATTTAATACTAATTTTATGTAACAGCTTTGAATTATATATATATATATGATTATATATATATATATATATATATATATATATATATATATATATATATATATATATATATAGTTTTTTTTTGTTCCATATGAAAATATAGTTTTATGGCATTCTGCAGAGAAATTGGATACAATTCTATGGCTGCTCAATCGAAGCAGCCTGTCAATTTCTACTTTGAGTTTGTTTAATCGGTCCCTATGTTAAACATTCCTATTTCTTCCCAACTGCTTTTAAAATTCTTTTAGCAGAGTTGTTTTATCATGTGAATATTTCCACTATAAACTGAAGCATACACCCTCACACCAAGTAACAAAACATAAAAACATAATATAAAATATAACATATGAAGAAGAAAAAGAACATGAGAAAATAACACTTTACTAGGTCGTTTATTGCTTACGGTAAATTACTGTTATTAATGTATTATAAATTGAATTATTTATTTATTCCATAATTCCTATCAAAATTCAGATGCATCATTTTGACTGTGATCCACTGTATATCAAGACAGCTTGATGGGGAATGCATGTATGTTATAATATACAATGGCTACATAATTTATTGGATATGATTAGTATAAAACCCGGAAAAGGATGTGACCTTGAGGACACAAACAGGTGCGCGCGCTACCGATGGGTCCATGAGTCAAGTCCGATGAGTGGAAGAGGGAGGGAGTCAAGAAAAGATGCTATCTCTCCCTGACAGATATAATGACTCCCTCGATCTAATTTATGAATATGGCGCTCAGTATGCAACAGGAGACCCCTTTTTCCGAAATGCCCCACGTACTCTTTCCATCCTTCATCTCCCCTCCTTATCCAATCCCCCCGGATTTGCCATCTGTGCCCTGACCTATTCGGCAGAACGCCCACCTCCCACGAACGATTTGGCATTATCTTCCGGCGAAGAGCAACAAGATCTTATCGTTCGCCGGAATTCTCCGGGGTATTGGGTGTCGAAACCGTCCTTCGTAAATTGAGTTGTATATATTACGTTACGTCGGCAGTCTAAATGTCACTTATGGTTTATATATTATAATTCTTCCAGTTATCTTATTATCAGTTGTTTACAATGGAAGTGATACTGTAAACTGGGATTACTTTGGTACTAGGAGTTACTATGTTATAGAGTTTATTATGAACATGAAATTATCTGGCTGGCTAAAAATTTTTGTGTTCAGACAACTTTCCTCCAGTTTTGATATAACAACGTTACAATCCGCCAGGTTACTTCAAATTCAAAAGAAACTCTAACACAAAGTCACCTCTTAATCCTAAACTAACCCCAGTTTAGGATATGAAAGAAGAGTATCAATTAATAAAATATTTTATTATGGGTAATAGATAGTCAAGAAGCAGTCAGCTTTTAAGTTTTAAGTTAGTTTTATTTTCATTTATTTTATTTTACTCAAAGCTCAGACATTGGATTTGATGAAGTATTAAGAAAGATATATCATTATTAAAAAAATAAATAAAAAAACCTGAGTAATGATATAAAAATATTAAAACAAAAATCAGCATTTTGAACAACATTAAAAAGGAAAAAAAACAATATTTACTAGTGTTGCCCAAAATCTGTATTTTCGGTCGGCCCAAGACCATGACTGGTAAAAAAAAAAATTGTTTTTGTGAATAAAAATTAAGTCAAAGTAGTTACTAATGCTTGTCAATTTTAGTTACTCTATGTAAAGAATTGGTATAACCAATATACTTTTGCATTTAACTCCTCTAATTTTTCATTCGGGCTTAGTTAGGGTTTTCCTATATGAAAAATTACAGTAATATCTTTATAGATATAAGCTAATAGGTAACTGAAAGGCTATTGCGAGACTCTTGGCATTTGGGCAAAACTAATTTCTGCATAAATAGTAGAACTGTTTTGAGGTATTGGAAATCTCTTCGCCTTAAAAATCAGTTGCGTCTTTAAAATAAGTCTTCAGAAAACTTACTTTCGGAAAGATTAAAATCAGTCTTTCTATCAATTTACAAACAAAACTTGTAAGATTTAAGATAACAGTTTATGTTTATGTTTTCTGTGTTTACAATTCTCGTATGAAGTTCTGTGCTTTATGGTTCTCATATTTATCTTTTTTAAAACAATTATGTTTATGTGTATATTTATGTATACATATTTTATTTTATGTTTTTAAAATGTGATCTATAATTATAAATATTATTTCGAATAACATGAAAACCAATTATTCGAATTCTAAGCGGGAAATCTAAATGTCGAAAAATTTAATTTTTCTTTAATATTTGAGAAATTTGTCAAGATACTCTCCTGTTTTCAAAAGACCTTTAAGGGATGAAAATTACAAGAGGACGTCGTATCCTTCTTTACGGTGCCATCGGCCCTCGAAGCCTGGTGTTACGGACTTAACACCGCCATGATGCCTAGTATACACCCTCAGGCCCTTAAACCAAAGGGATTTCTGTCGCACAGTGTGTAATCCTAAAAGGGTCTTTCAGGCCACCATAAAGGAGTTATATGATACGGTTTTATACGTCTCCATTTCAGGCCTTGTAACTCCCAACACATCCTCAGTTCATCTTGTCTCGATGTAAGGAACCCTACTCTTGTTCCTTAATTCACTACCTCGAGATATTAGGAATTATATTGCTGACTGAATCGCATGCAGGAATTATAAATTTATAATTAAAATAATTATTAATGTGTTTTATTTAAATAAAAAAAAGATAATTCAATAAATAAATAGTAGACTAATGAATATGTATTAGTATCAATACGGTTATCATTTTACAGTAACTAGTTAAATTATCAAGTTACTGAAGACAGGGAGGGGTGAGTTTATTAGATTCTTCTCCCCTGTTAAAAAATTATTCAGATTTTTTTTCTCACCGTTTTTCTGAGTCCTTTAAGTTTTGGACTATTTAGTCAAATCAAAATCGATTTATTTTATGTTGATACGAATTTGGATGCGATATATGTCTATGCCTTGCATAGACCAAAGTGCACGGTCTTTGGTTTCAAAATAAAATAAAAATAAAGAAGCGTGGTTTGGAAATTACACAGTAAGAAAAATAAATTTTGCATTTGTTTATAAACATACTCTTGACAGCTATTTAACGTATTTAAATATCCTACTAGAAATACGTCCTTGAATCGTTTCACGGCGTCATTATTTTTATTTTATTTCTCTTCCACTCCAACTAACGGAAGTATAGTACCTTTTAACTTCTTGTACTACTCACCAATTCTTACGTTGTTACTAAAGATTCATTTACATGATATCAAGGATTTAAAACAGCTTTCTCTAATTTGTTAATTTTATTCTTGATTGCGAAGTTTTTTTATATAATCTAATTGTGGGGAGGGGGAAATGTGCTGACGAATCTGATAAATTATAATAATAAATATTTTATTATATTTACTAACGATTCCGATAACTGCTTGGACAAGTTATCTACGAATCATGGGCACGGTTTAAATTCTCATTGCTATTGAAAATATTTTTCCTGAAATTTGGTTTGAAAAATTTATTGTATATACCAAAATGTTTCTTTTTATATTATACGAAATGTCGAAGGAATTATAGATCTATTCTTCCTCATCTACCTTTTTGCAATACAATTTTGTTTGTCGAAGACTAATATAAAAGGCAATATATTTTTAAAACATAAAAGCATGCTAATCATTCCATGGAAATCATTATACCTTAAATTCATTCACATTATGACGACCCTATAGTTCTTTTGGAGTCGAAATCTTTTGGCTGTGAAGGTATTAATAAATATATATACACACACATATATTTGTGTTTGCACACATACACCCTTTTAATGATTATAACATGATAGTAATATTTCAATGTAGATATAAAAACAAGAGTGTTATACAGAAACACTCAAACAAATACTAGCTTATCGCTGACCGTGGCCCCACTCGAGATGTGATACCATATCAAGTAGCATTGCTGGCTATTTACATTGGAGAATAGTATTAACCCAGTCACTGTAATCGTTTGTGAGGTATACAATTATCTTTCCATGTTGTTTAATATTTTCAAGAATTATTTTTATATAATAATACTCATGTTTTTATACCTAGATAACTATTAACAAAAAAAAAAAACCATTCTGTCTCACGAATCTCATACATATCCATTCATCCAATGGAACGACAACGAAACTCCAAATCATACAATCTTATAGAGAAGCTAATATAATTATTAATATAGGTAACATCTCTGAGAAATGATACATAAAGATTTACAATATAGAATGAAATCCATATTATATTATATTTAATTCCTCTCGTAAGCCAATTTAGATTTGTTTTTTTTTTCACGTATTATTTTCATTATACTTACCATTTTTCAGCATAAAAATATCTTCATCGTAGTTTAAATATTCCGTTTGTCTCTGTAAATTATTATTCATTTATCTAGTTATGTAAATAAAAAAATTCCAAACGCGAGCTTCCTCACACTTATTTGTAGCTTTTTGAAGCGCCGTTCACTAATTCCTAGAGATTTTTTCTCGAGTTAATTGGCCGCAAGTAACCAATTATTTCATTTAATCAGATGAAGCACGTATCTAAATTAATTAATTTAACGAGAAAACCCCGACGCCCGCCCCATTTACATATGCTTTGATTCAATTCGGTAATTAACTAAATAAATTTATAATTAATTATGAGAAACAACTAATTATGAATCGTTTAAGATTTCAACTTAGACGATAAGTTATAACTGTAATAATTTTTAATAATTATGATAATAATTTTTATAACTGTTAAATAGTGTAACGTTTAATTAATTTTCATCGGGCAGTTAATTAAACTCCTATTGTTTAGTCGCGTAATTTCAATCAGTATCTAGTCATTGACCTAATACAGTTTAAAGGAATAAATTTAAATATAGGTATATATATAAAAGTAATAAATATTTATGTCATATATTATATAAATGTTATAATTTATGTAACTGTTTATCCAATTAGGTATCTAATAATATTTGACCGTATTAATAATATATTTAATTAGATGGCTCGTGCTAATATTCACCATAATATAGTTATCAAAGAAACTAATATTATAAGAAAATAGGTTGATACAATACATTATGAGAGCGGAGAATTAATTTTCATTCAAAATACTAACTCAAAACCTGTGTACAAATTTTTTTTGCTAAAAATGGTCAGATTTCGTTGATTTTTTAAATGTTTTTGAATCTGAAAATCTTTTCTATTATCATCGACATAACTGAGACTCCCTGTATAGTGTGAATATAACCATTGTCTATCTGATAGAATGTTATATTACTCAATAATAACATTTTTTAATAAAAAATAAATAAAATTATAAAAATTAAAGTTATAATCTTCAATAACGAAGATATGTATATATATTTTAAAATTGATATTTGAGCTTGTTCTCCTTAATTATTTAGTTAGTGCTATAATTTAAAGGTTATTAATCTATGTCTTGACAAACTCAATATCATAATGCATTTTATATCAAATTGGGTATATTATTTTTGTCTAATGTATTTCCAATGGTGATTTTGTTGGTAAGGATTAACTACACCAATGTAATCATATGGTAGAAGAAGAGAAAAAAAATGATGTCTCAATTTAAATTCAGATTCTTGTTTAAGAAGAACGTATTTGAGATTACTAGATGAAATACGAAAGTCCCAGTTCAGTACCGAAGCATTTTATGGAAAATATGCTTCTATCTGATTGATTACTTTTTTAAAATTTCTCTGATGTGTCATGACAACCTACATTCGTTAGCACCCCAGTTGACGGAATAGATGCGATAATCTGATTTGTATGCAAGGGACTGAAGCATGTCAGCTATCCGACCAATAAAGTCCAGATTCGCTTGTTATCACCCCGATGACGCTTTGTTGCTGCTGTTTTGATTGGGGGGCGCTGCTGACGCGGGAAGCGTTGGTAGGGTGGACGGACCCCTTCACAAACATGCGGTCAATGCAAATCTTCCCCATTATATCTGCATCATCTTGTTCCATCTGTCTTTTCCGTTTGATTAAATGCAGATGCAAGGACGATGATATATCAGTTCTGTCTCCTGTTATAATGTTCGTTATTACTACATTAATAACAAATATGTATATGTTAATATATAATTTGATTTTACATATTCCTGCATATTTATATTAGTTTTCGTTTTACAGATGTATAAAGGATCCGATTTCATTAACTTTTGTTATTGTTAATTTATACTTTCTTCATTCTTCCTTGCGTAAAGTATGCAGTCGATTTTTAGTTTCTAAGATAGTTTTATCCATATCTTCAATAAAACTCGTTATTATTTGGTTTTGGACATCTTTTTCCCTCTCCAACTATGTAACACGGTGTTGGGTTAAGATACTAATTTGAATAATAGCTCATTACTAAGTAAATGGAATGCTGAACATTTCCTTCGCTTACAGTAAGCAGGTCCGATTTTTAGTATCTGAAATATTTTAATCCGTATGTTCAACTCGTTATTATTTGGTTTTCGACAATGTTTTTTTTTTTTTTTGCCTTCCTAACTAGGCGTCATGTTAAGATACAATTTTAAATTATAGCATATTATTGAAAGGATGGAATGCTGAACTATTTCCTTGCTTATGGTATGATTTTTAGTTTTTGAGATATTTTAATTCATATGTGAAAACATTTCAATTAGCCGACTTTATCCGAGCGTTAAAATCTGACGGATCAATCTAATCCACTCTCTACAAAAAAGTGCAAAACGCGCCTAAAGAATTTTTTAAAACAATTTAAAAGAATGATTCTCAGCTGATAAGGTAGTCATTATTTGTTATTTTTCACGTTTTAAAGTGATGTGTGTGCATTTGATTTAATTACATTTTACTTTTTAAATCGAGCTGAAGGTTGAGGTACCCAACTCTTTGAATAGAAGTGAGCTAGTAGGAGTACGGCGGGAGGTGAATGAGGAGCTCCATTGATCCGACCTTGAACATCAGCTGGTCTTTCATTAATCATTATTCCCAGGCCCTCTCATTGTTGTCGCTTCGTTCCGTCCCTCCCTCTTCTACCTTACGCTATTATTTACAGTTTCTCTCTCTCTTTATCTAACTTCTCCTTTCTCTCTATCTTCCAAGGGATTACCTCACTGTCTAAATCACGGTACCAAACAGTCACAGAACTTGCACTGTTTTATACCGAGTTTAAGTGACTATAAAATTCAAACATGGATGTACCCTTTCATACTATAACATCCACATAATTTTTCTTACACGCATGCAGTTCGACAAGGATTTTATCATATTCATATACACAATAAAAAATTTTAACATCGAACTTTTAACACTTATGTTCTTTTCAATAAATCACGATATATTTTTTTTTTTTCAATAATCCACAAATATATATTTCTTTCGAATAAAAATGTCATACAAATATGGTAATGGTACATTATTATATATTTTAATTTCTTATCTAATTTGATTACCTATCTACCTTGTCAAATGGCAATATGAAATTCTTTGAACGCTGAACTGTGGGTTTGCCACTGCTGCCGATTTTCATTAAAAGCGCATTCTTCACGAGACTTCAATTCCTATCTACAGCCCGGTTTTCAATATATCCAATTATGTAAATATAAAAATATTTGAACTTACATAGAATTAACAATACATTTAAATGTGCTAAACATTAGACGTTAAAAAGTTACAAAACAACTTAACTAAAAAAATCCTCATGAATTAAATGTATCTTTTAATTTATTTACTTGCAATCAATCATTTAATTAATTTTATTGAGCATGCGTCCAAGCCCATTTCTTTTCATTTTTCTTGTTTTTTAATACCTCAATTCCATATGTGTTTCCAAATGACTTTATAAGCTTTAGTAACTATGTGTATTTAAATATCGTTATATAAAATAGCATTAACTGTGCAATTGATGGCGGTTTTTGGTTAGTTAAAAATTCTAAGAAATATTATCAAAAAAGTAAAAATAATTTCTAATATAAAATTAAGTATGAATATGTTTTTATATTTTTATTTAATGTTGCCTCGTGGTTTATTTTTTATGTTTTACTAAGTTTTCTTTTTCTTTTCTTTTGTTATAATTTCCCTATTTTTTTTTTTGTTAATGTATATAGGTTATGAATGAGTCTCTTACATCTCAAATACTAATGCCCTTAAATGAGACAAAATATAGTTTTCGTTCATTAAATAAATATTTTTAAAATATATATATATATATATATATATATATATATATATATATATATATATATATATAAAATAATCAGGTTTATTATTTATTTTTAAAACATTATACGTTGAAATATCTTTACAAGTTATTATTACGTTTTATGATTTATTATATTTAATTTAATTTTCTTTCAATTGTTCCCTTAAGATTTTTTTTTGTTTTTGTAGTTACTTATTTTTTTTTTGTAAAAAAAGTTATAAATTTTGAAAAATAGCTGTTTCAAAAATGCTCTTACTTACGTATTGTAATAAGCTGTGCTTCTTAAAACAATATTGCAAGATTTTTTTGTTTTATATATATATATATATATATATATATATATATATATATATATATATATATTTAATGTAAAAAAGGAAGTATATAAAATAAAATTGTTGTTGAAGTGACCCGTAGATAAAGAAACACCCGAGCTGTAGTTTTTCATAACCTGCCTTTGAGTACCATTATCGTAAGTTAGCGAAAGCTTCAACGTGAACAGCAATTAACTTCCAACGGCTTGGCTATAAATTCATCATAGAAAATTCCCTATCGCCGATCCCTACTAATCCAACATATTTACGACTGCACGAAACCCATTACGGACTCAGTTCTCGAGGCCTTCTGCTTAGTACTGGTGGTAAGTACCTCAGTACTTGAGTACCTCCATAACAGAGATCCCACAGAAGCCCTCGTGCCTCCGAAGGAATTTAATTAATACGGAATACCCAGCTTTTCCTTATTGAGGGGCTCTTCTCTTCACTGAGCCACTCCTTGTTCGTATCGCTTTTCGATTTCTTCATGGGAGGGATGGGAGGTTATAACAAAGGAAACAGGAAATTGAGGTCTGTTCCTTAAAGTAGCCTTTAAAAAAAAGAGAATAGATTCAAACTTCATTATTACAACTTAAATTATACTATAAGATATTCTATAAATATCTTCTGGACAAACGTCTAACTTTGAAAACTCATACCAGACTAAAACGAAAAGAAACTGCTCGACGTTTCCGACTACTTCAGCACTTACTAGACTAACCGTTCAAACGCTCAAACCGTTCAATTAATTACAAAATACTCATATACATGACTTTCAGAAGACCTATTTGGACTTACGGAGTTGAACTTTGGGACTCCACTAAACTATCGAATTTCTCTCGTATCGAATCTTTACTATCCAAAATCCTTCGTAAAATCCTTAATGCTCCTTACATTTTAACAAATGAAATAATTCACAATGACCTGAATGTTCCATATGTTTCCGATTTGGCCCAATCCAGATACTTATCCTTCCATAATAAACTTCAGAACCATCCTAATCCTCTCGTTTCTGGCCTTGCTTCCTCCTCGATTCCGGATAAACCTCCTAAGCGTCTGAAAAGAAGATAGCCTTGTGATCTCCTAATTTAAAAACTTTATTAGAGTGGTATCAAGCGGGAGATTCTCTACAAGCCTTGTCATGTCATGTATTTATCTGTATCACATTTTCTGAATATATGTTAAATGTACACTTGTAAATTTCATAAATAATAATTTAAAAAAAAATATATATATATATATATATTTATATTTAATATACTATTTTTATACTCCTAATGGTCTCTAGATTTGTTTGAAATCCTTATATCTTTCGAGAAATTGTATGTCATTGTTGTTTAGAAAATATAAGTGACTTTTCACTCGTCTTTGGACACCTGATGAAGATCTAAAGAATAGATCGAAACCCAAATCCATAAAAAGTATAAATTCCGCTTATTAGAGTGTTTCGATCACATTCCCGACCAACTTATCCTTAAATAAAATACGTGTTTACAGGCACCCTTTAGGAAATATTTAACAGGGTCTTCCATTGCTAATAGTTATTTTCTGTGCATGAAATTTGTTCTTTAAGATTTCGATAAAATGTATTGGGTATCAGCTGGAAGTTGATTGCATCCACTATGATTGACCGGTGGTCGATGCTTACCGCTTCAACGAATCGCTTCCATTTTATTTCTACCCCCTCTGTTGTTTGTATTTTAATTTTGACTGGGGTCTCTTAGTACAGAGTAGAGGGCTAGCTGTAATCCTGAGGGGGCCGAGGAGAGGGAGGGGGGCAAAAGGGGAATAGTGATCCCGAGATAAGGATCCTTTGAGAGCCCCCAACAAATTACTGCGTTCCTACCAAGCCACGTCTCTTGGCCAAATTGCTGTTTCTTTATAATTCCTCACCGCTATGTGCCTCCTATCCACGTCTAACTATTGCTCGCGGGTAGATCACTGATTGCTGGCGGGTGGGAGCTAGCTATTACTGCTTATCTATTTGAAGATGCCAAGGAGTAGAAGTGAACATAAGCAGGATATTATTTGATTAAAAAATAATACATTAGTTTCACTACAAACTAACCATCCAACACACAGTTGGGCGAAACGTTCAGTTCTCTGGACATGGATTTTTTCCTAGATATTCCCTTAAAATAATGTTCATGAGATTCATATCTCAATTAATGTTTCTTACTGAATCGAACGGTAAAGTTCGTTTGATTGTAGGAGTAACGTGAGATTTTATTATTTATTTATATATTATTAAGTTGTTGTCCCAACCTAAACAAATTATAAATCAACCAAGTTTAAATAAAAAATTCTATTCGTGAAACGATTCACTACAACCGCAGTATTTAAAAAAAAAATGTTTTAAAATAAAAATATTATACTTATCTATTGAATGTAATGTCTTATCCTTATAAGCATATTTTTAGTCAATTTCTATCAAATATGATGTGCTAAAACTGTAAGTAAAGTTGTGGAAAAATTAATAAACCTTAAAGTCTTAAACGGTTGTATTAAATTAAGTGTTAATGTTTTTACCGAATTACATATTATGTTATTAAGCGATATATCGCTTTTGTAAGAGGACTTAAAGGGAATAGCTTCTCCTTATTGATCAAGTTGATAGTTTTTGTTGTGCATGTTACCTAATTCTCAGATCGTTATTTAGTTGACTAACACGGTATTAGCTAACAATAGATAACATTGGTATACATCGAGAGTTCAAACGGAATCTAATACTATAATGTTTTGCGAAAAACCTTTTGCCATCACCATGTTTAAGTAAATAGATAGATACATTGTCTTAAATATACAATATAGCTATGGTATTCTGCTCCAATTAATTAAACCATACACAAATTAAATATTATGTACAATTATACAAATAACTCTAATAATAATTAGTACAATGTTAAATTGGTTAAATATCCTATATAACCACTAATGATAAATCTTTATTCTTAATATCGATATACAGTAGGTATTTATTTTTAAAGGTATTTAAAAAAGAACATTCCAGCAATAAGCTTTTTAAGTTATTAAATTATTACATAACTGAGACAGATTGTAATATTTCTCAATAAAAAAATAAATAAATAAATAAATCTATCATGCCATTTATAAATCTCTCAAGTCCTAATAATATGGTTAATGTTTTTATAATATAAATGTAGGTAGTCATTACTTTACCAGACTTTTAATTGATTTAATGATCTTATTTTTCTTGGCTACAAATTCATCTATAAAAATGGTTTTAGTTGGAATTCAAAGCACTTTCAATGTTAATAGAATATATCTTCGGTTAAAAGCAAAAAATTAACAAGTACATTTTTAATGAACCTAAACTTGTATGTACATTTTTGTTGATTTCAAGCTTTTTTTAATTATAAAAAACACAGTAAGTTAATCAAAACTACACAAACCCTTTTATACAGTAAGTATACATTGTTTTAATTTTAGAGAGAGAAAAATATTCAAATTACTTGGTGCTTTAGCTATAATAAAGTGTTAGTTAATGACTTTTTGCAATAAACAGACAATATGTTATAATTAATAATATAGTGATTCATTTATACAGTGATAAATTGTGCATATTGTTTTCCTATATAAAATAGAATAAAACAATTTTAAAAAGTAATTCAATCAAAGTATGGTTCTGAATGTTTTGTTTTTTATCATCGTCATTATGGGCCTTTCATATTATTTTGTGTAAACTTGAATTCTTTGTTCGCTCCGCTCAATTAATGTTATCGACAAACAAATCTTTATTTTTATTATAATTAACTTCTGCCAGCGACAAAACAATCCATGCGGTTCAATTTATCGTTTGAACGAGTAATAAATCTTGTTATTTTTTTATGTGATTCATTCACTTTCTTTTTTTAATTTCTTCTCGATAATGGTTTCGAAAAATAACGTTATTTGCAAATTTTTAATAACATTTTGTTAATTGATAACTGTCTATGATCACAAACGCTTTCAATTTTAACATATGTATTTTTGTTATCTCTCTGACTCAGTCTTGATAACCGGAGTATGTTTAACCTTTTTCTTTGTTGATTGTTTGTGAGTATTACTTTCGAATCCTTAATCACTGTTGATTTTTTCTTCTTTAATTTTTTTTTATGTAAAAAATGTTTACTTTTTAACTATTTGTGTTATTTTTTCATAGGTTAGTTACATATATTTTGTGTTGATTGATGTTTCATATTTTTACTTTTGCTCTCTTGCAGGCAATGGAGGGTCACAGAGTCAAGCTTACTGAGGTGAATCCTTACCTGGTTTGTGTGCTATGTCATGGTTACCTGGTGGACGCGACTACCATTGCAGAATGCCTGCATTCTTGTAAGTCTCAATTTTTATTTTATCATTACTTGACTTATCATTTCTCTGAAAGTAATTTCCTTAATGGACGGCAATTATTCATCCCTTGTTGTAATTAGGAAAACAATCGGTGGAGCGACGAAGGGACGGTTATCGGTTTAAGGGCGGGGAGGGAGAAACAGTCGACTTGTTGTTGATGAATATTAAGTGAAGGGGGCCTGCTTGGAAATTTATAAGGGTTGGCTCCGTTCTTCAGCCCTCATACCTGCAACGGTTCTTTTGAGGTTCCATGGCTTGGTTTGAGCGCAGTAAAGGAACGGTTGGGACTTGCGAGAAATGCATATTTTACAACCACTCTCTCTCTATCTCTGAAGCAGAAATTTCCCTTTACATTTTTACCGCTAAAGTCATTGAATACAAAAATAATTCATTATTTCAAAGACATACCTCGTTCTAAGTTATGAACAGACAAAACAAAAAAATAGACCGAAAATGTTGATCCGTTTCAAAATTTCTAATAAATTCATGTTATTTTAAGGACTATATCTGTTCTGACTAAGATGATTTAAATTCAAAGAATTTCAATGAACCCATTGAAATTTCAGTATGTCGCTACTGTTAGTGCAAAAGCTCGTATGTAAAAATTCTCCATTATTATTAGGTAATGCTAGACTGTCTATATTTTATGAAGATCAGGATTATGTTACCAATCACTGCCTCTCTAATTATTATTAATTATATAAAAAATTCTCATTTTTCGAACTGGATATTTTTAATATAAAATTTGTTTCTTAAGGATCAATTTAAAATGAGATACATATTTTAGTGATTAAGATATGTATTTTTCATATTCTTTAATCATTTTAGTCTTTTAGTTCACAAAAAATTAAAACAACTTTGTCAAATTGTGATAGGTGTATATTACATTTATTCTTTTATTTTGTTCATATTTTATCTAATGACTGAAATAGTAAAGTCCAACTTACAAGGGGTTGGACATTACAAGTACCAGTTGTTAGTACAGCTAAGTACCATTAATGAAGTTTGTCAGGTCCTTATATTATTACTATTACTTTATTACCCTTGGTTATTGTATTTTTTTTTATATTATTATCTCGCTGCCCTCCGATGCCATAACGATAGGAATCCCTAAGGAGAGATAAAGGAGAAGGGAGATACCTGGACTAGGACAGGGAGGCCCGCAAGGTGAAGGAGTGCTTCCTGTTTTTTCCTCCCTATCGACTCAACCCTCCCACAGCGCCTCCCGAACGGTTTACAAACTGAAACAAATCGCCTCGACCCGGCCGAACCTAATCCATTTTAGGCCGTACTTTTTTTAGCCAAGGTCCCATTAACAGCTAGTCATCGAAGTAATACCCCCTCTCCTTCCCTCTGGACATGAATTCATCCCTGTGATATCGAAATACACCAATTATATCGGCTAGATACACTTGCATATACATACATTTATAAATGTATTATTATACTTGATTCGAGATATGCCAAAATCGTATTAAATTAATATCGAGTCAAATTTATTTATATTCCTTAGTTTTAAGCGTATCATATTCTCTGTATTTTTATTAGACATTTAGGTTTTTACGTTTCTTGCTTTTTAAGACGCTTGATATGTACAATTTTCTTGTCGATTTATAGACGTAGACGGCTTCATAAAATATAGAAACTTGTGGGCAGACACACCTTGATCGTCATGTTCCAACCCACGATCTGCATTCCAACAATCGAGTATAAGTATCGATACCTCGCTGAAATATTAAATTTAATGGATATAGTTTGAACAAGCCGAAATTCTAGAGAAAAAAAAAGTTAGAGACAAAATATTTCCAGCCGGCTCACGAAGCAACTTAAACGCTTGTGCATAAATAGATACCTACCTACCTTCAAAATTCCTCAGACTAGTTTTAAATGTAACATATCACCAGTTGAATCTCATTACTTACAAGGGTATGAGATTACGGACTTGGGTTAAACTAAAAAACTAATATTAACTTTGTTTCTCTCTGAAAAATTCGTTACTCTAGATACCGAGTCGATTTAGAAAACATATTACATTTTGGATAGCTATTTTATGGGAACAAATTTGACAAACCGACATAGCAATGTAAGGACTTGGGTAAAGAATATTTCAGGAAGAAACAAATTCAATATTCGTTTTTCGCAACTCAAGAAGCTCTAAAATCCGAATTTAAAAAATGAAAAATACCAAGCACTCTCCAAAAATCAAATCCTGGATCCGAAAATACCTACTCCATCCTTCGTTGATGAGCTAGTGATTCCTTGTATTTGATATACCAAAGATGAACTTAATTTAAGTAAGGTAAGCAATCTAACTTATTTCTGAGTTTTCTCAATTTACTCATATTTTCATATATGCAGTATATCCTCCGACACGATAGCTTAACAATTCCTGTTCTATCCTTTTTTAGACAAGTTCTTTTTTCTTCTGTCACCTTTCTCTCTCACCGGACGTTGCCATTATGAACTAGATGACCTAGGTGCAGTTTACGTTGCATAACCTGGAGAAGTGCACCAGGAAGGCCTTCCACTGGAGTTTTACTGTTCGCTGGACAGGAAGCTGCGGGAATTCCGGTCGGCTGGCGTCACCTAATCCCTCAACGGGGATAGCCACTCTTTCTTCCTTATCTTCCTCGCCCAGCTTGATCCGGCGCTTAGACCGGGGTGTCCGTCTTTGTTCGCTCCTCAGTCCGGCTCCTTTTCGCCTCTTTAATCCGAAAATATTTAAAAAACAAGTGTTTGTTTTTTTAGTTAGACCTTTGAGCAAGAAGAAAGGTAATATTTATACTTTTTTTTTGGCATAATGCAGTACGACCGCTAGAGTATATTTTGCGCCTAAACAATAATTAAGGGTCAAGATTGTAAACTAATATTTATTCCTAGACCTGCTGATTCTTTTCAAGTATGATGGTGAGATCAATTGATGTCTTTCGTATAACTCTATCCTAAACTTTATGAATATGGACTTAACTGGTTCTTCGATCTTTCTGGTTCGAGAACTTAATCGCTTTATTTGCTTCGGAGATCTTCTTTAACAGTTAAAAATAATAGTCCGCGTTACAGACAGCTTTATATCAAATTATTAACATCTGCCTAAAACTTTATGAATGGCTTCATCTCATGTAGACCTACAACTTTTTTATCTACGAAAATTCTCAGAAATGTGACATTTAATGGGATACAAAAAACTCATTGATGCTTATTCGCTTTCTACTTGAATCATATGATACTTTAATCACAAATTCGAGAGAAGTGATGGCTTACAAAAATATTGTGCCGTTTGATCTATATTACATTATTTTTACATTTCGTGGGTGGATGCCATGGCAAACTACCCAATACTTTAGTAGGCCACTTTTTTCCTCGAATTTGCGATCAAATTATCTTACGATTCAAGTGGAAAGCAACCGTGTCTTCATGAGTTTTTTAGACAAAATTTACCGTTCTCCTTATTAAAAACACTACTTTTCCGAGAATTTTCGTAAATCGAAACGTTCTTGCTAGCGATAAGATAAAGGCATTCAAGAAATTTTACACTGATGATAATAAGTTGATAAAAAGGGATCTGTAATGATATCAATTAATTTGGTTGTTATACCGATATCATTTCTAAATATAGTTCCTCATAATTAGGCTCCTCGCATCAATGCCTTATTAGTGATAAAATATAAGTTATTGATATTATTTATTATAAGTATTATATTTATTATATTGTATGCGCAGTATATCTATGTATGTGCATCTTCCTCGTGATTAAATTTTGATGTGCAAAGTATAGGTATATTTATTTTTTTATAATCTTTTTTTTAATCTGTATGTCTATATTTATTGTTATAAAGTCTTATATGATGAATGTTATGCTTTATATGCCAATACCAGTATAATACATAGGACCTACTTATTTCCATATTGTTTAGCTATTTCTTTACTAAACAAAATTTTCTGCGAATTATTCGTACGGGCCAACTAATTTAGTTTATTATTTTTATTTAGTATTTATCTTATGATTTTATTAAGTCTCTAAATACTTGTAAGTAAATAACTAATATTTAACTAATTAATCAAGATAAAATTAAGGATTCAAAATTTAGACTGAATACAGTTAACTCAATTCAACAGCCTAACTTCATAACAAAATACCTGCCAACATCAGTTCTTATGTCGCCACGACAGAAATAATGCTTACGTTAGTAAATTTGATCCTGTCCGTTGTAAAGTGTCGATGTGGCTTCGTTGCCTGAATTTATTGATTCGATACGAAGGACAGATGCCACACCGTAAACATGTGTTTAAAGGTATTCCATCATTATATTTGTCTTGTAGAAATTACTTTAATTAATTTGTTTGTCGTTTTATATAAAATGGTTGAATAGTTTTGAAAAAAAAATTGAGTTAATTTTTTGTAATTACTTCATTCTTATATCATTTTTTAAAATAAAATATTATAAGAACTAACAGAATATGATTTATATAAATATATTATCTACTCCGCAAAAAATAAATAATAATGATAAACACTGTAACTGTTGGAATTATTAGTCACCATTACTTCGTCGAAGGATAACGGAGTTCCAATTGGTTCCATTCGGAGTAGTGCTGTTCGGATTGGATATAGTAGGTACTATCGTTATCAAAAACATAACTTTTTCTATTAATAATTTAAAATATAAATTTATGATTTAGATATGAGATAAAAAGTTTGTAAAACCAATGGAATTTGATGTTTACAGCAATTTTTATTTCGCCTAACTTGTTTCTGTTTAGTTCTGAGGATATATAATCCTGAAATACAATAGGGGTATTCACACTTGTAAATGCTTAATGTGTTATTATGCTAAGCAGTCACCACAACATTTGAGTAAATGGTAAATGACCTGTCTGTGCTAATGTGCTAAAGTGTTATCAGTTATTGTAAAGTTATACTTGTACTCAAAACAAAGTTTGTGAATTCATGATTGATCTGCTAACGTCTTGATATATTTTTAAAATTCCAAAGTGAAATAAAAGGTTGAGTTACCGTATTATTTGGTTAAAAAGGCTAGAAGGCAGAAATGAAGAAAAACTAAGAATTAAACACTACATAAAAATCTTGGAATAACCTTCTCTGTGTATTTACGAAGTTAGCACAACTTTACAGGAGCCCAGACTGCGTTAAATTCGTGTGTGCTAGGGCCCATGTTTAACACACATTTCATAAGTAAGTTTCTCGATTTTAACACATTTAAGTGATTTACAATACATAGAACCACTAAAGGATCCAGGATTTAATTTTGGGGGAGGCTTCAACCCTAAAGATCTTTTTTTTTGTATGTATATATTAGGATAATTACTTCGGAAGAAAGAAAGAAACTAACTACCTATATGAAATGGTGTTTAAATGATTCTTTAAGTCCTATTAAATGTAATTATACGAACAATTATACTTTTAGAGATAATTTTTTTCTTTAAACATGGTTAATTTTACCATTTTGGACGGGGGGGAGGGGGTTATCAGCCCGAAAGCTCTCCTCCTTTTCGTAGAACCACCTGTGCATAGAACTGTTTGCATGAACGGGTTAGCTAGTTTTATTTTATTATTTATTACTACAGCTGAATAAACTGTTCTGTCGTTAATTAATGTGTGTTCTGTCTAGAAAAAAGACTTTTCGAGATTATTTTTCCGACTTCTGATCATAAAAAAATTAAATAAAAGTGCGTACATTGCTATAAGTAGAGCCGAAATTTCATGTTACCTCTTATCGCCCGCTACGTGTCAGACGACAGATCACAGGTGCTATATCTGGAATATCCATGGAATGCATTAAAAGAACCGGTTGCTATCGGACGGTACCGGTTCTCCTGTAGCGGTCGAGTTCGTTGATGACCTCATCATCATCATTCCCCCCTCCACCCCCACCTGAGATCTATCATCTCCACCGACAGCTTAATTGAGACATCCCGGCCTCCCTCAGCTCCCCGCTCTCTTATTTGTTTTATTTCTTCTTCCTTTTTTTTTTTCTTCTTCCTCCCCCGTTATTTAAGCATTCAAACACCAATGGAGATGGCGTAATATGAATCTCATTCCTTTTTGATAAGTGGTTCTCTAACCGCAATATTGCCGATGCTGTACGAACCACCTCTGACAAGAATTTGTTTTAAACACTTATTTTTTCCCCGATAAAACAGACTTTAATCATCATCATAATAATTATTAACGTTAAAGTACTCGCGTATACGCGTACTATTAAATATTTCTAGTTGTTCTTGATTTTTTAAAATTCTTTTTAAGCACAGTTTACATTTTAATGCTGTGAAAAAATGCGATAAATACTAATAAGAGAAATACTCATTATAAATGAAAAATTAATAATAATAATTAATTTTTTTACAGGCAATCAAGGTCTACTTACATAGTATTTTATATAGCTTTTTTCAGAGTAATTTTATTAAATTTAAGTTATGGACATTTATAATAGTGTTCAGAGATCACATTCGCACTCTATGTACAATGAATAAAATAAATTATACAGAAAAATATCAGAGTAATTATGGTTACAAAAAAAAAAAAAAAAAAAAAAAAAAAAATAGCCCTCCAAAATGAAATCCGAAATCCGTTAGTGTGTAGATGCACAGATACAAATTATTAATAAAACCAAATAAAATTTTAAAACAATTTATATATAGATAGATAGAAAATAACCTTTACTCTCTTACAAGGTCCCTTCAGAATAACAATTTTGAACAAAAAAACTAAAATCATATCTGGCCAAACACCACATTAATAAAAATTAAACACTATATACAATAATATCAATGACAATATATAAACAACAGAAAATAAAAACATTTTGAATAAAATGTGTATATAAATATATATATATATATATATATATATATATATATATATATATATATATATATATATATATATATATATATATATATATATATATATAATTGTTATATATATTACAATTATTCTATTTAGCATGCTTTTTACGATTGTCATGGTATGTTCAAAACAGGAATGTGCATAAATACACAACACACACAGATATATTTTTAGGATTAGTAGGATTAATTAGGATTAGCAGAATTTTAGTGAAGAAAAATAATACAACCTGCCACAATCAAGGGCATTGAATATTATGTCTCCATGTTTACATTCATACACTTTATATACTTATATATATTTTATTTAAATTGTAATAAGACAATAATAAAATAAAAATAAAACAACTAAATACAAATAAAAAATATTTTAAAAAGAAAAAACTAGTACATTGAATGAATAATAAAGATATATATATATATATATATATATATATATATATATATATATATATATATATATATATACACTTGTCACGCATTCATTCTTTCATTCCTATGTACAATATTTACATTCAGCTTAGGGAACTCTTAACTATGGCCGATCTCGTGTAAAAGGCAAAGCACAGCTCAAAGATATCCCAGCGCTTCTTTCTCAGCCGCATCACTGAATGAAAGCGCTAAAGTTATATATATATATATATATATATATATTGCATGAAGACATTTTATTTAAGGGGTGACGGTAAATGGGTTTCCTTGGCACAGATAAATCGAAACCTGTTGCATTATACATGAGAGGCCCTTTATAGCTACACTATACCGCTAGTTTATATCGCTGAGGTTGTAATCCTTGTCCCAAGCTACAGAGTTGCTTTGTAGCTGTGTAGGGCCTTAGCATCCCCGTAACCAATCGCTCCTTTGAAAACGTAGTTATCTATTTATTGCTTCGTTCTATTGGATAGTTAAAGTTCTTCTCAGGCTGCACCCATGGTGAAAGTAAAAATGACAGCTAAAGAAACAGTTCGAATAGAATCGGCGGGCAATCAGGCTCAGTTATCTCGAAAGAAGTATTTAAGGGGTGACGTGTGTCACACCGAATGAGACTTATATGTTGTTGTTTTTTTTCATTTATAGCTATAACCAATACCATAACTTATATTTAAACCTAAACCTGACATCGACTGTAAACTGTTAAAATCAGGGTTTGAAACGTTTAAAAAATCTCTTTTTTAACTGTTTCAAGGAAACAATTTTTTAAATAATTGTACAAAGAAGCTTCTTTGTAGTAACATCGTGGGTTTATTTGTAAATGTTTTATTTAAGGTTTTAAATTTTTTATTTATTGAAGAATATAACATTCTATCATTTGGACATTGGTTTTAGAAAGGTAAGATCGCATTAACATTAATTTATTTTTTTTTTAATTTTTAAGTTCCATGGCCATAGTCCTTCCGAAATAACAGAAAAAAATTTGAAAATACACTTTTCAGACATATTGAAATCTATTTACAATAGAAGTTAACTTTTAGTTACAAGCTCTGATAATACGTGATACATTTTGTTTAATCGGGTTATCTGAGTTTTTCGATGTAGGTCATAAAATTAAATTATTAATAGTGTACAATGTATCTAAAAAAAATTATATATTAAGGTAAAAAGTACGATCAACTACTTTTGAGAGAGAAAAATGTTAAATAGTTTAATGAATTTTAATTTGTTACGATTTTATTGGAGAAAGGACTATTTTAGAAAAAAATAAAACGCTAAAGTTTTATGTTGAAAATAGACGATTTTGCCAGCGAAACGTTGACAAATCAATAAAATGAATTACATTTAATATATGAACAACCATCGAAGCTATTGATATAGTAATAATATGACAATAAAAAAAATGGCATGTTTGTAAAATGACTAGCGGTGATCCCAAATAAGAAAGAACAAATAAAATGGGTTCTTGAAAAAAAAATAATTTTAACCTTTTTTTGTTGTTTGTTCAAAATAATGGTTACTGATTAGATTCCCTTTGCTTTGTTATATATTTACTTTGCTTAAAAATATACTAATCCGGTTTCGATAAGTTCGTTTATCGTATGAGGGTTCATGAGATATTGAATGAGGTGTCAAGTTCATCGCCCGATTGGTATTTTTCTGAATGAAACCGTAAAATAGGGACGTGCTAGTGAATGGATGGGGTAATCGTAGCGAGATAACCGTCACCGAATGACCATCATAACCAGTCAGATAAAATTTATTGCTCAGATTAACAGTTCCCACCTCCGCCCGAACCAACTCTCTTCTCTTCATTCTTTAAGTAAACAAACGCTTCCCTCGATCCTTATGCACTTCTCTTATTCGTTTCCGAATCGTCTCATTATCGATTCCTCTTTCCCCTCACTATTTCCTCAAGCGCGCGCTCCGTTCGGATCTTAATCTGTTGCGATGGGATGCAAGACAAGGAGGAAGATTGGATGTCAGTAGCAATCAGTTCCTCCTTCCAGGATACGCTCCGTGAATTCTTATCCAGTCCTTTGTAGGTCTCTCGGATCGGCGGATAACTTATTCCAGGGATAACTCCAAAACTTTTCGAAATCGGATTTAGGAGTTGCTTTGTAAAACAATTTGTTGACATCTTCATTTATGAAAACCAACTTACAGTTTGAGAAAACTAATTTTCAACCCAAAAAATCCCTTTAACATAATAAGAGATAAATAATCTTTCAAGATTATTTTTCTCGAGATTTATTTACTTTCAATTTAAAAAAATACATTATGACTATCTGCGTCTAATTCACATGGTAGATTAATCAATAAAGAAATGATAATATAATATGAAAATAAAGAACTGTAATTATAAAAAAGCGGTCTTAATTCTTTTTTAATCGGTTGATTACAATAGTTTATAAATTTCAATAGGTTATATCTTTGCTGATTTCGATAGTTTTTATTTTGCAGAGAATTTAGAATCCTTAAGAATTATAATTTTCTTCATATTTTTCTCCTGGATTTAAATCAAATTCGGATTTGAGAGTAGTTTTGTCAAACAACTTGGAGATAAATAAAATTAATTTTTAACATACAAAATCCATTTAAGACAAATCTTCGTATAATAGTCATTCAAGAATTGTTTTTCTGGATATTTTATTTTTTTCAATTTATAAAATATAATATAATTATTTGGATATAATTCTCAAGGTGTATTAGTTAGTGAAAAATGATAATTTAATATGAATGAATGGAACTGGCATTATGAAAAAGCGGAATTAATTACTTTTCTATTGTTCGATTACAATTGTTTAAAAATTCCAATAGGATCTATTGAATAGAGTGTATCTTTACTAATAATTGTCCCATTTTCATGATTTTTTATTTTTTATTTTATAGGTAATTTAGAAATCTTCGAATCAATTTAGCATTTATTTTCTTCATAACTTCTTTATTGACTCTTCAGGTTTACAAAACTCTTTGCTTATTTTTCGGCACTAAATAAAGGATAATCTTAACGTATTTTTCTTTTCGTAGGTTTTTTCTATTTATTGTTGCTATAGAATATTTTTCTTTCCTTCTATCATTATTATTTTGTTTCGCTCTTCTACTTTAAGCACACCAGTGAATTTTTGAAGTGTTTTTGCATTTGGATTAAAATATCTTAGAAATTAAAAAATCGGACCTGCACACTGCAAGCGAGGTAAATGTTTTTAGTATTTCATCCTCTTTGTAATGAGATATTATTCATTGTATGTTAATGCCACGCCGTGTTAGAGAGGCGAAGTGGGAAAAAGAAATTCTCACTGGTGTGTCCAAAGTAGAAAACAGCCTTTAATTATTTTTATATTTATGTATATTTAAATATGTGTGTGTATATGTTATGAATGTAGTAATTGAGCAATAATTTTAAATGCCCTTGATTATGATTTTTTACTGGTTTTATTTTTTTTTTTTCAATAAAAATTGTATTGTAATAAAGGAAGTAAATAAAGGAAAAATAATCTTCGTCCTAATCATTCCATTACATGAAGTAATAAGAAATATATGGCTTTCATACTGAAGAAAGCCCAAACCAAGCCCTTTTATTATTGATTTATAAAGATAAATAATATAATGCTTTATTAGTTTTAAAATTGTTTTTTTTTTTTTTTTTTTTTTTATTGGTTTGTTGTTAAATATTACAATCTGTCTCAATAAAGGACATTTATAATAGAGTTCTGAGAACACATTCACACCATATTTACACAGTTTTAAAATAGAACTATTTTTCCACATTTTCGATTTGGTCCGTGGTTCAGAACCCTTTTTATCGAATTTTCAACATCCGCCTAAAACTTCGTAAATAGTTTCATCTCATCGTAACCTACAACTATTTTATTTACAAAAACTCTTGGAATTGGGGCGTTTTCAATCTGGAGGTGAGGGGGACAAACTTCGTCAATTTAATTAGGTACTAAAACTCGTAAATACTCATTTTCTTTCTACTTGGATCGTATGATTCTTTGATCAAAAAATCGAGGAAAAAGGTGGGCTTCAAAAATATTGAGCTGTTTGGCGTGACCTACACCCCTAAATTTTAAAAATAACGATGTCGTATAGGACAAATGGGCCAATATTTTTGTAGGCCACCTTTTTTCTCGATTTTGTGATCAAATCATCTTATGATCCAAGTAGGAAGTAAATTGGTATTTACGAGTTTTTAGTAGTTAATGTAATAGACAAAGCTTGAGCCCCTCCAGATTGAAAACGCCCCAATTCCAAGAGTTTTCGTAAATGAAATAGTTGTAGGTTACGATGTGATGAAATTCTTTACGAAGTTTCAGGGGGAAGTTAATAATTCGATAATAAGGGGTCTGTCCAACGGACTATTTTGTGACGGAACTACCACTATTTTCGGTACCCAAAATGTTTGTATCACTATAATCTTAAGATGGTTAGCTAATTTTTGTTTCATTTTCCGAACGGAAATATATACGAGAAGAAAACTGAGAGGAGTGGAATTGAAGTTGGTAAGGGGGGACCGGAAGGAGCCAGGTCGGCCAACTTCAAATATTTACATTGCACTTGGGCTCTTTAGCCTTCCGGTTATGAATAGGTAAAAACTTTCGTCTCGTCTCTTCTGTATCCGTCTCTTGTGCTTTTTTAATATTTTAAACCGTCTCTCCTCCGGTCTCTGGTTTTCCCTTTGTGTCGAGGTAAGGGGGAAAAGAAAACAACTCTTTTGAGTAAGAGGCATATCCGAGGAGCCATCGACGGAATAACTTCAGTTAGGACTATCGTGGTTAAAGAACTATTACCAGAACACTCATTATGATCTAAGCCGTGTGTGATCGACGGAGACTGGGGATCGGTAAACATTTATTTTTTTTTAAATAGTAGTTCTGCGGTAAAGATGAAATCATTGAAAAAAAGTTTAAAAAACAGATACAATCGATTCACATCTTCTGATCGCGCTCACGCAGAAATTTGTATTTTTACTACAATTTTAAAGATTTTTCAACTTATCACCATCCAAATATAATAACTAATAAAATATGAAACTCTTGTTATAAATCTATATGGTTCTAATTCACAACTATTTCGGCTATTATGTTCGGATGGTAATTAAAAATGACGGTCAAAATATAAGTTTTGCCAAACCCAAAGCATATAAACGATCGGAAATTATGATCCGATTTGATTTTTTTTTTCTTTCCTTATTTCTATAAATATCTTATAATTGGAAAAAACATTATTGATGTTATCCGATTCACTCAAAATTAGCCTCGGTTAAACAATCCAGTAAAATTATATAATCTTTTGACGAGCTTATAATGTACAATTAATGATCCATTTTCCATACTTGACTTAATTCCACATCAAATTTTCACAAACTGATGAAAGTTGAATATATATATAACGAGAACAATAAACCGAAGGGTGGCCACGCTGGTTCGTGGTAACGAGATGTATCCGATGCCCGCCCAATTTAGAAAACTATCTTTGCCACATAAAGATAAAAAATATACAAATAATTATTGCTCTAGTGTTACATTCCTGCAATTTTTTGTATTTTATGCAACCTTTAATCTAGGAAAGACGATGTGTATTAAAATTTCTAGTCAGTTTGAGCCTAGAGGAAAAATACTGAGGTGGATAAATCGCTGAGCGGTTAGTTATCTACTGCATTTTGAAATATGATTAAAGTCAACCTTTACAAAGCTCAGAAGAAAACAGTTGGAGGATTCTTAAGAAAACTGATTAATAAAATTAGCGAGAGAAGTTTTTAAAAGAAATGCAAAAGTTTAAAGTTAAAAATTTTCAGAGTTTTATTCTAACGAAATGGAAATAACCACAATTACGAGACTTGTGTTATTATGAGGCAAAAATGTGAGACTCCATTTTCTACATTCATTCCATATCCCAATCATGTCTCTCCAAGAACATCTGTGCTACAAATATTAAGAGAATTCTGCGGCTGACAACGCTTGTACCCTGGCAGCAAGTGTGCAATGAACTACGTGGCCAGGAAACAGAACGTAAGTACCGCCCCAGAATGGATTACGGTGAAATAATTGGAGCTGAAGACTCCATAGAATACCTGATGGCTCGGGCGAGAACAATCTCATGGTGTCGAGATCTCTGCCTCTTTGTGGAGGGTATAATGGAAAGCCGCTTCAATGCTAGAAGCTCTTCGTTCCAAAGGACTTCGTCTGCGAGCAACAGTTGGCTTTCGTTGAGTCCATTAAAATAGGGATTACTTATAAGGCATACGTGTTATCTTATGAGGAGTCCTGATCATAAAGCAAAAAATATAACTTTCAGATATAATATAAAATATATATATATATATTTATATATATTTTTGGGGAACAATATATACTCTGTCTATAAAACGGTAGTATAGCTTTTCATACTTTCAGATGAGATGGTTTGTGATGTGTAAAGGTATCAAACGAAAGAGAATTTCACGGAGAATTGACGAAACCCGATTTCGATCCTTCAATTCCTATAACAGCTTTCATAAAAGTGAATGAAAAACTCAGATAGTTTCAAAGTCATGATGCTTTAATGTGTGAGTTCTCGTGAGCTGTATACTATATATTGTATATAAGTAGCCGGCAGCATTCCAGGAGCAATTTATTTATTCATAATCACTTATTATTTGTTAGTATAGTTTTTCATGGATGTGTAAGAGTATTAAATACTAAAAGGTGTTTTGAGGGATAAAGAATATAAAGTCCCAAATATAGTAATATGCCCGAGATTTATAAGGCCACTGACTATATAGACACACTATTGAGTATACCGCTCTGACAGCTATCCCTTGTAAACCAATATACTCCCCCTCATCCCTCCTGACCCCAATATTTGACCCTTCGGCCAGCCCTCCGACCTTCATAATCTCCAAAGGCCTTCATCTAGTGTCACGGTATTCGGTTTCAAGTCAGCGCTTATATTTCAAGGTTCTTCCGATGATCAATATGTAGGCCCCTGGCGTTCACGCCAAAAAAGCAATGAAGTACCAAAACAAATTTTATCTTACTGATTTATTTTTAAAGGAGGCTTTTATTTCCAGAGGGAACTATAATAATTATTAACAATTTTTCAGAAAATGCTAAAAACTATATTTTATATTCCAATTATAATATCAAAATATTTATTTTTTATCACGCGTAATAATTATTCACAACGCAGTCATTATAAACATTTTTTATTTGTGAAGACGTTTCAATGCAAACAATGTGGGTCATCATTGAGTACTTGAATATCTTCAGTGCTCGAACCACGCCCTGGTGATGATCCACACGTTTGGCTTGAAACGTCGGCACAAATAAAAAATTTTTATAATGACTGCGGCCTCAATAATTATCACCCGTGATACGTAGAACAGTCGATTAGGTTCCTTCAATAATTAATTTTTTTATGTCATTTGCCAAAAGGTTTTTTTTTTCTTTTGTGGGTGGTTGAACCATCGTTTTGAAGACTATCTTCTTGACATAAATAAATAGCTATATCCCTCAAAGATGTAAGGAAAAACGTTATGAAGAAAAATAAATATATTTGCTCATAACTCAAATAGATAATTAGATAGTTCTCCAAATTTCCTACAGAATTAAAAAAAAAATATTAAATTCTATTATTTTCAGATAAGATGCTATTATAATAATTTTTACACATATTTTTGTCTAATAATTGAAATAATTGTAATCGATCAAGGATAAGGAGATTAATTCCTCCATCAAAACACATTTATTTTGCATGTTTGCGCATTATATCACAGTTTGTTAACTGGTCATGATTCGCACTGTACAATTCAATTTTTTTTCGACTAATGTAAACATATTGTAAAAACTGTCTATGCAAACATCAGGAAACCTAGAAAAGATCTCTCTTAAATGCTGTACCACCTCTATGTTCTTTTTTACCTTCTATTCCCTTTTTCTCGGCGACAAATGTAACTTATGTATGATATATGGTTAACAAATAAATTTAAATGATTTAATGTTTTATAGAATCAATTTGTTGTTTTTTTTTTTACGATGTCATTCACAGATCCGACCCTCCATTCATTTATCCCCTCTCCTACGGAGGTGTGACCTCTTAGAGTTGATGAAACAACCCCCTACAAAATCGGCCCCTCACCCCTCGTGGGGGATCGGAAGTTTTTTTTTATGAGCTACTAAAAATTGACATTTATAACTGTGTCCCATAACGAGCCTATGTCGCGTTAGTATCTTTCTGTATCACGAATTTATCAATCTGGTATTTTATTTGTTTTAAGCGCTCAATTTGATAAGCGCAATTTTTCGTAAAATACATCGAACTTACCAATCTATGATTTGGTTATAATATAATATATATATATATATATATATATATATATATATATATATATATATATATAATAATATATAATATATTGTCTCTAATTTAATTTTACTCAGCGACTTACTTATATTTCCTTAAATCTGGCTGAAGATTGTTTAAAAATATTTATTTATGAAAAACGATTGTACATTGATATTTATACGATTCAAGGATTAGCTATGTACCATACCCCTAATCCACTAGAGCAAAGAAATAACTGCAAACCATACAATTTGTGAGGGGCAAAATAATTAGAATTGTTACTATATAAATCATCCCATTTTTTAAATTTGTAGTACTAAATATATAATGTAAACAATTTCAAAATATGCTTATATCACACTAACACTTTGATCCGAATTACACGTATTTCTGACAATTATTATGAGATAAAACATTTTTCCAATGTTACTTCATCGATTCATCGGATATATGAATAATAATGATATGAAGGTGTTTATTTGCTGTAGACGACTTCAGTATTTTTCCGCCATGCACATGTGTGATATTGTTTTTTCGTACTTAAATATTATATTAGGTTATAATTTGAAAAATTTGAAAATGTGGAAGGAGATGGTCCGGGGTGGCGGTCATGAATAGACTAAAATAGTGGCAAAACTATTTTATTTCAAGCCAACGTTTCAACCCGACTTTGCAGGTCTTCTTCAGAGCTAGAACGGACAAGATAAAAAAGAATATAGAAAATTGTGAAAGTTACATAATATTTAGATAAAAATTAACAAGACGAATATCGCTGAAGATGACGAATATCTCCTTCCTCTAAAATACAACGGTCAACTATTAAGTATTCTCTATAGTAAAATATTTTGTGTACTTCTAAAAACATGATGTCATCATGACATCAGATTCGTCCCTAAATTGGAGTAAACGATACCATCGAGGAGTTCAGCGCTGAGTTTGGAACCTTGCCCAGTATTCTATACATTAACATAGCTTTTAAAGCTATCGCTCGTTGCTCGAGGCTAGAACGCTTGCTTGTTAACGCCACCGGAAGCCTGGATAAGATAACACCCCTTGAATTTCCGGAAAGAGTTTATTTTAATTAAAATGGAGGGCGGATGGTCCAGAGAATTCGGGCGGGGTTGCCATGGTGACGGGGCATCAGGTGTTTTCTTCCCGATAACTGTTTTAACCGACCAGCAAATGTTTTTGTGTATTTGTAAATTTCATGTCTGAAATTTAAAGAACAAAAAATATTAATTCTGATCCAACATTTCAATTCTTCATTTTCAGGTTAGAATATTTGTATTCCTCTTTTTTTCTTTTTTTTTTTAAATTGAGTACGATGTAATAAAGGTTTCTGTATTTTATCATCTGTATTTTTAAAGTATTGTCTGCAACTTAATCTATGCGAGATGTACATTTTATGCTTTATAACTCGCACAAAGATGTCGAAGTTTTAACCACTTCTGCGAAACTTAAAAAACGAATTTATTCCAAAAACAAATGAACGATCAAATTCTATTTTAGTTTATTATATCTCACAATCATATTAAGCAAGTTTAGGTTGGTTCTAAGACTACCTAAATGTTTTTGAACATCCTCCAATCGTATTTGAAAATGAAATGACATCTTTTACGGGATGAACACACTTTGTCCATATGAATTTATGTTTGTACTTTTATGTATTTTTTTTTATACTTTTATATACTTGTACTATATCCACTTATAAATTTGAGTAGTATACACTATGGCGGTTTAGATGAAAAGAACGTGTTATTTCTAGACTAGATAACAATCACCTAATCAAAAAACACTAGCTTCCTCCTGTAGCTTTTAATTAGTCAATTTAGTCAAACCATCTAGCCATTGAATGCTTTAATTATTATAATTTAAATATTTATAGTTTTATTTAATTTAGGCATTTTGATTGAATTTTCGTAGGTAATGATGGTGATCCATTGTGTAAACAGTGGACACTGCTCAACTGTTTTGTAATGCCCTTGTTTGAATAATTATACTAATATTTCTAGAATTTATATCAAGAAGTTATTTTCATAGACAGGAACCATTTTCTATATTATTTAGGACGCACCTTCGAGAAAAAAAAGTTAAATAAAGTACAGAGTATTTTGTTAACTACAAGGACAAGATTTTAGTCTTGTAGAAGGGACTGTAATTATTTTTCCTAAATACGAGAAAATGACTATAAATAGAAACTGGATGAGAGATCTTTCGTGATTAAATAATTTATCGCTGATACCCAAATTGATTTCCTGATAGATACATTTTATTTTTTACAAACTCTAAGAAATATACGAATTTTTAAAAATAAAATAAATAATTTACATACACGTTTCACAATGTTGCCGTACCTATTCAACTTAGGTTGAGTGGTGTAACGTCACTAAAAGCTATTAACCTACCTCAGTACGTCTATTGTTAAACCCTGAAACGTTATCTATATACACAATTATCTCAAACCTGCTCCAACCGCTTCGAGTATATGCGGTAAGCTGGAAACCGTTCAAACTGATTGGATGTTATAATAATTAATCTAAACAAATTTGTAAATTTATTTATAAATTTGTAATTATATTAATTTCTTACTTTATATTGTTGCTTAAAAATAAAATCGAATTATATTTTTGTGGAAACAAGTGTATACTTACAGGAAAAATAACTGAAAAAACAAAATAAAACAAAGTTGTTGAAATCGTATACTTGTATTATTAAATGCTTAATAAACAGTTAATATTTATTGATATTTAGTAATAACTTCAATAAATGGGGCTGGACTTCTCAGAACGACTTTACTTTGCGCAAACTTTTTGCTATTCCTGAGATTTGCTTCTTTATGTCCCATTATTTACGGGGCAGGGAGTTGAATTAATGGAAATAATAATTCATAGTTTTTTTTAACACGAATAACAAACAACACTAGAAGTAAAGTTACTACGTCAGGACTACTTTCTTAGTAATTCCTACTTTTTTCGAGAAACATAATCGTCTAAAAGAGTCTATAAATAATATAATAGAGATTCTGCGGTGATCTCTCCTGGTTGTTGAAAACTGATTACTTTAATACTAATTCTTAGCTAATACTAGTTATCTTGGACAAAGTTTGGGCCGAGAAACTTGACGGTGCTAAAAGGCATTTATATTTTGATAGTAACAGTTTTTATTCTCATACGTTTTTTTGACCTTGTTTTCGGGGAAAAACTCTTTTTTATAAAAAATAATAATAATAACTCTTTTATTATTATTGAGCCCCATATAGCCCCATATAGAGATATAGCCCCATTTATTGAAGTTATCACTAAATATCAATAAATATTAACTGTTTATTAAGCATTTAATAATACAATTATACGATTTCAACAACTTTGTTTTTTTTTTTCAGTTATTTTTCCTGTAGGTATACACTTGTTTCCACAAAAATATATTTGGATTTTATTTTTAAGCAACGATATAAACGAATAAATCAATATATTTACAAATTAATAAATATAATTATATTGATTAATTATATAATAATTACAAATTACTATTAATAAATAGTGCTGCTGACCGCATCTATTGTTTGTTTTTTTATTTTTATTATTATTTTTTATTGGTATATAATTAAATCTGTACCTCTAGCATTTGACAATGATGAGTCTACATATTAATCATTATTTAAAGACACTTTTATATATTATAAATACTTTTTTAAGTATTTTCCATTATTTACGGGACATGGAGTTGAATTAATGGAAATAGTAATTCATAGTGTTTTTTAACACGAATAACAAACAACACTAGAAGTAAAGTTGTTAGGTCAGTAATTACTACTTTGTTCGACAAACATAATCGTCTAAGAGTCTATAAAGATAACATAGAGATTCTGTGGTGATATCCCCTAGTTGAAAACTGACTACTTAACTACAATACCTTGAACAAAGCTTGGGTCGTGGAACTTGACGGTGTGAAAAGGCATTTATATTTTGATTGTAACAGTATTCTTTTATCATATGTTTTTTTGAATTGTCATTGGGAAATAACTCGTTGGATGTACAGTAAGACATCAAGTTGTTTTTTTATTTTCTCATGTTGTACTCTCGTATGGCTGATTATGTTGATATGAGAATATTGGCGGAATAAATTACTTTATTTTATTTTATTTTTTACTGGTTAATACAAAGCTACCAATCTTTGGATAATAATAACATCCAGTTATTAAGTTACCCGGTTACGCAGTTTTTTTAACGACATGGACATAACGATCCATAGCAAACTAACTCGGCCAACTACTCGACTTCTCGACTCCGGTACAGACCTAGGAGCGTTGGTTCTCCTTGACAAAGGAAGCCCGGATGAATGGGAAATTCCAAAGCGGCGGGACAGCACGTGGCCGTGTGGGCTTTGCGCACGCGCGGCACCCCAGCAGCTACTAACTACCACCATCAATATTTCTTCTTCCTGAACTCTATGGCCAAATTACGCTTCCTTTTTTTCTCTTCTTGGGCAAGGATGACTTCTTACCATGGTATACCATCGGAATGGAAAAGAATTCTTGTAATGTTCCTCTTCAGCGGAGGTCCTGTATTCCTCAAATTTTTATTTCTGGGACTGTGTCATTATTCTTCCTTTATCGGACTACTAGGCGAAGTTCACATGGACGTTTACTAGCAGGAACATATATTACTTACTGTACTTAAGGAACATAATTTATTTGTAAAATTTACAACAATATTTAAACAAAATAGGACTACCAAATGCAAACAGAGAAGTATAACGATATGAAAATATTTGTAAAAAAAAAAAACCGCAATCTTCGTTACAGACGCTTCGGAGGATTCCCGGTTATCGAAGAGGAAGCAAGGCTTGAAACAAGTGGGTTCGGATACCTCTGAAGTTTATTATGTAAGAATACGTATTTAAATATGAAGTTGAAGGTTTTTACAACTATTATTACATTCATACATGAAAATTCTTATAATTTCGTACATATTTAATCTATAACAATGTGATTATATACATTAGCTAACTAAATAGTCCGTGGTACATACCACTTTTTATCAAATTCGTAAATAGCTTCATCTGATCGTAAACCTAAAAATATTTTATTTACAAGCGGAACATTTTTAATGGAGATCGGCAAACTTTGTCTATTTAATTAGTTACTAAAAACTCATGAATAACCATTTGCTTTTCTCTTGAATTGTAAGATGATCACAAAATAGAAAAAAAAATAAAATAGGTGCGGCCTACAAAAATATTTGGACGTTTGGCCTATATATCCTCGTTATTTTAATTTTTTCGGGGTGGAGGTCACGCCAAACGTACGAATATTTTTGTATATCAACATTTTTTTTGACTTTGTAATCATAGCATCTTACGATTCAAGTGGAAAGAAAATGAGTTTTTAGTAGCTAATTAAATAGACAAAGTTTACCCATCCCCAGATTGAAAATGCCCCAATTCCGAGAATTTTCGTAAATAAAATATTTATAGATTACGAAAAGATGAAGTTATTTACGAAGTTTCAGGCGGATGTTAATAATTTGATAAAAAGGTGTCTGTACCACGGACTAAAATATGAATGTACTGTACATTGCAGTTTTACTATAATAGTCTGTGTTCTCTCACCTATTCCAGAAAAAATATCAAATTTTATCCTTACCACTAGGTAATATTTTATCTCGCTACATTTTTCTTACTCGTTCCTAAAGATACTAGATAGTGAAGAATTGCTGATTGTTTAAATAATTAAATAAACCTTTAATTTTTTTTTTTTTTTTTCATTTTGTTAAATTGTTTGCTAGAGATTTGATTTGGAGACAGCGCCTCTCAAATATGTGTTTCAAATGCCTGGCATTGGCTGCATGGCATTTATTTACGGCGCTGTACATTAATCAAAATAATATTGCATTTGTTTCTAAATTTTTTCTTAGTTTGTCAAATCCTGGTATTTCTCCCAGACGTTCCATGACTTTTGAGAGACTGATATTTCGCGTTTTTTTCTGTAATTCCTCTTTACAAAACCATGCACATCTAATAACAATATTATTTTTTAAAATTATTGAATACTAAAGCTTTGGGTCGCTGTACTTACAATTTACGTATTTTAAATATACTCTTCAACGAACCCATGTCCTTTAATGTTCCTGCTTAATGATCGTTTTTTTTTTAAATATTTCATGTAGCAAGTAATTTTCTGGTTAATCTTAGGGTATTTTCGATGAAATAATTTAGTGATGGAGATAAAAGAGGTGTTGTCTATTTTAACAAAAAACGAGGATTTGAGGTTATTTTTTCTATCGAGCACCGACAGTCCACAGCCGCTCCGCAGACGAGCAGAAAGAAGACAGGAGGCAGTAGCTTAAATAAGTGGATTGTTGCTGAGGGAACCCCTTACCACCCCATAGCCCCCCTCTTCCTCCCTTGTACTCCCTACCGCCCCCCTTTCTTCTAATTGCTCCCGCTCTCGGATCAAATACCACCCTCGTTATTGTTTTCGATATCTCGTTTATGTCTAGATTGCCCTGTTCTTGTCCTCCTTGATTTATGCATCGTATATTGGTCTGTCGAAGAATGGAGGTTTTATTTCCATTGGTTTCGTTTTACTCTCTGATTGGAAATGTCAGTGGAGGATATGCCATGGATATTTCACTGCCTTCAATAATATATTTTCTTAAACTGAAGGATTACCTGTTGCCCTCATGTTAAAATAAAAAAACTTTAAACAAACGACTGAAATTAGTGTATTCTCTTTTTTTCCAAATCATCATAACTGAAAATTAGACTAACTAATTACATATAGATACTCACTTAAACTCATATGAAAATTGGCTTTACAGATGTATGGTTAAGTTAAAAAAGAAGCGCTTATTAAGACTACAATCTTTTCAATTTGTGTGTACTTCCTATGGTTGCAACCCTCCTTCCTCCTCCCCCCCTCCCAACTAACTACTCTTATAAGAATAACAGTCAACAATTTCAGTATCATCATGCCATCTTTCAATAAAAATGTTTAGAACATATATCTGACGCATCCTGTTACGTGAATAAATAAAGTATACCGACCATCGACCATCACATACGTACTCTTCATTCCAACTTATTTGTGAACTGTATAATTATGAAATTATGAACATAACATCAGGCTGATAAACAACATGGCCATCAATGACTGACATGCTGTTAAAATGCGACTGAAAAGGAACTGAATGAGTGATTTTTCAATAATTAAGGAACTAAACAAAGATCGAGAAGATGTGCTGTTGGGTACTAGTTCCTCATGTCTGAAATGTTTATCCCAAATCCAACAGTTTGCTTGTTGTCACATCCTCGACAGGTTCGAAGGAAAGGAGCGGAAATATGTTTATATATTTTCTGAAGAATACCTACCACTATGTTAACGTTAGAGTTTACTTAACAGTTTATGATATTTTAGTGACGTCACGTGAACCATATTTTTCATTTAAAAAAATTAATGAATAACTTGTCTATTCTGTTATAAAGGCTTTGGATTTAGCTAACAGGTTATTATAACCTGTTTCTGAGTATGTTTTACCTTTCGGCAATTGTATAGTGTAATTTCCTCTCTATAACAGCTTCAAATCTATCTTCGCTCGTCTCATATACTTCCCTCCATTCTGGGTTGATTGTATCAAATATTCTGTCATGCGTTTATATTAATCAAAGCTATTGTTATCCTAGGGATGACATATTATAACCTGTTATATGTAATATAGACCAAGAATTTGCTTTTTCTGAATTGTAGCAGTTAAGGAAAAGGTGACTCTGCAACGTTTCAATGTTTTAAAATAACCTAGACAATTTTATGGCAAATAATTCTGAGTGAGTATTCTAAGTGAATACAATGTTTGTGTATCGCTTCCTATCTTGTTTAGACGAAAATGTGTTAATAGCTTTATTTCTTTTCTTTTTTTTTCTTTTCCCCTTCCGAGGTTTTTAGGCTATTATGGGTTTTTTACAGATCATGGGATTAATGCAAGAGTGAAAAACTCCACTGGCGCCGGGACGCAAACTCGTACTTATTTTATTCCGATTAACTTCAGTTAACAGGTTGGTGGGCAACGTGTGATGCTGTGCACACGCGTTAGCCCGCTCGACTACCTCGCTAGGTCTTAAGACTTATCAAAGCAAGTCCTGCCTTGCCAGTATACTACCTAAATTGTATGTTAATATAGTTGTTGAGTGTCGTTAACATATTCTTCTTTGTCCCTCGAATATTGTGCCCTGGAAGATAACGTGTCTTGGATCCTCCAGGGATTGGTATATTGTACTAGCCAAGGGGCTTGAGTCCAAAAAGTGACTTGATCGCAGAAGTAGAAGCGATCGCACAAGTGGCGGGCCGAAGGACGAGGCAGCTGGGCTACGACACTCGCCCGGGGCCAAGGCAGTAACCTTACTTTATATGTAAATGGAGCTCTCTCGGAGCGAAGGCAGTTGACAGAGCGGCGGTGGGGGGATCAGCTGTTGGCGAGGCCGGTGGGGAGGGGCGGTGGTGGGGGCACAATAGCCGCTGTTGCCGGATCTACCTCCCTCCCCTCCCCTCGCCGCTAATTAGTCCGCTCCGGCCTTGGCCTGTCTCTCGCCGATCTTGCTCTCGGCTCCGGAAGTAGTCGTCCTTCTTGTCAACCGTCTCTGTCTGCCAAGAGTTAGGTACCTGACTTTTATACGTCAAATTGAATTTTGGGAAGAAAACGCCTTGAGTATACAATTTTATTTTGGTTTATCATTTTCAAAATAGATTGGACCTTTGCAATCTAGCAAGAAAAAAGTTAACCCTCCCCTTGAAATATGAGGTTTTTGCGTTTCATGATACTTAGATTCCGAAAATAGTTTTTTAAAAAATCAGTTCGTCCGCTGTCCGCAAATTTTCTCCGAGACTACTGGACCGATTGTTTTGAGATTTGGTATCAATATAGGTCACCTATGAGGATAATCCTCGAAACTCGACATTATCATCTGACCTTTCGTTTCAAAAGCATGCGCCGCTATAGACTTTTGTACCAAAACGGCTTTAGCGATTAATGAAACATGTCCGAAGTCTTCTACTTATGTATTTAAAAAGATAAAATAAATAAATAAAAAACTAGTTATGATTAATGCAGAATTTTATTTTCGAATAACTCAAAAACTATCCTATTTAATTATATACGTGTTTATTAGCAAGTTAAGGAAAGTTTCTAGTGGGAAAAATCATCTAAATCAGCAGATTTGGCGCATGAGATATGGTTTTGTTTCTTGATTACAAGCAAACTTTATATCACGTGAACAAATATTTTCAAGCATGCTAATAACAGCAACTTGTATATGTGTTTTTTCTCCCAATGTTGTAAAGAATGAAATTTGACACGCCAAACAAAATTGATATCTAACTTTTTGATTTTAAGGGAGAATTTCCACTGCATAGTAGAAAAAAAGGATTTAAATTTAAAAATTAAGTACATATTTAAAAGATTCTTTGACGGATATAGGACTGGTAGGATTGATATAGGACGGCCTACTAAAATATAACACATTACAAAGGCGAACAAATAAGGAACAATAATCTTGATAATATACTGCACACAATTTAAATATACTGCGCTTTGAGAGTAAGTGGTAGGTACTAGTGACCCAATTGGTACCAGTAGATCAATAGCTTTGATTTGATACTCCCATTACCCGTTCGGATGTAACCTATATTCAGTCATGTGTTGCTGGGGGTCAATTTGCATTAGCGATCCCGTGATAATTTGAACAAATCTGAAATACTCTTATAAAAAAAATTAAATTTTGAATAAATATATATATATATATTTCTTTCGAAGTGTATCTATCTATATATATATATATATATATAAATAGACATCGCTTGGCAATTTCTTAACCATTCATTTCTTTTTCCTTGTTTAGAGATCAAACAAAGGTAGATAATAAACTTTATCAGATGTGAACGTTGTAGAAACTTGACCTAATGCCTGAATTGGCAAAACTTTGGTAGAATTTTTGTTCTTTGCCTGCATTTTTGTGGCCAATACGATGGTTAAATGTACAAGTTATAAAAAAAAAAAACTATTGTATATAATGAATAAGTATTTTAGCTGGCAAGATACTGGAATCTTATGAAAATAAGTGGATAAGACTACCTAACTTTTTTTTTTTTAATCAGGAGAGCAATTCAAAATAGGTAGTAGAGTAAAATCTTCTATCAACAGGTAATTTTTTGGGTGTTGGAAGAGGATCAGCTACGGAGTATGACGGTAAGTATTATTTTGGACTTGCTGGGAATCCGGCATCTCCACCAATATCAATTCTAGGCTTCATGGATACTAGGGAAAGATAGTAAAAATGAAAGGAAATAAAAATTCATAACATTCCATATTTAGGATCAACTTTATAACATCAAATACTACAAAAATATAAATAATAAAAAACCTGTACTTGAAGGGTTTTGGATGCAGTACTTTGTTATGAAGTACTCTTTGAAGACCAAATGTTGTGCTGGAAGGTGATCTGGCCAGGATCGCGCTCAACCACTCCATCAATTCCCCCTTAATTAATTATTTAATTAAAATTACCCAATTTATAGAGACTATGTTTTTTTACTTCAGGATCGATCCACGGCTAAAGAAAAATTACTTGATATCACCCAATGGCTAACCATGTATATATATCACTTTATTTAAAAATAAAATAAACATTTAAATTCTAAAAAAAAACATTAATCAAGATTCAACTGAATCAACTGAATGAACTAAATTAATAATTTATTTTTATATTATACGTTTTTAATGAAATTATATCACTTGTCTCGTTGAAAGATTTGATAAAAAGCTAGATTTATTAAAACATATATATTTTTTTTTTTACCTTCAAATCTTCATCAGCAGCTGTCATGGTAGTGACAATTCGCAGATTTGTTGTTAGGTAGAAAATAGCATTATAGTGATGACGAAGAATAGTACCCAGCAGCACCTCTTCGATGGTCTGTTTACATCCTGAAATCAAGGAAATTAATATTTAAAATTTTTTTAATATTGTGACCCCAATTACTTATTATTATTATTATTTATTACGTAAGCCTCGTCACATAAACCTGTTAAAGCAAAACATTTAAATTATTAATAAGGCGAAATGAACCGCTTATTTTTTATTTCATGTGCTGAATTTCCGGTTAAATTTTTATTTGATCCTTAAGACTAAAAATATATGTTAATCCTAATGACTTTATATGGACATTTGTCGCGCGGTGTTTTAGAAGAGGTCTTGAAGATTTATAATCAACTCGGCGGCCGAAGTAGCCTATAATATATGAGTAGCCAAGATTTATAGGCTAGGAATTAAAGGCTGTATCACATCCTGGCCGTCATTATTGTTATTAGCGCATTAGAATCAATAAAGGGAGGTGGTTTGGTGAGTCGGGCCGCTCTTGTAGAACCAGATAAAATATCTGCTACCGAACCGGTATTCCTTGGGCACAACCTATTTTTCAGAAGCTTACTCCAAATTGCCCTATCTGCTTCTTCGGTTCAGCGCAATCAATCAATAATTTCGCTCAACTGAAAGTCTGGAATCGAAAACAAGTATATATGTTCAAATTGTTTATGCCTAAATGCAAATTTCAAGATCTGCTTTGGGAAAAGAATGTTAGTGGCGTTTTTTTTTTTTTTTTTTTTTTTTATAAATTAGGTGAAAGGCTCTTTCATATGTGATCCAATTAAAAAAAATCCAAAAGAAATTAATAAATCAAATTCAAGCAATTTGAATAGTGTTGCTCAAATGCGAGACCGAGACGAGTCTTGGTCTTGCAAACTCAGTCTTGGTCATGGTCTTGCTCTTACGCAAGAGTCTCGCAACGGTCTTGCAGTTACTTATTAGCTTATTACTATAGAGATATTACTGTATTTTTTTAGATAGAAGAAACCTAACTAAGCCCTAATGACAAATTAGAGGAGTTAAATACAAAAGTATATTGGTTATACCAATTATTTACATATAGTAACTAAGATTGTCAAGTATTAGTAACTTTTTTGCCTCAATTTTTATTCAAAAAAGCGATTTTTTTTACCAGCCTTGTTCTTGGTCTTTCATCAGTTAGGTTGCAAAGTGCAAGACCAAGACCGATTTTGAGCAACACTACTTTTGAATAAATAAACGGCAGATGTAGTTCTATAATTTTTTTTCTCAGTGAAATATTATTTATTAAAATGTTTTTTTTTTTCTTTAAGTTATCATTCATTTTTAAAAATATTCTATACATAAAAAATTCTCTTGAATTAAAAAATGCGGATCGATTCCTACTTTAAGTAAAAAAGACATTTTTATTACCACTTTATATGATGAATAATCGATACATAATTATTTTTAACATTTTTTTTTAGAAATTTTAAATGTATTTATGTATTTATAATTATTATTATACACTTTCCGGTTATCGAAAAAAAATTAATTAAAGCTTTGCAATAATTTATTGTAGTGATTTTTTATGAAAACACGGGTACTTTTAGGTGGCAAGTTATAAAATCACACCATTTTGTACACAACTTGTGGTGAATTTCACGTTTTTGCCTAATAAACCTCAACTTAATTAATACGGACTTGAAGCTTATTAATCGAGGAAGTCTTCCTAAAAGTAGAGAATCTGTAGTATAGTTGGACGATAATAAAATAAAATCACCAATAATTTATGATTTTGTTAATAACGGAACTTAGCTTATTTTAGCTGTTAAAAATACCTCTTTAAATGATTTAACAGTGACAAACTCGATTTTCATTTAAAGTAAATTTTGTCTAATTGATTGTAATGCAATTGGTAATTACTTAAATTTGTTGATAATTCAACAAAAAATGTTGCTAGCCCAAAAAAAACACAAAACTTCTTACTTTTCTGCTGGAAATTGGGCAATTATTTACATGAACTTTTTTGTAGATCATGGTGTTTACTATCGATCTTTTAAAAACGTTCATCTATTTACAGGAAACTCTGTATATTTATTTCTTGAATTTAAATATGTTATGTTTAGTAAATCTGTTTTACTCGAAGATCTCTCAGATCATATATCTGGACTTTTATATATAAAACCCCAAAAGAGATTTTATTGGTGGGAGAGAATTTTCGGTTTGGAGAATTAGATTCTAAAGTAGAGGAGCAAAACCCTCTATCAATAGGGAATTATTTGAGAAAAGCTGGGTGTTGAGATGGCTACAGAGCATGACGGAAAATATTATTTTGGAATCGCTGGGAATCCTACGTCACCACCTACATTAATTCTAGCTATTGTTTCATGGACTCTTGGGACAGTATAAGACAGTAAAATGAAGAAAATAGGGATACAAATAAAGAATCATAACGAATATTGAATATTTAATAGTTGACCGTTGCATTATAAAGGAAGGAGATGGTCCGGGGTCATAACATTCGAAGAATCATAACATTCGATATTTTGGATCATAGTCCCATAAAACTTCCTTCCTTTTTGCGTAGTTTCCTTAAATAATATCGACCACACTGAAGAGAATGCTGTGCCATTTGCAACTGAACAGTGTTGAGTAGCTTTTCTATTTTATTGCACTTCCATAATCTTATCATTAGACCAATCGCGAAGAATAAACTAACACTGGACATAGAAGAGAGCCCTTCCTTTTTCAGTTTATATATATATATATATATATATATATATATATATATATATATATATATATATATATATATATATATATATATATATATATATTGTATATTCTATTGGCCAGACTAAGTTTCTTCCTCTGCTACCATGATTGACAAGTTCCCTCAACCTCAACCACAGAGTCCGTCGAGGCTGTGCGTGCGCGAACTCAACTGTAACGCAGTAAAATCTTTATCTCTTGTTGAAAAGGTTTTCTTTTCTTTCTCCGCAGGTCACCAATTCCAACAACTCCATTCACACCTTTATCGTCACATCTTTCGTCACTAACGTGTCCTCCGTCCATATTTCCTTTGGCTGTTGACGTATGTAAATAATCCCGAATATATTTGCATATAATTACTAATGCCTAATGACCTACTGATAATCGAAAAATTACCTCGCCTTATCCCGGTTAGATTATGACATTAGTCCTATAATTAATTTTAATTGCTAACATTATCCTAATAATGATCTCTAGATTAAAAATGTTCATCACTAAGAACATTATTAATAAATTTACAACGGTTCTTATTAAATCATGTTGTTATTTGCATGAAGCTTATTTTTTAATTTATTTCCTTAGCTACCTAACCAAGAAATAGATTTTTTAGTTTTAGAATTTAGTTATAGAATTAATGAGGAAGCAAGGTTAGAAACAAGGGAGTTGGGGTAGTTCGGAAGTTTATTATGGAAGGATAGGTATCTGAATTGGGCCTAGTCTGAAACATTAGGAACATTAAGGTCATTACGGACGGTTTTATTTGTGACAAAGTAAGGAGCATTCAGGATTTTACGAAGGAATTTGGATTGTAACGATGGAATACGAGAGGAATTTGATGGTTTGGTGGAGCCCCAAAGCTCCGTAAGTCCAAATAGGACTGTATATGAGTCGTTTGTAATTAATTGGAAGGTTAGAGCGTTTGTCTAGTAAGTGTTGAAGTAGTCGGAAACGTCGAGCGGTTTCTTGTCGTTTCAGTCTGGTATGTGGATTCCAAATTAAATGTTTGTCCAGGTTTAGCTCTAGGTAACGGATTTGTTCAACAGGGGTAAGTGAGGTATTTTTAAAGGATAATGTAGGGCAAAAGAAGTCATAGGTTTACGACGAAGATTATTGGAATTTATTATAAATCCCAGTTTTGCCACCATTTTTCAAGATATGTGATTGAATAGTTTGGGATGTAGTTGATGGGTCGTTATTAAGTAGTAGGAACGATTATTAGCAGTATCAAAATATTAAAATCCATCTAAAATTTCCTGAATGGCTTTGTCTTATGGTGACCTACAACTTTTTTATTAACAAAACTTTTCGGAAACGAGACTTTTTTGATCTAGAAATGAATAAAGTTTGTCTATTTAATGAGGCACTAAAACTCACGAGCACCTATTTGTTTTTAAATTGAATCGTAAGATAATTTGATCACAAAATCGAAAATAAAAGTTGGGCTACAAAAATATTGGTCCGTTTGGCGTGAACTCCACCCCAAGCATGTCAAATAACGAAATTACGCAGTTCAAACAGCCCAATATATTTATATGCCACCTTCCTCAATTTTGTCATTCAATTATCTTACAGTTCAAGTAGAAAGCAAAACAGGCATTCATGAGTTTTTAGTACCTCATTTAATCTGAGAATTTTCGTAAATAAAAAAGTTGTGGACTACGATAAGACGAAGCCAATCACAAAGATTTAGATGTATGTTAACAATTTGATAGAAAGGGGTCTCTGTCGCGAATCGCTTATTTTCGAATTGTATTTCCTCGCCTACCGAACGTAGAAATGATTTTTTTTTTTAATTTTAAATTTGCCTTAGTTAAGACGATTGGGACATCTTTAGTACATAAAACTTACAAAAAAACTTTTATTTTACTGTTCAGCAATATGCTTATAGGTTACATTAAAATATTTTTCTTAAAAATGCACTTTGATTGATTTCTAACGTTGCAAGTCTAATGTCTCTAGTGACGTCTGTTGCCTCACAAGATATATAAATTTGTACTGATTGAATTATCGTTTCAGCTGACTTTGACGCCATTAACTGGCAGAATATATAATAGATAAAGAGTTATGTTAGTCATAAGTTTTGGCGCCAAGTTAAATTTAGCCGGGACTATAGTCGTTCTCCCGAAAGCTAAATATAGCCCCGTTGAGTCACTATTCCTTTTTCGATTCTTCCTTTGTTGGATCATTTACGCACACTATGTATCATTTTTTTTTCTTTTATAAATACTTTTTTGAATAAAGAAATGAAAATATATTTTATTATTCTGAAACTATTGTCCCTTCAGAAGAAATTTTTAGTACTGAATACATGTATAAGTGTTCATAAATACTTAATAATAATTACCGAATAAATTGAGGTTCGCCATAATTTAATATTATTTCATCTCAGAGTAATTTTGTTTTCAGACAAAATATCTACAATAAATTATCACAAAGCTATATAATTTAATTTTTAATTAATTAAGAAAATAAACTTTTTACTAATACAAAAATATGTAAACAAACACTGCTTTATCAAAAAATATCTTAAGTGTTCATCCACTTAAGATTTTTTTACAGAGACCTCTTATGGAAGTTGATACTTATTCTATTTGGTATTTAATAAAAAATAACGCGTTAGTAAAAAAAAAAATGTTTATGAATTTACTATAAATAGATCTAACTTTTTTTTCCCCATTCAATGCTATGGATTCAGTTTGTCCGAAGTATTTTATTTTGTTTATCTTCTAAACAAAAGATGTCAAAATAACGATATTATAAAGTGTATATATACAGTCGCTATCATAGAAATCGCATAACCTATTTCTTTTGATTCGTTGATTCCATTGAATGATTTTGTTTTATTTGCTTAATTTGGTTACAAGAAGACTTGAACAATGTTTCTCTGTTCAGTTTTAATGTCAGGATAAAAGTTGTAATTACAACTAATATAAAAAAAAAAAAAAACATCCTGGTCACAATATATTAAAATTGTGACGTTGTATGAAGTGATGGAATTTTCACGGGGTACCACCAACCAACGGTATTCATAGTTTTGAAAGAAAAAAAAAAAAAAAATTGACTGCTTAATGGCGCGATTGTTTTTAGAATATCACTTCAGAATTGGCTAAGATATATCCGGAGATCTTGCATATAGCAACCTGGTAAATAAAATATAATTTAATAAAAACTTTTACTGTGTGAACTTACTTGTGGTGTCTCGTACGATAACCGTTAGGGTTGTTTGATTTCTTCTGTTATATCTTTGATTTCTTCTGTTATATAGAAATATTATATAAGAAATCATATATTAATATGTTATAAGATTATATTATGATATAGTATAATATCACTGTATTTTAGAGGTTTTGGTGAAGGGAATAGCTTAATTTTTATTTGAAAATGAGTCCATTTTTAATAAGATAAAAAAAGTCCTTAAAGTGGAAAGAATAGTATGACTTATTTTATGTCCAAATATTTCCAATAGAACACCACTTCCTTCCATTTCTTCATTTATATTTATTTACGTTTTCTTAAAATTTATTTTATTTAGCTTGGTTTCTTTCCACAATGACAACAAAACCCGTCGTTTATTCTATGACGACATGAACAACAGAACAAGTCTATTCTGCGGAAGAATAGTTACTGCCTTGTTTCGAAAACAATAGAAGGCAAGGGGCACCCTATGATTTCCCTCATCTACTAGGTTCAACGATGCACTAACAAACACAGGTGAAACGCTGCCTAAATTACATATATTTAGCCTCCCTCTCACGTTATGGACAGGTGTCAGCACAATAGCTCCTGGCCATGTGTTCCCCCTGCCATCTTGGATTATGTAGCTCAGCTGTCCCATACATTGCCTATGCCAAGCTGCTAATTTTTTTTTTGTATCCTTTTCGATACCTATTATGGTCTTATACGTCTCGCCTGTTGTGTCAGGCAAGCAATCGCCCCCTCTGCCGATGTACCTGCGGTGCTGAGTACCTAGTACCCCTGTCAGTGCAATTAATCACTTTTCAGGCCTCAATACCAAAAATATAATTAATCATAAATCTCTGAAATATAATTACTGTACACTATAAAAAAAAAAAAAAAAAAAATGTAATTACGAATCAGCTTGAGTAATATTTCTCTTTCTAATAGTTAGGTCACAGTCAATCGGTCACCGATTACAAAAAAATTTTTTTTGTGATTTTACATCGAAAAAATATTAGATACATGTCCTGATTTTTATTTCAATGGGCTTAAGGAGCCGATGTCCGGATTTCTTGCTTAACACATACCAATCTGTTTCTTTTTTTGTGCCTGATAAGAAAAAATATTTATTATAGTATTAAATGAGTTGTAATATATCAACAATTACAAATACCAAAAAACCTTACCGGTAAAGTAGATGCTCTGTTAGTATCTTTTAAATATCATTTTTATAGAAATAAAAATCAAATTTTAGTCCTTAATTTTCTTGAAGAAGTTTTCCCTGGCCGTTTATTAAAACATTTTAACTCCTCATGATTTTCTCCAAATCCAATGTTGAAAAATTTAATTGGCTTTTCCAATCCTTATCAATAAATTTAGAAGCATTTTTATGTTATATTTTTGATTCTGATTTGTTTACAGAGTGTGCGTTTTGGTGCCATTTCGTGGAGACCATGAAGCCCTAAATCCTTATTATTTTTTTAAGTTGAATCGCCATAGATTTATTACAATTTGTGCGGAACCAAGAAAACTTTCGGAAAATCCAGTTTAGACCAGAATTGTCTGCATACAATTTTTTATTTTTCGATTTCCTTAAAAATACGTTTTCAATATCTTTTTTTAGGAGCCAAAAACGAACACCAAATTGGTCACATCTTGAAAAAACCATTACACCTAAAAGAGCAAAGATGTTTTATTTTTTTGACTCTAGAAACATTGCGTGTGTTGCTGAAATATTTTGTGCTAATCCATAATCCTACGCTTATTTGTTGTTATTATTAGACGTCCACAACAGTATAGTCCATTGTGGTAAACGTGCAGCCTCCGATTGTTTTCGCGCGGTCTTAATTAATCTAGCGGCAGAATTAATTAATATTTATTTAGATTGCGAAAATTCAAAAATCAATGCAATTAAATAACTAGGGGTAAGAATATGATAATTCTCAATTTTGAAAAAAAAAATTATATACGCTATTTATCCTGGGTAATTACCGACTTTTAGATTGACTGGCAAATCATGTTCCTAAGACATTTAAACTATTTTGGATGATGTATGTATTTGATTATAAATAAAGTATAAAGACATAAAGTGGCCTCCATTGTCACTGCCTAACCTTTTTTTTTTATATTTACGATTGTATACACAAATAAGTAAATCTGTTAAAATACGATAATTAAAACTTGTAAAGAAACTATCCATTGGTAGCACTTCAAAGATAAAATTAATTTATCATGTCCCTTGGCCATCTTCTTTTCAGACTCCTCGGAGGGTTGTCAAGAATTGCTTTGGATGAAAGGTTACGAACTAGAAGGTAAGGGTAACCAAAGAGCATTGCCTAATTGAAATGCGGCCTCTAGCGATAAAAGGTTCCCCATCTATGATCTAGTTCTTAACTCTGAATGGTCTTGTTCTAAATATCTGTAGTTTTTTTCTTTCATAAAGAACTTTTGTTCGATATTCAAATGCCCTACATTTCGGACCTCGATGGTCAACTACCACGATAGAATCGATAGGGCAGAATCGATAGCCGGTTCTGCTCCGGAGAGGCTTGCCGGAAACTCTGACCGTAAAATCGATACTTTAGCTGGAGTTGGAGCGAGACAGAAGGAACGACCCTTGAAAAGTAACGTAAACACATCAGTCATAGGTTCCCTCCCCTCCCTCGCTGGATTCGCTGATGGCTACCTAATTACGGCGATAACCATCTGATTACACCTTCTTAGACCTTTCATTGCAGGAGCCGTCTTATCTGTTGCTAACAAGCTCTGAGCTGTCGCTGTTAAAGCATTTACTCCTCCTTTACAAGATCACACTTCTGATTCCGCACGGTGCGAACGCTTCTGAGAACTTGACGTGACGTAGAGAGTACCCGATACCGCGTCCAGATAAGGACTGAACAACTCAAGATGTTTATTTAATGTTCTTACGTCGTCGCTTCTTGATAACGTTTTCTCGTGAACCAAGTCTACTGCGAGATTCTGTATTCTTCATCAAATGCACTAATTATTAATAATTTTGTATGACAATTAATATGTTCCAAAAGTAGTGGATCATTATGTCGAATTCTGAGAACATACTCGGTTGAATTTTGGGATATTGGACCAAAGTCATAAAGATCGATCAATATTCTCGGAGGAAAGCCACAGGTTGCCGTATCTTGAAACGAAGGTCTTCCAATTTTTTAGAGGGGCTGGTTTATTAATTTTTTTTTTTTTTTTGCGTTCGAATACAAAGGTTTATTATTTAAAATAATAAACTAAATACATGTTCACAACTGTATATATTTGTCCACGGTTAAGGAAAAAATACTTCCATTTTTCTTCAATCCTCTTAATTACATCTGTTATATCTTACGTTTCGGGACAATTTTCCCATCATCAGAGTCTTCTTATGTTTGCTTGCTTTTGTGATGTGGCACCAGTTGTCAAAAAATCAATAATTGTCATATCTATTTAATATGTTTTTGGTATTACACATTCATTTCTTGTTCATTAGTTACACCAACCAACATCTGGTGGCTATCTCCAGTTCCATTACTTACATTACAGTAAGTATTTTTTGCCATAACCTTGGAAAAATGTATAAACGTAGGCTTCCTAAAAAAAGAAAAATAAGAAGTATATATTTGGTTGTACTACTCTTAATTCATTGATTTTTTTTTTTTTTCTGTTTAGGAAACTTAACTACCTTTAAAAAAATTACTTATAAAAATCAGCAAAATGTGTGTAAAATTAGTATTATTTAGGAATAAAATTTTGTTACATTAATCGTAAAATTGTTTTCAACTTCATTTCGAGGAAGTATACTATATGAAAACCGATTTTAAAGGCTTCAAGAAGAATTTCATCAAACTCTTTGCAGCCTATTTTGGCACCAAAATCCAAACTTTGCAGTTTTCAGCTAGCATGTTGAGATTAAATGTTGGGCGGTAATGTCGGGTTTCGAGGTTCATACTTGGATGTCTTCTGACTTCAATAATAAATATAGAAATATAGTAGCATTGATTTTCGGATTCTTCCTAATTTTGAACGTATTACTTCATATATTGAGAGAGTGAGGGAGTGATCATTTTTAATAAACATAATAAAAAATTGAAAGACTATTTGAAATCAAGAGCTGATATTTTATCTAACATTTTTTATTTCCGTTTACCTCTTGTCTATTTCTGATATCCGGAGAAGAGGAGGGAAGGTGTTAGACGTATAATCAAACATTTTTTAACAAGAGTGGAAAGGATTCATTCCATGAGTTCCCCGTTAGAACTAACGTTATTGTAAACATTGTCAAGGTAGTTTTTTTTTCAGTTAAAGGTGGAACTTAACTGAAAAACTGCTTGCTGTAAGAGCGGAAAAAAAGGTGGGAGTTGGCCTCCAGTGCTGGAATTCCCCTCCCCCTCCGATACTCCCTCCCCTCCCACACTCATCAGGGAGCTCCTAATGCCACTACTTTCGGCGCTAATTAAATTTCGAAGCCGTTGGCTCCAGTCAATCACAGCTCCCAGGCCTCTTCTACCGAGACCGCCTCTTTCCTACACCTCACTAATGCTCTTACATAATTAATTTGGTCTCGTTAATTTCATTCAGGCCATGTCCTCTTGAATATTCAACAGCTTCGTTTAACAACTGTCATCCACCTTTCTTCCTGTCTCCTTGATCAACATATTAAATCCTTGCACCTCAGTCTTAGGGTGAGGTAGACCTTTAAACTACTGGGGTTAACCATTGAAGACTATACCATCCTACAGAACCAATAAATGGATCTTCAAACAGGATCCAAAATAATTTAAGTTTTAAGCTTTCAGTGCCTTGACTTCTTTTTTCTTTTCTTCCGGCCTATATGCACCGCAACGTGAAAAGCCAAGGTATACAATAGTATACCTTTGCCTGTCAGTCCTCAGCTATTGTCCTAAGCCAACTGAATTCATCGGCTGGTAAAACTGAATTTTGCGTGGACATTGTTATGCAGTTCACGTACAGATGACATGAGAGACTTAAGTCTTCAATATTGTATATCTTAATGTGCCAAATATATTGTAGAAAAACCTGTACTTAATATTTTAGTTTTCATATAGTCACTATTCGGCCTAAGATGATCTAGGATTAAGTTGTGACATAAGTGGTACTGCCATGAACTCATAAGCTCACGTGAACATCAGGTCGTTTTGTATAATACAAGAAAATTAATATTTACTATCAAAGATTACTTATAGAAAATGTGGATACAAATATTAACTCTCTTAACTGAATTATCGAGTGTGTTAAAGCAGGGGTACTACAGGCAAGACTACCATGTCCAACATTATGTATTTCGATTCGACAATTCAGCCTTCTGAAAAATCTTCTGATAAAAAACAACTCGTCAACTATATCATTGATTGAGATTAACGGTGGAAAATAAAAATAAGATAAAAATATGTGCATGTAGTAATCTTATTTAATAATGAAAATTATTTTTCAGAAACTCATAAATTTAGTTATGGTAACGTCGCAAATTCGGTATTAGCATATATACGTAGGCAACAGGCTTACTTTCTCTAAAGATAAAAAGAAATTGGGTAACATATGATTTATTTTAAAAACTTAAAAATTAGTTTAGAAATGACTAGATTTTTTTTCAGCCATTCAACTTTAGTTGTTCAAGGTTCACGTAAACCTAATTTGATTAAAATAATATAAGAATTGAAATTGCCTTCTGCAGAGTTTTCAATCAGACTGATTTGACGTTACGAATAATGATTTAATATTTATTAATTATTTAAAACTATTTTATAATTTATATTTGTTTTTTATATTCACAGTTTGCCGGAGCTGCATATTTAGACAGTTGGAACGAAAAAGTATATGCCCGATATGCGAAACACACGTACATAACACGAAATTATATAGAAGTTTAAGGTAATTTATAAGTTTTTAAATTATTATTTTTAAAGAATGAATTTAATAATAATATGTTTTAAGATATTTATTGATATCGAATGATTGTTTACTTTTCTTTTTTTCTAGGCCAGATAAAACTTTACAAGACATAGTTTACAAGCTAGTCCCAGGATTGTTTCACAATGAAATGCAGAGGCGAAGGGACTTCTACAAAGACCATCCTTATCGGGGTAATTATTCTGGTTTATTTTATTTTTATTTTTTATTATAGCTACTCCATTTTTTTTTACATTAAACAAATACAATATTAAATATGATTCACATTTTTTAGAGTGTGAGAATTTTCATTTCCCGAGTATTCAGTTTGACTATTTTTAAGATTAAATGGAGTGCGCACTCCAGAGTCTTTTGAGTCGGTAAATCTTTTTCGGAATTATTATTTCGGATTATTTATTTTAATTTTTATTGCTAGATGAAGTTAACCTGTAGTTTATAAAACGTGTTCTTGGGCGCACTCAACTCGAATCAGACTAAACTGTCTGTTGTCTGAAGTCTCTTGCATTCTCACTCCCCCTGAGCTTATAGGAAAGTTTGGTTTATGGGTTCATAAACTCGCCTGGGAAGCCCATAGAGGCGACAACGATGACGACGTTAATGTGGCGATAATATGAGAAGTAGCTTAGATAAGGGGGAGCAGGTGGTGCTGACGATGTGATCTGTTGCAGACGAACACCTGGAGCCGGAGTGTCGCGGTGTCGGATTGGACCGGCTCATCTACTCTCCGGACGACCAGATAAGCCTCTCTCTCGAGTTCTACGACGAGTGAGTATCCATATATGTATACATATTTTATTTTTTTAAAATGAAGGAAGGAGATGGTCCGGGGTGGCGGTCATAAATAGGCTAAATAGTGGCAAAACTATTTCATTAAAAGCCAACGTTTCGACCCGACTTCGCAGGTCTTCTTCAGGGGTAGAACGGACAACATACAACAAGGTAACGAATTGTGGAAGTTACATAATATTTAGACAAAAAATTATAAATAATGTGAATAAGCTTATTAAAATTATAAACAGTAAGTACATTAAAATATAAACATAGTAAGCTAAGTAACAAGATCCTAAACTGAAGTAAATAGGTGGTAACAATTGTTGTAGTGTAATATATAATATACGCAAATGTGAATATACTTCTGTATATCTACAGGAGAGATTGAAAGAAAAGGAAAAAGGATATATACTTCAGGTTTATAAGGATATTTACTATTTACTTCAGTTTAGGATCTTGTTACTTAGCTTATTCTTTTTACATTTTAATGTACTTACTGTTTATAATTTTAATAAGGTTATTCACATTGTTTATAATTTTTTGTCATAATATTATGTAACTTCTACAATTCTCTATCTTTTTGTATCTTGTCCGTTCTGGTCCTAAAGCAGACCTGCAAAGTCGTGGCGAAACGTTGGCTTTTAATAAAATCGTTTTGCCACTATTTAGCCTATTTATGACTGCCACCTCGGACTATCTCCTTCCTTTATAATGCAACGTTCAACTGTTAGATATTCAATTTTTTAAAAATGTATTTGTAGTTCTTGAAGTCTACTATCGCCCCTTTAAATATCTGCCTCTACTTACGGGACACCCTGTATTATTATTGACCAAAACCAAGAAGACCAAGACCGCCTAATTGTTGTAAGACCAAGACAGATGGAAAAACAAACATTATTTTTAGTTTCTATTACTAGACAATTTCAGTTACTATGTAAAGAATTGGTAGAACCAATATACTTTTGCATTTAACTCTTCCAATTCTTCATTGCGAGTTTAGTTAGGTTTTCCCACTCTGAAACATGAAAATAATATCTCTATATATGTAGTGACAACATGTTTTTAAAATGTATTAAATTTCCGAAGAAACTTTTTAAAAAATCGTTTAAATCGTAACAGTTTTAGCAACGTTACAGTGTATTTATTGTTCACTTGCCTGTTTATATTGATTCAGTTCATCAAATAAATCGTACTCTAATGATTTCTCTGATCAGTTATCAGTGAAATCAGTCTAATTCGATTGTGTTATTTTTGTTGTTAGATTGGTCTTGGTCTTGCATTTGGGCAACACTAACCTGTGTATCGCACACAACTGCACAAACATTGAAGGTTATTTATGAGATTCGAGCCATATTATATTGCAAATTCAAATAAAAATAGTTATAAAACTATTGGACCTTATTTAAGTTCTATAGTATAATATTTAAAATTATATAAATATTTGCCTAGATTCACTCGTATTGCACTGTGTCAAAATCACTAATTGTAAGTTTGGACAAGAATTCATCGACCAAACTTAGTTGGAATATCTGTGGTTGAGGGCGAATAAATGTTTAGCCCCTCTCCCAAAAAAGTCATCGATGAATTTTAAAAAAAAATAATTTTTCAATAAACAAATGACGTTATTGCCTGACGAAAAAAAATCATCTAAAAAGCATCTTGGTCCATATCATAATTTAATTGCAAAGTCTTTCCCAGAATATTTTAATAAATTTTAGAGTATCTTTCATGTTGATGTTGGATAAAATTTTTTTTTATGTCCAATAAAAAAATAGTATTTATTTTTTTGGAAAAATTTATTTTGAACTAGGCAGTTTCTTTTTATTTACATAGTTAGCTGTAAAACTATCTTAAAAAATCTGCCTTTTTTTCTAGCTTCACTGAAAATAATCTTTATAATTAGAACGTAAGTTTTCCATGGATGGATCAGGTACCTTTACTTTGCATTTGTATTCCTTGCTCGGTATTCTGCACTGGTCAAAGACTTACCCGCTTCCCTAACATTTCCCCCTCGGGATGTTTCCCTCCTTAAATATATTATCAGGTTTGTCAGGATGGCTTTCCTCTTGCGGCGCAGCATTCTCTACCTCTCCCAACCGTAAAAAAAAACATAACGACTTAAGTGGAGATATGTGAGGAATGTGTATCTTTGTATACGCTTTTCGAGGCTGTCTTTCAAATTTGTAAACAGTCGAGATCCTCCTTCTGTATTCTAAACATACACATATATATTTACATACAACAAAATAATGTATATCTATTTAAATTCAATTAGACAGAACCGACCAATTTTTTAACTCCTTAAGTGATATACGTACATTTTCTCCTCTCCATAGCTGGTTATACCTATTTAATTTAATTCCCCCTTGCATGGTGGATTTCAGATACTTAATTGCGTTGGGTTAATCTGAATTCCGGTCAGAGAGAGGTCTCCTTAATGGTAATATGACCCTCGCCGCGTGGGTTTCTAAATTAAAGTCGTTGTTAATTACAAGATCCCGTCCTACGCTGAAAACGTGACATTTTTACGAAAATTTGAAGACTTAAATTGATAAATCGTTTACATCTTCCTTTTTTTCCTCTTCCTTTTGTAATTACACGGAATAGAATTAATTCATAGAATTAATATTTAACATGTGTAATTTAAATATCAACTAATCAAACACCAAAGGAAAACATAGTAGAAGTCCAGTCCGTTTGTAGTTTTGAAAAAGCTTCATATGTTTTTTTGAATTTGTAATTTCATTTATAAATATTTCACTCCACTCCTTTCTCGTATCCACCAAACGATAATGTTTAATTTAGGATATTGAAAGGTTCAAAAACCTAAAGCCACTCAAATAGCAGCAAATAACTAGCCCGTGAATGTTTCGAATGTGGACAGAAAAAGATAAAATCTTAAAAAAATAGTTCAAATATACCAAATTTCACAACAATCTTAAAGTAACTTATCTAGTGATCACATGATCATAGTAATTATATGTCATTTTTCTTTCCTTGATCATTCCTGAATTAACGAAACGCCGATTGGTAATTTATTACTGGCATTTGCTTGTTTGTCATCAAGTTTTGGATGTGTCCCATAATATCCCAATCCAATATTTATAAAATTTTATAGAGTTTTTGCGCTCTTCGATTCATGGCAAAATTTAATCTTAAAATTGGCTCTTTTCTACTTCAGGCACGCCAATTTATTTCCCTTTGTTCATTCTAACACGCTGTTGTGTTAAGATACAATTTTAAATAATAGCTCATTATAAAGAGGATGAAATGTTGAATATTTCCTTCAGTTACAGTATGTGGCTAAGCGCTCTCGTTGGCTAAGCGCTCTCGCTCAAACTCCACCGGCTTTAGCACCGGTGAGGCGGTTGAGAGAGTAGCGCGGGGATTTGGGTTCCCCGCCTGATTGTATATATTGTGTATAGGTGTGACTGTTTTTATGTTTTTAATTTACTTGTATTTAGGTTATTTTATTTATTTTTTTATTGTATATAGTTTTTATTTATTATTATTTAGTTATTATTTTACTTTTGTTAATTTTATTTTATTTTTTTGTATATACGGTGTGAATTTGCTCATTTATCAATATAATTATTGTCCCTGTGACAGAATATTATATGTCTAAATAAAAAAAAAAATAAAAAAAGTTACAGTATGTAGGTCCCATTTTTAGTTTCTGAGATATTTTAATCCATATGTTCAACCATATTCGTTCCCTTTTTCCCTTTTTGCTTCTCTGACACGGCATCACGTTAAGATACAATTTTGACTAATAAATCATTATAAAGAACATAAAATTATCATTTCCTTCGATTATAGTATGCAGGTCTGATTTTTATTTTCTAAGGTATTTTAATCCGAATGCAAATACATTTTAACAATTCACTGGTATGCTTAATGTAGATACTTTTTTTATTGTTTGTTATTAGTAGATGTATGACATATTGTTTTGTTTTGTTTTTTGGGGAATTTTGTTTGTTTGTAATTAGCCAATAGAATTCAAACAAATGGAAACTGGATAAGAACATATGAGTTTTTTAATAATTTTATATCTTGTTTATACAATCGACACATGTTTTTGTGGTAAATAAATCCTGAAAGTGACTAATTCTGTTCTTTGTCTGTTGTAAATCTGAGTTATAAAAAAATTTCATTGTTGTGCTTGGTGCTTTAAACGAATTTAACTTATTATCCTCTGTTTATAAGATTTACATTAAAAAAAAAACCGTCGTATTTCTAAAAAATAATTATTGAGTCCTCGGAAGTTCGGGAATGGCAAGTTTCACTCGTTCCCACTTCCCGCTTTTTCCCCAAGAGTCTTTCAATATTAAGGAGGCGGTAAAGCTGTTAGCGAGTTGGAAAGCCGGCTAAAATGTACTGCCGCCTCCGGAATTGACAGGTGTCTCAGATAAGACCCTCCCCACCCCCCTACCTCGCGAATTGAAAAGTTCAAAGGCTGGTAAATATTGGAAGAGGGAAGGGCTGACACTCCCAGAAAGGCTACAAGATCATTTTCCAATTTGGGAAGCAGAATCGACCCCGCGGCGCGCATACCCTCGCCATACATCTCTCGCCTCAGCCACCCTCCCTAATAAGCCGCGGCTATTGGACAGGCGTCACCTTATTGCAGGCATCCTTCAACCACTCGGATCGATGCTCCTCCGGTACCTTCCCCTGCCTAACAAGCTGGAATGATCAGGATCGGTGTTTCTCCCCCCCTTCCCCCTATTCCTTTTGGAGGATTACAATTTTTTGTCCTGGTATTTCAACGGACACATGTCTGGTTCTGTATTTGATTCCTTCCCGATATAATAAGGTTAATATAAAAGAGTTGTGGAGATAATGGTTTTATTACTTAAATGGTTGAAGGAAATCTTTACTTGATTACCGGAATTGACGAAAGAAATCTACCCAAAAAAAGTCCTTTATATGAATGAAATTATATTTTTTGTTCTTGGCTAGATTCTTTAGAGCCCAGTGTAAAAAATCCACAGGTCAAATTTAGCATTGTCTAAAGCCTTTACAACTACAAACCACAATCAATGTTACTGTCTGGCAATTAGTTGTTCATGGCGACTTGAATCGTGCTTAACTATAAAGTTTTTCCCAATTGGGGGCATCCACTTTAATGGGGCTGGTATGTACCCAGATCTGAGCGTCAATCATGGCTCATATGAAAATTAAATTAATCATCTGCCTTATTCACAGAGGCCGATGTGGCCGAGCGTGTTAAAGCGTAAACTTAAACATTCTCAATTCCAGCGATGCAGATTCGAATCCGGCATGAACTTTCGGATTGTGATTTATTTCGTGGTAGATCAAGGAATGAATCTCAGCCTTCCTTTCTGGTAAGAATAAGTTTACTTGCACCTCTAGAACAAACCTCTCTCTCCCCATATACCAAAAATCCAAGGTATGTGATAATAGAAAAAAAAGTGCTCTAAAGACAAATGAAAATTTTATGATAATTGTTTTTACACGAGTTTTTTATTTATGACTTCTATACGGAACTACTATTTCCCCTAAACAACTTAAAACTACTGTTTGGAACTATTTTGATAAGTTTTTTAGACAACTTTTTTTTTCATATATTGTTATTTGTTTGTGAAAGGCGTCTTTCCCTGATAAAGGCAAGAAACTTCAGCCTCGAGACGTTGGCATAATTTTTTTGGGCAAGATTCTAATCCCCAAATAGTTGAGAATAAAATATATTTACCACTTTTTAAAATTTAATTATAAATCAAATAATATCGTTTTTTAGTTGAATTATTTAAGTATATTTTTTTAATATTGATACGATTTATGAACTGTCATAATGTTTTGCACATGTAATGTACTGATTTCAAATCATTAGAAGATATTATTCTGGTTAGCACACTATCTGCAGTTTAAATTATTTATTATTTATTTATAATTATTTAGCAATATGCTACGATCTCGAATTGACGAGGATGCTAAGTTACGTTGCAACTAACTCGCTAACTCTCATGCTTTTAATCGCCTGTGTTTACAAAGCGGACCAGACCAGACGGGATGGGAACCCGTGAATATGGATCAGTAAGGCGTTGTGTAGATAGGGCGCCCCCTCCCCCACCCCACCCACCCCTGCGCCCCCTCGTCCCGACAATTACCACCATTAGCGTCTCCAATCCCTCCTTTTAATTATTATCGCCCTTTTTCGGCCGAGTTCGTCAATAGTCGCCTTTATTCGTGTTCAGAAACCTTCTCTCGAGATATGGTATGTATTGCATAGATATAATTAATTAATTGTTTCTTTTATAGTCGTGTCACATAATCAATGAAATATTCTTAAATTTATTATGGATCACGTAGAAAATTTATTTGGTGCATCGCTATTTTAAAAATAGGTATCAGTATATGTAGTTCGTAAAAATGTGTATGTAAGTCTATATCATATTTCGAACTTAACGTTTCTGTCAAAAGAAAATATTTTGATGGTAGCTTCCGCGTATTATCTAAAGTTTAACTTAAATCAGAAAAAAATATATGGTTAGCGAAAAACTGCGACGTTTTCGGTGATACATATAGCAGGGGTGAAAGTAAATATTAGATGTGAATGCAAGAAAAAATGCTTTTTTTTTTTCTGTTGCAAAACTACTTAGCTCGCGCCTCCTGTCAAGGAACGTAAACATTATAATTTACAGAACCATTATACTTTCTTAGTTAAATAATTAATTAAGAGGGGATATCTGACGGTTGAGCGTGATCCTGGTCCAAAGTACTGAATCCAAGACCCTTCATAAGTTGTAGGTGGTACAGGCTTTTTTTTTTCAGGATTATCCTTCCTAATGTTCTTTTCTTTATGGATGCGAAACGTGGCTGGTTATATTAAGAGATAACCAACATCGAAAAGTTTTTTTAAAATAAATTACAATAAACAATAAATACCTAGTGAACCCGAAGGTTCAATGCCCACTCCACCAATCGCTTATTACACACCTCCCTCCACCGTTCGCCGTCCTAACATAGTCCCTTCAGATCGGCTTTAATGCAATCTTCCCACCTTCGCTTCGGTCTACCCCTCGGACGTCTACTATTCGGTACAGCAAATATTAACCTTTTAGCAATTCTCTCGTTACTAAGCCCAACAATTTTACAGGCCCATTTGATTAGCCGGAATGAAATCCCCTCAATTATATTATCCGGATACAGTCCACCCAATTCGGCGTTGTCTAACTGTCTGAACTTCCCGGTTAATTCATCCATTTTTTAAAAAAATAAATAAAGTATTGTATAAAATATTCCAGACCGAAGAAGGATGAGTCAACCCGAGAATTCTGACGGTTACACAAAGCCGAATTGAACCTGGTTAATATAATTGAGATTATTGCAGTGCGGCATATAAAATAGACGTGTAAAACTGTTAGGCTTATTTACGAAAGAATCCTCTTAAAATTTAATATACCCTGGGCCGACTGCTAAGCTTCAGAGAGATTAGACGAAGCGATGATGGAAGGATTGAGTTATGACTGATCTGATGGAGTTTGGTTTGGATGACAGTCTTTGGATGGATGGATGTATAAAGCGATTGGTGGTATCGGCATCAAACCTTCGGGTTCACTCAGCCTTTTAATTATGTTAATTATTATTAACTTTAAACATCAAATAACTTTTGCAAATATTTAGAATTCTCCCTAACTGTTTTATCAAAAAAATAAATTTGATTCCTTTTAATTAGATGTAAAGTTGTCAGTCGTTACAAAGAACACAATTGGGTTTTAATTGTGTTAAACAGTTGAAGAACGTCAGAGTCACAGATCCATTTCAAATTTAATGAGACATTATCTCTATTATCGAGCAAGAGTAAAAAAAGTATTTCGATGATCGTAATTGCAGGTACCTCTCCGCTGGTTATCTAGTTTCCCTATGCCGCGAGTCCTCCGGCACAGAGGGGGGATGATTTATGGGAAGGGCGGTGATAAAGGATGATTAAAAGAGGAAACAACAGTAGCCGATAGAGCGGGCGGATGGCTAATGCTTCGGCAATTATCCCTCGTGCAGTCCGCCATCATTATAGTCATAAGGGTCGTAAAAGTTACATTACGTTGCTTGCTATCAACTCCCATCGCCAGCCACGTTGCCGATTATTTCTATAATTATTTTTTTTCTGTGCTTTGCGAAATGTAGGTAATATTGTGATATCATTTTAAATAGAATTTAGTAACGCAATCCTTATCACAACTAATTGTTGTGTATATTAACTAACTGTTGGAATACAGCAGCGAAAACGATGACGTTAGACATCCTTTTCCCAAGTTCATTCTATGTTTAAGCGTAACCAGCGGAACATATTCATTCATTTATAACATATTAGGGGTATTCATGCGACTTGTTTTAACTGCTTAATGCGTTATCATGTTAAGCGTTCAGTACGAATTTTAAATGAATAGTAAATAATCTTTCTCTGCCAGATTGCTACGGAGTTATTAGTTATAGTAAGGTTTTGTTTGTACTATAAACAAAGTTTGTGAATTCTTGATTGGTCTGCTTATGTTTTGATTTATTTTTAAAATGTCAAAGTGAAATAAAAAGACAGAGTTGCTGAATTATTTGGTTAAAAAGGCTTTACCTTACAATAACCTTCTCCGTGTATTTACGAAGTTAGCACCACTTTACAGGATTGAGTGTTCTAGCGGTCATATTTAACACACATTTCGTAAGTAAGTTTCTCGAATTTAACACATTTAGGAGGTTTATATTAAGTTAGTCTATTCAACACACACAATTGTTAAACCTTTAAACTATAGCACGATTGTCAAGGTAACAATTTATTCATTCAGTGATTGGCTTGTCCCACTGTAAAACAACCATCCTACACCCCTCCTACATTCCTCATACATCCCTCATACAACTATACTTAAACAAAGCGAAACAGCTATCCCTGAACCTATACTAATCCAATATTGTGCTTCTTCTAGACCTATTTGATTGGTAGCGAAGAACCAGCACATTAGTGGGAGTGTATACTCGGATATTTCTTTAATTTACTAAAAGTATCAAAAGGTTTCTATTTTTTTATATTATCCAAAGTTTCCAAGGGATCATATAACTATTCTCTTCCATGAACCTTTTCAATAGATATTTAGTTTGTCGAAGACTGTCATAGATAGTACTATTTTAATTTTTACAACTTAAGCATGTGATAAGTACCCTATGTCATCTAAGGGACTCTCAACAAACATTAAGGCTTGGCTCGAAAACGGATCACTTTAGCGCTTTTAAAACTTGACAACTGTCTTGACCAGAGGTCTCCAAACTGCGGCAGCGCGAAACTTTCTTTGATTGTGTGGTAAGAATTGAAAAACTATTTTAAAAATATGAAATGTGGAAAATTACTTACACACGAGGCTACTGTATTTATTGCATGAATCTTTTTTCTCTTAGAAAGCTCATTTTAATAAGAGATTTTTTTCCATCATTCCATCATTCCTTAGAATGCAATCCATCCCTTCTTGATCCGTTAACTTTTCAAACCATCCACTTTTTCATTTCAATGACTATTATTTTCATTGTGTAATTGTAGTAAGGTATAAAGAAACAGGGATACGACACTTGAGAATGAAATTTCTTTTAGTTGGATACTACATTCATTAAAATCTATCGCTTATGAGAATCATCATGCTACCTTTGGCCTGATGATTGTTTAAAATTAAATGTTTTCATTTTCTAAATATATATATATATATATATATATTTTATAAAGAAAAGAAAATGAATTATATGAAATACTCGACAAAACGTTTTACCTTTTATACACACCAATCCGTCCGCCACAAACATCCGTTTCGTTCAGGAGGTTAGTAGAAAAAAATAAACAAAAAAAAAAAAAGGAAAAGAAGGAATGTAAATTGTAGGCGACATATCGGCGAGTGGTGGCAGCTGGAAGCCTTTGATGGAACGTTTTTACCCGCTTGGAAATAATTGAGGTCCGACCATTTCATTTCATCCCCCGAGGATTCATTCCTCTACCTCAAGCTCCTATTACTGTAATAAATTCTTAATTATAGGCAATTAATTGCTCTGTTTTGTTCAGCCTTTCGCTTGGTTTCCGATACCTGAAAAGGCCGAAGGGTTAAGCTGGAAACAGATGATATTAGGACATATTGAGAGGCATTTGAACAATCAGAACTTTTTTCTGTAACAGTTTCAATTTTCACCTCCCTCTCACCCAAAAGTCGTGGTATTACCTTGTCTTCTTTCAGGTACAGTTTGTACAAACTTGTAACAAATTTTATATCTATATGAAAATATTACACTAATTGCGCTTGTAGTCACTTTTACCTGACTACGGAATGGAATGTTTGGGTTGACTACTTGAAGATTTGTATTGCTGCAAACAGTTCGACCGATTCCGTAAGTGTTTTGGAAAATTTGAGCTCAGAAACCTGATTAATTATTCTGTAAAATTTGTTGAATCTGTACATTAAAATGTATGTAACGGCTTTTTGTTCGAAAGGCTCTACCTATTTTTTTGTTAGATTGTTCAAATTACTTCTTGCAGATATAACTATAAATAAAAATATATTTCGAGTTAACTAACTACAAGTTTTAAGCCTGAACTTCATAACAGCCAATCAACCAATTATTTGGTTCAAAAATCATATTTTTTTTATTTTTTGTATACACTTACATTAAAATGAATTATGTTTCAGTAAATTGAGAATATCAAATGCTAAAATATGTTAGATAAAAGTATATTATAGTGAATTTTAAAATAATTATTTTTTGAAACATATGGAAGCATAATTGTGTACCAAATGAGCTATTTGTTGTTCTGGCATTAAAGAGGATCCCATTGTTAACTATAAAAAAAACCTGGATCGAAACGTCAAACAAATAGGAGGATCAATGAACATTTTGTAGTTTATTAAATAATTATTAAATGGCCTAATCACTAATTAAATAATCATGTTAAAATATAATACTCAAAGGTCGATTGAAGACATTTTGCAACTATATATACATCTTTTTCATTTTCTACCTAATCTCAAAATATCCATTGGTCTATTTGAAGAATGCAGGAGCATTATTATGGTAATTTTCTTTTTCCTTAAACGCATAAATTGTCTCAAACATAGAAGGTAATGTTTAATAATATGTAAGTCCCCTTATTTAATTTTAATTACACATAGCACGGAATCGTAATCGGGTTAATACACAAAAAATTAAAATTCCATCGATGGAAATGTCAAAGAGCGTGAACGATGCTCTCTGTATCGAAATAGCTCTGGAGTTGACTAATGTTTCAGCGTGCCGACAACAATTTCAGTGTAGCAAGTTGCCGGCTAACAGTAAACATGAATAATGAAATACAAACGAAAAGGTAGTCAATTTCGTCGGACAAAGCCCCACTTTGATGAACACACAATGGACTCGTTTTCTCCAGACTTCCCCGTATCGATTAATGTAGATATACTCTAACAAACGTCAGCTTTATATTAAGTTTATTTTTAATTATGACCAATAATTTATCTGAAAATATGCAATAAAAAAAATTACAATGTTCTTTGAAAGAATAGGATTTTTTTTTTTTTTTTATACCTGGAACAAATATTATATATATGTGTATACATATAATTTTCTTCAAAATTAATTGAAATCCAGTAGAGCAACTCTTCCTAGGTAGCAGGACAGGTGTCCTAGTTTAATTACAGGGTATAATAAATGTGTGAAACCAAACAATGCCAATAAATATTCTTGGCCGAGAGACTGTTTATTTTTTTTGTTGTTGCTGTGACATTTTCACTTTATTGATAATATCTTTATTATATTAGCCATCTTTAATTGCAAGTAATAATTCATGAATCTGATTAATCCTATATTGTTAGGGATTCAATTTTAGGAAATGTTATGCTGTTTCTAACGCGGATGTCTTATGAAAATAATAATAAAGCGAATGATTCTGACTGATCACTGATCTTGCTATTCCATTCCGTTTATAGAATGCTCCTCAAGAATCTCAGATCCGCGAGGACAAACGGCACAATGTACATTCTAACCCTTCTGCAACAAGATAGTGATGATGAGAACGTAGAGGGTGATATCAGAGTGAAAACGAGACGCCCTGAGAGCCCTTTGGGCTGGAAATGCCGACAAAGAGGGGAAAAGTAGGCGAGGCGAAACGAGATTGCCCGAGGAGTAGTCGAAGACGCTTTCCCATTGTCTCCTCTTCGTCGGAACTAAGGCAGTCTCGCCGATAGTCTCAACCAGCGCTTGTCATTTTTTTTTTTTTTTTTTTGGATGAGTCATAGTCGGACTAAAGTATAGTGAAGGGATAACATAATACAATAGAATCTTTACCCATTTTTGCTTTATCATAATTCGGGTATGTATAATGTCGGGGCATAATTTCGTAATTTAATTTTATGTATTACCACATTATACCTGGTGTCCCGTAATATTCCCGAGAAATATTTAAAGGTGTGATAGTGGAATTAAAGAGTTGTGAAACAAGATTATTTAAAGCATGGTACGATTTGGCGCAAAAAAGCAGAAAGTTCTCATGTTTTTCTTTGTTTTCAACTCACTTTTTTGTTGAATTTAAAACATTGAACACAGATTTGAAAACATTGTGGTTCCTTTAATTATATTTATATATATTTTTAATAGGCCTTCGTGGACCATTTTTTTTTTCCGTGGGTATTACAAACTGTAGATGTCTTGACACTTTAATCAGTCTTCTCCATCTCTACCTATCTCGACCTATTCCTTTCCTTTATTGTTATCTGGTTCCAGATCTATTGCATCTTTGTCAATTCCATCTAATCCATCTGGCTTTTGGCCTTCCACGTAGTATTTTGCCTTTTATTGAGGCATTGTTGCATAGAGACTTCCAAATGGATTGCTTGAAGCTACATATCACACCCATCTTAACCTTCTTGCCTTCACATCATGCAATCTTGGTTGTACACTTTCTGTAGGCAGCTCTGTATTGGTCGTGCTCCTGAGTTGTATCACAAATCTTTTAATACTTCTTTCTACGGCGCTGGTTAGTGTCTAGGCCTCGCAACCATATAGGAGAACTGCATTGTACTGTTGTTTGAGGATATTGTGGAGTCGAGATATTTGATTTTGACTACTCCCGGAAACGCTTTCCCTCCTATGCAGATGCTGTTATTGGGGTGGAATTCCAGGTTATTATCATATATTTTGTTGTATATTATTTCGTTTGCAGATTCTGCCTTTTTATTTACTCATTTTTTTATGCTAATTGCTCTTATTTACCGTAATAAATAAAAATAATGAATAAATAAATCTTTAATTCACTAATAGCCTTACTAAAATCAATAGCATTAATATGAATAAAAATAACTTTTTAAACAATTTCTTCACGGTCCCGCGCATCTCCCATTCCATCCATACACTCGCCTCCTATCCCCGAGGACAGGGGAGAGGTAAAAGTGTTTTCACCTGTTTTTCCGGTAGGGGTCGGTGAAGTATTTACGCGGGGGGAAGAGGGGGCTGCAGTAATTCCCAGCGCTCTCTTCCATCATTGCCCAGCATCAATTTTTCAAGTCGGACGGTTGGCCCTCCTGTTAGCGGACGACTAATCACGGCAGTTGCCGACTGTTAAAATTTTCACCGTCGGACGGTTTCACTTTGTTACTTCTGGTTTTCATTTGATTGGTTATTCTGCCTTTTTTTATTTATTTCGTTTTTTTTTTTTTGTTTTTTTTTGCTAACGCTAATCCCTTCCCGTCCGATAAATTTATTTAGACTTTTTCCGTATCGCTGGTCGCCCAAGTGATGGTAGCTTTGAGCCTACCAAGCTCGCTTGGCCTCTGATAAAAAATTGTGGAAAAACAACGATATCCTGGAAGTTTAGATATTGGTTTATTCTCGTGTTTATATGTCAGAGAGGTGATACTTTCTTCTTATTACATTTTTCTTTCAGTATTAATAGCGTAATATTTTATTAAATCATATTTCATTTATTTTATTTTACATTATATTTGTAACTTTTTTGAACGCATCTAGGAAATGTGCTGTGATTTGTTTTGTCTTCTATTTTTTGAAAATTGGTTCATATTGTGAGTAGATCCCGAGGCTACTGCCTTTTTAATCTTCTTTGAGGCTTCCTTGGTAACAGGGATTAAGAAAGAGAGAGGACAAGTGGATTAGAGTGATTAACAGCCGAAGTGTGGAATGTGGCGTATTTGTCATGTACGTAGGTTTTTACTTTTGGAATGCTCATGTGGCTGTGTATGGTGTGATTTGAAATATACTAGGGTTCATTTATTAGATTAATCGCTTATTTTGTAAGTTGAGAACAGGTCTTTAGTCCAAAAGGTGTGACGGTTGTTTGTATCTTCTGGTCAGTTCTTGTTTTTTTGGTGTGTTTGCTCCAGGTGAGATTTTTGTCCAAGATATCGTACATGAGTTTTTGTGGAAACTGGCTTGTTGTCTATTGGCACAGCATATTTTTATTTTATTTTTTATAAGCGGGTCCATTAGGAACTATTTAGCTTATAAACTTTTTTTTTTTTTGTAATAAATCACAAAATATTCATACAAAAATAGAATCAAGTGTTATTTAAAAAAAAAGTAAATTCGCAAAAAATATGTAAATATTACATCGTTGTGAAAGAAACGTTAAATAAAAAAGATACGCGGTCCAAACTTAAGAATATGATTTATATACCTAATCATTCTTATTTGATTTTATGAGTAACATGCTTTTTACACATTGGCTACAATGACCATTTTTGTTCCAATATTTAACTTTTAGAAAAAATTTAACATTCAGATATGATATACACTATAAAATATTGATCATGTCTAATACAATTAAAATAACATTTAGAATAATAAACGATAGTTTTTAACGATGTTTACTCGGTCTGCAGAAAACTTGTGAAAAGCAACACATAACATTTAAAAAAAATACTAATTACATTAATTTTGTCTTTATATAATGTTGTATGTTATTTTTTTATTCGAGTTACTTCCAGTACGTCATAAGGTTTAGTATAACTGGTTTAAAGATTTCAGAAAATCTTTCCCTAGCGCTAATTTCATCGATTTAATCCATCACCGTGGGACAAAAAATTATGCTGAATTTAAGAACGAGCTACTGGGTTCTAGCGGAAAGTTATCACTCCTGGAAGGTTATAAAACACACGAAAAATAAAAAAAAAAATTTACCTACTGAATTATTGATTTTAAGAACAGAAATAATTATTGATAGATACTAAAAAAATATAAATATGTATAGTAAATTGAGAAATAAAAACACTGAGGTCACAATGGGCAAAATCCAACGCAACCGCAAACGTTGATTCAATTAAAGAATAAAAGAAAGCGTTGGAATTCATTTATAGACCCATCAATGAGTTTAGGAACGGCATGATAAATTTCCAATGGCCATGAATGAGCAAAGCGCTGAATTTTGGAACCCATAGTAAGTAACTCACAACTTGCCTCCAGCACGGCTGGAAGTGGAGCGTGGTGGAAGGTATTGCAGGCCCGTTCATTCATACCGTTAGTGCTCTAGTAGCCCCGGGGGTCTGAGCACGCTACTGCCGATGGAACATCTTTTTGTACCTTAAAATACTTTTTTTTTGGTGAATGTTATTTTTTAATATTAAATCGTCGTAAGGTATTAATTTATCTACTGAATTATAGGTTAAAAATAACTTCAATATGTAGTAAGAAAAATCTTTTGACTGGATCATTGCTGAACTTTCATTGCAGAATATAGCTTCCTATAATTAGATCAAATAAAGTGAATTAATTTTAAAAGAAAATAACATATTTGAAATGTTATGAAAAGATTATTAGGAATTGGGTTCATTCAGCCTCTTTTACCATACATAGAATCATATGGGTTCTTGAATTCTTAACAGCAAGGCCTTTTCCTCCCATCCCATTAGTAGTATATTCGTTTATCGTGTTTGAGAATATTAATCGAAATTAATTTCCTTTTTACTTCTTCAGGATGGAACACAAACTATATATATTTATCTCTGCTATAACCTCCATTCGGTCGTGGTTCTGAAAAAAAAAGTAATGGTAGTTCAGAAAATCATTTACTGTTCTCCAACCCATCCCGATCATCACTTTTTGAGTGAGTGAAATAACTAAGTCCATTCAAGGAATCTCTCTAGTTCGAGTCGTTAAAATGTTTATCTCGATTATTCTCCTTTTTTATATAGAATTTTGAAAATGCGATGGATGTAACTACTGTATAAAAAGGGATTCATATTTTTCATTTTTTAAATCAAGATGCCCCCAAGAGTGTATATGATTCTACAGATACTCACTTGCCTTTTATTGCATTGTTTAGCATAACGCTCGTCAATAAAGTACTTCCCTTCAGTTAATAAATTATTTAAACTTTGTCATTGACTATATTATTCTGTAACTCATTTGCAATTATGATATACTTTTAAGTTAGGTATATAATATAGGTAGTATATTTCATTTTTTTTTTTTAAATAAAAAAATCCCCCCTCTTTTCGAGATAAAGGATCGATTCGACACGGGAGCGAGAGAAGTTGCCCCCCCCGGAATGCCCCAAGGCCCGGACTGGAGACGGCAGGGGGGTGGGGCCTACCCGCCCCCGTTGCCTTGACAACCCCGATGACGCTCCCTTGGATCGATATCCCTCCCTCCTCATCTCCCTCCTCGTCCTCCCTCCTCATTCTCCTTCCCTCCTTGCCACACTCCGTCTCCCTCTTCCCCGTACTGTTTATCAACCCTAACCACGTCAACAGGCCCGCAGGTAAGGGCCGTCTGCTTTCTTCATTACACACCTCCGTTGCTTCTTCACCGCACTTCCTGTCTGTGGTTTTACTCAAGGGTCTTTGTAATTTTTTCTTGCTTAACATTGATTTTTTTTTCTCTTATGGAAAATAGGTTCTATCCTTGGTCCTCTTAAACATCAGTAATTCTTATTAAAAATGTTTTAACCCTAGGATGCAATATCAAAGAATAAATAAATAAAGAGTTAAACCAGAGAACATTAATTGGATTTTTTTTTCTAATATACACATATGATATTAAGGAGGACATAATAAAACAAAGTAAGAAAGAACACGAACAACACAGAACAAAGTGAAAAAAAAAAATTTCGAAACTAGTAAAACAGAAAAAAAAAATAAAAGTAAATTACAAAATTAACTAAAAATATGTAATAAAATGAAATAATATAATAACACAAAATTATAACATAAAAAAAAAGCAGCTCAATGCAGTATCATGGCCAGTGCCTCAGCGATGTTCTGGGCGGATCATATGGGTTTGTATATTTTTGGGCATTAGGTAGAGCTCCAACAACCCCCTCGAAAAAAAAGAAGTTATTGTTGAATATACAATTTTTTTTTCTTATTTTACAGACTTCCACATTTTATGAAACTAAGTCATAGCAATATATGCTGTTAAATTTAGAAAAAAAATGTTAATTACAAGATGAAATAAAAGCTTCGTTGATTAAATATAAAATTGTATAAATTAATTTATATAACAATTTTAAAAAATGTTACAAAATTGTTAGGAAATTTTTGGAAGATCCTAAAACCAAAGCCTATGTTTGGTTTGCATAGTCGTTCCTCTAGCTCCTCCACTTAAACCTTCAGTCAAATAGAAATAATTGTAAGATATTCAATAAAAGCTTTGAACTAATTTGATATTTCTTTTTATCTTAAACATTGGCAGGAAAACGCGTTAAAGTATAGTAACGGAACTGTTTAGATTTACATTTTTCTTTAAGTTTCATATAAGTATTCCTTTTTACAGACTTCCAAATTCCAGTAAATAATTTACGTTTATATTTAGGCATCATTAATAGACAGAAAATAAAAAATAAAATACTATTAGATTAGGTTGATGGTACAGTACTACAATTTTTTTTTTCAGCAAACATGAGGACAGTGTATCACTTTTTTTTGTGTAAGTGAAGAACTTTTTAATTGGTTATTTGCAAAGAGGTTTCGTTTTTGCCATCTCTCCCCGATCAATAAATTATATATTCCCGTGTTAATTGACCCCACAGTGGGGAGGGGGGGGGCCGACAAAGTCCAATAAAAAGTATGTAAATGGCAAAAAAAAAAGTTTGTTTGGGAAAGCCTTAATAGAGATGGTGTTTTAAAAGGTGTAGCGGGTAGGTTGAGATTACGACGAGTCCTCTCATGAATTATTAACAGAGCCGGGATCTGACCCGCGTGGCATTAGGGGGCTTAGCTTGCTCCCTTGGGGGACTTAATAAAGCCCATTGTTTGCTACCAACTTTTTGCCTATATTACTGTCTTCTCTCACTCATCTGATAACTTGTTTTCGTCACGACTTTCCTCGATGCGAGTAGTTGCCTATTTAACGAGGCTACCGGTTTGGCCAGACTTGTCCAGGATTGTCTGAGGATGTAATGGAAGCCCACACGACTCATCGTATGAGATGTGGCTTAGTTAATTAATTTAGCAGTTTCTACCGAAACTTCCCACGGCACACAACCTCCTGAAGAAGACCTGCAAAGTCGGTTCAAAACGTTGGCTTTAAATAAAATAGTTTGTTACTATTTAAGTCTTTTTATGACCACCATCTTCTTACTCATTAACTATACTAAATTGTTAGGATATTTTTGGAAGATCCTAAAACCAAAGCCTATGTTTCTTTATATAGTCGTTGATCTAGCCCCTCCACTTAAACCTTCAGTCAAAAAGAAATAACTGTTAGAGACTCAATAAAAAAGGACACCTTTGAGCCAATTTGATATTTCTTTTCTTTTAAACATATACAGGAAAATGCGTTAAAGTATAGGGTGGGTAATTAAAGTATAGTAACGGTATAGTTTGAATTTACATTTTTCAGATTGTATGAAAGGAGCGTTTTTTCATTAAGTTTCATATAAGTATTCCTTTTCACAGACTTCCAAATTCCGGTAAATAATTTACGTTTATATTCAGGCATCATTAATAGACAGAAAATAACAAATAAAATTCTATTAGAATAGGAAGATAGTCAGTCATTTTAGGGTCAGATGAAAAAAATTGATAATGACTTCTAATATTCGCCAAAAGTCTTCTTAGATAATTTTCCTACAGAAAACAAATTGATATCACCACACTTGTGCCCCATGAGGTGAAGGACACCATGCCAATTTTTTTACTAAGTAATTTAGCTGCTAAGAAAAAAATTTTAATAGCTCAAAGTTTTGAAAAATTGGTAAGATTTAGTAACTAAGAAATAAATTTGAATATAATGTAATTTACACTTTTATTAGAAGTGATTAAAAAGGAACTTTGTACTGAAAAGTTTAAAACTAAGACAACAATAAGTTCGCTAGTATTTTTAATTAACGAATAAATTCATTATTCCTACCTAAACAAAATAACTCAGTGTTATGATAGTTGACACGTATATGGTTGACGATGTTCGCGTAATTCAAACAGTTTTTATTAATTAAGCTCGAAACTATATTTTTAGTAGATGGAACAATTAAATATTTGTTCATAGTGTGAATAGCATGGGAAAAATTATTTGTGTAAGAACACTCCGCTATGAATGCCCTAATCGCTCTCCTAACCAGAAGACTGCATCATGACTTATACACTAACCCTTATCCCATCGGTGTTTTTTTTTTAATTTATTTTATTTGGTCTTCCCCTTCCTCGCCTATTAGACTATACAGGGATACTCTATCGGTGCAGTTGGGATCATTCCAAATGGAGCGAACTACCTCCAAATGGAGCGAACAAGATGGAGGAGAAGAGGCCCATTGATGAAGCGTACTCCCACAGTACCGTTAGATCCGTTATCGTTCCAGTTACCTCGTCCTGTCTTCAATTAGCTCTTCGCTATGCCAGTGCAAAACCTCTACATTTGTTTATATTTTTTATTATCAGCTGATTATGTAACATTAGGATTAATTCAATTGCTCATATCGGCTATGCGTGCAGTTTATATTATATGAAACGTACAAAACAGCGTATTGTAACTAGTTTCCTCAATATCTTTAAAGATGGGTGTTGTTTTAGAGCTGCCATGTATTTTTCTTGAAACGTCCAGATATATGCATTTATTTAATCTATTCTTCATTAAGTTTCTTTATTTGTGATAGTACGATCTTCCTGCAAGTCAATGTCGAAATATAAGGGCATCTAAGAAAAGTTGAGAAAAAGCCAACTTTTTTAACATAGCTTCAATTTAAATCAATTCTAAAGTTTTTTTTTCGTTATTCAACTTGAACATTCTTAAATAAAATGAGTTGAACCTTTGAAACAAAAATTCATTTTTCTCCACTTTTAAAAGTTACAGATATCCATCTTTGATATGAGGCAACTCAAATGAGTGTTTTCGGTGCTTTTATATTAAACAACTTTTTTTTTTTGCGTGTTGTAATGCCTGCGGCGGAATTAGTTCATATATTCAGCTGTTCATAGTTCTCTAACTGACAATATGTGCTTTTCAAGCTTATCATAATTAGTTTTTTATATTTACTTATCTTTTTTTTCTTTATTAATTATTAAATCTTGCTGGTGTATTATACACACCATCTTAATTTATTATAAAGTATATTGTTTAAAATTATTATGTACGTAGTTAAATTATGTTAATTCCATAGTTACATTCTTAGCAAGTTATACATAACAGTTATAGTTATTGGGTTATAAGGTTTTTATTAGTTAGAAGGGAAAACTATTTTACTCAAGAAAATAAATATGGTTAGTGAACTTATTCATCTGCAAAAAGAATGAATAAATTATAAAATATAATATATGTATCAATAATATCAAAATCAAATTTAGAACGCTAAATTTCCGACTGATAACATAATTAAATGCTAGACAGGGGTTCTAAATTATCCATTAGAAGAAAACGTAATGTTTATTTTCATTTAATAAAACCTGTATGGACTTAAAAATTCCAACCTCTAGCATTTTTTTAATTTAGGCAAATTCAGATTTTGGAAATGAGGTGTTAGTTTTAGAACTAGTCACTATTGTTTATTTCAAATAATTTTAAAAAATCTCGTATACGTTAATATTATAATAATATTATCCTGGTATTTCTCCCACTACACTTTATCTAGACAAAACTGTGTTGTTCATTACATGGCACATTACCCGCAAAAATTACTGTCATGATCGTGAAAGTAAGCACTATCAGCTGTACTAAAGGACTGAAGCTATTATTACTCGTAGTTTTCCTCGTCTTATGGCATCGTTAAACTTTTTTGGCAGTTAGATCTCATTTGCAGCGAGGTGTAATGTTAGGCCTGGCTGGTAATATCGCCTTACTCAGCACGACTCGACTCCATAAATCACCGACCTCTCTTTCTGTTTCTTTCTCCTACTTTTCGAGGAATTTTACGGTGTCATTTTTGATATTTTATAAGAATATTATGACCATAAGTGCTTGTTCAATAAATTGACGAAAAAAAAAATCATAAATAATCTTATTTTACTAATAGAAAAAACTGTAAGGAAAGGTAAATATAAAATTATTTAAAGAAAAATATCGACATATATAACTTAATCAGAAAAAATATTGTTTTTTTTTTTTTTTTATTCATTGATATTTACAACTGTATTATAAAAAATACAACTAGTAAATGTGCACACAGTAGTAATACAACCACATGAAAATGCTTGTTGAGAAACTACCCATTAATAGCACTCTAATAATATATTTACATAAGTAGATCACGAGGTGATCTTTTCAGACTCCTCGGAGGATATTTTTTAAATTTTGTTATTTTATTTTGCTGTTGACATTACAGACCTTGTGGATGTTTTGCCGCATTACCAAGCCTGCTCCATCTCTGCCTGTCTTTGGCTATTTCTTAATAGTTACCTGCATGCAGCTCTTTTGTATCTATCTATGTTGATTCTATCCATCCATCTGCTTTTTAGCCTTCCACCTGGCCTTTTGCCTTCTATTGAGGCATTCAGAAGAGGCTTCCAGAAGGTTTGCTACGAGCTAAATGCCCCGTCCCATCCTAATCTTCGTGCCTTCATGTCATGAGATATTGATTGACCACTTTCTACAAGGAGCTCATTATTGGTCTTTCATTTCCATTTGTTCCTACTGGAGGGATTATCTCTCACATCTTTTAATACTTTTTCTAGGGCGCTAGTTCGTGTCCAGGTCTCACAGTCCAATATTAGATCTGTCTTCATCATAGCATTGTACATCCTTGATTTGAGTATTATTTAATCACAAAAAATATATGCGCGAGTAATAGAAAACAGGAAATTAAATATAGCCTAGGGAAATATGAAAAAAAAAAACTTAAAAATATAAATTAATATTGGAAATGAAAATTGATGTATAAAATGTGAAACTGAAATTATTTTTCTGAGTGTTATTAACATTCTAGTTCAATAAATGACAGTTGTTATAATGACTAAATTGTACATTCGTACCATATTTACATATAATATAAATAAATTAATTGATGGAGGTTAGTCGACTGTTCTATATACAATGGATAATAGTCAGGATGCATAAGTTTCTTATTGTTGCCAATGTTTCAAGCATAGCATGTAGGTCAACATCAGACTTGTTACCAGCACTGAAGGTGTTCGAGTACTTGTGTTCGAACTTGGGATTCAATTTTTAATATTTGTGGTTGGATTTGAGTTCTCGAACTCTTTAAGGTTCATCTTCGACGAAGATCTTTTAAACCTGAAAAAAATCCGCAGTCATTTCGACCGTGCGAAATCCGTTTAACGAATTTGCGAGGCTCAGGAAAAAGTTTTTCAAGGGGTGGATTTTACTTTTGATAGTGTTTTAATTAAGGAGGGGGGAGGTGTGGGAGAGTAAGGGAGAAAAGCTGAATGAAAAATGCAAGCTGATTGGCCCTCGGGCGAAGGGAGTGGGGGAACTTTAATTGAGATGTATCCTCTAAATCCTTTAAGATGCTAACCCCCGGGCCCAATCAAAATGAAAGTGCCCTTACCCTTCCTCCAAATACCTTGCTCCAATATTAATGAGTCTATTAGGGCCTCCCTTCCTTTGCGGCGCATTTGGGCAATTGCGTTGTTTGCAAACTGTTCCTCTCCTAACTCTGTGCTCGCTGAGGTGCGAGTATTCCCATACTCACTATGTTAGATCAATCATGTCGTGGTTTATTGCAATTTATCAGGTTTCTCCAAACTACTTCCCGCGAAGGTTTATTTGATTAGATATATAATAAATCATTCAAAAAACAAGATTCCTACAACATTTATTGCATGCGTTTTTGATATATTATTTTCGATAATGAACGAATTGTGTTTGACCAAGAAAAACTAAATATTAGGTTTGATTTGAGGTTTGACGTTTACGATAAGTTGAATACGAAAATTCAATGAATAATGACTTCGGTTTGGGTGACAAGATTTATTTTACATACAACATACATCTTCGTAAATCACATCCAAACTCTCTTCTGCTAAGAGTACACTTTTTAGGCACTGAATTTGCAAAAAATAAGTTAGTTTAATTTTTTTATTTTTTTTATTGAGTATTATAATATTCTATCACTTGGACGAAATTCAAAGGGGATAACATAAACAGACGAAAAAAAAAAACAACTAAATAATAATTATAAAGTATTTACAATAAATAAAAAATAAAATAACTTAAAGATAAGTAAAATTAAATAAAAACACAGATATACCAATATACACTTTAAAAAATAAATAAAAAAGATTACAGGATGAACCAAAAAATCTTGAAATTTCAATTTTTGATAATTTCAGTTTTCTAAATTAAAACTACAAAAAAAAACTAGATATTATCATGTCGATATATAGATAAACCAATGTTTTTGAACATTGATGTATCGATGTTTTTATTAACACTATGGATGAGGATATATCGCTACTGTTATTGCAAAAGGTCGTTTGTAAAAAAATTTTTTTTTTTTATTTTTTTTTATTTAGACATATAATATTCTGTCACAGGGACAATAATTATATTGATAAATGAACACATTCACACCGTATATACAAAAAAGAAACAAAATTAACAAAAGTAAAATAATAACTAAATAATAATAAATAAAAACTATATACAATAAAAAAATAAAATAACCTAAATATAAGTAAATTAAAAACATAAAAATACAGTCGTGCCTATATACAATATATACAATCAGTAAAAATTAAGTTTTATTTCTTTACGATTTATTAGTATAATTTCATATTTTCTTTCCCTCTGCTATTTTCCATAACATCTAACTGCTTATAGCAGTAGTAGACTACAAAATGTTGCATTTACAATAGCTATATAATGTATTTTGTTGCTGGTTTTGATCTGAAATGAAGTCCATCTCATTGACTTGTTTTTCTCTCAACTTTATCCGATTCATTTTAGAATTTGTATTCTCTTACCTTCCTCCATCGAGGTAATTAGTTTATAATTTTCCTATTTCACGTTCTCTTGGCAAATAAGAAATCGAGTCGAGCCACAATCAGCAGACCCTTGCGAAACGGGATGGAAAATGTAAAAGGGAAAGGGGGTGGATTCCTTTGAAAATTTTCTTTTCACAGGACATCGAGTATTATTTATTGGCCGAGGCCTCTGGAGATATTCCCGTACCCGCCTTATCCCCTCCTCCGAGAATAAAAGATATCCTCCAGCCCCTGCTTTTAAGGAAATAAAATTCGTGAAAAAAAGAGGAGGAACTCTGGAAGGGGAGCTATGAGGGATTCATAATTGCATTGTTATGCTAAATTAGGGAGTCGGTGGCGTAGGCACGGATGGAATTGTTAATGCCCAACAGATGTCATAAGCTTTGTGGTTGTCTTTGGTTGGCGAATATATGCCTCCCTTCGGGAAACATGTCCCTGCAACTCGTTAGCATGATTGGAATAAATATATTGTCGGAAGACCAATGCCTTGTCCATCCAAATTCCATAAGATTTCATAAATATATATTATAATTAAATTGAGGTACAAAATCAAATAAAGTGACAAAAGTAAACAATAAAAGTTATTGAAGGAAATTTGGAGTAATGGTACAGTGTTTTTTTTTTTTTAATAAGTAACTCGTATTAACTAAATAGTCATTTTGATTTCAGTATTTTTTTTCTCACGATGCAAGTATAAATATATATAAATCATTAATTCATAAATGCCAATTTATTTTTTTTTTTTGTATGATGAAATTCGTTTACACCTTTTAGTTGAAATTTATTACTTCTTCTATTACCTTCAAGTCAAGTTAATTAAACTTGAAATTTCTCGAGCTATAAATGTACAGCTTGCGTTCCAACACTCATCGCCACTTAGGTCTAGTTTTAAGTGCAACAGACGAGAAAAAAAAAATCACCCGTTGTTCTCGAGGTGTTGTGATTAAAAGGAATTTGGTTGTATCTTATCAATTTACCAAGTATTATATTTAAATGTTTCACTTCGTAAAACGATTTAGGAGCTTAAGATAGAGTATAGATACTGCTATCACTCTGGACTGTTTATTTTCTGGTTAAAAGATATCAAATGTTTTCTTATTTTTGCTCTAAGACGTACAAATGAAAACCTAACCGTAAATAAAGAACTTGAAGGATTTTATTATTTACATAGGTCTAAAATACCTACAAATTGTCAGGTAAAATAAATTGTTGCACATCGTTTTTATACATGTACATAATCTCTACTGTCACTTATTACTCAATGTTGTTTTAGATTTAAATTTTTCTCGATGAATAAGTTTGTAATTTTATTTTATTTTTTTTAGGGAACGAGAGAAAGAGGAATGGTCTAACAATAGCAGTCCGAAACCTCCTCAGGTAATATAATAATATATTATAATTTCATTTATTCTATTATCTATTATGGTTATTAATACAATTTTATTTATTATTAATAGCCAATTATTTATCTGAGGTCCTTCCGTATGAATTATTTGAGTTAAATTAAATATTATATTTTACCTAAGTTTCATTTATAATTATTATTATTATTTTAATAATAATATTTTATTTGTTTCAGTTCGCTCCGTCCGGTCCTAAGCGTTACCTTCAATGCCCGGCAGGTTTTAAAATGTTACACCTCAAGAAGTTCCTACGGCTGAAGTATGGCCTCAGTGCCAACTGCAATGTAAGTTTATAGTATATATTAATAAATTAATTAGCAATATTTACATTACCTTGACCTAATAATAGTTTTTTTTACATATTTATATATTATAAATGAATTGTATGGAGTCATTTATAATATGATTAATTGCTTTATTGTTACTTAAAAATTCTTTGTGAATGGTCATTAGTGCTAAATGAATTAGAAAAAATATTTTTTATTGAATATAAATGAATTATTTAAATTTTTTTCTGAATTACGTTTTAAAGTTAAACGTGCTATATATACACCTTTAAAAAATTGAACTTAATTACTTCAGAAATTACTTTTTGACGTTCCGTGCTTTAATACCTCTTAGAAATTTCTCTATGTGATTTATTATTATTTTACAATTACATATTTTGAATTATTCAAGTATCTCATAGTTTTTTTTTCATGAAATCTAGTGCAAAATATCATCAATACTATACTCTTCCTTTATTTAATACCATCACAGAAATCATAAAGGGGAACGATATTTCAGTTTTGTGGAACCCAGAGGGTAAAGGGATATGGGGTCAGGGCGAAGATAAGATCAAATAGGGCCCTGCCCGCATTGGCAAATATTGGCTCTCCGCGTTGGTTTTAAGTAACTGTATGTCCCGGACTATAGTTTGTATTATGGTATACCTATTTTTTTTTTTTTTTTTTGTTTATTGTCTTCTTTTAAGGAATAACTTTTTACTATTCGATTATAATCATTAAATTATTAATTGATAATAGAACGTTTTCTTTTGATAGAGTACAGAAATAATTAAAACAGGAAAAAAAGTGATAAATAACATTAATAAATTTATAATATCTGTGCCCATTGAGACAAAATAGTCCTTTTTTAAAAAAAAAAAAATTTAAAATACTATCTTGTATAATAATATTTTATTGAAAAAATATCATATCGTCTCTGTTAGAAATTACATTTTAAGAAAAAAAAATTAAACAATGAGTAGAATTTAGTAATAATCTAGAGCTTTAAAAAACTGCAAATTATTACACAATTTTTTATTATAATTTATTTGCTTAATTAATTGATGATTTGTAAAAAAAAAAACATTATTAAAAGTGATAATTATAGTGATTTTTTTTCTAGCCCCATGATAAAAACTATAATCGACCACCGTCCTGAAACAATGCGGTTGGTTATATCGAGTTCTGTGGATCATATTGAGGTGACCTGTAAATTTGATGCTGAATCTGTTAATTTTTTTTTTTTTTAACATATCTATTGAAAAATAATACAATCTGTCACAATTAAGGGCATTTATAGTAGTGTTCAGAGAGCACATTCACACTCTACACACTCGATTTACATTAAATAAAAATAATAATAATAAAAGTAAATGTATGGAAATAAGAATAGAAAAGAATTAGCATATAGATCTTAGAAAAGCGATGGACTGAAGTATATTTTTTTTATTTAGACCGAATGTTATATCACTCAATAATTTTTTTTTTTTTTTTTAATTAAAGAAATATATTTGAAAAGTAATAGATTTGAAACGTAAAAGAACGTTTTTTTTTGTTTCCTTGATATATCTCAATGAAAATAATTAACTAAAATTTATTCAAAACTTTAAGAAGCAATGATAAGTAAACTTTTTTTTCACTACTAACTTATATTGACATATTATATTGCTTAGAGATTTTTTTTTTAAATTCAGGTATTAATGGTTTACAGCAGGAAATAATAAAATAGTAATATTCCTGTTTTAGTTAATACAATTTCGTTCTTAGTTATTTTTATAAATAAGTAAATTTTGTAAAATAATGGGAATGCGAAAATCCTTGAACATTTGAATTTTCTATTAACATTAATTTATTAATAAAATTATCTAACATTAAAATAATTCCGAAGCATATCACAATTAAATGTATTGTTTTTTATGATGAGATTGTTAATAAATAATATAATTTGATTATAATTGCTCAAAAATGTGGGTATGATCGTTTCTCGTGGACACGTTTTTTCTACGTAACTTTTATACGCTCATGGCGTATTGAAGCTCTTTCATTTGAAATCTAAATATTCTCAGCCGTGAATCCATTCATAATTACCTTCTTACAAGTGGAATACCATTTCCTTGTGAATGAATGAAGGGGACAGCCGAAATTCCCGGCAGAGCATCTGATTAAGTATGAGAGTAGAAAGATAGTGGTCTAAGCTCAACTCCCTGCACAACCCCGCCAGTTTATTAGCTTCTTTATCTACCATCTCCGTCGGGCCGCTGTCGGCTGGAACCCTCTCCCCCCATTTTTTCCAATTCGGAATTCTGGCTATGTCCTTCGATTTTTCTTTTCCTCCTCGCCTTCTAACGAATAGTTCCACAGACATTGAAATTTCTTTGTAAATAAAATGAAGAAGAGTGTAGTAAAATTTTTGTAAATGTGCATTTACAATCAATCTCAGATTCACATATTATCTATCTATGTGATAATTAATTTTTAGTCAATGTATTAAATCATAGAAAACATAGTCATGATAAAGATATGGTTTATTCCAATGAGACCATCCCCATTTTATGTTATTATCCTTTCCTAAAAAAATCAATTAAATGTTTTTTTCAGTAATTTAACCAAACCTTTATAATTTAAAAAAATAGTAATTTTTTAATTTGACTACGTTACAGGACAACCTTTGTACATTTTCAAGAAATTGTTTCCTTATTTATTTATTTTTTTTTTCCTTTTCCTGTAAAAAAAAATCATAATTTTAAAAATCGTAAAAACTGTTTGTTCTTTCTTGTTTATTATACAAAAACAATACATTGCTCTTCTTCTATTCAACTTGTCCGAAACGTTAAAAAATGAAAGGTTTTTGGAAATCATTCTCTAATTTTATATCTAAATTTCTCCTGTTAATCTCGAATTCATTATTCATCCCTATTAATAATAATTATACTAAGAAGAAAATATTTCTATAAACTGCTTAACCTTTGTTTTCCAAATTTTAGTATATTATTCTAATTTATTAATAGTATTACATTATCTCTTCATAGGTCATTTATAAAACATAATATCGACATAATCATAATATCACCTGAGCTCATTTATAAAATATTTACCTCCTACAAACGTTTCATCTTTTCTTTTGTTTTGATGTCTCTAAAATGATGATTTTTTTTTTATGGAATAAATAAAAATTTTAAATTTTTTTTCCTCGCAGTTACAAGGTTTCACAGCTTAAGGTTTAACGATTAGTTTTTATAATTCCTGCCCCACAAGACCGGTTTTTGTTTTTTTTATAGTGGTTTATGAAAATATCATATTTTCGACGGATTAATTTCAAAAACCTTTTTTTTTTTCATCTGTATTCTATAAAATCGTCTATTTAATTTTTTTTTTTAGTATCATGGTTATAATGTAGCTGAAGAATCAAATGTCGATATTTTCGAATTTTGAGTTTTGTTGAATAGCGACATACCGTCAGTTGTACAGAAACATTTAAGAAAAAAAAAAAAAAAAAGCCAGGCGAAGGGGTGCAACGTAATAGCGTCAAGTCAAGGACGTCCGGTGCAATCAGGCGCTGATGAGTCAAGTGTCAGTATGTCGTCGCACACTACGCGCGCCGCTCCAATCGTTCACGTTTTTTTTTTCTTTACAAATTTACATAAACAACTCGAATAAGTAGTACTGATAGTTTCAATCATAATAACACACCGAATTATTTATCTGACACTTGGTGACTCGCCATGTACTCGAGCGTGATCGTACCGACAGGTACATAAACAAACATGTCGGCTTGATGTAATGATGATTAACAGCTCTGATTAGGGGGCTATGAATATTCAGCTGATGCCATGCCTGAGGCCGGCGGTCAGTTGGGGCCGAAACCCCCAGGCACCTGTTGTCCGCCTCTATCTAGGATCACGATCTAACTCGGACAGTGGTAATTTTTGACATACTTGTTTCCGCTAATCTGATCGTGTCCGGCGTAATTGTTCCGTGTAATAGCTGCATATCGAAGGAGCAGTGAAAGGTGGACCGATTTCCTGTGTTTTAATAGATTCCTGATAAAAAGTCTGTTGCTATTATTACTACTAGACGTATTAGTTACTTCATTACTAAAACAAGAATGATGAATGAAAATCATACGCTTATGCTACATTCTTAAAAATATACGTTGTAATTAAAAAAAATAAAAAGATACATAAGAAAAAGTTAAATTTTCATTCATCATCAAGTTCATTTATTATATCTAAATGAATGAAATAGCTAAATGAAATGATTTTATATGTGGAGTGAAATATCTCAAAAACTACAAATCGGGCCTGCGTACTGTAAGCAAAGAAATTGTTCAGCATTTCATCCTCTGTTTAACAGGCTATAATTAAAAATTTTATCTTAACACGACGCTGCGTTGGAGAGGCTAAAAGGGGAAAAACCGTGTCGAAAACCAAATAATAACGAGTTTTATTAAAAATGTGGGTTAAAATATCTCAGAAACCTAAAATCGGACCTGCATACTGTAAACGAGCGAATTGTTTGGCATTACATCCTCTTTATAATGATCTAATATTTATAATTTCTGTTTCATATTATTAATCTCGCCCTGTTGATCTTTTCACTTCTATTGTGAGGTCTAATGCACAAACCTTAGTTTTTTTATTGATCCTTATCCATCATGAATTAGTACTCTGATCACAGGTAACTTTGTTTCTCGTACAGACGATTCTTCTCTCAAAACTTTAAATAATTCTTTCTAAAGTGGTTACCTTAGTTTTTTTTTTTTTTTTTTTTTTTTTATGGTACTCTTTGTTTGATATTCCCTGCTCGTTTTTTTCTTTTAACGATAAAATGTCGGGTCGATGTTTTAGGGCAGACTAAGACAGGCTTAGAGACCCATCTGTCCTTTATAAAGTTTTCATTAGCTCGGATCCGGAGAGGACCCTCTATTTGGCTTAGCAGTTTGGAATCAGTCTTATGTTTGCTTTGGGATTTCCACCGGCTTGTAACTGTAGCATCCTAGTTACTTATGCTACGATATTAAGTTACAGTTGTATCTATATTTTCATTCATATTGATACATTAATGTCGATTATATACAAAAAAAAATCTGTACCACTACAACTCATGGAGGTTCTTGGATTCAAAACTCAACCGCCTGGTTTTTTTACTTAATTAATTATTTAATTAACAGTGCCCTCTAATAGAGGATCATTTCACCTCTATAAATCCCAGAATAGTTCTCTTGTACTTGGATTCATACACGGCTATTGTAACAGAATAAATAATTACATACTAATACCGGATTCGTACGTGAAATCTTTAGAATAGAAGCGCAGTGCCTTAGTCACTGAGATATCCCGTTTAATAATAAATATTATAAGTTTGATCGTATTAAAGAATAATTAAAGATTGTATATATATATATTTGTATTTAAGTATATAAAGATATATTTTTGTATATCAATGAATTTCATATTAATACTTTCTTGTTTTGGAAATATTGCTATTTGTCTCGTAAGTAATAGCTGAAAATGGTTTTGCAGTACAGTTTGTTTGCCCAATTTTTAGTCCGTTTCTTAATTTATTTATAATATTTTTCGGTTTATTATTTTCAACAATCAACCATTGTGATCGACCGAAAAATTCATAAACTTAATCCCCTCTCAAAATTTGAGGTTTCACGTTTCACGATGCGTAAATTCGAAAATCGAATAAAAATTTTTTTGTCCGTCGCATTTTTTCCGAAACTACTGGACCGATTTTTTTCTAATTTGGATATAAAATCAGAGGTCACCCAAGGATGATTCTCCTTCATAGACTACTATCCGCCTTTTACTTTCAAAATGGTGACCGAAAAACCTGCGTTGCTATATACTGTAGTAGCTCCTAAACGAATGTACCGATTTTAATGAAACTTTGCTAAAGTCATTTTATCGCCGCTCTTTAAATTTATCTATTTAACATATTTCTACGAAAAGAAGCTGGAAAAAAAGTTACGAGGGATGGTAAAATTAAATTCCGAATAACTCAAACAGTTTACACTTTTTTGTAGGTATTGTATATGTTTTTTTAAAAGTTTACGAAATCTCCTAAAAAAAAAAAAAATCGTTAAAATCGGACCATTGGGAGCAAAGATAAAGATGTTCAACTCCAAATGTTATATCCTTTGTTTGGTTTTTAAATTTTGAATGTGTTACTGAAGTAATGCTATTTTTTTTTTGTGGTGTATTACTTAAAAAAGTTTAGTCCAATAATTGGAATCACGTTTTATTTATTTTTCTTTGTAACTAGGAAGGTAATATTATTTTAGATGTATGATTGTTTGGAAATAATAAACCATTGTGGAATAATTTGCAGCGTTTTTTAAATACGACATCATGGAAACTAACGGCGATTCGTTAATTATTTTCTATTTCCCAGATACTTCTCACATTCTGATCTTTTGAGAAAGCTGTATGTTGTCCGTTCGCATTTGTTATGTGTTGTTTTAAAGACTTCGATCATGAGAATTGTTTTATATTAAGATTTAATTTATTGCGTGCTTTTTACTTCCGTTGTTCTCTAAATACTCCGCTTGCCTCAGCTTGGTAGAAGATTTCGATCCTGTCCTCCGAATAATTGAATATATTTTCCAAGCGTTGTTAAAAAGTGGAGGAATTGACAAATGACTGAGAGAGAGAAAGTGCAGGCGAAGATATACGAGGCGCTAATTGGTCGGTAATGAGACGTGGCAACAGCGCCCCTCCCCACCCCCCACCTGCCCACCGAAAAAAGGTAAATCTAAGCCAAGGGCACCGCACTAGCTGTCTCTCTCTGCCTTCCTTCTGCCACCATCTCTGCCACGTCCTACGCTCAGTGAAGGGTCATCTTATTTGCGTAAATCCTATTGCTTAGAATCCAGTTTAAAGGATTAGTGGATTCAGGGGAGAGGAGGGAGTTTTCGGACTGATGTCCGCTCTCCATCCCCCCAAATAAAAAATAAATTTGTATTTCATTGATACATATCTTTTTCCTATGAGTGATTCTTCAGCTATTAAATATGAACTCTTGTCAAGAAAAAACCTCTGGTGTGCCCACTCACACGACTTTCCTACCTATTTCAGTTTTTATATCTTTTTTACATATGTCCATCAAGAAACAAAAAGAAATTGAATTAGGTTTATTTTCCTGACATTTGGTCAAAGAAAAGATTTGAGTACGATTTAATCGATGAACTAAAGCTGTATTGATGAACTAAAGTTGCTGTTTCTGTTAAAAGTAGAGGAAATAGTGAAGTTTGTGTGATGCGGGCAACAGATTTTCTTGCTTTCTTTTTTCTCATATTCACCCCTTTCTGACACCAAGATATGAGCCCGTAATCTAACATTGGAAATTGAATGGCTGTAACTTCGTAAATAGTTGTCCGAAATGAAAGATTTCTATTAAAGTTTTGTAGGGAATTTCATTACCTTTCAAAAAAAAAAAGGCTAAAAATGTGTTTAAATGTCTCGGGGGTTCTGAAACGTATAGATCCGTCAAAAACCGCATATCGGAAATTTGGCCCGATTACAATACTTTCCTTACTTAGTATAGGTGTGTCAGTATAGGTAGGAAAGTAATAAATTAAAATAGCAAATAGAATATGCTGTATCATCGCTAATACTGGTTCGATCCCGATGATTTTTTTTTTGTTTGTTTTGTTGGTAATTTAATTACCTGTAGATAGTTTCATAATATATTTTACCATAGAATATATACTTAGCGAGTTAAGACCCAAAACATTTTTCTTTTCTTCATAACTTTTTTTCCTGTATTTTCTCGAGAATTTATTCCATATACGAAAATTGCAAGGACAACTATTAGAGCATTGTAGGAAAGTTTCATCAAAATCGTTAGAGCCGTTTTTGCGCTATAGTCTATAGAAAAACATATTTTTCATTTATTGCTCAGCAGCTATCCAATTTGTTTCACAGGCATGAGTAGTCAAAACGAAATCGGTCCAGTTGTTTCCGAGAAAATCTTGGCACAGACGGACAGACCAATGGCTAAAAATGTGTTTTTCGAACTCAGGGCTCTGAAACGTATAGATCCGTCAAAAACCGCATATCGGAAATTTGACCCGATTGCAATACTTTCCTTACCTAGTATAGGTAGGAAAGTAAACAGTATTTATTTCTAAAAATAAAACAAGCTAGCCTTCCCTCCTCCAAAATAAATCTTGAATCTGCTACTAATTAATGGAATATTTTCGTAACACTACAGAAACTGAATCGAGTCACAATAAGCTTCGCATATGCGTGAGCTAGGATGTGCGTGGTCCGGCAGTAACCCAATTGACTTGTGTGTTGCATGACACAAGTTCCTAATCAAGGATTCACTGTTCACAGCCAACTGCGCTGGTCTCAACCGCTATAAAATTGTCACACTTCCTCCCACAATACAATTTGTCCGAGATACAGCGTATCCCCGTGGGTAAAAAATAAAATATTATTCATATAATCAAATATCTTAAAAACTCCTATTCCCTCGTTGATTTGTCATTCCTTATTTGTCCATAATTAAAACACGAAACGTCATCCTTCAAGAAACCTTCAGTACTGAAAACATGCCCTGATGATGACCCACATGCTTGGGTTGAAACGTTGGCAATAACTATAAAAAACTTAAAAAGACAGCATCCAGACTATTTATCACCTATGATATGTAGAATAATCGACTAACTTCCTTCAATGTTACATATTATACAGTTCCTTAGAATATTACATTCTTTTAAGTTTATTATGTATATTATTGATGGAACTTTGTTCTGCATATCATGGGTGATAAATACTCCGGACGCAGTCCTATTTAAAAACCTAAAAATGACTGAGTCCTGAATATTTATCATCCATATTATAAATATTATTTTATAGTTTGTATTGTTTATTACGTATTTCATTTGCCTATCTTATCATGTATTCACATCATTCTGCATTTATTATTATTACTTATTCATCCCTATTATCTGTTGCATAATATTATATCTCTGATATACAATTTAAACAAAACCAGAAATTATAATTGTAAACTAGAGATCATGTAATGACATCGTTCCAAGTCGTTCAGCTTCATCTTTTTATAATAAAGGGTAGACTAACGTATGAAGTTTGGTGTGATGTCGATTGCTTAAAGGACAACTCAGTATTGGTTCCTCCGAAGGAGGGTTTTTCTATTGGACAATAGGACGCTCCTTACATAAAGGCGCAGAAGAGTGAAAGCGCCGGGTGAGGAGGGAATCAACTGACATTTCTGTTCTCTGCCCTTTACAGCTGATCTCACCTCACGGATTACGTAACTGTCCCTCACCCTGTCTGTGATATCAGTTTTGGGGGATTCAGTCGTAGCACTCCGGAGTATTCTAACAAAAAATATACATACTGGGTCTTAATGTAAAGTAATCAGAATTCCTTCTTGTTATTTGTTTACGATGTTTTGAAATATATCTTCCTCTCGATATAATTTTCTAGTCATTTTGTCTTTTATCATTCTTCCATTACCAACAAATTCGAAATTAATTATTTTGTTTTCTTTTTGTTTTAGGTCGATATTATGTACAGGAGGGAGTGCCTTCCAGATTCCTATTCTCTAATGGATGTCGCATACATCTATACATGGAAAAGAGTGAGTATCTTATTTCAGTAAACTGATTGAATCAGATAATTTCACCTTAAATGTTTACTAATATCGCCTCCTGTTTGTTACAGAATAGCCCTATGAGGTTTTATTACCGTATGCCAGACGTGGTAATGAAGCAGCTGACAGCTCCGCCTCCAGAAATACCATGTATTAAGAGCACGGAAGATAATAAGGAGAAGGAGAAAGTTAAAGAATCCGACATGAAATCGCCCTCGAAGAGTGTTGAAAAGAAACCAGAGGAAAACAAAGAAGAAGCTAACAATGAAAACAACGATACTATTGCTAAAGTGGCGAAACTGGATACAACTGAGACACCTGAAAAGCTGAAGGTTGATGGTGAAAATAAAGAAGAAGAAAAACCGAAAACTGCTGAAATAGTTGAACAAACAAACAGTATATCGTCGTCTAGGGCGTTGTCCAAGCAAGACGAACTCTCTGTGAGTGTTCTACTGTCCTTAGGGCAATGTCGAGTGGACAATAAAGACGACCACAAATTCCTCGTACCCAATCCTGTGACTCCTAAAAACGGTATGGTAGAAAAGAGAAATGGAAAAGTGAGTCCCAAACCGTCCGTAAACAAAATAGCCTCGGATTTAGCGGAACATAAAGCTCAGCAACCGCAGGTACAGAATTCTAGTCCTCAAACATTGCCCAATTCCATGTCCACTCCAAACCAACAATTAAACATGTCGCCGCAGCAAAAGCAGCAACAGTTGCAGAAGCAAAAGATACAACAAATGCAACAGCAAAAGAAACAACAGCAATTGAAAAATCAACACGTCCAGCAACAAAAACAGCAGCAATTTCTACACCAAAAGCAGCAGATGCATCAATTGATGCAACAACAACAGCAAAAGCTTCAGCAACAACTGCAACAGCAACATTTATTACAACAACAGCAGTTTCAGCAAGTTCACCTTCAACAAGTACAGCGACATCAAATGCAACAGTTGCAAACACAACCACAAATCTTACAGTTTCAAGTACAACCTCAGCTACAACTACAGCACGTTATTCATCAAATAAAAGAAACAAAACCACAGGATCAACAGTCTTCACAGCTCGTATTGGCACAGCAGTCGGTCGTTGAACAGCCTGTAGTTACAAACCAAGTCAAACAAGTTGCAAATCAGATACTAAAGGTTCCTAAAAGCCCACCTGTCCTACATCAATCTCAGGTACAGTCGCACCCGCCACAGCATTTGGTGCAGCAGCAACCATCACATTTGTCTCAGCAACAACCATCACAGCATTTGGTACAGCAGCAATCATCACAACATTTGGTGCAGCAGCAACCACCACAGCATTTGGTGCAGCAGCAACCATCACATATGTCACAGCAGCAACCACCACACCATTTAGCGCAGCAAAGTCCAACAACGCAGACAGTGTCACAGGAACCGACTCAACAGTTAGGTCAACAACAACGGACCCAATCGCCAATGCAGTCACATCTGTCTCAACAAACAGCACATCAGCAAATTCATCAGCAGCCAATGCAGCAACAGTCTACTCAGCAATCAGCCCAGCAGCAACAGACCCAGCAATCAACCCAGCAGCAACAGACACAGCAGTCAGTCCCCACGCAGCCAACACAGCAGTTAGTCCAGGCTCAAACACAGAAGCCTCAGAACCAACAAATACAGCCTCATCAGTCACCTCAACATCAAAAGTCATGGCCGGAACCTGCAACACCGGAAAATCCCCCAATTAACGGAACAACAGGCGTTCAAAACCCACAAGTGACTTTGAATACTAGTAATGGAAGCGTCACCATAATGGCCCAACTCAAAAGCCCTCCTATCGTTTCGTCAACGGTTGGAGCTACAGCTAATACTCCTGGATCGCCTATCCCTACCATGAACGGAAAGTCTCCTGAAACTCCACGACCACAAGGTATCCACCAAAATCTACCTAGAACAGTCCTGCCAAAGTCACCATTCGTCAATGGTAAACCTTTACAAAAGTCTATCCAACAAAAAAATATCTCGGGTCAACGACTGAATAACAATTTACCCGAGGGGAAGAACGGTATTATACAACAAAGTAACATTAACAATAGATTACCCACATTCCAAAAGAATGGAGGGTCAGCTCGCAAAGCAGGAGTCCCCGGTGGGGTCCTCAGTAAGACTGGCCCTACTCTAGATCAGCGGATTCAACAACTTTATAATTCGGGTCAAACGAACAAACCGCCCAGTCCCGGAGGCAAGTCCGAATCCAGGTTGGCAAGTTGGCTAAATAACAGATTCAAGCCTCAACCGGTAAAGGAGGAGGCTGAAAGCACAACGCCTGCATCTCCTCCTACTACGAAGGAAGTGAGCATGCAACGCTATAAACGCAAATTGCAGGAAATGCAGAAGGTGCAGGAAATATGCGAAATAACGCAAGAAAATCCTAAACCAGACGATGCCAAAAAGAGGAGGGAGGTGACACCAGACGTCTCGATCGAGTTGATGAGAGCTGCGGACATGAAGAAGCTAGACAGCACGAAGAAGGAGAAGCGGCCAGTGCCGGGGTTGAAGTCGATCCAGGAGGTGGGGGCCAAGAGGAAGAAGGAGGAGGATTCGGCCCTCGACCTGAGCAGGCCCCAGCTCCCCTGGCTCCTCAGCAGGCCCACCCACTACATCCCGAGCCCCAGGCCCACGTAGGGGTAGTCTAAGGCCTCTCTTCTACTCTACTCTAGCTCATCTTAATGTATACGAATTTAGAAATCTCATGGCGTCCCTATCGACTGACTAATCTAAACTTATTCTTTCGGTAAATACTACTATTTTATTAATGCTGATAATGTAAGCAGCATGTGCATACTTCATGTAAAAATGAATTAAAAAAAATAAAAAAGTTGAGAAAAAGACAGAGACAATTTTCTATGTCTGTAATACTCGATGTTACTATGTTCGAGTAGGTTGTAATTTATTTGCGTTGATTTCGCAGCTCGTATGTAAATATTTTGTGATGTACATTTTTATTTTTGATTGTTTATATTATTTTTTCTAAAAATTAATTTATATTTTCACATAACCTATGTAATTATATAACGATGCACAGCATCGTTGTACGTTTATTGTATATTGTGTACATTATAATTTCATGTCCATTATTCTTTGAAATGTCTGAGGTAGTATTAGAGGCCGGATTTGTACATATAGTTAGATTTGTTTTATTATTCAGACCCTTACCTATTGTTTTACGGTATTCTTTCTGTAGTCTAACTTAACTAAAATACAAGAAAGACCATTCATGACGTATTTATTTTGTAACGGAATACAAGGTATTTTGTATGTAGGAATATTCAATTTCTAATTGTATTATATTGAAACGAAAGGAAAAAGACAAAAAAAGAACTGATGTTTTCATAGCAGTGCCTCTTTGTATATACATATGTATATAGATACATTTATAAAATTGTACTGTTTCATATTTTGTGTAAAATATTGTATATTTTAGTATAGTTTTGAATACATTACATAATGAAATGAATATCATTTTTATTACCTATATCTTTATTTCTTCTCTCACTATTGCTTAAAATGATGAAAACAATATAGAATCCAGTAAACAAAATATTAATATCATGAGAAAAAAGAAACGAACAAAATAATGATAAATGTTTATGACTACTTAACATACATATAATGAAACAGCCTGACGTTGTCGCTGGCTCATTGGAGCTAAATGTAAGTATAAGGTTGACATAAGGTTTTTTTTTAACTTTTTATAGAGTGATATAACGTACTGGCACAATATGGACAATAGCTATAGTGAAGAAAGAGTACATTCACGCCATATTTACTAAAAAATATAAATAAATTATATAAAAAAGAAGCAAAATAACTACCAGAAAAGCTAAATGTATACGCAAAAAAATAAATAAGCATAAAATAAAACATAAATATAAATAAAACTAACATATACAAAAATACTAAATTAAATAAAATTAATATTAATAAAAGAGGTAATCACTTCATACAAACAAATACAAAATATTTCATAATAACTTACATGGAAATATCAACTCACTAATTCAAGGCTTTGCCACAACCAACATGCCTGACAACATCTATAGAAGGATCAAAAAAAGCTGGATAAGAGAGCTCCTCCACTAACAATAAATATTAAAATCGAAACAGAAATGGAAACCGTTAATCACTCCTCTCCTACACAACTACCTAAGACCTGCAACAACTCTAGTTTCCGACAGAACACTCGCTGGTTGTCGGAGATTCTGATAGTTGTGAGTAAATTAATTAAAAAATAAAAAATGTAGATCAGGTTATCCTCGGTTTGCTCACCATGAAAAAAATATATAAGGTTCGGAAAAGATTTGACAGACTTTTTCATATAGGTAATTAGATGAAACCTATTGGACAGAGGAATCATCATGGTTTGTGTTGTTCCCGTTATTTCTTATAAAATTTAATAGTTCTTGTTACCACAGCCTAACTTCATAATAGACTAAATAGAAAACTAATATAAACGAATAGAAATATTTAATTAATCACTTGAGTCATATATTTCAACGGTGAAGAAACAGATTACGGTAGCTTGAACTGATCTATCGACAGCTAACAAATCAATTCTCTTTATTGAACAATGGTTTCAATTTACAAGAGCCTCACCTTACGGTAGCGACCTCCGTAACTCTACCCTGACCTCATCCATGCCCGCGCTTGCAATTATTATAACCTGTTTTGTTGTATAGAAAATAAATTGGTGGTTGGTAATTCATCGCTTTATCATATATTATGTTTAACAATCAATTCTAATAGCTAAACGGTAGAAACAGTCATAGTTCGGAATCAGTATAGTTAACTTCACAGGTGGACTTACGGGTAGAGCTTCAGAACGATAGCCCCTTTCCGTAATCTCCCCCCCCTCGAAAAAAAAAATTGGAAAATATAACCATGTGTTATGAAAAAATATTAAGAAATTATTTCTAAGATTTCGTGTAATTATATTTAATAGGATTTCTAGAATCACGTCATAAACGTTTTTTAAAATAATAAACGTTCTTCTCTTAAAAGTTTATTTGGAAAGATGCAAGGGAAAAAATTCTTGTTCCGAAACAACTGAGAAAAAAAATTTGGTGAGCGCAACAACCAACTTTCACTTACACAGATCTACTTTGAATAGAAATTATTTTCTGGCAATGTTGGGTTATTATAAAAATTTCAAGTGCATTTTAAACGATGCTAAAGATCAAAGCTTACACATAACAGATCATTAAGACCATTAAAATTAAAAAAAGTCTATTTATTACATCGACGGTAGGAAATAAAAATCTAGTTACTGCATCTGCTTTTATATACCACACAAGTTCAGTCTACAAGCCATTCAGTTGACAGAATGACTAACTCCAATTTTTGAGTAATGTCATTTTAGTGATATTTCTAGTTGGAAAAGTTGTATCCATACAGACAGTGAGTATGTAGATTCCAGAGTAGGTGATTGCAGTTTTGAAATATTGAACTGTGAATAAAGGTATACCATTTTGCCACGAGAAACATCACTAAAATTAATAATAAAGAATGTTGAAATTGGAGATAGTCATTCTGTCAACCGAAAGGCTCATATATACCTAGAAAAATTTGTAAGTACATCTGAATATTTAATCTACAAATGATTATGGATTGTAGGACTGTTAGTTATTAAACTGTTATTTTCCATTGTAAACTTTACTAAAATGAAATTACGAGATTTTCAGTGCCTGCCATGGACAGGTCAAAAATTGTCACACGAATTGTAAGTGGATAATGTTGGAATTTCTCAAAGGAAAAATTCATCAAATTATTTACTAATTTAATTTTCTAAAAGATTAATTGATAATTTTTTGGGATAATCGAACTATCGTTCATCGATTAGATACCTAATTATTTAAATATAATATCATATCTAGAGTAATTAAACTACAGTAAATATATTTAAGGTTATAAACATATGCATGAAATATTTTTATATTTCACTTCTTTTTTCACACTAGTACAATGAAATGGTATTTTAAACAATGACATAGGATTGATTCGGTGGATTTTAAATACTTTTTCAAACTTAGAAATAAATTTAAAAAATTTAATGTTTAATGTGATGAAACATGTGATTTACGTTAAATAATGTTAGTTTTCTGAAATTATTATCTATATTTTTTTGTCACTCTCTACACCTTTATTTATTTGATATTATTTTTCTAAAATTTTCAGCTTTCCAACAATATATTATACGTATTTCTTATGACTGTTACTTCTAGATGTACATTTTCGACCTGGATAAGCATTTTTTTTTTCCCCCAGTTCCCAATTATCATATTCTTTTACTTCAAACTTCAAAATATTTAGCCATTTTTTATAGTTACCGTCAATAAAATAGAGTTAATTTGTTTAAATAAACGATATTAAAGGTACTTTAGGGGAAGACGTATATGAACAGAGGGCATTTAAGACCTGTAAAGAGACATCAATGGGGATAAGACCTAAATTATATCAAAGACCACAATACAATAATACAACGAGTTCAATCAAAATCGTTAAAACCGTTCATGAGAAAATTGTAAAAATGTGTTTCAGCGTTGATATAAAGTTGCACTTGCGGTTAGCCGGTTTTAAGGAAAAAGTTGCTGTCACGTCTAAGGCATATACTTTATCTTAAATACGTAATATCAGTTTCCTACAACTTTTCGTTTTTGAGCTAGACTGCTAACATACAAACACACAGACCATTTTTCGAGACTTGGATATTTGGATTCAGGGTACCTCAAAACGTGTATTTTCACGATCGCAATACTTACACTTACTATATATTTCATATATATGTAAGTGAATAAGACGTAACTAAGTTTATCTTCATGAAAATTCTTAAACTATGTAGGTATATTTATATTTTTATATTTAGAAAGAATTTTTAATTAAAATTAATATTTCTTTTTTAGTTAAGTAGATAATAGATTGGGATCTTGTTATATTAAAACTCTGAATTCTCAAAAGATAAGATATCTCCACGAATAAACTAGGCGAACACCCCGACAGATGAACATAAGTTCATTATATATACATAAGTTTAATTAGATGTAAAAAAAAATATGATATTATGTACTTTATAAACAAATAAACGCTTCTATCTAGCTATCTCATAGCTCATTATAAAGAGGATGAAATGCTGAACGCTTACAGTATGCGTGCCCGATTTTTAGTTTCTGAGATATTTTAACCCATATCTTCAATAAAATTTGTTATCATTTGGTTTTCGACAGTATTTTTTTTTCCTTTTCATCTCTCTAACACAATACAATTTTGAATAATAGCTCATTACAAAGAGGATGGAATGATTAACATTTCCTTCGCTAACAATTTACCAGCAACGAAGGTCTGATTTGTAGAGTTTGAGATATATTAATCCATATTCAAAAACTCTTCAGTTAGTCGACCCGAGCCGACTTTACCCGTGCGTTACATATCGGAGTTCTGACGGCTCAATCTAATTTACTCTCTTAAAAAAATTCAAAACGCTCCTAAAAAAGTTTTTACTTCAAAAAAATATTCTCCAAACACTCTTTAATCATATTCTTTTTAGTTCTAAATCTCGCCCTATAATGTTATTCTTTTACCTCCCACTTGAATTTTTGAATTGTCAAAGGTCGCGTTAAATTGAGATTTTTTAATTTTATAAATATAACTTATCACTATTTATGGGACGGAAATGTAATTTATGAGAATTAGTTGCAAAATACTACAGAGAACTATCTACACGTCATCTACGAGAAGGATACAGAAGAGACTACACTCGCCAGAATTGGGAGGATACTAAAAAGAAAGAGTTTGGCATAGAGGCTGCCGTTTAGCTAAAACCAAACCGGTTCTGTCTGGCCTTCAGCCTCCATCGAGTGGCCCCCTGGATCGGCTGCCTAGTGGAGCTCCTCCAGGCAAAGCCCTGTCATTTCCAATGAAGTAACCTGGGATACGGGTACTTAGGACCAAAGCACCAAGTCTGCTAAAAAAAGATCGTAGTTCATAATTTTTTACAAACCGAAAAATGGATTTTTTAGATAATCGATGAACGTTACTTGCAACAACTTCGTAAATACATTACTAAAAAAAAAAGCATAAGCCTCGAAAAGAAATATAAAGTGATTATGTTATAAATGAAAATCCCAAGCGGATCCAGGATTTAATTTTGGGGGGGCTTCAGCCCGAAAATTGTTTTTTTCATAAAAATAACGATAATTAATCTGAAAAAAAAAGAAAGAAACTAACTAACTGTATGAAGTGGTGTTTAAGTGATTCCTAAAGCCCTTTTAAATGTAAATACACGAACAATAATACTTTAAGAGATACTTTTTAAATATTTTTTTCGATAAAACATGGTTATATTTTATCATTATGGGGGGGAGGGCTTCAGCCCGAAAGCTCCCCTCCCCTTCCCAGTAGATCCGCCCTTGCCCGAAATCTGTCTTAGTCTTGCAAAGTGCCACCAAAGACCAACACCGCTTATCTGTTGCAAGACCAAGACCAGCATTGGTAACTTAAATTCTTAACAAGATTTTTTGAATAAAAATAGAGGCAAAATAGTTACTACTACTTGACTATTTTAGATAATATATATATATAAAGAATTTCTGTAAGCAATATACTTTTGCATTTAATTCTTCTAATTTTTCATTGAGACTTAAGTTAGGTTTCTCCTATCTAAAAAAATGCAGTAATATCTCTCTAGTAATAAGATAATAGGTAACTGCAAGACTGTTACGAGAGTCTTGCGCAAGACCAAGACTGAGTTTGCAAGACCAAGACTCCTCTCGGTCTAGCATTTGGGCAACACTACCTGCCAAAGTTTCGCCAATTCAGGCATCATCGGAACAGAAAAAACAAGATGACATATATGCAGAAAGCAAAAAGAAAAGTGGAGGAAAAATACTAGTGGATAAATAAAATTTTAAAAAATAGAAAGTGGATAAAAATTAAATAAATTATTAAATACGAAAGAAAAAACTCGAAGTTGTATATGATATCCATACCCAACAAAACTCAATGGTTACAATTTCACAGATAATATTACTAAACAGAAGATCAGTCTGTTCAATTTGAATTTAGATGCTTTGGTAAGAATTTTTTTCTCTCTTTTTTCTTCCTTTTTTTTTTTATCTTTCTGCGCACATGTGATCTTGTTTTTTGTGTCCTGGTGAAGCCTGAATCGGCTAAATGTTGGCAGGTTACCTGTTCACCTGTATGTTAGACATGGATATGGCTTTAGGATTTCTTCAGTTCTACCTAAGCGCACAATTTCCATTCTAGTTCTTCTAGTTTCATTTTACTTTCTCAAAAATAAAGTCTCGGGAATTTTTATCATATATACAAAATATGAATGATAATTAACATAATCAAAATAGGGTACCCACTTTATAGAGGCAGATTGTGCCCCAGGAGGATCTTCTGATCCCTGGATCGCCCCACGGTTGAGAAAAAGAATAAATAATTTCTCTGCCATGAGCCGGGTTTTGAACCCAGGATCTTGAGCACTAGAAGATAACTGTCCTACCACTGAGCCACGGGCGGATCTACGGGAGGGGAGCTTTCAGGCTGAAGCCCCCCCCTCCCCCAAAATGGAAAAATATAACAATGTTTTATGGGAACAAAATTTAAAAAATACCTCTTAAAGTATTATTTTTCGTGTAATTACATTTAAAAGTACTTAAGGAATAACTTAAACACCATTTCATATAGGTAGTTAGTTTCTTTCTGTTTTTCCAAAGTGATTATCGTTATTTTTATGAAAAAAAAAGGTTTCGGGCTGAAGCCCCCTCCCCCCAAAAATTAAATCCTGGATCCGCTAGTGCACTGAGCAATCCCATCCCTTTATAATACTATACAGAGAAATAAATCTATATTAATGATTATATATCCGTTTTTGCTTTTTATGTGTAAACTGTCAATGCTTCAAATTCGCCGCGGGAAATGTGACCAAATATTCACCTAAAAAACATTTACATTAACATTTACATATTGTATATTTACTCTAGTTATATACTGGTGCGTCAGTAACAAATTGATTGTTCCAAAAATTAAAATTTTCCCAAAATAGTGTAAAAAATAAATGATTATTAATAAAGTGTTGTTTATTGGCAGCAGTGGGCCTACGAGAACCCAAACGTATTAACTCACTGCTGCCAAAACCCCATATGGTACCAATGCCAGATAGTGAAAAAAAAAGTAGCAAATTGTAATCAATATTTTCTAAACCGTTGAATAAGGTTTCTGTTTTATGGTGGTTTTTTTTTTTTTTCAAGTTTTGCCAATATCAAAACGAAGTTGTAAACCTTAGTTTAATTACTCACAAACAACATTCAGTCTAGATTGCTTAATTATCTAAAGCAATTGAATAGTGGAATAGACAATTGATTGCTATGTAAACTCATGTTTATGTACGTTAATTGCAATCTTTGCATATTACGTGTTCAGATTGAATAGCAATTCTGTTTGGGTTATATTTATCTTATTCGTTAGGAATAATTTGCTCATTACTATTTTATTCTATATTACACTTAATAAAGAAATAATTATAAAAATATTGAACTTACGATATCATACGCATAAATGAAATGCATGCAAAAATAAAGTAATTATATGATTCAAAAGCAACGTTTATAAATTAATTGGTACTCCTACTTCAAGAAATATATTAGTAGCCATTAATACTAATTAGAATATATTAAACCTAAAAAAGTGGAAAATATTCGATGAAATGAACACCTTACTTTTTTTATAAGAAACACCTGTTGCTTTATTGATAGGCTAAAATAATTTTTTTTAATACGTTTTGTATTTTATATTAATTTATAACAATTGGTAAGCGGCCTTGAAGATCGTCCGCCGCCCCCTACAGGCGCCCCTCAAGTTCGGCTCCCGAAGAGACTGCCCCGCCCTAAGGCCGGCATTGCCCAAAATTTAATAAATTAAGCATTATTTATCTTTTTCCATCCAAACACGCCATTATGGCAATACGCGTATAAGCGTTAATGTGATGCATTTACCATAACACACTACTACAATTATTTAAGTATACAATATTCAAAGCTGTGCACTCTTATAATTTTTTTAATCTTTAATAAATAGATACATAAACAGTAATTTACTATTCCAATTGTGTTTTTTGATTTAATATTAATAGAAAACATCTGGTGTGTCCAGTCGCACTACTTTCCTACCTATTTCAGAATAGTTTTTATATCTTTACATATGTCCATGAAGAAACAAAAAAAAAAAAATTGAACTAGATTTATTTTCCTGAAAATTGATCAAAGAAAAGATTTATTTAATAAACTAAAGCAGTGTAAACCGTCTTAAGTTAGACCAGTGTAAAAATTTCAATACTCTCAAATATTACTGATCAAAAACTTTTTGCCATAGCCTAGTATTGTCAAACAATAATTTCTGTTAAAAGTAGAGGCAATAGTGAAGCTTGTGTGAAGAGGGCAACAGATTTTCTTGCTTTCACTTAATCATCTTTTTTCTCTCATTCACCCCCTTCTGACATCAGGGTATGAACCCGTAATCGTACGTTGAAATGGATTAGCTGTAACTTCGTTAACATAGTTTTCCAAAATGAACGATTTTTATATAGTTTTGTGGAGAATTTCATTACCTTTAAAAAAAATCTGGTGTGTCCACTCACACGACTTTCCTACCTATTTCAGAAAAGTTTTTATATCTTTACATATGTTCATGAAGAAACAAAAAAGAATTGAACTACATTTATTTTCCTGAAAATTGATCAAACAAAAGATTTGAGTACAATTTATTAGATAAACTAAGGCAATGAAACCGGCTTAAGGTAGATCAGTTTCAATACTCACAAATATTGCTGATCAAAAACTTTTTGCTTAGTATTGTCAAACAATAATTTCTGTTAAAAGTAGAGGGAATAGTGAAGATTGTGTGATGCAGGCTACAGTAAACTCGTAATCTTTCATTGGAAATTGAATAGCTGTAACTTCGTTAATACTGGTTCGATTCCGATGATTTTTTTTTGTTTTGTTGGTAATTTAATTACCTTTCAAAAGTTTATTATAAATTTAACCGTATAATATATACTTAGGGAGTTAGGCCCCATAAAATTTTTCTTTTCTTTATAACTTTTTTTTCTGAATTTTTTCGGGAATTTAGTCCATATACGAAAATTGAAAGGACAATGATTAGAACATTATAGGAAAGTTTAATCAAAATCTCTAGAGCCGTTTTTGCGCTACAGTCTATAGAAAAACGTGTTTTTCATTTATTGCGCGCAAGCTATTGCGCATGGAGCACCGAATTTCTGCCACAGGTATTGGTAGTCAAAACCCTACAAAATAAAAAAAGAAGCAACGAAATCGGTCCAGTAGTTCTCGAGAAAATCTTGGCACAGACAGGCAGACCAATGGCTGAAAATGTGTTTTTCGGACTCAGGGGGCTGTAAAACGTATAGATCTGTCGAAAACCGCATGTCGGAAATTTTACCCGATTGCAATACTTTCCTTACCTAGTATAGGTAGGAAAGTAAAAAACAGGCTAAACGGCGGACTTTTTCCACTGAATTTTCTCGGGAATTTAGTCCATATCCGAAAATTGAAAGGACAATTATTAGAACATTATAGGAAAGTTTCATCTGATTCGTTTGAGCCGTTTTCGAGCTACATTCTATAAAAAAACCGTGTTTTTCAGATATTGCGCGCAAGCTATTGTCGTAACAAGATCGGTTCAATAGTTCCCGAATAAATCTTGGCACAGACAGACCAATAGCTAAAAATGTGTTTTTCGGACTCAGGGGGCTCCGATAGGGCTCCGAAACGTATAGATCCGTCGAAAACGCTTGACCCGATTGCAATAAATTACTTACCTAGTATAGGTAGGAAAGTAAAAAAATATTATTAAGATATAATTTTTATTCTATTTATTATTGTTTTCCTTTCCTTTATTTTTATTTTTATTCATACTTATTTTCCATTGGTTTGTATCTTCTAAATATATAATACTTAATATTTAACTACATTGTCACCCACCTTCATTTCTGTATCTGACAACTTCTTCTTATTTTATATCTACTCATATTTATTTTTTATTTTCAACATGTTTTGTATCTGTTGTAGACCTGAAGACGACCTGCAAAGTGGGTCAAAACGTCGGCAAAAATTAAAATAATTACTATATTTTAATTTAGTATTTATTTGACCGCACCCGCCGATTAACTCCTTCTCATATTATATCAACGGTCAACCATCTCTACATCATTTATTATCTTTATTTATTTTTGTTTTTATTTTTATTTTTTTTCCCTCATGACTATCCCAGCACATCTGCTGCTTGTCGATAGTTGTAATTGAATAGATGCGGATAAATAAATGAAAGTGCAAAAAAAACAAAAAGATATAATCCACTGAGTTTCCCTATCCTATAAACACTTCTGCAAGTATTTATAATTGTGCTCGTTTTTGTAACGATAGGCTACTCGACTAGAGAGATAGCTGCCTGGAATACCCTAGACAAAGTTAAAGTGTTAACTAATAAGGTATTCCCGAGGGGCAGACTCTTGTTGACTAACCCGGTCACGGTGGCCACCGATTTGGTAGGCTTTGTCCCATCAGGATATCTGTACCCACGGGATTATTTATTTTATTATAATTATATTTCGAGCTGAGGATTAACTTCCGCACCTGGGGACAGTTAATATTCACCGAGGGGCCCCATTGAAAGGCCGGGCCGGGGACACAGAGCGCAACTTAACGAGGCCCAGCCCCCGGGGCGGATCACGATGAAGCTATTGTCGGGAGGTCATTGTGAGCGGGGGGGGGGGGTGCCGGTCCTATGGCTTCTTCCGCTCAGGCCTATTTTCTACCGAGTGCTAAGGTTTCCTATTTACAGAAAATTATTAGAACACACGATCCTCAACGTTAAATCACTCCTTACAACAAGTCTTAAGCTTGTTTAATATTTGTAAAATGTTTTTATTTTAGTTATTTTCCATTAAATTTACCACTGCGTTGTAACGCAAATATGTTGGAGTTTATTCTATCTACTTATATTCTTGATGTTTTCGTAACTTGTAGAAGATCTCTAGGCCGTTGCCTTTTAAGTCGTCGTCGAGGCTCACCAGGTAGCAAGGAGGAAGATAGAGATAGAACGAGTGGATTTGGATGATTGAGAGTAGAATAATAAATGAATTATGAAGAATGAATTTATTTGTAAAAATAAATAAATAAAATGAAAATTTACCTATTTTTTTTCAAATCTTCAAAACTGAAACTTAGACCGATACGGAATTGGCATACTCATCACAGATGTACGGTATGGCCAAAAAGAACTATCTACTGAAACTTCAAACCTTCCATTCAAAATTATTTCGGCTCATAACAAGAGCACCTATTTCCCGTGATACATACAGCTTTTTATCCAATTATTAACGTCTAAGACTTCGTGAATAGCTTCAGCTCATTGCAACCTACAACATTTCTATTCACGAAAATTCTCAGAACTGATCCGTACTGAGCTGACATATTCCTGGGTCACGAGGTGGCCTCCCAGTTGTTATATTTCTTCTCAGAATTGAGTTTTTTTTTTTAATCTGGAGATATGTTATAATTAAATTTGTCTATTTAATTAGGTAGTAAAAACTCATTTTCTTTCCACTTGAATCGTCAGACAATTTGACCAAAAAATCGAGAATAATCGTGGCCGATAAAAATATTGGGCCATTTGGCGTGACCTTCACCCCCCATCATGTCAAAATAACGAGGTTATATAAGCCAAACGGCCCAATATTTTTATCGGCCACCTCTTCTTTCTATATTATAATCAAATTATCTTATGGAAGGAAGTTAGTCGACTGTTCTACATATCATGGATGATAAATATTCAGGACGCAGTGTTTAAAAAAAAAAATAATTTTTTATTTATGCCAACGTTTCAATCCAAACATGTGGGTCATCTTCAGGGCTGAAAATTTTTTAAAATACAACCAGAGATATAATATTGTACGACCGATAATGGTAAATAATAAACTATAGATATTGATGGTACATGAATCTTAACTAATATTGCGATACACATATTAAAAATGAAATATGTAAATAGTTATACAAACTAAAAATTAAAAAATAATGTATATAATCCATTTATACAAATTTGTAATATTTTTTCTTAGTAGCCGTCCATGGTTTGAGCACTGAGGGGGTTCAAGCACTGACACATTCATGTACCATTAATCACTACAGTTTATTATTTACCATTATCGGTCGTATAATATTATATCTCTGATTATATTTTAAAAATTGTCAGCCCTGAAGATGACCCACATGTTTGGGTTGAAACGTTGGCATAAATAAAAAAGTTTTTTTTTTTTTTTTTTTTAAAGTCTGCGTCCTGAATATTTATCAACCATGATATGTAGAACAGTCGACTAACTTCCCTCAATAATACAACATTTTTATTCACGGAAATTCTCAGAATTGAGTTTTTTTTAATCTGGAGCTTTGTTATAATTAAATTTGTCTACTTAATTAGGTACTAAAAACTCATTTGCTTTCTACTTGAATTGTTAGACAATTGGACCACAAAATCGAGAATAATCGTGGTTTATAAATATATTGAGCCGTTTGGAGTGATGTCCACCCCCATCATGTCAAAATAACGATGTTACATACGCCAAACGGCCCAATATTTTTGTATGGCATATCTTTTTTTTATCTTATAATCAAATTATCTTATGATTCAAATGGAAAGCAAATGAGTATTTTGAATGCCACGATGTGGGAAACATCAGTAAGGTGGAGTCAAAAGTAAAGTAAACAATTATTTTAAATTTCAAGAAATAAAATGTTGTTATCATCAATACCGAAGAGCAATTTTAAAAAACAGAAAAGCAAATGACATTTTCACCTTTATAGTGTGTAGCTACTTCCCTTCGATGCCATTATTACCATATCTCACTGTCTCACTATTGATTCTATCTTGTTTTAACTTATAGAAAATCCATTTTCAATCATTTTTTTTTTAAACTTGTCTATTGAGAAATATTACAATCTATCAAAATTAAGGACATTTATAATAGAGTTCAGAGAGCACATTCACACCATGTTTACAGAATCATAAATAAATAAAATAATAAAAATATATATTCTACATAGAAATAAGAACAAAAACATATGATAGTAAGATAATGGGAAAAAAATCGAACCAGTCTTGTTTCCCCTCCCCCATTTGTGGAGAGAAAAGCGAGGCTTCAGGAGATCCCTGCGCTTCTTCCTCAACTGGTATTAAAAGCCAGCGGAGGCTGAGTAAAGCAGCTACAGCCACAGACACTCATGGCTTTCAATAATTAGACAAAACTTCTTATAAAGATTTACTAAGGGCCGTAAAGAGTTTTAACAGCTAAGGGCAAAGTATAGATGGGAAACTAAATCTATCCCTCTTTATAGGGTCGTTGATTGCTTCACAGCAGGGGTCTGGGGTCTTCGTTGAGTGGGCCCTTGTAAGGGGGTAGTACGATACTTCATTGTAGCAAAGTTATTATGTTGCTCAACCAACAAGGCAACATTTATTCCCAAGAAACTTAATATTAGAAAATGATCTATTGTACAATTAATTAATTGTACATTGAAGGGTATTGATAACACCTACTAATAAACTTTGAAAAAACTAAATATCATTATAAATATACGGAATTGTATACAAATTAAGAGAAACAAGCAGTTTCTATGATGTGATATCCATGAAAATATGATTAGAAAAATATTTATCACACCTAACCAATTTTTAGAAGGCTTAGCTCACTCTATCGTCTTTAATAAATTTTGGAGAAAACTGTAATTGAGTTGATTTTGTAAAGGTATGATGGATGAAAGGGATTCGATTCAGTGCCTTTCTGCAGGAGCAAGAGGGTAAAATATGAATGTAAAATCATATTTCCTAAGGATTTTGTAGGCTAATTGAATTGCCTAAATTGCCTAATTATTATTTTACCTTCTGAAAACTATAGTATATAAATCACTACTTTGAAATATGAATATAGAGAAATAATAGTAGGAATAGTCACAAATACAAAGTAAAAAAAAAAAAAATTATGTTTATTTTTATTTTTGCCGACGTTTCGGCCCAAAGTTCAGGCCTTCGTCAGGGCTAAGAAAAGACTAGGTCAAAATAGCTATGAGAAATTATTATATATAGTATATATTTTTTTATTCATTTAAATATCATCTTTACCAATTCCTTCTCACATCCCAAAATGACGTTATACAATGAAATAAATATTGCGAAACAGATTTTGACTGAGGTGAATGGTTGTTAAAATTGATTGAGGTTTAATTTTAAAAATCAACCCATGCTTATATTATTTTGTTTTCTTTTCATTTAAATATTTTTTTATTATTTTTTTTTCAAAATGGTGTTACTTGTATTGGTTTTAATATAATTTTACTGAAGATACTGTATATATTCTTCAATATTGACTAATGTAATTTTTGACCAGATGTAGTTTTTATTTTTTTTTGTTCATAACTGTTATTTATAAGGAACCTCGTCCCAGAATAAAGTTTACTTTCTATCTATCTATCTGTATATATAATGTAAAGGTATACTCCTTACATTATATATAGTATAATATACACCTATTATTTTCTTTTTAATGTTAATAATTTCTCATACCTATTTTTACTTGGTCTTTTATTAGCCCTGATGAAGGCCTGAACTTTGAGCCGAAACGTCGGAAAAAATAAAAATAAATATAATTTACTTTTTTACTTTGTATTTTTGACTGAACCAAAGCTGTATAAACACCTCTCATTTAACATGATAACACATTACAAAATTTTATAGTTATTATATAGCGAAATATAACATAAATGCAAACATATATCACAATTACTTGTTGGAAGTAAATACGTCTATTATAAAGTGTACTAGAGCTAATATTTAACAATAAAAACTGGCACATCATCAAATAAAACTATTTTAGAGACGATCATCGTATATTTTTTCAATTTTTACGTTTGCTATTTCCGGAAAGAAAACGTGCTTTTATCATTATTTCATTTTTTATTGATGATATTTTTAATAAGAATACAGTACGTGAAGAGCTGTTTGTTTGCTTTCCATTGTAATTCTTACTTTTTACCAGGGTTTCCTCGAAGTTTTATCTCGGAAGAGTACGGGATAAATTTTTGATGATCTGGCAGATATCAGGCGGAGTGTGAAAGAGCGAGGGAGTGATGGAGGGGTGAGATAGGAGCGATAGTGCGGGAGAGAGGACACAGAGCCAGCTCGTCAGCTAATGGCTAGGGAATGTTGGGCCAAGTTTGCTCCCTGTCAAAAGTTGCAGCTTAATCCCACCACCTCCTCTCAAAAGGTTATCCGTGATCAATTCAATGCAGCATTCTTATCCGAAGGATTTAATATTATGGGTTACGGAATATATGTAAGCGAAATAGATCGATTGATAGAACGTTTTAGTATCAACCACAACTTAAGGATCAATAGCAACAGGCCCCAAAAAGAAGAAGGAAACATGTTTTTAAACAAATTATGCACTTCCTGTTTTAGTATGAAACCCTAAGAGCATTAATCTGTAAGAAAATGTATTTGCTTTAAAATATTTATTTGCACCAGTCAGAGGGTGTCCATTGCCCCCAAGGTCAATGGCACATGAACCTCCTCTCTTCCCCCTCAAGGCATTTTATTACTCTCCTCTTCTTAAAACAGTCCGGTATTTTAATTTCTAAAGTACCGGTAATTATGTACAATTACACTTGCTGAAGTTTGTTCCATATATTCCCTTAGTCACCTTGTTTGAAACTTTTCAATCCGAAAATTCATAACTCCTTCGAAATTTACCCCTTTCAAAAATTCAAAATCCCGTCGAAATGTGCCCCCTCAAAAATTGTGATGGCACAAGTTGCACCATGAAACCCTCTTGTGGGAACCCCTCAGTCAATTTGATGTTGACAGTCAGGAAGTATGCTAAGAATTTCAGAAATAATGACATGTCAGGCACGTAGAAGGACAGTACTCCTTCCCTAACTAGTTCCAATTAGCTTATTTAAGATAGGAAATCTCTCAACCAAGACTTTATTAAAAAATTAATTTTTTAAAATTTTATAAAGACATTAAATATAAATTTCATATAAGTTAATTATGAGTTAACCCCACTACGTCATACTACACAATAATTTTCACATACCATTCGTTCAGCAACATCAGTGATGAACATCAAATACGACAAATAACTGAAACAAATAAGTAAAAAGTTCTGTTTTAAATTTCATGATAAAAAAAAAATATACATGAATGCGTACAAGGTTTAGAAATTTAAATATCATTCAACATCTCCACTATCACCCTTTTAGAGTATCATAAATAATATCAAATTGTAAGACAGGATTTAATTTCTTGGGAGAATCATTTTATGGAGTTCTCACGGAATGGTTCCCATTCAGGTTTAGAAAGTTAATTAATAAATAATTAATTGAAACCAATTGATTCGTCTACTTCTCATGATTCGTTTTCCGAAAATAAATAAATAGTGTAATAATAAATACATACATTCTAGCCAAATAGACATACTTTATTTTTACTTACATTCGTAAATCTATTTATGCACAAAAAAAAGTACTGGTTTTAGATCAATTAAAAAAATCATATTGAATTGTAAATATTTTTTTTTGTATCAGTTTAGAAAATATAAGTTAAAATTATAATTTTTAATAACAAAATTAAAAATAAATTGATCTAATATTATGGTTGTGATTAAAATATTATAATGTCAAGTTGTGAACTAGTTTAACAATAGATTAGGATAATTGAAAATTTGGAATTGTATAATACAATATGGTTGAAGTAGGAAAATTATCTACTTCAATACGAACATATTGCTTTCTTCGTCATAGATAATCGAAGATAGGCCTAATTATAATCATTGGAGCAGTAACTCACTACCACAAAGATAGCACCCATCCGACTCGAAAATGTTGGGATTATTCTTTTGAAGAAGAAACAGGAGGGAGAAGTTAAATTGGAAGGAGCTTCCTCACATCCCGACTGGAAGGTAAACGGATTTGCACTTCTGGAAGACGTCAGAGAGGAATATTTCACGGGCGGAAGAAGACGCCCTAAGGGCCCCCGAAATCACCCCATCCGCTGGAGCCCTTTTTACCGGGGCCAAGTAATTGAGATAAGATGGAAAGGGATAATTAATCCGCCCTCCCCGCCGCTGGGAGGGGGCCACCGTCGAAAACATTTTATAATCATTAGGAGTGGTTTACAGGGCCATTTTCATTATACACGCCCTTCGTCGGGTTTTCAGTAGTTTTTTTATTAAATGGTAACGAGGTGCCGTTATGGAGGACAGATTTCTGACTTATTGCCTAGATTATGGCGAGTAATTACTTAAAACAATTAGAAAGGTGAAGGTGTTGAATAATTCCGAGGAGTGTAAAAGTAACACTTAGTGGAACACAGACTTATCATATTTTAGTCAAAGGTTCCTGTATTCTCATCAGTGGCATGAATGTTAGGGAAAGTTTATTATTTGATGAGAGACCTAACTGGTAGGTGTAACGTGTAATAACGCACTGGGAATAAAATATATAATTGTGAACCTAGAGCATGAGGGAAACTAGCATTCAAATAAAACACGCAAAGTAAAATAAACTGTTTCTCTGCTATAATAATTTATTTTGTAGATAATTTAATAATATTTAAACTTAGAACCTGTAGTCTTCACGTTTAGGATGCTTATAGTTTTCGAGTTATTGGAAGAACAATTTTTAAGAATTACCGTTCAAAGTTTCAGTTTTTTAGGGATTGCCATATTTTATACACTCAGTGATAAATAAGTCAGTGAGCGAATGGTATCTTTCTTTTATATATGCAGATTATTAGGAAATACATTTAAAAATATATATATTTGTAAACATTATTAATATTATTATAAAAGTATAAAAGTATCTCGATTAGTAATCGCGACAAGCAAAACAAATTTATTTTAACTTTTTTTAATCCTCATATCCGACTGAAACGACAAGAAACCGCTCGACGTTTCCGATTACTTCAACACTTACAAGACAAACACTAAACTTCCAATTAATTACAAAAGACTCATTCATACACATGACTATAATAAGCCCTATTTGGACTTATGGAGTTGAGCTATTGAGCTCCAATAAGCCATCGAATATCCCCTATATATATAGGAATATATTCCTCTCGAATCCAGTCCTTACAATCCAAAATCCTTCATAGAATCCTGATTGCTCCCTACTTTGTTACAAATAAAACCATACGTAATGACCTTAATGTTTCTTATGTTTCAAATCTGCCCCAATCCAGATACCTATCCTTCCATAATAAACTTCAGAATCATCCCAACCCTCTCGTTTCTACTCTTGCTTCCTCTTCAATTCCTGATAACCCTCCGAGGCGTCTGAAAATAACATGGCCCCATGATCTCGTAATGTAGACATATCATTAGAGTGCTACCGTTGGGTAGTTTCTCAACAAGTGTTTTCACGTCATTATATCTATATGTTTAAATTTACTAAACGTATTTCTTTAATACAGTTGTAAATATGATTAAGAAAAAAAAAATTTTTTTCTTCTTATTTTTCTTTTTTTATGAAGCCTACGTTAATATATTTTTGTATAATTAAGGCAAAAAAACTTCCAATATCCTTCAAATCCCTTTATTCACATTTATCACCTGGAAGGAAATTGGAAGTCATTTTACCTTAATGAAAAACAAAATTTTAATTTTTTAATTAAAAATTAAAAATAATGTTTGAAGAGGATGGCTGTGGTGATCCTTCAAAATAAAAATGGCAAAAAATAAATAATAATATTCATTTTTACATTTGTCGACGTTTCGACCCGATTTTCAGGCCTTCATCAGGGCAGATCGAAGTGGTCGCTTAAAGAAAATAAAGAATAAAAAAATAGAAGAGAAAAAAAATAAAAAGAAAAGAGAATAAAAACAGAAAAGAAAAGAGAATTAAAAAAAATAATTTGTATTCTATTTTTGACATTTTGTAGTCTGCAACTGAGATATATAGTCTGCTACTAAGAAAAATAGCAGACCGCAATAAAACATGAAATTATACTAATAAATCATAAAGAAATTAATTAATTAATTTTTATGCTTTCCTATAAAACCCTGAATTATTACATACGATCTTTTGAACTAACAACAGCGATATGCATGTCCAGTATACAGTGGATTTTTTTTTTAATTAGAAATCATTAAATATACAATCAGCAGATGCAGATACTCTTTCACATTTTAGTATTAGCTGATGAACAAAACTCGTGGATATCAAACCCGCGAATGTTGAGGGGTTAGTGAATTCCCGAAAACGGCTTTTCTCTGAGATTTTATTCTCATGCGAAAAGTTTTAGACCTTGTAATATAGACATTTTTTAGCCTATGAAAATCTTGAGGAAGCTATATTGACAACTTGGTAGACTTAAATTAAGAAATATTTCAAGTATTCATCGGTGCTGCTCATAGACTTTTATTTTTTTTCTCCAGTTCTGAAATAATATACGGTGCTTCGGTTTGTGTTATTTTTTGTAGTCTTAAATAATTTTGACTTTAAATCAGTCAAAAATATATAATTTTTGAGTTATCACAGATATAAAGTTTCTTTTTCTTTATATTTTGGATGAAAGCTCTTTGATCAAAACAAGATCTATAGGTATTGCATATAATACAGAAAGAAAATTTTGGATTTTTTTTTTATTAAATTAAAAAACAATATCCGTAATCGACTCTTACGATCTTAATAAAATGATAAAAACTCTTTTGCACCAAACAAAATCTGGAGCGAGTATTAAAGTGGATTAGTATAAGTTCAGGAATAATCTATGTCTTATTGGTTCACTATTAAACTAAAGCAAATTGTTTTTCTATAAATCAAGATAATCGTTTATTAAGTACATTGCTACTCTAAATGTCTTGGTAAACTTTGAGACTTCATTTGCTGAATGGACTATCTTGATGATATAATATTTTACATAGAAATAACACTGTTTCGCTGATGAAGCATATAGGTCGGATGCGTTGGGAGGATAGTTAACTAATGTGAGAGTCCTCACTAGGATATAGCTGTAATATATAGAGATGAGGTATTTGAAATAGTTCTTCAAAATCTAATGGATGCCAAACAGTTCTATTACAAAGGAGAATAATGATGTAGAGAAGAAGGACTCGTTTGATTTGAGTATAGGTACCATGAATTTCCCAACTAACTCGACCGATTCTCCCCGATGACAAGAGCCGAGAAGATGGGATTCCTGATAGACCGCCATAGAGATAAGAAGATAATGAGTACGCCTTTATGACGGGCGAGCTAACAAGCCCTGATTGGCTCTCTTGTTTCTCCCTGTCCGCCGGGCTTACCTGCCTCGCTGCCCCCGCTCTCTGAATCATCATTCCCTGACTCACAAATCCATTACTGCCGCAGAGTCTGCTCTTGTAACCTCCCGTAAGTATGGTGTACCCATCGTAGTACATCCATAAAAATGATGAGTATCGCTATATACGGAGGGTATATAGGCAACTACAATAGATAAAATAGATAAGGATGAGACATAATAATATATATTACATTTGCAGTTACTACATTTAATATATATATATAGTTTTTTTTTTTTTTTTTTGGTTGGCACAACAGATCATGAAGATCTTTGACCGCGAGTGTGATCTCCTAGACCACACCCCGATTTCCGATTTAAAGTACGGCGTGAGTTGCCTCCAGTAGACTGACGGGCCTCACCAACCAGGGGGGAAGAATCTCAGACAGCGTGGCTTCCTTGGTGGACGGTCACCCATCATGCTCGGCGTTGTTTAACTTAGATTAACTATTGCAAGCCCCTTAGCCCTCAAGGCTACCTCAACCTCTCTCTCTCTCTCTTTCTCTCTCTCTCTCTCTATATATATATATATATATATATATATATATACATATATATATATATTATTTTGAAAAAATAGAAGTAGTCTAAGTCTCCAAAACTTAGAAATTTGAATGAGATGTATGAAAAATCTCTAGGTTATGTTGATATATGTTAATAGAACAATTTCAACTAACTATTGAAAATTAAACATCAAACTATTGAAACTAACTCTAATAATAAAGGGGCCTTTAAATAATTGTTATATTCCCCATCCTCATTATGTTAAAGTTATCATTATATAAATAGGCAAAGGCAAAATTGTTCGGTCCTTTTTTCTCTTATGTTTCTCAACAGATTTTCTTTTTTCATTTAGTAGCTATTGACGAGCTTTAGTTATATCAATAAAAAGTTTTTCAAAACAGTATTTAAATATAAATGGTAGCTCATTCTAAACCACTAATCTTCAACGATAGCTTAGAAATTTTGAAACAACGTTGCAATCAAATTCAGGAGTGGTTAGTGTAGCCCAAAATCGGTCAAAATCAAGACAAAGATCAAGACCGTCTAATTGTTGCATGACCAATATTGGCCCAAAAATGTTCCTATTCTGTAGCGTTTTTCTAAGATCTAAAGTAACACGTTTAATGAATAGCTGTCAGCTAATAAGCACTGCAAGAATCTTGCATTAGGTCAACACTGGGAGTGTTCATCAATCAAAAATCAAAAAGTTCACAAATAGGTACTGCACTGTTTTCTTTTGTAAATACAAATAAAAGTGAATATAAGAATAAGAGGAGAAAATATTTGAATGTTGAAAATATGCAAATTCATTTTTGTTTTCCTCAAATTTTCAATAATTATTATAGTCGAATTTCAACCACTTGGCGAACACTAGTTTAATTAGATTCATAATTTCTTTCATTGTCCAACGAAGGCAAGCTATATTATGGTTTGGTGGAAAGTGTTCTGTGATGACACAAAATCTTCAAAACTCAAGACGTCATACTCTCAATCTTTCCAGTGCCGCTTAGTAATGATCCTAGTACTGATACTCGGTGGGGGGAACTAATCCGGCAAGTGGACCATATCGTGGTTCTTTTTGCCAACACCTGACGGCTAACTTGTAGATGCCGCCGCGTACTTACCAGAATGTTAAGCAGAGATATGAAAATTATCCGACCCAGGTGGGAATCGAACACACAACATTCAGAACCGAGCACTATGGGACCCACACCTCAAAGTGCTCGGCCATCCCAGCCTCCATATCCTGAAAACTATACTCTTTATATCAACAATGTGTATTTCAGCAAAATTCAGTCTTTACAAATAAGGGTCGATTAACTCATCGGTGGTGGTAGTTGAACGTATCTTATATGGCTTCGCCCTGGTCCCTCGAGGACTCCAAATCTGAACCCTCATAATTTCCGATTGTGGTCAAATCTATAGCGGATGGCTTGCGAGAGGGTAAACACCAGTAAGGAGGGCCTAAGAAATGTTCAGGTTAATAGATGAAAATCTACAAAATAGCAAATTTCAAACGACGGCCGAAACGAAGGAGTATTTGAATAACTCAGTTTTCATTTAATCATTTTTATGATAGATATGATTTGTAGATTTATTTTACAGCTGGAATCCTACTTCATGTATGTGTGATTTTAATCAATTGCAATGCGAAATTTTGTTATTCATTTTTTTAAAATATTTTATTTTTTATTGTTTTCCTGGGGAGTTGTAAACTACAGCATAAATTCAACTTTAACAAACCACAGATAATAGGCACAGAACCAAAAAAACACCAATAGAAAATTACTTGAAGCAATACATATTACAAAAAACAACAGAACAACAGTCAACTACAAAACAGACACTAAACATTTAATAACCCATTATACAGACATATTGAACAAAATTAAAATTTAATAGAAGTGAAATCACAGACACATAAAATAAACACTAACAACAACAATCAAAATAGTCAGATAAAACATTTAGATCCAAAGGTCAATTTTTCACTATGGCAGAAACCCAATTATTGGTCAAAAGGAGGATGTTGCTCTAGATGATAAATTTTAGAACATTAATTAGAAAATTGACGATGGAGCACATTATGATTATTATTGAAATTAAGGTAATTACAAATTTATTGTAACAAACAGAATACAAATATGTAATGTAACAAGCACAATATTGTAACTTAAAAAAATTTTAGCCTTGCATCCACAAGAGTATTGGAATTGCAGTTCTGAAGATGGGAATAAAGGTCCCGAAACGTAAACTAGCCTGTTAACATGTAACGTTAAAAATATACTCGAATTGTTAATAACTGGAAGTTATTATTGCCAAGCAACTAAAATATTTTATAATTTGTTTACGAATTTAATTTACCACAATGGCAAAGATGGTAAGAAAATGTTTGAACATCCAAGAGTGTTTACAGACAAATTTTCAATCCTCAATTTGAAAAGGCCGTTGATTAGGAAAAAACTTTAAAAACAAAAAAAAAAAACGCTTGTATCTGCCAACGTTTCGACAAAATTCATCCAAATTGTTAAGGTAATATTCTGCTTCTTAAACGATCGTATTTTCTAAATTTAAGCCTGAAATTTGAAGGTGCTAAAGATAGTGGGAAAAATGTATATATATATATATAAACATTATATATAAAGACAAGTATATAGATATATCATAAACCCCCGTAATCGTGATTTAGTAGTTCTAAAACGGATTAAAATTATACACACAGCGTCCTGTGCAATGAACTTCCATAAAGTGCAAAATAATATTCTTTCGGGGAAAATACGACTAAAAAAATACCTGATTTCGAAATTGAATTAAAATGGGAATAAAGACCGATAGTTGTTTTAGCTGATAACTAATAGCTGTTTTAGCCTTGGTCAGCAAACTTTCAAAAGTAATAATTGAAAAACAAGAACCTGATCGATCAATCGTAAACTTTCTCATATCTTAAGAGTTGCATTGAACTATTTTAGCAACTTCGAGTTTAAGTCTTCGATATTTGAATTGAACTTGGAAAGATTGTAATTTAATATTCTTCTGTTATCATTTTATATCGTTAATAGTATTTTTTTTTTAAATATAATAATCTGTCATCTGGACAATACTTAATAGTAATTAAAATCCACAATAGGAAACAATAACTGTTCATCAGGGATAGGCTTACAATTATATTTGGGAAGAAAGCATTATTGGTTTATTATTTTCAATAATGAACTACTGTAATCGAACAAAAAATTCAAACTTAATCCCCCTCAAAATTTGACATGTAGAATTCGAAAAACGAATACAAATGTTTTTGTTAGACACTTTCTCCGAAACTACAGGATCGATTTTTTTCAAATTTGGATTTAAAGTCAGAGGTCACCCGAGAATGATCCTCCTATAAGGGCATTACTATCCGCCTTTTCCTTTCAAGATGGAAGCCGAAAAACCTGTGTTGCTATAGACTGTAGCGCCTGAATGGATCTACCGATTTCAATGAAGCTTGGATAAAGTCGTCTTCTTGATGCCCTTTAAATTTATGTATATGACAATCTTGAACGAAAAGAAGCTGTTAAAAAATCACGAGGAGTGGTAAAATTAGATTCCGAATAACCCAAAAAGTATACACTTTTTTGTTGATATAGATATTTAAAAGTTTACATTATTTCATAAAAAGGCAAAAAAAAAAATCGTTAAAATCAGACAATTTGGAGCAAAGATATGGTCTCAAGATGGTTTCACATGTTCCACTGCAAAGGTTTTTTTTTTTTTTTTTTAGATGTGTTAATAAAGTAATGATATTTTTTTTAGCAAATTACTAATGATTTTGGCCAATAATTGGAATCGACTCTTATTTATTTTTCTTTGTTACTAGGAAGATAATGTTACTTTAGATGTATAATTGTTTGGAAATAATAAAACATTGTGAAATAATTTTCAGCGTTTTTTTTTTTTTTAATGTGTTACCGAAGTAATGATATTTTTTTTTTAGCAAATTACTAATGATGGCAAAAAAATGTTTAGACCAATAATTGGAATCACCTCTTATTTCTTTTTCTTTGTTTCTGGGAAGGTAATGTTACTTTAGATTATAATTGTTATGTACTATTATAAACCATTGTAAGATGATTTTTAGCGTTGTTTTTTTTCGTTACTTCCTATAAACAATGGTTGGATCACTACGAAAGTTTTAAATTGTAAATGTGAATAGTAATTAGGGATAGTAACAGTATGTAATAGGATATATAGGATATGAGATGTGTCAATAGTGTATACCAGCTAGAAATAAGTATGTATTTCATTAGGTATCCCAGCAGACTGATGAAAGAGAGATCAAGAAGCAGAATATTTCCAATGTAAAAAAAAAAAAAATGCTATAAGCCGAGACAATATAACATGCTTGTAAAAGATCCTCGGAGCCAGGCAGTGTTTGTTTATGAATCCAGTGAAGTTTATAAATAAAAGGAGAATTTATGAAGCAATTTATGAAGTTTTCATAAGAAAGCACCCCAGCCAAAGAGATAAAGGCGAAGCAGCCCGGGGCTAGCGCGGGGGGACCGACTTCATTAGGAGGAGCTTCCCCTCGTTTAGGCTAATATTCATCAATTGTTTAACAGCTTTCTCTCGTAAAGTTTTAAATTAATTTCATTGTTCCTTGGAATATCTATTTGTACCAACCTCCCTATCCGTCCTCGGCCATACTTTATGGCGTCTCCTTTGGGGAATATTCGGTTACTTTACTTTCCATTGAAAACAAGTTACTGATCTACAAGACAATATTGAAACCTATCTGGACTTACGGACTTGAACTGTGGGGACAGCAAAGTTTTCTAACATCAAACGCATCCAATCCTTTCAATCCAAAGTCCTTCGAACAATAGTCGATGCTCCTTTCTATGTAACCAACAAAACTCTACACCATGACCTTAATATCCCATTTATCCTAGACCTTATCCCTTTAAAATTCTCCAAATTCCACCAGAACCTTACCCATCATCCAAATCCCTTTGCACAATCTCTATCCAGCACCACCCATCCATATAATCCTCCAAGGAGGTTAAAACGGCAGTGGCCCCGCGACCTTTTATAGTTTGTAAATATTGGAGTTCTGGCAATGGCCAGATTCTCCACTCACGACATGAATGTATGCGGCTTAAGCACTTTTACTCAATCTCCACTGGATTTAGCCCCAGTGACGCGGTTGAGAGAGAAGTGCTGGGATCTCCTGGAGCCATGCTTTTCCCTCCACACTTGGAGAGACAAGTCTGGTTTGGAGTTCCTTCCCCAAATTGTAAATATTGTATATAGGTATGTATGTGTTATTTTTATTTATTTATTTTTAGGTTATTTTATTCTTATTTATTGTATATATGTTATTTTTCTGTATAATTTATTTTATTTACTGTACATAGAGTGTGAATGTGATCTGTTAACACTATTATAAATGTCCTTGAGACAGATTGTAATATTTTTCAATAAAAAATTATATAAAGAAAAAAAAAAAAAACTTTGCTGTCAAAGGACTGTTTTAAAATTTATTTATTAAGATGTAGCTATTTAACACAAATATGGCAAAAATTCTCCAGAATGAAAAATATGACAATAGAAAACTACTTAATATTCAAGAAAAGATTTATATGAAAGACTCTTAGGAAAGCCGAAATAAATATTAAAAAGGAAGGAGATGGTCCGGGGTGGCAGTCATAAAAAGGCTAAATAGTGGTAAAACTATTTTATTGAAAGCCGGCGTGTCGACCCGACATTGCAGGTCTTCTTCAGGGCTAGAACGGACAAGATACAAAACGATAGTGAATTGTGGCATTTATATAATATTTAGACAAAATTTATAAACAATGTAAATAAGCTTATTAAAAATATAAACATAAGTACATTAAAATATGAAAAAAGTAAGCTAAGTAACAAGATCCTAAACTGAAGTAAATAGATGCTAACAATTGTTGTAGTGTAATATGCAAACAAATGCATATGTGAACATACTTCTACAGATCTACAGGAGGGATTGAAAGAAAAGGAAAAATGATACAATATGAAATAATAGACATATAGAAATGTGGAGAAAGAAAAGAAAAAAAAACAACCAAAAATTAAATATTAAAGGATTATATCCTTTTTCCTTTTCTTTCAATCTCTCCTGTAGATCTGTAGAAGTATATTCACGTTTGCAATTATTATATATTACACTACAACAATTGTTAGCATCTATTTAGTTCAGTTTTGGATCTTGTTACTTAGCTTACTTTGTTCATATTTTAATGTACTTACTGTTTATATTTTTAATAAGCTTATTCACATTGTTTATAAATTTTGTGTAAATATTATGTAACTGCCACAATTCTCTATCGTTTTGTATCTTATCCGTTCTAGCCCTGAAGAAGACCTGCAAAGTCGGGTCGAAACGTCGGCTTTCAATAGAATAGTTTTACCCCTATTTAGCCTTTTTATGACCGCCACCACGGACCATCTCCTTCCTTTATAATGCAACGGTCAACTATTAAATATTCGAAATAAATATTTGTATATACAGGGTGTTATAGCCCAAGGCAGGCAGAGATGGAGCAGGCTTGTTAAGCCGATAAAAGATCTATATTGTCTATAAAATGCTAACCGAAAAAAAATAAATAGAGGGTGTCTCAGTTATTAATGGCCAAACTCTGGAGGATGATTCTAGGCAAAATTTTCAACAAAATAGTGTAGGGCGTTAAGACGAATTTTGTGTGGTCATGTTTTTTTATTGAATAATAATGAATCGTTCAAAAACTTTTCTTTTTTGCTTAAATCTACTAAGGTAAATGATAAAAGGGACTTTCAGACAGGGGTATCCATCATAAGGTCGATGGCGCAAGAATCTCCTCTCCCTCCCCCTCCTCCCAATATATTTTATTGCTCAACTCAAGAGCAAGCTAAGATATGATTTGAAAAATCCTAGACGGTATACAATTACACTTGCTTCAGTCTGTTCCATGTATTTCCCTTTAGTCCTTTAGTACGAAAATTGACAACCCCTTAAAAATATGCCCCCCTTAAAAGTTTTGATGGCACAATTTGCTCCCCAGGGCTCCCCTGACTTCAGTAGGTCTAATACGACCGCTGTACAGAGATATGCTAATCGTGTGTTGCTACTGTAACTGCAGCAGTACAGCGGCCGTATTAGACCTCCTGAAAGTCCCTTTTATCATTGACCTTAGTAAATTTAATTACTGTTCTTCTAAAAAACAAAATTTTCCGCTTTACGATGGTGTACTTAGGATTTTATTATTTTGAACGGTTTTTGAGCAATTCCATCTTATTCAACAAAAAATGTGACCACACAAAATTGTCTTAATCCCTTTTCCGTTCGGAATCGCCCCATGCTTCAAATGGACTTTTTTGTTCGAGATTTTGTCAAGAATCATACCCCCAGAGTTTGGCCATTAAGAATGGAAAAACTCTGTATGTTCTAAGGTTCTTGAAGATCAGTCAATAAATGAACATAGAACATCGGTTAAGGTCAGGGATAGTTGTATGTTATTTCCATGCCATTAAAGTGAATGGATTTACTCCAATGGGACGAGCTAATCACTTTTGTTTTTGTTCTTCTAAATACAGTTAACGCTTTAGTTAATCATGGTTTGTACGTAAGTTAATACAAGTTATTTTAATTCAATACGTCAGGCGAGGAGGATAATTCAAATGAGACATAATGGAAACAAAAATACTGTAAATTTGTCGTTATTCTTTACAATTTGCGCTTTAACTTTAAGAACTTGCATTTTTATCAGAACACTTCAAACTAAATCTTCAAACTCTCAAATGAATAATTAAATCAGATATAGTAATACCTATTAAATTACATTAACGGACGCTGGTATTGACTAACCAATCAACATTTAGCCAATTCAGGTATCAACAAAAAAACAACTAAATCACATTTATGTTAATCTAAAGTAGCCATATACTAATAAAATATAACAAAACTATGTGATAGTTTTATATCGTTAACGATAGATCAAATTTATGTTTAACTGTTTTATTATTGATGTTCTATTAATATTTGGTAAGGTTGTTAGGCCTCTTTCACACTGAAGATGCAAGAAGCAGGATGCATGCATCTTAAACGTAGGACAGTGTAATAGAACGAGAGCTTTCGTCTTGCATCTTGAGAACCAGCCGGCCGAAGATTTTTAGCGAGCATCTTTGTTATGCGGAGCAATCATCGGGTCCGGTCGGCTTACTCCGCCAACGCTCGGTCTACCCTCTCCATTCTAAATTTTTTCTAACCTATTTTTACTAGGTAAGGAAAGTATTGCAATCGGGTCAAATTTCCGATATGCGGTTTTCGACAGATCTATACGTTTCAGAGTCCGCTGAGTCCGAAAAACACATTTTTAGCCATTGGTCTGTTTGTCAGTCTGTCTCTGCCAAGATTTTGTGGAAACTACTGAACCGATTTTGTTGCTTCTTTTTTTATTTTGTAGGGTTTTGGCTACTGATGCCTATGATAGAAATTCGGTACTCCATGCTTGCTCGCAATTAATGAAAAACATGTTTTTATATAGACTGTAGAGCGAAAACGGCTCTAACGATTTAGATAAAACTTTACTTTATTCTAATTTATAATAACACTTTTGAAAGGTAATTAAATCACCAACAAAACTATATAAAAATCGTTCATTCTGGACAACTATTAACGAAGTTACAGCTATTCAATTTCCAATGTAAGATTGCGGGTTCATATCCTGGTGTCAAAAAGGGGTGAATGAGAGAATAAAGATGACTAAGTGAAAGTAAGAAAATCTGTTGTCTGCATCACACAAGCTTCCCTATTCCCTCTACTTGTAACAGAAATTATTGACAATACTAAGCTATGGTAAAAAGTCTTTGATCAGCAATATGGGAGAGTATTGAAATTTTTACACTGATCTACCTTAAGCCGGTTTAGATTGCTTTAGTTTATCAAATAAATCGTACTCAAATCTTTTCTTGGATAAATTTTCAGTAAAATAAATCTAGTTCAATTTTTTTTTGTTTCTTCATGAACAAAAAATGTAAAGATATAAAAACGTTTCTGAAATAGGTAGGAAAGTCGTGTGAGTGTACACACCAGATATTTTTCTTGTTATTATAATGAAAGATTTAAAATTGTATGCCAAAATTACAATAAATCGTTGGTGATAGTTTTCAAATTCATCTTTCAAACTCACGGACTAAACAAACATAGATAATGGATATAAATAGAAGATGCAAGAGGCACGTGCATATCCTTGGTGTGAAAGCTCTTTCATCAAGATGAAAGACGCACATGCATACTGCATCCAGGATGCATGCATTTTGCGTCTTGCATCTTCGGTGTGAAAGGGACCTCAAAGTGAAATTTGTTTGCTCCGATCTGATTCAATGTTTTTTTATGGTGAATTCTTGTGTAAAATAGTTTTTGTATATAAAAAACTGTTTACGTTTGAGAGATTATTATTTTTTATCGACATCAACACTTATTAATCCTCTTCCGTAATCCAGAATTTCACAATTTGAAAATAATTCTACTTAAATGAAACTCGTCAGCTAAAGTGGTTCGGCCATGTTATCAGGATGGACCTCGACTACAGAGATCCTCTAAAGACAATGGAATAGGTCCCAGATGGCAGAAGACCTAGGGGCCGCCCCAGAATGTCCTATCTTGACTACGTTGAGCGACTCTGTAGGGTGAGAGAGAAGGACCATCGAAAGGCGAGGAACCTAGCTAGAAATAGGGAAGAATGGAAATCCTGGCTGAATGCTCCTCTACGCTGAAAGGCACTAAAGAGGAAAGCTAAATAAGAAGAATAAGGAAATAATTCTGAGATGTCAAAGCGTGATTTTCGCATAATTTCGTTTTAAGAGTTTCAACTCGGTCGGAACGGGACCGAAATGGCGAATAATATTAATGAAGTGTGGGACATCCGTAATGTAAGTGAGAGTATCATTCAACGGTGCTTTAAGCAATTGGGAGATGGAGACTTCACCCTTCAACACAAAGATGGCCATGGTTTATTTCCTTGATGAAGATGGTCTGTGAGCTTTGGTCGAAAAAAAACCGTAGAACTTAAACGGAAACTATCATTTAGCAAATCGCTGACCACCTGAACGCTGTCGGAAAGGTAAAAAATCACGAAACTTGTGTTTCTCATATATTAAACGACCGCCAAAAAATCTTCGCGAGGTATAAAGTTTAGCATGTTCCCTCTCGAAACAAGAAAATAATTGTCCCTCCCTTCTCTCCGGACATCTCGCCTACCGATTACCGTTTGTTTCGACATCAAAACGTTTTAGAAGATGCATTTTCATAATTCGTAAATAATGATTCAATCTCATCTAGTTTTTTTTTTTTTTTATTTCACTTGTATTTTTACTTTGACTTACCTATATATAAAATATATAGTAAGGGACAGTGTTGCGATTGTGAAAATTTTCCTATCTGAGTTTTCAATGGAAATATATGTTTTGAGGTCTCCTGAGTCCAAATAACCAAGTCCCGCAAAATGGTTTCTGTGTCTGTGTGTGTAATCAGTCTATCTCAAAAACGAAAAGTCATATGAAAGTGAAATTGCATATTCGATGTTTGTATATACTTCAGATGTTACAACAACTTTTTCCTAAAAATCCGCTAACCTCAAGTGGCACTTTATACAGATGATGTTACACATTTTTACGATTTTCTTGAAAACTGCTCAACGATTTTGATCAAACTCGGTACATCAGGGTATTATTAAGTTGTTCTTAATATCACCCACATCTTATGCACATTGATTTCATTGTACAGGGCTTAAATGGTCAATATTCATATACGCCTTCCTCTAAAGTATCTTTAATTTGTTTTGTTTTTTAAACTTAACTGTCTCTCGTTGTTAGGAATTATGAAAAATGGCTAAATATAACTTTTGTTGAAAGAATTTGATAATTTAATAAAGGAGAAAAAACGAAAAATTCTTATCCAGCTCGAAAATGAATCTCCGTATTTATTGTAATAATAGTTAGAAGGTATACGTATAAAATATCGTTAGAAAGAGAAGAATTTCAGAAAAACTAATAGCTAATTAATTATATTGTAGAAGGCAAAGGAGTTACGAACAAAATATAAATAATTATTTCCGAAAATTACCATTATTTAAGATAAATCACATGTTTCCTAGGAAATAGGATATTTTCTTACTAAATGTAAACTTCTAAAAAAAATGTATATGTATGCATATAACCTTAAATACATTTACAGTTGTTTAATAATTCTAGATATGATATTATATTTAAATAATAAGGTATCAACGTCCATTTATTCCAAAAATCGTTATGTAATCTTTTAGAATATTAAATTAGTAAATAATTTGATGAGTTTTCTCTGTTTGATGACACAATAATGTCCACTTAAAATTTGTGTGACAACTTTTGATCTGTTTATGGCAGGCAATGGAAATCTCCTAATTTCATTTTAGTAAACTCTACAATGGAAAATAACTACTTAATCGACTTACAGTCCATAATCATTTATATGTTGAATATATACTTTCAAATATCTCTAGGCATACATGCATAGCTCAGAAACTGGAGTTGTGTGGTTTATAAAACAGATAGAATAATGAGATTTTTATTGTCAACCATTAATATAATTAATAGGGTCTTCGTTATTTTAATGGTGTTAATGATTTGTTAAGTGTAAGTTTTGAGCTATAGCTCCGTTAAAAGTACCCTTAAAAAATTGTATAATTGCTCAACATTGCCAGAAAATAATTTCTATTTAAAAGTAGAGAGGTAAGTGATAGTTGTGAGTTGCTTTTATGCTGAAAATAGTAAGTACTTATCCCAAACCACCTCTAACTCATTTGAGTATATTTTTTATATCGGTTCGCTTCATCTAAATGCTCATCCGTATCCGTAATGGAAATAGTTCTCTTAGCTAACAAAACGCACGCCTTGCAAGTGTTACCGTTTCGCAATTATGCTTCTCAGCGGGGAATTCCTAGAGTGCTAAGCGAGTCCAAAGGACAGGCCATTGACGCCATCTTTGTCCAGGAGGCCCTAGGCTTCTAGGAAAGCCGATAGTCACTACCTGAAGGGCCCTGGCCTTTTAAACTTCCCACCCTCTTTAACTTACAAATAGACGTTTCCCCGAACAAAGACGTTGGGTATGTTGCCACAATTTATAACTCCACAGGATTTGTATACGGTACATTTGTATGAAAGCGCCTGCATCATATTTCACTGATGAAATCAAATTACATACTTGGAAACAAATATTCCTGTCGCAATGACATATTACTAAATTCTCATTCAGATCATTTGTCTCTTTCCCAGTTTCTTTTCCTTCAGTAGTATTATAACAACGTCTTGTATTATGCACGGGTAGATCTACGGGGAGGAGAGAGGGTTTTGGGGCTGAAGCCTCCCTCCCCCTCCACCCCCCTCCCCCGAAAATGGTAAAATATAACCATGTTTTATGGAAAAAAATATTAAAAATTATCTCTTAAAGTATTATTGTTGGTGTAATTACATTTAAAAGGATTTTAGAAATCACTTAAACACCATACCATATAGGTAGTTAGTTTCTTTCTTTTTTTTTTTCCAAAGTGACTATCGTTATTTTTATGAAAAAAAAAGCTTACGGGCTGAAGCCCCCAAAATTAAATCCTGGATCCGCTAATGGTATTATGTACCGACAGGTATCCTCCCTATTACATTTCCTATAGCAAATTGTTCACGTAATAAGAAGAGTGTTGGTCAGGTTATGTTGATTTGGATAAAACCTCAAAACAAAGAAAAAAAGGAAGGCAAATGCAAATGGACACTTCGAAATGAGAACCTTTAGTTCTGATGATAGATTTGTATGGTAAATACAATCAATTAGTTATTTATTTATGATATGCAGAGAGAGTATATTGCATCAGGTGTTGGAGTCAACAGGTTGAGAAAACTAAAATCTTCGCAGTTTTAAACAAAGAAATGGCAACTTTCAGATAAAGGAAGAAAAATTTCAAACTTATTCGCTAAAGAAATTGATAAGAAAACAACCATCCAACTTGCTCTATTAATAAATCAACTATCGATAATCAAGTTGTTGTGGGATCACTTAAGGTTCAGGCATTAGCTTTTAGTGTTTTAACTGCATATCAATGCATAATGCACATTTTGTAGGATGTATAAAGCTTTAAATAATAATCTGTAGGATATAAATATATATATATATATATATATATATATATATATATATATATATATATATATCTGCCGGATGTATACAGCTAAAGGTTATTATATGTCAATGAGTTGATAAGTGTCTATTACCAGTACATTGTCTATTTACGCTAAATTTACCTTGCTATTATAGTATGATTTAATGTACCAGAAATAGACAAGTATCAACAAATTAATAAATAATAAGCTTCATTCACCCAAAATACAGCACATATACTAGTAGATTTGGATTTAGAAGACTTAAGAATGTGATGCCTGAACATCAAGTGATATCACTCCAAAATAGCCGATTGGTTCATTTTTTAATGGAGCAAGGCCGGATCTTAGCTTCATGAATGTTTCCTTATCACTTTTCGTTATAAGATAGGTTTGAAATTTTGATTAATTCATCTTTTTTTGGTTAGTTAATCATAATTTGGGTTTTTAATTATATAAAAAAACTGTTGACCCCAAAACCTGAGTGTCTATTACTGGTGTGAAATACGCTATCATAATTACCTAAGGTTTATATGAATAATAAACTAATTGATTTTATTTAAAAAACGGAATTGGTATAAAACTAAATTTACTTTCAATTAAACACGTTTTCGAATTGATGCCGATAGGGAATCCTGGCGGAAGCTTATATCTGAAGCCCAGGTCCGTTAAGGGACTGTTGAGCAAATTAATAATCATAATAATAAACCCATTTTCAAAGATCCACCGCCAGAACTAAAGTTGTGGTTCATATTAATATTGAAAATTTCTCTTAAAATGTCTATCACCGGTACATTTACCTTGTATGTAGAGTAACCAGAATCACTTCTTCTTTCTTCAAAATGTAATGACTATATATGTCCCGTAATACAAGTGTTTGTAATACTCGATATAATACGTATGTGGTGTTTATATAGCATTGCATGTTTTTAAATATGAAACTTTTAATTACAAATATTTCAAAATTAGGATTCAAGGAGCCTATTATTGAAAAGTAACTTATTATTGACTCTTTAATCTAAGAGAAAGTAAGCATATTAAGACACGTAGCAGTTCAAAACGCATTTAACAGCCAAATTAATAAGTTATTTATTCATGCCTAGATGAACCGAATGGGAGGTTGATGAAATGCGTGGGAAACTAAAATTTCTTCTAGCTGCACGTCAGTTGCCGGCACTCAAAGGAATTCGCAAAGATGAGTCAACATTTTGCTTATTTCATCTCGTCCTGTTTTGTGCATTAGCTTCATATTTTTTTTAAACCACCATTAGCAGTGACGTTGTGAGTATCATTTTCAAATGTCAATTCCAATTAAAACTATACTGGTTGTGGATGTCATCTAAACCTATTAAGTCGGCTCTTCAAAACCCAGCTCCTTAATTATTTAGGCAGAAATTTCAAACGAAATCAGTAAAACCTGTGCAAGACTTAGAAACTCGAACATTTTTTTATAGATAAATATTTTTTTAATGGATCCTTTTACCCTATCATGTATATGCAATAGATAATAAAGCTGGGTTTTTGCAGTTACATAATATATAAAGAAATTTAAACTAAATAAATCGATAATCAGAACATGTTTATCTTTTTTTTTTAAGATCAAAGTAAACATGGACTGTTCCATTGAATAGTCTGATAAAAATGTTGGTTATTTATAAATAATAATATATTTTTTTACATGGATTTGGAATATGCAGCTAATTCATCAAACATTTTTGAAAGATATATGAATTATAAACCTTGATTTAAAAACGTAAGCTTTATGTAACTCCTCTAAAGCTCTTCTTCCCTAGAATAGCTTTATTAAAGAAACTCTATAAATGTAGGTAAATAATCTGCTTCGCCAGAAGATGGCAGGAAAAAAAACAATTAATTTTCAAATAGCTCAAACATTATGGAATTTTACGTTGATCGATTAAATATTACATTTCTCAGATAAGTTTATTTTATACAAAATTAAAAAAAAAAAAGGACGTTGCAGAAATATGGTCTTCTGAATTTTATACACATTAATCATTAGGATCTATATATATATATATATTTTTATATCTGAAAAGTATAAATGTACCGATAGATTTCTAATGGTAGTTTAAAAATAAATATTCTATTTATCAACATAGCTTAATTATACACACACACATATGTATATATGCAGTTGCGGTCATAGAAATTGCATCACTTATTGCTTTTGATTCTTATGTTGATAACGTTGATTCCATTGAATGTTTTTCTTTACACATTATGATTACAAGAAAACTTCAACAATATTTCTCAGTTCAGCTTAAACTAATACCATGATAAAGGCTGTAATCATGGCCTCGTCAAAAACTGACCTCTTCAAAATACATTAAAATTGTGACGTTTTATAAAGTGAAGGAATTTTCACGAGAATTAGTAACGAGGACAGAGTACATAAAAAAAACTAAAAAAAGGCCCTATGGAGCGAAAGTAAGAAACTGGGAAAAGAAAAAGATTTAACAGCTTAATGGTGGCATTGCTTTTAAAATTTCCTGTCATAATTGGCAAATAAATATCTGAAAATGCAATAGCAGTAGCAGTAGCAATCTGGTAAATAAAATAAAACTTTTACTGAGTGATACCGCGACTGTATATATATATATATGGACTATATATATACATAAATATATATACATATATATATACATCTATATACATATGTATATATATATACATATGTATATATATATATATATATATATATATATATATATATACAAACTTGTATATATATATACAAACTTGTATATATATATACAAACTTTACCCTGTTTGGTAGAGAAAGCATTATGTTGATATACTTTGCATTATGATAAGCATTGTCTAATAATTCGAAAAGATTTTATTTCTCTTTTTGTTTTTGTATTAATGAAACAATTTAACCCATTTTCATCTTTAATTTCAATAAAATATAAGAGGGAAATAGGACGGAATGTGCTTATCACACTTTTTTTTTCAACGATAATTAATTTATGATGTAGAGATGGTTGACCGTGAAAAATAGGAGAAGGGAAAATCGGGGGGAGGACGTGCGGTCGAATAAATACTAAATTTTTAAAAATAGTATTTTTAATTGTTACGTGACGTTTCGACCCACTTCGTGATGTTGACCTACAAAGTGGGTCGAAACGTCGGAGTAACAATTAAAAATGCTAGTAAAAATTTAGTATTTATTTGATCGCACCTCCCCTCCCCTCTATTATTTATTAAATTTAAATTTTTTCTCACGCTGTAATATTCTGTAAAATATAATCCCTTTAGGTCTTTAGAGTAATAATTATTTGTTTTGCATACGTACTGTAACCGGAGGCGCAATCAAATTCTAATCAGTAGAAGCAGAAGAGAGAGAAAGAGAACACGCAACGCTCCTTATCTCAGAAAAAGTCTTTTTTTTTTGCTGTCTTTTCCCTCTCCGTCCGGCATTCATTTTATAATTGCCTCCTTTAAAATGTAAAGCCATCCGAATGGAGTACCGGAGCTCTGTATTTGGATTTTTTTATAGTTCTCCCCATTCTAGAGCTCTTCTTCCAGCTTTCTCTCTCTTTCTGTCTCTCGCAAAAGCGGTATAAGAACCACTAACCAACTCACTGACCGTGCCGGAGAGTTGTGGAAAAAAAATGTCTATTTTATAGGGGAAAAAAATCCTTTGAAGGAAACTCATCTTGAGCAACCCGTTTGTGAAAGCTCGATACTGACCGAGCTTATCTCCGCCGGATCTCCTCGACCGAGAGACGGTGTTCAAGTAACTAGAAGATGTTTGCTTGGGGCTCAACAGAATAATGAGAAAACGGAATTATTCAAATGATAAGAAGAGTGGTAAGAAAGGTATTCAGCCTCTATCTCTGGTTTAGGCCAAATAAAAATAAAATTATTATCAAATCACAGTTAATTTAATCTTTTTATGTACCTAAAATTAAAAAAAAATAAATATAGATATATTGAAAACATATTTATTGAAATTTAGAACTATATCACATAAAAAATACAAAAACTTAATTTGAAATTAGTAACATGACAAGTACAACATGCGAAGAAACTACCCAATGATAGCACTCCAATATAATTCTATATCGGAAGGTCCCAAGGACATCTTCTTTTCAGACGCCTCGGAGGTTATCGAGAGATAGAAGAGGATTCGGATTCAGAAGTTTACTATGGAAGGATGGGTTTCTGGATTGAGTTAAATCGGAAACATACGGTACATTAAGGTCGTTAGGGATGATTTTATTTGTGATAAAGTAAGGAGCATAGAGGATTTTGGATTGTAAGGATTGGATACGAGAGGAATTTGATGGTTTATTAGAGCCCCAAAGCTCGATCCCGTAAGTCCTAATAGGCCTTATTATAGTAATATGCATGAGTCTTTAGTAAATAATTAGAAGTTTAGAGCGTTTGTCTAGTAAGTGCTGGAATAGTAAAAAAGTGTTCGAACCATGCCCTGATGATGACCCACATGTTTGGATTGAAACGTCGGCACTAATAAAAACCTTATAATGACTGCGTCTTGATATTTATCACCCATGATGTTTAGAACAGCCGACTAACTTAAATGATAGAAGGTAAAAAAATAAATAAAATTACTTATGTTATCTTTTTAGTTCTTCTATTTCATTATCTGTAATAGTTTAATATCAACTGATATTTTGTTTAGTTTTTTATCTTGCACCAATTAAAATTTTTAGTTTGTATCTTTTTTTAGCCCTGAGGAAGAAATACAACGTAGGCCAAAACCTCGTCAAATACAATAAAATACTATTATAATAGATAGTATTATATATTGACCGCACCCCCGACCAATTGCTCAAATACAAATATTTTTATAGTTTCGAAATCGCTAGAAAATTTCTGAAACTTCTTTGACCTAGAAAATGTTTCCTTTATAGTCCGTGGTACAGATCCCTTTTTATCGAATTATTAACATCCGCCTCAATCTTCGTAAATAGTTTCATCTCATCGTAACCTACAACTATTTTATTTACGAAAACTCTTGGAATTGGGGAGCTTTAAATCCGAAGAGGAAAAAACTTTGTCTATTTAATTAAGCACTAAAAAATCGTATATTCTCATTTGCTTTCTACTTGGCTCGTAAGATAATTTGATCAAAACATCGAGAAAAAAGGTGCCCTTAAAAAATGTTGAGCCGTTTGGCGTGACCTACAGCCCCAAACTTTCAAAATAACGAGGTTACATAGGACAAACGGCCCAATATTTTTGTAGGTCATCTTTTTTATCGATTTTGTGATCAAATTATCTTACGATCCAAATGGGTATTTACGTGTTTAGTACCTCATTAAATAACCAAAGTTTGCCTCCCTCCAGATTGAAAACACCCCAAATTCCAAGAGTTTTCGTAATAAATTGGTTGTAGGTTACGATGAGATGAAACTATTTACGATGTTTCAGGCGAATGTTAATAATTTGATAAAAAGGGGTCTGTTATGCTCCTGCAGGTCTCAACAAAAAAATAACACTTGGTTCCCTCCTAAAGATGACCATCTGTTAGTTGCTAAAGGAAGGATGTCCTTCCATCCATCAAAAACGAAGGAAGATAAAAGCGGTGAGATAGGATTTACATAGCCGATGACTGGGGTTTGCTCCCCTATCTCCTCCATCCCGAGACACGGTTGGTTGCTCGCTTCCATTGATATCCTTGTCAATGAGCTTCGGTACACTAATCTCTGCATTCCATTGTCTATCAATTTCCTTTTTTTTTTTCTTATCTCTTCAAATATGAGCTCTCTTTAATGTTCTAAGAATGAGTTCTGTAAAAGAGTATACCAAGGGGGAGGGAGAAGAGAAAGAGGGCAGTCGTTCAGAGTACAAAAATGAGTTTTCAGACGTTCGGGCATTAAATTGTATTTGAAACAAAGTGTTTTAAAATATAATTTTGCTCAGATCTGATTGGTATCTACCTGGTCCGGGGATGAGTCTGGCTGTTGTAAATATTTAATCTATTAAATCAGCTGTAAATTGATTACCAGGTATTAATTCAAATTTGAAGAGAAATTTGAGATGATTAAACGTCAGCATATTTATAATCATCTGTTCTTTCCAACAATATTTAGTACTCTGACATATTGGCCTATGTTAAAAAATCTGATGCACGCATCACACAACTTTCACTTACCACTCTACTTTGCACAGAAATCACTTACAGGCTAAACTTTGCCTTTTAAAATGTTTTTGAAGTACTTCCTCAACTAAATCTTAAATCGCACAGCTAACTTACTGTAAAAATTCATTGAAGTCATTAAAATAATACCAAAACTATTTATTATATCGACTGCAGAAAATAAAAACTTCATCGGTCTTTTTGAATCACTTAACTCTAAATATTGTACAAAGATAGATTTGAAAGTACATCCATATATTTAATCTATAAATGAGTAAGGATTGTAGTAATACATGGTAAAACCTATAGGAATTAAATCTGAATAACAATATACATGTTACTTAATTTCTATTTTTCCTTAGTAAAATTCACTAAAACGCAGTCAAGAAGTTTTCATTGTCTACAATCGACAGGTCAAAAGTTGTCACAGTAATTGTCAATGGATAATTTTGCGATTTGATAAAAGGAATATTGATCAAATAACTCATTAATTTAATTTTCTATATGGTACATAATGATTTATCGGAAGAAACCGACAATAAATACCTAATTATTTAAATGTAATGTAGGGTCTAAACTACAGTAAATTTATTTTATTATTTATTTAATAAAATAGTTTTTTAAACAATGTCTTCATTAGTTTGATTGCATATACTTTTATTAAATTGAAATTAAAATTGAAACTAATTAAAAAGTTTACATTTAGTTAAGAAATCTCATTTAATTTCAATGTAAACATTTAATTATTATTTATAATTTTTTCATCACTCTAGATTACTTTCTACGGCTTTATACGTCAAATATTATTTGTCCTAAAATTCTCAGATTTCCAACGATATATTATACATATATAATCTAACTATTATTTTCATAAATTCATTTTCAACCAAGAAAATATTTTTCCTTTAGTCAATTGTCAAATTCTTTCATCATTTACATTAAACTTTTTTTCATTACTCCTAATAATAAGAGACCGTTAAATATTCAGAATAAATTAAATTAAAGGTACTTTAGAGGAAAAACTTCGAACAATTGGTATTTAAGCCCAATCCGGTAACATCAGTGGGGATAGGACTTATCTGATATTAAAGACCATTTAATTGTACATTGATTTACACGATTATCAAAATCGTTTCAGCCGTTTTTTTGAAAAAGATGTGTAATCTGTGACATAAAGTGACTTCTGGTTAGCCGATTTTCATGAAAAAGTTACTGTAACATCCCAGGCATATACCTACCTTAAATACATGACTCCAGTTTCGGGAGATTTTTTTATTTATTTTTTTATTGTGTAGATTAACTACACTGTTCACACGCACACCAACTTTGTGACACTTCGTTATTTGTCTGTCGGTACGCCATATCTTATCTATATTAGAAAATAAGAATTGGTTCATCCACTAGCGGATCCAGGATTTAATTTTGGGGGGGCTTCAGCCCGAAAGTGGTTTTTTTTTTCATAAAAATAACGATAATTACTTTGGAAAAGATGAAAGAAACTAACTACCTGTATGAAATGGTGTTTAAGTGATTAATAAAACCCCTTTAAATGTAATTACACAAACAATAATACTTCCAGAGATACTTTTTAAATATTTTTTTCGATAAATCATGGCTATATTTTACCATTTTGGGAGGGGGGGGGGCTTCAGCACGAAAGTCCCCCCGTAGATCCGCCCGTGGGTTCATCTAACTTCTGTTGCACATAGTAAGAATGAGCTACTCTTTATCACTATTACCATTGTCCTTGAATGTGACAGATTGTAATATATCTCAATAAAGAAAAAAAAAAAAAAGATTATTTCGTTATTTGTTCGCTGACCAGTTTACTATATAGATTATTCGTACTGGCAACTAGCGGATCCAGGATTTAATTTGAGAGGGGGGCTTCAGCCCGAAAGCTTTTTTTTTCATATAAATGACGATAATTGCTTTGGAAAAAAATAAAGAAACTAACTATCTATATGAAATGGTGTTTAAGTGATTCCTTAAGTCCTTTAAAATGTAATTACACGAACAATAATACTTTCAGAGATAATTTTTTAATATATTTTTCCATAAAACATGGTTATATTTTATCATATTTGGGAGGGGGGGGGGGAGCTTCAGCCCGAAAGCTCCCCTCCTCACCACCGTAGATCCGCCCGTGGCACTGGCTTATTAGTAAAATATTTTTACTGTTTTATAAATTGAATTAACAATTTCTTCGCTGCAGTACCCTCACACCTTTGAAACTTCAATCATCTCAAACCGACATATTGCATGTAATCTCGGAAGTTAAACGCTGCAATAAAACATATAAAGTACCACTAACTAAATATTTAGGCTTACAGACTGTTGCTTTAGCTAGCGATGTTTGCGGCACCTAAGTTCCCGCGGCTGCGATTGAGGAAACTCTGAGGGAAAATGTTGCTGGCAGCGAACCAACCTATCTTGGGTCTATGGCGCCTTCTGGGATCATTTGTGCCGACGCGGCAACCTTCGCCGTCGGCTCCTACGTTATAAACATTCCCTTATTTATAAGTATTCATTTATAATAGAATAAATAAAATAAAATCCCATGTAAAAAAAATAATGTAAAAAGAGTATTCATAATCGTAGACATTTACGAGTTTGCCATAATGAGGCATATTTATCTATTAATTAGGCTATTATACTGACAGAATAGTGGTATTATAATTTTATAGCGCTATTTAATAGTTGAGATATTTTAAAGGTTTTTTTCTATCATAAAACGATAATTCTTATGATTGTGGGTTAATGGTTGACTGTCGTGAATAATGAAGAGAAGGATGGTTGGGGTGATCAGTCATAAATAATAAGGCAAAATAAATAATAATATTTATTTTAACATTTGCCGACGTTGCGACCTGAAGTTCAGGCCTTCATCAGGGCTAAGAAAAGAACCAGATAACAAGGTATGAGAAACATGAATAATGTAGGCAAAAAAAAAATTAAAGTAAAATGAAGTGGGTAGAATAATGACAATAGTAAGAAAGAAAAAAGGAATATTTTTCTATTTTGCATTTTATTCTAAGATTACCATTTTAATACTTGTGCCTTCTTTTTTGATTATGTTTGCTTCATCCTTTCACACTTTGTAAAATTTATTATTATTTATCTCTTAGTTCTTACTATTTTCATTATTCTACCCATTTCATTTTACTTTAATTTTTTTTATCTACATTATTCATGTTTCTCATACCTTGTCATCCGGTTCTTTTCTTAGCCCTGATGAAGGCCTGAACTTCAGGTTGAAACGTCGGCAAATGTTAAAGTAAATATTATTATTTATTTTGCCTTCTTAAGTCTGACTAATCACCCCAACCATCCTTCTCTTCATTATAATTCTTATGTTTATAACAAACCAGATATATAATCAATAATACATGCCAAAGATAAATAAACAACTTTATTTTGACAACGTTTCAAAACTTTTTTTTTCTCATGTTTAAGCCTGATAGGAAAAAAAAAATAACGGTTTATAGTCAATATGTTTCGAAAGTAGTTTTACACACTGCAATGACTGACAATTAAAATACTCATTAACTATTGACGACATTGGTTAACGACCATATACTAACATACCACAAAAGATTTTACAATAACTTACTCGGACATGACAAGCTCACCGAACACCGTAGAAGGCTCAAAAGAAGCTGGATGAGGGATCTCCTCCACTGACTATAAATATAAAATCAAGTTAGGAAGGGATGCAGCGGGGTACTCCTTTCCCTCACGCCTACCAACGTCTTGAGCTACACTCTTCTTCCCGACAGCACACTCTCTGGTTCTTGGTATCCCCAACAGGTGTGGGTTTAAAAAAAAAATAAAGTTAGAACAACAAAAAAAACTATTGAGATATTGTATGAGCCTTACAATTTTAGTGATATTTCTGGTGGGATAATTTATACCTTTATTTACATTTATTTAATTCAATACTGCAACCACATAATCTGGAATCAACTTACCCATTGTCTGTACAGATATTATATGTTTTCAAACTAGAAATATCACTAAAATGACTTTATTCAAAAATGTCGAAATCGCAGTCATTCTGTCATTTTTTTTTTCTAACGCCTCGTTACTTATTGACTTTCGTCATTAGTCCTCTAGCAGCTAAGTGGCTGTTCTTTTCGACAGCTGTGATCGTTTCCTTGTCGATACTCATATAGATATCCAGAGAGCACGAGGTTTATAATGACCGGACGTCATCACTAATCACTCCTTATTCATTAAGATGGTTGGCAAACCTTTTGCAAAACTTCTCCATTCAGTTGATTTTTACGGGATAGGGTTAATATGGCACTGTGCCCAACCTCCAATCTGGAGGATTAGGAGCTATGTTGTTGGAAGACACAGGAGTCGCTCACCTTCCTGTGAATCTCAGGGTGGAGACCGTCCTCATGCGGGAATCGAAACCGCGCAGTTGTGGTCTAAGCTATCGAGTAGAGACTGAATTCATTTATTTTTATTTATTATTAATTATTTTTATTTTTGGGGGGGATTTAAACTCGTAGCTTATCATTTTTGCAGGCGCCTTAACTCGCTCGTCCTCCCCGGCCTCGATTTTTAGCTATTCTTTCAACTACAAGGGAACTGGGGGCGGGGTGGCCGAATAGGCTAAAGCGTGTGTAACAGCACCGCTAGTTGCCTGGCAACCGGATAACAGAGATTTGAGATGATATAAAAAGTACGAGTTCGCGTCCCGGAGCCGGAGGGGATTTTAAATTCCCCGCCCTCACCCCCCGGCCCGGGAAAATCCCGTATAGCCTAAAAGGCGAGGTAGGGAAGAACAAAAAAAAAAAAAAAAAACTACAAGGGGAACTAAAGAATAAATTACTTGCAATTTTTAAAACTGATGAATAACACTATTGAAAACTAAATAAACGGAAAACTATAACTAAAGCTTTCTGGTATTAGTTATGTAATGATATTGTATAATAGGGAGAAGTCAGATAACAGTAAACTGATTTTTCCAGACCTTGATTATCCTACATCAGTAGGTAATTATTTTTTTATTGGAATATATACGTTATTAATCTATAATAACATATAAAATTCATAACATATCTATGTTAGAGCAGTGCATTTTTAGTTTTAATAAAAAGCATTTATATTTATATTATGTTCATTTCATTTCTGTTTTTCTCAAAATTATTTCTTTAATATTATAAAAAAAAAAATATTTCCTGAGGCTCATTATTTTGTATTATTATTATTTAATTTTTTTTTTTTATTTGAAAATTAATACATTCTGCCGCATTGGAGGGCAATAATATTAGGGCTACATTAAACATTCGCACAATATATACATACAGTATTATTATTATGTATTATTATATATTATTTTTTGATGAATAGGAAGCGATAACTAAAGTCACAGACGGATCTACGGGAAGGGGGCTTTTGGGCTGAAGCCCCTCCTACCCAAAATGATAAAATATGTTTTATAAAAAAAATTATCTCCATAAGTATTATTGTTCGTCTTCTTACATTTAATGGGACTTAAAGAATCACTTAAACACCACTTCATATGGGTATATAGTTTCTTTCTTTTTTCCGAAGTAATTATCGTAGTATATACATACAAAAAAAATCTTTCGGGCTGAAGGTTCCCTCCCAAAATTAAGTCGTGGATCCGCTATTGACCAAATTAACATCTAATTTAAGTTAAAATCATTTAAAGTGGACTTTTGAGCAGGTAAACAAAGCCATCTAATGTTTTTAAAGAAATCATAAATTATTTGTGATTTTTTTTTAATACTACAGATACCACACTTTCCGAAAAACATCTCCGTTTAATAACATTCAAGTCCCTATTAATTAAATTGAGATTAATTTGTGAAAAACTTGACTTTCACCTCACTTGTAAAAATGGTGTGATTTTTTCACCTGTCATCTAAATGTTCCAGTGTTTTCAGCAAAAAATGAATAAAATAAATACTTGAAAAACTATTATTCCTTGTTTTTCGATGATTTGGGATGTATCATAATAAATAAAACTACTTAAATAGATTTTTTAATAAAAAAAAAGTTTAAAATAATATTTTTTCATGCAAAGTGATTATGAAACTTTGTTTTTCACCCAGATCTCTATTATATAAATTGATTATCTCAGATTTTTTTGCGGTGAATATTTAAGTACCCACAATAAACAATATAATGTGGAAAATATTGCCTCAATAGTTATTAACTTTTTTTCAGGGAAGAAATGATCAATAATGATAATATAGTCAGGTCCGTACTAATATATAAAATATTATCTAACTAAAATACTATAGTGCTCGAATAGAAAAATATACCATATTGGCATCAGACAGGGTAGAGAAGAAATTATTATTAAAGGAAGGATTCGAGGAACAAGGACTACGTGTTAGCTGTCACTGGGTTGGACTTATTAGGGACAGTTCAGCATATTCACAACTTACATGATTCAGAATAGTTTACACAAATATGGACGGCAAACACTCGACGTTAGGAATCCCTAAACCTTTCAAAAAAGAAGAAGTTTTCTGTTTAATGGAGGGAGAGAAAACACGTATTCCATCTGTTGTTTGTGTTTCAGATTATTTACCCTCGGTAGGGTTCCAGTAATCTGCTGCGCCAGCAACGCTCACGGGTCAAACCTTGTTTACTGTTTCATTTAATAGGCTCCATCGTTTTCGCTTCAAAATTCATGAATTCGTTAACTGACTGTGAGGTAACCGTAACGATTGAAGAAAAAAATATTTGATAGATTTATCTATAGGTTTAATTGTTAAAATGTGACGATCAATAGCAACAGGCCCCAAAAAGAAGAAGGAAACATGTTTTGAAACGAATTATGCACTTCCTGTTTTAGTATGAAACCCTAAGAGCATTAATCTATTAGAAAATGTATTTGCTTTAAAATATTTATTTGCACAAGTCAGGGGGGCCCCATTGCCCCAAGGTCAATGGCACATGAACCTCCTCTCTCCTCTCCTCAAGGCATTTTATTACTCTCCTCTCCTTAAAACATTCCGGTATTTTAATTTCTAAAATACCGTTAATTATGTACAATTACACTTGCTAAAGTTTGTTCCATATATTCCCTTAGTCTCCTTGTTTGAAACTTTTCAATTCGAAAATTCATAACTCCTTCGAAATGTACCCCCTTCAAAAATTCAAAATCCCGTTGAAATGTGCCCCCCTCAAAAATTGTGATGGCACAAGTTGCACCATGAACCCCCCTTATGGGAACCCCTCAGTCAATTTGATGTTGACAATCAGGAAATATGCTAAGAATTTCAAAAATAATGACATGTCAGGCATGTGGAAGGACAGTACTCCTTCCCTAACTAGTTCCAATTAGCTTATTTAAGATAGGAGATCTCTCAACCAAGACTTTATTAAAAAATTAATTTTTTAAAATTTTATAAAGACATTAAATATAAATTTCATATAAGTTAATTATGAGTTAACCCCACTACGTCATACTACACAATAATTTTCACATAACATTCGTTCAGTAACGTCAGTGATGAACATCAAATACGACAAATAACTAAAATAAATAAGTAAAAAGTTATGTTTTAAATTTCATGATAAAAAAAAAATATACATGAATGCGTACAAGGTTTAGAAATTTAAATATCATTCAACATCTATCGCCTTTTTAGAGTATGATAAATAATATTAAATTGTAAGACAGGATTTAATTTCTTGGGAGAATCATTTTATGGAGTTCTCACGTAATGGTTCCCATTCAGGTTTAGAAAGTTAATTAATAAATAATTAATTGAAACCAATTGATTCGTCTACTTCTCATGATTCGTTTTCCGAAAATAAATAAATAGTGTAATAATAAATACATACATTCTAGCCAAATAGACATACTTTATTTTTACTTACATTCGTAAATCTATTTATGCACAAAAAAAAGTACTGGTTTTAGATCAATTAAAAAAATCATATTGAATTGTAAATATTTTTTTTTGTATCAGCTTAGAAAATATAAGTTAAAATTATAATTTTTAATAACAAAATTAAAAATAAATTCATTTAATATTATGGTTGTGATTAAAATATTATATCAAGTTGTGAACTAGTTTAACAATAGATTAGGATAATTGAAAATTTGGAATTGTATAATACAAAATGGTTGAAGTAGGAAAATTATCTACTTCAATACGAACATATTGCTTTCTTCGTCATAGATAATCGAAGATAGGCCTAATTATAATCATTGGAGCAGTAACTCACTACCACAAAGATAGCACCCATCCAACTCGAAAATGTTTGGATTAGTCTTTTGAAGAAGAAACAGGAGGGAGAAGTTAAATTGGAAGGAGCTTCCTCACATCCCGACTGGAAGGTAAACGGATTTGCACTTCTGGAAGACGTCAGAGAGGAATATTTCACGGGCGGAAGAAGACGCCCTAAGGGCCCCCGAAATCACCCCATCCGCTGGAGCCCTTTTTACCGGGGCCAAGTAATTGAGATAAGATGGAAAGGGATAATTAATCCGCCCTCCCCGCCGCTGGGAGGGGGCCACCGTCGAAAACATTTTATAATCATTAGGAGTGGTTTACAGGGCCATTTTCATTATACACGCCCTTCGTCGGGTTTTCAGTAGTTTTTTTATTAAATGGTAACGAGGTGCCGTTATGGAGGGCAGATTTCTGACTTATTGCCTAGATTATGGCGAGTAATTACTTAAAACAATTAGAAAGGTGAAGGTGTTGAATAATTCCGAGGAGTGTAAAAGTAACACTTAGTGGAACACAGACTTATCATATTTTAGTCAAAGGTTCCTGTATCCTCATCAGTGGCATGAATGTTAGGGAAAGTTTATTATTTCATGAGGGACCTAACTGATAGGTGTAACGTGTAATAACGCACTGGGAATAAAATATATAATTGTGAACCTAGAGCATGAGGGAAACTAGCAATCAAATAAAACACGCAGACGAAGTAATATAAATTGTTCCTTTGCTATAATAATTTATTTTGTAGATAATTTAATTATGTTTAAAATCAAAACCTGTATTCTTCACGTTTAGGAGGCTTATAGTTTTCGAGTTATTGGAAGAAAAATTTTTAAACTTAGGTTTTACAAATATTTTTTTAATCAGATAGAGAACGATGTTTTTTTCAAACCCAACCTTATTACATATCTGCGGAACAAGGTGAACCTACCATTCACAATTTCAGATTCTTAGGGATTGCTATATTTTATACACTCAGTTATAAATAAGTCAGTGAGCGAATGGTATCTTTCTTTTTTATATGCAGATTATTATGAAAATACACTTAAAGAAAAAAAAAAAAAAAAATATATATATATATATATCTGTAAACATTATTATTTAAAGCACATATTTTAGAAAATCTGTGGTCAAAAGAATAAAAAGTATCTTGATTAGTAATCGCGACAAGCAAAACGAATTTTTTTTTTTTTTTAATCCTCATAACAGACTAAAACGACAAGAAATCGCTCGACGTTTCCGATTACTTCAGCACTTACTAGACAAACACTCTAAACTTCCAATTAATTACAAAAGACTCATATACATGACTATGATAAAGCATATTTGGACTTACGGACTTCCTCTCGTATCCAATCCTTACAATTCCAATGTCTTTCGTAAAACCCTTAATGCTCCTACTTTGTTACAAATAAAACCATCCGTAATGACCTTAATGTTTCTTATGTTTCAAATCTGCCCCAATCCATATACCTATCCTTCCATAATAAACTTCAGAATCATCCCAACCCTCTCATTTCTAATCTTGCTTCCTCTTCAATTCCTGATAACCCTCCGAGGCGTCTGAAAAGAACATGGCTCCGTGATCTCGTAATGTAGACATATCATTAGAGTGCTAACCTTGGGTAGTTTCTCAAGAAGTGTTTTCACGTCATTATATCCATATGTTCAAATTTACTAAATGTATTTCTTTAGTACAGTTGCAAATATCATTAAGAAACAAAAATTTTTTTTAATTTTTCAATTAAAATTAAAAATAATTTTTGAAGAGAATTATGATTGCGGTGATCAGTCAACACAAAAATGGCAAAAAATAAATAATAATATTCATTTTAATATTTGCCGACGTTTCGATCGGATCCGAAGTTCAGGCATTTATCATGGCTGATTGAAGTGATCGCTTGAAGAGAAGAAAGAATAAAAAATAGAAGAGAAAAAAAAGAAAAGAGAATAAAAAAAATAATTTTTATTCTATTTTTGACATTTTGTAGTCTGCTACTAAGGAAAATAGCAGAGCGCAATAAAATATGAAATTACACTAATAAATCATAAAGAAATAATTAATTTTTATGTTCTCCTATAAAACACTCAATTTTTACATACGACCTTTTGCACTATCAGTAGCGATATGGATGTCCAGTATACAGTGGATTTTTTTTTTTAAATTAGAAATCCTTAAATATAGAATCAGCAAATGTGGAACTTTTTCACATTTTAGTATTCCCCGATGAACAAAACTCGTGGTTATCAAATCAGCGAATGTTGAGGGATTAGTGTATTCCCCAAAACGGCTTCTCTCTGAGATTTTATTCTTACAAGTTTTAGACCTTGTAATATAGATATTTTTTAGCCAATGAAAACGGTGAGGAAGCTATACTGACTTTACTTGGCATACTTTTTTTTTTTGTAGAAAATTAAGTTACATTTCAAATATTCATCGGTGCTCTTCATTCAACTTTCTTTTATATCTCTTGTTCTGATATTTTGTGTTATTTGTTGTAGTCTTAAATAATTTTGGCTTTCAATCACTCAAAAATATATAATTTTCAAGTTAATCACAGATATAAAGTTTCATTTCCTTCATATTTTGGATGAAAGCTCTTTGATCGAAGCAAGCTCTATATAGGTATTGCATATAATATAGAAAGAAAATCTTGGAATTTTTTTATTAAATTAAAATAAAATATCCAGGTATGGTTTCTATACTCTCAGTAATCGACTCTTACAATCTTAATAAAATGATAAAAACTCTTTTGCAATAAACAAAATCTGGAGCGAGTATTAAATTGGATTAGTATAAGTTCAGAAATAATCTATGTCTTATTGGTTCACTATAAAACTAGAGCAATTTTTTTTCTCTATAAATCAAGATAATCATTTATTACGTACATTACTATTCTAAATGTCTTGATAAATTTTGAGACTTCATTTGCTGAATGGACTATCTTGATGATATTATATTTTACATAGAAATAACACTGTTTCGCTGATGACGCTTATACGTCGGATGCGTTGGGAGGATAGTTAACTAATGTGAGTGTCCTCACTAGGATATAGCTGTAATATATAGAGATGAGGTATTTGAAATAGTTCTTCAAAATCTAATGGATGCCAAACAGTTCTATTACAAAGGAGAATAATGATGTAGAGAAGAAGGACTTGTTTGATTTGAGTATAGGTACCATGAATTTCCCAACTAACTCGACCGATTCTCCCCGATGACAAGAGCCGAGGAGATGGGATTCCCGATAGACCGCCATAGAGATAAGAAGATAATGAGTGCGCCTTTATGACGGCCGAGCTAACAAGCCCTGATTGGCTCTCTTGTTTCTCCCTGTCCGCTGGGCTTACCTGCCTCGCTGCCCCCGCTCTCTGAATCATCATTCCCTGACTCACAAATCCATTACTGCCGCAGAGTCTGCTCTTGTAACCTCCCGTAATAGTATGGTGTACCCATCGTAGTACATCCATCGAAGTGGTGAGTATCGCTACGTACGGAGGAAACTACATTAGATAAAATAGATAAGGATGAGACATAATAATAGATATTACATTTGCCGTTACAACATTTAATATATATATATATTTTTTTTTTTTTTTTCGGTTGGCACTACAGACCATGAAGATCTTTGACCGCGAGTGTGATCTCCTAGACCACATCCCGATTTCCGATTTAAAGTACGGGTAGGTCATCAACTACGCGGTGTGAGTTGCCTCCAGTAGACTGACGGGCCTCACTCAACCGGGAGGGGGAGGAGAATATCAGAGCAGCGTGGCTTTCCTTGGTGGACGGTCACCCATCCAGTTAGCATGCTCGGCGTTGTTTAACTTAGATCAACTATTGCAAGCGCCTTAGCCCGCAAGGCTACTTCAGCCTCTCTCTCTCTCTCTCTCTCTATCTCTCTATATATATATATATATATATATATATATATATATAATATATATATATATATATTATTTTGAAAAAATAGAACTAGTCTAAGTCTCCAAAACTTGGAAATTTGAATGAAAAGTATTAAAAATCTCTAGGTTATGTAGATATATGTTAATAGAACAATTTCAACTAACTATTGAAAATTAAACATCAAACTATTGAAACTAACTCTAATAATAAAGGGGCCTTTAAATAATTGTTATATTCCCCATCCTCATTATGTTAAAGTTATCATTATATAAATAGGCAAAGGCAAAATTGTTCGGTCCTTTTTTCTCTTATGTTTCTCAACAGATTTTCTTTTTTCATTTAGTAGCTATTGACGAGCTTTAGTTATATCAATAAAAAGTTTTTCAAAACAGTATTTAAATATAAATGGTAGCTCATTCTAAACCACTAATCTTCATCGATAGCTTAGAAATATTGAAACAACATTGCAATCAAATACAGGAGTGTTTAGTGTAGCCCAAAATCGGTCAAATTCAATACAAAGACCAAGACTGCCTAATTGTAGTAAAACCAATATTGGCAAAAAAATGTACCTATTTTGTAGCGTTTTTCTAAGATCTAACACGTTTAATGAATAGCTGTCAGCTAATAAGCACTGCAAGAATCTTGCATTAGGTCAACACTGGGAGTGTTCATCAATCAAAAATCAAAAAGTTCACAAATAGGTACTGCACTGTTTTCTTTGTAAATACAAATAAAAGTGAATATAAGAATAAGAGGAGAAAATATTTGAATGTTGAAAATATGCAAATTCATTTTTGTTTTCCTCAAATTTTCAATAATTATTATAGTCGAATTTCAACCACTTGGCGAACACTAGTTTAATTAGATTCATAATTTCTTTCATTGTCCAACGAAGGCAAGCTATATTATGGTTTGGTGGAAAGTGTTCTGTGATGACACAAAATCTTCAAAACTCAAGACGTCATACTCTCAATCTTTCCAGTGCCGCTTAGTAATGATCCTAGTACTGATACTCGGTGGGGGGAACTAATCCGGCAAGTGGACCATATCGTGGTTCTTTTTGCCAACACCTGACGGCTAACTTGTAGATGCCGCCGCGTACTTACCAGAATGTTAAGCAGAGATATGAAAATTATCCGACCCAGGTGGGAATCGAACACACAACATTCAGAACCGAGCACTATGGGACCCACACCTCAAAGTGCTCGGCCATCCCAGCCTCCATATCCTGAAAACTATACTCTTTATATCAACAATGTGTATTTCAGCAAAATTCAGTCTTTACAAATAAGGGTCGATTAACTCATCGGTGGTGGTAGTTGAACGTATCTTATATGGCTTCGCCCTGGTCCCTCGAGGACTCCAAATCTGAACCCTCATAATTTCCGATTGTGGTCAAATCTATAGCGGATGGCTTGCGAGAGGGTAAACACCAGTAAGGAGGGCCTAAGAAATGTTCAGGTTAATAGATGAAAATCTACAAAATAGCAAATTTCAAACGACGGCCGAAACGAAGGAGTATTTGAATAACTCAGTTTTCATTTAATCATTTTTATGATAGATATGATTTGTAGATTTATTTTACAGCTGGAATCCTACTTCATGTATGTGTGATTTTAATCAATTGCAATGCGAAATTTTGTTATTCATTTTTTTAAAATATTTTATTTTTTATTGTTTTCCTGGGGAGTTGTAAACTACAGCATAAATTCAACTTTAACAAACCACAGATAATAGGCACAGAACCAAAAAAACACCAATAGAAAATTACTTGAAGCAATACATATTACAAAAAACAACAGAACAACAGTCAACTACAAAACAGACACTAAACATTTAATAACCCATTATACAGACATATTGAACAAAATTAAAATTTAATAGAAGTGAAATCACAGACACATAAAATAAACACTAACAACAACAATCAAAATAGTCAGATAAAACATTTAGATCCAAAGGTCAATTTTTCACTATGGCAGAAACCCAATTATTGGTCAAAAGGAGGATGTTGCTCTAGATGATAAATTTTAGAACATAAATTAGAAAATTGACGATGGAGCACATTATGATTATTATTAAAATTAAGGTAATTACAAATTTATTGTAACAAACAGAATACAAATATGTAATGTAACAAGCACAATATTGTAACTTGTAAATATAAAAAAATTGTCAGCCTTGCATCCACAAGAGTATTGGAATTGCAGTTCTGAAGATGGGAATAAAGGTCCCGAAACGTAAACTAGCCTGTTAACATGTAACGTTAAAAATATACTCGAATTGTTAATAACTGGAAGTTATTATTGCCAAGCAACTAAAATATTTTATAATTTGTTTACGAATTTAATTTACCACAATGGCAAAGATGGTAAGAAAATGTTTGAACATCCAAGAGTGTTTACAGACAAATTTTCAATCCTCAATTTGAAAAGGCCGTTGATTAGGAAAAAACTTTAAAAACAAAAAAAAAAAACGCTTGTATCTGCCAACGTTTCGACAAAATTCATCCAAATTGTTAAGGTAATATTCTGCTTCTTAAACGATCGTATTTTCTAAATTTAAGCCTGAAATTTGAAGGTGCTAAAGATAGTGGGAAAAATGTATATATATATATATAAACATTATATATAAAGACAAGTATATAGATATATCATAAATCCCCGTAATCGTGATTTAGTAGTTCTAAAACGGATTAAAATTGCACAGGAATAAGTGCAAAATAATATTCTTTCGGGGAAAATACGACTAAAAATACCTGATGTCGAAATTGAATTAAAATGGGAATAAAGACCGATAGTTGTTTTAGCTGATAACTAATAGCTGTTTTAGCCTTGGTCAGCAAACTTTCAAAAGTAATAATTGAAAAACAAGAACCTGATCGATCAATCGTAAACTTTCTCATATCTTAAGAGTTGCATTGAACTATTTTAGCAACTTCGAGTTTAAGTCTTCGATATTTGAATTGAACTTGGAAAGATTGTAATTTAATATTCTTCTGTTATCATTTTATATCGTTAATAGTATTTTTTTTTTAAATATAATAATCTGTCATCTGGACAATACTTAATAGTAATTAAAATCCACAATAGGAAACAATAACTGTTCATCAGGGATAGGCTTACAATTATATTTGGGAAGAAAGCATTATTGGTTTATTATTTTCAATAATGAACTACTGTAATCGAACAAAAAATTCAAACTTAATCCCCCTCAAAATTTGACATGTAGAATTCGAAAAACGAATACAAATGTTTTTGTTAGACACTTTCTCCGAAACTACAGGATCGATTTTTTTCAAATTTGGATTTAAAGTCAGAGGTCACCCGAGAATGATCCTCCTATAAGGGCATTACTATCCGCCTTTTCCTTTCAAGATGGAAGCCGAAAAACCTGTGTTGCTATAGACTGTAGCGCCTGAATGGATCTACCGATTTCAATGAAGCTTGGATAAAGTCGTCTTCTTGATGCCCTTTAAATTTATGTATATGACAATCTTGAACGAAAAGAAGCTGTTAAAAAATCACGAGGAGTGGTAAAATTAGATTCCGAATAACCCAAAAAGTATACACTTTTTTGTTGATATAGATATTTAAAAGTTTACATTATTTCATAAAAAGGCAAAAAAAAAAATCGTTAAAATCAGACAATTTGGAGCAAAGATATGGTCTCAAGATGGTTTCACATGTTCCACTGCAAAGGTTTTTTTTTTTTTTTTTTAGATGTGTTAATAAAGTAATGATATTTTTTTTAGCAAATTACTAATGATTTTGGCCAATAATTGGAATCGACTCTTATTTATTTTTCTTTGTTACTAGGAAGGTAATGTTACTTTAGATATATAATTGTTTGGGAATAATAAACCATTGTGAAATAATTTTCAGCTGTTTTTTTTATATTTTAATGTGTTACCGAAGTAATGATATTTTTTTTTAGCAAATTACTAATGATGGCTAAAAAAAGGTTTAGGACAATAATTGGAATCACCTCTTATTTCTTTTTCTTTGTTTCTGGGAAGGTAATGTTACTTTAGATTATAATTGTTATGTACTATTATAAACCATTGTAAGATGATTTTTAGCTTTTTTTTTTTTTTTTTCGATACTTCCTATAAACAATGGTTGGATCACTACGAAACTTTTAAATTGTAAATGTGAATAGTAATTAGGGATAGTAACAGTATGTAATAGGATACGAGATGTGTCAATAGTGTATACCAGCTAGAAATAAGTATGTATTTCATTAGGCATCCCAGCAAACTGAGGAAAGAGAGATCAAGAAGCAGAATATTTCCAATTTAAAAAAAAAAAAAAAAATGCTATAAGCCGAGACAATATTACATGCTTGTAAAAGATCCTCGGAGCCAGGCAGTGTTTGTTTATGCATCCAGTGAAGTTTATAAATAAAAGGAGAATTTATGAAGCAATTTATGAAGTTTTCATAAGAAAGCACCCCAGCCAAAGAGATAAAGGCGAAGCAGCCCGGGGCTACCGCGGGGGGACCGACTTCATTAGGAGGAGCTTCCCCTCGTTTAGGCTAATATTCATCAATTGTTTAACAGCTTTCTCTCGTAAAGTTTTAAATTAATTTCATTGTTCCTTGGAATATCTATTTGTACCAACCTCCCTATCCGTCCTCGGCCATACTTTATGGCGTCTCCTTTGGGGAATATTCGGTTACTTTACTTTGCTGTCAAAGGACTGTTTTAAAATGTATTTATTAAGATGTAGCTATTTAACACAAATATGGCAAAAATTCTCCAGAATGAAAAATATGACAAAACTACTTAATATTCAAGAAAAGATTTATATGAAAGACTCTTAGGAGGAAAGCCGAAATAAATATTAAAAAGGAAGGAGATGGTCCGGGGTGGCAGTCATAAAAAGGCTAAATAGTGGTAAAACTATTTTATTGAAAGCAGGAGTGTCGACCCGACATTGCAGGTCTCCTTCAGGGCTAGAACGGACAAGATACAAAACGATAGTGAATTGTGGCATTTACATAATATTTAGACAAAATTTATAAATAATGTAAATAAGCTAATTAAAAATATAAGCAGTAAGTATATTGAAATATGAACAAAGTAAGCTAAGTAACAAGATCCTAAACTGAAGTAAATAGATGCTAACAATTGTTGTAGTGTAATATGCAAATAAATGCACATGTGAATATACTTCTACAGATCTACAGGAGAGATTGAAAGAAAAGGAAAAAGGATACAATATGAAATAATAGACATATAGAAATGTGGAGAAAGAAAAGAAAAAAAAACAACCAAAAATTAAATATTAAAGGATTATATCCTTTTTCCTTTTCTTTCAATCTCTCCTGTAGATCTGTAGAAGTATATTCACGTTTGCAATTATTATATATTACACTACAACAATTGTTAGCATCTATTTAGTTCAGTTTTGGATCTTGTTACTTAGCTTACTTTGTTCATATTTTAATGTACTTACTGTTTATATTTTTAATAAGCTTATTCACATTGTTTATAAATTTTGTCTAAATATTATGTAACTGCCACAATTCTCTATCGTTTTGTATCTTGTCCGTTCTAGCCCTGAAGAAGACCTGCAAAGCCGGGTCGAAACGTCGGCTTTCAATAGAATAGTTTTACCCCTATTTAGCCTTTTTATGACCGCCACCACGGACCATCTCCTTCCTTTATAACGCAACGGTCAACTATTAAATATTCGAAATAAATATTTGTATATACAGGGTGTTATAGCCCAATGCAGGCAGAGATAGAGCAGGCTTGTTAAGCCGATAAAAGATCTATATTGTCTATAAAATGCTAACCGAAAAAAAATAAATAGAGGGTTTCTCAGTTATTAATGGCCAAACTCTGGAGGATGATTCTAGGCAAAATTTTCAACAAAATAGTGTAGGGCGTTAAGACGAATTTTGTGTGGTCATGTTTTTTTATTGAATAAGAATGAATCGTTCAAAAACTTTTCTTTTTGCTTAAATCTACTAAGGTAAATGATAAAAGGGACTTTCAGACAGGAGTATCCATCATAAGGTCGATGGCGCAAGAATCTCCTCTCCCTCCCCCTCCTCCCAATATATTTTATTGCTCAACTCAAGAGCAAGCTAAGATATGATTTGAAAAATCCTAGACGGTATACAATTACACTTGCTTCAGTCTGTTCCATGTATTTCCCTTTAGTCCTTTAGTACGAAAATTGACAACCCCTTAAAAATATGCCCCCCTTAAAAGTTTTGATGGCACAATTTGCTCCCCAGGGCTCCCCTGACTTCAGTAGGTCTAATACGACCGCTGTACAGAGATATGCTAATCGTGTGTTGCTACTGTAACTGCAGCAGTACAGCGGCCGTATTAGACCTCCTGAAAGTCCCTTTTATCATTGACCTTAGTAAATTTAATTACTGTTCTTCTAAAAAACAAAATTTTCCGCTTTACGATGGTGTACTTAGGATTTTATTATTTTGAACGGTTTTTGAGCAATTCCATCTTATTCAACAAAAAATGTGACCACACAAAATTGTCTTAATCCCTTTTCCGTTCGGAATCGCCCCATGCTTCAAATGGACTTTTTTGTTCGAGATTTTGTCAAGAATCATACCCCCAGAGTTTGGCCATTAAGAATGGAAAAACTCTGTATGTTCTAAGGTTCTTGAAGATCAGTCAATAAATGAACATAGAACATCGGTTAAGGTCAGGGATAGTTGTATGTTATTTCCATGCCATTAAAGTGAATGGATTTACTCCAATGGGACGAGCTAATCACTTTTGTTTTTGTTCTTCTAAATACAGTTAACGCTTTAGTTAATCATGGTTTGTACGTAAGTTAATACAAGTTATTTTAATTCAATACGTCAGGCGAGGAGGATAATTCAAATGAGACATAATGGAAACAAAAATACTGTAAATTTGTCGTTATTCTTTACAATTTGCGCTTTAACTTTAAGAACTTGCATTTTTATCAGAACACTTCAAACTAAATCTTCAAACTCTCAAATGAATAATTAAATCAGATATAGTAATACCTATTAAATTACATTAACGGACGCTGGTATTGACTAACCAATCAACATTTAGCCAATTCAGGTATCAACAAAAAAACAACTAAATCACATTTATGTTAATCTAAAGTAGCCATATACTAATAAAATATAACAAAACTATGTGATAGTTTTATATCGTTAACGATAGATCAAATTTATGTTTAACTGTTTTATTATTGATGTTCTATTAATATTTGGTAAGGTTGTTAGGCCTCTTTCACACTGAAGATGCAAGAAGCAGGATGCATGCATCTTAAACGTAGGACAGTGTAATAGAACGAGAGCTTTCGTCTTGCATCTTGAGAACCAGCCGGCCGAAGATTTTTAGCGAGCATCTTTGTTATGCGGAGCAATCATCGGGTCCGGTCGGCTTACTCCGCCAACGCTCGGTCTACCCTCTCCATTCTAAATTTTTTCTAACCTATTTTTACTAGGTAAGGAAAGTATTGCAATCGGGTCAAATTTCCGATATGCGGTTTTCGACAGATCTATACGTTTCAGAGTCCGCTGAGTCCGAAAAACACATTTTTAGCCATTGGTCTGTTTGTCAGTCTGTCTCTGCCAAGATTTTGTGGAAACTACTGAACCGATTTTGTTGCTTCTTTTTTTATTTTGTAGGGTTTTGGCTACTGATGCCTATGATAGAAATTCGGTACTCCATGCTTGCTCGCAATTAATGAAAAACATGTTTTTATATAGACTGTAGAGCGAAAACGGCTCTAACGATTTAGATAAAACTTTACTTTATTCTAATTTATAATAACACTTTTGAAAGGTAATTAAATCACCAACAAAACTATATAAAAATCGTTCATTCTGGACAACTATTAACGAAGTTACAGCTATTCAATTTCCAATGTAAGATTGCGGGTTCATATCCTGGTGTCAAAAAGGGGTGAATGAGAGAATAAAGATGACTAAGTGAAAGTAAGAAAATCTGTTGTCTGCATCACACAAGCTTCCCTATTCCCTCTACTTGTAACAGAAATTATTGACAATACTAAGCTATGGTAAAAAGTCTTTGATCAGCAATATGGGAGAGTATTGAAATTTTTACACTGATCTACCTTAAGCCGGTTTAGATTGCTTTAGTTTATCAAATAAATCGTACTCAAATCTTTTCTTGGATAAATTTTCAGTAAAATAAATCTAGTTCAATTTTTTTTTGTTTCTTCATGAACAAAAAATGTAAAGATATAAAAACGTTTCTGAAATAGGTAGGAAAGTCGTGTGAGTGTACACACCAGATATTTTTCTTGTTATTATAATGAAAGATTTAAAATTGTATGCCAAAATTACAATAAATCGTTGGTGATAGTTTTCAAATTCATCTTTCAAACTCACGGACTAAACAAACATAGATAATGGATATAAATAGAAGATGCAAGAGGCACGTGCATATCCTTGGTGTGAAAGCTCTTTCATCAAGATGAAAGACGCACATGCATACTGCATCCAGGATGCATGCATTTTGCGTCTTGCATCTTCGGTGTGAAAGGGACCTCAAAGTGAAATTTGTTTGCTCCGATCTGATTCAATGTTTTTTTATGGTGAATTCTTGTGTAAAATAGTTTTTGTATATAAAAAACTGTTTACGTTTGAGAGATTATTATTTTTTATCGACATCAACACTTATTAATCCTCTTCCGTAATCCAGAATTTCACAATTTGAAAATAATTCTACTTAAATGAAACTCGTCAGCTAAAGTGGTTCGGCCATGTTATCAGGATGGACCTCGACTACAGAGATCCTCTAAAGACAATGGAATAGGTCCCAGATGGCAGAAGACCTAGGGGCCGCCCCAGAATGTCCTATCTTGACTACGTTGAGCGACTCTGTAGGGTGAGAGAGAAGGACCATCGAAAGGCGAGGAACCTAGCTAGAAATAGGGAAGAATGGAAATCCTGGCTGAATGCTCCTCTACGCTGAAAGGCACTAAAGAGGAAAGCTAAATAAGAAGAATAAGGAAATAATTCTGAGATGTCAAAGCGTGATTTTCGCATAATTTCGTTTTAAGAGTTTCAACTCGGTCGGAACGGGACCGAAATGGCGAATAATATTAATGAAGTGTGGGACATCCGTAATGTAAGTGAGAGTATCATTCAACGGTGCTTTAAGCAATTGGGAGATGGAGACTTCACCCTTCAACACAAAGATGGCCATGGTTTATTTCCTTGATGAAGATGGTCTGTGAGCTTTGGTCGAAAAAAAACCGTAGAACTTAAACGGAAACTATCATTTAGCAAATCGCTGACCACCTGAACGCTGTCGGAAAGGTAAAAAATCACGAAACTTGTGTTTCTCATATATTAAACGACCGCCAAAAAATCTTCGCGAGGTATAAAGTTTAGCATGTTCCCTCTCGAAACAAGAAAATAATTGTCCCTCCCTTCTCTCCGGACATCTCGCCTACCGATTACCGTTTGTTTCGACATCAAAACGTTTTAGAAGATGCATTTTCATAATTCGTAAATAATGATTCAATCTCATCTAGTTTTTTTTTTTTTTTATTTCACTTGTATTTTTACTTTGACTTACCTATATATAAAATATATAGTAAGGGACAGTGTTGCGATTGTGAAAATTTTCCTATCTGAGTTTTCAATGGAAATATATGTTTTGAGGTCTCCTGAGTCCAAATAACCAAGTCCCGCAAAATGGTTTCTGTGTCTGTGTGTGTAATCAGTCTATCTCAAAAACGAAAAGTCATATGAAAGTGAAATTGCATATTCGATGTTTGTATATACTTCAGATGTTACAACAACTTTTTCCTAAAAATCCGCTAACCTCAAGTGGCACTTTATACAGATGATGTTACACATTTTTACGATTTTCTTGAAAACTGCTCAACGATTTTGATCAAACTCGGTACATCAGGGTATTATTAAGTTGTTCTTAATATCACCCACATCTTATGCACATTGATTTCATTGTACAGGGCTTAAATGGTCAATATTCATATACGCCTTCCTCTAAAGTATCTTTAATTTGTTTTGTTTTTTAAACTTAACTGTCTCTCGTTGTTAGGAATTATGAAAAATGGCTAAATATAACTTTTGTTGAAAGAATTTGATAATTTAATAAAGGAGAAAAAACGAAAAATTCTTATCCAGCTCGAAAATGAATCTCCGTATTTATTGTAATAATAGTTAGAAGGTATACGTATAAAATATCGTTAGAAAGAGAAGAATTTCAGAAAAACTAATAGCTAATTAATTATATTGTAGAAGGCAAAGGAGTTACGAACAAAATATAAATAATTATTTCCGAAAATTACCATTATTTAAGATAAATCACATGTTTCCTAGGAAATAGGATATTTTCTTACTAAATGTAAACTTCTAAAAAAAATGTATATGTATGCATATAACCTTAAATACATTTACAGTTGTTTAATAATTCTAGATATGATATTATATTTAAATAATAAGGTATCAACGTCCATTTATTCCAAAAATCGTTATGTAATCTTTTAGAATATTAAATTAGTAAATAATTTGATGAGTTTTCTCTGTTTGATGACACAATAATGTCCACTTAAAATTTGTGTGACAACTTTTGATCTGTTTATGGCAGGCAATGGAAATCTCCTAATTTCATTTTAGTAAACTCTACAATGGAAAATAACTACTTAATCGACTTACAGTCCATAATCATTTATATGTTGAATATATACTTTCAAATATCTCTAGGCATACATGCATAGCTCAGAAACTGGAGTTGTGTGGTTTATAAAACAGATAGAATAATGAGATTTTTATTGTCAACCATTAATATAATTAATAGGGTCTTCGTTATTTTAATGGTGTTAATGATTTGTTAAGTGTAAGTTTTGAGCTATAGCTCCGTTAAAAGTACCCTTAAAAAATTGTATAATTGCTCAACATTGCCAGAAAATAATTTCTATTTAAAAGTAGAGAGGTAAGTGATAGTTGTGAGTTGCTTTTATGCTGAAAATAGTAAGTACTTATCCCAAACCACCTCTAACTCATTTGAGTATATTTTTTATATCGGTTCGCTTCATCTAAATGCTCATCCGTATCCGTAATGGAAATAGTTCTCTTAGCTAACAAAACGCACGCCTTGCAAGTGTTACCGTTTCGCAATTATGCTTCTCAGCGGGGAATTCCTAGAGTGCTAAGCGAGTCCAAAGGACAGGCCATTGACGCCATCTTTGTCCAGGAGGCCCTAGGCTTCTAGGAAAGCCGATAGTCACTACCTGAAGGGCCCTGGCCTTTTAAACTTCCCACCCTCTTTAACTTACAAATAGACGTTTCCCCGAACAAAGACGTTGGGTATGTTGCCACAATTTATAACTCCACAGGATTTGTATACGGTACATTTGTATGAAAGCGCCTGCATCATATTTCACTGATGAAATCAAATTACATACTTGGAAACAAATATTCCTGTCGCAATGACATATTACTAAATTCTCATTCAGATCATTTGTCTCTTTCCCAGTTTCTTTTCCTTCAGTAGTATTATAACAACGTCTTGTATTATGCACGGGTAGATCTACGGGGAGGAGAGAGGGTTTTGGGGCTGAAGCCTCCCTCCCCCTCCACCCCCCTCCCCCGAAAATGGTAAAATATAACCATGTTTTATGGAAAAAAATATTAAAAATTATCTCTTAAAGTATTATTGTTGGTGTAATTACATTTAAAAGGATTTTAGAAATCACTTAAACACCATACCATATAGGTAGTTAGTTTCTTTCTTTTTTTTTTTCCAAAGTGACTATCGTTATTTTTATGAAAAAAAAAGCTTACGGGCTGAAGCCCCCAAAATTAAATCCTGGATCCGCTAATGGTATTATGTACCGACAGGTATCCTCCCTATTACATTTCCTATAGCAAATTGTTCACGTAATAAGAAGAGTGTTGGTCAGGTTATGTTGATTTGGATAAAACCTCAAAACAAAGAAAAAAAGGAAGGCAAATGCAAATGGACACTTCGAAATGAGAACCTTTAGTTCTGATGATAGATTTGTATGGTAAATACAATCAATTAGTTATTTATTTATGATATGCAGAGAGAGTATATTGCATCAGGTGTTGGAGTCAACAGGTTGAGAAAACTAAAATCTTCGCAGTTTTAAACAAAGAAATGGCAACTTTCAGATAAAGGAAGAAAAATTTCAAACTTATTCGCTAAAGAAATTGATAAGAAAACAACCATCCAACTTGCTCTATTAATAAATCAACTATCGATAATCAAGTTGTTGTGGGATCACTTAAGGTTCAGGCATTAGCTTTTAGTGTTTTAACTGCATATCAATGCATAATGCACATTTTGTAGGATGTATAAAGCTTTAAATAATAATCTGTAGGATATAAATATATATATATATATATATATATATATATATATATATATATATATATATATCTGCCGGATGTATACAGCTAAAGGTTATTATATGTCAATGAGTTGATAAGTGTCTATTACCAGTACATTGTCTATTTACGCTAAATTTACCTTGCTATTATAGTATGATTTAATGTACCAGAAATAGACAAGTATCAACAAATTAATAAATAATAAGCTTCATTCACCCAAAATACAGCACATATACTAGTAGATTTGGATTTAGAAGACTTAAGAATGTGATGCCTGAACATCAAGTGATATCACTCCAAAATAGCCGATTGGTTCATTTTTTAATGGAGCAAGGCCGGATCTTAGCTTCATGAATGTTTCCTTATCACTTTTCGTTATAAGATAGGTTTGAAATTTTGATTAATTCATCTTTTTTTGGTTAGTTAATCATAATTTGGGTTTTTAATTATATAAAAAAACTGTTGACCCCAAAACCTGAGTGTCTATTACTGGTGTGAAATACGCTATCATAATTACCTAAGGTTTATATGAATAATAAACTAATTGATTTTATTTAAAAAACGGAATTGGTATAAAACTAAATTTACTTTCAATTAAACACGTTTTCGAATTGATGCCGATAGGGAATCCTGGCGGAAGCTTATATCTGAAGCCCAGGTCCGTTAAGGGACTGTTGAGCAAATTAATAATCATAATAATAAACCCATTTTCAAAGATCCACCGCCAGAACTAAAGTTGTGGTTCATATTAATATTGAAAATTTCTCTTAAAATGTCTATCACCGGTACATTTACCTTGTATGTAGAGTAACCAGAATCACTTCTTCTTTCTTCAAAATGTAATGACTATATATGTCCCGTAATACAAGTGTTTGTAATACTCGATATAATACGTATGTGGTGTTTATATAGCATTGCATGTTTTTAAATATGAAACTTTTAATTACAAATATTTCAAAATTAGGATTCAAGGAGCCTATTATTGAAAAGTAACTTATTATTGACTCTTTAATCTAAGAGAAAGTAAGCATATTAAGACACGTAGCAGTTCAAAACGCATTTAACAGCCAAATTAATAAGTTATTTATTCATGCCTAGATGAACCGAATGGGAGGTTGATGAAATGCGTGGGAAACTAAAATTTCTTCTAGCTGCACGTCAGTTGCCGGCACTCAAAGGAATTCGCAAAGATGAGTCAACATTTTGCTTATTTCATCTCGTCCTGTTTTGTGCATTAGCTTCATATTTTTTTTAAACCACCATTAGCAGTGACGTTGTGAGTATCATTTTCAAATGTCAATTCCAATTAAAACTATACTGGTTGTGGATGTCATCTAAACCTATTAAGTCGGCTCTTCAAAACCCAGCTCCTTAATTATTTAGGCAGAAATTTCAAACGAAATCAGTAAAACCTGTGCAAGACTTAGAAACTCGAACATTTTTTTATAGATAAATATTTTTTTAATGGATCCTTTTACCCTATCATGTATATGCAATAGATAATAAAGCTGGGTTTTTGCAGTTACATAATATATAAAGAAATTTAAACTAAATAAATCGATAATCAGAACATGTTTATCTTTTTTTTTTAAGATCAAAGTAAACATGGACTGTTCCATTGAATAGTCTGATAAAAATGTTGGTTATTTATAAATAATAATATATTTTTTTACATGGATTTGGAATATGCAGCTAATTCATCAAACATTTTTGAAAGATATATGAATTATAAACCTTGATTTAAAAACGTAAGCTTTATGTAACTCCTCTAAAGCTCTTCTTCCCTAGAATAGCTTTATTAAAGAAACTCTATAAATGTAGGTAAATAATCTGCTTCGCCAGAAGATGGCAGGAAAAAAAACAATTAATTTTCAAATAGCTCAAACATTATGGAATTTTACGTTGATCGATTAAATATTACATTTCTCAGATAAGTTTATTTTATACAAAATTAAAAAAAAAAAAGGACGTTGCAGAAATATGGTCTTCTGAATTTTATACACATTAATCATTAGGATCTATATATATATATATATTTTTATATCTGAAAAGTATAAATGTACCGATAGATTTCTAATGGTAGTTTAAAAATAAATATTCTATTTATCAACATAGCTTAATTATACACACACACATATGTATATATGCAGTTGCGGTCATAGAAATTGCATCACTTATTGCTTTTGATTCTTATGTTGATAACGTTGATTCCATTGAATGTTTTTCTTTACACATTATGATTACAAGAAAACTTCAACAATATTTCTCAGTTCAGCTTAAACTAATACCATGATAAAGGCTGTAATCATGGCCTCGTCAAAAACTGACCTCTTCAAAATACATTAAAATTGTGACGTTTTATAAAGTGAAGGAATTTTCACGAGAATTAGTAACGAGGACAGAGTACATAAAAAAAACTAAAAAAAGGCCCTATGGAGCGAAAGTAAGAAACTGGGAAAAGAAAAAGATTTAACAGCTTAATGGTGGCATTGCTTTTAAAATTTCCTGTCATAATTGGCAAATAAATATCTGAAAATGCAATAGCAGTAGCAGTAGCAATCTGGTAAATAAAATAAAACTTTTACTGAGTGATACCGCGACTGTATATATATATATATGGACTATATATATACATAAATATATATACATATATATATACATCTATATACATATGTATATATATATACATATGTATATATATATATATATATATATATATATATATATATACAAACTTGTATATATATATACAAACTTGTATATATATATACAAACTTTACCCTGTTTGGTAGAGAAAGCATTATGTTGATATACTTTGCATTATGATAAGCATTGTCTAATAATTCGAAAAGATTTTATTTCTCTTTTTGTTTTTGTATTAATGAAACAATTTAACCCATTTTCATCTTTAATTTCAATAAAATATAAGAGGGAAATAGGACGGAATGTGCTTATCACACTTTTTTTTTCAACGATAATTAATTTATGATGTAGAGATGGTTGACCGTGAAAAATAGGAGAAGGGAAAATCGGGGGGAGGACGTGCGGTCGAATAAATACTAAATTTTTAAAAATAGTATTTTTAATTGTTACGTGACGTTTCGACCCACTTCGTGATGTTGACCTACAAAGTGGGTCGAAACGTCGGAGTAACAATTAAAAATGCTAGTAAAAATTTAGTATTTATTTGATCGCACCTCCCCTCCCCTCTATTATTTATTAAATTTAAATTTTTTCTCACGCTGTAATATTCTGTAAAATATAATCCCTTTAGGTCTTTAGAGTAATAATTATTTGTTTTGCATACGTACTGTAACCGGAGGCGCAATCAAATTCTAATCAGTAGAAGCAGAAGAGAGAGAAAGAGAACACGCAACGCTCCTTATCTCAGAAAAAGTCTTTTTTTTTTGCTGTCTTTTCCCTCTCCGTCCGGCATTCATTTTATAATTGCCTCCTTTAAAATGTAAAGCCATCCGAATGGAGTACCGGAGCTCTGTATTTGGATTTTTTTATAGTTCTCCCCATTCTAGAGCTCTTCTTCCAGCTTTCTCTCTCTTTCTGTCTCTCGCAAAAGCGGTATAAGAACCACTAACCAACTCACTGACCGTGCCGGAGAGTTGTGGAAAAAAAATGTCTATTTTATAGGGGAAAAAAATCCTTTGAAGGAAACTCATCTTGAGCAACCCGTTTGTGAAAGCTCGATACTGACCGAGCTTATCTCCGCCGGATCTCCTCGACCGAGAGACGGTGTTCAAGTAACTAGAAGATGTTTGCTTGGGGCTCAACAGAATAATGAGAAAACGGAATTATTCAAATGATAAGAAGAGTGGTAAGAAAGGTATTCAGCCTCTATCTCTGGTTTAGGCCAAATAAAAATAAAATTATTATCAAATCACAGTTAATTTAATCTTTTTATGTACCTAAAATTAAAAAAAAATAAATATAGATATATTGAAAACATATTTATTGAAATTTAGAACTATATCACATAAAAAATACAAAAACTTAATTTGAAATTAGTAACATGACAAGTACAACATGCGAAGAAACTACCCAATGATAGCACTCCAATATAATTCTATATCGGAAGGTCCCAAGGACATCTTCTTTTCAGACGCCTCGGAGGTTATCGAGAGATAGAAGAGGATTCGGATTCAGAAGTTTACTATGGAAGGATGGGTTTCTGGATTGAGTTAAATCGGAAACATACGGTACATTAAGGTCGTTAGGGATGATTTTATTTGTGATAAAGTAAGGAGCATAGAGGATTTTGGATTGTAAGGATTGGATACGAGAGGAATTTGATGGTTTATTAGAGCCCCAAAGCTCGATCCCGTAAGTCCTAATAGGCCTTATTATAGTAATATGCATGAGTCTTTAGTAAATAATTAGAAGTTTAGAGCGTTTGTCTAGTAAGTGCTGGAATAGTAAAAAAGTGTTCGAACCATGCCCTGATGATGACCCACATGTTTGGATTGAAACGTCGGCACTAATAAAAACCTTATAATGACTGCGTCTTGATATTTATCACCCATGATGTTTAGAACAGCCGACTAACTTAAATGATAGAAGGTAAAAAAATAAATAAAATTACTTATGTTATCTTTTTAGTTCTTCTATTTCATTATCTGTAATAGTTTAATATCAACTGATATTTTGTTTAGTTTTTTATCTTGCACCAATTAAAATTTTTAGTTTGTATCTTTTTTTAGCCCTGAGGAAGAAATACAACGTAGGCCAAAACCTCGTCAAATACAATAAAATACTATTATAATAGATAGTATTATATATTGACCGCACCCCCGACCAATTGCTCAAATACAAATATTTTTATAGTTTCGAAATCGCTAGAAAATTTCTGAAACTTCTTTGACCTAGAAAATGTTTCCTTTATAGTCCGTGGTACAGATCCCTTTTTATCGAATTATTAACATCCGCCTCAATCTTCGTAAATAGTTTCATCTCATCGTAACCTACAACTATTTTATTTACGAAAACTCTTGGAATTGGGGAGCTTTAAATCCGAAGAGGAAAAAACTTTGTCTATTTAATTAAGCACTAAAAAATCGTATATTCTCATTTGCTTTCTACTTGGCTCGTAAGATAATTTGATCAAAACATCGAGAAAAAAGGTGCCCTTAAAAAATGTTGAGCCGTTTGGCGTGACCTACAGCCCCAAACTTTCAAAATAACGAGGTTACATAGGACAAACGGCCCAATATTTTTGTAGGTCATCTTTTTTATCGATTTTGTGATCAAATTATCTTACGATCCAAATGGGTATTTACGTGTTTAGTACCTCATTAAATAACCAAAGTTTGCCTCCCTCCAGATTGAAAACACCCCAAATTCCAAGAGTTTTCGTAATTAATTGGTTGTAGGTTACGATGAGATGAAACTATTTACGATGTTTCAGGCGAATGTTAATAATTTGATAAAAAGGGGTCTGTTATGCTCCTGCAGGTCTCAACAAAAAAATAACACTTGGTTCCCTCCTAAAGATGACCATCTGTTAGTTGCTAAAGGAAGGATGTCCTTCCATCCATCAAAAACGAAGGAAGATAAAAGCGGTGAGATAGGATTTACATAGCCGATGACTGGGGTTTGCTCCCCTATCTCCTCCATCCCGAGACACGGTTGGTTGCTCGCTTCCATTGATATCCTTGTCAATGAGCTTCGGTACACTAATCTCTGCATTCCATTGTCTATCAATTTCCTTTTTTTTTTTCTTATCTCTTCAAATATGAGCTCTCTTTAATGTTCTAAGAATGAGTTCTGTAAAAGAGTATACCAAGGGGGAGGGAGAAGAGAAAGAGGGCAGTCGTTCAGAGTACAAAAATGAGTTTTCAGACGTTCGGGCATTAAATTGTATTTGAAACAAAGTGTTTTAAAATATAATTTTGCTCAGATCTGATTGGTATCTACCTGGTCCGGGGATGAGTCTGGCTGTTGTAAATATTTAATCTATTAAATCAGCTGTAAATTGATTACCAGGTATTAATTCAAATTTGAAGAGAAATTTGAGATGATTAAACGTCAGCATATTTATAATCATCTGTTCTTTCCAACAATATTTAGTACTCTGACATATTGGCCTATGTTAAAAAATCTGATGCACGCATCACACAACTTTCACTTACCACTCTACTTTGCACAGAAATCACTTACAGGCTAAACTTTGCCTTTTAAAATGTTTTTGAAGTACTTCCTCAACTAAATCTTAAATCGCACAGCTAACTTACTGTAAAAATTCATTGAAGTCATTAAAATAATACCAAAACTATTTATTATATCGACTGCAGAAAATAAAAACTTCATCGGTCTTTTTGAATCACTTAACTCTAAATATTGTACAAAGATAGATTTGAAAGTACATCCATATATTTAATCTATAAATGAGTAAGGATTGTAGTAATACATGGTAAAACCTATAGGAATTAAATCTGAATAACAATATACATGTTACTTAATTTCTATTTTTCCTTAGTAAAATTCACTAAAACGCAGTCAAGAAGTTTTCATTGTCTACAATCGACAGGTCAAAAGTTGTCACAGTAATTGTCAATGGATAATTTTGCGATTTGATAAAAGGAATATTGATCAAATAACTCATTAATTTAATTTTCTATATGGTACATAATGATTTATCGGAAGAAACCGACAATAAATACCTAATTATTTAAATGTAATGTAGGGTCTAAACTACAGTAAATTTATTTTATTATTTATTTAATAAAATAGTTTTTTAAACAATGTCTTCATTAGTTTGATTGCATATACTTTTATTAAATTGAAATTAAAATTGAAACTAATTAAAAAGTTTACATTTAGTTAAGAAATCTCATTTAATTTCAATGTAAACATTTAATTATTATTTATAATTTTTTCATCACTCTAGATTACTTTCTACGGCTTTATACGTCAAATATTATTTGTCCTAAAATTCTCAGATTTCCAACGATATATTATACATATATAATCTAACTATTATTTTCATAAATTCATTTTCAACCAAGAAAATATTTTTCCTTTAGTCAATTGTCAAATTCTTTCATCATTTACATTAAACTTTTTTTCATTACTCCTAATAATAAGAGACCGTTAAATATTCAGAATAAATTAAATTAAAGGTACTTTAGAGGAAAAACTTCGAACAATTGGTATTTAAGCCCAATCCGGTAACATCAGTGGGGATAGGACTTATCTGATATTAAAGACCATTTAATTGTACATTGATTTACACGATTATCAAAATCGTTTCAGCCGTTTTTTTTAAAAAGATGTGTAATCTGTGACATAAAGTGACTTCTGGTTAGCCGATTTTCATGAAAAAGTTACTGTAACATCCCAGGCATATACCTACCTTAAATACATGACTCCAGTTTCGGGAGATTTTTTTATTTATTTTTTTATTGTGTAGATTAACTACACTGTTCACACGCACACCAACTTTGTGACACTTCGTTATTTGTCTGTCGGTACGCCATATCTTATCTATATTAGAAAATAAGAATTGGTTCATCCACTAGCGGATCCAGGATTTAATTTTGGGGGGGCTTCAGCCCGAAAGTGGTTTTTTTTTTCATAAAAATAACGATAATTACTTTGGAAAAGATGAAAGAAACTAACTACCTGTATGAAATGGTGTTTAAGTGATTAATAAAACCCCTTTAAATGTAATTACACAAACAATAATACTTCCAGAGATACTTTTTAAATATTTTTTTCGATAAATCATGGCTATATTTTACCATTTTGGGAGGGGGGGGGGCTTCAGCACGAAAGTCCCCCCGTAGATCCGCCCGTGGGTTCATCTAACTTCTGTTGCACATAGTAAGAATGAGCTACTCTTTATCACTATTACCATTGTCCTTGAATGTGACAGATTGTAATATATCTCAATAAAGAAAAAAAAAAAAAAGATTATTTCGTTATTTGTTCGCTGACCAGTTTACTATATAGATTATTCGTACTGGCAACTAGCGGATCCAGGATTTAATTTGAGAGGGGGGCTTCAGCCCGAAAGCTTTTTTTTTCATATAAATGACGATAATTGCTTTGGAAAAAAATAAAGAAACTAACTATCTATATGAAATGGTGTTTAAGTGATTCCTTAAGTCCTTTAAAATGTAATTACACGAACAATAATACTTTCAGAGATAATTTTTTAATATATTTTTCCATAAAACATGGTTATATTTTATCATATTTGGGAGGGGGGGGGGGAGCTTCAGCCCGAAAGCTCCCCTCCTCACCACCGTAGATCCGCCCGTGGCACTGGCTTATTAGTAAAATATTTTTACTGTTTTATAAATTGAATTAACAATTTCTTCGCTGCAGTACCCTCACACCTTTGAAACTTCAATCATCTCAAACCGACATATTGCATGTAATCTCGGAAGTTAAACGCTGCAATAAAACATATAAAGTACCACTAACTAAATATTTAGGCTTACAGACTGTTGCTTTAGCTAGCGATGTTTGCGGCACCTAAGTTCCCGCGGCTGCGATTGAGGAAACTCTGAGGGAAAATGTTGCTGGCAGCGAACCAACCTATCTTGGGTCTATGGCGCCTTCTGGGATCATTTGTGCCGACGCGGCAACCTTCGCCGTCGGCTCCTACGTTATAAACATTCCCTTATTTATAAGTATTCATTTATAATAGAATAAATAAAATAAAATCCCATGTAAAAAAAATAATGTAAAAAGAGTATTCATAATCGTAGACATTTACGAGTTTGCCATAATGAGGCATATTTATCTATTAATTAGGCTATTATACTGACAGAATAGTGGTATTATAATTTTATAGCGCTATTTAATAGTTGAGATATTTTAAAGGTTTTTTTCTATCATAAAACGATAATTCTTATGATTGTGGGTTAATGGTTGACTGTCGTGAATAATGAAGAGAAGGATGGTTGGGGTGATCAGTCATAAATAATAAGGCAAAATAAATAATAATATTTATTTTAACATTTGCCGACGTTGCGACCTGAAGTTCAGGCCTTCATCAGGGCTAAGAAAAGAACCAGATAACAAGGTATGAGAAACATGAATAATGTAGGCAAAAAAAAAATTAAAGTAAAATGAAGTGGGTAGAATAATGACAATAGTAAGAAAGAAAAAAGGAATATTTTTCTATTTTGCATTTTATTCTAAGATTACCATTTTAATACTTGTGCCTTCTTTTTTGATTATGTTTGCTTCATCCTTTCACACTTTGTAAAATTTATTATTATTTATCTCTTAGTTCTTACTATTTTCATTATTCTACCCATTTCATTTTACTTTAATTTTTTTTATCTACATTATTCATGTTTCTCATACCTTGTCATCCGGTTCTTTTCTTAGCCCTGATGAAGGCCTGAACTTCAGGTTGAAACGTCGGCAAATGTTAAAGTAAATATTATTATTTATTTTGCCTTCTTAAGTCTGACTAATCACCCCAACCATCCTTCTCTTCATTATAATTCTTATGTTTATAACAAACCAGATATATAATCAATAATACATGCCAAAGATAAATAAACAACTTTATTTTGACAACGTTTCAAAACTTTTTTTTTCTCATGTTTAAGCCTGATAGGAAAAAAAAAATAACGGTTTATAGTCAATATGTTTCGAAAGTAGTTTTACACACTGCAATGACTGACAATTAAAATACTCATTAACTATTGACGACATTGGTTAACGACCATATACTAACATACCACAAAAGATTTTACAATAACTTACTCGGACATGACAAGCTCACCGAACACCGTAGAAGGCTCAAAAGAAGCTGGATGAGGGATCTCCTCCACTGACTATAAATATAAAATCAAGTTAGGAAGGGATGCAGCGGGGTACTCCTTTCCCTCACGCCTACCAACGTCTTGAGCTACACTCTTCTTCCCGACAGCACACTCTCTGGTTCTTGGTATCCCCAACAGGTGTGGGTTTAAAAAAAAAATAAAGTTAGAACAACAAAAAAAACTATTGAGATATTGTATGAGCCTTACAATTTTAGTGATATTTCTGGTGGGATAATTTATACCTTTATTTACATTTATTTAATTCAATACTGCAACCACATAATCTGGAATCAACTTACCCATTGTCTGTACAGATATTATATGTTTTCAAACTAGAAATATCACTAAAATGACTTTATTCAAAAATGTCGAAATCGCAGTCATTCTGTCATTTTTTTTTTCTAACGCCTCGTTACTTATTGACTTTCGTCATTAGTCCTCTAGCAGCTAAGTGGCTGTTCTTTTCGACAGCTGTGATCGTTTCCTTGTCGATACTCATATAGATATCCAGAGAGCACGAGGTTTATAATGACCGGACGTCATCACTAATCACTCCTTATTCATTAAGATGGTTGGCAAACCTTTTGCAAAACTTCTCCATTCAGTTGATTTTTACGGGATAGGGTTAATATGGCACTGTGCCCAACCTCCAATCTGGAGGATTAGGAGCTATGTTGTTGGAAGACACAGGAGTCGCTCACCTTCCTGTGAATCTCAGGGTGGAGACCGTCCTCATGCGGGAATCGAAACCGCGCAGTTGTGGTCTAAGCTATCGAGTAGAGACTGAATTCATTTATTTTTATTTATTATTAATTATTTTTATTTTTGGGGGGGATTTAAACTCGTAGCTTATCATTTTTGCAGGCGCCTTAACTCGCTCGTCCTCCCCGGCCTCGATTTTTAGCTATTCTTTCAACTACAAGGGAACTGGGGGCGGGGTGGCCGAATAGGCTAAAGCGTGTGTAACAGCACCGCTAGTTGCCTGGCAACCGGATAACAGAGATTTGAGATGATATAAAAAGTACGAGTTCGCGTCCCGGAGCCGGAGGGGATTTTAAATTCCCCGCCCTCACCCCCCGGCCCGGGAAAATCCCGTATAGCCTAAAAGGCGAGGTAGGGAAGAACAAAAAAAAAAAAAAAAAACTACAAGGGGAACTAAAGAATAAATTACTTGCAATTTTTAAAACTGATGAATAACACTATTGAAAACTAAATAAACGGAAAACTATAACTAAAGCTTTCTGGTATTAGTTATGTAATGATATTGTATAATAGGGAGAAGTCAGATAACAGTAAACTGATTTTTCCAGACCTTGATTATCCTACATCAGTAGGTAATTATTTTTTTATTGGAATATATACGTTATTAATCTATAATAACATATAAAATTCATAACATATCTATGTTAGAGCAGTGCATTTTTAGTTTTAATAAAAAGCATTTATATTTATATTATGTTCATTTCATTTCTGTTTTTCTCAAAATTATTTCTTTAATATTATAAAAAAAAAAATATTTCCTGAGGCTCATTATTTTGTATTATTATTATTTAATTTTTTTTTTTTATTTGAAAATTAATACATTCTGCCGCATTGGAGGGCAATAATATTAGGGCTACATTAAACATTCGCACAATATATACATACAGTATTATTATTATGTATTATTATATATTATTTTTTGATGAATAGGAAGCGATAACTAAAGTCACAGACGGATCTACGGGAAGGGGGCTTTTGGGCTGAAGCCCCTCCTACCCAAAATGATAAAATATGTTTTATAAAAAAAATTATCTCCATAAGTATTATTGTTCGTCTTCTTACATTTAATGGGACTTAAAGAATCACTTAAACACCACTTCATATGGGTATATAGTTTCTTTCTTTTTTCCGAAGTAATTATCGTAGTATATACATACAAAAAAAATCTTTCGGGCTGAAGGTTCCCTCCCAAAATTAAGTCGTGGATCCGCTATTGACCAAATTAACATCTAATTTAAGTTAAAATCATTTAAAGTGGACTTTTGAGCAGGTAAACAAAGCCATCTAATGTTTTTAAAGAAATCATAAATTATTTGTGATTTTTTTTTAATACTACAGATACCACACTTTCCGAAAAACATCTCCGTTTAATAACATTCAAGTCCCTATTAATTAAATTGAGATTAATTTGTGAAAAACTTGACTTTCACCTCACTTGTAAAAATGGTGTGATTTTTTCACCTGTCATCTAAATGTTCCAGTGTTTTCAGCAAAAAATGAATAAAATAAATACTTGAAAAACTATTATTCCTTGTTTTTCGATGATTTGGGATGTATCATAATAAATAAAACTACTTAAATAGATTTTTTAATAAAAAAAAAGTTTAAAATAATATTTTTTCATGCAAAGTGATTATGAAACTTTGTTTTTCACCCAGATCTCTATTATATAAATTGATTATCTCAGATTTTTTTGCGGTGAATATTTAAGTACCCACAATAAACAATATAATGTGGAAAATATTGCCTCAATAGTTATTAACTTTTTTTCAGGGAAGAAATGATCAATAATGATAATATAGTCAGGTCCGTACTAATATATAAAATATTATCTAACTAAAATACTATAGTGCTCGAATAGAAAAATATACCATATTGGCATCAGACAGGGTAGAGAAGAAATTATTATTAAAGGAAGGATTCGAGGAACAAGGACTACGTGTTAGCTGTCACTGGGTTGGACTTATTAGGGACAGTTCAGCATATTCACAACTTACATGATTCAGAATAGTTTACACAAATATGGACGGCAAACACTCGACGTTAGGAATCCCTAAACCTTTCAAAAAAGAAGAAGTTTTCTGTTTAATGGAGGGAGAGAAAACACGTATTCCATCTGTTGTTTGTGTTTCAGATTATTTACCCTCGGTAGGGTTCCAGTAATCTGCTGCGCCAGCAACGCTCACGGGTCAAACCTTGTTTACTGTTTCATTTAATAGGCTCCATCGTTTTCGCTTCAAAATTCATGAATTCGTTAACTGACTGTGAGGTAACCGTAACGATTGAAGAAAAAAATATTTGATAGATTTATCTATAGGTTTAATTGTTAAAATGTGACGTCAGTTGAGAAGGGTCAGAATATGTGCGATATTCTTTGTTATTCCATTCTTTGTATATATATAGAGAGATTGTCTGGTTTTCCAACTCTATAATTTTCAACATATAATTGTCTGTATAAAAAGCAATCGGTCTCTAAATCTCCCAACAATTATTAAATGTTTAAAGCATTTTATCTTCGCACCAAATTGTCCGATTTTAGTGATTTTTTTTTTATTTGCAGGGAATCAAAAAAGCTTTCAAATAGGACCAATGGGAACAACAAAAAGCAAAAATTGTGTACTTATTGAGTTATTTGCAAATATAGTTTTGAACCAAAGGTAACTTTTTTTCATACTATTTTCGGGGAAGGATGTTATATATATTACCTATTTATTATCATAACTTAAATAGGTGACACAAATAAACTAGATAAACATATTTATTTTAACAAAATCAATATAACTTCACATGAATTATTGATTACACTTACATGTTTTAGAGCTCGGCCTTACAAAAAGAATAGAATAGAAAAATAATTTTATTCTGGGACGAAGTCCCTTCAGAATAACAAAAAAGTACAGAAATTAAAATTTTATATCTGTCCAGCTAAAAACAAACATAAAAAGTTAAGATAAAGATAGATCATTAAGAAAAAAAAATATTGGTTATACATACTATATACAAAATAAAATAAATAATAATTAAAACTATGAACAATGTTAAAATATAAATAAACCCTTTTAGAAAAAATAAAAAATACAGAAAAAATAAATGTAAATTCTTCTTAACAGTAAAATCTGTTTCTGTGAAAAAAAAAAGAAAAAAAGAAAGTCGAATCTATAATAAGTATTTAGGTTATGAGCTATATGTGAATATGTTATTATAAATAATATGTAATTTTACATAAAAGGTTAGCTGGTATCTGACTGTTCTTGGGACAGGAATTGGAATAGGAGGGTTTTGAATGTAGATAAGGATGAAGAATGTCGAATTTTGATAGGAAGGGAATTCCAGAAACTAACAATAAACGAGCAATAAAGGAGTTTTGGAAAGAGGCAGATCTGTGAGAAGGAATGTAAAGGTCGGAAGGTCGAGATCTTGTGGAGAGGGAGTGGACTGAGGACTTGAATTGGAGAAGGTTGTAGGCGTAGGAAGGACGATGATTGTTAATGATATGATAGAGGAATGTACCTAGGAAATATTGTCTTCGAATGGAGGGGAAGAGCCATTCTAAATCAGTGTAGTGGTGAGAGACATGGTAGTATCTCGGGGCACCAATTACAAATCTCACGCAACTGTTTATTATATACAGAATGTTCTATTACATAATATTAACATTGTTTTGTTATATGATTAATGTTATAAGTGGTACAAACATTCAATACACCTAACTCTGTATAACCTAGTGTAACTTCCTAAATTATTACCTATTTATATCACATGGTGATATATTATCACTGGCGCAGTTATTAATTAGAACGGAGGTAGTAGTGCTGATACATCTACATAAATTAAAAGGGCCTCAAGGAGAAGACGTTAGTCAAGTATAATTAAAATCGTTACAGCCGTTTAGGCGCTACACTCTTTAGCGACACATGTTTTTGGGCCGCCATTCCGAAACGAAAGATCGGAGGTTGATTAAATGCATATAAGAACATCTAAACATTATGACAATCTTTCAAAGCGATCGGTGAAGAAGTTTCGGCTTTGAACAAACAAACATTTGCATTTTTATTAATACAGATAAACGAAAACTCGAATTAATTTTATAGGACATTATTGAAAAGTTTCAAATATTTTTTTTAAACTGAAGAACTTGTACTCGGGTAGACCCACTGAAAGGAAATAGATCAATGAAGAAGAGATACACGAAAATCTATACTTTTTTCTTAGGCGAAATTCAGTCACCTGGAAGTATATTTTTGGTTTGTGGGAATACCTATATTATTAACTGGATTTTTTGTTGTATCACAAATAAAGTACTCATAATATTCATTAATTGCATCTATATTAGATCTGGGTAGTATTTCTATAATATTAATTTGTATTTAAATATATTACTGGACAGTGAATATTTTAAAATACAAAATAAAATCAATTTTAGTAATCAAATTTTAATGAACTTTTTTTTAAAAACTTTTATTATGATATTTACAACTGTATTAATTAGTATGAATACATCAAGTAAATGTGTACATAGGAATATCATCACATGAAACACGCTTTTTGAGAAACTACCCATTGGTAGCACTCTAATTTAATGAACTTTAACTTTTTAACTTTTATTATAATATTTACAACTGTATTAGTATGAATACATCAAGTAAATGTGTACAGAGAAATATTATCACAAGTGTTGGAGTAGTCGGAAATGAACTTAATTATAAAATTCATTGTAAATGTATTTTTTTTTTAATACAAAAAAGTATTGGTATTTTCTTTCCAAGATACTAAAATGATCAAAATGTATTTACAATTTGAGTGGGTTCTCCCCTGAAGTATTTAAGGCCCGTCATTTAGACTAGAATTCCTTAATTTCACGAGAATTATCTTTGGGCATAAAATTTATTGGTATTACAATAATTATGCAGGACTACACGGTTTTATTAAAAGAGAGAGAAGACGATTTTTTTTAAATGACTTAAAAATGTATGTTTATCTTGAAGTGCTATTTAGGAAAGAAAACAAAATGAAGGATTCGATTTAAGCAATACCTTGAAGAATCTTGAATATGAAAAAAAAATTTTGACAAAACCTGACTTTTGAGTATATTTGAAATTTGAAGGGTATATTTGAAAATATAATAACAAAGCAATCGAAAATATTACATATTTTATTTTAATGTTTGAGGCAGTGAAATGAGCTCTCAATTCTCCAATGCTTCAAATTTGCCGCATGGAATGTGACAAAATCTTCATGTAGAAATGGAAGGGTGCAGATGGTGCACATATCCTAGGATATGATTAATGATATCTTTGAATATAAACTAAAATTTCACTAATAGAAACTTAGGGCATGGCAAAATAGTTGCGTGCCTTCTTCTGAGCCTTAGTTTGCCATCTAGTTGAATTTTCCTAATTTCTTAATTGATTTTGGTTGAAATATTTTACTCGCTCGTGTAGATTAATTGTTATTGATTTTGATTTTACTTTTGTTCTTCGAAATACTGGGGAGGGAGCGGAACGATATTCAAGCCCTCTGCTCCTTATCCTCCCTCAAAATCTTGGTCTACGATTGAGTTGTAAAGTGCCACTTAATGAAACGTAAGTATTTATTATTTTTACATTGTTTGTGTAATTAAAATACAAGTCATTTTTGGTATTTCGAATTTTCATTAGTATTTTCTAAAAACAATTTCATATTATTTATAATTAAAATACAATCCATATTTAAAATATAACAACGCAACACTTGGTATTTTAAATACTGCGTTTTAAGATGATAACTACAATACGTTTTACCCAGGTCTTATCTAGGTTGTTCCGTAACAGATAACCTTCAACGCATCTTAAAAGGAAATGGCCACTCGACCTTTTCATAAATAATAGTGGTAGTCATGTAAAGAATAGTTATTTTCTAAATGAAATGCACCATAATTATCTAAACTTTTTTTTGTGAAATAAAACTGATAATTATAAACTATATAATTATATACTGGATGTCCCTTATGTAGAGGGAAATATTTATAGGAGTAGTAGCTAACCTCACGAGATATAAAAAAGTCTATATAACGTATGGTTCGATTTTGGACAGAAAATTTGGGTTTTATGTTTTTTTAAGTCACGTTTTTTGTTTAATAGATAAGGATAACATAAAAAATACTTATTTTAACTAATTAACAATTGCAATTTGACAATAATTGAAAAAATTTACTACAGATGGAAGTCGAGTTCGTCATTGTTAAAACTGTTTAGGACGTTTAAGCAGCTTAACAATGATAAGTCCTGCTATAAAAAAATTATAAGCAATTTTTTTTTTTAATCCTCCAACTATACTACAGTTGCCACACCTTTAGAAAAACTTCTTCGTTCAATAAACTTTAAGTCCATATCAAAGAACATGACGAACTTATAAAAAAAACAATAAAATAAAAAAATATAAATAAATAAAAATTTCATTCGTCTCTAATCTGTTATTTTATTTATCTTGTATATTATTTTATCTTTTTATTTATCTATATATATATATATATATATATATATTTTTTTGTTTTCCTACTTTGGTTATTTATATTTATTTTCCTTTCTTACGTACATATTGTGTGAATGAATTTTTTAGCCCTAGTACCAATTCCCTTCACTGTACAGTGTACGGTGTATTAATACAGCGGCAGACTATTAATACTCAATAAAACCATTAAAAAATAGAAAATGAAGAGAAGAATAGTTGGGGTGGTCAGTCAAAAAGGAAGGCAAAAATAAATGATAATATTTATTTTTACATATGCCGACGTTTCGACCTGAAGTTCAGGCCTTCTTATTTCAGCTTCTTTCTTATTTCATTAGCATTCTTATTTCAGCTTCTTTCTTATTTCAGCTTTCTCAATTTATTCCCTCCTTCCTTTCATTCTTTTTTTCTGTTTTTAACTCTTTATTATATTATACATTGTCTGTACGTCTTGATAGACTTTACAATATCTCAATTTTTTATCTAACTACTCCATTCTCAATGTCTTAATTTTACTATTTATTTTCATTTCTTATATAACTTCATATTTCTTTTTTATGTTTTACATTTTATTCTAAGATTCCCATTGTAACACTTATGTCACCCTTTTTGATTGTGCCTACTTCATCATTTCACACTTTGTAACGGTTATTATTATTTATCTCTTAGTTCTTAGTCATTATTCTAACAATTTCATTTTACTTTATATTTATTTATTTATTTTTTTTTTATTATTATTTTTTTTACCATCACTACTTATGTTTCTCATACCTTGTTACCTGGTTATTTTCTTAGTCCTGATGAAGGTCTGAATTTCAGGTCGAAACGTCGGCATATGTAAAAATAAATATTATCATTTATTTTTTGCCTTCCTTTTTGACTGACCACCCCAACTATTCTTCTCTTCATTATCCACGACAGTCAACCAATTACCAATTATGAAAAAATAGAAAAACATATAAAAAACACAAAACTTATATTTTCTACTTTTCTGTCGAAAATTGTACCATTGGTATGTGCAATTGGTTATATAAACGTTTTTGTAGCTCTTAAGGACTGCTATCACTCCTGTAAATATTTCCCTCTGCTTACGGGACACCCAGTATAAGAGCAGAAAAAAAAATGTTGTAGACATGCAAACTCATTAATGTTTTTCTCAAATTTTTAATAATGATTATGTTCGGATTTCGACCACTAGCGAACACTAGTATTTATGTAACGGTTAAAAATAAAAACAGAAAAAATCATGCCAGAGTTAGGAAAGAATAAAGTGTAGAGTAACTTGTTTATTACAAGAACGGGTATAGCGGTAACCAGTAGCTGCTACTTAATTCTCTTAGTTGATTACAGAATTTGCCGCGGGCGAGGCACTCCTTGCATTACACGCCTCTTAATGCTATTAAAACTCAACTTTTTTCACGCTTTGCATGATTAATATATTGAGTTTGAAACTTGGAATTATAAATGTACAGAATATTTTCCCTAAAATATTTTTTTTTTTCATAGCCACTTTTTTATTTATCTTTGTCTTAAATTCTTGGATTTTAGTTGTCTTCCTAACAATCGTATTGTTTGTTGGTTGTATTTTGTATTGTATCATTGTAAGGTGTATTTTGCTTTTTTTGTAGTTTCTAAGCATTTTTTCTACATCTGTAATATAATGGGTGATGGGGCTCACCTCAGGCTTGAGTTGACCTTATCCTCTAGAGCTTACTACTAAATTAAAAAAACCTATCTTATTTAAGTAGTTACCAACGGTTTGGAATTTTTGATGGTAATAAGTTGTTGAAAAGAGGGTTTGCCATTTGTTGAGACTTCAATCTTTTCTTTCTGACAGATTTTTCTCTGTTTGCCAAGGTACAGAACTATCTACTATTAAACCAGCCTTAGTAGGAGTGCCTCAGGGGTCAGTACTCGCTCCTATCTTGTATAGCATGTACACATATGGTATTCCAGATCCTGTCGATACTCTGACCGCGACTTACGCAGACGATACAACAATCTTGACAAGACATCAAAATTCAACATACGCCTCAGAGGCTCTACAATATCACCTAAAGAAATTCTACGACTGGTGCAAACTTTGGAAAAATTCGACTCAACCAAGATAAATCACTACATATAACTTTTACGCATCGACGTGAAACTTGCCCTCCTATTTACCTCAACAATATCCAAATTTCTCAGACAGACAAAGTTCAATATCTTGAACTGACCTTTGACAGAAGAATGACCTGGGGCCCACATATCAAAAACTAGAAACATAAGACTTCGACTATTGTACTCACTTCTTGCAAGACATTCGAAATTAAAACTTAGACAGAAATTGAATACGTATACTTACCTGCTTAAGTCCATTTGGACCTACGCTTCACGACCTACGCTACACGACAGCCAAAAAGACTAACATAAGTAAACTAGAGACTTTTCAATCTAAAACTTTCAGGACTATCATCAAGGCTCCGTGGTACGTCAATAACATTACTTTACACAAAGACTTACAGATGCCAACAGGTAACGACTACATACGTACACACTACAAGATATTTCACAATAACTTATACGGACATACAAACTCATTGATTCGAGACATGGCCACAACTAACATGCCCAATAGCATCCGAAGGAGGCTTGAAAGAGGCTGGATGAGGGATCTTCCCCACTAACTATAAATAATATATTCAAGACAGGAAGGACGCCGCTGGGCACTCCTTTCTCTCACGCCTATTCCAAGACACATTAACCTTCTACATCTTGACATCACACTCGTTGATTGTCGGAACTTCTGACAGGTGTGAGTTGAAAAATTAAGTTAATAAAAAAAATTAATAAAATATAATATTATATTTTATTATTATTATTAACAATTCAATAAAATGAAGGGATATCAATAAAGTTTAGGGATAATCGTACTTATTTAATTAAAGTTAAGTGGGCAAACAGAAAACACGTCCGAGTTTCATACTCTGCAATGAACGGATGGAATACTGCAATTTTAGTGACAGAACTAAAAATGCTATTGCATTAATAGTGTTGTGAAACATGTAAATGTGAAATAGAGAAATTATGTAGTATAATATTTGAACTAAACTTGAACCACTTTCAAAGATAAAACGATGTTTCTGTAAAAAAAATTTCCAACTCGTTTTAAATAAAAAGATCATAGTTATCATTAAATAAATTTTTGTTAATAACTGAGTTACACCATTCTCAAAGAAAACGGCTAAAATGACTACAAATATGGAAAACATTGTTAATTCAACAAAACACAATGCAATCATTAATTTATTAAAAATATTTCCGTACTTCTAATTATGAATTTTGTGTTTGTGAAGGTTTGTGTGTTGCTTTAAGAAAAAAAATTTGTTTTGATAACAAAATTATTCCTATAATAAATAAATATGAAAGACTGTGGAAGACTTTTTAAAATTGCTGACACTAGCAATAATGAAAAACATAAACAAAAATATTTTCGAATAACTTAATAAATATCAATGATTAACTTCACTACAACTGATATAACAATTTAAAAAAGGATCAATAACTCTAAAACGTATTTCACTTTTACCCATTATACAGAAAATATGTCTACGTCTGTACGTATTTCTACGTACGTGGTAAAAAATTACCAGAATCTACGTCTGCACAAATATTTCAAGTGAATATCAAATAAATATACAAATGAAACAAAAGACAAAGAATCAAGGAGAATTAATACATAAAAAATGCTGTAATATCTTAAATATTTTTTAAAATTGCAAACCATAAACCTCCATTTATTTCAGTCAAGTTAGCTTACAATATATTAATAAATTAACGGCCACCATTTGAAAATTTAGAAATCTTATTTTTAAAAATTAATCTATTAAGTAATCGAATTATACGAAATATAATTAATATAGTTTTTTTTCGTTATATTCCTTTGAACAAATCAGTTTAAGATAAAGAAAAACCTTATGACAAAAATTCAGGAATTATTATTTTATTTTATTTTTTATTGCAGAAACACGAAGACTTGACAATTTAGTCAAATGATAGAAATCGCAAAGCTTTATTCGGAATTGAAATTGAAATGTTATGATCAAGTAATTATTTAATAGAAGCATTTTAATTTATGGAATACAAAATTCACTTCCTATTTCATTCGATAAAGTGATATGAGTATCTCTATACTCTATCGGTTTCAATCTGTAGAATTACGTAAGGAGTTTATTTTCTTCTTATGTATACTATTCTGGATGTTTTGGTTCAACAGAATTATATTATTAATAGAACGCCTCCACCGACATACTTAAGCCTCTTACAAGAAAAAATAAATAAATACAACAATAATTTACTATGTTATTTATTTAATTAATTTTTTTTTTAGCTTTAGTTATTGTATGATTATTATTATTATTCATTTATTTGACAAACTTTAAACTGGACCATTGTTATTAACAATTAGTATATTTGTGGCTTTCTTCTGTATGAGACTATACTATACTCCCACTTTGCCAACTGTTATAAGCTTAACACATTATTAAAGTGTTCATGTATGTCTCAATAACAATCTGGAAAGAAATAATAATAATAAACTATGAAAGATAACCAATTTTTTTTTCTTAACGATTTTTTCCTCTTTTACTAAGCAACCTTACATATTTAAAACGTTTAAACATTCCATACAAAACAGGGAGCGATAGGTGACGAAAAGATCAAAATCCACAACGTCGGACTTACTAGATGCTCCGATAAGAATTGTTTAAGAAAAAATTGTACACTCAAAAAGTGTGTTTAGCATATATAAATGAAAAATTCATTTCACTCTATAATAATGTTTTCGCAGTAAATTTAAAAGTGAATAAAAGAAGAAATATAAAAAATAAAACTTTTCCCTGTTATAAGTTTAGGAGCGGAATGCCCCCACCGACATACTTAAGCCTCGTACAAGAAAAAATAAATAAATAAAACAAGAATTCGTTATATTATCTATTTAATTCATTTTTGTTTTTTAAGCATTAGTTATTGTATGATTGTTATTATTATTCATTTATTTTACAAACTTTATACTAGTCCATAGTTATTAACTATTATTATATTTGTGACTTTCTTCTGCATGAGGTTATGGTAGAAACTTTATTAACATTATTAAAATATTCATGCACGGCTCACTAAATCAATCTGGAAAGAAATAATAATAAACAATGAAAGATAACCATTTTTTTTTTCTTTACATGATTTGGTATTTGGTCATTTTATATGAAATATCCTTTTTTATTATTTCAGAAATTCAAAGTGGGATTAGTGGACTTTTGTTGTTTACTATGTTTATGTTTACAGACTATATTATATTTACAGATAAACTACGTTTATGTTTACAGATATTATGTTTACAGACAAATCTGTGGCCCACTTCCAGAAAACAAGATCCCGTCTTTCTGACCTTTATATCGCTTTCTATAGAACTAAGAAAACTTAACTTCTACATTTGAATATTCCTTTATTGCCCGATCCACTGCCTTCTGGAATTCCTTGCCATCTGATATCCGCCATGCCTATTCCTTGTCCTAATTCAAATATAATGTCTAAAAATTCCTTCTCACAACCCCAAATGGCGTTGAGCAATGAAATAAATATTATGAATCAAATTTTTACTGAGGTGAATGGTTGTTGAAATTGTTTGAGTTTTAATTTTAAGAATCAACCCATAGTGCTTATAACATTTGTTTTTTATTTTACCTGATTTCTGTTTTTCTTTTCATTTCAATAATGTTTGTTTTTTTCAAAATGCTGTTACTTTTTTATTTGTTTTCATATACTTTCACTGAAGATATTGTGTGTATTCTTTTAATTTTGATTAATGTAATTTTAGGTCTTTATTTTTTGTTCATAATTGTTATTCTTAAGGGACATAGTCTCTGAATAAAGTTTATTTTCTATTCTATTCTATTCTATAATGAGGCGCTATTAATCCTATCTTTTTTTCAAAATATTTACTATCATTCCAATTGATTGCTCATTGTTTAGTATGCCATCAAATATTACAATATACAATAAATTTGAGAGTTTAAACTTGAACACTCGGATTCCCAAGCTGCAAGAAACATTATCACGGTATTCGAGGGTGTTGTAACGAACGGAAACATTCTCCGGTGGTTTGAAAAAAAATCCTAATAATTATAGATTTCTGTGTGTTCTTCAATGGCAGGATTAATTCATTTCTCTTTTTTATCCAAAGATGAAACCATCATATCCATATCATACTGCGATGATTTTGACATAATACATCAAAAACCTAAACAATCTGTGCTACGAAGTCCTTTCACATCCACCTTATTCCATATTTTCAGAAATTTAGACAACTTCCTTAATGGTAAAAGTTTTGAAAATGATACTCAGGACAAAAACGCATTTTCTGACTTCATTTCTTTACAAATCTCTGAATTTCTGGGATTGAATAGTTGATAACATGTTGGGAAAAATGTATATAAATTAAGGTAAACATTTTGAATAAAAATGTTACGATTTCATAAAGTTGTTTTACTAAATAACCTTGTGAAGACTGGCTTACAACTTAGCAATTCCAGTAGACAGTTATTATTTTCAGGGTAGTAAAAAGTTTACTATCGGCTTTTTTTCCCCACTGCGCGACGGCCGTAAATTTTAAGTAGCTATTAATCGCCACGTAATGAGATAAATAAAAACTTAATTGTAAGCATTAAAAGGCCTGATATAATATCCCGATATGACGGGCTGTGGACCCCTTTAAATTACGGTGAAAGGCTGGTACTCGAAGAGGAGAGCGGGTATCAGCTGTTGAGCCCGCATCCGGTCATTACTGCGGGGGTTCTTCTGGCTCTGTTGGTCCATGCCGGGGGATCTTTGTCCATTCTTCTTGGATCTTCCTCAGCCTCCTCTTACCTGGAAGTGAAGGCAACCTCCACTTCTCAAAGGAGTACCAACATCTTGAAATATAATATATGTATTGAAATGACTAGCAAAAAAAAAAAAGGAACTAGAAACATTATGCAGATCATTAAACTTAAAAAACCTTAAACTTAGAGATACCATAAGTCTCTTTAAATATATAAAAGGGTTTGTGTCATTTTCGTGAACTTGCTTTGTTTTTCCAACGATAAATAAAGGCAAAATTCATTATTCGCTATTCACAAAAATACATTAGAAAGTTAATCTATAACAAAATTTAGTGACTTTAGGCAGTAGACCGATGCACAGTGGGCTGTCCCAGTCTATCAAGCGTTACAATTGTCAAAATATCGATAGTAAATTTTTTAATGGAAAATGGCATTAAATATTTCTCTATACATCGGTGTTATTAGAAACAGAAGAGTTAGTAAATAATAAAAAAAATATATATAAAAAAACGAATGATATATGTATAAATCAGTGGCGGTCTAAGATATTCGGCGCCCCCCGCCAATGACGTAATCTCCCTCCCCCTTTAAAAATTAAATTTATTTTTTAAGCTGTTTTATATTACGTATTATTTGAATTTTATTTCATTCAATATTTCTCTAATACAGTTGCTTTGTTGACGAGCTAAAATTAATTATTTTAATACGTTTTGTATTTTTTTAAATTCTGGCAAGCGCCCCTGAAGTTCGGCTTGCGCCCCCAACGGATGCCCCTCCAGGTCGGGCAATTGTCCCGGTCGCCCGACCCTAAGTCCGGCACTGGCATAATTGACTGCAAACATTGAAAATTGAGAGCAAATTTAAAAAATAAAGGGTGCTGATGTGATTGTCAGAGTGAACAATAAATAAATTTTACACCTTTCCGTTAAGATTTCTTTCAAAACATATGGGTGTGATACATAGAAATAAGCCTTCTTTAAATGTTGTAATTTAATTCATAAATAGTTGCGGTTGAAATATAAGTAATATTTTTGCTATTGCATTGACATTTGAAATGAAGATTAGGTATGCAAGTTTTAAAAAGCTTTAACTTTACCGGAATCTCATGATGTATGTATGTCCAGTTTCTAAAAGTTTTTTAAACTTTACATATATATTTATATCAATCCCTTGAGATTCTGTAGAAATCACTTACATAATATTTTTCATTTTAATTAGATAAGATGTGACTAAAATAAAATTCGTTTAATAGAACAAAAGTAAATTATTAATTAAACTATTCAGGTTATCTTCTCTGAATATGTTCAAAATAAATTCAACCTTGTTAATAAGTGTGGGAGGGAAATTAAAGAGAATATAACAGCAACATTCAATGGATCAGCAGTGATAATGACAGTGAGTTGGACACATTTAGTAAATTTCCATTATAATCCTTTTTTATAGGTTTACGTTTTACTGATTTAGTAATGTATTACTTAGATAAATAAATAATTAATAATTTATTAATCTAAAACTGTGTTATTATTATAATACTTGTATTTATGTAAATGTAAATCTGTTTGTTTTATTTCAGAAACAAGTGTACAACAAAATAAGTACTTTATTTTAAGTTTCAGACGTATTATACATTTTTCACGATGATAAACTGATAGGATTTGCAGTTTAACTTTCTGTAGTCAAGCTTGCCGTTTAGTTTCTAGCCGTAATTTCTATTCAAACACTTATTTCATTATCAGAGCTAAAATTAAAAATTACATCAGAAATATATTTTTTTTAAGTACTGTCGAAGGTTTCGGTGAAAACTTTTAGGTAAAGAGTTCCATTTAAGCAGTTCCTGTGAAACGTTTTAGTAAAAAACTTCTTAAATATAAGTTCGAAGGAACTTTTTTGTAATAACGTTACAGATTTATGATAAAATAAAAAAAGGGCAGTTAAATGAAAAACAAACAGTGATTCGGCATAGATTGTAGTTATAATTTGTCCTAAATGAATTGCACAGGATTCTGATGTGTCGCTTGTTAGAATAGCTATGAATAAAGTGTAATTTTTAGATCGTTTTGGTGAAATCCAAATAACTTTTAAATAAAAGTTTTTTAAAAATAAAACTTCTGTAAAACGTTTCGTTGAAAAGTTGCAAGAAAAAAGTTCTAGTTCCAAAAGAACCTATAAACTATGGACAGTAAAAATTCCGATGATAACGAAACATTTTAAAAGGAAAAGTTGTTTTCCGTTTAATGTACTTTTAAATCATATATTTCAGTCAATGTTTTCAATTTAATGGCATAAGTGTTCGACTTTTTAATAATTATTAAACATCAACGTGTTTTTATGTTCTATTGTCCAAGATTTGAATAAAAATATTAAATTAATAAAAATATAAAGGGGGAACCTAACTTCATTCTTTATTTTGCAGCATATTTGACAAGACTTTTTTTTTTTTTCTTTTTTTTTTTTTAATTTCTTTATTGAGTATTATAACAATCTGTCTGTTGGACATTGGTTATAGTGAGGTAGGATGACATTCACACCATATGTACAAAAAAATAAAATAAATAGAACAAAATAATAATCAAAAGTATATACAATAGACAATAAAATAAAATAACCTAAAAAATAAGAAAATTAAAACTAAGGAAAAAAAAAAAAAAAACACATGCATACCTATATACAATCAGGCGAGGGAACTCCAGGAGAACCCTGTGCTACTCTCCCAACCGCGTCACTGGTACTAAAGCCAGCGGAGATTGGTCGAGAGCACTTTAGCCACATACACACATGTCTTGAGTGAAGAATCTGGCCATTGCCAGAACTCCAATTTATATAATCTACAAAAGGTCGCGAGGCCACTGCCGTTTCAACCTTCTTGGAGGATTATAGGGATGGGAGATGCTTGATAGGGATTGTGCAAGAGGATTTGGGTGGTAAGTAAGGTTCTGGTGAAATTTGGAGAATTTTTCTGGGATAAGGTCTAGGACAAATGGGATGTTAAGGTCATGATGTAGGGTTTTGTTGGATACATAGAAAGGAGCATCGACTATTGTTCGAAGGACTTTAGACTGGAAGGATTGGATGCGCTTGATGTTAGAAAATTTTGCTGATCCCCACAGTTCTAGTCCGTAAGTCCAAATAGGTTTCAGTATTGTCTTGTAGATCAGTAGCTTGTTTTCAATGGAAAGTTTAGATTTTCTGCTTAGTAGTCGGTATAGTTGGCCGTATCGTCGGTTGAGTTCTTGTCTTTTGAGTCTAGTATGCGGGTTCCAAGTTAGTCTTCGGTCTAAATGAAAGCCAAGATACCGGACTGTGTCGGAATAAGGAAGCTTGATGGAATTTAAGAGTACTGGTGGACAGGAATTGCGTCGGAGTGTAAAGATAATATGTTGGCATTTAGATTCATTAACTTTAATGCGCCAGTTATTACACCAGTGCTCAATCAAGGTGAGGTGACTTTGGAGATTTAAGGATGCTATTTCGGGATCAGAGTTGGATGATAAGATTGCGGTGTCGTCAGCGAATGTTGCAAGAAAAGTATCGGGATGAACAGGGATGTCAGCAGTAAAGAGGATGTAAAGCACGGGACCCAAGACGCTGCCTTGGGGAACACCGGCTTTAACGGAGTGGATATTGGAAAATTCTGTTCCACAGCGAACTCGAAAGGAGCGGTCAGAGAGGTAGGATCGGAGGACTAGGTCTTTAAAGACTTTTTTTAAAGAGATGTTTTGATCACCATTGTTAAATGGAGTAAATCTGGAAGGATGATATACAAATATAAAAGTTACAGACATGGGCGCCGTCTTATGAAAAATATTGGGGGGGCGGATAAATTATAGGATCACAAGGGTAAAAGTCTAGGAAGGTGTGGATATGCTCTGGAATATATTGTATGTGCAAAATATAATATATACCTATATGAAAATTACCATTTGAAGAAGGTATTAAGTTGTTTCAAGCCCCTCCTGATCGCAAAAAAGTTTTTAGTCACAAAAAATACTTTAAAATAAAACAGTATCTGAAGAATTTATGGCATTATTACTAAGAATGTCTGAAGAAAAAAAAGATGTATAAAAGTCCGCCTTTTTTTATAACGTTACTGTATTGTTTTGTTTCCTTTTAAGCTTTTTAATATTGCTTATACATCTAACCTATGTTTAAATACACAAATTTAAAAAAAAGCATTTTTTTATTTTTACAATACTTTAACAATTTTTTTCTTATTCAAGCTATTTTTCTAATTAATAAATGGTTTCTTTTACAGTTTAGGTGAGTTTAGGGATCCAAATAATTAATCTAATATGACTCTACTTTCCTTCTAGACTATTATTTTTGTTCAAATTTGTTGTACACGATCGATATGTTCATAAATTTCATACTATAACAATTTGTTGGGAGGGGGGAGGGAAGAGCCTCTCCACGTTTGTATTGGGGGGCTCAAGTCCTGCCAAGCCCTAGTAGTCGGCTCCTATGATTCAACAAATATGAACTTTAAAACTCGCTGATAGGAAAATTATTGTTAAATAATCGATTAACAAATTCCAATATATAAGGAAATATACATTCAGAATCAACTCACTTGGACAGGGTCGAACGTCATCTTCATCTCATTTCATAGTAGGAAAGGATTGGTATTGAGAAACTTTTATTCTCTTTTCGAATCCTTACCTTTGGTTGGGAATCTCACTTTTTCCTATTACAATGTTGTGTCGATAATAAATTATTTATTAAACACACAACAGATCAGTATGTCATTCGGCAACCGGCAAAGAAATGATTTTATTTCTTTGTACGGATCTCTTAGCAAGCAGAGACAATGTGGGAACAGCTCCCAGCGGACAAAGAACCCAACAGAGTGTTCCCAGAGGGTCTTCCGAGTGAGACGTAGGAGGATAGAGGCAGCAATAAAATCTTTATTACCTTTTTAACATGTAAGCTCTTCGGTCACGCGATCGGCAGCCTGCGAGCTACTGAAACTGATCCATGCTCCTCCAACTGCCGTAAATATACTTCAGAGAGCACTGTCCCAGAGCAGTTCTGCGACACCAGCTATATTATGAGAACCTTCAGGCTCTTTTGAATACATAAATAAATTTAGCTATAAAACGTCAATGTGACCACAAGAATATACTCCTCTTTATGTAATTTTATCTCTGTTAGTGACGGGGTGGCCATATCCCCTAAGGCCGATGGTGAAAGAACCTATCCTGCTTCCCCCAACATATTTTATTGCTCACCTTTCTTAAAAACGGAGCAAGCTAAGGTAGAATTAGAAAAATGGTAGATCACGTACTATTACATTTGTTGCGGCTTGTTTTTCCAATTGACCCTTAATCCAAAGATTCAGAATTCTGTCGAAATTTGTCCCCCTCAAAAATTCATAGCGTCATGAAACCCCCATCTGGGCATCGCTGGTTACAGATAGATCTTCGAATTTATTACTATTTTATAGAAGACTATTTTATTACTATAGTATATAAGCCGATTAATGAGCGATCAATTCAGTGAGTATAAAAGTGAGTGGTCATATAAACATGAAAATAATATAAATAAAGCCGGACGCTTTTTGGTATAGAAACATAAGCGTCTACAATTTCTTCTTGGTGTTTTCCTTTTCCAAGTCCTCAGAACCAAAAATCCTCCTTATATCCTAGAACTCCTCACTCTACGCTTCTCTATCCACTCTTTTAAAATCAGATCTCAACCTATAGACCTATATATTACCTCTCATAAAACAATTTCGTTCAGCAAATACTTAGTCATTCGTGCTATTTTAGGAACTCTAACTTACCTATCTCCATAAACCAAACCACGTCCACAAATTCCTTCAAATAATTCCTATCCCACCACCTTCTACACATTTAAACTTCCCTCAGTTTATACAAATTTTTAGGATACGAAAATAAACTTGCTCACCAATAGTTCAATGATAGAAGTATTTTTATTTTTATATTTGTTTTTCTCTCTGTATTTTTGTATGTATATATATATATATATATATATATATATATATATATATATATATATATATATATATAGATATATAGATATATAGATATATGTATCATATCCACACGCCAGACTGAAGTATGTATTTTCTGAAGTGTGTTATAATTCTTAAGGGACTTGTTATTTTAATTTTATCACAAAATAAAATTAAGTTTTCATTTTATTTAGTAATTTTTTTAACAAACAGCAGCGATGATTGTGTTAAGGAAGTACACTATTGTTCAAACCTGCACTTTTATTCTCAACTGAACGAGCATATTATCTATAAAATGGTGGCTCAATTGTGGAATACGGTGTACCGACAAAAAAACATCTTTGAGAGATAATATATTGAATAATAATACAACCAATGAACTAATTATTGGGCTATTTCTATATATATATATCGTTCCATCATTCATTAGTAATAAATTATCAATTATGAACATTTTAGGCATGTGTCAGTTTTTAAAAATGAACGTAAATTTCGAATCATTCATCCCCACCCCTTTCCTACAATATTTTTATCTTTTATATATACATATATATATTAAGTATCGACGCCTAAGGTAAATGTGCCGGGTTTTTTTTGTTTGCATACAATGCAATAAAAAAAAAAAATATATATATATATATATATATAACAAAGGTAAAAACTATAAAACCAAAGAAATGTAACTTGAAATCAAATTAAAAAAACAAGCAAAAGAAAAAACAGAAATTGGTAGCAAATTAAAAAAGTCATAAGTAAACCAAATAAATATATAAAAAAGAAAAACATTCATACTTAATATATAAAAAAGAAAAACATTCATACTTAATTTACAATACAATACATTTAATTTACAATACAATACATTTAATTTACAATAGAATACATTTAATTTACAATAAAATGTACCGGTAACAGACACTTAAAGAGAATTTCTCAACCTTAATGTGAATCACAACTTAAAGTTATGACGCTGGATCTTTGCAAATCTGTTTAACTTACAACAAATTTAGTTTTATTCCAATTTCGTTTTTTCTGTACAGTCAATTAATTTATTCTTCATTAAAAACTTAGAGAATTCCGACAGCGTATTTCGTACCAGTAATAAGTAACTCAGGTTTTGGGGTCGACATATTTTTTATATAATTAAAAAAACAAAATAAATTATCCACAGTTTTAAACAAGGAAATGGCAAACTTAAGACGGATAACACAAAACTGCAAGCCTATCTTCTACAGAAAAGTGATAATGAAAGCTCCCTGAAACAAACACCCAGCCTCGATCCATTGAAAATTCAATTTAAAAAATCATCCAATCCGCTATTGTGGCAGGACATCACCTGAGGTTAAGGAGGCAGCACCTTACTAAGTGACTAAAGACCTCAGGTGTTGACTGCCCACAAAAGAAATAACCTAGCTTAACCTTCCTAAGTGTTCTGGTTCCAAATGTAATCGTATTTACGCTCTATTTTGGGCTTATAAAGCTTAGTACATGTCTATGATAAGTTGAAAACTGTTTATTATTGGTACATTTATCCTCCGCGTTATTATCTATTAATTTTTATTGTATATAGGTATGTACGTGTTCTTTTTAATAATTTATTTTTAGGTTATTTTATTCTTATTTATTGTATATATATTATTTTTCTGTATGATTTATTTTATTTATTGTACATAGACTGTGAATGTGATCTGTGAACACTATTGTAAATGACCTTGAGACAGATTATAATATTTTTCAATAAATAAGCTTATAAAAAAAATTAATAACAATATGCTTTCGTAATATTTATACGCTATTTACTTCAACACGATTAACTGTTAGCGATTACTGAAGAACATTGAAAAAAGAATAGATATAACATAAATGTGTTTTAAATATAATTGTATACATTTTTTTTCATTCCGTATATGTTATTTATTTATCTGCCCTACATTTCGGGCTCTTTGCCCATCTTCAGAAACATTCCTTACACAATTAGAACAACATTAACGTTATTATCATTTGTTAAAATTTGTCAAAACATATATGTGTATATACAAATTTTTATTTCACCTCCTCAATGTTATTATTCTGTTATATTTGTCTTACGGAACATTTGTCTTTCTTTCCATATTTCATTTAAATAATTTGATAGTCTTAAATCCATGACTTCCTATCCTATAGCATCCTTTAATAATACTCCACGTATTTCTGAAGTACAAATTCGATACCTTGGACTCCACTTGGAATCCTCATACAAGACTAAAACGACAAGAAACCGCTGGACGTTTCCGACTTCACCATCATTTAGTAGACTAACGGTGTAAAGTTTAACTTAATTACAAAAGACTCATATATATGACTATAATAAGGCCTATTCGGACTTATGGAGTTGAGCTTTGGGACTCCACTAAACCATCGAATTTCTCTCGTACCATTACAATCCAAAATTCTTCGTAAAATCTCCAATGCTCCTTACTTTGTAACAAATAAAATCATCCATAACGACCTTAATGTACCTATGATTCCAATTTGGTCCATTCCAGATACCTATCCTTCCATAATAAACATTAAAACCATCTGAACCTCTCGTTTATAACCTTGCTTCCTCTTCGATTCCAGATAACCCTCCAAGGCCTCTGAAAAGAAGATTGCCTCCAGATCTCCTATTGTAAATACACTTTTAGAGTGCTATGAGTTGTTAGTATACATGTGTTTTCATGTTATTATTTCCTGTTATCACATTTACTGAATGTTTTTATTCTAATACAGCTGTAAATATCATGAATAAATAAAATTTTAAAAATGTATACATCAATTGATAAATTTTCACTGTCACATTGCTGGTTATTTAAGAAGACTTTGTTCTAATCCCTTTATTCTATCAGCCTCTTATCCTTATATATGTTTGTTTGGTTATGCTCCTGGCTATTGTTTTTATTTCTTTTTTAATTTATTCATGATATGAGCATAGTGGTTATTTAAATTTTTTGTATCAATTTTACAGTTTTTTTCTATGTTTTTGTAGGTTTGGATTGCCTCTTCTGTTCTTCTATTTTTTAATATGTTTATAATTTTTGTATTATTGAAATAAAAACTATGTTTTTCTAATAATAAATATACTATGCTGTGAGAGTTCAGTTGCATCCATAGTCCGTGGTTCATAACTCTTTTTATCAAATTATTAACATCCGACTGAAACTTCGTAAATAGCTTCATCTCGTCGTAACCTACAGATATTTTATTTATAAAAATTCTCAGAATTGGTACGTTTCCAATCTGGAGATAGACAAACTTTGCATATTTAATTAGGTACTGAAAACTCATGAATACCATTTGTTTTCCACTTGAATCGTAAGATAGCATGATCAGAAAATCGAAAAAACAGGTGGCCTGCCACAGGCGGATTTACGGGGGGGGGGGAGGGCTTTCGGGCTGAAGCCCCCCCCCAAAATGGTAAAATATAACCATGTTTTATGGTAAAAAATATTAAAAAATTAAGTCTTAAAGTATTATTGCTCGTTTAATTACAGTTAATATGACTTCAAGAATCACTTAAACACCATTCCATGTAGGTAGTTAGAATCTTTCTGTTTTTCCAATGAAAGTATCGATATATATATATATATGAAAAAAAAATCTTTCGCGCTGAAGCCCCCCCCCAAAATTAAATCTTGGATCCGCTAGTGTGGCCTGCCAAAATATTGGAGCGTGTCGCCAATATAACCCAGTTAATTTAACTTTTTCGGAGAGGAAGTTACGCAAAATAGACCAATATTTTTGTAGGCCACCATTTTTTTTTACTTTGTGATCGTACAATTTAAGTGGAAAGCAAATGACGATTTGTGGATTTTTAGTATCTAATTAAATAGACAAAGTGGATCTCAAAATTGTAAACGCCCCAATTCCGAGAATTTTCGTAAATAAAATATTTATAGGTAACGATGAGATGAGGCTATTTTCAAATTTTCATAATTTGATAAAAAGGGGTCTGCACCACGGACTATAATATTTACACTTTTACAGTTATTTTTATGGTTGATTCTTGTCTTTTTTTTTATTACTATTTAGTTGTTATTTTACTTCAGTTTATTTTATGTTTGTGGTGTAATAATAGAGTGAATCTGTTCATATCTCACTATATACATAGTGACGGATTGTTATATTTCTGAATAAATTTTTTTGAGGTTTCTATTATATTTTATTGCATAAATGGTACTATGTTTGACTATTTTTTCTTTTTTGTACATCATATTTGATAAATGATTTTTTAATTTATTGTTATTATTTATTCCTAGCTTTAGCCGTGGTGTTCATATACGATAAGTGTTTTTTTATTCATATTTGTCAAATACCTAAAACACCCCATTAAACGCTTTCTTAATTAATAATTGAATATAAAATAACACACATGTGTTTGTAGAGCTGTACATGTAATGTGACTTGTAATTAATCGAACAATCTGCAACAAAATCGATAGTGACTGAAACTCATAGCTATCCAACCGTGCTAAGGACATTATTGATCTCTTCCCTATTAATAAAAAAAAAAAGAAATACACGAAGCACGTTACCTCTGCTAGGATAATAATTGGTGAATAGTTAAAAATTAATTAATTTTCTTGTGTCGATGACCGGCATCGGATCATTACAAACTCTTTTTAAAGTGTAATGAAGACTGGATCTTCAAACTGATAATTAACCTTCGTGACTGTCGTTTTCTTCGACTCTTCCAGGAATATAATTGTAACCCTTGGTGGTAATTTCATGACAGTTATAATGTTAAATTAATCAAAGTTCTGTCAATAATAGTCCAGTCAAATTATCATTTAAAAAAAATTAGGATATCTCCAATATTTTTATATTTTGTCTGAGTTGGTAAAAATCTGTTTTTCTCCAATAAATCCCACGATCGGAAAGACAATTTTAGAAAGCCTATATATATTTTTTTTTTTCGTTTTCCTCCAAACATATTTAAACGTATAGGTTTCGTCAAAAAAAATATATTGTTTACTTTTTTTTTTGTTGTAAATTAACTAATTTTTGAGGCAAACGTGAAACTTGTAGGTACAATACATCCCGAGATAAGTCCTTCGAATCATAAAATTTTTTACTAAAAAAAATTAAAGGTTCAAATTCTCTTGTGCTCTACTTACATCATTTCCTCGAGAAATAATTCAGTTAATTAGTGGCCACATAAAAATTGTTAATTTTAAATAGGTATACGGTATGTTTTATTCTTCAAGAGTTACGGAATGGACTTAATCCGTAACAAATAATAATAATATCAATATTAAATTTAACTTTTATATTAATAATTACGTTTGTTAAATATGCTTATTGGTGAATCATATATATTGTACTAGAAAATTCTCATAAGTCAAAAAGCTATCCCTAGATAGCCAGATCAAGCTGTCTCTGATAGCTTAGAAATAGTTATCCTGAATGTACCGACTGGACACAATACCCATCATCAAGACATAAGGAACAATAACAGATTTCAGCAAAAGGTACCTTTCACACAGACTTTATCTTAAGAATATTAATTATCGATAACTTCTTTTGCCGCCCTCTTCCGACTTCCCTTCACCCCCCTACTATTCATGGGTATATTAACCCCATGCTCCTCAGAACAAATCACTCTTGCAGTTACATTCTTGATTCACACTCTTGTAGGAGACCTGGAGTGAACTCTTGTAGTCAACCCATATATTCATAGTATTACTCTGTATTTTAACATGCCATTTGTAACAGACATTATGAATAAAAATATTACTTATAAAGTCTTCACTGCCTCCGATTCGTTAACTAAGTATAGAAAATTAACCTTAAATCAAGTTTATTGTATCATCTTAAAAAGCTTTCATTGCTTTGCATCATATTCATCTAAAAAAAAAAAAAATGAATATTCATGTACAGAAAATAATACACCATACATTTACAATTCATTATTTTCGCTGCACAATCTAGGTACCTATTCAAATTGTATGTCCATCAAATTGGATGTTGTATTTGTTTTAGAATGGTTTTCTTCTTTTCAATGATAGATTGTCGTAATGTTTTTTAAAATCTATCTGTAGGTAAATTGCAAATTCAAATACAATGCTTCCCTACCTTCGGTAGTAAGGGAGCAAAAATGGATAGTTGAAAATTGTTTATAGTGATAATCGACTCTTTATTAATAATATTTTTTTTTATTCAGTAATATTACAATCTGTCTCAGTTAAGGACACTATTAATAAATTAGAAATGATAATTATTCATGAGAGAAAAATCCTCCACACGGAACAATCTGGGATCAGAGTACCAACATATGGAGAAGAAAGATCAATAAAGATCTGCTTACTGGTCAATCAATATATCATCATATGGAGGCAAGGATGTTAAGATGGGAGGGACATGTAGCTAGTAGCAATCCACCTGAAAGCCTCTACACAATAATGAATGTCTCAATAGAAGGCAAAAGACCACGTGGAAGGCCAAATAGCAGATGGATAGATGGAACAGCATGCAGCTAACTAGAAAGAAATAGCCCAATGTAGCATATTCTACATCTTATATTTTGGGTGTTTTTGGGGAGTGTAAATTAGTTCATATTTTCTATTGCAATTTAATTGTTTTAATCATATTATTTTAAAAAGAACATATGTTTTTATTAGTTATAATGTAAACAAGTTTTTGGATGATTTAATAAATGAATTAAAACGTTCATTTTTAATTATATTTAAAAATATAATAGTGGCGCTGCGGTCATATAGAAAAGAATATACATGCCTCAAAAAAGAAACGAAAACATCCTCGGCACGGAAGATTTATCAGAAAATATGAACTAATTTACACTCCCCTGAAACACCCAAAATATAAGATTTAGAATATGCTACAATGAATGTTTTAATTCATTTATTAAATCATCCAAAAACTTGTTTACATCATAACTAATCAAAACATATGTTCTTTTTAAAATAATATGATTTAAACAATTAAATTATATGAACTAATTTACACTACCCTAAAACATCCAAAATATAAGATTTAGAATATGCTACCCCAAGATAGACAGAGATGGAGCAGGCTTGTCAAATTGGCTAAAGGTCTGTAATGCCAACATAAAAAAAAAAATATATTTGTTATATATAATATTTTACCAAACCAGAAACATATTAAAAATCATTTTGTATCCATTTGACTGCACTATAAAGCTCATTCAAAATTGTTGTTTTATTTTTATCGTAACCCACTTTGTTTTGGAGATTATGAAACATTTTCGCTTGGAAGATGAGAGACGGAATTGATACATTTCCTCTACCGTTGTACAACTACTAATAACCTCCAATTACCCGGTTTCGAGGCAGCAGCTGACGAATCCTCTTCCCAATTATGGAAGGCCTGTTCAGGATTAGGAGTGTTTCACAGCTGCCCTGTTGGCCAAGGGATAGTGATAATAAATGGGTGATAGGTTTCTACTTTATTTAATTTAATAAAAAATTATTGACAAAATCAAAAATTTCATAATTTAAAGTGAGTTACATGTCTTGTTAGAATTGATTCACAATAGGTTGTGGAAGAGAGAGGTAAACGTCACAGGTTTTGTGGCTCAATAATGGTTGTCAATTTTCAGTGGTAAGGAAAAGGATCGCTGCTAAAACATAAGGATATTAATAAATACAGCTAGAAAGGCTCAGAGACTGAAGTTTTGTGGTTTACAAAAGCAGATGGAGTGACTAGATTTTTATAGCCTACCGTCGATATAAAAAACAGACTTTTTGTAATTATAATGGTCTCAACGATTTATTATCTATAAGCTTTAAGCTTTTGTTCGATTTAAAATGCACTTCAAAAATTTTATAATAGCCCAGCATTGCCAGAAAATAATTTCTATTCAAAGTAGAGCGGCAAGTGAAAGTTGTGTGTTGCGTGCACCAGATTTTTATATTACTAGTTGGCCCATGCGAACAATTTCACAGTATACAGTGAAAAAATTACAATATAATCTGGAAATAAATAAATTCCATAATATAAAATGATAATAATAAAAATAAAAGTAAATTCAATGGTGATAAGAGCAAGGAATTTTATTTTATTTTTATTTTTGGTCAAGTACAGTTTTTCATTCATATGAGCAAAAATCTGGTGCGCGCAGCACACAACTTTTCCTTACCGCTCTACTTGAAATAGAAATTATTTTCTGGCAATGCTGGACTATTATAAATTTTTTGAAGTGCATTTTAAACGGAGCTAAAGCTTAAAGCTTACAGATAACAAATCATTAAGACCATTATAATTTTAAAAAATCCATTTATCATATCGACACACAAGTGCAATGAAATTGTATTTTAAACAATGGCGGCATTGTCTTGATTCGTTGAATTTTAAATACTTTTTTTGCAATCTTAGAAAAACATTTAAAAGTTAACTTCAACTCTTATTTTAATTGTTATTTCTACTTTGTACCAATTAATAGTAAGTTTTTGTATCTTGTTATTTTTCTCTGATGAAGACCTACAACATAGACTGAAACGTAAGTTATAAATAAATATTACACCAACATAGTGCGTGATTGTTAGCCGCACTCCTTGATCAACAATTCCTTATAACTTAAATAGCATTGAATTATAACTTAATATTGAATTACCGTTTGATATTTAATTTTTAAAATTTTTTTAATTTATTTAATTTCTAAATTTACTAATGTTAGGAGCTATTTACCGAGCATTTTATAAGAGAATATAAATAAATACCCTATTTTTTTACTTTTTTGTTATTAAAAAGTGTATATGTCAATAGACAATCAACAACCCTATCACACAACCAGCAGCCCTTAGCCTTCAGACAATGTGCTACTCCAACCCACGTAAACTACATTACCTGAGCTCAAGAACTGAGCTCAACAAGTTGCTCTTCTTTCAAATAATCAATTTTCACAATTCAACTAATGACTACCGAAAAAGTACTCAAAACAATATTGGATCCATTAGAAAAGAAGCCTGAAAAAATAATGTAACAAAAATAATAGAGCACAGATGGACGGCTAACGAACAAAGGGCGAATGAAAACTTAATGAGAAAGAGAGATCAATTAGCTGGTATAAGGAGGGTCAGTCTTCCCAAATCCGATTGGCCAATAGCTAAGGGGTAGGGGAGGGATCTTCGGCCTCCTGAGGCCTCGTGTTCCTGACCGTGTTCGGGTCCTATCAGTCGGTCCAATCGTCTCTATCTCTTTGCTCTGATGAAAGAGAAGAATCCGTGGAAATGAAAAGAAATAAAATATAGGCTTCTTTTTTTTTTTTTTTTTTTATTAACATCACTCCATACTCTTTTTGCCTCCTCACTACAGGTAGGGAAGCATTGTGTTCGTGCGAGAGGTTAAAAAAGATTTTATTCTCAGAATCGAAAAGTTTCACTCGCGCGTCTTACGTTTCAGACATCAAGGATCAAATTTGGTTCGATGTCTGTCTGTAGTGAAATCGATGTAACGGCCATATCATCTATTACCGTTTATTCTATTTTCATGAAATTTTCAGGGATTGTACGGGTCGATGTCTAGATATCAATTTCATCAAATTACATAAAGCGCTACAGCTTTCGTACACGTACATTTTTTGGTGGCTTCCAAATGGTACTATCATGATACTTACTGCCGCTATTTAGATTTCATATAATTTTCAATAAGTTTAAATTAATTCTTATTCTTAAAAAAAAAGTAGTCGTATTTATGATTGTGATTATTTCTATCTTCACTTATATTTTTATATTCCAGCTTAAATCATTTTTGTTCTGATTGAAGAAAAGTATTGGTCTTGAAAAGTTAACTTCGAAAAAACAAAAAGTTGAATCATACCTATGGATTTTTTGTTCCATCCACTTTAAGTGTGAAAACATAAGTATATATAACTACTGTTAGTGGTATGTACAAATTTTCATTTTTATTCTATATTTGACATTTTTTAGTCTGTAACTGATATAAGTAGTCTGCTACAGTGGAAAATATTAGAGGGCAATAAAATATGAAATTATACTAATAAATCGTGAAGAAATTATTAGTAGTTACGGTCTCCGGTAAAACACTCAATTTTCACATTTGCTTTTGTACTAACAGACTGATATGCATGTTCAGTATGACCTAGATTTTTTTGTTTTAATCACGAATTATCAAATATGCAATCTGCAAATGCGGAACTCTTTCGCATTTTAGTATCCGCTGATGAACAAAACTTGTGGATATCAAACACGCATATGTTGAAGGATTACTGAATTTCCGAAAACGGCTTCTCCATGAGATTTTATTTTCATACGAAAACATTTAGATCTTGTAATAAAAATATTTTGTAGCTAATGAAAACGGCGAGGAAGCTATACTGACCATACTTGGCAGATTTTTTTTTTAGTATGTGAAAATAATAGAGTAGCCTATGTTTATAAATTATATTTTTCATTATTATTTTTGGAAATTCAAAGACATAACTGGATTAATAAGGAAGAAGGAAAAAGATGTTCCGAAGTGGCGGTCATGAAATTACTTAAAATAGTTTAAACTCTCTATTAAATCTACGTTTCGGCCAAACTATACAGGATTTTCGTCAGGACAACTAGTGGATCTACTGGAGGGGGAATTCGGGTTGAAGCCTCTCTCCTCCCCCAAATGGAAAAGTTATTTTTTTTTTTTCATTGGTATATATTCTTTTCAATGTGTTATCGAAGCTAAATACTCAAAACAATCGCAACATGTTCTCTTTTTCAAATTACAACACATATAAGGCTACCAAATATAGTCTTGTCGTATGAAAAAAAAAATCTAAAATTATAAAAAAGTTCGTTAATCGGTGATTAATTAATCAAAGTTAGTCAAATTAATGTTAACAACGGTCAAATTACGGGCCATCAGTCTATGCCTTCCAACATGATAAAAATACAACCTTGACTACTTAATGTTGCCATCGAATTTAATTACAGCACCTGAAATTTGAAACTTATTAGAAAGAAAGAATTAAATAGCCATACTTAACAACACAGCCAGAAGGAGAATCACAAAACAAGCCTTTAATGGGAGAGTTAACAAAAATAAACATTTTACTAAAGAAACAAATTTAAAGAAAAGGATTAGCTTAGTCAAAACAAATTGAAAATCCTCTTGGGTACTGGTATCGAGTTTTCTGTCAGAATCAATATTAAAAAGTTCAGAGAAGAGGAAAGTGGTAAGATCTGGGAAACACGATGGTAGTTCAGTGATAATGTCAGTGTTTTTTTCAGCGAGTGTTGTTTAGAAATTATCTATTATTGCCGGAATAATGGACATGTACAAATATATTGAACATGTGTATCCTTGAAAATCATATAGGACAAGGACTGAACATTTGCGGGATTTATTTCGAGATTTATTTCGTAGGTCCGCTACGAGATAAATATTAAACTACCCAGATCGAATTCGAACCGACGCAGATAGACTTTAAAATATTAAAATGCGGAATACGGCCACTACGATCCTAACCTACACAACTTTGTGTATAAGGATTCTGCTTATGTAAAATTATCTTAAGGTTATCAGTCTCCTCCTATGTTACATGGCATGAATCCCATTGAGCGGGTGTCTTTGGACATTTGTCTTAAAAGATAGTACAAAATAAAAGATTAAAAGGATTTTCAAAAGTAGGGCTACCAACGATGACTACATCAAATGACAATGAAGAATGGCAAAAACACTTTTTTAAACTCACTCCAAAACTATAGCCAATAGCAAAAAAATTATTGGTCATTGTTTAAATATAATTCACTCTACTCTATACTACTAAATCGATATTTACCGAGATATTTAAGAAAGAGTGTAAAGATTACCTTTAAATATCCCCTTCTCGCGTTTTACTTCCACTAGTCTTGCCCAAAAACCACGACCGCCTAACTGTTGCAAGACCAAGAACAAGACTAGTAAAAAAAATTGATTTTTCGAATAAAAAGTAAGGCAAAATAGTTACGAACATTTGACAATTTTAGTTACTATATGTAAAGAATTGGTATAACCAATATACTTTTGCATTTAACTCTTATAATTTTTCAATCGGGCTCACTTAGGTTTCTCCAATTTAAACAATTACTGTAATATCTCTAAAGTAATAAGCTAATAGGTATCTGCAAGACTGTTGCGAGACTCTTGCGCAAGACCAAGAGGAAGACGGTGTGAGCAAGACCAAGATTCCACACTAACTTCCACCACCGGAAACTTTCATTATATCGCAGAAGGATACTCGAATGAGTATACATACCAAGTTTCAAAACTTCGTTTTTTTCTTCTCCTTTTTAATAATCAATTATGTATTTTCAAAGTATATTCGATTTTCCTTATGAAAAATCGAGTGTATGTAAAGATTTGGAAAACCGATATTTTTCTACCATTGATAAATTATAAGCCTCGTCTTAGGATGCAATGTTATTATTTTTAAAACGAAGACCAATCAGAAAGCAGGCCTCGCCGAGCGGCGTAGCAAACAAGATAAAAGACAAGACATACGCAGAGGACCCACGGGAAGCCATCTGCTGCCTATTCTGGTATACAGTGTCACTGACTCGGGTTCTATTGATTGTACTTGGGGTCGGTTGTGGGTGCTATATGTAAGCTTACATTATTATCTTATATTGCCATGTATAATAAATAGTGCCCGGATCTATATTTGTTTATTTAGAAATATTACATTCTGTCACATCAAGGACATTTATAATAGTGTTAGAGAGCACACTCACACTCTATTTACAATAAAAAAAAATAAATAATACAGAAACTTAATAATAATAAATACAATAAAATATAATTAAAATAAATACAATAAAATAAAATAAAAATAAATACAATAAAATAAAATAAATGTATATAAACAAAAGAACTAACCTAATCATACACACTCGGGCTTGAGTGGAGGATCTGGCCATTGCCAAAACTCCAATAGATGCTTATTTACAGAACGTCTCTGGGCCACTGCCGCTTCAACCTTCGAGGAGGATTGTGCAAGGGGATTTGGATGATCGGTAAGGTTCTGGTGAAATTTGGAGAATTTTTTTTTAAATAAGGTCTAGGACAAATGGGATATTAAGGTCATGGTGTAGGATTTTGTTATTTACATAGAACGGAGCATCAACTATAATGCCCGGATCTGAAGATATAAATTTTTCAGAGTTTAACCTTTGTTAAACATAAAAAAAAATAAATGAACATGGTGAAACTGAATAGAAAAAAAAATAAATAAAAAAGAGTAAGTTGTTAAACTCAGGGCTAATTCCATTAGAACATTACATCAATCGATCATACATAATAATTATATTTTCTTTATTGAATATTAATACATTCTGCCACATTGAGGGGCATTAATATTAAGGCTACATGATTCATTCACACAATATGTACATACAATTAATATCAATAATAAAGAAAAAGAAATATAAAAAAAAATAAAATAAAATAAGTAAATTGGTATGCCTGTGTACAAAAAAAATAATGAAGTAATAGATAAAAGTTAGATGAAATTAAAGTAAATAAATCACATTCACACCTATGTAAAATATTTACATTCACCCAGGGGACTCTGAGTCATGCCTTATTCCCCGACGTGGAAGCCAAGGTAGGACTCCAGGAGATCCCAGTGCTTCTCTCTCAGCCGCGTCACTGTTATTTGAAACCAGTGGAAACTGATGGAGGGCACTATAGCAACAGACGCTCATGTCTTGAGTGGAGAATCTGGGCCATTGCCAGTACTCCAATATAATTTAAAATTGTAAAAAACAATTTTTTAAATATTTTTTTGTGCGAAATTGGAAATACAATTTAAGTGTAAAATTTAAAAATAGGTCAAACACGATCCTACAGGATTTTGTATTTCAATTCTACTACTGAATATCGGCATGGATCTGTTGAGAAGCCCGTTTTCTCTTAAAAATAAAAATAAAAGGATAAATCCTTAAAATCCGAGTCCTCTTGATAAATCAATGAATTATACATAGTACATGTAGAAGGTTATCCTCATTTACCAGAAAGTTGTAATTTATATTTTCGTTCATAATTTTCCATTCAATAAATTCTCTGCTGTCGCAGAATCAACTTTCATTCTTTAGCAGGATCTGTTACATGATTTAATTTCCATATATAATTAAATCTTGGCAAATTTTAACACATTTTAATCCATATTACTAAAATTAACATCCCGGAAGGTTATTTAAATACATTTCAATGGAAAGATCTTTCTAACTTTTTAGTTTATATAGATTTATTTTTAGTATTATTATTTTGCTGTATATTAATTTTTATTTATTGTGCATAGTGTGAATAAGCTACTCTTTATCACTATTACGATTGTCCTTAAATGTGACGGATTGTAATATATCTTAATAATCAATTTAAAAAAAAATTAATTATCGATTTCAAACCCTGAATAAAAGTTAAGCTTTTACCAGAAACCTCAATTACAAAATAGTTCCTTAGAACTTTTATCCTAAAAGGGTTTCACAGGAACCGTTAAATGGAACTTTGTAAAAAAAGTTCCAAATCCTGATAAAATCTATAAAATTTGTTATTTTATATTTCTGACAATCATACTTGTTTTCGAACTCGAATAAAATGTCATTGGTATCCTTAACGTGTTTCCTCGGTCCATTGTAATAGCTTGATATATTTTAGCTTGATTAAAAAGGGTTATTGTTGTAGTAGTTTTTTTTTAAATTAAATTAATTTTGATATTACATTCTATATTGATTATTGATGGAAAAACAATATTCAATAAACAGATGTACATTGAAGTTCTTTTTCCGGCAATAAGAGATAGTCAAAATAGAAAAAATTTGGGGCCCTTTTAATTATTTTAAATATTATTTATGTTATTCTTCTTTCAGATAGCCAACACAGAACTAAGAAGAATGTCAACAATTAGTATTAATTTAAAAAATTACTAAGATGCTAAAACCATATCATTCAACTTGGAAGTTTACGTTGGACATAAAATTTAAGTCAGTAAATGTTTGAGATAATTGTCTGAATTATTATAAAATAACATATTATTTTATATGAGGAATCTAAGCTCCTGTCACCGGACACATGACATGAAAAGTGATCTCACACACTGTTAATCTGATTTACATCTAATTAAATATTTATGTAGCTTAGAGATTATCGATTCATTTTAGCAGCCCAAAGCTTTTTAGAGCTCCCTCGCTCTATGGAATTCTCTCTGGAAAAACAATTATGGAAAATTCCAGCTGTGTATTGCAGGTCAACCAGGAAGGTTGAAGAGAGATGTTTTGGGCTGGATGGAATTTCAAATATGGATCACGTCATAGAGGAAACCTTGGGGTACTGAGGTAGGAATTTGAATACCGTCATCTAAAATCATCCGCTATGCCAGCGAGTAAATGCTTCTTGCAGTTCTGATATTAAAATCATCAATCGACGCACATAAATCATCTATGCTTATTTTTATTAATTACTTATCACTATTTTGAAGAGCAATCAGTATCGATATATTTCAATAATCATTGTAAAGGATTAAATTTTAAAAAAATGTAACAACTCACTAATTATTGTAAACAATCCAAATATTTGGTCTAGAGATAATTTTTTTTTTCTTTTTCTTTTCTACCTCGCCGTTTAGGCTATAGGGGATTTTCCCGGGCAGGCGGGTGAGGGCGGGGAATTTAAAATCCCCTCCGGCACCGGGACGCGAACTCGTACTTATTTTTGTCTCTCAAAACTTCATATATCTGGTTGCCGAGCAACACGCTTTAGCCCATTCGGCCACCCCGCCCCAAGAGATATATTGAAATAAGACTACTCTTGTAAATTTTTTCATAAAAAAAATATTCGTTTATTTTACAACAAAAAAAAAAAAAAGTTAATCCCTCTCCCATTTCCATTTAGTGATAGATAGAATCAGAAAATCGAATTTAAAAACAACCTTTAGATTATCTTGTGCACACCGTCTTCCTCTCGGAGTTACCTATTAGCTTATTACTTTATAGACCTTACAGTAATTTTTTAAATAGGAGAAACCTAAGTAAGCCCGAATGAAAAATTAGAAGAGTTAAATGCAAAAGTATATTGGTTATACCGATTCTTTACATATAGTAACTAAAATTTCAAGTATAGTCCGTCTTCCCCGAGTTCGTCCGCTTTTTTTCTGAGACTATAGGGTCGATTGTTTTGAGGTTGGTTGTCAAAACCAAAGGTCACCCGAGGATGATCCTCCCAACTTGACATTACCATCCACCTTTTTTGTTTTATTCCAGTGTTTCAAATGACAAACGAAAAACGGATTTTTCCTAGAAACGATAGCGCCAAAACGGCTGAAACAATTTTAATGAAACTTTCCTAAAGTGCTTCCCACGAACCGTTTAAATTTATGTACAAAACATATTATCACAAAAAAACAACTGAAAACGATGGATGCAGGAATTCTTTTGTGAATCACTTAAAAAACTACTCACATTTTGGTAAATCGTATGAACTCTTATTTGAAAGATAATAATATTAAGTGAAAAAAAAAAATTAAAATCGGACGATTGAAAGAACATAGCATATAGCATAGGTGGGGAGCCTATGCTTTTTATCATTAGAGACCGCAGTAAGATTAGGCCGTGCTAATGGAGGTATCACAATAATTCTTTATATTTTACCATTTTATTTTTTATTTATCACTAAAGATATACTCCCACATACATACATTAAACTTAATTCTATTAATATCCAAATTTTCGTTACTTAAATAATTAAATAATAATTATTTCTTGTACTAGATTAATAAATATTGCTTAAAAATGTTTTGAGGCCGCATTTACATCACAGTGATCACATGCGGCCTCCGAGGCCGCAGTTTCTCACCTATGGTGTTTCTTTTATTTTATTTAATACCTGAGTATATAGAAAAAATATCTCCAAAACTTGCTAAGTACTTCTGACATGTTCTTGTAGCAGACAAAAAAACTTCAACCTCTGAAACCTTCTTAACTTCTAGGTTATAAAAATTGATTGGAAGTTTCGACGGATCTATACATTTCAGAGCCCCAGAGTTCGAAAAACATATTTTTAGCCATTGGTCCTGTCCTGTCTGTCCAAATTTTTCCTCCGGAACTACTGGAACGGATTTTGTTGCCTTCTTTTTTATTTGTAAGTTTGACTACAGATGCCTGTGACACAAATTGGACTCCTCCATGCGCAATGCCTTGTGCGCAAAAAATGAAAAACATGTTTTTCTACGGACTTTAACGATTTTTATGCACTTCCTATAATGTTCCTAATAATTTGTCCCATTCAATTTTCTTATATTGATTAAATTCCCGAGAAAATTCAGAAAAAAAGTTATAAAGAAAAGAAAAATGTTTTGGGGGCTAACTCGCTATGTGTATATTATACGGTAAAATTTATAATTGAACTTTTGAAAGATAATTAAATTACCAACAAAACTGTATAAAAAACGTTCATTTTGGACAATTATTAACGAAGTTACAGCAATTCAATTTCCAATGTAACATTACGGGTTTATATCCTGGTGTCAAAAAGGGGTGAATGAGAGAAAAAAGGTGACTAAGTGAAAATAAGAAAATCTATTGCCCGCACAAGCTTCCTATTTCCTCTACTTTTATCAGAAATTATTGATAAATTATGGTTCAAAAAGTTTGTGATCAGCAATATTAGAGAGTACTGAAATCTTAACGCTGATCTACCTTAAGCCGGTTTACATTGCTTTATTGAATAGGTCGAACTCAAATCTTTTCTTTGATAATTTTTTTGAAAATAAATCTAATTAATTTTTTTTTTTTGTTTCTTCATAAACATATGTAAAGATATAAACATTTTTCTGAAATAGGTAGAAAAGTCGTATGAGTGGACACAACAGATATTTTTTATTTCCTTCCAGTGAAAAATATGAAAATAAAATGGGGCATAAGGGTTTTTTTTTTAGGTTTGATTTCAATAACAATGTTTTCCCTTCCAAGATGAGGGAAAAGACTCGAAAGATAGGATTTCTTTCCCTTCTAGGATTTATGTAGAGTGAAGTCCGGTGATGACCAGAGATGACAAACAAAGCTCACTCTCCTTCACTCCCACCCATCTAGCCCCTACAAAATTTAGGAATCATGAGTAAGAATATTATGGTAAAGCAACAGCTCCCTGATTCCAGGGGTTTATCCCCCATATCCAGCGTTCCATACTGCATGAGTCCTTCCATCTATCCCAGGCCCCCCTACCATCCACCATCCACCCCACTCACCAGCATCAAGCCTATCAATTTCCTCTGATTTATTGCTACTTCAACTAGAAAAAAACAGCCTTGGTTCGCCGTGATTCCCGGACTCCATGTAAGTCCTCTTATTAAAGGAAAGTAAACGATACCTCAACGTTGGAGGATTATAATATATACATTATTCATTTTTTTTTTCTAGAAAACTTTAATAAGTTTTTAATATTTTTTTAAAAAAAAAACATGAGTGTAGAGTAGGTTAAGTTACATATTCTCTTTTCTAGGATACATTTTTGTAATTTATAAACCATTATAAATTTATTTATTTATAATCCCGTGTCTCACTCAGACTTTCTTTTTTTTTAACAAAGTTTTTTCCCTAAACTACTGAACGATTTATTTATATTAAGCTCAATATTTCTTATAATTTATAATACACAAAATTTATTTTCTTTATTTTTTTTTTAATGTGTTGAATTCAGATTTTTTTGTTGTGATATTTGTTTTGAAACACGTTTTAAAAAACAGGTGTTTACGTTTAATAGGTATACTATGTAATGACATTGAAAGTAAGAAAAAAAAATATATACTAAGAACGAAATCAAAAAATGAATGAAGCCAGCATTTGAAAGGTATGTGGAAATAAGGCGTATTCATGAGTGGCAATTATAAATTTAATGTATAAATGTATATATATTCTTTCTTAAATTTTATTTTAGAACAATATGGGGTAGGATGGTATTTTTAAAAAATACTTAACGGTATTTAAAAATGGTAGGATGCATTTTTATAAATTCTGTATTTTTTCTATTTTTGAATGTTTCTAATTCTATTTTTGAAACACGTAATATTCACCTTTTTTTTGCATAATTAACGTTCACCGAAACTACTGAACCATTTATTTATATTAAGCATTTTATTTTATTTTCTAGGAAGCATTTTTATAATCCCCAAAAATTGTTTTCTGTATTTTTTTTTTTTAATGTGTTTATTTCAGATTTTTTTTGTGATATTTGTTTTGAAACAATTTTTTTTTCTTTTTGTTATTTGAAATTTGTCAGACTTTTAAATTATATTTATTTAAAATTAATTTTTTTTTTTGTTTTGAAACAGGTAGTGATTTCCGAGACTACGGAACTACTTAATTATTTATCTAATTCTTAGGAGTTTTTTGGGTTTAATGCTACCAATTCAGAATCACCAAAAGAATAATATCAGAATCACGGGACAAAAAATAAAAATATAAACTAATTCCAGAATTATAGATAGTCAATTAGAATTTTTTTTTTTCTCTTTATTTCTTTAATTCACAACTGTCAATGCCCACTGACAACCAATGAATGAGACTTAAATATAGAATTTAAACTAGGAGGAAATCTGAAATTAAATCAGGATAACTTGAATGAATCATACCCAATTTTAAACGTATTTCGAACTTATTTTTGTTCTGGCATACTTGTGAAATATACAATTGTTTGCAGTAGTTTTCGTTTGTCCCCTCAAATTTTTTTGTTCATACGAATCCTATCCATCTATTTTTCTACTCATATCATCCATGGTATCTTTAGTAGATACAATTTTAAATATATATATATATATTACTTTTCTACCGCTACTAAGTAAGGAAATAATTCTTATCGGATCAAATTTTCGAATTATTGCTTTCAACGTATTTTCAGCTATTGATATGTACTCTTTTGTAAGTATTTTCCCCAAGTTTTCAAAGACACTATTTTGTGGTTTATTATTTTCAATAATGAACCATTGTGATCGAACAAAAAATTCAAAAACATAACCCTCTTTCAAAATTTGAGGTGTTAGTTTCAGGATAAGTAGAATTCGAAAAATGAATGAAATATTTTTGGTCCGTCCGCTGTCCCCGCATTTTCTCCGAAACCACTAGACTGATTTTTTTTCAAATTTGGATTTAAAATCAGAGGTCAGCCGAGGATGATCCTCCTTCATCGACATTGCTGTCCGCCTTTTACTTTCAAAATGGCGGTCGGAAAACCTGCGTTACTATAAACTGTAACGCATAAACGAATGCACCGATTTCAATAAGACTTGGTTAAAGTCTTCTTCTAGAATAAGTTCTTCTAGAATAATTTAAATTTATCTATATAACCTACTTCAATGAAAATAAGCTGGAAAAAAAGTTACGAGGGATGGTAAAATTAGATTCCGAATAAATCAAAAAGTATACTATTTTTTGTCGATTGTTTTTTAAAAGTTTACAAAATTTCCTAAAAAAAAAACATTGTTAAAATCGGACAGTTAGGATCAAAGATGTGGTCTCTAGATTTTTTTATGTTCTACTGCAAATCCTTTGTTTCGGATTTTTTAATGTATTACTGAAGAAATGCTTTTTTTTTTTTTTGTTTTTTGTTTAGCAAATTACTAATGATGAAAAACAATGTTTAGGCAAAAAATTGCGATTAATTATTTCTTTTAATTTGTCACTTGAAAGGTCATGTGACTTTAGATGTATAATTGTTGGGAAATAATAAACCATTATGAAATAATTTGCAGCGTTTTATTCGAACAAATCGAAAACCGTATATCTCTTAAAATATAATAATTTGAAAAGTAATTATTAAATTGCTTTTAATGGTTAATTTGTTTTTCTGAATGAGAAAAAATTCGTGTAACTAAACACAACACATATTTTGTTTAAATAATCCAATAAACTGAATAGTTAGGAACATCGACCTCATTCTGTCCAGAACAACCCGTAGGAATAACCATCCCTTTCTGTTCTGGCTGGACTACACCGAGACTAATAAATAGTATCCATTCATATAAATTAATGAATAGAAATCCAATTCAATCTCCTCATAAGTAATTGAAAAAATGTAACGGATACCTGAATGTATTAAGGAGTACATAACATTTTGGGCCCTCAAAATGATTTGAAAAAATATAAATTCATGATCACATAATTAGTGGCCCTAAATTCTTTAGCAGCTTTAAGCGACATAATTCGAAAATTGAGGCATTAATAATCAGCCTTTTGACTTTCATCTCCATTTATTTTCTTTTGACACAAACGATCGGAATGAGTGAAAAATGCTTCCATTATGTGACAGAGAGGGAACATTTTTTTCAGAACCCTTCGAGCATTTGTACGGTGTTGGTATAAAAAGAAATTAGAAATCGAGGCTAAAAGGGAGAGAGAGGGAGACACTTCTTTGACAAGACCACCATATTTTTCCCCTCCCCTCAGGGGATGACGATAATGAATTAGGGCAGGGAAATAAGGGTCGTTGGGTAGGCGGGGGGTGGGGAGGGGGAGTAAATCACTATCACCAATCATCCCCGACCCAAATGTTAATGGCCTTTGTAATCCCAATACTTTCTGCCGCCCTCATCTATCGCCTCTCGTACCCTACGCCGATCCTTATGTTCCGCTACAGGTCTTCCAAGAGATTATAATACTCTTATAACGATTGATTGTTATTTTCTTTGTACATTCAATGTCTTCGATAATCTGATAGAACCATTTTTAACTTTTTACATTTGTTGTTTTATTTCAAGCGACCAACACCAAGTGAATAGCGTAGCAACATAAACATTGACGATGCAGTATATCGTATACAGCATTAAGAAACTGGTGTGTCCATCAACATTTCTTTCCTACTTATTTAATACAAATTTAAACCAAAATAAATTTAAGCTTTTAAATTACTTTTAAATAAATAAAAATCAATTACTTTTAAGTAGTAAAATAACAATTGTAGCCATTAATTTTTTTTTTCCTAACCCCCAAAAAGAATATATAATTTAATTAAATAAACTTTTTTTGGGGGGGTGGAAAAAAAAGGCGTTGTGTCCATCTGCATTTCTTTCCTACTCATTTATTACAAATTTAAACCAATATAAATTTTAACTTTGTAAAAATCAATTACTTCTAAGTAGTAAAATAACAATTACAACCATTAATATTTTTTTTTCTAACTCCCAAAAAAGTTTATGTAATTTAATTAAATAAACTTTTTGGGGGGATGGAAAAAAAGAAAAGGCGTTGTGTCCATCTGCATTTCTTTCCTGCTCATTTATTACAAATTTAAACCAATATAAATTTAAGCTTTGTAAAAATCAATTACTTTTAAGTAGTAAAATGACAATTGTAGCCATTAATAATTTTTTTTCTAACCCCCATAAAGGATTTATAGTTTAATTAAATAAACTTTTTGAGGGGATAGAAGAAAAAAAAAGGCGTTGTATTCATCTGCATTTCTTTCCTACTCCTTTATTACAAATTTAAACCAATATAAATTTAAGCTTGTAAAAATCAATTACTTTTATGTAGTAAAATAACAATTACAGCCATTAATATTTTTTTTTCTAAAGTCCCAACTCCCCAAAAAGTTTATGTAATTTAATTAAATAAACTTTTTTTGGATTAGAAAAAAAAAGCAATTACTTTTAAAATACCGTTATTCTTCCTGAACTTCAAATTGTTGTTTCCGTAAATAAATTAACAATTAATAAAAAGGACATCTGTGGATTGTTATAAAAGAAAGCACCTATTCCTTTGTAAATAACTTATTTATTCTACCTCAGTCGACGTTCCAGACTTAAGGCCATTCTTCGAAGATAACTACTTCTGGTTAATGTTAACCACAATATATATGAAACAAATGAGAGATAATCTGACTGTGGATATTATAACCACTTTCATCTCTGTAAAAATGGGGAGCGAGATGCCGAGCAGGATAACGTGTTTGCACAACATCAGCAACCTGATGAAAGATATAATTTGATAAAATAATTCTTATTGATCAAAAAGGATGACATTTAAAAAAACACTAAACTTCGATTTCCTACTTTTCTGTTGAGAATTGTCCCATTGCTTATATGAACTTTTATGTAGGCCTAAAGGTTTGCTATCACTCTTATAAAAATTTCCCTATAATTACGGAACACCCCGTATAGTCGAGCATGACTAACGCCTCACACAGGGGAATTTCGGGTTGAAGCCTCTCCCCCTAAATGGTAAAATGTAAACATGTTTAAAAATGAAAAAAAATATTAAATCATTTCTTAAAGTATTATTGTTCGCGTAATTACATTTAAAAGGACTTCAAAAATCACATAAACACCATTTCATACATGGAGCTAGTATCTTTCTTTTTTTTTTAGAGTAGTTATCGTTCTATATATATATATATATATATATATATGTGAAAAGCTCCCCCCTCCAAAAAAAAAAAAAAATGAAATCCTTGATTCGCTGGTGACGCCTCAGTCTCATCCACTACCCACAAAAAAAGTGCGCCTAAGGAGATTTTCACATCAAAAAGATACTAATAGAAACAAAGACTAATTCCACCGACATTTATTAATTGCGTCTCCCCCACCCTTCTATCTGCATTCATTTAATCCCTTGATAAATGTAATTTAAGTTATTTTATTTATTTTTACATAATTGTTATTGCGATGGAAGAGAGTTAAAACCGCCTTATAACCAACCTTATTAACGGTATTAAAGGACTGAGGCAGTTAAGTGCGGGTCTAAGGCGCTGTGACAAGGCACTTCAATGGCATTCTCAGCGCTTCAGCGGTCAGGTTATTCCTTGAGGAATGTTTTCCGCCGCCTCAGATGCTAGCACGGTCTTAAACCGCAACATCCTCAGATTGAAAATTAATTGTAAATTTTCATTAGTATTATAATAAAATAACAGCCCTTTTTTTTCAAGAGATAACCGAGAAAACTGCTGAAACGATATAAAACTGATATTTTGCAAAATGGTCCGTGTTACCGTGAAATGGTTTTAAACCATTGAAAACCTCTAGCTAACCATTAGAAAGAAAGTTAATATTTTTAACTTTTTTTATGAAGTTTTGTAAGTACACTTAATAATATTAAATCCTAGTTTTACATTGTCGTTATGGTGTTTTTGGTTTTACAGTGGTAACTTATTAAAAATGTCATCGAAAAAACATTGCAACGTAATACAGCATTACTTTTCAATCTATCATTTATATAAAGGAACGCCCGTGTTTTTTTTTTTTTTGTTTGTTTTTTTGCAGCCGATAGGCGGATTTACCGAGGGAGAGAGGGAGGCTTTTCCTCAAATGGTAAAAAATAATCATATCCTATAAAAAAAAATATTAAAAAATTATCTCTAAAACTATTATTGTTCGTATAATTATACTCCCCACTTTCCCACAGTACAGTCGAGGCTTTAGGTAAAGTGGGTCCTCCCGGACTATTGGATTTCCCAGTTCCTCACGGGGCATGGAGGATTTCGAGCTAAACTTCACGCTCTGGGCATTGATGTAGATCCTCTATGCCCAATCTGTAGTGTTCCGGAAACTGTAGAGCTGTGGTCACGACCTGCACCGCATTTGAAACGTTAAAGGCGAGTATGACAAGAACCGCGCGAATCTATATCCTCACTGAAAATGAGTTTCCCCAGTTAGTCAGCGAGGAAAATTTCCCGCGGTTTAAGGATTTCATAAATGGATGGAAAACGGCGGTGGGGCCCGCTCACTTCCATATTGGTGCCCGCAGAAAAAGAGGACAAGCGCCAGGAAGACCTCCAGATTCTGGAAGCTAGGCCGAAACAAGAAGAAAGAACAGAAGACCTGCACATCATGTTAACAAGTAGTAGTGTGTTATTAAGCATTCGTGCCTAATAACACACTATCGCAAACACCCGTATTGCCATAGTGGCATGGGAGGGTGGAATATATAAATAAGTATAATTATATTTAATAGGACTTTAAGAATCAGTTAAATACCACTTCATATAGGTAATTTGTTTCTTTGTTTTTTTTTTAAAGTATTTACCATTGTTTATATAAAACCATTCGGGCTGAAGTTCCCAAAATTAAATTCTAAATCCGCTTCATAATTCACCGCTGGTGAATCAATCATTGCTATATTTTATATACTACATTACCTTCAAGGTCATCGAAAGATTTAGAAATAATAAAACCTATCAATTATTGTTTGGCGGAAACCATAAACGTTTCTAGAAAAATGTTAGCAAACACAGCTTCACTTAAATATTGTTTGCACTGATTACAAATAATGTACAGAGAAATTGTTTAGGTTATTAGAATCGACATAACACTGATTTTTCTACGAACGAAAACAACAGTATGTTGTATTATCAATATTAGGCTGTTATGAAAACCTGAGAGAAATAATCAAAAATATCATTAAAGCAGAAGTTCTGTCAATTTTCTTTAAATAGCTAAGTAAAAACATAATACTGACAGTTTGTTTTTCTACATAAATTTAGGATATTATTCAGTTATTCAAACATTCAAAACCCAGGATTGAAATTTTTTTTTAAAGTTCCAGGTTTATGGTAAAAATTTAACTTTTATTTATTCAAGTTCTTAAAAAAAGTTCCATTGAATGAAAAATAAAGTATGGTTGGGCTTAGATTTTTTTATTTATCTTAAATAAATATCACATGATTGTAATGTATCGTTGATTTGAGTAGACATGAATAAAAGTCATTTTTAATATCGACTTTTTAGGAAAATCGGCAGAACTTTTAAATATATATATATTTTTTAAATAAAAGTTTAGTAAAACCTTTACTTGAAAAGCTGCAAGGAGAAAAGTTCTAATTATAAAATACCTGAAAATCTGTCGATAGTAAAAATTCCAGTGATACCGAACCTCTTTAAAAAAAAAATTTATTTTCCGTTTCAAACTCAGTCAAAAACTAATTCATATGTTAGGTCATGTATTAATTTTTTGAAGTAACAGGGGAAACATAACATAATTCCGGATTTAATCTTGGTTACTAGCAATAAATAATGAAGGTAGATGCTCAATAAAGAAAAATTGTACCTGATTCTATAATAGTATTGGATTTGCAAATAAGTCACGGTTGTATAGACAAATTTATTTTAATTTAGAATGTTTTGACCATTATTTAATATGACCTGTTCTCATCTTTCTACTAACTATATAAGCCCACGTTCATAGAACGTCTAGGGTTCATTGTAAAAATGCTGATCTGAGTGGTTTTTGATGTTATGTTCGTTTTGGAATTATTTTCGATCCAAGGAGTCTTGCAGAGGCTGGAATAAGTGATAGACCTTTGGTGCTAGATATTGGTTATGGGAAGAGTGGCAAAATATTCCTAAGGGCAAAAGAGAAATTCATGTTGGCAAGTTAACTTCCATTAGAAAATGGGTGACACAAACATCCTAGGAACGTAGCCGTGCAATGGTTTTCTACGCTAGTAAGCGACATATCTAGTCAAATATCTAGGACATATCTCCCCCACTGATTAGGCGTTAATACCAATTAACAACGGCGTTAATACTGTTTGTTCGATTTCTGGTGGGTGAGAAAACCATGGAGATAGATGTGAACATGAACGAAACTTGACCCATGTGTTCGGTTAAATTATTATTTCCACCAAAAATGTTTTTATGTTTATATTTTCTATTTCTATTTATCTTGTTATATTATCTGTTTTTATTATTTATTATTATTACCGTTTGCTTTATTATATATCATTATTACATCTTAGATTACTGTTTTTATATTATTTTTAATCATTTATAATGTCTGTTTATATTTCTTTTCTGTTTGATTTATCTTTACATTATTATACTTGTTTTTCCATATTCACAGTTCAATAGCAAACAAAACACTAATGTAATTTTAACAAGGGTTTACAGAAATAGTTGCTGACATATCACAAATAGGATAAACAATCCACCTTAGGAATTAATTCGTCCGATAAGAAGTAAATGGTAGTGGAAAATAAATAAACAGAAGAAAGGACTTATTTGCAAACCCAATATAAATATCTTAATAAATATAAACAGCTAGTACTATCTTGGGTTATTTGCAGCACATAGCTCTTTTGTAGCTTTGTTTATTCTGTCTATCCATCTGGTTTCAGGTCTCTTGCCAACTACTGTTGCTTTCATGGCTGTGTAGAGACACCTCAGAGCTAAAATTACCCAGTCTATTTTCCTTAATAATAAATAACAGTAAAAAAATTGTTAACAAAATAATTCATTAATTTAAAAATAAACATTAAACTGTGTTTTGTTTACTTATTATTATTTAACTAGGTGCTCTTAAATTTTGAAGTAATTGAGGAAAGTAGGCATTCAAATTTGAAAATGATTAATTAAGTTTTAGAATTCCATTCCCATTTCCAAAGCTAAAATTACAAAAAAATAAAAATCGATCTCTGTACTTATCTTGTGGCAAATTTTACTATATTTTTCAGAATACGTTTCATTGCTTCCAACAATTCATTCTCTATACAGTTTCCGTTCATAAAAGACATATTCTATATTTGCAGGTAAATTTTGTTTATGACCTTATTTACAGTTTGAGTTATCTGCATGTTTTTTTTATCAACTAATCCGTAATGAACTATACGAATGTATCAATAATTAATATTTAAAAAAATAGCAAAGGTTGATACTTAAACAATTCGAAAGTGAGGTAGTTTTGGGCTTCTTCATCTGTGACGTCATTAATTTTACGTCATAGGGCGATTTTCTGCTTGTCAATCTTATCAGACTGGTAAGAATAAATACATACACGAGAGACTATATATCAAAGACGGACATCTGTCATTTTTAAAAAGTTTTAAATTTTAAACTTAAATCAATTCTAATATTTCTTGATTATCAATTCGTGAACATTCTTTAATAAATTCATCAGAAATGATTTAAGCTGAACCTATAAAACAAAAATTGATTTTTTCTCAGCTTTTTGAATATCACAGAAGTCCGTATGAAGCCACTTACATGCACAGGCAGATCTACGGGAGGAGGGAGAAGGGACCTCGGGTTGAAGCCCCCCTCCAAAATGGTAAAATATAACCATGTTTTATGAAAATAATGATCTCTATAAGTATTATTGTTGGTTGGGGGCGGGGTGGCCGAATAGGCTAAAGCGTGTGTAACAGCACCGCTAGTTGCCTGGCAACCGGATAACAGAGATTTGAGATGATATAAAAAGTACGAGTTCGCGTCCCGGTGCCGGAGGGGATTTTAAATTTCCCCGCTCTCACCCCCCGGCCCGGGAAAATCCCGTATAGCCTAAAAGGCGAGGTAGGGAAGAACAAAAAAAAAAAAAGTATTATTGTTGGTCTACTTACATTTAATAGGTCTTAAAGAATTACTTAAACCATTTCATATAGCTACTCAGTTTCTTCCTTGGTTCCGAAGTAATTATCGTAATATATACCTACAAAAAAAAAATCTTTCGGGCTGAAGCTCCCTCCTCCCCCAAATTAAATCTTGGATCCGTTAGTACTTGCATGCCAGAGAAAAACTCTTTATTTTCATAAAAGAATGCTACCCAATTTGGGTTGTTAAATACACAGCACTTTTTTTACTTTTTACTTTTTACTTTTTACTTTTAAGGACAATCTCTAAACCATGTATATAAACAGCATCATTTCAACATATATATAAAGTATAGTAAAGATATTTTTTTTTGTTAATGTAATTTTTAAAATTTGTTTTCATTTATCTTTTAAAACCAGTTTCCGTTTTTTCTTTCTTTCATCCCTTCATAAATTTCTCTACTATTTTTCTTTCTTGTCCTTAACCTAATTCCCATTTTCTAATGGCAAATAAATCTTTAAAATTATTTTTAAAAAACCTGTACCACTAAAACCCATGAAGTATCTTGGATTCAGTACACTCTGAGGAAGTACTGTTACAAGGCCAACGGTTGTACAAAGAAGTGACGATATCACCCTCTTGAAATTATAATTTATGTATATATACAATAAAAAAAGAAAAAAAGTGTACCTACAACAAAAACTAATTACTAATATATAGATACATTAAAAATAATTTAATGAAAAAAAATTAAAATTATGAAATATTTCTTATTAACTATATAGTGAAACATCGAACATTGCTTAAAGAAAAAGTTTGAACGATGAATATTGCACATTTTGCTCGTAGATATTAATCTCATTTTTAACATTAAGAAATTAGAAAATCATTAAAACAGATTTGAAGCCAATTCTATAATATAAATAATAATGTTATTAAGAAAATATTAAAATTGGCATGAATTTGTTAGTATTCCGTCAATTCAATTTTCTTCGTAAAAAATGTATATAGTAAACATAGCTTTTTTTTTAAGCAGTTTCTCTGCTCTCCTCCCCTCTAAAAAACTCTCTTTATAATTGAAGTTAATAATTGGTGGGTATATCGGGACCAGAAGGATAGATAAGTTATAACGTGCCATCGCTAGGTAGTGCGCTGAAGTGGCTCCACTAACAACCTCTTAATATCGGGGGAGGAAGGGGGGAGGGGAAGAGTGCCAGATGGCGATCCCTCCACATCGACACACACCCTCCAATCGATATCTCGTCCGATTCCGTCCTGTATCCGGTTCGCTGGAGCGACTGTAGCTCCTCCGCCTCTGATCGTCACTCAAGAACAAGAGGACCCTTAGAATGTTGGATTGGACATAACAATAAAATATTAATCATTACATTCGATGCCATTACTCTAATTAAATATTAATTAGAATATATATATGAATGCACATATTTAATATCTATAAACGTTAACTTCACGCAGCATTAGAGGTAAAAGAGGATCATGATTATTATGTACAATAAATCGTAAGGTTAAACATCCTTAAATGTCATTTCAACGGAACTCACATTAAAAAAATATATAAATAAAAACTTGTTCATTTTATGGAAAATAATTTATTTTATTTTATTATTTTAACTTACAACAATTTTTTTAAATTCAATTAAATGAAAGTTTGAGGTTTCTGAAGAAACGTATTCCTGCAATGATGAGAAATGTTCGAATGTATTTTGAAACGAGAGCTTTAGAAGTTTCTTTAACACTTGGTATTAAAGGTGTAAGTAAAATAATTTCACTAGGACAGGTTCGAAAAACATTATTATATTTTCGGAAAAAATAATGAAGAAATAAAGCTCGAAATAATTACGGACAAAACAAAATACATGCTTAGTTACAAAAACAGCGACAATTCAGTGATATCGATATAGAAGGTAATATGTTTGAACACGTAGAGAAATTTAGTATTTAGGGTCCAAGATAACCAGAAAAAACGAAATTGAAGGAGGACGTTAACGCTAGATTAAAGGCTTGCTATCTTTCAGTTGCGAAACTACTTAACTGACGGCTGTTGTATCGAAGCTTCAAAATCAGAATTTACAAAACCATTATTCTTCCTAGAGTACTATATGAATGCGAAGCTTGACCACTTACATTAAGGAATGAGTAACGTCTTAAGGTATGAGGAAGCAAGGTCTTTTAAGAAGGATGAGTCCGAATTTAAGCGCTAATACAACGCTGAATTGCGTCCACTGTATTAACAGGGGTGCTCAGAAGATGGTTTCATGACACAAGTTGCGCCATACAAACTTTTGGGGGTGCACATTAATTTTTGAAATGAAAAGTTTCAAATCAGGGGACAGTAAGAAAACAGACCACTGAAAGTGTAATTTATATGACCTATGATTTCTAAAATTATACTTTAGCACTATATGGTGTGAATGTGCTCTCAGAACTCTATTATAAATGTCCTTTATTGAGACAGATTTTAATATTTACCAATAAAAAAAAAAATAAATAAAAAAAAATACTTTAGCCCTGTTATTAAAAAGAGGAGAGCAATAAAATATTTCGGAAGATGGGAGTGGGCAGAGTTCATGCACCATCGATCTTGGGGGAAGGGCTCTTCTGCCCGTTAATATAATTGAAATGATTAATTTATGGCGAATAAAATGATCATGTAAAATCGCTGACATCACTAAACGAAAAAAAATCTAAAACGTTAATATGCGCTCGACCGAATGGTAGGCGTCCGAGTGGTAGACGGAAGAGAAGGTGGGAAGATTGCGTTAAGGCTGATCTGGAGGGTTGGGTGTAGACGGCGCCCGGTGGACGGAAGAATACAGACATCGATTAGTGTTATCGGCATCAAACCTTCGAATTTGCTTAGGCTTATTATTATTATCTCGTCGTAAACCAATGACTTTTTGTCATACAGTTTCCTTTAACAATACTCCACTTATCCCTGTTGAGCAAATCCGCTACCTAGGACTCCGCGTGGACAAACGACTAACTTGGAATCCTCATACTAGACTGAAACGATAAGAAACCGTTCGACGTTTCCGATTACTTCAGCACTTACTAGACAAACGATCTAAACTTCCAATTAATTACAAAAGACTCATATACATGACTATAATAAGGCATATTTGGACTTACGGAGTTGTGCTATGGGGCTCCACTAAGCCATCGAATTCCTCTCGTATCCAATCCTTACAATCCGAAATTCTTCGTAAAATCCTTTGTGCTCCCTACTTTGTTACAAATAAACCCATCCATAATGACCTTAATGTTTCTTTTGTTTCAGATCTGGCCCAATCCAAATACCTATCTTTCCATAATAAACTTCAGAATCATCCCAACCCTCTCGTTTCTCACCTAGCTTCCTCTTCAATTCCTGATAACCTTCCGAGGCGTCTGAAAAGAAGATGGCCCCGTGATCTCCTAATGTAGACATATCATTAGAATGATACCATTGGGTAGTTACTCAGCAAGTGTTTTCATGTCATTATATCTATATGTTGAAATTTACTTGATGTATTTATTTAATATAGTTGTAAATATCATTAAAAAAAAAAAAATATATTATCTAATAATATAATAAAGATTGTATTAATTGTATTACTGAGCGACATAATTGGAATCAATATCTTGAAAGGTATGATTTAGAATATTTTGTAAGAAAAACAAAGATTAGCGATCAGAGAACGCAGGAAGAAAGTGAGTGATGAAAATGGATAAGAAATCAAGACAAACTGTGACAGCTGGCTCAAATCTGCTGTGTTAGATTAGGGCGAGCTAAGCGGCACTTCTCTTGAAAGAAGATGAACATTCTTTCCGACAAATCTTTGGAGAGAAATGGTGGGAAAGTTCACTACAAACTGTGGATTGAGGGAGACGTTGGTGCTACAAATTTCAGACAATTTTTTATTTATACAACTCCGTATTCTTCATCAAAATGCAGTGAGGTCTATGCCTCCATCTTCGTGCTCTCAGCAAAATACTACTGACGGCTCAAAAATATTATTTTTGAGAGGATTTGACAATTTCGTTACACTGTTTCATAACACGACAAAAAAAAAAAAAAAATGCTTTGTCTGTTACTTTCACTTTAAGATTTATTTACACTTATTTATTTACTCACTAATAAGACTGTATTTACCTAATATGATCCAATTATTTTCAATTTTTTTTATTCTTTAGTTGGGAAGCTTTTTCTTAAACGAGTGTATTTGGTAAATACAACTTCCTTTTAATTGCAGTTTATTGTTTTATTATTTTTTATTGGATATATATAAGAATTATTATTTTTATAGATGATTAATTATTATTTTTTTTATTGGTTACATACAACAATTATTATTTGTATTGTTAATAAATTAGTACTTTTTAATTGGTTGCATATAAGAATTATTATGTTTGTTGTTGCTTAATTATTATTATTTTTATTGGGTATATATGAGAATGATTTGTACTTTGTATCTTTCCTCTCTATATTTTGTCTCCCTCCTCTTTATAAGCTATTTACAAGATGTTATGTTTAGTTTATTATTATGGTTGCTATATTTTTATTTTCTTATTATGTTTGCATATTTTCAAGATTATTGTTATGTATAAGAAGTTGCTAAATAAACTTTATTTACCAGTCATAAATTATTTTATCTTCGAGAATCCTCTATAAAAGGACGTTCTTTAGGTTTCTTATCTACAAGCAACTGACGTAATTGATAACCGAATGAGTACGAACAGTAGCGGATTTTAAAACCGCAGAGATCATTTCAATTCACCATTTATTAAATTAGAAAATGGATAACTTAATTTCAAACATTTGTTTTAACTAGTGTTCATCATGAGGTCGAAATTCGAACATAATCATAATTAAACATTATAGCAAAACATAAATGCATATGCAAGTTTCCAACATTTTTTATCTACTCTTATATATTCATACATTCATCCTTATATGTACTTATGTAGGGGAACAGTGCCGTACCACTTTTGTACTTTTTAAAAGTAAAAATATTATAACTCACTTTGCTCATTCGGTGAAAATTTAACACAAAAGTATTGTATTGTTCGATTGCTGTGGCAATTCGTTTTTGAGGATTGCACTCATACTATAGTTATGTTCCAAATATATCTTTGTATATATCTCTATATCTATATATATTTGTCTATATCTATCTATATATATATATATCTTTGTCATAATAGAGCTCTCCTAAAAATATAAACTGAAAAAATGCAAAAAAACAAACAAAAAAACAGTACAATAGCCGTATTAGACCTGGAACTCCCTTTCATCATTGAACTCAGTAAATTTAAAGTCCTTTCATCAATGACCTTACTAAATTTTAAAGAAATGTCTATTTTACGATGATGTACTTAGAATTTATTTATTTAATGAAAAAATATCTATTATATTTGTTTCATATTAAATTTTATTTAATTATTTAGTATACACTTTTATTTGTTGTAATTGTTCTATTATAATTTTAAACATCTTAATATTGTGTATAGGAGAGGTGTATAAAGAGAGAGAAGTGAGAGAAAGGGAAATTAAATGTTTAAAAAAAAGGAAAAAAAAAGCATGAACAATGGAAGAGGAAAAAAAATTATATATATATATATATATATATATATATATATATATATTTATTTATTTATTATACTCATATAAACTAAACACTTCTGTATATTCATTAATTCATTAATCCTACGGATTAACGAGAATGCTGTGTATATAGCAACCCAATGTAATTGGGCAGCAATCTTTTACATTTTATATGAAAATAAAGTGTTTCTCTCTCTTGAAAAGTTTTTGGGCGATTTACTCTTACTCAATAAAAACCGTGACTACTTTAAGAAAAACACGAAATTGGTCTATATTTTATTAGACTTGTTTTACACCCCTTAATTTTGGGGGGCTTCAGTCCGAAAGCTTTTTTTTTTTCATAAAATTGACGATAATTACTTTGGAAAAAAAGAAAGAAACTATCTATATGAAATGGTGTTCAAGTGATTCCTTAAGTTCTTTTAAATATAATTGCACCAACAATAATACTTTAACAGATAATTTTTTTCCATAAAACATGGTTATATTTTACCATTTTTGGGGAGGTGGGAGAGCTTCAGCCCTAAAGCCCTCCCCCGTAGACCCGTCCGCGTTGTAGGCATATTAATAGAGTGCTACCATTGGGTAGTTTCTCTTACATGTATATATTGTATTATTATGTATACTATATATGTAAATTGTTTCAATAAACATTTTGGAGGGTAAGAAAAAAAAAAAAAAAGGTAGTTTCTCAACAAATATTTTCACGTCATATATCCACTAAATGTATTTCTTTTATACATTTGTAAATATCATTAAGAAAAAAAAAGGGGGCTCATCATTATAATGACCAAGGTTTATTCCGTTAATCTACAGATTATAATAAATTCAATATCTAAGATTTATAATGATTACAATTCAACGCTCTTAAAATATTCTTGAATAAAAGCCCTTGGCCTTTTTTTATTTGAAAATGTTTCATCCAGAATACAGTTTACTAAATTGCGTTAATAAGTAATGACTAAAATTAGTAGAGATATAAGTTAATTAACATATTTGCCAACTCATGCTCCAAGTCCGCCACTATATCCTTGGAAACTCGATTCCATCTAGATACCCTCATTCCCTCGGTTACAAGCCCCCAGGGTACTACCCAATCCCACCCGGTTGGGTAGGGAGTGCTTCGTCATCGACAATTTTGCCTGCCTCTAGGCCCTGAAGCAATGCACAACTCACATCAGGTGAGGCAGGTGTTCATTTTACCAAATGAATCACACCAGCCAGACTTATATTTATAAGGTGCTGATAACAGTGTATGGATTCATCTCATATATACACGGAAAAAATATATTCTAAAAAGTTTATAATTATTGCTTAGTGTCATAAAAACAATTAAGATTAATTACAGGTATACTTTTAGGTTTTATTCATTGGAGAGCTATAGTATATAGCAACCGTTTTTAGAAATTTAAAAAACTCCAGTCCGTGAAATAAAGCCTGATACTCAATTTTCACAATTCGTCAAGAAGTTATTAAAATTAATTTAAAACAATATGCATAGGTGTAAACTTTGGGGCAGGGAGTCTTCTCTCGCGGAGATTTCTCTATTCAATAAAAATAGAGAGAGGGGGGAGAATATCGTATATTTCGTCTCTCTCCTCAATATTTCGAAGTAAAAAAATTAAAAAAATAAGATTAATAACAATTAATCTGCATGAATGAATAAAATATGTAATCTAAAATCAATTAAGAGAATAGTAAAAGTCGATTAGATGGCTAATCTAAGGACTAATAGGTAAGCAAGTATTTTACTACAGTCTATGTTCCTATTATTGAAATTTTGCTTTATACTTATAGATGATAATATGTAGCAACATATCCTAAGATTTCATAATTTATTCTTGCCTATCCTTCTGTTTTTATTTTTGTTAACGTATTTGCTTTTTGTTTAGGCTTTAAGGCGTAAAACCCTAGGGTCATCAAAGCATGTGAGTCGGTTATATTTGTAAACTCTTTAGAAGAGAAAAAAAACAAGAATGAATAATCAAAAATTAATAATAGATAAAATAATAAATGAAAAAGATATTTAAAAACATATACAAAATGAAATATATTAAATATAAATATGAGATAAAAAAAATACAATAAATAAAAAATTATATTTATTTCTATATTTTATTTAATATCCTATGTATTTAAAAAAAATATTGCTGTTTGATTCGTTTATTGTTTGATTCGTTTATGTTTGATGCTACTGATATTTAGTTTTAGAGATAATCTATTCAAGCTTGAAGTATAATAAGAGCATTCTAGGAAAATATGATTGATAGTGAGGGGAATAATGCATTGTTGACAATTTGGTGGTGGCTGCTTAATGGTGAGATTCTGTGAATGAGTTAGATTCTTGGGTCCTATTCTTAACCTGGTCACGGCGACCTCTTCTCTACGAGTAGTACGGTTTGATGGAGTTCAGGGCTTCTCTGATTTTTTTTAACTTTTAATTCGCTAAATGGGCTTCCATTCCACATAGTTTGCCAACTATCCGATATTTCCTTATTGAGAGGAAAATTCATTTCTGGATGGGTCAGGATAGGCTGTCGTATCTGCAAGCTCATTACCAACTATACCCACATAACTGGGAACCCATATAAATCAAACAGATTTTCCCAAATGTTCAAAAATGTGAAGATATTTGTGTATTTTTTGTATAACAGGATGTTTTGAGTACCTGTCGTTTAAACCTTTTAATGAACTCAAGGAGTCGGTTATCAAGACTCTTGTAGGTGGAGTTATTTACATACAGAAGTGGAGGGCTAAGGCATGAAATTCCGGTGTGTGTATGCTGTTTAATTTATGAAGTTTTATTTTATGTGTGGAGTTTTCGGTTACAAATGAAGAACCTTTAGCATCATCGGATTTCAAACTATCATTGTAAATAAAAAATGGTTCCGGAATATTTTTTAGAAGATGAGAGAATTCGGTTTTGTACCCGGAAGGTGAGGTATTGCTTTTGAGTAATCGAGAGAGATGGAACATTGTTTTTGAAAGTTTGTGGATCCAAGGTGGGTTTTGGTTTTCTACATTGAATAAAGGCAAGTTCTTAAGGGATTGAGCTGCCGAAAAAAATATTTCTGACAATGGGAGTGTGGAATTTGTTTTGTTTCTAAAAGCGCTAGAAAATTTGGGTTTAAGGTAACATATTTTAAAATACACCCACACACACAAAAAAAACCTAATATATAAACTAATTTTTTAAATACTTGGTATTTTATAGTTCGTTTTACAATAACTATTTTGATTATTTTAATTACCACTCATAATTTTATAATATAAACTCTTGAGCGTTTTTTTGGGGAGGAGGAGTGAGAAGAAGGAGGAGGGAGTCATCGCTTTAGAAGTTCATTTTATATGAGCCTATACCTCCAAGCCTATACTTTGCCCACTGTTACCTATTGTTAAAATACCCATTAATGGCTTATTAAACCGATCTGAAAAAAAAGAATATATATATATATAAAATTACCATTCATTTTTATATTTTCTTTTAACCACGTTTACTTTTTTCTACGATTATTAAAAAATTGTTTAAATAACGACAAACACAGTACGTTACCTGGGACTAATATTCGACAGAAGGATGACCTGGGGCCCACACGTCAAATTGAAACGACAGACCTTAAACAAGCGACTGAAAATATTGTACTCACTTTATTCTAAATCGAAATTGAAAGTTCGACAAAAACTAAATACATACACTACATAACTACTCAAATCCATCTGAACATACGCCTCTCAGATTTATGGTTCGGCAAAAAAGACGCACTCACAAAAACTACAGTCATTTCAATCCAAAATTTTACGACTCATAACAGGAGGTCCCTGATACATCAACAGCAAAACTTTACATAACAGTTATGGAATGGACTTAGTCCGTAACAACTATTAATATTAACTTTTATTTAATTTAATCATTTAATCATTCATTGACCTTTCTCAAAGACCTAGATAGCCAGGTCAAGCTATCTCTGATAGCTTAGAAATAGTTATCTGGAATGTACTGACTGGACAGAAGACACTTATCAAGACTTAGGGAACAATAACCGTTTTCAACAAACGAGCACTTTCTCACAGACTTCAAATCAATTCTAAAAGATAAGGATATCAATTCTTAATACTTGATAACTTCATTCACACGCTTCCATTTTATTCCAGAATTTATTCATCTCCCCGACTATTCCTAAGCATATAACCCCCATCCTTCTAAGACCAAATCACTCATGCAGTTGCATTCTTGAGTCAGACTCTTCACTGTAGGAGACCTGGAGTGAACTGATGTAGTCAACTCACATATCCATAGTATATTACTCTGTATTTTAGATGCCATTTGTAACATTATGAATAAAACTATTATTTATAAAGTCTCCACAGCCTCCGATTCGTTAAATTAACGACAACCAACTATAGACCAATACATATGTACTCTCTACTCTAGTTTTCATCTCGAACATACACGGACACACAAAAAGACTTATAAACGACATGGCGACGACTGACATGCCCATCAGGAGGAGACTAAAAAGGAGCTAGATGAGAGATCTCCTCACCTAAATCAAAGAAGTAAATAATGACCAGAAAGAGGTACTGCTGGGTGCTATCCTTCCTCATGCCTATAATGCCAATCCTGATCATCACAGCACATCTGCTGATTGTCAATACCATGGCAGGTTCGGATAAATAGTGAAAGAGAAAAAAAAAATGGTAATTCCAAAACTTATCAAAAAAGTTTTTTTTTTTTTAAAGCATACAATCTTTCTTAGACGCAATTTAGAAATGACTGTATTTAAATATTTTTTTATTATTATAGAATTCAGTACAGTTTTTACTCAATTAGATAAGAAAGCCTGAACTATAGTCTTCCCATAACCATATTTAATGTAATTTTTTTTTTTTTTAAAACAGTTAGCATAAACGATTTTTTTATATTCATTTTAGATGATTTCCTCCTTGTAACAGAACCTGAGTCGATAGTTTTGTGTTTTAAGCTCGAAAAGTGTAAAAACTTATTCAAACAATACTGTGCAGTATTCTGTATAGAAATGAAATTTCAATCAATGTCATCCGATTATTAATTTTTTTTATCGTATTTATTTTTTTATCTATTAACATTCCTCAACTAAGTAACATTATGTTATTGGATTTGGAAACATTGACACATCTTAAAACAAATAGAACTAACTGAAAGTAATAGTAAATTAGGTATGATACACAAATATATCAGTTCACCATAAATATATCATCACAAATAATTCATTATTTTCGAGTCCTTAATTAGCGTATGATGAGAAAGATGCAACAACAGGAATATATATTTATAATGTATATTCTTTTTCTGGTAGTTTTATTTATCTCGAAAAAGGAAAAAAGATTTATACGCCCGCCGATGTCGCAAGGCTATCTGCTAAAACCCTATAAACGCTTACAAATGAATGCAAAGACGTAAATACCAATTACATCAATAAAGTGGTAATTAGCAGCTTGCCGTCCCGATCGCCCAGGCAACATCCAGGGGACGAAGAAGAAAAATCGATATAAATGGGAAGGTTGGCAGCAGTGGCAGGAGTGCTCCCTGCTAATTGGCTAATGGTTCCCCCTCTTCTGTGATCTCTTCCGGCCCAAAACAACACCGTAATTCCAAATTGACGGAGGAAGTGTCATCATGGAAGTATGCTGGACTCTGAAGTATTTTGAAAACATAGTCCCCCTCGTCTCATCAGATATGTGAAGGATCGACAAGTACCTATTTTTTCAATGATGGATTTATTACTTGTCTTTTTCAAATGGGATATTCAGATGCAGAGAGATTTTATCTCCTCCCTTCGAGTACACAGAATTAAAACTTCACTTGCCAGAGCGATCAGTATATTTAATGTAATACTTTTACATAGATCCTCATACAATCTGACTTCTTGTTCACCCAATGAAGCTTTAAACCCCATTCATAACTCTTTCAGTCCCTACAAGGTCTCCCTTCATTGGTATCTCTTCCATCCACAAATTCAGAAAACTCATCTCACCGTTTGTGGCTTTCGTCCTGTCGTAAGATTCATCCCTTAGCTCGCCGACTCATATTGATTTGGGAGCTCATCTTCCCGACACTTGAGGTTCTCTTTTCTTAGTCTCTTCTTTACTGAGTCATTTATTCTCTTAGGACACTCTAGGTCGAGGCCTGTGCTCGCCGAATGTCTAAGGCCGTCACTGTATATAACTATTTAATAACTCAAGGAGATGGTCCATGGTGGCGGTCATAAATAGGCTAAATAGTGCCAAAACTATTTTATTAAAATTTATTAAACGTTTCGTCCCGACTTTGCAGGTCTTCTTCAGGGAGGTGTGTTCAGCTAGGTGGAACTCCTGCAAAGTCGGGTCGAAACGTTGGATTTTAATAAAATAGTTTTGGTACTATTTAGCCTATTTGTGACCGTCACCCCGGACCATCTCCTTACTTTATAATACAACGGCCAACTATTAAATATTCAATTCATATTTAACACTGTTTTCCTTATAATAAATAAAAACAGCTAATATTGTTATCATCCTTGTATAGTCACAACAAACGTTTTCAGAATTAAAATCGCCCATCTTAATTATTTATTTCTGTACATAGTTGTGATGCTGTAAGAGAAGGCATCTTAATTCTCAGCCTGGTTGATGTATTTGGGAAAGTTAACCGCGGCAGTTGAACCTAGATACTGACCACATCTCATCTCCATGTATGGAGTATCCTTTGGTCAAGAAACCGGACTTCGGAGTTAATTACCGAATCCAGACCCTTCATGGTCTTAATTGATAGGTTAAATTGAATATTATCTATTCATTCTTACTTTATTTAGTTTTATATATTAATGTTATTTTTATTTCATTAATTCTATTATTTATTTATTTTTTTATGATATATGCTTTGCCCTTTTACCTATAGTTTTTTTATGTACCATACTAAACATTATATTTTTTTTTATTCATATCTCCCTAATTTTTTAACTGAAAGCTTTTCTAGGCGCGCTTAGTGTTTTTTTTTTTTTTTTTTTTTTTTTTTTATGGGTGTGTGTGAGTTAAAAGTCTAGCACAAAAACGAAAAGTCGTACGAAAGTTAAATTGCATATTTAACGTTTTTATATGCTAGGGTATGATGTTACAGCAACTTCTACGTCAAAATCGGCTAATTGGAAGAGGCATTTCATATAATGGAGTGAACACATTTTTACGGTTTTCTCGAAAACGACTCAAACGATTTCGATTAAATTCATGATATCAGTGTAAAATTAAGTAGTTTTAAATAATATTTAGTTTTTATTCTGATTGATATTTTCTAATAGGGCTTAAATGGCTAATTTTCAATATTAGCTTCCCCTAAAGTACCTCTATTTATTTTTATTTGAAATATTTGACCATTTCACATTAATCCCTAATATAAAAGATAGTTAAAAAGAATTTGATAATTAACTTAACTAAAGGAGAAATAAGAGATCGTAACGGAGAATGGTTGTAATTGAGGAACCAAAGGAATATAAGATCACCGATCTCGCCCGAAAGAGTAGAACACGATTCCATATGTAACATGAGCTTAATATAATAAGTACTCCGACAATGTTATGTAAATATACATAAGCGGTTTTCATAGATGCTATTATTTAATATTTAATTGTATATATTACAGCTATATAAATATTAAAATTTGTATATATAAGAGTACTTATAAAAATAAAAATACCCACAATGAAATAAAAATCAATATAGCGTTTGTAATTTTTTACTTTCACTTCTCCTTTGTCTAAAAATACATATTTCTGCTAAGAGTAAGTGAAAGTAGTGTGATGAGCGCTCAGCACCAGATTTTTAATAATTATATTTGGGCATCATGTACAACATGGGTTAGAGGCAATTTATTCGAATTTGATTACAATACAGATATCTCTGTAAAATATTGTCTTGTTAAGTTATGTCTATAAAGATTGTATTGGTATAACTGCATCGATTAGTTCTGATGTACATTGTAAGAATTTTTATAGATTTCGTTGTTCAAATATGTTTATAGTAATTGTGTTGTTTCAGAAATTTCCAGTTTCTCAACATTACTCAAAAATAATCTCAATCAAAAATAAATTAATTATTTGAGCCGTTTATTTTGAAAGTGGTCTAACTTTCTTTTTCAATTTTTTGCTAGTTACCATGGTTACATGTACAACTTCATACTATATATTAGTAAAACATTTCAGGTTGCTTATATTCCGAGCAAATACGATAAATCTTTGACAAATAAGTTTTCAGAATTAGTTCAATAACTGAAACGTGTAGTTTGAAATTGGCCTAACTTTATTTTATACTTACATCAAGATATTTACTATTGATAATGGGTGAAATGAAAATTTTATTGTAAATGAAATGAGACAAAAAGATTTTGTATCAACAAAGTTATTATAAGATGCAATCTTTAAAAGGGTAAAGAATTCTAATGGATAATCAGTAAACTGGTTACAAATAATTTGGATGCGTTTTATCAGAAATGAACCGTATAAAATTTTCTATGAGACAACAATGAATGAGAATAAAAATTTTAACGTCCTGAATTCGTTACCACGTCGGGGTAGACCAAGAAAATTCGAAAATATTGTATTGACACAATTCTATAAAAATATCAGACAAATTACAACAACAAAATTTAAGGACATGATTGACTTATTGCGATATATACCACCGGAACATCATGACTACTTCAAACCCCTTTCACACGCGCAAAATGTAGATGAATAGTTAATTGTTTGTTAATAAAATGTTTGTAATTTTGTATGTTCTGTAATTTAAAAATGTTTTGAATCGCATAAATTGTGTTTCCAAAGTGTTTTTAAGATATGTAAAATAAATTGAGTATTGTGTTTTTTTAATTTGAAGCATCTTAAATTATGTTGAATGGACTTGGGTACCTTCAAATTTTATAATGAATCTGGTTGTTAATTTTGAATGTGGCCTAACTCCATTCTTGATAAGAAAAGGCACATTATTCACTTAATAATTGTTACTATTTTAAAAGAGAACCACAAATTTAACACCCTTAGATACACTTAAGCAGTATGACTCATTAGTATCCTATATAGCCCTGGAGCCACCAGGGTCCAAAAATCGACCTGTTCGCAGGCGAAGGTTTGATTGTAAATTAAGATAGCGTATGTTATTCTGAGTAAAAAAAAACCTTGTCTGCCGTTCCAGAACCGCTGATTTCAAATATTGCGGCTGATTTAAAGAACATTAGGCCAATAATTTCAGGATCGAAACGAGAAATCCATTGCGAAAAATGTGAGAAAAGTTTTTATTTTTTTAACTTGTATATATCGGTTTAGACATGTAAAAAACAAAATTACTAACGCAGGCCACCAAGGGTAAGCTTTTTACAACCAAAAAAGTCATATTTTTTGGGTTTTTCATCTATAACTCCTAAACAATGCATCAAAGCGAAAAATGTAATCTTTAATAAATTAAAGAACGTTAAATTTTGCGTCAAACGAGTACATAAACTTTAAAATTTGGTTTCGCGGTAAGGTATAAAACCATGGTCAACCAACGGTGAGTTTTACCAAATTTGTCAAAAACTGAGACAAATTACTATAAATGGCTCTGTAACTTGGAAATGAGTTCTCTAAGAGGAAAAACCCGTAGAATCAAAGTTGTAGAGCCTCAAATTTTGCGTCCAGTAAGTGCTGACATTTTTATTGTAGGCCAATTATATATCTCGAATCGGGATTCGTTATTCCTTTATAAATTCGGTATCTTTCGGCACATCGTTTACCAAAATCTTTTGCTGTTGAGAGGTGGAAAAGAGGCTTATACTGCATGTAACAGACTTTAAACAAAACTAACTCAGTAGAATAGACACCAATAATGTTGAAATATTGAAAATTACGTTTACCTTCATTACCAATTTCTAGCCATCGAGAGATTAACGATTTTGTTCGCAGCAAGTGATCTACATTAAATTAGTTGATACTGAGTATACGCGAAATTTGATGCTCTACAGAACTTTGATTCTATGGTTTTTTCCACTTAGGGAACTCATTTCCAAGTTACAGGGCCAATTATAGTAATTTGTCTCAGTTTTTGACAAATTTGGTAAAACTCAACGTTGGTTGACCGTGGTATTACACCTTACCGCGAAACCAAATTTTAAAGTTTATGTACTCGTTTGACGCAAAATTTAATGTTCTTTAATTTATTTTTCGAACACATTTTTCGCTTTGATGCATTGTTTAGGCGTTATAGATGAAAAACCTAAAAAATATCGGAAAAAATATGACTTTTTTGTTTAAAAAGTTTACCCTTGGTGGCCTGCGTTAGCAATTTTTTTTTTTACATGACTAAACCGATATATACAAGTTAAAAAAATAGAAACTTTTCTCACATTTTTCGCAATGGATTTCTCGTTTCGATCCTCAAATTATTGGCCTAATATTCTTTAAATCAGCCGCCATTTTTTAAATCAGCGGCTCCGGAACGGCAGACAAGGTTTTCTTTACTCAGAATAACATACACTTTCGTAATTTACAATCAAATCTTCGCCTGCGATCAGGTCGATTTTTGGGCCCTGGCTCCAGGGCTAATACTTATATTTTTAAATTCATTGAAACGCAAACCCTTAAATATCTCGATTCGAATATAAACGGAGGTAGGCCATTTTCAAATTAAACGGCTCATTTCTTTAAATACCTAAATTGAAAAAAAAGAACATTTTATTTTTAAATGGTCCAAAGGTTGGTGATGATCAATCATAGAGCGCCTGGTACACAACAGGTAAGTAGGCGACAGGTACAGAGGAGAGGATGTTCTCCCCTCCCTCTGCTTTTCTCTCTCTGTCGCTCTCTCTCTCTCTCTCTAATAATAGACTGGAAAAGAAAGCGGACTACCGCCCTTTATCTCAGTTTAATTTCCTCGACGTAAATAGGGAGTGGGGGAGAAGGCCAGTATTTTATATACTGTAATGGGATTGGCCGTTGAGGATCGATATCCTACAGTGTACGGGCCAACTCGTGTTGTCGGCTTACCAACTACTCATTCTATTGGCTAATATGAAGGCCTGCGAACATCAAAGTTTACATTAATGCCACTAAATATTATCTTGTATAATACAATTAAATATATTATGCGATATCCAAGTATTGAAAAAAAAGATAATAGACCGATCCAAACATTTTATCAAATATGTCATACTCCTTTATTTATTACCTGTAGCACTGGAGCCAGTCTAAAAAGTGTACTCATTTTAGGAGAAGGTTTGGATCTGAATAACGAAAATTTATGTTATTCTAAATAAAATGAACCTTGTGTCTGCCATACCTAAGGTGCTGATTTAAAAAAAAATGTGCGCTGATTTAAAAGATATTAGACCATTCAGTAAAGGATTGGTACGAGAATAATTATAGTTGCGAAAAATAAAGGATAAATTATTATTTTCTAACTTGTATGTACGAGTTTAAAAATGTAAAAAAAAAAAAATATATATATATATATTCCTAGGAGGGAATGGCCGAGCAACTTCATACACTGAATATTCAAATTTCGAGTTCAGGTGCCGGTTTTTTTAATTAACTCTAGCATTATTCCCCGTCCTCTCCCCTGATCCAGAAAAAATCCCGAAAAGTTGATATCTCTGCATACTGGCTCGGTAGAACATTTGACATTTAAAAAAACTCGGTGTTTATTACTTTGAATCAACGGCATTAGAATGGCAGGCAGGGTTCATTTTAAAGAGAACAACATACAATTTTTTTTTAAAGTGAAATCTTCTTTTGGAGCGTTTCGCACTTTTTTTTTTGTGGAGAGCGAATTAAATTGAGCCGTTAGAGTAACGCTCGGGTAAAGTGTACTAATTTTAGTTTTTTTACATTAGATTAAAGTATTTAAAAAATTAAAACTCGAACCAGCATATTGTTAGAGAGGGGAATATTCAACATTTCATCCTCTTTTTAATGAACTATTATTCAAAATTGTATCTTAACGCGATGCCGGGTTAGGGAGCAGAAAAGGGAATGAAAAGGGGGAGAAAATAATGTCAAAAACCAAATGATAATGAGTTTTGTGGATTAATGATTAAAATATCTCAGAAACTAAAATTCGGACCAGCATACGGTATGCGAGGGAAATATTTAGTATTTCATCCTCTAGATAATGAGCAATTATTTATAATTTATATTTCATGATATTAACCTCGCCTTGTTGATGTTTTTACTTCCGTCTTGTGGTCTAAAGAACACGCCTCAGTGTTTTTTTCTTTTGTTTTTGATCTTTTTACTTTCACTCGTCTGGAAATGAAATGCGCTAGGGAAGATACTCAGATCGTGGAAAGATTTAAACCCGAATTTTCAACGGAAATAGACATTTTGAGGGTGCCTGAGTTAAAAAAACATGTTTCGCAAAATGAGGTGCGGGGTGACCGAGCAGGCTATCGCCTAAGCAAAACCCTGATTAAGTACAGATATTATGATAAAATAATTACGAGTTCCCGGTACCGGGCGAGCTTTCAAGCTCTGGTCCGATTTCGATGACTTTTTTATTTATATGTAGGGAATTTTCCAAATAATCATGAATGCCATCAAGAAAAAATCTATTCTTTTTGAATAATTTGGAAATAAAGTTTCTTTTCTATCATAACTTTTTCCCGTGAAATTGCCTTAGGAATGTGACTCTTATTCATCACTTCTCCATTAAATATCCTTTCGTTTGAGACTTAATTTATCAAAATCATCATATAGAAAGAGATCTACGCTGCGAAATACTACCATATTATATTTTAAAGAAAGGTTATCAGTTTAACACGGTGTTTCAGAGTTAAGTGGTCAAACTACAAAAATGAACTAAGGACCTCAAAACGAGAAAAAAATTCCGCTGAAGGTATGTCCGCAAACGCTTTGTTTAGGAGATATTCACAACTAATGATTTTCGTTGTTATGAATTATATACGTTATATGAAATAAATAAAACCTATTTATTTGTTCTATCCGCTTTCTTAAATAAATTAACATTAACATTCATATTAAATGTTGTTCAAAGTGATTTCCTTGTGCATTAAGACAGGCTCGGCATCTTTCTTCAACAGCAGTTATGGCAGAACGGATATGTGTTATTGTTTCACAAGATTCAATTATCCTTATTCGTAAGGAATTAAGGTCATTGACCGGACTTAGGTAGTTAGATTAGTTGAAAAAGTAGTTAGAACAAATATATAGGTTATATTTATTTCATAAAACGTAAATAATTCATAAAAACGAAAATCTTTAGGTGTTAATATCTTCTAAACAAAGCGTTTGCGGACATACCTTCCGAGGAAATTTTTTTCATGTTTTGAGGTCCTTACTTAATTTTTTCAATTTGGCCACTTAACACTTTAACACCCTGTATATTTCGATTGCTCATAGTTTTCAAAAAAAAAAAATTCAAGTGAAATGTTGATCTACTAATATATATATATATAATATATATATATATATTATTTATTTTCTGTTAATATATATTCAGTCGTGGTCATAGAAATTCCATCACCACGTACAAATTTAATTAAATTCGATTTCATTTATCAGATTGCTGCTGCAAGATCACCAGACATTGCTTTGAAGGTTTTGAAACGATATAACAAAAAAAATTCGCACCATTAAGCGGTCAAATTGTTCGTTGTTTTTTTGCCTCCCAGTTTCTTTCTTTCATTGTTTTTTTTTTTTTTTTTTTTTTTCAAAACTATGACTACCGTTACTATTTCTGTGAAAATTTCTTTGGTTCATGAAACGTCACAATTTTAATGTTTTGTTTTTTTACTTTTGAAGAATGTTTTTGAAACAGCTCATAATTATAGCTTTGGAATTAGTTAAAACTAAACTGAAAAACATTGTTAATGTTTTCTTGTAACCTTAATAAGTAAACAATAACAGAAACATTCAATGGAATCAACGTTATCAGCATACGAACCAAAAGAAATAGGTGATGCAATTTCTATTTCTATTTCTATTAAATCAACCACAAATGTTATACATATATACTAATGTTAACTATATTTTTAAACGTTATTGAAAAAGCTCTGATTTAAAAAAAAAATTAATATTATATTTTATTAAATTAGACAGTTTTTTTTTTTTTACAACTTGTTTGGTAACATTTTATATTTTACCTATATTTCTTTACATATTGATCCTGACCAAAATTATTTATATGCCAATTAATTCTTATAAACATATATGTTATACTGTCTATAATTTTTACTTTTACTAACCTAAGCGCGTATCCTTCTGATTTCGAGTGCGCCGTTGTCAATAGCACCATCGGTGAACTGTAAGCCGTTACGAATACCCTCTAATGCATTTTTCCCCGTGGAAATTAAAGCAGATATACGAGGCAGTTCGTAGCGCATCCTCGGTAATTATGAAAGGTATAAAAAGGGAGATATTGAAAGGGCTTTCATTGATGCGACCGTGCATAGCCGAGCGCGCTAATATTGAATGGGAGAGGTTTATGGCCCTCGGTCGGGAAGGCGATTAGCACTGTAGTTCCTCTCCTTTGTCCTTGCCTCTTCTTCATCAATGTCGGCCTCTGTTTTCTCCAATCTGGATCGGATTGAAGCCCTTTTTAAACTTTTTTAAGTACGCTTAGCACTTTATTTTTTGGATACTGAATGATACGGAGTCTCAAATGAGCCTTTCAATCGACGGAATGACTAATTCCAATTTCTAGTGATCAAATCTATACCTGTATTCACAGTTCTTTATATTGACACTGCGATCACCTACTCTGGAATCAACTTACTCGCTGTCTGTACATATTATAAAATGTCTGAATATAAATACCATTAAATGAATTTACTCAAAAAGTTTTATATTCAAGGTTGTCATTCAGTCAACTGAAAGGCTCATATATACGCTCGGCTAATTAACGCTCATTTGGATAAATTCTACTCGAGCTTGGGTACAGACTTGGGAAGGGAAATGGGGGACGATTGCCTCAACTCCTTCAATAAAAATAGAGAGTGGGCGAGAATATCGTTTTCCCTCCTCCCATATTTCGAAGAAAAAAATAAAATAAAAATTTATAAGAATTAATTTATATGAATTGATAAAACATGTAAACGAAAATTAATTTAGAAAAAAACGAAAAACGGATTAGATAGCTAAACTAAGGGCTAGAAGTAGATACGTAAGCATTTTACCAGGCCCTATATCCCTATTATTTAAATTTTAATTTATATTCAAAGATAATTACATGTAGCAACATATCCTAGAATTTTATAATTCATTCATGAGCACTCTTCCATTATTACTTATTTCCATTAATTATTACCGTTATTTCCCGCGGCAAATTTGAAGCATCTGATAATTTAGAGTTTATCTCACTGCCTCAAGACTTTAAATAAAAATATAAATATGTAATGTGTTCAATAACTTTGTTAACATATTTTCAATTATACCCATAACCCTATTGCAAGTATAATATATAGACATATAAGTTGTTTTTAAATTTATTTATTTAGAAATATAATAGTCCGTCAGGTGGACAATAGGTACCGTGATATATGGTCACATTCACACCATACATACAGAAAATATAAAATTAACAAAAGTAAAATAATAATCAAAAACTATGTACGATAAAAAAATAAAATAACCTAAAGATAAGTAAATTATAAAACATAAAAACACAGCCATACCTATATACAATATATACAATTAGGTAGGGAACCCCATGCCAGGCTTTTCCCTCCAACTATAAAAGGAAAAGCAGGACTCCAAGAGATCTCTGCGCTACTATTTCAACATCGTCACTGGTGCTAAAGGTAGTGGAGTTTGAGCGAGAGCACTTTAGCCACATGTCTTGAGTGGAGAATCTGGCCATTGCCAAAACTCCAAGATATATACTACAAAAGATCTCTGGGTCACTGCCGTTTTAACCTTCGAGGAGGATTGTTGGAATGAGTGGAACTAGATAGGGATTGTGCTAGAGGATTTGGATGATTTATAAGGTTCTGAAGGAATTCGGAAAAAGTTTTAGGGGTAAGGTCGAGGACAAACGCGATATTAAGGCCATGATGTAGGGTTTTGTTGGTTACATAGAACGGAGCATCGACTATTGTTCGGAGGACTTTGGACTGAAAAGATTGGATGCGTTTGATGTTAGAAAATTTTACTGTCCCTTAAAGTTCGAGTCCGTAGGTCCAAATAGGTTTCAGGATTGTCTTGTAAATCGGTAATTTGTTGTCAATTGAAAGTTGAGATTTTCTGGTCAGTAGTCTGTTTAATTAGCCGTATCGTCGGTTAAGTTCTTGTCTTTTAAGTCTAGTAAAAACATATAAGTAAATCTATATTTATATATAGTATCATATTGTCCGTTTTACAATAATTATACTGATTATATTAATTTCCACTCATAATTATTATACATAATATAAACTTCTAATGCTTATTTTTGGTGAATGATTATCATTATTATAATAATTTTCTATTTTTTTTTTTTTATTCATTGATAGTTACAACTGTATTATAAAAAAAAAAAACACAACTAGTAAATGTGCACACAGTAATAATACAATCACATGGAAAACGGTTGTTGAGAAACTACCTATTGCTAGCATTCTAATAATATATTTACATAAGTAGATCACGAGGCCATCTTCTTTTGAGACGCCTCGGAGGGTTATCAGGGATCGAGGAGGAAACAAGGTGTGAAACGAGAGGGTTCGAATGGTTCTGGAGTTTGTTATGGAAGGATAGGTATCTGGATTGGGCCAAATCGGAAACATATGGAACATTAAGGTCTTTATGGATGATTTTATTTGTGACAAAGTAAGGAGCGACGAGGATTTTGCGAAAATTTTTGGATTGTAAGGATCGTAAGGATACGAGAGGAATTCGATGGTTTAGTGGAGCCCCAATAATAATATAATATGAGATTATAATATCGGGATAATAGCGAACAATTTTAGAATCCCCATCATAATTAATAATTTTACTGTGCAAACGCCTTCTGAATAATGTACTTTCTCAGTACCGTGAGCCGAGAGATTAGATACATGCATTTTGATTTTGCAATTTATAATTTTGACTTTTCATCTTTCATCATTAATTCATTTTCCTCACATTTTGCTCATAGGTCTAACAAAATAAATACTTTTAATTTATATATTTTTCTTTATTTGAACGTTTCGAGGACACTCTGTCTCCTCTCCAGCGCATAGAATTACGTAAACAATACATTATAAGTACTATCCTTAATCAGTTATTTATATTTCTTTAAAATTAATAAATTTAAAAAAGCTTATTTAAAACAATACAAAAAAAAATTTACTTTTATAATTTCTCAATATCATTACTCCTCTACCAAGTTTGGTCAATGATTTTACATTAATTCTAATAAACGATCTATGTACATTCAGGCTTAGTTAGGGCTAGGCTTAGTTAGTAAATTTCTAAAAAAAAGGATAAATTAAGGAAAAAATTTGTTTGTTTTTTTTATAAAATTTGATGTAACATTTTTAAATATATCAGTGCTCAAACAAGTAAAAACATATTGAATGAAGTATACTCCTTCATCACTAGCACTCTTATTGGACTAAAAAAAAAACAACAACATCGCGGCGCTTAATAATTAAATAAATAATTAAAGTATACAATTGTAGAAGAAAATGGTTAGTAATGAAAAACTCATAAATTTCATGGAATAGACGAGTGAGAAAACATATTTTAATCAATTGATATGGTTTAATATGGTTTTAAATAATATGTCGCACCGTCTATAATTTTTATTTTAACTTAAAGAAAATAACGATTTCTATCCCGAGCAGGGTGGTAAATGAATGTTGTGTGATTCGCGCACCTCAACAGATTTTTTATTTATTGAGTCCGTTTAGCTAACCAATTTCTAACACTGTTAATATTAGTTACTATTAAATTATATTATACTTCAAGAGATACACCTTGATCAGCTTAATTCATGTTGGTAAATAAAGTTTAGAATCCAACAATTTTGACAAGAACATGCTAATTACCCTAAGGATAACCATCTTGCTCAAGTCGGTATTACATAGGAGCGTTGAACCCGATTAAACAATTTCAATTAGGCTCATTAATTAATGTAATATTATAATTGGATAAATGTGTGCACTAGTTCTAATACAGTCGCTCCACTAGCTTCTTTTGTGTACTTACACAATCCCTCCTCATTAATCCTATTCTCAGATAAATAAGATCCAGCTAGTTGTTTTATCCTTTCACCTCATTTAGGAGAAGCCATAATTATTTCAACCTCAATAGTTTATTTTGATAGCTAAAGTTTTCTGATGGAAATTATAAATTACTTTTTATTTATTTTAATTAGTTATTTTCTTCAAATAAATTATGCAATGAATTTTTTCAAATAATTACTATCTAAATTAAGCGTGAAAATACAGGATCTATCTTGTTTTTAATTATTATTTTTACTATAGAATAGAATAGAAAATTAAACTTTATTCTGGGACTAAGTCCCTTTAGAATAACAATGATGAGTTAATACAAAGTAAAGTACAAATCTGGCCAAAAACTAACTTATAAAATTTTTAATATTATATACATTATTTAAGAAGTATGTAACCAGTAAAAAATAAAAAATAAAATATATATACAATTGAACATAAAATCTTCTCAAAATTACTTAATTGTGATGAAAAAAAAAAAGAAGAGAAATTACATATTTATATATACATAACTACACAATTTGTAAACAATAGGCTATCTAATAGAAAACTAACTTAATACAAAATATAATAATGTCTACAGTGGTTTATATAATAATATGCAGACACTAAGATAAAATAAAATCTTAGGATACTTGTGGTGTAATAGAAAAAAAAAAAAATAAATTAAAGGAACTATTTATACGTACATTCTCATATTGGCACACATAAAGACAAAAATATAAAATATAATCATATATACCCGAAAGATAAAGCACAACCCGAGGAGAAGAGAAAAATATATAAATAGTAAAAATAATAGTCTCAAACTAGGTGACAAAAATCATTGTTGTTTTATGTTAAAACTTAGACAGTAGTCACCACTATTTACTTCACACAAATTCAGTTCGTAAAATGAAATTTATGGTGGTAAATCTTCTGTTTGGGATGTAAGGAGATATTGGTATAGTAATAGATTGTTTTGATTGTTCTGTAGCAAACAAATAATTATTTATTTATATTTTTAAACGCGTTTAATAGAGTCTGGCATCCGAGGCTGTTGTTCAACCACCATGAATTCCTACCACCTAATGAATTCCTCATTATTCGTTCCTATCTTACTAATTATATACTTTAAAGCAAATCACAACAATGATTACTCATACCTTTTCTCCCAGTCTGCTGATGTTCCTCAAGGTAGTATCCTAGGTCCTATCCTTTACAAAGTTTATACAGCTGACATCCGAATATAGTCATCACAAATGACCCATGTGTCCTATCAGTTAATAACGAGACAACAATTGCACCCCAAACTATTCAATCAGACATCACAAGTCTTGAAGAATTATGACAAAAATGAAGGATTAAAATAAATTCCAATAAATCCCACCAAATTACTTAATATATACATTGCAATGTTATAATACGTAAACCTATGACTTCCTGTCTTACAGTATCCTTTAACAACACCTAACATATTCCTGTTGAATAAATCTGATACCTAAGGCTCCACCTGAGCAACCGTCTAACTTGAAACCCTCATACCAGACTGAAAAGACAAGAAACCGCTCGACGTTTTCGATTACTTCAGCACTTACTAGACATACGCTCTAAGCATCCAATTAACTACAAAAGACTCATATATATGACTATAATAAGGCCTATTTGGAAATATGGAGTGGAGCTTTGGAGCTCCACTAAGCCATCAAATTCCTCTAGTGTCCAATTCTTACAATCCAAAATCCTCAATGTTCCCTACTGTGTCACAAATAAAATCATCCATAACGAGCTTAATGTACAGTATATTTCCGATTTAGCTCAATCCAGGTACCTATTCTTCTACAATAAACTGTTGTATTTGGTAACTAATGCAGTTGTAAATTTCAATAAATATATTAATGAAAAAAAAATTAAATAATGCTAGCAACCCTTCTAAATCCTTATATTTATGAACCCAACTTTCATTACATGGATAAAGCCAATATTAATTATAAATAACTTGCGAACAAGTCTCATCGATTGTAATGACGGTCAGTCATTGGGGTAGATAATTAACTCCTCGCTACAAAGATTATTAACGTTGAAGTCATTGTCACATTCCCAATGTTGAACACTCACAGAGTAGAGTCCATTTGGGAATATCGAAATCTCATTGAATAATCCTGTTGGAATTTAGATAATCACAATTACATTAATAAATTTTAATTACAAATAAGGATGGTTAAGAATATATCAATGTTTTACATTAAAATTTTTTTTTTTACATCAATATTTTGCTTCTTCAGAGTGAATTCAAATCAAATAGTTATTTTTTCATTAAAAGCCTCTGTTTTGTGTGGGTGTGGGTTTACAACTTCACGAGTTGTAATGAGTCAAATATTTTTTTATTTTTAATTTTATCTTTTATATACTCAATAGAATATAGAAATACATCAGACTACAGAAAAAAAATCTCCCAAAATTTAATTTATTTTTTTAAGTAATCGGTAAAATATAAATACATTTTTTGTAACTTGACTATCCCTCCTACTTTATTTATTTATTCTGTTCATTATTCCTAGAATTGGTGTCTTGAGGTTTTATTTGTTATATAAATTATGTCATTATTCACCAAAAATTTATTTATTAGCTATTTTATTACGTTCTTACCATCAGGGCCATTTTCAAGTCAAAATATTTTTTCAAGTGGAAAATTGTTTAATGTCATTGTTAGTTTACACTTACATTTACAAACAATTTTTTTAATATAATTAACTAATCTAACGATCTATGTCATACAATTTCAATATACATAGATTTGTATACTTTTTTAAAAATCTTTGACGTAACTTTACTCATTATATACAGTTGATTATTGATTTTTTTTTTTTTTGTCCTTCCCTACCTCGCCTTTTAGGATATACGGGGGGATTTTCTCGGCCCGGGGGGTGAGGGCGGGGAATTTAAAATCCCCTCCGGCACCGGGACGCGAACTCGTACTTTTTTAAATCTTCTCAAATCTGTAATCCGGTTGCCAGGCTACTCGCGGTGGTGTGCACAAGCTTTGACCCATTCGGCCATCCCGCCCATTAAATATCCATTATTAAGTGTCCTATTATTTTTTTCAGATAAAATTAAGTTGTCCAGATATTTAAGAGTTTCCCCTACGTTTCCCCTTCTGGAGGAACTGACTTATATCGTCTGGTGGAGATAGTCAAGGGGAGCGGAGTTTTCTTCTATTGTTTTGCAATGGTGATTTTTTAATCTAATTTATGATTTTTATATTGCTTTTAAATGTTTGTATTTTTTTTTTTTTTTTTTGTAAATGTGAATGTAAACTAACAATAACATTAAAAATGTTTCCAGACTTGAAAATGGCCCTAGTGATGGTCGAAACGTTGTCGTAATAAAATAGCTAATAAATAAAACGTTTGTGAATAATGGCCTAATTTATATAACAAATAAAATTTATTTATTTATTTTTTCAAGAGGAAAAATTATTTTAAAATTGAAAACATTAGAGCTAATTTGCCTAAGTCACATTTTTTACACAATACCCTGTAGTACTTAAACAAAGTATTGTATGAAAATGCGACACAGTCGACAAATCAGTCGAAATTTTTTAAATTTTGAAATATTTATTTTTTCCCTCTTGGCTCAAAATTCGTTGAATGAAAAAATAAAGTAAGACAGATGTATTAAGAGTGAAGTTTTATTATTACGAATAAAATAAGTCTTAGCCAATTATAATGAAACATATAATTGTTTTATTTAATTAAATAAATAGCAGCAAGAGTGAAATATCGTCAGTTTAGAGCAAAAAGCCATTAAATGACATTTCACAGCCTAAAATCATTTTTAAATTTGATGAACTTTTCCTTCGTTAAACATTAAAAGTTTGCGTTTGTTGTAACTGTACTGAATATATAAAATGGTTTGTGTCGCTGTATGACACGGTAGGACACTTATTCTGTTTTTTATTATCAATAATTAAGGTGGAAATTCACAATAATGTTCTTAAAAGTACAGCTGCATCGAAAACTTACAAGTAGAGATTACAGTCAAAGGATTACTGATTTCAACCATTTTTTTTTTCGATGATACTAAATCGGAAATTATTGGTCACATATAACCGAGGAAAAAAATATACATATAAAAAATCAGTGTATTTTTTAAATTTAATTTAATTTTTTTTAGAGCAGAATCAGAAAAAATATATAAGAAAAAATTGGCTATTGTATGAAATGAGTTACATTGTATCATGAATAAAAAAAAAAAAGTGGTTCCAGTAAATCATTGTTATGAAAAAAGCAAGTTAGATTCGTTTTTAGTGTTCTTTGAAACTCTTAAATCCGAATTTTTATAAAAATCGAAAATTGCAAAATTTAATACTTGATTATCACAAAGAATTTTTTTCCGCCCGATAACTTAAGTATTCATAACTTCTCAGGATCTTCTTCAAATTCAATGTAAGTACAACTGTCGGAAAGTTGAATTACTGCTCGTCCAACCCACATTGATAACTTTTAAATTCCATTCATTTTGAAACAAGAAAAACTTCTTTATCATTATTATATCTATGGTTCTAATTTGTTTACGGAGGCCGGTTTTGTAACATTTTCTGTAACAAATAGAGCCCTAAGTTCCTAATAATTTTGTGTGAATCGATGAAGCCGTTTTAAATATACTATCATTTTTGTGGTTGTCGAGAAAATTTCGAAGGACCCATAAATTTTGTCGCAGAAAACATTTTTCTTCGATTGCTATCAAAATTCGTATTTAAGTTATTTTTGAGGTGCGGAAAACGAATATTAACTTTGTTTCTTCCAGATCGGCTTTGACGCAATCTTCCCACCTTAGCTTCGGTCTACCCATCGGACGTTTACCGTTCGGCACAGCAAATATTAACCTTTTAGGAAGTATTTCGTTACTAAGCCCAATTGATTCGCCGCGATGTAATCACCTCAATTATATTAACCGGACACAGTTCACGCAATTCTGCGTTGTGTCTGAACTCTCCGGTTAACTTATCCTTCTAAGATCCGAATATTCTACGCAATATTTTATTTACAAAAACCTTAAGACGTTGCTCATCCCTTAAAGTAAGCGGCCACGTTTAGCATCCATAAAGAACCCTAGGTAAAATAATGGTTATATAGTTTATATTTTTAAAGTTCTTGAAAAAAAGTTATACTTAAAAACATAATTCAGACTATTAGGATCACTTAAAACCCAACCCAAAATTAACAATGTACATGATTTAAGTTTTAATGATTCTTAATAATTCAGATCAACTTTTCAGTTATAATATTAATTGTACGGATTTAGTTTTGATATTAAATAAAATGCCCGAATTTAGCCGGTAGATTTGAAAGCTATAAATAAATAAAAAGTTGGACGTGAGAGAGAGGGGGCACATTTAGGACGAAGTGAATCGATAGTATCCCCATCACATATCAGGCAAGGGGGCCGGATATTGCAGTCTGTGGTCGTCTTATAGGAGAGTATATACCGCGTTCCGATCCTCTAACGGATAAATCGATAAACGATATTGACAGTAATCGATTTTTAGAATAGCTTCTGCTAATTTCATTGGTTTATATAATGGACTTTCAAAGGAAACTGTTTGACCTCTAAATTAGCACAGAAAGTAAGTGAAAATTAATGCATGCTGACAACAGTCTCTTGTAAAAGTAATCAAAATGGCCATGGGAGAGGAAATGTTTCAGAGCTAATACAAAATAAGTAATAAACGGTCTATTGCATCATTTATAAAACAGAAAAATCACTTGAAATGACAATAATAATAAAATAATAATAATACTATAATCTATATTAGGTTCCTGTAATTAATATGTCATTTTATTATATTATAAATTCTTTCATTACATGTTACAATAATAATATATAAGAATATAAAGCCTCATTCACCTTTAAGTAAAAACTAAGACAAAAAAAACACTATTTTAACAAAAAAAATAATTGTTGTTTTTGTACATAGTTTTATCTGTATTGTATATAGCTTGTTCGCAAAAGATTTTCTTTACTTTTTAGTTCGTTTTATCAATTTTATTTATTGTTTCAAACTTTTAGGCCAGTAGTATTCTATTCTTTTCGTACAAAAGAATAGAATACTACTGGCCTTTGCTATTCTAAAGGGAATTAGTTCCAGAATAAAGTTTTTTTTCTAACTATCTATCTATCTAAATATTGGGGTGTCTATGAAAATAAATTTGCGCAGGGTAAGTGGAAGTGGGGAAACTCAAATTTATGAGATGAGACCATCAAAGTAGCTCCCCTCATGATCCCTAAAATTTTCATCAAAATCCTAAAATGGTAGTAGGTGATGAATCCATCGCAACAGATTTTAATACAGAAAGAAGCCGTAGTGGGCGAGCGAACCTAACGCGTGTGCACAACATTTCGCGTTACTCGGCAACCTGATAACCGAAGTTAGATCGGGAAATATAATTACCCGGAGGAGTTCATATCCCAGTGCCAGATGGGACTTTTGATTCGTCATAATTCCCCCACCCTCTCCTTCACCCCGGGAGAAAAACCGTGTAGTCTAAAAAGGCAAGGAAGGGGAGAACAAAACAGAAAATTATTGTAATACAGAGGTGAGCGTAGTGGTCGACCTGATATGAGATAATTGGATAAAAACAATTAGAGTTTCGCCTCATGATGCCGGGAGGGCTTTTAACTCTGGCATTAATCTCCCCCTCCCCTGGCTCGAAAAAAAAACTGTATTGCCTAAATAGTGGGAAAGGGAGAAAAAAAATTAATACAGAGTTGAAATTAACGCATGTGGGTAATGCGTAAAGTGCAAATTACGGGTTGTTCGGTAATGAAATAAACAGAAGATAACGATTTCTAATCCTGATGCTGAGGGGACTTTTAAAGCACGGTACCCACTTCTGCGCAGTGCCGGTTTCCTCGGCCCCAATTAAAAAGTGAAAATGACTAAATAGATAACGAGTACGCGGGCTAGGCCACTCCGCGCTTTTCGCGTCGAATAGCTTGTTGCTGTCTATTAAGTCATATTTACATTTTTAATTTTTTTTTTTTAATTTCTGATTTTTAGACGGACCGGAGTGGACAAACTTGCCACGTGCTAAATCTAGCATAAATTCCTCGTACCCAGCCCTGGCCTGAGCATCACACTCCAAAGGAAGATTAAAAAAAGATGAAACATTTTTTAACCTCTCACATGGATAGTGAGGCTTTGTATATTCGGTAGTGGAGAGGTAACATTTTATTTGTAAAATAAAATATAAAATAATAGTCTGAACTATTAAAAGAAATATGTGAAAAAGTTGGCGTAAGCCACAAGTATGTCAAGCAAAAAATAAACAAATAAGTATGGCAGGCTTATGAAGCACTATTAAAAATTTCGGCCCTCTTTTTCGCTCAAAAACATCTCCATCATCTAGAAAAATATTCGCAATAAAAACACACTTAAATATTTGAATCTCAGTAGCCGAGATTTACCATTTTAAATAAGAATGTTCCCATGACCTTCCATCTGTTGGGCTGTCAAACCTCAAAATACGTTTAGCGGCTTGGTGGTTTGTGGTCTGGAGAAACTAAAGATATGCCGTCCGGCATACAGAAGGATTATAAATATAAAAATCTAGTGCGGTGAGCGCATCATTAAACTTTCACTTATTATCAACATAAACATCAAATTTCTGCTAGAATGAGTCTAGTTAAACGGCATTTCACGAATGGGAATCAGTGGATATTTTGAGGAAACTCAAATCCAAGCTAGTTTTCCTATTGAATAAATATATGTTATTATTTGTCAAAGATTTTGTCATTTTATTTCGCATTTTGTTTAACCCAAAAATATTGATATTATATCAATAGATTGGTCAAAAATATCTGAACCACGTTTTAGGAATTGATTTCCATCTGCCAACTTTCATTCAATCAATAACAGATCAAGGGTTTAGTTATGGAGGCTTTTAAATATATATATATATATATATATATATATATATATACATACATGATAATCACTTGGTACTAACCATCTATATGAAATGGTATTTAAATTATTCTTAAAGTCCTATTAAAAATGTAATTACAGAAGCAATAATACTTTTAGAGATCTTTTTTTATAGGACATGATTTTACTAAGTGGCTGCAAACGTATTATAATTTTAAAAAATAGAATATATTGTTATTGCATAAATATTTAGCTTACATCACTCATAGTAAAAAATATCAACCAAAAAATTATAATTATTCCATTTTGGGTGGAAGTTTCAGCCTGAAAATCTCCCACCTTTGTAGATCCGTCAGAGCACTCAAACAATATTTAATTATTTAGATTATCGCAGGTAACATCATTAAAGGTACTAAAGATATTACCATACATATTGATGGTTTATTGCAAAATGTCATTGAGTAACATTTCATATACTTTAATCACTAAATACTTTGATGGATTTCCCCTTTGTGAAATAAGGATATTGTGCACTTCGTGTAACTATATTTAGTATACAAAAGGATGTTGTCATTTTGATGCACCCTTTGTGAATAAATAATAGTTCTAGGTTTAAAGTCCTTTTTATCAAATAATTAACTTTTAATTACCTACAACTAAAAGCTTATTATCCATTTGCTTCCTTGAATCGTAAGATGATTTGATTACGAAATCGAGAAAAAAAATGTGGCCTACAAAAATTTTGGCGTGACCTACATCCCCAAGGTAATATAATGAGGTTATACAAGCTAAAAGGTTCAATATTTTTGTAGGCCTCGATTTCGAAAGCTTGTTTTTAGTACTTCGTTAAAGTAATTAATTTTTTAGAAAACCCTTATTTCTGAGAAATTTTGGACGAATGTTAATAATTTGTTAAAAAGTGGTGTTTACCGCGGACTATAAGGTCGAAATTCACAAAAATGTACTTAAAAGTGTAACTTCGTTAAATATTTACTTAGTCAATTTTAGCAATAACTCAACGATATGTTCTGCAAATCCGTAAAAACTGCTTCAATTATTTTCACCGTCATGAAGCTCTCTACGACTTTCTCACTAAAGTACAATAAAGTAGTTTTTAAACAACCTCAGAACGATAAGTCGATGCATTATTTATATTTTTGGTTTGTCGACTTAAAAAATTATTGTTAAAATTTCCATTTAGTTTATAAATTTAATTTAGTTTCCACGGAAAAATTTAATTTCTGTTATATGATATTAATATTCCAAAATCATAAGTATTTTTTTTTTTAATAAAAAGGAAAAAAATCCGGTGTCCGAGGTAGTGTTCATAAAAATACTAAAATAATAAACAACTATTTTATTTAATCCAGTATGGAATTTCGGTTGAATGTGATCACTTTCTTATATGTAAAATCTTTAGCTTTCTAACAATATCTTATAATCTTTAGATATAAATCGGTAGTTTTTTGCAGTGTAGATCCCTTTTCCGGCTATCAGGAGTGATGGATTTTGATGAATGAGATATTAGACGAAAGAGAATTTCATGAAGAAGTGTCGAATTATCGTCATATCATACCGGAATTTTAGAAAAAAAAAGTTATGAAGGAAAATAAACTGTATTTGCGAATGGCACTAATTACAGAAACTTGACTAACCACTAAACAGTTCCTATAATTCACCGCTTTCGTTATCAAAACCTTCTCCTTTCCGTTCACTCTTGCATCAGAGTACTGCCCTCCTAACCGATCCATATCCCCAATGCCCAGTTCAGTTCTCTCCTCGACTCCTTAGGACATCACTTCATCGGGGATGCAGACTTAAATGCCAAGCACCAACAGTGGGGTTCGAGAACCACGAAACCAAGAATTCTTGTGGCCGAACATTGCTGTGTGCACTCAATCTCCAATATTTTCGCATCCTTTTTCCCAATTCTCCCACGTACTGGCCCACAGATCCTAACCGTAATCCTGATATCCTTGATTTCTTCATCCACAGTGGCTGAGATCCCCTCTATTGTTCCATTACACACCTAAACGAACTTCCCTCTGACCATAGTCCACTAATCCTTAATGTTTCTCTAGAACCCGTTCCCAAACCTACTCCACCGTCAGTCATTAGAGGCCCCGTTAACTGGAACCTTTTCCGCCAAATCCTTTCCGACAAAATCGACATCAACATATCCCTGAAAACTTTCGATGATCTTGACTATGCCGTTAATTCCTTTAACACTTCAATTCAACAAGCTGCTTGGACTGCCTCCTCCTTAAGAAAATCTCCAGGAATTCATGAGAATAAGAATTTGCCACATCACCTTCTTGACCTTGACGCCATGAAACGGCGCACCAGATCATTGTGGCAACGTACCAGACATCCCGCTGATCGCGGCTGCTATAGTTATTATTGCAAAAAACAGAAGCCAGAATTAGCCTCTTATAGATCCGCATCCTTTAACTCCTACCTATCCTCTTTTGGGAAATTACTAAAAAAATACTAAAACCTCACCAGATTTCCCAATCTCTCCGCCGTGATGACGGGTCCTGGGCATCATCAGACGAAGATAAAGCCGAGGGGTTCGCCAGCCAGCTCTGTAATAAAATAATAACAGAGGAATTCCTAACATCACCTATTCCAATTTCTCTGCCTCATAAAGGAGTTCATCCTTCCGAAATAAAATTTTATTTACAAAAACTAATCCTTACTTAGTAAATCTCCTGGATATGATCTCCTTACCCCTCAGATCCTTCGACAGCTTCCATCCAGAGCAGTCATATTCCTCATATATATCTACAATTGCATCCTACGAACCACCCACTTTCCTCTGTTATGGAAACATTCCACTGTTATCCTTTTCCCAAAACCAAACAAACTTCCCAACAGCTTGACATCCTATAGACCCATTATCCTACTCCCAATACTTTTAAAAATCTTACCTGTTATAGAATCCCAAAATCTCCTTTTCCATCAGTTTGGTTTCTGCTCTAAACAAAGACTCCTAGCTATTCAAGATAATTAAATTTTAAGTCGGCGTAAAGTTGGCAAAATAGTTTTGAGAAAACTGTGATTGAATTTACTAAGGTCAATGATAGAAAGGACTTGCAGGAAGAAAATCTTTATCATATTTTTCTTTTTTCCTAATTATGAAATTCTTCCAAAGTTTATATTTACACATTTTTTATTATTAAATACTACGAGAAACTGTTAACTATTTCAAGTACACTATATTTAAGGAAGTCAGACTATTTGAAGGATAAGACCTACCTGATATTAAAAATTCTGATATAAGGGACATGAACGATTCAAGAATTAATAGGGGACAAAGATTTCCAGAAAATAAGTGCGTGTTGATATTATGGTGTAGATAGGATTTACAATCCACAATGTGGTTGAAAAAGATATAATATTAAATGAATATAAGCAGGAAATAGTCATAATAAATTGAATATTTTTCAACTTAAAATATTTTAATATTTAATATGTAACGCCAAGGGTCTTGGAGAAACCAGGTTAGAAGTGGAAGCCCTAGGAGGGCTGAAACAGTTTTTAACCTCAATACCTTCTCACCCCGGTTTAAAAATGTTAGTAGCCTAGTCCTATTTTCCGGCCCTAGTCGGAGCACAAATTGTTCAGTAAGCTGTAAATACTGTTGATTTCCTAACTAGTATTTATTTTTATTAAAAAAATATTGCCAAATTTTTTAAATAATAATAAAACGGTTGGTAGGGCGATTTATTCACCGAAAGTTGTTGAAGGATATGTGCAAGAAATGACTGTTACTTTCAACTAATTACGCTCAACAGTATATGCAGCAAAATTACGCAGAGGAAGAGAGGGCTCCCAATTTATTGCATTTTTGTAATAATGCCAAAGTCCTAAAAAGCAAATAAAATAAGCTACAAAATCGGTCCACCAGTTTGGTAGATAATCAAGGCAGACACAGACAGACTAAATACACAATGGCTGAAAATAAACTTTTTAGATTTACAGGCTCTGAAACGTGAAGATCTGTTGCAAATTGTACATCGAAGTTCTGACTTGATTATAATTATTCCCATTTTTGTATTTTAAAGTCTAACATAAACGAAAATATTCATAAATGACATGTTTACTTAGAATTTTACACCATATATTTCCGACTTTTAATACAAAAATTCTTCACTGTCCAGCCACTTGAAGGAGTGGATCAAACAACCGACCTATAAATCAGTGAATGCCAAGGTTGTATGGCGTAGTACCTATTCTCATCACTTCGAACAATCCTCAAGACATCAAGTGCAAATACGCATAACAGAAAAAGAACAAAGTTATAATACAATGGTTTTAAAAGCAGTGTCGGTATCAAAAGTTTTAAAACTAAAATATGTATCCGAATTCGCGCAAATTTGCATATCGAAACTAATTTTATAAAACTTTGAATCGGCGGCCATTGAAAATTCCAGAAATAGATTTATCATCATCTTTGTAAGTTGGCTTTATTCATAACGTTCTGAACATAGCTCATCATAAATTCAGTCTTAATTATAAGCAAAAAAAAAAATTGATGATTAGCTTTTGTGAGTGTGTATATATATATATATATATATATATATATATAGTATATATCATGTCCTTATGAATTGACTATCATTTAAACGCTACAAGACATAATAACACCATATCTAAAGGTGCTTTGATAATATTCGCAGATGTTACTTAAATCCTTTAGTTTGACGTCATTCTTCAAGATTTGTGATAAAAGCTGTCTTTAGCCAAGTTAGAGCTCTCCATATCGTTGAATTTATTTTCTCAATATATTGCATTATGCATAGAAATAAAGAATATCGCACTAATCACAAGTTAAAATAAAATTATATAGAACAAAATAATCTTTATCAAGGAAATAATGATAAGTGAATTAACTATTTCATTAATGCTTCAATGAGAATATTTTATAATTCCTCTCTGAATTAAATTTAGCCGAATGGCGGGTGTATGATAAAAGAGTTGAGACTCTAAACGGTCAACTCAGTTCACACACAAATTCCCAACCCTCAGACCTAATCAAGAGGGGGTTTGGAGTGCGGAAAACCTCCCAACGAGTGAGGGAAAAAGTTGCGCACTTCAAAAGCTATACTCTAACACCAACTTAATTTACAAAATATCAAACCCCTAATTTTATCAAGAGAACACTGACATACTGCATAAACTGATGCGCGTTCTTCACCGACAAGTCGAAATATTGACATTTAAACAAACTTTTGCAGTATTATTCTGCCTATAAAACAACCTTTGATACCAAATTTCAACTGGATTCATCCAAAAGTAGGCGCTGTTGGTGACGAATCGTAGTGGGGGAGGTAAAGAAAATATAAAGGAAGGTATGTATCAGACATATGCGAGAATCGTATTCTAGAGATTCTAAAAAAATCTTAGGTTCAGTCCGGACCAACACGAAGGTAATTGGACCGGGATCATGCTTAACCCTATGGATTTTTTAATTAATTAATTAAATGTACCCACTTTATAGAGGCTGGGTGTGCCCTATGTGGACTTGTAATCCCAAGGTCGACCAAGAGGTGATGTAACAGAATAAATAATTACCTGCCGAAACCAGACTAGAACCCGAGACATTGAGCATAGGAAGTAAGTGCCTTGCGCGATGACCAACACCGATCTAGGGGATCTTAAACGGATATTAAATGCACCCCCTTTCTTATCTCAACCCTCCTATGACCTTAAATATAATGCATTTAACGATTTATTTATTTTCACATCGTATATACCCGAGCAGGTCATTAAATATAATTAAAAAAAAAAAAATATAACTGAGAAAATGTTAAACAATTACAAATGTTAAACAACATGTTAACAATCTTGATTTTTGATTAGGAAATTCGTCAATTACCTTTTCACAGAGAATAATTTTTTATGGATGTCATTTGTAATCTTCCCAATCTATCTTGAAACATGATAATTCTTCGTACTCGTTTTAATTTGAGAAGAATTCTAATAGCTTCATTTTAAGCAGGGGTACCCAAGACGGAAATACATGGCACACTTTGATTAGATTTTGAATATTTGCGGGCACATTTCGAAATGGTGCTGAATTTTCAATTAGGATTTTGCTTATAATATGCTAGCTTTTCATCCAAAAGGTTAAACCTCATCGCTCGAGACTGGTAGAAAATGTTCACCTATTGTTATGCCTTATAATAGATACTCACAATACCAGCTAACACTCACGCACACCCAACTGTGATATTTTGGATTGATTCAAGAGCCATTGAGCAGAGTCGACAATAATCAGAAATCGTTCCATCTTTATGAAGGTGTCTTCTGTATGATATTATAGAAATAACTTTATCATGAACGGGAAATACAAATAGTCCATCCAGTACCGACTCCTTTCCATCAAATTATTAACTTCCCCCTAAAACTGCGTGAATGGCCTAATCTTAGCGTCACCTATACAATTTTTATCTACGAAAATTTTCAGAAATGTGGCGATTTATTATTAAATTGATTGATTTAATTAAGATAATAAAAACGCATACATCCTCATTCGCTTTATTTTTTTTCATAAAAAAAAGAAGAAAAAAAAGGTGGCTTACAAAAATATTGAGCCGTTTAGTCTCGTTATCTTGAAATGTTGGAGGTGGACATCACGCCAAACTGCCCAATATTTTTATAGACCTTCTTTTTTCTCAATTTTGAGAGGAAATTATGTTACTATGTGCAAAGTAAACGGGTATTCATGAGTTTCCTGCACCTAATTAAATAGACAAAGTTTGCAAATGACTAAAAGCAATAAGTCTCAGAAAATGACCTTACAGCCATTTACCATTCAACTAATCTTTCTTATACTCCCTCCTCCATAAGGAATAAAGGTTATGGATATGGCATCACAAGATCTGTCATTGTAACAATAAAAATAAATGGATTTATTGTTTGTACATGAGTTTTGGGGCTCCATTAAACCATCGAATTCCTATCGTATACAATCCTTACAACCCAAAATCCATCGGAAAATCCTTAATGCCCCATATTTTGTTAGAAATAAAACCATTCATAAAGACCTTCCATGTTTCATATGTCGCTGATTTAACCCAAGCAAGATATCTATCATTTCATGATAAACTCCAGGCACATACGAATCCAATTGTTTCCGGCCTTGCTTCTTCCTCGATTCCTGATAATTCCTCCTAGGCGTCTAAAAAGAATATGTCCACGTGATCTTCTTATCTAGAATTATTTAGTGAGTGCTACCGCTGGGTACTATTTCTTCAAGGCTGTTCATGTCATTATTTATAATTTGTGCATATTTACTGGTTGTACTTGTATACAGTTGTGAATTTTATTAAATAAACCAAAAAAATGTTTGTATAACAATTTTGTATTAAACAATCGTTTAGAGTACAGGTAATAATAGTAATTTTCATGACAGATAGATGCGCCGACGAAACTGCAGGAGCTTGCCGCGGACGTTATGTGCATTAGTATGTGACCCGGAGTAGGAGAGATCGGCAGGACTACCAAGGAGGCGGAGGTGTTTACCAGCATAGAAATTGATAGCCATGCCATCTAGCACCCGAGGATCTGCCTCCTCCCTTCTCTCCCAGGAGCTTTAAATCCGAACAGATGGTAATAATATTTCTGATCCTCTACTCCTTAGTATGTATGAGGAGAAGAGTGGGGGAGGGAGGGGGTTCTTGTAATGGTGATTGATATCGTGCCGAGGCCTGACAGCGGCCCTCCACTGAGTCAGCCCTATACGATCGTCCCCATTCATCAAATAAATTACTCAATAGGACCTTTACCAGGTTTTGCTAAATCCAAACATGTCAACATTCTTCAATATATCTCAATGTATATGAATGAGTGGAAGAAAAATGATGATGTTCAGAAAATAGATCAGTACCAAGGTACGTTTCTCGGAAGTGTTTAAGCGAGATTATTTATTTATTTATTTTTGGGGAAAACCCTAATATAAATAGAGTTGTTCATAAGTTAAAAAATCTGGTGCGCGCAACACCCGCTTTCACTTACCGCTCAACTTTGAATAGAAATTATCTTCTGGCCATGTTGAGCTATTATAAAATTTTTGAATTGTATTTTTAACTGAGCTAAAGCTAAAATATTGCAGCTAACAACTCATAAATACTATTAAAATAATAAAAGTCCTATTTTTTATATCACCGATTGATTGTGGATTATACGATTCGTTGATTATGGATTGTTCGGTCCGTTGATTATGGATTGTACGACTATTAGTTATTAAACTGTTATTTTCCATTGCAAAGCTTATTAAAACGGAATTAGGAGATTTGCATTGTCTGTCATAGACAGGTCAAAAGTTTTCACACTAATTGTAAGTGGATTCTGTTGGAATATCGCAAAGGAGAAATGTATCAACATATTCACTAATTTAATTTTCTAAAATGTTATATAATATACCTAATTATTTAAATATAATGTCAGATCTAGAGGTATTAAACTACAGTAAATATATTTAAGGTTATAAACGTATCCATGATATGTTTCAAAAGTCATTACAAATTTAAAAGTTTACATATTTACATACATATTTTTTTCGCCACTCTTCGTTACCTTCTACAACTTTCTATATTATATACTTTTTTTTTCTAAAATACTCCGCTTTGGAATGGTATATTATACGTATACCTTCTGACCAGTATTTCCGGAGATTCATTTTCGACCAGTATAAGCATGTTTATTTTTTTCTACTTCATTCAATTATCAAATTCTTTCAAAAGTTATATTTAGCATTTTTTCGGAACTTCTAATAATGAGAGATATTTGATTATTTAAAATAAACCATATTAAAGGTACTTTAGAGGAAGACGCATATTTACATGGGGCATTTAAGCCCTGTAAAGTGAAACCAAAGAGAATAAGACTTAAATTTTATTAAAGACCACTTAATTATACAATGATACACCGAGTTTAATCAAAATCATTTGAGCCATTTTTGAGAAAATCGTAAAAATTTGTTTCAGCGTTGATATAAAGTGGCACTTCCGGTTAGCCGATTTTAAGTAAAACGATGCCAGGACGTCTAAGGTATATATCTATCGTAAATATGTAATATCAGTTTCGTACGACTTTTCGGTTTTGAGCTAAAAGACACACAGGCCATTTTTCGGGAATTGGTTATTTGGACTCAAGGGACCTCAAAACGTGTATTTCCGTTGAAAACTCAGTTTCAAAAATTTTCACGATCGCAATACTACTATGTACGCACTTACTATGTATTACATGTATAGGTATGTGGAAGTAAAAATATAATGATTATTTCACAATTACAAAATTTTTTTTTAAATTTTAAGTGTTATCAACTTCATTTTACTGTTACTTCACAGTTATATATATTAATCCGTAGTACAGACCTCCTTTTATCAAATTATTAACATCCGTCTAAAACATCGTGAACGGCTTCATCTCATCGTAATCGATAACTTTTTTGTTTTCGAAAATTCTCAGAAATGGGGCGTTTTCAATCTGGAGATTTGAATCGAAAGATAATTTAATCACAAAATAGAGAAAATAATGTGGCCTATAAATGTATTGGGCCATTTGGCCTCAATCAACTCATTATTTTGACATAATGAGGGTGAAGGTCATTCTAATATTTCGAATGAAAAAATAAAATCAAGATCAATAAGAATTAGTCCACAAAAATGAGTAAAATATCTGAACTAAAATCAATTAAGAAAATAGAAAAAGTCTACTAGATGAATAGGCTAAGGATAGAAATAGGTATGCAAGTATTTTACCGCGCCTTCTGTTCCTATTAATACAATTTTGTTTATATTCAAAGATAATTATATGTAACAACATATCATTGGATTTTATGATTCATTCATGTACGCCCTTCCATTTTAACGTGAAGATATTATTACATTTCACGCGGAAATTTAAATCATCAGAGAATTGAGAGTTCATTTCACTACTTCAAACCTTTAAATAAAAATAAAAATATCAAATATATTCAATTGCTTTTTTACAAAATTTTAAAAAATACCCATACGCAAAAAAACAACTAAAAAAAATATATATATATATATATATATATATATATATATAAATTTATTTTATGCACATATATAGTATTATATCGTTCGTTTTACAATAATTATGTTGATTGTTTCAATTATAATTCATAATGTTTATACATAATATAAACTGTCGAGGCTTTTTTTAGAGGGTCCATCACCCCTCCTCTCCATCAACAATGAAAACTCTACCACTATGTCAATGTCGAAAAGATAAATTACAAGTCTTAAGGAAAAAAAACATAGCTATATAAACTAGTAGTTTTTAATTAAATTTTATTTTACTAAAAAATATTATAATTGATCTCCTGCTTTTAGGTTAGCCTATCCTATTTCTATCCTAATGAATGAATTGGAGAAATGTTTACTAGTTAATTATTAGTAGTAGTAGTAATTATTTAGCAGTATCTGAGAATCTTGAACGTAACTTCTAAATAAATAACGCTACTAAAAGTTATATACTACATGCTACTTTTTTGCTATGATCAATTATAAGTACTTGTTTTTTTGTTGATAGTATAGTGAAGACATCTTTAGTAGGGATATATTTTATAAGATATTTTAAAATTACCGTTCACTTCCTCATACCAGATTGAAACGATAAGAAACCGCTCGACGTTTCAGATTACTTCAGCACTTACTAGTCAAACGCTCTAAACTTCTAATTAATTACAAAAGACTCATATACATGACTATAATAAGGCCTATTTGGACTTACGGAGTTGCGCTATGGTTCTCCACTACACCATCGAATTCCTCTAGTATCCAATCCTTGCAATCCAAAATCCTTCGTAAAATCCTCAATGCTCCCTACTTTGTTACAAATAAAACCATCCATAATGACCTTAATGTTTCTTATGTTTCAGATCTGACCCAATCCAGATACCTATCCTTCCATAATAAACTTCAGAATCATCCCAACCCTCTCGTTTCTAACCTTGCTTCCTCTTCAATTCCTGATAATCCTCCGAGGCTTCTGAAAAGAAGATGGCCCCGTGATCTCCTAATGTAGACATATCATTAGAGTGCTACCATTGGGTAGTTACTCAACCAGTGTTTTCACGTCATTATATCCATATGTTCAAATTTACTAGATGTATTTCTTTAATACAGTTGTAAATATCATTAAGAAATAATAAAAAAATAAAAATAAAAAAACGCTCACTTGATGTTGAACATTTTCATTTTCATAAACATCGAACATAGTTATTATTTATGAATGTTTTAATATTCGTCAATACTATGTTTTACATTTTCCTGGGAAATTCATTCAGTAATGAGGAAAGCATAAATATCGTAAACAGTTATTTGCTGAGTGCCCGGATGGAGGAGGTGGTCGAAGGAGGGTGATTACAACCTATCGGCCCCCGCTCCCCTCCAATTATTGCAATTATCAGGGCGAGGTGATCCCCACAGTTGCAACAGCTCAATTACTCAATTACTACCCAATGTTCGTTACCATATCTTCTTCCATAAAGATTATTGCTTCCTCGCTACCTGGGGTAGGGAGGGGAGCGTTCCATTCGAGTGACAAGTACCAACTTTTTTTAAAGGTATAGCACACATATCTTATTCCGTTATAAAACAGGAACAGTTATAAAAATGGTTAATAAAGATTTTAAAAATGAACAATAATAAATATCCGAAGGAATCCTTCAAAACACTTATTGAATTGGACCGTTCAAAAAAAAAAAATATGCATAAATATAACTGGTTTGCACAAACAGCTTCTCCAATAAGATGATTGTGACATACGGGCGGATCTACGGGGGAGACTTTGGGGCTGAAGTCCTCCCCCAAAATGATAAAATATAACCATGTTTTATGGAAAAATATAATAAAATTATCTCTTAAAGTATTATTGTTCGTGTAATCACATTTAAAAGGACTTTAGGAACCACTTAAACGCCATTTCATACAGATAGTTAGTTTATTTCTTCCAACGTAATTATCGTTATTTTTATGAAATAAAAAGCTTTCGGGCTGAAGCCCCCTCCCCCCAAAATTAAATCCTGGATCCGCTAGTGTTGTGACATAAACAAAATATGAGATTTGAACAACTTCATAAGAGTTGAAAAACTTCATAACCATCATAATCCTATTGTTTCTAACCTTGCTACCTCTTCGATTCCTGATAACCCTCCGAGGCGTATGAAAAGAAGATGGCCTCGTGATCTCCTCATGTAGACATATTATTAGAGTACTACCAATGGGCAGTTCCTTAACAATCGTGTTTTATGTGATTATATTCTTCTGTACACATTTACTTGATGTATTTCTACTAATACAGTTGTAAATATCATAACAAAAATTAAAAAAAAAAAAAAAGATTTGCAATATCAAAAGGAGTTAGATAACATTTTTGATACTTAAAGAAAGCATGTTCAATCAAAAGACGAAGTAGCATACTTATAGAAACAATATTATAAGCTGTAAAATAATTTTTATCCTCTTACACATAAGGCTCAGTCGTACCTTACAACCAGGCCTACCTTATCATGTTCAAAGAATTAAAATGCAGTAACACACGACCAATGATTATAGTTTTAAAGTATGTGTAAACAAGTCTGTCATCAAATTTGACCCTCAAAATAGCTGTCCATGTAAACGAAGATTTATTCCATGTTTTAGCACAATGTCCAATATATGATTCAATTCGATGCAATTTTTTACCTAAATTTTATAAAATTAAAAATAAATGTTATGTTCTTTGATTTTTTCTTTGAATGCGCCCAATGAATTTAAGAAAATATACCGTTTTATTCAGTCAGCTTAAAGAATTCGCTCACTTTGTTTAGATGATTAATTTATGGAAGAAAAATTTCACTTTTTGAGGTGTTTTTTTTTTTTTATTTATATATAGTTACATTGATTATTTTGGATGGTTGAAATGTATATTGTATTAAAGCCAACTAACTCCCATTGTTATAAAGTTAAAACTGTACCAAAGCGATGTAAATAAATAAATAAATACGTCTTTTAAAGACCTAGGCATATGATAAGTATCCCATGGCACTGGCGGATCTACGAGAGGGGATTTCGTGCTGAAGTCCCGTCCCCTCCAAAAATGATAAAATATAACCATGTTTTATGGGAAATAATATTAAAAAATTATCTTTTAAATTATTATTGTTCGTGTAATCACATTTAAAAGGACTTTAGGAATCACTTAAACACCATTTCACATAGGTAGTTATTTTCTTTATTTTTTTCCAAAATAATTATCGTTATTTTTAAGAAAAAAAAAAGGCTTAAACCCCCCTCCCAAAAAAATTAAATCCTGAATCCGCTAGTGTCCCATGGCAACCATAGGCTTTCGGCAAAATTTTATCTCAAAAAAGATTATCTCGAAAACGATAAATATTAGGGCTTGAAAACGTCCGGCCTTGTATAGTTCTTTTTTATAACTATGCCAGGTTTTGGTTGTCCTCATCGAAATCATATTTATTACAATCCGTTGACTTTTGGAACCGTCCATTTTTATTTTCAATGTCTTTTATTGTAGTTTTAGTAACATTTGACGTTCACTTCTCCATCAAATAACCTTCCGTTTGAAACATTATTCATTAAAATTCATCAATACATTGCTTTCGAGAAGTGTTGTTAGTTCTGTGAATTATGATTATATATTTTGATATCTTGTAATGATCATTATATCGTCTCTATAAGTGATCTTCAGCGTGAATTCAGAGTGCTCTGTTGTGGGAATGTTAGGAAAAAGTAAACAAATCTTCGAAGTTCTCATCTGATTAAACTCAGATAAAACTGTTCCCTAATAGTCATTCTTCATTATTGGTTTTTCAAAAAAAAAAAAAAAAAATACTCTACTACCATTCTCAATCCGACTGACTACGAAATACACCTGAGTGAGCTACTTAAGTACCCCTTACCGCTCTTCCCAGAAACTATTTCTGTTATTTCAGTTTCCTTTGTTTGTCTTATATATATGTACGCTTTTCTTGTCTTTTTCTCTCTCTTCTTCTTATTTTTACTTGTAATTAACCATTTTTGTAAATATTTAATTTATTTATGACCACACATAGGTGTATTCTGTACTTACAATTTGTTCTAAAGGGACAACAGTCCCAGAATAATAAAATATATTTTCATTCATTCATTCGTACTACCATGGAATGATAACTTATTTTTCACGCGTATTTCATCTCTTATTTTATAAGATAAGAACATTTATAATAAAATGTTCAATATCAAGAGAAAGGTTTTTTTTTTTTTTATTTCTTAATGATATTTACAACTGTATTAAATAAATACATCTAGTAAATTTGAACATATGGATATAATGGAATGAAAACACTGGCCGAGTAACTACCCAATGGTAGCACTCTAATGATATGTCCACATTAGATCACGAGGCCATCTTCTTTTCAGACGCCTCGGAGGGTTATCAGGAATTGAAGAGGAAGCAAGGTTAGAAACGAGATGGTTGGGATGATTCTGAAGTTTATTATGGAAGGGTAGATGTGAATTGGATTGGGCCAGATCTGAAACATAAAGAACATTAAAGTCGTTATAGATGGTTTTATTTGTAACAAAGTAGGGAGCATTAAGGATTTTACGAAGGATTTTGGATTGTAAGGATTGGATACGAGAGGAATTCGATGGTTTAGTGGAGAACCATAGCTCAACTCCGTAAGTCCAAATAGGGCTTATTATAGTCATGTTTATGAGTCTTTTGTAATTAATTGGAAGATTAGAGCGTTCGTCTAGTAAGTGCTGAAGTAATCGGAAACGTCGAGCGGTTTCTTGTCGTTTCAGTCTGGTAGGTACTTATCATCATATATTATAAGATTTATTTTGGCACCCAATATGATTAGTATATATAATTAAAACGTGAAATAAGAATATTGATGTTTATGATTTAAATTTACCTATCGTTAATATAGATGCTTAGATGTCGAAATTATATATTTTCATTATTATTTTTTTTTAATTATTTTGTTTTTTACTTTCGTCCACCAGTTTAACCTAGATTTATGATGATCTGCGGTCGGCATGATGGCCAGGAAGTAGTCGAGATCCTGGACTACGATTCTTTAATTAATGAAGACAAAGGACGAGGATGAGATAGGATGAAAGGAGAGGAGGACCCGCCGGTGATTAGGGTTTGGTGGTGGTAGGCCATTAGGGCAGCTGGACCAGCTACAAAATGGAGGCTCCAGTTGGTAACAGCCTCTCTGGAATACAGGCTCAAGGTCGAGCCTTCTTCCAGCTGGGTTGCTCATCATCACGTCCCAGGGGCATGTCGTAATGGTTCGATAGCGGGATGACGTTTGTTGTAGAGCATGCCTTTCTTGTTCTCACAGCAAGTACTATAACCCTACTGAATCAACTGAAATATTTCACTAAAACTGAACATCAATAAGTTAAGGTCCTAAACGCTATAAATTTGTTTTGACAGTATAAGAAGGAAGAGAATACATTAAAAATATAAAAATCAATACAGCAACATACTGCTTCCTGTAAATAAAGTAAAATAAGTCAGCATTTTGTAAAAATTGAGATAACACAATATTGTTTCATATCATAGGTAAAAACAGAAGCTTCATATTATGCTTTCGAATCAAGAAAATCCAAAGATGCATTTAGACATTCCCAAACTATGAGAAACACAAATATTCAAATGTTTTTCTCCCTTTATTATTGTTTTTCATGATTTCCATCTGCTGTCGGTAACAAGAGAAATAAAAAAAAAAAAAAGGTTGTGCTTAGCTCTAAAGTCGCTGTTAGTTAAGTTAGATAATTGTATTCCTCATAGTTTGTGAAATGTATAAAAGCACCTTAACATGAGATATCACGATCTGTTATGGCCGATTGAAGACAAAAAAAGCCGATATAAAAAAGATATAAAATAATAAAGGTTTAGCTAACACGGAGTTTTAAATGTTGGCTAAACCAAATTTCAAAATAATCGGCTGAGTCGTCTCGTAGAAAAGCCACGGACGGTAGACACAAAATTTCGAGGGCGTGATAACCTGATGAACCGAAGGATTACGAGTTCAAATTCCGGTGCTAGGAGGAGATTTTTTATATGTTGAAAACGCAATATCTTTAATAATATTGCTCCGATTTCTATGTACATTTTTTCCACCTTTTATAAATCTAATTACTTTTGGAATATTTACTTATAAAAATCGCTAAAAAAAAAAAAAAGAATGTATTTTTGAGATTTTAGCAAATGAAAGACTGCATTCATCGTAAATTCTCTTCAACTTCTCTTCGAGGAAGTTGCCATAGGACAACACCTACGAAATTTGTCCCTTGCTTGAAGAGTTTTAACGAAATCGCTCACAATTATGTCCACAAATTCTGGATGTCGGTTCGAGTTACGGATGGCCATAGATAGTCGACAGCATTTCGTTGAATCCGATCTCTGAGTGAATGGAAGGCATAATTGGTCGAATGGAAATTTCTGAAAAAAAAGCTGAGGATGACGTCCAGGAAAGGACGCAGATGGAAAGGAACTAGAAAATTAATTTTATTAAGGGGAGTGGAATAATACATATTTCCGTTAATTAATTTAATGAGGAAAATAACATCTTTATTGATGGGCCTATATGTTACAGAATTAATATTTATATTAATATTCATATTCCTAAGTGTTTATAATTTCAGTTACGAAATGGACTTAATCCGTAACAAATGATAATAATAATATTAATTTAACTTTCATTTTAATAATTGAACGTAAAATGAAACGTATGACACTTAATAAACGACTCAAACTACTTTACTCTTTTTTTTCCAAATCTTCAAAACTAAAACTAAAACAGAAACTGAATACATATACATACTTACTTAAGCCCATATGGACATACTCATCACAAATATACGGCATCGCTAAAAAGGCCCACCAACAAAAACTTCAAACGTTCCAATCAAAATTATTGCGACTCATAAAAAAGAACCTTGGTACGTGACTAACAAAACTCTACATACTGACCTCCACTTTTCAACAGTTTACCAACATATAACGACCATGAAGAACATGAGAAGGAGACTAAAAACTAAAAGGCGTTGGATGAGGGATATCCTTCCTTAGACAACCTAAGTAATTGGAACAAGTTAGAGAAGAGGTGCTACTGAGGTACTGTTGGTCATGTCATTATATCATTATCGCCATCACATTTGCTGATTGTTAACTTATTGTTGACAGGCGCAAATACATATTTTACAGAATAAAAAAATAATTGAGTTTCTTAAATATGCCAATTGGTGAATCATGTATTAAATCATAACTCAAAGGACAAAAGCACAAAGCTATCCCTAGATAGCCAGGTCAAGCTATCTCTGATAGCTTAGAAATAGTTATCTAGAATGTACCGACTGGACAGAAGACCCATTATCAAGACTTAGGGAACAATAATAGATTTCAGCAAAAGGGCACTTTCCCACAGACCTCATCTTAAGAATATTAACTATCGATAACTGCCTTTGCTGTCCTCTTCCGACTTCCCTTCACCTCCTTGCTATTCTTGGGTATATAAATCCCATGCTCCTCAGAACAAATCACTAATGCAGCTACAATCTTGAAGCCACACTCTTCACTGTAGGAGACCTGGAGTGAACTCTTGTAATCAACCCATATATCCATAGTATTACTCTGTATTTGTAGATGGCATTTGTAACAGACATTATGAATAAAGCCATTATTTATATAGTCCTCATTGCCTCCGATTCGTTAAATTATCGATGAAAATATCGACTATTGATAATTCAACTCTGATATTTTTATTTTGTGTTGGTATGGATAGTTCTAGGTCGTTCTTAATATTGATATCGGATCTTTGATATCCCATCCCTAGTTCGAATACATACACTCAAACATATACATTATATACTCATAGATCTATCTCTGATTTAAAATAAAGACGCTAAATATACTTATACAGATCATCACGATGCCGAAAAACAAAACAAATATAACTGATAAGAATATATTTAAGAAATCCTCTTGGATAAAATATATTACATTTCATTTCATTCAAAAATATATACCAAGAGGTACTGATCCTCACATATTTGACAGCTCAAATGTGCTAAAAAAAACTTCGATGAATAATCCTTTTTAAAATAAACATCAGTATTGTGTGTGTACTCAAAACTAAGTAATTATTTCCCTCTGTTGAAGTTATACTAAGTTGATAACTACCTTGACACAGCTGTCAGAAATGACGCTTGCAAATCTAAAAGCTAGAGACTGAGAAGTGAGTATGCCTCAAATTAACAGTAGTGAGTCCTACAACCTGTTGCTATTTGCTCCTCCAGTGTGATTCAACCCAATAACTGTGTCTTTACCACTTGTGAACTTGCGCATTGGTAAACATTATATATCTTCCTAAATATATACTTCTGATCAGTATGTAGCTCACAAACTTCCTTTAATGACAACATTACATAACGTTTAACTTACAATTTACAAAGGGCTTGTTACTATCCGGATTAAGTTTCAGAAGGTATACTGGGGCAACATTGCCACTTTTAACTACTTCGTAAACTAATTACGTACAACAATACTTCAAATTATAATAAACCATTATTGTTTAAAAACTACGCCCAAATAGTGGACATCAGTATAAAACGCCAATTTTTTTTTTTTTTATACCAACACATTTTTATACAGAAACTAACACAGAAATACTTAAACGACAAGCAATAACAAATTTAAAAATTACATGTTTCAAACTTAAACGGAAATTTTAATATTTCCGTCAGAAATGCTAGGTTTCCCGGAGGTCTCGTTATAAAGAAGATCAATTATGTACTGAGTCAATTATTAAGTGAAGCTTTATCAGGGACTTAAGAGACTTAAGCCCTTAGGCGCAGACTTTGGGAGGGGGCGAGGATATTGTTTCGCTTGCCCCCCACAATTTGAGGTAAAAAAAAAAATTAAAATCAATAATAAATACGCTACATGAATGAATAAAATGTGTAAACTAAAATCGATTAAGAAAATTCGACTAGCTGGCTTCTACAAATTGTGGTATGTAACTATTTTATTGATACTTAAATATTACTTTTATTTAAATTGTCATTTATATATCAACATATTCTGAGATCGTATGATTCAATCACACGTGATATTCTATTCACACTTTTTGCGACAAACTAGTCGGACTGTGAAAAAAGTTGTATTTTTATTTGAGGTTGTACAAACTAAGAAATCAAAAATATTTTTCACTTTTTTAACATTATTCATTTTTGTCTGAAAAAGTTCTAGAAATGTTCCAATGTTATGATGGCAGTACAAATATGATGTATATTCAATTGTATTTTTAAGTATATCTAATAAGCAAAACAAAATAAATAAATAAATAAAACTCCTTATAACGATACAAATTTTAAATATTCAATATTATATTGGTTTGTTTCAATAATTATGTTGAATTTTTACACATAATAAAAAATCCTGCCATTTTTTTTTTTTTTTTTTTTGTCAATTGTCCCCTTCCCTTCAACCAAAATCAAAAGTTTGCACCAATTAACAGTTAGCGCCTGTGCTTGAGCCCCAATTGATTTTTTTTACTTTTTTTTTATTCCCACCTGCCATAATGAGAACGACAACCACTGAATGAGATGATGGATGAAAACATATAATGGCATGTAAGGCATGGGGGGGAGCAGTACCTAGCGACACCTCCTACTGGCGTCATATCTATAATAGGCGAGAAGGTCCCTCATCCAGCTCCTCTTCAGCCTCCTACAGACTGCTTGGCATTTGCGTAGTGGCCGTCATTTATGTGTGTGTTAGGATGTCCTTGTAAGTTGTCGTGGAATCGTTTGTAATTAGTTCGTATGTGTTCCTTAACAGTCGGCATATGGAGGTCTGTATGTAAGGTTATGTTGCTAATGTACCAAATTACTTTTGTAATTGTCTTGAATGTTTTTGCTTGAAAGTTTTGAAGTTTGTTAATGTGAATCTTTTCAGCTGTTCCAACTATCTGTGATGCCTAAGTCCAAATAGGTCTTAGTAAGTAATTGTATGTGTTCAATTTATGTCTAAGTTTTAGTTTTTAATATTTCGAAAGAGGTGAATTCAGAATTATTAAGCTTTGATTTAGAATTTTTTTCTTGTTTGTTATATGTGGGCTCTACGTCATTTTTCGGTCAAATGTCAGACCAAGGAAGTGAACGGTGTCAGTCTGTGGTATCTGTGTATTGCCAAGGAAAAGTGGAGGGAATGTTTCATGTCGAAGCGTAAATGTGATGCTCTGTGATTTGTCTTGATTTAGTCGGATTATCCAAAGTTTGAACCAGTCATGTAATCTTGTTAAAAACTATTGTAGAGTACGTGAGGCATATGTTGGACTTTTGTGTCTTGCTAAAATTGCTGTGTCGTCTGCATATCTAGCCGTTAAAATGTTGGAACTACAAGATGTAGTTGTGTATGTGGATCTAGAGTAGTGGAGCGAGTGCTGAACCTTGGGGTACACCTGATGAGATAGATCTGATGGAAGATAGTTCTGAACCGTGTCGGACGGAGAAAAATCTGTCGGAAAGGAAGGGTTATAGAATTAGACAATATGTAGGTGTAAGTATTGTCTTGAGTTTACAGAGAAGATCCTGGTGCCAAACTCTGTCAAAGGCTTGAGCAGCATCCAGAAATACGCCAGTTGCACACCATTTCTGCTCAAGTGCTGTAGATATGTAGTTGGTGTACAGTTGAGTGATGTGCCCTAAATCCAAATTGATGGTTAGGTATTCTTTGGGTGTTTGCTAGTATATCAACAAGTCTTTTGTGGCGTAAGCTTTCGAAAATTTTGGAACAGATAAGAAGTAAGCTGATTCGTCGGTATGAGGAAGGTGAGTTTTTGTCCTTTTTAGGCTTGTGAATCATTCTTATGTGAGAGTATTTCCATTGTAGTGGAAATTTAGTTGTCCTCAGTACCGCATTAGAAGTAGTTGTTAATATCTTTCTTTTTTTTTCTAATTGAATACAAAAAATCAATATTAGTGCATTAAATATTATTGTATGCCCTAGTGGAAACTCTCATATTAAGTAACTATGCTTGGAATATATCTGTACCCCGGAGTCAATTTTTTTAATTTGTTCAGGGGAGTCAATGTTCTATAACTTTCAACTATTATAATTTGTTTCTTAGTTACTAAATCTGTGCTCCGGGAGTAAAGAACACCATGTCATATTTTTATATTTGTTGAGGAAGCCAATTACCCACAACTTTATGGTATTAAAATTTATTTCTAAGTTACTAAATTTCTTAATATAAAAATGGACATGGTGTTTTTTACCTCCGTGGCACAGATATCGAAGCTTACCGCGCCTGTTACAGTAAATTTACTTAATAAGGGATCAGATGGAGGGATAGCATTATAAAAATTTTAATAATGGTAAACACCTATTATAATCTCGTTGTTCCCTTCTGAAAATCAAGCCAGGACGAATGATTAAGAGTGTGAAATTATCCTTCAAAGAAACATCCTGACTAAAATCTTGGATCGGTACAACTGTAATTTTAATATCTTCTCCACCACATTAAACGAATATTCTATTAAATGTTGAAGTGTGATTTCGTCGACGCCATACTAAAGTAATGAATGTGAATTTGAACTATTTAAACTTTCAATTATGATTCCTTACTACAATGGATATATCTAATAAAAATATAAATTCGTAAAAATTACATACTGATTAAGGTCTTCCGATCGCCGTCCAGATTCGACATTTTGCCACAAGAGTAGTGTTGCCCAAAATCGGTCTTGCTCTTGAACTTTGCAAGACCAAGACCAAGGCCGCCTAACTGTTGCAAGACCAAGACCAGGACTGGTAAAAAAAATCTATTTTTAAAATAAAAATAAAGGCAAAATAGCTACTGATATTTGACAATCTTAGTTACTATATGTTAATAATTGGTATGACCAATATACTTTTGCATATAACTCTAATTTTTCATTCGGGCTTACTTAGGTTTCTCCTATCTAAAAATTACAGTAATTCCTCTATAGTAATAAGCTAATAAGTAACAGCAAGAACGTTGCGAGAGTCTTGCGCAAGACCAAGACCATGACCAAGACTGAGTTTGCAAGACCAAGACTCGTCTCGGTCTCGCATTTGGGCAACACTACACAAGACTGACATGAGTACTATGGTAATTGAATTGGATTGAAAAATTTGATTTTTCATATTCGTTACTTTAACATGGTGCCGACGATTCGAAAAAACGACGAAATCGCAAGGTGAAAAAGTTGTTTCTTCTCGACACGCTTCTTATCAAAATCTTGTTTAAGCCTGAAAGATTTTTTTTTCATATACATATAACGATAATTAATTTGAAAAAAAGAAAGAAAGAAATTAACTACACATATGAAATGATGTTTAAGTGGTTCTTGAAGTCCTATTAAATGTAATTAAATGAACAATAATTACTTTTTAATAAGAGATAATTTTTAATACTTTTTTCTGTAAAACATGGTTATATTTTACCATTTTGGGGGGTCTTCATCCCGAAAGCCCCCCCCCTCATAGATCCGCCTGTGGAGACCATATCCTTGCTGGCAATTGTCCGATTTTAACGATATTTTTTTAGGAAATTTCGTAAATTTTTAAATAACATCGCAATATTTATCACAATATCAACAAAAGGGGGTATACTTTTTGAGTTATTCGGAATCTAATTTTACCATCCCTCGTAACTTTTTTTAGTTTCTTTTCGTTGAAGTATGTTGTATAGATAAACTTAAAGGGCACCGAGAAGAAGACTTTAGCGAAGTTTCATTGAAATCGGTACATTCTTTTACGTATTACAGTCTATAGCAACGCAGGTTTTTTGGTCCGCCATCTTAAAAGGAAAAGGCGGATAGAAATGTCGATGAAGAAGGATCATCCTTGAGTGACCTCTAATTTTAAATCCAAATTTGAAAAAAATAGGTCCAGTAGTTTCGGTGAAAATGCTCGGCCGGCGGACGGACAAAACAAATTTTATTCGTTTTTAAAATTAAACGTATCCTGAAACGTAAAACCTCAAATTTTGAGAGAGGGTTAAGTTTTTGAATTTTATGTCCAATTACAATCATTCATTATTGAGAATAATAAACCAAAATCTTACCGAAAGCTTTTTGAAATAAAACAAATGGTTTTTACGAACGGACAAACCAATAGCCAGAATGATGTATCATGTATATTGGTATGATGTAAATGTGTAGTCATACCAAAATTCACTGTCGAAGGCTTACATTTGACCTTAATTTCTTACGACACGTTAAAAAACAACCATTAATAAAACAAACAGTGGTTATTAAACTGGCATTTATAAAATATTTTTTATAACTCTTAATACATGATCTTTGAACGATGATGATCTAAAAACCAACACTCAAATAGGCGCCTAAATTGTACATGGAATTCCGAAGATTAACGATGGAGGCACGATCACCGAATGAAGGTTGACCGATCCAACCTGTTTCTTTCCAAGACTATTTTTTAACATGACAGCTCACGATAGCAGGGAACATTAATAACTTAATATTAATACAGTTAAATGCTTTTAAAATTATTTTCCGGGTTTAATAATATAAAACCCGGCTCTACTATGGTTTGCAATTAAAAAGCCAGACGGATCGTGTGCAAAACCCGCGTTGCCCGGCAACCAACAACATGATAAACCAAAGTTTGATGATACGAAAAGTTCCCGGTGCCTGTGGGGCTTTCAATTCTAGTATTAATCCCTCGCCCTCTTCCCTGGGCCGAAAAAATACTTGTATAGCCGAAAAGGCACGGAAGTAATAGGAAAAAAAGATTTGCAATAAAAAACGAATAAATAAATATGTACATAACGATTTCAAGTATAGTGATATGCCGTATAAAAAGAATTAAGACTTGAAAAAAAAATGTTTTCCGATGCCATATTGAAACAAAATGGCGGCTGGTGATGAGACCCCCCAGAGGCACCTCTCCATTACCAAATTAATATAGATACAAAATTTCAACGTTCCAACTTTGTTTAGGAGAAGCTGCGGAGACGCGCAATACTTTAAAAACAGGGAAAAATGGGGGAGGAAAGTTCACAAACGGACTTTTTGACGGTATTTTTCCAAAGTTTAATATTATTGTTCCCCTTGGAAAACAACATTATATACTGAATTCAGCTTATTCGACCAAAGAGGGGCCGCAGGAGGCCGAAATGTAGCGAGTAAAAAAAGTATATATATGTATAACTGACACATCTAAAAATTACAGAATCGTGCTCTAGAAGTTCCAAAACTGATAGAAACCGCAACCCAGCCTTCCACTGACGACTTTCGATAAGCGCAAATAGTCTATTATTTCCGAAGGAAAATAGACAAAAATTAAAATGTATGTAAACCATAGTTATCTATTTTTTATTTGATGGGGTAAAGTTGTATTTTAAATTTGTGGGATTTTATAAGGTAACCGCTTACATTTTTTATATTTTATTATTTTCAATACTCCATCGTCGACGTTCCGAAATAAATTCAGTAAAAATTTGTATATGTAAAGTTTCAAGCTTGAATTATATTGAACAAGTATGATAATATATATTTTTTTGTACTGATTACCTGCAATTGTATAAGTAATAAAATCACATTTATAAAATAAATAACTCCTCACATAAATCAGTGATAAGAAAAAAAACTGTTTATTTTTGCTGAGAGCACTTTAAAGATAGTTAACATTAATGGATACTTATATTTTGTATGTCACATCTCGTTGAATCCTGGAAAATGTTTATTTGTTTTAAAATATGGTATACTTCATTTAAAAAAAATCAATTAAGAAATAAAAATAGTTTCCATGCATCCTATCTGATACTCTGATTTCAAATCTTGTTGTGAAGTGCTGATGTCAATGCAAATTTTCGTCAGTTAAAAATGTCAAGAAAAAAATACACAGACTAAAAATTTAAACTCATTCCGTTATTTTATGAATTTTCTCTCATACTTATTCTACTAGTGTACACTTGTAGCTCCACCATCGTTTTCTAATCGTTTTTCTTATTTTTTGGAGGTCAGATATTGAGAAGTAAAAAAGAAAATATTCTAATAGATAAAAAAGAGTTCGTAAAGGAACAGGCGTTGCAATCTCTAGAGATTTCCCAGCGACTAACTAATCTGCTTTTCTTCAAATCTGAATCTAACTCTTATCTCTTATAATATTAAAAAAAAATGTTCAAACCAGGAAAAAAAAATGATCTATACTTTGCGTACTTAATCATATCGTGACTGTATTGTTTATTTCAATATTTTTTGGAAAACAGAAACTAATATATATATATATATATATATATATATATATATATATATATATATATATATATATACATAAATGTTCAGTGTTCAGTTTATAAATGAATAGTTAAAAAAAAAAATAACAGACATAATAGGCGCTACATTACACTAGTTTCCGCAATTATCTTGGATTTACAGCGCCTAGAAATGATACATTTATTTTTAAATTATAGACAAGTTTTAAGTTTCAATACAAATTAAACCTAAAATAGAAATTTCTTTGAAAGAAAGAAAGAAAGTAAATTTTATTCTGGTACATTTAGTTCCCTCAGAATAACTACAATGAACAAAAAAATGACAGTTGTCTAGCGATTGTGAATAATTAAATGACAATTAAAAATAAATTAATTTACAAAGTTGTTTAAACCTTAATATTAAAATTAAGAAACATATAAATTTTTCATAATATTAAAAATAAAGAAACTATGGCAAACATATGATCTTGAAGTAGATATGTAAATTTAAAGATGATTACATACGGGTGAGTTCACGTATTTTTACAAATAACCAATATGATACATATATAGATATGATACATATATAGATATGATACATATATAGATCTGCAAGATATCGCTATAGTGTAACTGACATATCTAAAGTACAAAATATCTTTATTTTACATATATTGGAAAGATTTTTTTCTGAGGAGATGGAAAAATAAATTATGTTAAAATGAGGTCAAGGATGAGGATTTTCGTAATGAGGTTGGTAGGGAATTCCAAAACGAGGTAGCACGCATGACGAAGGATTTTTTAAAGGAAATAGTTCTATGAGAAGGAATAAGGAGGTTTGAGGATTGGATCTCGTGTTGGACGAATGAACAGAGGAAAAAGGAGTAAAGAAATGAAGAAGGTAAGAACGTTTTTTTGTTGTAAAGGTTCAGAAAAGGAATACACATTTGGAATTTTGCTTTGGAATATTTACTAAAACCAATTAACGCAATATTAACAATCGAACAGTGCTAGAAGATTATTAGATTAATAATGAAAGTTGATCGATATTAAGATAGGTAATTAAAATAGAATAAATGAATAGGGCAATATTCTAGTATGGTCGATCGCCTCATTTTACTCACAATATTTTAGATTATATATTACAGTTTAATGCTAATATTCGTTCTGGAATTATTGGATTCAGGATAGTCTCAAAGCACGGCTTCCATCTCGACAAGGCCTACTAATTTTCTGTTAACAATAAAAAGTTATTCAAAAGAAATAAGAGATTACTTCTGGCCTAAGGTATAAAACAATAAAAGAAAATTAATAAAAATTAAAGAAAACATTAATTGAACATGCTATTTACAAAATGAATAGAACTATGAACAAAACATTAAAAACTATATACAATGGTAAAACAGTAAGCTCAGAGTTTCCACTGAACAAAAAAGTGAGCTGGAACTGTCCATATAAAATGTCTAAGTATGTAAATGCTAAAAACTATGTATTTACATCTAAATGATATACAAATACAACACGTGAAAAATATGATCATTTCTTAATATAACTATGCACAATAATTTAATTGTATGTAAAAAGAAATTGTAATAAAAAACAATAGATCCATCGAGAGTAGGAAATTCTTGTAATGCCCGAAGCAAAGAACAGCACTATCCTTTCTTGATAAATTACTATTATTACAGCAGGAATCTGACTGTTTTTGGGACAGGAATTGGAATAGGTGAGTTTTGAATGTGGATGAAAAAGTGAAAATGCCGATTTTTTATAGAATGAGAATTCCAAAAACTGACAGAGCGGGCAACAAAAGAATTTTGGCATGAGGCAGACTTGAGAGAAGGATGTACAGATGTTGCGGTGAGGGAATGGACTTAGGACTTAAATAGGAGAAGTTGTAGGCATAAGAAGGACGATAGCTGTAGTGGTGAGAGAAACGGGAATATGTTGGAGTCCCAATTACAAATTTTACAAAGCTATTTCGTCTATAGTATCATAAAGGGAGCGGAGTGGCTGAATGGGCTGAAGCTTGTGCACAGCACCGCGAGTTGCCCGGCAACCAGATATATGAAATTTTGAGAGATTAAAAAAGTACGAGTTCCCTTCCCGGTGCCGGAGGGGATTTTGAATTCTCCACCCTCACCCCTCGGCCCGGGAAAACCTCGTATAGCCTAAAAGGTGAAATAGGGAAGAACATAAAAAAAATAAAAAAATGGTCTATACTCATACTAATGTTATAATAGAGCTTGAGGCCTAGTCATAATATAAATATTTAATTAAAACTGTGCAGGAGTGATTTACTATAAGTAGGTAACTTGCTCAGTTATGAGAAATGAGAAAGTAATCAATATATACAATTAGTGCTGTCCAAATGCGAGACCAAGACGAGTCTTGTTCTTGCGCACGGTCTGGATCTTGATCTCGCTCTAGCGCAAGAGTCTCGCAGTTATATATTAGCTTATTACTATAGAGATATTATTGAATTTTTTAGGTAGAGAAAACCTAACTAAGCCGAAATGAGAAATTGGAAGAGTTAAATGCCGAAGTATTTTGTTTATACCAATTCTTTACATATAGTAACTGAAATTGTGGAGTAGTGGTAACTATTTTGCCTTAATTTTTATACGAAAAAACAATTGTTTTGACCAGTCTTGGTATTGGTCTTGCAACGGTTAGGTGGTCTTGGTTTTTTGGTTGGACCGATTTTGGGCAACACTACATGTAATAGTCATTACATAACTTAAAACTGTTTTTTGTTATTATTTTCCATTTTTTTAGAATTCAAATCCTTTCCAAAATTGATTGTATTTACACATCATTTAATGGCTTTGTATTGGGTTCATAGTTGAGATTTGGACATTAACCAGCACCCTAGGAAGAAGTATTGAAAGTTTTGAAATAATGATCCTCCATACGCATAACAAAGTTATCTGGAATAAGAGTAATAAGGCATGGAAGAGGGAGTCCAATAAATAACTGCTTACTGAAACTGGTCAATCAATATCTTATGATATGAAGTCATGTAGTTCGGTGCAGACCATCAGGAAGCATATACATAACATGTGTCAATGAATGTCTCAATCATGGGTAAGCGACCACGTGATATGCTAAAAAGAAGATGGACACATAGAATCAACATAGATGGAATAGAGCTGCATGCAGATTACTGGAAAGAAATAGACCAAGATAAGAAGATATGATGAAGATAGATTAGTTAAAGCGGCACAGTAGCGGATCCAGAATTTAATTTTGGGGGCTTCAGCCCGAAAGATTTTTTTTTCGTATATATACAACGATAATTAATATTTTTTAAAAAGAAAGAAATGAAATACCTATATGAAATGGTGTTTAAGTGGTTCTTGTAGTCCTATTAAATGTAATTAAACGAACAACAATACTTTAAGAGGTTGTTTTTAATATTTTTTTCTTTATATTTTACCATTTTGGGGAGGGAGGGCTTCAGCACCAAAGTCCCCCCTCCCCCGTAGATCCGCCTGTGAAGCGACATAATGTCAACAAGCTGTAATACCAACATGATGTCGAGTTTGTAACATCACACACACTAACTCACTAACGGATCCAGGATTTAATTTTGGGGAAGAGGGCTTCTGCCCAAAAGACTTTTTTTTTTGTATTTATACATTACAATAATTACTTCGAAAGAAAGAAAGAAACTAAGTACCTATATGAAATGACGTTTAAGTGATTCTTTAAGTCCTATTAAATTTAATTAGACGAACATATATATTTTACCATTTTGAGGAGGCTTCAGCCCGAAAGCTTCCCTTCCTCGAAGATCCGCCTGTGCACTAATAGTCCTTGGTCCAGACCTCTTTTTATCAAATTATTAACATCCGCCTGAAACTTCGTGAATAGCTTTATGTCATCGTAACCTACAAATATTTTATTTATGAAAACTCATGAAATTGGGGCGTTTTCAATTTGGAGATCCGCAAAGTATTTCTATTTAATTAGGTAGAAAAACTCGTAAATAACTATCCACTTGGATCGTAAGATAACAAAAATATTGGCCCGTTTGGCTTATATAGCCTCATTATTTTGACATTTTGGGGGTTTAGGTCACGCCAAACGGCTGAATATTTTAGAGGCCACCTTTTTTTTCGATTTTGTGCTAAAGTTATCTACGAATGAAGTGGAAAGCAAATGAGTATTTACGAATTTTCAGGATCTAATTAAATAGACAAAGTTTGTCGGTCTCCAGGTTAAAAACGCTCCAATTCCGAAAATTTTCGTAAATAAAATAGTTGTAGGTTAATAATTTGATAAAGAAGTGTCTATAAATTATAGTACCATGAACTATAATGGTTACGTCACAAATAACAGATTAAAAGAAGTGCATAGACACAATTAATCAAGAAATGGCTTTGATGTTGGTGAGTATAAAAAAACTATAGAGGTGTTACTGAGACTGTAAAGTTATGAGGTTTTCAGTGTAATTAAATTACACCACTTGGTTAAATAACCGAATTAATTAAATGTTAAGATAAATCTCAAGGTCATAAATACAACGTGTATATATAAAATAGCTGAGCCGATTGTGTTACAGAAAGTGAACGCGCCATTACAGAAATTATTAATCAGCAGGAACATTTCGGCAAAAGTTGATGTTACAATCATACTTCTTTCGTAGATAAATATTTTCTATATTTCGAACTTTATACTAAGATATACTTTTTTTAATTCGAAAAATCAAAATATGTAGTTAGAAAAAAATTAACAACTCGCTTCTTTCCAATGTTATATATTTAGATAGCACAATAACTACGTTTCTAGAGACGGCTGTTGAATTTTAGAACGCAGTTTCATTCGCGACGATATATAATTTAGTTCGCCCGTACAAATGGTTCATTAGGGGGAAGCTTGCTGGTGGGGTGGAGGCCAGACAAAGCCGGCTAAAAGACCCGTTGCTGGGAAGCGGTGGGATAGTTCAAGATATAGATGGCGGTGTATGGCCTATTGTTTCCAACACGTACTCCGCATTTGCACTCCACGCTTCTGCCTTACTCGACTTTGTGGAACCAACCTTATTAGGGTCTTTTGTTCTTATAGACGAATATGTTTCGTTGGTATGTGCTGTTATTGGTTTCACATTTATTTTAAACTGAATAAGTATATTATAGCAACTGTAATGTATCATTTAATACCCCTAAAACAACAATATTCTTGCATATATAATTACCAACACCATTCGAATTTATTTTTTTAATTTTCCAATCATTATAAATAAATAAAAATAATTTCTGTAAGTTATTTAAAGTGAGCTAAATGATAGGTAGGAAAATGATTAATTAGCAAGAGCGTTCACGTTGCTCTGAACATAGAAGATTAATACCGAGATGAAGTGTCGCCAGGTATAATACGTGAGAAAGCAGAACCGAGGGGTTGAAACGCCTGTTCCAAAAGGAGGCCAGGTGTTGTTGAATAGGAACATGGCGGTACCCATAGCAGCTGTCGCTTGCAGGCCGCAACGTAGCCTTCGAACTGTAGCGTCCTCGCGGTCTAAAAGATATGTCTCAAGGAAAGAAAATATAGCCTTGCGCAGGCGTTTACAAGCTGCGAGAGGCAGAATGCGCAAGCAGGCCGCAACAGGCAAAAAACCGTTATATAATTACTTGAGAACAGGGGATGCGAGGTTGCCACATGGTGCGGCGCTAACCCGCCTGGTCGCCTGTAGTTCCCATTCCTGCCATGCCATGGCGGTGGGGCGCCACCTTCAATGTCTCCTGCCACACCCAAACTCGATTTTCTCAATTTCTCAGTCTTTCTGGGAATAATCGTTTAAAATAATTGAAACAAACTTAGTGAAACTGTCCTTAGACCTTAATTGGAACTCTTAACATAGTCTATAAGTAATATATATGGGTTTAAGGAAATTTCTTGATGATTTGAGATGAACATACAATCGATTTTTTCTGCAAGCTAAACAATAAATCAGTTTATCTAATTATTTTCATTAAATTGGCAAACGAAATAGTTTCACATAACAAGTTTTCTAATATCTGTAGTTTAGTTTTATAATAAAAATCTAACGACTCAAATATTCATGTCTAAAATTATGTACACTTCGATTATTCTTTAAACTAACCATTTTTCTTGGTTTATATTCTTTAACGATTCTTAAATTTCCAATCAAAGCATAACTAGCACTGTGATGTGTATCAACTTGCCACAGAAATATTATTCCCATCCGGTAACGAGCTCAGTTACCCCCTAAGTAACGGATAGTTGTCCTCTCACTATAGTATATATCTGGATAAATAAAAATAAGCAGGTTTACAAGTACATTACGAAACAACAATACGAAGGATGAATTAAAAGCTTGAGTGCAGAGGGGAAGGCGTGGCCTAGACCCGAGGAGTGGGGGGTGCTCGGATCGATTGGCGCATGGCACGCATGCCCACGAGGGCGTATCCCCTCCTAGCGCCCCGCCCCTTCTTCTACACCAAAATCGAAATCAGTTAAGGACACATCGATTCTCAGAACCCAAATATTATTTCTAAAAAGTTTCCATTAATCTACACTATATAGGTATAATCTGCTATTGAAGATCGCATTTCCGGCTTTGAGGAGTGATGGATTTTGCTAAATGAGGTAGCAAAAGGAGGGAAATTTACAAGTCACATATCCCAATATTAATCCTTAAATTTCGGCAACTAAAATTAAAAATCATTAAAAAAAATTGGAAGTTTTTAAAACAAATGGTTTCAAAATCCTAAATACCTGACTCTGCGTTATGAAATCCCACGATGCCATGTTTGAGAGAACAATCTTAATGTTTGCCAAAAGTCTCTTAGATATTAAAAATCTTACTAGAACTATTATAAATAAGGTCAGAGATGATAGTGAAAGTCTTTGAAAAAATAGGATTATAATAAACGCAACTGAAAAATTGAGATGGCCTCAAAAGTGGACGAATGAGACTGGATACATTGTGCTTCAAAAGCTTTTGACGCGGGCATCAAGATTAAAATTTTCCGTTTTCGAGATAAATCGCAATTCTAGCAGAAAGCCTCTTAGCTGCTACGGTCGTCATGAGATGCATAGGTTAAATGCATAGGTTTCAAAAAATATAACTATTTATCCCAATCTTAGACGAACTAAAAATCTATTGATAAAGTAAATGGAGGAGGATAAATTTATTAATCCCTTGCCACTTGGGATAATGTAGAACAAAACTTTTCTAGCCCTTCTCTACAAAACAAACACGTCATGAATGAGTAAATAATGGATTATTATAAGTTCAAAGATAGCTGGGGTCTTATTGCCTAAAGTATTAACTGGAGGCAAGGAATTAAGGAAATTTTTCAGTGATAAAGTATGAAGATTTACCAATTGTTTGGGCTGAATAGACATCTTCATAATATAATTATATTGTATGTACGCATACAGGCGGATCTACGGGGAGGGGGAGGCTTTCGGGCTGAAGCCCTCTCCCCATTATGGTAAAATATTACCATGTTTTACAGAAAAAAATATTAAAAACTATCTCTTAAAGTATTCTTGTTCGTGTAATTATATTTAATAGGACTTCAAGAACCACTTAAACACCATTTCACATAGGTAATTAATTTCTTTCTATTTTTTCAAATTAATTATCGTTATATGTATATGAAAAAAAATCTATCGGGCTGAAGTCCGCCCCCCCCCCAAAATTAAATTCTGGATCTGCTAGTGCGCATGAACGTGTTACGCTGATGTCAAATATTATACTTCAAATGCATTAGAGATGAAGCATTGGGCTAAGAGATTTCATGGCGCAAGTTGCGCCATCAAAATTTTTGAGAGGGGCACATTTTGACTGGGTTTTGAATTTTTGAGGGGGTCACATTTCGACGGGGCTCTGAATTTTTGGAGTGAAAATTTTCAAAAAGGGAACTAGAAGGAAAACATAGGACAGGCCACATCAAGTGTAATTATATATGATCTACGATTTATCTGGCATTGTTTTTGAGAAGAGGAGAGTGATAAAATTTTTGGAGAGGAGGGGATGGTTCGTGCGCCATTGACCTTGGGGGAATGGGCACCCCTAATCTAATGTGGGAGTTCTCAGTGAGGTATACTGGTGTTCATTATTGTATTAAATAATTCTACCACATTAAAAATAAACGAATTTACTATTTTATCAAAACAATTTTCCATTTCAATGTATCCATTAACTGAATATGTAATCAGTACTCTAGAAAGAAGTATTGAAAGGTTGAAGAGGAAAATACTCCACACAATAACTGGAGCGGTCACGGATCAGAGTCCTGATACACGGAGGAGAATGACCAACAAAGAGTTTTTATCATAAAGTGTTCAATCAATATCTCATGATATCAATACAAAAGGAGGTTAAGATCCTCCTCTAAACAACAATGCCCCAATAGTTGGCAAGATACCATTTGAAGGTCAAAAATCAGATGGATAGATTGAATTAACAAAAATGCAATAGAGGTGCGTGCATATAATCAGAAAGGAATTGCCCAAGATAGACAGAGATAGAGAAGGGTGATTAAGGCGGTAAAGGACCTACAAGTTTTATAATAATGAAAAATCATCCCTCTCCTCCCCAAAAAACCGAATTCGTATTCATATATCTGAATAATATTCGTTTAATAATTACAACACGGTACCTATTTGTAATAGCAATGAAGATACTTTTTAAAATTATCCAGAAAAGTGTTGCACAAAAAAGGTGATCAGTGTTGTGCGAGGTCCAATTGTCTTTTGTTTACATTTGACGAAAAACTTTGAGAAAAAGATTTAAATGTGAAATTGAATATTTTATAGTTAACCGTTGCATTATAAAGGAAGGAGATGCTCCGGGGTGGCGGTCATAAATAGGCTGGATAGTGGCAAAACTATTTTATTAAAAGCAAAAGTTTCGACCCGACTCAGCAGGTCTTCTTCAGGGCTAGAACTGACCTGATACAGAAACATAGAGAATTGTGGAAGTTACATAATATTATGACAAAAAATTATAAACAATGTGAATAAGTTTATTAAAAATTTTTTTTCTATCCCCTAGAAATTTATTTTTCTAATTTACTTTTATTGCCCAAGGGCATTTTAAGGTAAAAGGACTATGCAAGCTGTATGCGTACTTTGCATATAGCGTGCATAGCTTATTAAAATTATATACAGTAAGTACATTAAAATATAAACAGAGTAAGCTAAGTAACAAGATCCTAAACTGAAGTAAATAGATGGTAACAATTGTTGTTGTGTATTATATAATATTTGCAAATGTGAATATACTTCTAATAGATCTACAGGAGAGATTGAAGAAGACCTGCAAAGTCGGTTCGAAACGTTGGCTATTAATAAAATAGTTTTGCCACTATTCAGCCAATTTATGAACACCACTCCTGACCATCTCGTTCCTTTAAACGTTAGTAAGAAACCAGAAGCGTGAATAACATGTAGCAAGTTAGCAAATTCTATGAACCACGGCCTAAGTTGGGTCTCGGATTTTTATGTTATTGTTATGTGGACGAGGATTATATTTTCCATGTATTAATAGCTAGAAATGTAATTAAAAAAAAAAAAGTCGCTAAAACTATTTTCCATTTTGAATTCTGTTCCTTTCCTGTTTGACACCTCTTAATTTGAATCAGATACCATTTAAAATTACAGAGTTCAACTTCGATATTTGGTAGTCTCTGAAGCGTCGTCTTGAAAGACTTTTATGAAAATGCATAATATTTCAGAAAATTATTGTCTTATCAATCTTATTGACCAACATATCAAACTTGAATTTTATAAACCAGTATTCTTTCCCTAAAAAATAATGATTAAATTCAAGATGTATTAACAAAGGTGCCAATCCTTACCAAGGTCGATGGCGCTAGAACTTTTCCCCTCTCCAACCCCAAGATATTTTATTCCTTCCTCTTATTAAAAACAGTGCAAGCGAAAGTAGAATTAGAAAAATCATATATTATATACAATTTTAATAGCTGCGGTTTGTTCTATGTTTTCCTTGTTTGAAACTTTTCATACCGGAAATTCATAACTTAGTCAAAATGTGCCCCCTCAAGAATTTTAAACCTCTTCAAAATATCCCTCCTTCCCTCCTCAGAATTCTTGATGGTGCAACTTGCGCAATTAAACCTCCTTCATTACTTAATGAAATGTTTATTCAATTAGTAAATATTTCACAATATGTTTTAGCCGAATGCGGTAGTTAGATTATTTAGTTGATTTTGCGGACACAAATAAAATGTTCCAGATCCAGCAGTGGAAAATCTCAAGTATAGGGTGTTCAAGTATAGGGTAAACATTTGGGAAACATTAATGGATTTCAAAGAATGATTCTAGCGAAGAATTAATAAGGAAGGTATGAAGAGAAATTTAATAAAATTTTAAATTAAGTAACACACTGAAAGCTTAGTTTATGCACAATTTATCGATTTTTATTTCTATACATATTTGTATACAAATATAGATTTCTTTGCTTCTTTAAAAAATAATGAATATGTTATTATTCGATGAATAATATCAGTGGATAACCAACCATCATATCTTCAAAGAGCCTCGAAGTGCAGCCATTGTGAACAGACATACTTGTTCATACCATGGCAACTTGCTGAAAAAAAAAAAAAAACTATACCTGTACAACCCATGAAGGGTCTTGGGTTCAGTACCTTGTAAGGAGTACCTTCCTTCCCAAAAAAGGAATGGAAAAAAAAATGTAAAAGTTCCTCAAGATTTTAATTGTTAACAGTAATATAATTACTTTTAAAAACAGAGCGTGAGGAAGCAGAAAATGAGAATTTAAAGGCGTATTGCCTACCATTTTTTCTGCAGCTTCTAGAATTTCGTCTATTTTAAGTAATCGACTCAGTTTATCAAGTTGTCCATTAAGTTATAAGGAACAGAGACAATGAACAAAGCTAGATAGGAAAAATATAAATATCATCATAAAAATGTTTAGAAGAAAGATATCGTGTTGATCGCTGTTCTCGCAATAATATAAATTACACTATCATGCATCAAAAACATTTTTTTTTAATGTTTTGAGGTATGCTGAATACGAATCCAAGTAAATATGAATCTAAGTGCAGGAAATCTTATCAGGCACCATCAAATGTGTGTTGTAAGTCAAAAAATTCGGTGATTTCAACATTTTGGGTATTTTTTTATCATTGAAAACTCCAATAAAAACCAAAAAAAATTATTTGATTCTGAAGCTATTACATTGTATTACAACAAGCAAAAATTCCGAGAGTTCAGGTGTCAAGATTTTTTTCGGCCAAATTTCCGCTCTCTATTTAAGGACCTGGAATTCAAATAAACTGAATACAAAAATTAAATGAAACTGAAAAAAAGAATGTATTTTAAAGACTGCATTTAAAAACGTGTGGCAACAATTTTTTGGCAACAAAAGAGCAGCAAATTACAAAGACATTTTTAGAGAATTGCTTTAATATAATAAGACCATGGATTACATACAACATATCATTAAAAATTCATTTTTTACACTCTCATTTGTTTTTTTTCCCTTTCGAATTGGGAGCAATTTCAGACACAGGCGGATCTTCGGAAGGGAGGGGGGGCTTTCGGGCTGAGCCTCTCCCCTCCCCAAAAATGGTAAAATGTAATGCTGTTTTATGAAACAACATATTAAAAAAATAGCTCTTAAAGTATTGTTGTTCATGTAATTAATTACATTTAATAGGACTTCAAGTACCTCTGAAACACTATTTCATATAGGCAGTTAGTTTCTTTTTTTCCCAAAGTAATTATCGTTATATATGTGAAAAAAAACGTATCGGGCTGAAGCCACCCCCAAAATTAATTCCTGGATCCGCTAGTGGTTTCAGATGAACATGGAAAACGGTTTCATCAAGATATAGATAACCACAATGGAGAGGAATGTATAGCAGTAAATGCAACGAGAAGATGCTTGCGCCGGCTATCATTAGACACTGCAACGGTAGACAGCTGATGAACGCTATAACGCAATGAAATGAATGCAACAAATATTTTTATAACTAGGCATAAAGTTATATCATGTTCAGGATTAAATATTTTATTATTTACATTTTATTATCATTCACAAGAAAATAAATAAATAAATGTCAAGTAAAAAAAAACGTGCTATTACAAAAAACAACCTTCATTTCTAAAAAAAATTGTGTTTGATAGATTTTTTTGGACTTCAAATTCGAACTCAGCACACATGATAATATCAGGAAAAATTTCTCAAGGAAGTGAACTTTTTTTTTTGCAGAACAAAACACTGTATCCTACAAACGTGGACACATAGTTCAGATCCCAGGAAAACTTTAAGTGAGGATAATTGATTAGATACTTGAATATATTAACTGCGGTGTTCAGGTCAACTATTATCATGGCGATGAACCATTCAACAAGCATTGCCTTTCCAAACGATGATGTTGGGCCACATGTTTTACTTTTTTTATTATTATTATTTTTTTTTTAATATTGCTAATTTTTTATTATTTATTTTACTTTTTTTAATTTTATATTTTCTGTATACACGGTGTGAATGTGTTCATATATGACTAGAATTATGGTTCTAACAGATTATTATATTTCTAAATAAAGAAATAAAAAAATATTGCTAATGAACTCCTCATCGATTTAGCAATAATCCTCAATTTTCAAGAACGCTGATTTATTATTAAGCATTAATCCTAGCTGACGTGGCTCCAAGTCTTCAGCAGTCTACATAAGATAAAGACCGGTTTGCAGTAGTGTAAGGCAAGGCTACGAGTATCTCACTGGGCACAGCGATCATAACTTTAACCAAATCTGGATTGTAAATACTTAATATTGTTCCTAATTGGACATGTGTATTAAAAAATCGCTTGATATAAAAGTACATAGGTATCTTTTCATTACAGGCGGATCTACGGGGGTGGAGGGCTTTCGGGCTGAAGCCCCCCAAAATGGTAAAATAATACCATACTGAAATAAATATTAAAACCTATCTCTCAAAGTATTCTTGTTCGTGTAATTATATTTAATAGTACTTCAAGAACCACTTAAACACCATTTCATACAGGTAATTAATTTCTTTTTTTTTTCAAATTAATTATCGTTATATGTATATGAAAAAAAAATCTTTCGGGCTGAAGCTCCCCCCCCCAATATTAAATCCTGGATCCGCTAGTGCTTTTCATTACTGTTTCCCTTGATTCCTCCTCTTCTCTCTCAAGTACCTATACATAGCGTATATTGGGGAGGATGAGGTTAAGATATGAAATTATAAATGTGCGGAACGTGATTGTGTTAATTAATTGTCAGTATTGGTTAAACCCCAACTGGATCTATAGATCACGATTATAGACTATCTATGTAATAATAATAATATGCAGCAATGGCCTGGTACCGGTGTCTACTGTGGAAGCTACTGACAAGCTGAGCCTCCCAACTCATGTAATAAAGGAAGCTCATAATAAAGGAAAGCGGTGCTGTTGAATACTGCCAGAATTGTAAGAAGCTTTCTCAACATCCAATTAATTTAAAATAGAACATACCTGAGACGGTTGGAGTTTATTCTCCCTCTCTCAAGTAAACAAAGAACCTTTTGTAAAAGTGTTGACAAATAAAATAATAATAATAAGAGAACACCAACTCTTCGGAAATACCAAAATTCAGAAATATCAAGTTCTTGCAGCGGAGTTATAAGATCTCTACAGACTGAACAAAGTGACAGTAAGGGCTTTAGTGATCTCTTGCTAATTCCAAAATCAACTGCAGAAGCTACCGAGACGTTGGTACTCTCAACAGCTACGATAAATGAAGCGCAGAAAGCTGAGCTGCTGGACATTGCGAGAATCGTAAGGAGCTTCCTAAATATCCAATAAAACTAAACAATTGACGTGAAGTGGTTGAAGTTAATTCTTCCCCACTCCAGGAAAATAATTTTTTTTTTTAAAGTGATAAAGAATAAATAATAATAATAAGCTTTATTAACATCAATTATTGACAAAAGCCTCTCCCTAAACAGAATTTTTTCGGAGTTGACAACAGTACAGAAAAATATATTTAAATGATCACAATCATTTTTTTTTAATGTTTAAAATAAAACAAAACAGATATAATTTTTTTTTTTTTTTTTTTTGTAAGATATCCATGTAAGACCTTAGAAAAACAAAAAAAGCCATACAGTAAACAGAACAGCCTTGGAAGCACACGGTTGATAAAAAGTCAAACAGAATATCATAAAACAAAACACAGCAACTAAATATTGTTTCATATAGGTAGTTAATTTCTTTCTTTTTTTTTCAAATTAATTATCGTTATATGTATATGAAAAAAAATATTTGGGGCTGAAGACCCCCAAAATTAAATCCTGGTTCCACTAGTGCCACTCGGTACATGCTTTGGACCATCTTTCATCCTTCAACCTCGCCACGTGTCCAGCCCAGTTCCACTTTAACCGATGAGCTTCAGCCCTTAAGCTTTTAATATCAACTTTTCGGAGAATGTCTTTATTTCTTTTTTTTTTTTTTTTTTTGTTCTTCCCTACCTCGCCTTTTAGGCTATACGGGATTTTCCCGGGCCGGGGGGTGAGGGCGGGGAAATTTAAAATCCCCTCCGGCACCGGGACGCGAACTCGTACTTTTTATATCATCTCAAATCTCTGTTATCCGGTTGCCAGGAAACTAGCGGTGCTGTTACACACGCTTTAGCATATTCGGCCACCCCGCCCCCCTTCCTAAGACTATCTATATATTACTATTTAAGTCTACATATCACGGGTCTCCATCCTCCACAATGTCGATGGCGCATGAATATTCTTCCTCTCCCGTCCCTAAGATATTTTATCGCTCATTTCTTCTTAAAAAGTAATATTCTTTTAAACAGATAAATAGAATTAGAAGAAAATAGAATCGCAGAACATATACAATTATACTTGCTACCCCAAGAGTTCCCTTGTCTCCTAGTTTGAAAACTGTTCATTCCGAAAATTCATAATCCTAATCGAAATGTGTCCCACTCAAAAATTCTAATTCCGTCAAAATGAGCTCCCCAGAAAATTTTCATAGTGCAATTCGTGGCATGAAACCCCCTCATGGGCACTCCTACTATATGTTACTCATTTAAGAGAAGACATCTAGAATTAAAAGGATGGTGAAAAAAAAATTCTAATGAAGATACTAAAAAAAATATTGTATGTTAGGTGCTATAAAAATTATTATAATCCATAGTAACTTAACTCTACATCGAAAAACTAAAGGCTATTTAATTTCATTCCAACAAAACGAAGAGTGATGCTATCCATTTAAGGGAAACATCATTTTCTGTACTTCAGAAGTCATCTAAACTTCTTTGTCTACATGAACCGATAGCACTTTTAAAATATGTTTTTACGGAGTGCGAAGGGACTTTTGGGATAAAACTCCACCAAAGCGCAAATATAATTTATTCTTTCATGGATCCATAATTGTTTCTGCTAGTGATCTGAACTAAACACTTAAAACAATCGCAATAGGTTTTATAAAATATATAATTTTTGAATTATAAGATGTATATATAAGATGTAATGTTAATTTTATGTACAATATTGTTATTCTCAAGGGACGTAGTCCCAGAATAAAGTTGATTCTTCTATTCTATTCTATTCTATACCGCCACTCAATAGAAAGATGTGTTAAGATAAAATGTATCCAAAAGCATTATTCTATCTGTAATCACTACTTTGTTTTTTTTTAACAGTCCTTCATACACTGCTTAAAAATCTTTTAATATAGTTTTTTTTTTCTTTCAGCGTACCTAATTACCGTTATATATATATATATATATATATATATATATATATATATATATATATATATATATATATATATATACATATATATATTTTTATATATATATAAATTGAATAAAATAAATCCTAAATATACTGCATACTATTGTTGCCCGAAATCGGTCTTGGTCTTGCACTTTGCATTCGATTTTGGTCTTGCAAGGTCGTATGACTGTTGCAAGACCAAAACCAAAACTGGTAAAAGAAAAAAATCAATTTTTCGAATAAAAATTAATGCAAAATCGTTACTAATTTTTCATTCGAGCTTAGTTAGATTTCTCCTATCTGATAAATTACAGCAATATCTCTGTAGTAATTAGCTAATAAGTAACTGCAAGACTATTGTCAGACACGTCTTGGTCTCGCATTTGGGCAATACTACTGGTGACCACATTATCAACACGAAATAGACCAATATGAATGAGTGGGGAGAGGAAATAGTGGACGAGAAGACTAAAAAGCTAAGGAGTGATAAATAGAAATATGTATGTTATGTTCAGAATGAAAATTGATTTTGAATTGATTTTCATATTTGTTTATATTAACAATGAAGGAACAGGGGAAGATATGGAAAACTGACAAAGACAAATAAAAAACCACTCTTGAGTAATAATACATAAGGAAGACGAGAATGCGATTGTCCTGTTATTCAATATTGCAGTGATAGCTTCTCATGAAGAATTCCAGGGAAGTAGCAATTACAAGAGGTTGCGTGGTTCTTGTCTTGAATAAAATACTACATTGGAAGGGAAACCCACAACCACCTATCCTGGATAGGCTATCCATTACCTGACAATCTTATCAGGTAGTTCCACTGAAGAGGCCTCAGCCATTGTATCATTGATGAATAAATTATAAATTTACGATTAATATTAGATAAATATGTGTAATAAAAATTTAAAACTATTTTCCCATTTAATGATGTCTTTTTAAAAAAAAAAAAAAAAAAGAAAGGTTTTTAAATAAAAAAATATTGAGTCATAATTTAAATTTTATACGTTAAATTTTATAAGCTACTATCATATTCTTAAACAACATTACTGTTACAAGGTCCTTTTTTAGCAAATAATTAATATTCGCCTAAAACTTAATAGCTTCATCTCATCGTAACCTACAAATATTATATTATGAGAATTCTCGGAATTGAGGGGTTTTCAATCTGGAAGTCAGCAAACTTTGTCTATTTAATTACGTACAAAAAACTCATGAATAACCATTTGTTATCTACTTGAATAGTATGATCACAATGTTGAAAAAATAAAAGGAGGCCTACAAAAATGTTGGTCTGTTTTTAGTGCCTAATTAAATAAACAAAGTTTGCCTATCTCCATCCAGATTGTAAACGTCCCAATTCCGAGAATTTTCGTAAATAAAATATTTGTAGGTTACGATGAGATGAAGCTATTCACGAAGTTTTAGGCGGATGTTAATAATTTGATAAAAAGGGGTCTGTACAACGGACTATAAGCTTCCTTTCGATCCTAGGGTTACAGAAACCCAAGTAAACTAGAAATGGTCTTTTGTCCGGAATCCTTAAGAGCGAATTATATTTTGAATACCACTTACATACTTTAAACTTTTAAATATCATTACGGAATCGAAGAAGTGAAAAGATCTCGCAAGCTATTGTAGAGTGTAGATGCGAAATATCTCTCAAGAGTATTTTTTATTTGTATTTGTCAGTACTCAATATCTTCACCTGACCCATCATTGTTAACGAAAAAAAATATAAAAGCAGTTCAAAATTCAGTTCAAAACTTATGAACACAACATACATACTTTATCACCTCCTAGCTTTTTCGACTTCTCCTCCACTATTTCCTCTACCGACTCATTCAGACAGCTCTATTTAGTGTTGCATCTCTATTTAATACAGCCAGTAATGGATTTAGGATTTAATTTATTTTATATAGAATTCTTAAAAAAAAGTTTCTTTCGCTATAAAAAAAAGTTTTACTCCAGTCACTAAAGGTATTTTGTTTGCCATTCGGTTAAGTACGGAAAATTTCATAGAGTACTATTCTCCATTCAATTTTATATAGAGAAATATTTCAATGAAAATGCTATCTACAGAGAATCGGGCCTATAGGTAACATAAGGAATACGGGATCCTATTCGAGCTCTACAATGTCTCATTAAATATTCCGGGGCCCAACTCGAGTTCATCCATATGAAATCCTTGTTTAGTTGATTAATCCTATTATTTTTGTGAGCGGGGTAGCTGAACGGGCTAACGTGTGTGCACAGCACCGTCGTTTTATTTATTTACATCCCTGCCGTGCCTGATAGGCAATACGGGTTTTAGCAGCAGTGAGATGTTAAGCGTTTCCGCGTAACAACACACTGCTGCTAGAAAAACAATATTTATAGACTGGGTCCATATTTCGACTACTATTTCTTCTAAGTTTGGTCACGGATTTCTTCTGCTACTCCGTCCGGCGGCCTTCCAGGCGGTGCAGCTCCTCTTCTTCCCAAGGAGAAATGAGTTGGGCCTATAATGGATTTCCATTTTGCAATGAAATCTTTAAAATGAGGATAGTTTTCCTCACTCATGAGTTGAGGGAGATCTCTTTCAGTCAAAATGTAGAGACCGGTTTCCTGAGCAGTTTTGCTCTCTGTGCCTCATAGGCAGTACATGCTACGACAATGTGCTCGGCAGTCTCTGGGACTCCGCAACTGGGGCACAAGGGGTCGATATTCTTTCCAAATTGGAAGAGCTTTGCTCGGAAGCCCCCGTGTCCAGTGAGTAGTTGGGAGACCCAATAACCAGGTTCCACCCATTTTGCTGCTAACCGGGAACCGATGGTGGGAAAATATTTTCTAAGAGTACTTCCTTTCGGAGTTGTTACCCATCGCTGGTTCCATTCGTCAAGGGTGTACTCTTGTATTATCTTTTTCCATCTACCTGGCTCTTGGTTAATCTTCTCACGGAGATTTTCTGGTAGACCTGCCGAGCCTTCTCTTGAAAGCTGATGCTTTAACATGTCTTCCTGCAACAGGAGGTCGAGAGGAACACCTCCTGCCAGGACCTGTACTGCCTCATGAGACACTGTCTTGAAAGCTCTGGTGACGCGCAGCAGAGCCGTCCGCTGAATCGAAGCCAACCTCCTCTTCTGGTGGTGCGAGAGATGCAGAAACCAACCTGGGGACGCGTACCTCAGAATACCCAGAACTACACCTTTATAAATTGTCTTAGTCGCTGGGTATCTGAGGCCCCAAAATGCACCCCCGATACGACTGAGTCCATTAAGCGCTAGGGTCACCCTACTTCTCAAATAGTCCAAGTGAGGTGACACGTTGAAATTTCTTCCTATTCTGACTCCGAGGTAGGTGACAACCTCACTCGGACGAATTCTCGATCCTTGGATTATCATTGTAATAGGGTGAGCCCTATCAGTCTTGCCTTTCAAGAGGATAGCCTGTGTTTTAGCAGCTGACATCCGCAGTTTCTTCATCTCGCACCATCTTTCTATCAGGTTGGCGCACCGCTCAGCTTCTTCTTTCAACCTGGCTCTGCTGTTCGACGCCACCACAACGGCTAAATCATCCACAAAAGCTGTGGCGGAGAACTGCTCTTCTTCGAGCACACCCAGCAACTCGTCGAAGACAAGTTTCCACAGAGCAGGGCCAAGGACAGAGCCCTGTGGACAGCCTTTCTCCATACTATCTTCTACTTCGTAGAAATTACCTCTTATTCGGAGCGTTCTATCCTGGAGATAACTTCTCATCAAAATGTACAAGTTGCTAGGAGTCTCGTATTTCTGCAGCTGCTGGAGTACACTTGGCCACCATACGCTATCGAAGGCGGAGGTGATGTCAAACAAGAGGAGCATGACATACTTCTCCGCCTTCTCTTCAACGTCATGGCGTACTCTCAGCAGGGCATCTGCAGTTCCCCTGCCTACAGCACCGTCGTGATCTGATCTATGAGACAATGGATTTAAAACAATCACGAGTTCGCGTCTCGGTGCCGGGAGCGTTTTTTTTAAATCCCCACCCACACCCCCTGGTCCGGGAAACCGCGTATAACCTTAAAGATGAGGAGGGAGAGCACCGACAAAAAAAAAAAAAAAAAAAAAAAAAAAAAAAAAAAAAAAAAAAAAAATATCCTATTATTTTACAACGTTACTTTTAACAATTTTACTGAAAAAACTTTAATTTCTCAAGCTAGAATAAAACAATATTATTTCCTACAATATTTCCTAAAATTGGGGGGGAATACGCTATCGATCTTAGGAGAGAGGGGTACTTCTGTGTCATAGTAGTGTACATTTTTAATTTTATGCAATATGTCTCTAATTCACTTCTCTACTTAACATAAATTTAACTTTTATGATTCATAATTGTGTAGAAGTCGCCTCACACCACTAGCGGATTCAGGATTTAATTTTGGGAGGCTTCAGCTCGAAAGTTTTTTTTCTCATAAAAATAACGATAATTACTTTGGAAAAAAAAAAAGAAACTAACTACCTATATGAAATGGTGTTTAAGTGATTACTTAAGTCCTTTTAAATGTAATTACACGAACAATAATACTTTAAGAGATAATTTTTTAATATTTATTCCATAAAACATGGTTATATTTTACCATTTTGGGAGAGGGGCTTCAGCCCGAAAGCCCTGCACCTTTAGATCCGCCCGTGCCTCACACTAACGTTAAAGAGAGCCAGCATTGTAATGAACAACCTAGCAATTAAAAAATTAACAATTAGTGAATGTTGATTTTCAGAGTTTAAGATAAAAGTGTTACTAGTGAAACATGCAAGATAGAAGCAACAGAACCCAAATAAATTAATACATGGAATTCATAGCAACCCAACTTCTATAAGCAAGTTTTATTTGAATTCATACATTAACATTGTTGTTTACGTTTCGAGAAATTAATAGCTTAAACAAAAAAAAAACTGCTATATATAATGCGGTAGTATAGATCACTTTTCCGGCTCTGAGGAGTTATGGATTTTCATTAATGAGGTATCAAACGAAAGGGTGTTTCATGGAGAAGTGGTAAATCTCAATAAAAATGGCCCTGCGTTTCAAAGTCCAATAATATACCTTTTTAAGATCAATCATTTCCTCAAGGTAGTATCCTTGGTCCTATCCTTTACTCAGTTTTACACAGCTGATATCCCAACCCATCCTAACACTATCATCACACCACGTATGCCTATGACACCTGTATTCTTTCAGTTAATAACGATCCATCAATAGCATCCCAAACTCTTCAATCACATGTCACAAACCTTGAAGAATGGTGTTAAAACTCAAGGATTACAATAAATTCCAATAAATCTCATCAAATAACCTTTATCCTTTGTCGTAAACCTATGACTTCTGTCCTACAGTATCCTTTAATAACACTCCACTTATCCCTGTTGAACAAATCCGATACCTAGGACTCCAACTGGACAAACGTCTCACTTGGAATCCTCATACAAGACTGAAACGACAAGAAACAGCTCGACGTTTCCGCTTACTCCAATTATTACTAGACAAACGATCTAAGCTTCCAATTAATTACAAAAGACTCATATACATGACTATAATAAGACCTATTTGGACTTATGGAGTTGAGCTATGGGGCTCCACTAAGCCATCGAATTCCTCTCGTATCCAATCCCTACAATCCAAAATCCTTCGTGAAATCCTCGATGCTCCTTACTTTGTCACAAATAAAATAATTCATAAAGACCTTAATGTTCCATATGTTTCCGATTTGGCCCAATCCAGATACCTATCCTTCCATAATAAACTTCATAACCATCCGAATCTTCTTGTTTCTCCCCTTGCTTCCTCCGAGGCGTCTGAAAAGAAGATGGACGCGTGATCTCCTTTTGTAGTTTCTCACTCAACAAGCGTTTTCATGAGATTATATTTCTATGTACACATTTACTTGATGTATTTATATTAATATAGTTGTAAAGATCATAAATAATAATAATTAAAAAAAAAGATAAATCATAATTCCAGCCTCTTAAATTCTGTGGTTGCCATGGGATACTTATCACAAGTTGGGGTTTTAAAAATTAAAATATTGCTACTTATAATGGTGTTTGACAAACTAAAATCATATTAAAAAAGATAAATGGAGGAGAACAGACATATCGATTCCTAGGACACTTCGGATAATACAGAAAGAAATAGTTTAAAATTTTTGATAAACAAAATAAATATCCATTTATGGTTTCAATAATATCAGTAATAGAATCTTATACACTTACTAAGTGATGGAACTTACAAACCAAGGCTCTTATGCACCAAACTAATAGGTCTTGAGCTACAATAGTGGATTAGTATAATTTCAGAGATAGCTATATGTTGTTGCCTAACTATTAAACAGGATGGATATTTCCCAACGGGACAAGCTAATCAACTATTAATTAAAGTGTTGCTTCAGGAGTCCAACTTGACCAACTGAGTGTGTTGAATAGATCTTGCCACGGTGCCCTGGTTCGTAGTTTTCCGATGTCAGCTGGTGGATTCCCATCCGTCGTTAGAGCAGATTCCTACTCAGAGTAGTGATTCATTGGCGAGGCCGGGGGGTGGGAGATGCCATAATGCCGGCCAGGGGGTGTACGGAGGCTGTGTAATCCCATCCCCTGGAATAGAGTTAGCCGGATCGATACGTGCCATCGCCTGCCCGGAACATCGGCCTCTGTCACAGCTGGTGGTTCCGACCTGCCGCACCGCGTAGGGTCTTGGGCGTGGCATCCATTTCGGAGCCAACTCCCAAATCGAGTAATCGCTAGTTATACCTGGTGTTAATTATATATATAGAGAGAGAGTGTGTCCTTAGTTATGTAAACCAACTTTTTAATTATTGAAAAGTAAATAAATAGAACTCACTGCTCGGACATTATGACTATGATCATAAGTTTCAATATGGTCCAATGTGAATTGTTGCAACAATAACACATAACCATAACAAATCTAAGAATACACAAAAGATATTACAAAAAGCTTGGGTAGATTAATTTTCTCAAGTAGGTCATGGTCAGAAAGGTTATAAATAGGCCAGGTACGGAAGATTAATTTTCTCAAAAGATATTAATAAAGAACTAACAACTCAACGCATCGGCAATTGAAGATTAGACATCAATAATGAATGGGATGAATACAAAAACAAAAAAAAAAATATTAGTCAGACCTGAAAATACGATCTAAATGTCATTGCCAACAACCTAGTGTACGGACTAAATGTAACGAACATCACTAGCGGATCCAGGATTTAATTTTGGGGGGCTTCAGCCCGAAAGATTTTTTTTTTCGTATACATATAACGATAACTAATTTGAAAAAAAAAAAGAAAGAAATTAATTATCTATATGAAATGGTGTTTAATTGGTTCTTGAAGTCCTATTAAATATAATTACACGAACAAGAATACTTTAAGATATATTTTTTTCTGTAAAACATGCTTACATTTTACCATTTTAGGGGGCGTCAGCCCGAAAGCTCCCCCTCCCCCTGGATCCGCCTGTGACGAACATTAATAGTTGTGCGTACAAGGCCCAAAGGTGGTATGAGATTTAAGTGGCTGTCAGAATTACGCTGAAATGAATTAAGTACCACAATGGTTTTACAATATACTGTAAGTCTCAATAAAAAAGGACTCCTTTCAATCAATATCAGAAACGCTTCGATAAACAGCAACATTATTGTAAATTGAAGTAATCCCGTTACGTCTTTAACTTAGTCGATGCACAATAATTTAACGTGTTTTCCACCTTTCTTTAAGAGAGAAACATAAAATTGGCTCTTTGTCAAAGTGGCCTTTTTCAATTAGTTTTATTGATGGAATGTTTAAGTGGGGAAAGAGGAACGATTATGCACACCACCCACAGCAGTGCCGTGGGCAACCGGGACAATGTTCCCGGAGCACGTGTTGGGAACGCTAGCTGATCTTCAGGGACGCTCGGCTCTTGTTATAAATATAAAAATAAATAAAAAACGAATTAAAATAATTAATGTTGATATATCAACAATATATTATATATTTCCTAATCTTTTCCTAACCTTTTCCGAACCTTTACAACCCAAAAACCATCTTATCTCCTTAATTTGTTTACTCCTTGTTCCTCTGTTCATTCGTTTAACACGAGATCTCAGTCTATAAGCCTATTTGTTCTCTCTCATAGAACTGATTCCTCTAAAATATTTTTTTTCTGCGTGCTAACTTTTTGCGGAATTCATTATCTGCCTTCACACGCAAATCCTCTTCCTTAACCACATTTAAACAACAATTATTCTTCCACCTCCTAAGCAATCAATCTTCCGAATACATGTAAGAACAAAATTTCGTATTTAAGAGCTGACACCTTCATTTGACTGTTACTTATATAGTAACAATATTGTTAATCAGAACAAATATATGAACACACTCATATATATTTATGAGCAAATTAATATGTTTACTTGTACTTAGTTTATTTTAATTTAAGGTTGGGATATTATGTTATGTTAACTAATTATTTTTATTTTCTAATATATTACCAGACAATTGTCATTTTTATGTCTCAGAATAAAATTTACTTTCTTCTTCTTCACCAATAAAAAAAACTGTTTTGAAGAAATGTTGAATGGAATGAAATTCAAATATTAATAATATAAAACATTTTTAGATATAAATTTAATTTTTTAAGGAGGGAGAGATGACGTCATTGCCCGAGTACGCCGATTATCTAATGCAGTTACTGACCAACAGTTTACTATAAAATCATTTTGGCAATTAGCTGATTTTAGCCTGACCACTGGCCTTTCGGCATAGCGCTCAACCAACCTAAGAATACTGAATAACTCTTAGGAACAAAACCTGTTTATTGTGCTTTCTGGTTGTTGCAATACATTTAATTCTGATATTCAATGATTTTTTATGCAATTTCTAAATTTAGTTAAGGACTTTATAAAACGAACTGAGAATATAGCTGTCTTCTGTCTGGGTTTTATTAAAACACTATATTTTACTTTTATGAAAATAATAGTTTAATATTTCCAGAAGATTCTATGCTCTGTTTTGCTTCGATTCAGCTGCAGGTATACATTATGTTATTCGGAATGTTTGAGTTCTGCATAAGCAGAGGAAAGTTCGTTTTTAATGGGTTTGATGGTCATCATTCTTATAAAAAGAAGATGTCATAGTTATTACGTCGATGCAAAGAATATTAGACGCCAAGCAACGGTGTTTTTCATTACCAGGTCAAAACAAATCACACCGTACAGATATGCAGGCGCTAGCGGATCCAGGATTTAATTTTGGGGAGGCTTCAGCCCGAAAGATTTTTTTTCATATACATATAACGATAATTAATTTGAAAAAAAAAGGAAAGAAATTAACTACCTATACGAAACAGTGTTTAAGTGGTTCTTGAGGTCTTATTAAATATAATTACACGAACAAGAATACTTTAAGAGATAGTATTTAAAAATTTTTTCTGGAAAACATGGTTATATTTTTACTATTTTGGGGGAGTTTCAGCCCGAAGCCCGTCCGTAGATCCGCCTGTGTATGCAGGAATATTTCTTCCATACGTTTTCGATATAAGCTAACGCAGAGCACGTAAGGAAAACAAATCTCCAAGGGACGAGAGCCATAATGGGAGAAGAAATAGCAAAAGAAGTATTTAAGCCTGCATTTGAAGATTAGCAGGATGAGCCATGACTTAAAAGGCAAACACCCAGGCCCTGACATCACATACAAGTTTTATAACAGAACTCTTAAAATAAAAAGTCCTGTACATTTTTTTCCATGTATCATGTACTGATCCTTGATCCAAATATAACTTGCCACCATCGCAGATATTAGCAAGACATGATGATAGAACAAGGAAAATCTCTTTACGAACACAAAAAAAGTCGACAAAGCAAGATAAACAAGACAATGGTTACTCTTAATTTCTGGCTAACAACGAATCGATGTGTTCGATAGAATATAACAATGTTCATGAACTGGAAGTATGGAATTATTGCAAAGTTTTAAAAGAAGGGATTACCCTAAACATTATACTTATGTTTCATGTGTAGACTTCGTTATATTATTACAACCATGTAGGGACAACATCGCAGCTTAGAATAAGTTGGTGGTGTCTATCTGTCTTTAGTCAAATCGATGTAACGGGCATATCACCTACTACCGTTTATCCCATTTTCATCAATTTTTCAGAGGTTGTGCGGGTTGGCGCCTAGATGGCCAAATATCAATTTTTTCAAAATCCATCCAGCATTTCCGCTTGCGCACGCGTAAATGTATTTACTTGGATATGCCAGTATTTCAGAAACGGCTGGTTCAATTCGGCTCAAAGTTGGAAAAAAGGCAGGTATTAATACAAAATAATGTAGTATTAATTTTATTCAATTCTGTCATCTACTTTCTCTTATTTATGCGCAAATGTGTTTTCCTTGATACTATAACTCTAAAACCGCACGTTCGATTTGGCTGAAATTTGGAGTGAAGTTTGTGATTGGTAAACAGATAATCACGAATGTATCAATTTTATCAAATTATATCCACTATTTCCAAAAAAAATATTTTTCGCTTTCAGATCAGAAAATGTAATATTTAACACGCCTATAGTTTGAAAACGGTTAGTTCGATTTGACCCAAACTTGGAGGAAATTTGACGAATAGTATAGAAATTACCTAATATTAATTTCATTTAATAATTAAAATTAATATAAATAATTGTTAACAATATAATGTGGAATGTGCTATGAAATGTGGAAGCCATCTATCACATGGAGTGGAAGTTGGGTTAGTACAATATTTTTATGAGGTTATAAAATTTTAGGTTTTATTAAAAAAGTTAATTTATACTTTATAGTTTGGTCGATTCGACTGGCGACACTTACTTAGATTTCCTACCATTACTTAGATTTCGTGTAATTTTCATTAATTTAAATTAATTGTTACTTGAGTTCTTTAAAAAAAAACCTTTTTTTATTGTGTCTATTTATATTAAAGTTAAATCAGCTCGTCGTGGTTTCGATCATCTCCTTAAATATCCAAGTTGTGTGAACTTCACGCATATTTTTATATTCCAGCATAATTACTTTTGATCTGATTGAAGAAAATTATTGGTCTCGTTAACTACAAAAAAATAAAGTTTACTTTTTTTTTATTTTTTGTTCCTTCCATTTTACGAGTGGTACCAAGCCTATTAAGTTTATATCACTACTGTTAATGCAAAAGGTCGTATGTAAAAGTTTTAAATTTGTATTCTATTTTTGACATTATGAAGTCTGCTACTATGAAAAATAGCAGAGGGCAATACAATATAAAATTATATTAATAAATCATAAAGAAATAATTAGTTTTTATGCTCTCCTGTAAAACACTCAATTTTTACATACGACCTTTTGCACTAACAGTAGCGAAATGCATACTCAGTATGCACAGGAATTTTATTTTTTTTAAACTACGAATCTCGTGGATATCAAGCCGGTATATGTTGAGGGGTTACTTAATTTGCGAAAACGGCTACTTTTAGAGATTTTATTCTCATACGAAAAATTATAGACCTTGTAATACAGATATTTTGTAGCAAATGATAACGGTGTGGAAGTTATACTGACCTCATTTGACAGACGTTTTTTCAAAGTAATTATCGTTATACATATTAAGAAAAACTTTCGGGGTGAAGCCTCTTCTTCCCTCTCCCAAAATTAAAGCCTCCATCCGCCGGAGTGTACAAAAGTTTGCCAGATAGCACTCTCTCCGTTTTTCTATATAAAAGATTCCATTCATGCCAGGAATGGATTTTTAAACAAACATGCAATAGATACATATACAAATCATACCCTAGATGGTAAAAAAAAAATAGTTCAGGTTTTATTATCAAAAGTTATAAAATATAGATTAAAAATTGATCGAGTGAGCTTTGCATGCAGACCTACACACCATTTATCATAATTAATTTTTTTGTTAGTTATTTACTTAATTTTGCCTTGCTATACACATACCTTATCTCTTATATTTCTGATTTTATCAAAGCCATTCTGATGACCCACAAGCTTATGTCGCAAATTCGTTACCAATAATAAAAATATGATTGAAAATCCACTCTATATGTTGATGGAGTTGACCATAAGTACCTTCTAACGGTCAACTGTAATTCATCTCAAAATTTTATTGGCTATTAGTACATATCAAAAAATTACTAAACGTCATCCCTATCTTCAGGTCAGTTTTTCTAGTTTCCACCAACATAAAAATTCATCTAAATTCATCTTTAAATTTCGATAAGCCTTATTTTTTAGGTTCTTGCCAATTCCCAAATTTATGAAAACATATTTAGAATTCGGTACAATTGTGCAAGTATAGCTCTACTTTTCCAACTGGTCCTTTTTATTTGAAATCAGAACCTCAATAAGCTTTAATTACATCGCTGCTTTGCACAGGCGGATCTATGGGGGGCGACTTTCGGGCTGAAGCCCTCCCCCCCAAAACGGTAAAATATAACCATATTTTATATGAAAAAATATTAAAAAGTTAAAGTATTATTGTTCGTGTAATTAATAGGACTTCAAGAATCACTTAAACACCATTTCATATAGCTAGTTAATTTCTTTCTTTCTTTTTTTCAAATCAATTATCGTTATATATATGAAAAAAAATCTTTCAGGCTGAAGCTCCCTCAAAATTAAATCCTGGATCCGCTAGTCCTCCTATGGACCAATTCCTACGCCCGCTCAAAACGGATGAGCGAACTACCAACGTGATCTTTATGGTGAGGTTAGGCTTCATCAGTTCTTTCGGTCAACTCCGTTAGCATTGCCCAAATGCGGGAGCAACACGAGGCTTGGTCTTGCGCACTCAGTCTTGGTCGTGCGCAAGAGTCTCCCAACAGTCTAGCAGTTACCTATTAACTTATTAATATAGAGATTTTACTGTAATTTTTCAGATAGAGGAATCCTAATTAAACTTGAATAAAAAGTTGGAATAGTTAAATACAAAAGTGCATTGTTTATAGAAATTCTTAACATATAGCAACTAAAATTGTCGAATATTAATAACTATTTTGCCTTGATTTTGATTCACAAAAATGAACATTTTACCAGTCTTGGTTTTGGTCTTGCAAAGTGCAATACCAAGACCGATTTTGGGAAAGACTAATCTCCATCTACTTTCGAATACTCTTAGCGTTTCTCGGAATTCCATTTATAGTGTGGTCATGCGATCTTGTGTCCATCCATCACAGAAACACTTGTACAGCAGTATCTAGATTTTTTTTTTTTTTTGGTAGTTCCTTTCAATCAAATTTAACTTATTTTGTTATAAACATTAATTAATTAACTTCTCACTACTATATTGAAGAATATAAACAAAAATTAACAACGCTGTCTGTAACAAATTGTAAAAGTAACCATGAGAGTTTCCTTTGTTATCGATATTAAGCTGACGGAGGCAGGCTGTCCCACTTGAGAGGCAGGCAGTAGGTCAGGCCCTAGGGGAGGAGGAACCCAGTCCTACCAACACAACGCACCTGGGGTGCCTCGCAGCGGAGCTGTTTGCTGGTCGAAAAACATTTTGGAGGTTGGCACTACTCATCTTATTCCAAGCTTTTCTTTCTCAAATACCTAATGCTTTCTCGTTGTATTACAACTTTATACATTATTTGTGAAAATATTTAATATTCTGGTACCACAACTTTTAATTCTAATGTGACATGTGTACAAAATACAATTCAGCGGATTAGAATTTTAAAAGTTTTTCTTACTTCAGCAATGTTCGAAAACATCAAGCAACTATTAGTGTTGCCCAAAATTTGTCTTGGTCTTGCACTTTGCAATACCAACCAATATTTTGCAATACCAAAATATTGATTATTTGAATAAAAATTGAGGCAAAATAGTTACTAATACTTGTCAATTTTAGTTACTATATGTAAAAAATGAGTGTAACCAATATACTTTTGCATTTTACTCTTCTAATGTTTCATTCAGGTTTAGTTAGGTTTCTCATGTCTAAACAATTACAGTAATATCTCTCTAGTAATAAGCTAATAGGTAACTCCAAGACTATTACGAGAGTCTTCCGCAAGACCAAGACCTAGACCAAGACTGAGTTTGCAAGACCAAGATTCGACTCGACATTTGGGCACGGGCGGATCTACGGGGGGAGGCTTTCGGGCTGAAGCCCCTCCTCAAAATGGTAAAATATAACTATGTTTTATCGAAAAAAATATTAAAAAAGTATCTCTTAAAGTATTATTGTTCGTGTAATTACATTTAAAAAGGCTTTAGGGATCACATAAACACCATTTCATATAGGTAGTTAGTTTCTTTCTTTTTTTTCCCAAAGTAATTATCGTTATTTTTATGAAAAAAAACAACTTTCGGGCTTAAGCCCCTCCCCAAAAATAAATCCTGGATCCGCTAGTGCATTTGGGCAACGCTAGCAACTATATAACAAAACATTGTATTCTCGAAATCGTACGTCGAAAACTCCATGTCCGAATTTACTTCAAATAAATGCAGGAAACGAAGAATATGATAAAGAAGGTGGAATCAATAAACAAAATAAGCTACTAGAAATTTAAAAAAAAAATCTTTCGTAAAGTGCAGATAAAATAACAAGACTAGGAATTGGGCATCTAGACTTCGTCCACCGTTGCCTAATGAGAGGCTTGGAACTATAGGCCACGGTCCCTAAGAGCATAAAATAACATAAAATCTTAAAATGAATACTTAATAGTTGACCGTCGTATTATGATGGAAGGAAATGGTCCGGGGTGGCGGTCATACGCAGACTAAATAATGGCAAAACTATTTTATTAAAAGCCAACGTTTCGACCCGACTTTGCAGGTCTTCTACAGGGAGGTGTGTTCAGCGAGGGGTTTCATTTAGAACAGTTCAAAGTTAAACTCCTTGCTGAAAACAACTCCTTGAAGAAGACCTGCAAAGTCGGGTCGAAACGTTGGATTTTAATAAAATAGTTTTACCACTATTTAGTCTATTTATGACCGCACCCAGGACTATCTCCTTCCTTAAAATCTTATAACTTTGAAGAAATTGATAAGAATAAGTAAGCCGGCTACTGTTATTGTAGGCGCGTCGTATTTCTTTGTCTATGGTGAATATTGATCCACTGATCCATCAACACTAAGGGACACAGGCGGATCTACGAGGGGGAGGACGCGGCTTTCGGGCTGAAGCCTCCTCCCAAAATGATAAAGTATAACCATGTTTTACAGAAAAAATATTAAAAACTATCTCTTAATGTATTCTTGTTCGTGTAATTATATTTAATAGGACTTAAAGAACCACTTAAACACCATTTCATATCGGTAGTTAATTCCTTTCTTTCTTTTTTTCAAATTAATTATTGTTATATGTATATGAGAAAAAAATCTTACGGGCTGAAGCCCCCCCCCAAAATTAAATCCTGCATCCGCTAGTGCTAAGGGACATCAAACAGAGCATGCTCCAAAAAGCTCCACATAATAGCTATTATTGCTCGATATCTCATTAGATATTCAATCAGGAAAGAGAAGATTAAAATTGTAGACCTTTCACCAAAACGAATTCGCCGTACAAACTGCCTCAATGCCGCATGCAGCAAGCAGCGATCCCTGTCCGTTTTTTGTGTGATCTTCACTACTCTATCACAAGAAACAATTAATATTTAATTATTTAGGATACCAAAATTTGAATATTAATAGAGTTAAGTTGAATATATGTATATCTGTGTACACAGGTGGATCTACGAGGACAGAGAGTGGGGGAGGGCTTTCGGGCTGAAGCCTTCCCCAAAATTAAATCCTAGATTCGCTAGTATCGGTTTTTGTTTCTATTTATTTACAAATAGCAACAGTGAAATAATATAAAATAAATAAATATTGCGGCCTCCATTATCAATGACTAACCTTACTCCGGCCTCTAATAATAAAATGGTTCCTCACATATGAACTAAGATATTATAAGCAGAATTTATGTAATCAGAATATGAGCTTCATATGTATCCTGCGGTACTTTATAGAGAAATTTTTCAATCAAAATACTTGCATGAAGCACGTCCGCGTTTGTTATTAAGAGTGATGGTGCCCGCATAGTATAGAAGTATGGTCTCTATCTTCTATTATTGAAACAGAATGTTTCCAATCCTTCTGTTTTAATATAAAATATGACAGCAGAAATAAAAACTCTCGCCTAATTCGTATATATACGTAATCTTAGACATAATATATATAAACGACGCATAAATGAAAGAGTATAAATTAATAAATCTTATCAATAATTGTTTATACATGTGATATAAACTGACTGAATCCTTCGTTATCTATGGTGAAAAGAAATTAAAGCAATAATTTCACAAACAACTTCACACATACAACGCCTAAACATCTCTAAATTGGTAAAGTGTCTTTTTAACTCTTCAGACGCAAGAGTGATTTAGAAGGGCCTTGGCATAGTCTATGTGCAGAAGCTGGTGAACCTCCTCTATATTTCAGAAGGTTATTTCTGACAATCACTAGCGGATCCAGAATTTTATTTTTGGGGAGGAGGGGCTTCAGCCCGATAGGTTTTTTTTTTCATACATATAACGGTAATTACTTTGAAAAAAAAGAAAATAAAATAACCACCTATATGAAATAGTGTTTAAGTGATAGTTGAAATCCTATTAAATATAATTACACGAACAATAATAATAAGAGATAATGTTTTAATATTTTTCCCATAAAACAGGGTTACATTTTACCATTTTGGGGGGCTTCAGCCCGAAAGCCCCCCCCACCGTAGATCCGTCTGTGCTGACAATGAATCATTGGCTTAAAATCAAGACCAAAATACATACCGTAGGATGCGATAACTTTGGGACACTTTTCAAAGTTTTAAGCCGCTTCTGTCTTTATTTTCAAAGTTAAAATGCTAAAAAAATTAATAATATGTAAGGTAATTATTCTTTTTACAAAATATGGCAGAATAATAACTCTAGAAATAAGAATATTTTACTAAAAAGAATTTTAAATTTGTCTTAACCTCCATTATTAACTTCAGCGCATTATCTCCATTAGAAACCCCAGGAAACATGATTTTATAACAATGTTGTCCCACAATATTGTATAGGTTTATTATTTACCTACGAAACAAGGAAAATGGGTGTATACCAATTTTATACAACTACACTATATTTAAATGCACACGAGAATAATAAATTCGTATTAATGTTGCAGAAAGATTGGAAATAATATTTTTAAAAACAACTAGGCATTGAAAATTTACTGAACAAACAGAAAAAGTAATAAACATTTCGTACAATTTGGTTTTGTTACTTGAAGCCAAGAGAGCGATGTAAATTTGCAGCTCTTTCACTTCGTTGAAGGCCATTTCAAATTAGCAGCCGTTTTCTTCATGGCTGATATTAATACTTCGGTGGTCCGATGTTCGTAGTTCTTGAGACACAAGCGAAAGTTTCACGAAACCAAGAATTTTGAAAAAATCAGTGGAAATAAATAAAGCTTAACTGCACAACGAGTGTTATAAACTAGGGTTCACAAACTGCCGCAAGGTAGTAGCGTACATATCTCCTACACGAACCACGTTTTTGCAGACTAAACCAATACAGTGTATTAACCAAGGAATTACCACAAACTAAATTTTACCCGCTGTCTCGAAGTTACCCATCCAGTCCTAAAGTTAACACACATTACGTTACTAAATTAAATATTATTCTGTAGCGGGAAGCTGGAAATAGGAGGGAGACAACTTCATAGAAGTACTTCTCGATATTTTTTCGGAAATAAAGATAGAAAATGCTCTGAATGGGCCGGATATAATAATCCTAGTGGGCGGGGTGGCCGAATGGGCTAACGCGTGTGCACTGCACCGCTCTTGCCCGGCAACCTGATACATAACACTTTGATAAAAAAAAAAAATAGCCACGAGTTCGCGTCCCGGTGCCCAGAGGAGTTTTTAAATCCCCGCCCACACTCGCTGGCCCGAGAAAACCCCCGTATAGCCTTAGAGGCGAGGAAGTGGAGGACAAAATAAAAAGGATATAATAATCCCACGATGGACCCATAACTCACCAATTATAAATAACTCAATCAACAGTTGTAAAAAGGATACGTTACTTCCAGTTCAAATACAAAAAATATTTTTAGAAAACTAAGATAAATACAAGAAGTGTAACACTCTTGTATGCGGATGCCTCAAAAGTAGATAAGGAAGTATGATGCTCATTAATAAATTCTCATGCTCGAAAACTATTTAAACTCCTGAGTTATCGGTGAAATGGTAGCGAAAAGAGAAGCTCTTATATTAGCTATTAGAGACAACCGATACTACCAATAGGGCCGCGAAAAAGGACTCGATGAGTCCATACAAGCCATTGAAAATACCAAACTAAAAACTACTCTAGCTAAAGAAGTAAAAAGTGTTGGTGTCTGCTATGGGAGAAGGATAAATAAATAACATTCATTTGGGTTCCTATGCATTGCAAGATCACTAGAAATGAGCAGGCCGACCAAGCAACTAGTGTTGCCCGAAATCTGTCTTGGTTTTGCACTTTGCCCAGTCCTACCAACACAACGCACCTGGGGTGCCTCGCAGCGGAGCTGTTTGCAGGTCGAAAAACATTTTGGAGATTGGCACTACTCATCTTAATCCAAGCTTTTCTTTCTTAAATACCTAATGCTTTCCCATTGTATTACAACTTTATGCATTATTTGAGAAAATATTTGATATTCTGGTACCACAACTTTTAATTCTAATGTGTACAAAAAAAAAATTCAGCCGATTAGAATTTTAAAAGTTTTTCTTACTTCAGCAATTTTCGAAAACATTACTTGTAAATTTAGTATGTTAAACCATAACAGAACTGTATTAGCAAGCAACTATTAGTGTTGCACGAAATCGGTCTTGGTTTTGCACTTTGCAAGATCAAGACCACGACTGCCTAACTGTAGCAAGACCAACACCAAGATTGGTGAAGAAAAGTCGATTTTTGAATAAAAATTAAGGTGAAATAGTTACTAATACTTGACAATTTGAGTTACTATGTGTTGAGAATTCGTACAGCCAACATACTTTTGCATTTAACACTTCTAATTTTTCATTCGGGCTTAGTTAGGTTTATCCTATTTGAAAAATTACTGTAATATCTCTATAGTAATAAGCTAATAGGTAACTTCAAGACTTGCGTAAGACCAAGACCAAGAGGAAGGCATTTGGGCAACACTACAAGCAGCCAACATACCAAGAAAGGCAGGCACAATTCCAGTGGAACCAATTAATAAAATTTCTTTAGAGGACTACATAAACAAAAATTAAGAAACATATGTGGACAATTTGGTAAAATAAGTGGAAGCAACAGTATTCCATATAAAGAGAAATAAAAACCCATTGCTCAAAATGGGAAACCTCTTATCGATTTAATTTGAAGGTGTTGCCAATTGTCTAGAATAACGGATTGGATTAACATGATTTACCAGTGTTTTTCACTTCTTTTATATTTTATCTTTAACGTTGAATCAAAATGAAAGGGCGTTTTTTAAATATATGCGGATCTAAGAAAATACATTAGCGCATAAGTAAGCGAAAGCAAAGGATGGAACTTGATAAAACTTATATTAGACCATCTAAGTATCAACTAAAAAAAATGGAAAATTTCAAAAAAATCGGATTATCGGTAATAGGTGATATGCCCGTTCCATGGATTTGAATATAGTATTCAAATTATCTTAAAATAACAAAGAAATACATACGCCATATTATTTACCTAACATAAATCAGAAGTAAATGAATAAAACTAGTGAATTAACTATCGTCATTTTATTGCTGGATGCACAGACAGATCCACGTGGGAGGAGGGGACTTTCGGGCTCCCCCAAAACGGTAAAATATAACCGTGTTTTATAGAAAAAAAGATTTTTCATTTTTCCTTTTTCATTCTCTGGAAAGTTTGTCAAAGTTTTCGATCATTTCACACAAAGATCACTCGTGGTAGGTGCAAAGGTGAGGGAAATACTCAGCCGGGGTAAAACCGATTCCTGGGAAGCAAGAATGACCCTATTTGATTCCATGGTTTCATCGACACTTCTTTATGGAGCCGAGATTTGGAGTTTGAATTACCTGGAAGGCTTAGAGTCGATTCAGACTAAATTTTTGAAGTATTAACATTTCTGGCCCAAATGTACTCCAAACTATATTGTTCGCTTAGAATCTGGTCGAACTCCTTTAAAAGTAAAAATTTTGAAGAAAATTATTAATATTTGTATTAAGCTTCTTTCAATGCCTGAAAACCGACTGCCACGCAAATGCCTTGTCAGACTCATTAACTTAGATACAAAAGAGAGAGACTCAGGTTTTAACTGGATCTCACAAATTAAAAAAATAGCAGGAAATAATTATATTGATGACGACCTTTTTAAAGACCTAAAACCAAATTACCTACTTACTAATAAAGACATAATTATCGAAAAAGTAAAAAATCATCTCTACTCTATAGATATTGATAGAGCTCTCAACTCAAAATACAACCCACTTTACAGAACTGTTTGTAGCTTTAACAACCCTCAGCCGCAAGAATATTTAACTTACCGTGTAAATATAAACCAATTGAAACTAGTTAGCCAATTAAGAATTTCAGATACGGAAAAGCTGAAACTTTTTCATAAAAATACCACTTTGGTTATAAAATTGGGGGAAAAATGTGGATGGTGTCAAGAACATATCACCCAAAACATGGAACACCTGCTATTGCAATGCCCCAGACTAAGTATTGATAGGGAAAAATACCTAGAAGGTTATATTGTCCAAAACAATAAACAATTATCTTTAGAAAATCTTCTAAATATTGATAGTGCGGACAAACTCAGTAACATCTGTTTCTTTTTGTTAAAGGCTATATATAGGTATTTAGAGTAAGGACCATATTATATTGTTTTAGGAATAACCATTTATTTATTTATTATTTATTTATTTATATGTATATGGCTTTGGGAAAAACTATTGATGTTATTGAATCATTAATTAATTTTCAGATATACACTTTTTTATATTGTTTTAGGTTTTAGAAATAATTATGTATTTGTTTAGTTATTCTATTTACTTATTGGGAATATATATATATATTATATATATATACTATATATATATATATATATAATATATTATAGTATTAATATTTTAATTTTGTTTGTTATCTTTCAATAGGAATTTACATATGTATACGTATTTATATCTTTATTTATTTATGCTTTCATTGCCATTCAATACTAACAACTACTAACACCAAACGGGCCAAACTCCATGGCTAAATGATGTACATAATAGCCAATAAATAAATTATCTAATTAATTATCTATTAAAGAAAAAAATATTAAAAACTATCTCTTAAAGTATTATTATTCGTGTAATTACATTTAATAGGACTTCGAGAATCACTTAAACACCATTTCATCTAGGTAGGTAATTTCTTTCTTTTTTTTCAAATTAATTGTTGTTGTAAATATGAAAAAAAAAATCTTTCGGGCTGAAGTTCCCCTCCCCTCCCCCCCCCAAAAATTAAATCCTGCATCCGCTAGTGGCTGAATGAACCAGTGTTGCGATGTATCATTTAGCAAAGATGATTAAATTTGTAACAGCATGGAAATAAAACAATATTACAGTGAGCTAGACTTTATTAACTTTTTGTGGGATCTTAATGTGCTGTTCTTCGAAAGGTATTATGAAAGAGTAGAACTAGCAGCTGTGTGAAACCACTGCTTACCTAAGCTTTGTTCTGTGTTGAAACAAGATCTGAGTGTGGTAACAGTGGAAGCAGGTTTGCGTCACTGCTTTCGAAAGGCTTGGAATGCAGAGCTTAAAATAGAAAGGCTACATGAAAAGAGCAATAGTTGTCGAGGGAACCGCGAGAGGGCAGCAGCGACAAGGACGGGAGTTGGGGTGGGGAATGTGCTGTTAATGCGCATGTGCAATAACAACATGCTCCGCCTCCTCTACCCCCACTCCACTCGGAATTGGACCGCCCTCCAATCTGGAACTCACTTCCTTAACTAGATACTATTCAATTATTTTTTCTTCTGCTACCTGAAATAGAGAATACATTCGTTTTCTCGTTGCTCCCTTGTGCATTCAAACTAATACAATAGTTTTCCTTCAGAGATTATGTAGTCAACATAGAGTCGTGAGGAAAGTGACGAAAAATAGCTAAAACAACCGTTGAGAAGCATTGACGCGCAGTCTATTACGGGCGAAGTAGAAAACAAGGATGATATACTGACAAGGATTTCGAATTATTTATTTATATGGGTTTAATTATGCTATTCGCTGTAGGTTTAGAACGGGATTTGGATTTTGTTGCTAAGTACAGCTCTACAAAGGAAGTAAAGCCTCATTTACAAGGTTGCAATTTCCGTCGTAGAACTATTGTCAGAACACTGAGCCGGCCAGCATTATGAAAGTATTGTGCGTTTAGACAGGCTCAAAGTAAAACTTGTGAAAGCTGAGAAAATGGCGGATATAGAACAACTGACTGAATACTACACTGAAAGAATAGCTGATGAGATTATTATATTAGAAAAAGATTATTATAAAATATATATGATTACATATATATGACTACACTTTTTCACCAACAAATTATTATTATTACTGTCTACTATTTTCTCAATGTTTATATGGTATCTTGTCTTTGCTTGGCACCGATAAATGCCTGAAACTTAGGCCGGAACTTTGGGACAAAGGAAATAAAAATAAGTATAATTTATTTATTTTTACTTTGCATTTTCATTAACTGAAAACCAACTCCCAACCATGCTCAAACATTTCAAAAACAACCCCAACCAACTTCTCTTCAATATATCTTCAACAGTTAACAATTATTCACTATCATTAAAAATAAATGTTAAAAAAAAATTACTTTTACAAGAATTAAATATTGTTCAAATTAAAAATATTGAATATCATCAAGCTCGGAAATAAACGAAACATAACTATACGAGAGCAGTGTTTTACGATCATTTTCGGTAGATAACGTATGGATAAGCTCCAATAGTTCACTGGTAATCATTCACACGAGGAAGTTAACCTACCAATAACTGCCATAATCTCGACAAAGATAGTCCATTATAACATAATGCGACAGTTCTACCAGATAGAAAACTGTCGTTCATTTTTCAACATGGTGTTAGCTGCGATAGTTGTTGCCATTGTTACCGTACAACCAAGGTTCAAGGATAAAGTTTTTTTTTCTGGAACAAAAGAGGACACACAAGAAAAACGTTTGCATTCTGGCAGTCACGTTTGGTAATACTGTTGAGTAAAAAATACGAAGATACTTGAACAAATCATTAATCACGGAATCATCAATAATGTTAAATTAATTGTAGGAAAACTTAAGTAAACTATAAGCATCGTTGTTTCTTAATTATTGGGAGGGAGGAGGATAAATATACTGGGAACTTATATTTGAGGACACTTTTCAATAACAGACAATTTATTAACACTAAAATTTTCAACAATTTTATTAATTATTTATTATTAATATCTTCTGAATACCAACCCCTCACTAACATGGATGCGCTAAATACAAGTATTTTGATTGTTTAGTATTTTGATTGATACGAGATTCTCCATGAAGGACAGCAGGACAACAGTAAACATCATAATCTGGCATCAATGATATAAATAGTATCATAGTTTATACTGTGAATTCGGTTTGATGGTAAGGACTATAGTTTTAATCTTTTATTGTTGGTTCTCTTCCAGAATTGAATAGCTGATGAAATATCACTAGCGCTTATGTGAGGCTTCCCGCATGTTCTGTTCGAAGTTCCTTTGTGTTGATGGACTGGACACAAGCATGAGACAAGCACAACTAAGTTAAAACCTTGTGTTGGGTGCTGCGTTAACGCCTCTTAACAGAGATTAGTCAGACAAAGGAATACTATCCGCTTCAACTAATTATAGTCAAATTGATCTTATGAGCTTGTTAATGCAAATTTTTAAAATTTAAGATTTTAATATTTGCAGATGGGTAAGTACGCGACTGATCAATTATAGTCGGTGGTACAGACCCCTTTTTATCGAATTATTAACATCCGCCTGAAACTTCGTAAATAGTTTCATCTCATCGTAACCTACAACTATTTTATTTACGAAAACTCTTTGAATTGGGGCGCTTTCAATCTGGAGGGGGGCAAACTTTGTTTATTTAATTAGGTACTACTCACAAATATCCATTTGCTTTCTTCTTGGATCGTAAGATAAATTTATCACCAAATCGATAAAAAAGGTGGCCTACATAAATATTGGGCTGTCTGTCCTATATAACCTCGTTATTTTGAAAATTTGGGGGTGTAGGTCACGCCAAACGGCTCAATATTTTTTATGGCCATCTTTTTTCTCGACTTTGTGATCGAATTATTTTACGATCCAAGTAGAAAGCAAATTGGTATAAAAAAATATTTGTTTATGTTTTTTTATAGTTTTAGCTTTTATTATAAATGTTTATTATATTTAATATCGTCATATAAATTCTAACACCACCTAACTCAATTACTGAATGAAATTATTTAGGTTGGTAACTGTATAATTTTCTTCTCTTCTGATCGAATAGTAACCACGCATATGTCAAATTTATGATTTTAAGACTTTTTGAATTTTAAATGTTCTATAACTTAGAATAAAATTCTTATAAGAAAGGTTTCATTAGCAAAGAGATTGATCATTTTCTTATAAGGTTGTCAGAATTGAGTTAGGATGGGTCAGCAATTATATATATATATATAATATATATAAGATATTCACTACGTCATGCTGTAATAACAAACGAAATACTGTTGTTGACCTTCATTGAAGAAAGAAAGGGCAAAATGAAGGGAAGAAAATATTAAGCTTGTACCCAGGGAAAAATCCTTATTTTGGTCCATTTTACCTCCACAACAAAAATATTTACTATAATAATAAGTCATTCTCAGAGTTAATTATTTTGTCAGGATTTATTATAAATCCATCCATATTTTATGGAATTGAAAAAAAGTTTCCTTGCAACTTCTGTTGGTTACCTAATTACTTATATTTCAAGTTCTATGATGGTTAAGGTCTATCGCGTGAAAATAAAATCATGTTTTAAAAAATGAACAAACCCATTTTTAAAAGTACAGCCTTTTGAAGGAAAAATGCATGGCTTAACGCAATAACTGGACAAAATTTGATAAAATAAATGTTGGGACATTTAGCTAATGCACTTTTTCAATCGTTGATAAAATTCATCAAATCGAATTAAAGGCAAAGGGTGTTATACGCGTCACGTGGATTCGAATAGACAAAAACATACAGTTTGAAAATCTATAAGGTAAAACCCCCAGTTGTCGACACCCCACCGTTTTTGGCACCCATTGAAGTTATTAAAGAATATTATTAGGTTGGTAATGGTCTTGAGCTGGTGAAAGGCGCTGGGAATCCTTCCGGAACTCGCGTATTCTAGCAGTTCCCACCATTTATTAAGTTTTTTAGGTCGAAAATATCGCGAAGAAGATAAGAAACAAGACAGGTGTCGTCCAGGAAGGACATGTATTACGGTTTTGAAAAGGAACATACATGACTGCACAATATTGTTATACTTCTTTTATTGCAAAGGCTGCCAGATTTAATTTATTAGGTTTATGAAAATTGAGTAAGAGGTGTCGAAAACTGGAAATACGGATATTTTTATATTTTTCCGTTTTACTATAAAAAACTAAATGAAAGACACTGTTTCACATATATATTTTAAAATTAGAAATTTTAACAAATCCAATAATAAAATCCAATATATTTTAACAAATAATTACTGATTTAACAAAACCAAAATTGTTGAACCAAGTGGGTTAAGCGCACCAGTGATTAGTGTTGCTCAAGAGTATTGGTCTTGCAAACTCAGTCTTGGTCTTGCAATAGTTAGGCGGCCTTGGTCTTGGTCCTGCAAAGTGCGAAGACCAAGACCGATTTTGGGCAACACAACCAGTGATTGACATAGCTAAGGAAATGTTTGTCTTTTTTGGCTTATGCCGCCAGAATTATTATAGTTATATACTTCTCCGTTGGATATTTAGAATCTCTAGGGTCTCCTTTTTCTATTTAACACTTTAAAATTGTAAAAAAAAACTAGTTATTCAGATATAATCTCCATTAAAAAAAAAATACCTTTTTGCACCAATGATGGAAACCTCGAAATTCAATTGTTATAGTAATGGACAGCGGGTCCGTGCCACTAATAGACACGCCTCAGAAAAATTATAAAATCTTTATTTAACTATAAGAATAAAGATAAGATAATATAAATGTTCAACTTAATCTTAGCGAAACTCAGTAAGCAGGAAGGTATGAAACACACTGATCTCAAGAGCACAATAGAAACAGCAATGATAGGCATTTTAAAATTTTCTTTTGGAAACTTTGTTCATATAGTTGTCAATTGAGGGTATTTTTCTTCATCCTAGAAAGAACTGGAACCTTTAAATCAACAAGGAAACTTATTATTTACATTTAAATACCAATCTGTCCATCGAACGACCGCCTGTCCATAACTGGTGCATTCATCCTACCTATGCAATTGAAAACGGGACAAAAGCATTTTAAAGTTTCTTTAAAGGCGACGAAAACTGGAGGTTTTATAGTATATAAACTCTTTCAAGTATAACTACCCATAGGTAACATAATTAACAATATTTAAATAATAATAATAATTCTATGATTTGTATGAAGTATACTTTTGTCAAAGAAATCGCATACCTAGGCGACAGAAATGGACGTAATTTGATAAAATCGATGCTGGAGCAACTGGATTATACACACTCAAAACCGTGAAAATGTCTCCAAATCGATTTAACTTTAATTAATTAGTACGTGGTATCATTAGCGGATCCAGGATTTAGTTTTGAATTTTTAATTAATTTGAAAAAAAAAAGAAAGAAATGAACTACCTATATGAAATAGTATTTAAATGATTCTTGAAGTCCTATTAAATGTAATTACACGGATAATAATACTTTAAGAGATAGTTTTTAATATTTTTTTCTATAAAACATAGTTATAAATGGTTATATATCGGGTTTAAAACAGGGGGATTCCCTTTTGCCTGTCCTGTTCAATTTGGCATTAGAACTTGCCATTAGGGAGGTAATGCGTACCGAGAAAGGGTTGGATATGGGTGGGACAACATCCGTGCTGGGTTATGCGGATGATCTGGTACTGTTAATCGAAGACCTTGAAACTATAAAACTAAATACGACAACGTTAATGAAAGCCGGTAAAGAACTAGGACTCGAAATAAACGTGGATAAAACAAAATAAATGGTTAGCTGCAAAAATGGCAATACTACTGGTGATATCGATATAGATGGTAATATGTTTGAACAGGTAGATACGTTTAGGTATCTAGGTTCTACGATAACTAGAAAAAACGAAATTGAAGAAGAAATTAAGGTTAGACTGAAGGCGGGAAATGCTTGCTATTTTTCTGTGACAAAACTACTCAGTTCGCGCCTCTTGTCCCGGAACTTAAAAATTAGAATCTATAAAACAATTATCTTGCCTACTGTTCTTTATGGGTGTGAAACTTGGCCGCTTACATTAAGGGATGAGCAGCGTCTTAAGGTTTTTGAAAATAAAGTATTGCGTAGAATATTTGGACCGAAAAAGGATGAGTTAACCGTAGAGTTCAGACGGTTACACAACGCCGAATTGCGTGAACTGTATCCGGGTAATATAATTGAGGTAATTTCATCGCGGCGAATCAAATGGGCTTGTAAAGTTGTTGGACTTAGTAAATAGAGAATTCCTAAAAGGTTAATATTTGCTGTGCCGAATGGTAAGCGTCCGAGTGGTAGACCGAGGCGAAGGTGGGAAGATTGCATTAAAGCCGATCTGAAGGGACTGGGTTTGGACGGCGAACGATGGAGGGAGGTGTGCAATAAGCGATTGGTGGTGTCGGCATCGAACCTTCGGGTTCGCTAAGCCTTTTTATTATATTATTATAAAACATGGTTATATTTTACGATTTTGGGGGGGGAGGACATTCAGCCCGAAAGCCTCCCCCCGTAAATCCGCCTGTGCGTGTTATGTTCGTCACATTACAGACTACAGAATACAGTTTAATTTAAAACAAAAGTAATTTTTGAAAGAAGAGGATGAAATTGATACCTACTCCATAATTGTTCACCATTCTTGATATATTTTCCCTCTCCTCTAACTTTGCGCCAAATCAAACATGTGGGTGGCTATTAAGATAAGAGGGGCCATATCAAGTAAAATAAATTACGCATATGTAAGAGAAAATATCTGAAAGAATTCGATATAATTATAATTTATATGCCTGGCATCAAATCATCATCAAATATCCAGGATGCGTTAGATCGCCAGGAATGTATTTCTTTTCAATAAAGAAGTTAATAAATATTTGTATTCAAGTGTAATTTATTCATTTTAACAGTGTTCAGGGACATCAAATCATATGTTTAGTACCTTAAATAATTCCTTGTAACTATGATCCGAAAATAATTTAACTATATGATTCGTTAACTAACAGTAGATATATGGGGAACATATGGATTAGTATTAGGAGGAGAACAAGTTGATTAAACAAGTTGGTTAAACTATTTTGTAAAAATATTTCTTTTTCGACTATGCTTTCCATAATATTTCATATTTTTTAAATATCAGGATGAATATGGATAAGGAGCAGACTGGCACACGTTGATGTAGCCTATTTTGAAGGATGCTATGGTATCAATTTAGTTTATTTTAAAGTTGTACTGTGTTGGTATTAAACAATGGCTGATACAAAACAGAATAATTAGCACTGCGTTAAAATGGGATAAATAACTTTTTGGGGAACACCCAATTGCTCTTTATCAAGGAATACGTAAATGGGAATTTACCACGTGATTCACGCTTTGTCCTTTCGTTTCCTGTATTGTCATCATTCCGTGAGATAGATATCTGCGTCCTATCCATGACAACCTACCTTTTAATCACTTTTCCGGCTCCATGAAGTGATGGCATTGCATCTAGGTCAATGAATAGTCAATAAAACATGTCCTACAGAATATTGAGGTTAAACGCCCAGAAATAAATAATTTCCTATGGAAAAATATTTAACTAATTAACACCACTATCCTAGGTTCTAATTATTCTTAGTCTATTAGAATAACTCAAATACTAGAATATAATAGAATAAATAATCGATGAAATTAGAATAATTCAGCGATATTTTCATCTATAAAGGTGATGCGATGTAACGGACATTCCGCCGTACAATCATAGACCGTTCATTCTGGTGGGGGGAAAGTGGGAACCATGTTTATATTATGTATAAAAATTTTGAGTGGCAATTAACAAACATTTAAAATTTAATTCGGACAACAAACCTATCTTTACGCCTAAAGCTTCTAATCTATACAAGTATAATACGGCCGGCTCTGTTGTATGGTGCACCTCTGTTCGAACATATCAGCAAAACAACTCTGAAAAGATTACAATATTTCCAAAATGGAATAATTAGAAAAATTGTAAGAGGAACCACGCTGCAGAGAAAGAAGACAGTGGATATATAAGCAACGCTAAACTTGTCAACAACTAAAGAATTTTTCGAAAAACGAAAAAATCATTTTTCGAAAAATCCCAACAATTGGCAAACCCTCTTTTTAACAATCAGTTACCAGCCAAAATTCCAAAACGTTGGCAAAAAATCACATGATATCGATGTTTTAATTTAGTTGTAAGCTCTAGAGAATAAGGTAAACTCAAGCCTGAGGTGAGCCCCATCACCTTTTATATTACAGATGGAGAACGAAATACTTAGAAACGACAAAAATCTAAAAATAAACCTTACAATGCTTTCAAGCAGTAAAAGGTGTATTATTAAGACAATCCAAAGATTAAAGACAAAAATAAGTAGAAAGAGGCTATGAAAAAAAAAAAAAAATGCAATTAACATAATCAGCGTAATTATTGTAAAACGAACAATATGATACTAAATAAGAAAAAATGTATTCATATGTTTATACAATATTTTAGTTTTCTTTTGCGTGTTGGTTACGGGTATTTTTGAAAATATGATTTTTAAAAAAATGAATATATTAAGGCTTGAGGCAGTTAGATGAACTTTTAACTCTCCGATGCTTCATTTTTTCCCAGAGAAATGTTACAAAACCTTCACGAAAAAATGGAAGGTTGCACATGAATGAATCATAAAATCGTAGGATATGTTGCCACATATAATAATATTATATAAACTAAAATTTCAATAACAGAGATATAAGGTGTGGTAATACTTGTTGTTAATATAGGCCTAGGTTAGCCATCTAATCAAATTTTCCTATTTTCTTAATTAATTTTAATTTACATATTTTATTCATTCATGCAGATTAATTCTTAAAAAAAATTTTTTCTTCGAAATATTGCAGGATGGAAGAGGAGAAGGCGAAACGACATTCTCGTCACATCTCTATTTTTATTGGGGAAACAAGCGGGTCCCCTCGCCGCCTCCTCCCCTCCCCTACCCCCCTTTCTTCTCCTTCCCCTCTTCCCCTAAGTCAGTGCCTTTTGGTGTACAATTACTATTACTACATTTTGGTTCTGATTCCCTGTATCTTTATTTTATTTTCTGTTTGTTTTACTAAAATTCGCAGAAACGTTTCAAATGTTTGTTTTATTAGTGATTGGGTAAACTAATGACCAGAGTATATTATAAAAAAAAATCATTGCGCAGTTGATTGATTATGAGGTTGACCTCTATGTTCAATCTCATATCATCAGAAATTCAAAAGGCGTATTACTATATTTAGCTTCCTCAGTATCGAAAGTAAGGAAGCTTCATGTATGAGGTTAAAAATAGTTTGAGCTCAGAATCGAAATTTTCCACTCACGTTTTACATTTTAAACACCAAGAAACAGATATGGTTAAGAATGGCTATTAGGTTTATTTATATTAAAATAAATTTATATTAACATTATACCATAGTATTATTTATTTAAAATCATATCAGTACCTTATTTTAAATTGCAAAAAAAAAATTTTCATTTGTTTCTGAGATATATTATATCCATAATTCGGAAGGATATGCAATAAAACTTATTTTATAAGGAATAACTCGAAAAACTGTTCCAAAGTGCATCGGTGCAAGCTGATACTGCACTGAGGGCGAAGTACAATGATTGAACTTGCATAGGTAGGCAGGGTCTAAAGATCAAAGTTGTATGAAAAAATAAAATAATTTCATCGTATACATTTAATTTAAAATTATACAGAATATCAAGAACCATGCTAGAAAAGCCTGTAAAGAAAAATTGTATTACAAAACGTTTGTATAATATTTCTATAAGAAATTTAAAACAAAAACGTTATTTAGTGTATTACTCTGTCTTAAGCTTGTAATAAAATTTGAACGAAATATATACTTTATAAAATAAAATATACGGGATTTGTTTCAACCTAAGAATAATTTTAGTTTTTGCACTTACCAGTTAGTGCAACGTACTGCAAAAGTTTTTATACATGGACTGATAGGAGATAAAACAATCAACAACAATAATTTTTTCCTACAAATATTTTTTTAAAATTTAAACTCCAAATTACAACTTCAGTACTACAGTTATCAATTTTCTCAAAAATATTTGCTTAACAATTAATAAATGTATTTTTATCACAAATTAAAGTTTAAAATAAGAATTTGAATGCAGCAAAAGTTTTCATATATATCAGTATTATACAGTAATTCATATATTTATTTTACTAAAAATTATTTTTTTTTTTTTGTTAATTTAAATCCGACCACCCTCCCCAAATAAGTTCCGACAATCAGCGAGTGTGATGTCGAGATGTAGAAGATTGGAATAGGTCTTGGAATGAGCGTGAGGGAGAGGAGTGCACAGCGGCGTCCTTCCTTTCTTGATTTTAATATTAGTAGTTAGTGGAGGAGATCCCTCATCCAGCTTCTTTTGAGCCTCCTACGGGTACTCCCGCGCATGTTAATAGTGACCATGTCTAGAATCAGTGAGTTGATATGTCCATATAAATTATTGTGAAATATTTTTTAGTATGTTTGTATGGGGTCGTCAACTGTTGGCATCTGTAAGTCTTTATGGTGATAGTCCTGTACGTTTTTGATTGAAAAGTCTATAGTTTACTTATGTGGGTCTTTTTAGCTGTCCCGTATATCTGTGAACCGTAGATCCGAATGGGCTTAATCAGTTTCACGTCGAAGAGTAAAAGTGACATGTTGTGATTTGTCTTGGTTAAACCCAATTTTCCAGACTTTAAGCCTGTCGTGGAATTTGTTTAGGTGATATTGTAGAGACTGCGAGACGAATATATTGCATTTTGATGTCTAGTCAAGATTGATGTAACGTCTGCTTAAGTCGCGGTCAGAGTATTGACACTGTCTGGAATATCATATGTGTAAATGATATACAACAGAGGAGCGAGTAGTGACCCCTGAGGCACTTCTGCTAAGGATAAATGAAAACAATCAGGATACCAAATACACAAGCTGGACCAAATACGATTCGGAGATTATTGAAGCAATATGAAGTTAAATCCAAAAAGAATAGAAAAATATCTCTCATAAATTTAATGAATAGGAAATTCACCAAATAACTTATGAAAAAACACCAGCAAGTTATTGGAATGATGTAATTTATTCAATTAAAAATCGATGATTGCAATGAATAAAGAGACACAGGAGGATCTACATTGGGAGGAGCTTTCGGACTGCTTCCCCCCTCCTCCTCCAAAATGGTAAAATATAACCACGTTTATGGTAAAAATTATTTCTTAACATATTATTGCTCGTGTAATTACATTGAATAGGACTTAAGAATCACTTAAACACCACTTCATATAAGTAGTTAGTATATTTCTTTTTTTTTCCAAAGTAATTATTGTTATATGTATGAAAACAAAGCCTTTGGGCTGAAGCCACCCCCCACAAAAAAATTAAATCCTGGATCCGCTAGAGCCAAGAGGCAAGTGCGTCTTGCATCCAGGCTGCAAGACGCACTTGCATCTTCGGTGTGAAAGCTCTCGTTCTATTACATAGTCCAGTGTTTAAGATGGCGCAAGTTGCGCTATCAAAAGTTTTGAGGGAGACACATTTTGACGGGGCATTAATTTTTTGAGGGGAGCACATTTCAGGAGGGTCATGAATTTTCGGAATGGAAAGTTTCAAACTAAGGACAAACAAAAAAACAATAAACAGACCGCAGCAAGTGTAATTGTATATGGGTGGGGTGGCCGAACGGGCTAACGTATGTGCACAGCACCGCCGTTGCCAGAAGGACCCAAGAAAAAAAAAATGATATGATAATGAATTAATGATAAAAAATTAATATGATATTATGATTTACTTAATACGTAACTGTATATGATCTACGATCTTTTAAATTTTACTTTCGTTTGCGCTGTTATTAAGAAGAGGAGAGAAATTGAATATCTTGGAAAGAGGAGCGAGAAGGTTCTTGTGCCATCAACCTTGGAGAGATGGGCACCTCTGCATGCATCCTGCGTTTTGCATCTTCAGTTCCCCACTTGCCAGATTGATCTGTCCCTTCTTCAAACCAGGAAAAGGTCGAATCATAAAATTTGAACAAAACTCTATCAAACTGATCATCCTTCAATCTTGATACCCGACACATCAAACTATTTATTTATTTGTATGAGCCCTACCGTGCCATTGAGGCAATACAGATTTTTGCATAACTGCCTGCTTCTGCAACGACACCAATTTCCATATTTAATTCTGATGTTGACCTTATTCCGCTCCTCCTTGTTCCGGCGGCCTCTCTGGCGCGGATCCTCTTCTTGTGAGGTTGAAATGTGCGGGTCCAATTGCTTCTTTCCATCCGTACACAAATTCTTTGTAGTTTTCTTCTGTAACTAGCTGAGGTAAATCGGTCACTGTGGGAACATAGAGACCGGTCTCCCTCACCAATTCGGCTCTTCGCGACTAGAAAGCGACACAGTTTATGATAATGTGCTTAGCAGTCTCTGAGATCCCACAGCTAGGGAAAGAGGATCGACATCTTTTCCAAATCCACGAAGCTTTTCCAAACCTATGCCCAGTAAAGAATTGCGAGAGCCAGTAATCCGGGAAGATCCACTTGGCTTACAAACGTTATTGAACGGTGGGGAAGTACTTCTTTAGAGTGGCCCCTTTTGGGCTTGTCACCCACCGTTGATTCCACACTTTAATTGTATCCTCTCGGATAATAGATTTCCACTTTCTGGGGTTTTCGTCGATTCTCTTCTCGTCTAATATTCGACATGCACAATCAGTTTCCTCTTTCAAACCACTAACCACTCGTAATCCGTCAGATTACGAAATATTCCTAAGAGAGCTATCTAAGTACCCCCAGAAAATATTTCTGTTATTTTAGTATATCTGTTTGTATTATATATATGTATGCTGTTCTTGTCTTTTCCTCTCTTATCTACTGCACTTTTACTTTTAATTAACTAGTATTGTAAACATTTACTTTATTTTTTATCACACATACATGGATTCTGTACTTATAATTTGTTCTAAAGATACAACATTCCCAGAATAATAAAATATATTTTCATTTCATTTCACTTCACTGCGGCCAAATCATCTACGTAGCCAATGGCAGGAAACTGCTCCTCTTATAGCAATCCCAGCAACTCGTCAAATATTAGTTCCCACAGAGCGGGGCCAAGAACCGGTCCTTGTAGGCATCCCCTCTTTATGGAAGCTTACGTTTCATAGGAATTGCCTCTAAACTTTACACTCCTGTCCTGTAGGTAGGCCATAACTAAGACATATGTTGCTGGGAGCTTCATATTTTTTTGCAACTGCTGGAGTGCCAGTGGCCAGATGCCGTCGAAGGCGGAGGATATGTCGGATAGCAGCAACATGACATATCTCTCCACACTCAGATCTACGTCCGCACGCACTCTTAGCAGGGCATCAGCGGTTCCCTTGCCTTTCGTAAACCCGTATTGCCGTGGATGACTTGCATCCCCTGGTAAGAACTGATTATAGACTGGTCATAATAAGGTTCTCCAAGACCTTGCTCATCACAGGGAGGAGACATATAGGTCTATATGACTTGGTAGAGGAGTCTAAGCTGGCGGTCAGCATTCGTCCAGCTTTCCGGAAAGTATCCCCTATGAAGGCAATCATCGTAGATTCCGAAAATCCTCTCTTCAATATAGGGTATACTATTCTTCAACATCGTCGCGTCTATAGGATCAAGTCCTGGAGAGCGGCCAGCTTATCCACGGCTATACGGAGATCATGTATGTCCCATGGTGGGCACCAGTCAGTACCAGGTGGACAAACCATTGTCCGTCTCACGAAACTTTCTTGTTCGCTGTCCTGGGACGGATCATCCCTGGGATACGTCGCCTCAATAATGATGACGGCAGCTATCTCAGAGTTCGTTGCCAGAGCCTCTCTGTGTCTAAGGGCTACTAAAGTTTGTTGCGGGGCAAACCTACCCATTGCCACTAGATAAGGGAAACCCCAGGGATTCTTTGTAAACTCTTTGACGATGTACTCGTCCCTAGTGTTGCCCAAATGCGAGACCAAGACGAGTCTCGGTCTTGCGCACTCAGTCTTGGTCTTGCGCAAGAGTCTCGCAACAGTCTTGCAGCTACCTATTAGATTATTTCTATAGAGATATTACTGTAAATTCTTAGATAAGAGACACCTAACTAAGCCCGAAGGAAGAATTAGAAGAGTTAAATGCAAAAGAATATTGTTTATACCAATTCTTTACATATGGTAATTAAAATTGTCAAGTATTAGTAACTATTTTGCCTTAATTTTCATTCAAATTTTTTTTTACCAGTCTTGGTGTTAGGCGCTCTTGGTCTTGCAAAGTGCAAGACCAAGACCGATTTTGGGAAACACAACTTGTCCCAGGATCTTCGCTTCTGTGAACGCATCTCATATCGGTATACCGTGGCCTTGAACTTGTATTGATCACGAAGTGCAGAGCGCCTCTCGTCGCAACTAACTGCAACTCTGATACATACGCCCGGCCTTGCAGAGCCCACTTACCATGCTGGTTAAGGCCGGCGTCCAACATGAGACAGGTCGAGCTCTCACCTTCCGGGGGGAGGGCGGAGGGATTCTTCAGCAATATCACAGATCATATCAGTGATTCTGGACACTGTAATCCAGATCATCAGTATGATCCCACATCCCATTCATCATCCACCAATTTTCCACTAGTGTTGACCGGGAGGCATTCCAATCTCCTCCTCGGATTTAAACGCAAAGAAATACAATTAATTTGACTATAAAATAAAATTAACTAAGATGAACAAATAATAAACAAAAAACAACATGAAACACAATAATAATAATCAAAACTACGTATAGTGACAAATATATGACCTTCCCACGTTAACATTAACCTTAAATCTCCTGATACATCAAACTGTAATCACATAACTTTATGTAAAATATAGAATTTTGGGAGGAAGATATCGATATTTCGATAATATCGATTATCGATGGCTATCTCTGATTCGGTATAACAAAGACGCCCATATTCCATCTTACCAAATCTGCCCATAGCCTATTTCCTATGTGATTCAGAGTTTTATATCTTGCATTTAAAGCAATGCTGAAAAAAAAAATCAAATATCTAGTTTTCTTTTTGTAATATAAATGATTAAAATTAGTGATATTATTAAGAAAACTGATATTATTTTTAATATCAATTATCTTGCTGTTATCTATCGAGGCTATTACTGTTCTACATCGCTGAACATTCTACTTTAATACAAAAAAAGTCAATTAGCAATGTTGAATATCCAAAATCATCCTGAAGTGACCTGCGACTATAGAGCAGCATCAAGTGGCCCGGACTGTTTTTTTTTTTAATCTATTGTTGGATTATATATAATTTGTGGTTGTATGCTTTAAGATATATATGCATATATCTTAAAGTATATACTTTAAGTTACAATCACAAATTTTAATATGAGGGGATTAGAACTTAATATAGGGGTCAATTAAAAAGATTTATTACATGTTGATAATGATAAACAAAAAACGGTTAAGTGGACAATACAAAAAAATATTATGAAAAACTTCCGTTCATGTTACCATACGAAAATATATATTAATCTTACCTGGATACAATAAGGAAGAATCGTGGTGTACATTTAGTATTATAAACTAAACAAAACACTATTACTACCACTAGTAGATCACTTACTTTTGGAATAAAAGTTAACACTTAACAATATTGCCCACTCGCGTTTGTACTTTTTCGCTCTTTGATGCAAGAGATCGGCGGTCCACCAGTGTTACCAGGTTGCCACAATAATTACAAAACGTGTTGATGTTCTAGTTTTTAAAATTTTGCTACACATTAAAGAGATTATTATGTATATAATATGCCTATATAAATATATTATTTATACATGCAATTATAATATATTATAACAAATTATAATGTATACCTAGATTATTTCATGATTACTTATTTAAACGAATATTAAACTTAAAACTAATTATGAACTTAGTGAATTATTTTCCTACAGAGTTAAAAAAAAAAAAAAAAAAAAAAAAAAAAAGGATTCCTTATCACAAAATATTTTTCAGCATTTTGTCGCCCCTCGTTGAATTGCCGCCCGGAGCAGCTGCCTCCTTCGCCTCTTCCCTCCCCTCCCCCCCTCCCCCTCTGCGCTACTGATAATTGTAGCCCAACTCAGTTTGTTGATAACCTCATCATATAACATTCAGGAAGGTTTTAATCAAAATCCGGTAACCAAATGTAAACAGATAGTAGTGAACTTTTATTATTTTCATTCGAAACCTGTTTGTTTTGGCTGAATAAAATATTTCTGAATGATCAAGAAATGACAATTGCTTGCTTCAGATTCTAAACTTTCAATTAAAATGACCAATGAACAGCGTATAGTTTCAGAAAATGCTCTTCAGAGGATTGGAAGACTGCAAGACAGGCCATCCTTGCTTAATTTGGAACCCAATTTATTTCATTATGGACCTCAAGTAAAAGAAGTGATTGAAGTCTATGGGGACAGTGGTGTTGGTAAAACTTATCTTATGAAAGAATTTACTAAGAAATGCATTCTCCCTAAAGGTTATCTTGACATATCATTGGGTGGTTTAGAAGCAGGTGTTATTTATTTAAACAATGATCTACACTTTAATGCTAAAACATTTGGAAACTTTGTGATGGAATTTTTAGAAGATAATATAACTGCCTCCTTGCCCAACAAACAAGAAATTGTAAAAAGTATTTCAGAAACTTCTTTAAAACGTTTGACAATAATGAATATTTACAACAGTGAAACTATGTATGTCACATTCCATTTGTTGAAAACTCTCCTCCTGTCAAATAAAGAAGTCAGTTTAATTATTATTGACAGTATAGGTGCAAATTATTGGCAAGATAGGATGACCGATGGTATCAGGAAAATGGATTCCTACATACTATATGTTTTAAGTCGCCTTTTCAAATGTATTGAATCATTCAAAGTTACTGTGATTTTTACCCGCCCTTTATACTTTCAAACTAAGACTAGTGGAGCGACTGATGTTTCACCTCTTTATAATCTGTCTAAAGTAAACACTAGTATCCAATTGATGCGATCTAAGTCTGAAGGGGAACCTATTTATAATGCTAATGTTAAAACTTCAAAAAGCTCTTTCTCAAAATTGTATTCAATTGGACCAAAGGGAATCACATGGTCACCTGATCAGTAGCATTCATTTGGTACATTCCGTTTTATTTGTTGATATTTTCAATATCTTGATTATATAAACTGCGGGAACTATTGCAGTTTTGTGAATTTTTATCTTCTTTCGAGTCTTTCCTGTTAAGTGCCAATAATTGTTACTGAATTACTTTTATATTTTTACAATGATGGAGGTATTATTGACTGTCAAAGTAGTTGCAGAAGTTTGTGGAGAAATAAAAAAAGAAAATTTATTTTTAATGGGTATTGATATTTTGGCCTAGGCTTTAGGCTTGGTATTTTTAAATTAAGATATGTGGTGATGTTACTAGTCTTCCGATTGATTTTCAAATAAATTATTTATTTATTTACTAATATTTTTAAATTATATCCAAAAATAATGAGTATATTTTTAAATTACTTTATTAAAAATTCTCTCTGTTTCTTAAAATATCTGAGCATCTCAGGTTAATGGAAGTGTATCAGCATTACGCCACATGTTTTCTATGCTCTAATGCTATTGATTATATTTTAATTTTAGTTGTAACAAATAACTTGCCATTTTTTTGTTTAAATATTAAAAACCTAGTTATGGAGCCATTCATTGGAGAATCCAAAGGGGGAATATGTGCTCCATAAAGAAAAGTAAATCTTAATTTTTAGAATAATTTTATATTATATATATAATTTGAATAATTATATAGTATATGCTCCACATTTTTATTCTAAACAAAATTGGGTTTATGTTATACATAATATAATACATGTTATATAATGAAAAGATTGGAGTGGGATAGCTCATTGGTAAGTCGCTGTCCCAGTTTCGGCAGATAAATTATTTATTTGCTTTCATTGGCCATGGATCAGCCCTGGGATAAGGGGACCCTCCTGGGGCATACACAGGCCTCTATAAAGTGGGTACCCTTAATTAAATAATTAATTAATGGAGAAAACTTGGTGGTTGTGTGTGATCACAGTCAAATCACTTCCTTGAACAACCGTTGACCAAGAAAAATTACTTTCTTACAAAGTAGTGAACCTAAGGCCATCCATGGTTGTATAATGAAATCAGTAGTTACTTTATTTACCCGTTCTCCCTATATTTTACTAAAAACAAAATATGATTTCCATATTGAAATGTATATTCTACATGATTGAATGAATGAAAACGTGTTTATTATACTTTTAAAAAACATACAAAGTAAATTATATATATATAAAAGCAATAACACATAGACAATAGAAAAATCCCTCTGTCGATATCTGTGTGTAATTAATAATAAATATTCATTACATTTATAACTAAAATAAATGAGTAATATATCTACAATATTATTATATATTGATACATCCAATTTCTTCCTTCACTGTTTCATTTGTTTAAATAGAGTTTTCAAAAAACAAACATTAATGCCTCATAAATCTAATAAATAAGAAATTTCATTTCAACGATAATAATAATAACAATAAAGCAAACGTTGCGATAAATAAACACGATATTGTACCAATAGTTTACTAACTGGCCAATTGGGATCTTTGCAATGTGGCCTGATGTACATAATTGCTTAAGACTTTCCTGTTAGAACCCTTTAATAAACTAAATAATTCTTCCGGAGAACAAGTCTGCTGCCCAAAACATTTCTCTCTTATCTCACTGTACAATTATATTCTCCATATGCAAATATATGTTTTCTTATCTGTTAGTTATGTACTTCAATATTTCCATTACACAATAAATTATATTGCCAATCCGTTATTTTATGTATGTACTCTTAAATGTCAGTGGTAAATTTATAATCATACCAATTATATTCCAATCAAACAAGAGTTCTCAAACCACCATTTTTATGTTCACAATTAGAATCTACACAAACCAGAGCTTTTTAAGTATTGATTTTTATATCATGAAGCCACAGGTGTGTACCCAGTATTTGATTCCTTTGTGTTTCTCTAATATTAAAGAATGTAATTGACGGGTCAAATTGCTGTTTATCTTATATTGCTAAGGATAAAGGGGTAAAGTAATTTACTTTTAATATCTTGTCCTTTCTTCTCATAAATTTAATATTTTGTTGAGAACCGTGTTTATAAAAGTGATACTTGTATTCTATAACTAGTGCAGCAAGTGGGTATTATGATTTCTTTTGTCAACCGCCGGTGGCTACCTAGTGGTTGCCACCCTTTTCTAACCTGTTCGGTGTGGGAATATCAAGATTTATTTCTTGTGTCTGCTAACAAATAAATTTTAACTGACAAAAGTGGGAATCGAACCCACAAAATTCAGTACTGGGCACTCTGAGACCCTTATCCCAATGTGCTCTGCCATCGCGTTGTCATTGCTATTTCATTTGAATTAAGTTTTCATAGATCTCAAAAAATGTTACTTGCCACCTTCAAATATTTCTATTTTTGAAAAATTAATTATTTATATTCTTTTGCTTCGTGAAGGTGAAACGTTATCATAAATGACTGATATAAAATTTTTGTAGTATGTTAATAGTAGAAATAAGAATATTTATTATTGAAAAGTATTATTAACTTGTTAATTATTTTAAGAGTGGAAATTGTTTTGATTTTTTTATATGAGAGCAGTTATTATAATACTTTATATATTTGTCAATTAGGTTCTTACATTTTATTGTTTAAGATTATAGTTTATACATGAGTTCTAATTTAAAAGCACAATTGTGAATTTATTCATATGATCAAAATATAAGTACAAATGTTATTAGAATAATTGATCGAAAGATTTAAAACAGTGAATCTCAAGATCAGTGTAACTGAATTAAAAATTTATAATACTGTAAATTGTTTAAAACTAATATAATACAAAGTATTTATATCAGATGTGCAAATTGGAGTAACCAGCTGAAAACATGAGGGGCAATATTCTCTTTTCAACCTGTCAATAATGTTTCAGAACTTTGTTGCAATCCAAATTTCATTTTTTCAACATTAGACGGGTAGCTGTTCTACCTTGCCCTTTGTGTGTACACCCATGAATATATATCCAATTATTAAATAAATATGTCAGTATTATAATTCTAATATTGGTTATTATTTATTAATCACTCTATAAAACCCTTTTATTAATATCTTTCTGTATACGTCTTCAAATTGTTTGTATTTGTATTAGTAATTATTGTATATATATATATATATATATATATATAGATTTCTAAGTTCCATTGAAGTGTTTGTTTTGTGATCCTTAAATTTAATCATAAAAGACTGATAGATTTAAGTTTTCCAACTATATCGTTTATGGTTCTTTATAATAAAATATGACTTATTTGTATTTGAACTGAACATACCCAAAATAAAGAAGAATATTCAGCACTGAAACTCTAGAACTCTTATTTATGGTGAAAAGGCCCTAAAACAAGTTTCATAGTATGTTTTGGAGAAATAGTTTCAATCTCAACTATTAGTAATTAGAAATAGCTATGTTTAATAATTGATAGTATGTATTAAATAAAATATGAAAATTACCATCTTTATTTTATTAGTAAACAGATAAAAAAGACCACCAAAAATATTTGTTATCTGTATGTTACTCACCTGTAGAGATTTCAATTCCTCCTGTACAATTTAAAGTTAACCTTCAAAATATATTGATAGGAAGTAGTGATAGTGCTTTATCTGATCTATGCATGCGAAAGTATAAAAACGTTTTTGTGAATTGTGGAAATCATTCGTTCAGTTTTAGTTATCGTTATGTTTATTATTACTAGTGATGAAACTATTTGATGATATTTCTTTTATGAAATCTAGCTTTTTATTATTTTCAGTTGTGATCGGTTCAAGTTCATCACAAGTAATTCAGTCATGTCTTGTACGTTGTTTTTTTTCCTTATCTCCTTTTTGGTATAATTCAGTAATTAAGTAAATCATTTTTTAGTTCAATGATTAAGTAAATATTTTTTTAAACTGTATTCTTACAGGAGACAGTATGGAGACTATTTTAGAAGTAAAAATCAATCCATGTTTGCAAATATTACTTTTACATGTAAAATTTCTGGTTTGAAAAAATGCTAGTTTGAATTTCTCCCTGTAGTCTGAAATAAAATTCAATATAACAAGTATGTTATTCTTCTTTGTTCTCCCCATTCGAATGGTTAAGCCAGGGAATGACAGCAGAAATTTGGCGGTACTCTTGGTACAATCCTCCAGGTTGTCATACAGTTGGTTCAGGCCATCTCTGATTACATTGTTCCTCCATTAGGATATATGTCAGGAGAATGTGTTCCACTGTTTGCTCACCTCTTCCACATTCACATAAAGGAGTTGTACCAATTTTAAAAATGTTTTGTAGATGAGTGCAATAAGCCTATTTTGTCCAGTTATAAATGAGGAAATTAAAATGTGGATGGAAATATGGATCCTGGGGATTGAAGTCTGCATACTGATTGTTCCACCTCTGCTGAATTGATGTTTTATTTACTGTTTTAACTTTCCCAAGTCAAGGTATGGAGGTGATTAGGAACTTCCTTTGCAAGTTTATTAGCTAATTAATTTTTAATTATTCCACAATGCCCTGGAATCCACTGTAGGGCAACTTTTCATAGTTAGCCGAGTGGTATTTAAACTCACTGGCCAGCGATGCCCACTTTTCACTTGGACTTTAGGCTCAAAAGAATCAAAGGTGCGTCGGTCAGGAAATAATTTTTGATTTCTGAGGCCACTCTAGATCTAGTAGAATTCTGGCTGCCTCCAGTATTGATTCTTACTAGGCTCTATAATTTGTTGAGTAGGACCCCATGGCAATCACTTACTCAAATGTGTGGCTGTTTGGAAATTCTATGCAGATATCTCTGCTTCCATTCCTAATATGATTTAATGCTGGACCATCTATATATCTAGATTCTGGTACACATGTTTTTTGTGTTGATTGTGTTTTTATTTTTCAGTGTTCAAGCTCTGATCACTCAAATATATATATATATATATATATATATATATATATATATATATATTATACTTATTAGATTAAAATTTGTTTTCTGACTATAGGGAGAAATTCAAACTTGCATTTTTCACATATACACTGACAGGCGAAAAATTCCACCCACTTGATTTTTTCATCTAAAAATATTTCTGCTTTGGATTGGTCTATTGTTTTTAATGAATAAATAGGTAATATTTTTGTTCATTTTCAATTAGGAATGTTAATATAGAGAACAATAACCCTTAATCCTTAATTCAATGAAATGATTCTAGATTCCAATGTTTACTTTCTATGGAATCAAAATGTTTATTCAGTATCATTAGTTCAGTGACGTTTCTTGCAGCACAGTTCTTAGTCTCCGGCTTTTAATTTTTTCAATATTAAGTCCACCAATCGGGAAATGTCCCTTTGCTGGAGGATAGCCCATTCCTCCTGAAGAGTCCTTTCAAGGTCCTGCAGTGTATCAGGAAGTGTTACACGCGCTCTTATCCCATAAATGATCAATGGGGTTCAAATCTGGAGAATGTGCTGGCCAGGCTAAAACCTCAATATTGTTCTGTTGAAGGAACATCTGTACTATGCGGCCGACATGTGGGCGTGCATTAGAATAGAACGATTGCCGATTTCGTTGAGGATAGGCAACACATGAGGTTCCAAAATCTCATCTACATAGCGAATGGCCGTCAAAGACCCTCAACGAACAACAACCAATTCTGTGCGGCGCTCCATTGAAATCTCAGCCCACACCATTAAGGAACCATGTTGGAAAGGTTGGCTCTGGGAAAAACTACAAGCTGCATATCTTTCGTTTCTTCTTCTCCACACCCTTTCACGCCTCTCTGGAAATCGAAGAGCAAATCTTGACTCATCTGTAAAAAGTACAGCACTCCATTCGTCCATAGTCCAATGGCTGTGTTCTCGAGCAAAAACCAGCCGTGTTACTCTGTGAGTTCTGGTCAACTCTGGTCCCCTTACTGGATGAAAAGCAATCAATCCATACTCATTTAATCTTCTCCAAGCGGTACGTTCAGAAATTTGCACACCTCGAACTTCTTCGAGCTGATGAATCGCTTGAACAACGATAAAGTGCCGGTTTCGTAAAATTCTCAAAGTCAAAAACCGGTCATCCCGTGGTTCTGACATCCTCAGCACTAAGAGGCATTTTTAAACTTAATATTGAAAAAATTGAAAGCCGGAGACTAAGAAATGTGCTGCAAAAAATGACACTGAACTAATGATACTGAATAAACATTTTGATTCCATAGAAAGTAAACATTGGAATCTAGAATCATTTCATTGAATTAAGGGTTATTGTCCTCTATATTAAAATTCCTATTTGAAAACAAACAAAAAGATTAGCCATTTATTCATTAAAAATAATAGACCAATCCAAAGCAGAAATATTTTTATATATATATATATAATATATATATATTATATATATATATATATATATATATATATATATATATATATATATAAATATATAAAAGCTCTTCTTTTTAATACCCAGAATTGATGAGAATATGGATGTTTTACAAGGGTTTGCCCAAGCTGGGGAGCCATCTGCTATATTCTGCATTTATATTAATGAATCCCTTGATACATGAAATTGTTCCTTCATTATAGAGCTATCCTGGTAAGATAAAAGAGATTTGGGGCGGAATGGGCTAACACCTGTGCACAGCAACCTTATAACCGAAGTTTGAGATAGAAAAATAATTATGAGTTCAAATACCGGTGCCTCTTTTTTTTTACTTTTAACTTAATATAATTCCTCTGGCCCGGGATAAACCTATGTAGCCTAAAAGGCATTGAAGGGGAGAACAAAAAGCAAAAGATGAAAGAGATTCCATTAAACTTTGCGTTTAGTTAATTTTTTAGCTTTCATTAGTCAACTTTTCATTTGACTATCAATTGTTTTAATTATGGTAATATTGTCTTATTAGATGTATTTATATTTCTATTCAGATATCTTCCAGTTATATTATATTTAATATAGCATATCATTACTGATAGTGAAAAAGCCAAATGTAAAAATTTTATCTATTTATTCTCTTTGCATTAAAGGTGACAATTTGATGTCTGATAAATATGAAAATAGCAGAGGGAAACAAAATACGACTTTATACTTATAAATTATAAAGAAATAATTGGTTTTTATGCTCCTCTGTAAAAAAAATTCAATTTTTACAAATGGCCTTTCGGACTAACAGTTGCAACATATCATAATTTTAACATACATTATACTTTTAAGTTGTTGATTTCAACTGGAATACTCAAGCAAATCATTATGTTAAATAAGTAGTGGATTTTAAAATCTATTTATAATTCTAATGCAGGTAAGTGGTAGATTCGTTGCCATTTTTCATCATTTTTTTTTAGTATCCTCCATGCAGATTCAATGTCAATCGAGATGTTAAAGACAATGGAAATATTGTTGTTACTGATACATCCATTCATAAAGTAACATGGGATTGGGAAGTAAAAGGAGGAAAGTGGAATGTAACATATCTATTTGCCTATCCAGGTACATTTGATATTACATAATTACCATTTTAAATTATCTTATCCAAAAATGCAATTATGATTGTAATTTCCAGATGAGTTTTATGAAGGAATGGCCACGTTTATCAATTGTTCAAACGTACTTAATGGTAAAGAACAACCATTTGTTTCCTGGGGCTCATCTAAACGGTGGGAAAGCAATGCTATTCCAATTTATGCAAATGCTTGGAATATATCATACAATGGAGATATATTTGGATTTATACCTACTGGATATGGAAAATATATTCTTCGAGTTTTCACAAGTATTTATGTTTACATCATTATAATTTTTTTTATTGATATTTTTGTACTAATGTTAATTAAAAATTAACAAAATTAAAAATTTTTCAAAATTATTTTATTGTTTTTATGCAATTTTTACTTATTTTTATTTACCCAATCATTTTTTTATAGAATGTATCATTCATTCTGAATATTTTTTAAAAATAACATAAGAAATATTTGTTCTATATTTTTTGACACAATATCTATCTCAAACTATCGGTTAATTACTGACCTTAATTTAATGAAAATGTTTGTATTTTTCAAACTTAAACGTGTTTTTTGCATTAATTTAATTTTTTTAAAATGAAACTATAAAGTATTTGGAGAAAAAAATGTATGAAGAGATATTTGATTTTTAAAGAGTTTAAAATGAAATTTTAAATATTTTAAATATCAAAACAAAACTAAGATAGAAGATAACAAAGATATTATCATTGTTAGAATACAAAAAGAAGAAATACAATCATTTTTCTTTATTCTCTTTCTTCTTTATATTTTTCTTTTATTATTTATTTTCATTGTTACTGTTAACCTGGTGCAAAATAAAAACAACAAAAAATTATTACAATATATACTTATTATATTTTGTTATCTAAGGTTGTAATTTCTTATTTTAATTTTGAGATGGTATGTATCTTTTTTATATTAAGGAAACAAGAGTCATAATCCTTTTAAAAGTGCAAAACTTGTTCTGCCTGAATCATGTTCCCTTCAATCATCTGATAAAACACAGGTAATTTACATAAATTTTATTTATTCCAGCCATTCTTAATTTAATTTTGACTTATTTTATTATTTTTTAATGATTTTGCTATAGGTGAAAATGTGGTGGACTGATATAAAGCGTAAGAATTGTCCTGAATCAGTTTTTAGTTGGAGTTGGGACACAAAGTTAGGAACGTGGAATGTTATGTACAAGTGGATTTCTGAACCGGGTGATTAATTTACTTTATTTATTAATTTAATTTGTTAATTTATATAAGAATATAATTGGTAATTGGTTGACTGTCCTGGATAATGAAGAGAAGAATAGTTGGGGTGTTCAGTCAAAAAGGAAGGCAAAAATAAATGATAATATTTATTTTTTACATATGCTGACGTTTCGATCTGAAGTTCAGGCCTTCATCAGGGCTAAGAAAATAACCTTATATATATATATTCCTTATATTATAAACCTTAAACCTTATATATATATATATATATATATATATGTATGTATGTGTGTATATGTATATATAAGTATATATATATACATATATATATATATATATATATATATATATATATATATATATATATATATATATATATATATATATACGTGTGTATATATATATATATATATGTATGTATATATGATATATTTTTATTTCAATTTTTCTTCCTTATTACTCAATAGTTATCTTTCTTTTGAATTTTTCTTTCACCTTCTATTAACTTTCGTTCAATTTTCCATAATTTTTCTGAATAATATATCTCTCGTACCTACTTAGGCTTCCAGCACTTCAGTTCAAACTTCGTCGGATAACCGTTAGAGCTGACGCCACCTACACATCTCTTCTCTCTCCCCCTCCCTTGTTTATGACTTATTCTCCCTGCCACACTTAAGGAGACAGGTAGTACTTCTTTTATTTCTTTCTTATTTCAGCTTTCTCAATTTCTTCCCTCCTTCCTTTCATTCCTTTTCTCTGTTTTTAACTCTTTATTATATTATACATTGTCTGTACATCTTGATAGACTTTACAATATCTCAATTTTCTATCTAACTACTCCATTCTCAATTTTTTAATTTTACTATTTATTTTCATTTCTTATATAACTTTATATTTCTTTTTTATGTTTTACATTTTATGTTTTGCATTTTATTCTAAGATTCCCATTGTAACACTTTTGTCACCCCTTTTTGATTATGCCTACTTCATCATTCCACACTTTGTAACGGTTTTTATTATTTATCTCTTAGTTCTTAGTCATTATTCTAACAATTTCATTTTACTTTATATTTATCTATTTTATTTTTCTAATAATTTTTTTTTTTATTTTTATTTTTTATTATCTTTTTTACCATCATTACTTATTTTTCTCATACCTTGTTATCTGGTTATTTTCTTAGTCCTGATGAAGGCCTGAACTTCAGGTCGAAACGTCGGCATATGTAAAAAATAAATATTATCATTTATTTTTGCCTTCCTTTTTGACTGAACACCCCAACTATTCTTCTTTTATATAAGAATATATTCAATTTTGGCATTTTTCTGTTTACGAAGCTTGTGATGGTCTAAGGAGTTAGACTAAATATTAATGTATTAAATTGTTAATTTATATTTATAGATAAGACATTAGCATCTGTTTTCTACAAAGCGCATGGAAAGAATGAAGATAACATTATTAACTGGGAAGTAGACGGTAGGAGTAATTCAGTAGGCTACAAAGCTAACCCAGTGAGAATCAAAGGTGAACCTGCTTGGAATATTGACCTCAATCCTTCGGAACATTTTGGCTTTTCTCCGATTGGTCAAGGAAAATGGATAGTTCAGTTGTTTTCAAGTCAGTACTAAAATATCATCAAATAAACCATTTGATATAAAGTAGCTATATTTAACAAATTCATTTTTATATTTTACTGTAAAACTACATTATTCAATATTCAATGGTTGACCATAGTATAATATTTAGAAAACAGATGGTCGGGAGTGGCGGTCATAAAAAAACCTAAAATAGTGAAAAACTATTTTATTATATAAATTAAAGAATAGTTTTTCACTATTTTAAGTTCTTTTATAACCACCATCCTGGACACTTTCCTCATCTTTTTTCTCAAAACTACATTGTGATTCCACAACATTTTTATAAATTATTATATTTTATTGTTCATATTCAATGACTCCCACAAGTTTTCTAGACTTACTTAAAATAAAAATGTCAATTTTAAAAGTAGTGAGAAGAGAAAAAAAAAAAATCTGTGTTAAATTACATTAAATTGATCTGTTTGATACACTTATATTTTTTTCTAAAGAAATTAACCAATTTTAATTCAAACTCATTTTTATTTCAGAAAATTTGATATTCCATGCATTATTTGACAAACAAGAAATATAACTGAAAGCTTTCAGAACATTTCTTCCATTAGGTGATAAATTTGAAAAAGTTATTCCATATTGCAATTAATTGTATAATTTTATTTTGTTACTTTTATAAATTTTATAATTTAAATAAAACCTATTAATCAAGAAATGTTTTAATTATTTAGAAATACATTTTTTATCTTACCTAATGATTTTTTTTATTTGTTCTACTGTTATGTAGATTGATCCATAGTGAATAAAGATACCATATTTATTACACGGTTTTGTAACTAGTAATCTTATTCAATTATTTATTATATCCTTAGGTCCTTTCTGTGTTTAATTTTAGTATTTTTTTGTTTATTACATCTATGAATAGTTTTGTTGGTTGTTATCTTTGTTTCACCATAATTGAGTTTTATTTTATCTCTGTATAGATTATTTAGTTCAAGGAGATTCACTCTGTAAATCTGAAGGATGTGCAATGTAATAGTGACACGAGGAAAAGAATGAGAGTTAATGAACTGAATTTTTTGATGATTTATGATCTTATTTTGTAGTCCAATTATAGAAAAGTTTTCGGGCCTACTTTATTTAATTAAATACATAAAGGTTCTATGATTTTTTTTTCTTTGTCACTGTCTTGCACTTCTATACCACTATACAAGATGATATGTATTGAACATAGCTAATAAGCTTTTAAAATTGTTATGAGGTGCCGAAAACATAGTTGGAATATGCTGACACCAAACACATCAGGTTCCTGCAAGGACCGAGAGGCCTAGGGAAAGTCGTTCCTTAAAGTAATTGGTTGCTTTTAGGGTGTGACCAGTTATTGTGAAGTTATAGGATGAAGCTAAGAACCAATGAAAATTATCCTTGTCCCACCCTGAACATTTGTATAAAATCTCCCGAGAAGTAAGAAAAGGGGTCTTATATCTTTTTTCGGCCTTGAGGACTGAAGATGGTCTTGAGAGAAAGGCCGTGGAGTTGTACTCCTTGGCGGAGTTTGGACCTGGGCTTGACGAGATGACCTTGGATCAGCAGATGCAGCGATGAAACCTACAAACTATATCACTTCATAAACAATAACTAAGTTTTATTCCCAATAATAAATTTACCAATATTAGAATATTTCATGGCAATACAACTCTCAAAACAGTCCATCTGATATCACAGTCATTGATTAAATTCATTGAATCATGTATTTAATTTCTTGTAAATATAATTTGTATATATAGTTCATCAAACATAAGAATAAAATAAGTTTTTTAGTATCAGTATATTGTAGATTCAAATAATCTTTTATTATTAACTTTTATTAAATAATTCTGGATAATTATCATCAATAATTATCTAGTGGCATCCCGAAGTAATTTCACACACCAAAACATGTCATCCAACCATAACCATAACCAAACTTTAATGTCATCCCTTTTGTGGGATAAAACATAGCAAAGGGCACATCTAAAACTTACTTATCACTTAACCTATTCTTATGTCCAGGCTATTACTAGACTACAGTCAACCTGGGCTATAACTGGACAAACCTAATTTCACCAGATCCTATCAATCAATGGCACTTAAACCTGCCTCTTACTGGATTGAAATGTCCCAGTGCATCATGCACACTTCTTTTTCTCTCAATACCATATAAATAAAAATAAAGTTTCATTCATATTTTTTTCCAAAAAATAAAAAATAAAATGGTCTTACGAAATTGTAGGGAAAGCAATGAAAGAATTTCTAAAAGATTAATATTTGCTGTACTAAATAGTAAACATCTGAGGGGTAGACCGAAGTGAAGGGAGGAAGATTGCATTAAAGAGGATCTAAAGGGACTGGGTATGGACAGGGAATGGTGGAGGGAGGTGTGTAATAAGCGATTGGTGGTGTTGCCATCGAACCTTCGGATTCTCTAAGCCTTTTATTTTTATTACATATTTTTTTATTTTATAAAAAACTTTTACCACCATAACCCATGAAGAGTCTTGGGTTCAGGACTATGTAGGAAAGGTAATGTCGTGGTCAATTGGTCAACAGTAAGCAGTTGTGCAAGGAAGTGATTTGACTGAGATCATTCTCAACCACCAGGCTTTTCCTCTTAATTAATTATTTTATTAAGGATACCCTCCTTATAGAGACTGGGTGTTCCCCAGAGGGATCTCCGAACCCCAAATACCATTTATTTTTCGAATATTTTTCAAATAATTTATTTTTGTAAGAAATAAATCATTTAAAAGAAAAAAGATCATAAAAGGAAATTGAGAAAGCAGGTGCGTAAAACATACTAACGTTTCAATAATCATTGTTTCAGTTATGTATTGTTCGGCTCTAACGTAATTACTCCCTCATTGAGACCTAGATAATAGAAGGAAGGCGTTATTGTCCATCAATGGTTCACAATGAACACTCCTATAACCGTTAACTTCTAAAACAGGTTACAGAGAAATCAGCTCCAGGCGTTCGTAACTTCTGCTTTCCATATGTAAAAACAATTTATTTATCTTTATTTTACTGTCTTATAATCAATATTTTGTGGAGAATATTTTCAAGTATTTATCTTAAGAACTGAATATTCGATATTCATGACTGCAATGTCTACGTTGAAAACTAATACATCGAATTATAAATATTGAAAAGTTCATTTTAAAATTCTATACTTTGTAAAACCATTTTCCACTTTTTTGTGTGTGTTTTTAATATGAAATGTAGATATATAAAATTTCGAATTTATGCAAGAATAATTAAAGCTTTTATCGATAGAATAAAGTAACTGCTAATGATCGACAACATTAAATAAAAAAAAAGGAAAACAAATTTATTTTTTAACAAACGAAAGTATCAAATCACAACTGCAGTGTTGATAACGATAATAGACAAACAATATAAATATATCGTATTTCCTAACAATAAATAAGTTCGTTCAACTTAGTAAGGAGGAAGTATTTCTTCGTAAGGTAAGTGCTTGAAGAGTGGACTGAAGGCTTCGGTGAACCTCTGCTGGACAACGCCTTCCATAGATGGTGTAAAAGCTGCAAGTATCGCTTTCCAGTTGTCATTAAGTAGTTTGTTCAACGCAGCACCTTTTCAGAAATAGAAAAAAAAAATATTATAAATATCATTTCCCATTGTCAAACTTATTTTGCTGACATATTAATTATAATAGTAGTTAATGATAATTGCAGCGCTATAACCCACACGCGTACCCTGTTTTCCATCAATACCAATCACCAGTCATTTTATACTATTTTCCTGGCATCACTTACTAGTCAATCCGACCATCTAAATTTTGGTCTAGCGATGACTTATCGTCTTAATTGTTAATGGTAATATTTTATCTTACACTGTAGACTTGAAGAATGGCCAAGATCGATCTTGACAAACAACAGTTATCTTCGGTCAAAAACCAGCGTATATCAACCGCTCCTTGCTTTACTCCATAAGTTTGTCGAGATAATAATCAAGTAATAATAGGCGTGCCTTGCGAATTCTATTAGGCAGACCCTCACAACCTTCGAATTCGAACAGAAGCATATTTTATCTTGTTTGTGAGTTTTAATTATTATACCTAGGCAAGAGTACGAATATAATACTGTGGAAGTGAGAATTGACTCGCGCCTGACTAATAGGTTTTTATTGTTAATTTTGTCTTTAATAAAAAAATCATGTTTTCCTAGGATGAAAAGGTTTTTTAAACAGGACATGCTTGATAAAGATTAGTAAAAATCACGTAAAATATATTATATGGTAGACTATATAGTGAAAATACACGATATAAAATAAAATTACTAGTTGAGGGCATATATTTTATTTTATGATAGTGGATTAATAATTGACTGCCATAGATACAAGTAGATTGAAGAAAAGTTGTTTGGGGTATTCAGTCAAATAACATTGATTGTTTGACTAAACATCCCAACCAACTTCTCTTGAATTTTTTGTTTTATGTATAATAGTTATAACTAGAGACCGAATCTTCGTGCAGTAAAAATCCGAAAAACGTGCAAAATCGTGTAGTAAAAACCCAAAATATGTAAAATTGCCTAATTTACAGCTGGAAAAGTGTAAAAATCATCTATTTTATTTGATTTATAATATTAATACATCGACATATTGTCAAACATTATGTTAAGCTTATGAATTAAAAAAATAAAATCCCTATTACAATGAACTAATGACAACCTCATACCCATAAACATAAACCTAATACCCAACCCCTCATACCACAATAAATTACAATTAACCTAAATCATGAAGAAAGAGACATTTTAATAAAAATGAGGATATGAATAATAGAAAATTTAAAAATAATTTACAAAAAATAAATAAATACAAAAAGGTCTCAATAATTAACCGAAAAATAAATTAAAATACATTGTTTCCCTTAAATCGGTTAATTGACTGGCGAATACAAAGGATGAAGTGATGTAGAGGAACTTAAAAAGATTAAAGATATGAAAGATAAGTATATATTATAAATACCAGATCAATTGATATAAGATATTTAATCTCAATTAAAAATAATACATGAACATATATAATTATAAATTGTCCACATTACAATGAGAACCTTATTTTTTAATCGAGTTGAAATTTACTGTGTTATACGTTTCTGAAAAATTGTTTTTTCTATCACTTAATACGTCTTTTAATTGAGAAAAATAGCGTTCAATATGAACTCATTTTGTAACATGCATTGCTGCTTCTTTACCAACATTAACATTTATATTGTTAATGCAGTCATTATATTTTTTTGTAAGAGCATTGTAACCTGTATTTTTTCTATTACACAGTAAAATTTTGGAGATACATTTTTTCCTATTTCACTATTTATTTTTAAAAGATTTTTTCTTACCGTTTCTATAATTTCAATTTTTTTATTAAGTGACAAATTTCGAGATTCTAACAGAGTTAATGTTTGCGGAAAATTTGAAAAATGTGATTTTATGAACGTCAAATCAGATATTATTCATACCATTAGGATATAAATGAACTGTTAAAATAAAGAATCTTAACATTTTGTCTCTTTTTTTCAGAACTAAATTTAAAATAATATCTACTATAATATAATAATATCTACTATTGAAATAATATATTTCAAAACGCTAAAAAATATATAATTCTTTCAAATCAGAATGTCATATAATAATCTCCTAGTCTTAATTTAATCATCTAAGGCAGGGGTCTCCAAACTTTTTGGTTCGCGGGCCACATTGATAACTCCCGCCGGCCGTAGTTTGGAGACATATTACACTAGATTAGCTGATAAATATTAATTGAAATATATACCTGCTATCCTAGTGGAATGAGGATTGTAGAGATCCATCTTGAACATATCAACATGATTTATTTTAAATGTAATATCCAAGTCCATGAATGTCAGATCCTTTTCTTTCCTTGGCTTGAACCTAACGGTATGAGTTGCTTCCATATTTTCTGTAAATCAATAAATAGTTTTTAAATCTTTTTCAGTGCCTTCTATGAAAAAATAAATACTGAAAATTTTAAAGGTCGCAGGAAGAATAATGGAGCTTTATGCACTCGATATTCTCATAATACACACTAAACCACCATTAAAAAAAAAAAAAATTATTGGGTAGGCAAATAAGTCCTTTCGGTGTTTCTGTTTATTTTTATGTCACTATGATACACTTCTTATCTGATGAATTAATCCCTAAAGTGGATAGTTTATCCTGTTTGTAATATGTCAACAACTATATCTGTTAACTCTTGTTGAAACTAGTTTAGTATTGTGTTTGCTATTGCACTGTGAATATTGCAGAAAATATCATTCATTATCGGCATATTTTGTTGTATTATTTTAAAAAAGGTATGCGTGCTGCAGAAGCTCATAGAAAAATTTGATGTGTTTATGGAGATGATGCCTTAACCTAACGCACCTGTCAAAATCGGTTTGAAAACTTTCATTCAGGAAATTTTGACATCAATGATCCTCAACGGTCTGGTCGCCCACATGAAATTGAAACAAGCAATATTAAGCTCATTGGTCACTCGCAATAAATTATTGAGCAGTGGATGGGACCTTTTGCCCCACCCTCCCTATTCACCAGAACTAGCTCCAAGTGACTAACACCTATTTCGGTCTCTGTAGAACTCCATGAAAGGAAAAAAATTCCAAAAGGATGAGGACATCAAAAACCACTTGGATCAGTTTTTTAACAATAAACTCCAGACATTCTATGAACATGGCGTTATGTAGTTAGTGGAAAGATGGCAAAAAGTCACATTAAATAATGGTCAATATATTACAGATTAAAATAAATTTTATGTCTATAGTACATTGAGTTTTATTTTACTCTGAAAAACCGAAAGGACTTATTTGCCAACTCAATACATTCTATTTCAATCGAGGAAAATGCTGATAGTGATAGAAACGCATATTTATACCATACTTAATTTTTTGGGAAAACATTTAACTTAGAGAATGAAGAGGGAGAAATGATAAGAAAAAAAATTGTGCCAGGTGTTTTCGTCTTAAACAAAAAGATAGGACATATCTACAAATTATGAAATATTATAATTACGGTCAATACTTTCATTTATGGAGTGACGATTAAGGGTCATTGTGTAGACCGCGATATAAAATTTCTGTTAACGCCAGGCTTACTAACACCCAATAGACATTGTTGCCACCAGGGTCGTCCCGTGTGTGGAACGCCATGGTCACGAATTGGAGACAAAAATGAAGAGAATACATAATACTTTTGAAAAGTCTTATTTCTATTCTTTTTCTAATTTCTGATTAATTCCTCTTCATATTTGCTTAGATCTTCACACACGACTTGCGGAATAATTATATCTAAGCTCGGTAGAGATTTATTATTCGTGGATGTAAGTGCAATAATATATCTAGGTACAATAAATATGACTCGTAAATGTTAGAAAATAGAATATTGGCAGCGTTAACGGGATGCGAGCTGTCGCCTGATAAGTTTTCGACTCGGGCGCCAAAAACCCATGCAAAGGCTGTGACTGCTACTCACTTTTTGTTTGAATCAAAGTAAAGCATCATATTAAATTAACTAATGTCAATTATAAAAATCAAGGACCTATGAATATTTATATAGACTTGAACTCAAATCAGAATCAGTTAATTAAATTAGCTTAATTAATAATATGCATAAATGATTTTCATTAAAATAATAAATAAAATTAGTTCTTCTACAGAGCCAGAAGGATTAATGATTCTCGGGATTGCGGTAATCGTGGAAGAGAGTGTAATAAGCACTCCAACTACTTGATTTTTCTGTTTACTAAACTAACAAAATACTCTTTCGATCAAACATTTTATAATTACAACTGTTTGTAGAGGCTCCACAATTGCAGTATAAAAATATACTATAATTATATGCAATTAGTAAAATTATGAAGAGAAAAACAAATTTTCTTACTGAGTGTAAACAGTAGCGTGCCCTTACTGTTGATTGGTACCCTAAAGAGCTTTCCTTTGGTAGCGCATCCGCCTGTAAGTTCGATTTCTTTGTGCAGCCCTCTCATTTCCATTTTGAACGTCTCTCTATCATATCTGCCAAATGGAAAGAATAAAACTTTGAAATGACTTCTTTGCACTAGGTAGCCAAAATATTTAACTTGTACCACTCCATTACAATTAGAACCATCATTTAGTAATTATTTACACCGTTATTATCAATAGATGAATACAATCTGAATGAAGCTTTTTATTAAAGCTTCATATTTCATAATTGATACAAATAAATTACTTGACTGATTGAAGATTGAAGGCGGAATGGCCGGAGAGCTGTGCCGCAGAAAGGTCAACGCGGAGGGTGATGGGGCCTTTGGCGGCACCCAGGCTGAAGTTCCCCATCGACATAGGATCCAAGCTTACGAGGCCCAAGTCCTTGCTTCCTGCAACATTCATCATTCATTGTTCTAATAATAAAAGAAATAAATCCATAATATACTACAAGAAACCACAGGCGGATATACGGGGAGGGAGTGCTTTCGGGCTGAAGTCCCACCCAAAATGATAAAAATATAACCATATTTCAAGAAAAAAATGCAATCTCTTCAAGTATTCATGTTCGTGTAATTACATTTAAAAGGACTTCAAGAACCACTTAAAATCCATTTCATATAGGTAATTAATTTCTTTCTTTTTTTTTCAAATTAATTATTGTTATACTTATATGAAAGAAAAAAAATTCGGGCTACAGCCCCTTCTCTCAAAATGGAATCCTGGATCCGCTAGTGCAAGAAACGATGTAAAGGTTGTAATGAACTGTTGGTCTGACGCAGTCTCAATGTTAGATCAGTTTCTCAAGATGGAAGAAGAGATAAAAGGAAGAGCTTCGCGGGTTATCAGTGCCAGAATCAAGAATTGCCTTAATGACATTAATCAGAGGTGGATCCAGAGGTAGTTCTAGAGTGGGGGAGGGAGGAGGAATTTCCAGTGACCACAGACTAAATTGATTATCTCCGTGCCTAACGGATAATAATTTATTTATGAGTACTGACATAAGTAAGTATATTTTGTGGCGAGGTGGCCGAGCGGGCTAACGCGTATGCACAGCCGTTGCTCGACAATCTGATATATGAAATAATTAGGTCAAAATCATTACTATTTCGCGTCCTGGTACCGAGGGGGTCTTTTAACTCTGGCATTAATCACCCGCTCTAATCCCCTGGCTCGGGAAAGCTCCAGTATAGCCTAGAAGGCGAGGAAGGAGAAAAAAAGGAAAAAAGTGTATCTTAAAAGACTGGTTATTTTGGTAGAAGGGACTTAACGTTTTTTCTCTGCCGTGGATCCGCCGCTGACATTAGTAGTGCGTTTAATAAATTGTATGCACATTTGAATGTCCAATTAAGGGCCAGTTGTACAATTGGAGATCAAGCCAAGTTCAAGCTTGAAGTACAGTCTATCATTCATGATTTTCATGGTTGACTGTAGTTCAAGCTTAAACTTGACTTGAACTCCAATTGTACAACTGGCCCTAAGTAGTGAAGCATCTTTACGGATTCCAGATATATCTAATAGGAATTCGCTTTTACTTTTAAACTTGATGGGGTTAGAGGATTTTCAGAACACATAATTAGTGCAGCAATGAAGGATATAACCACAGGGGAGGTAGAGGATGCCCCACCATCTTCGGAAATTCAAATGGCAATATGAGATTGACGATTTTACTTCAAACTGTAGAAAAACATTTAAATAGTTACTAAAATGTAAAACTATAATAAATAATATGAGTGAAATTGGGAATTGTATCACTTTGGTATTTGCTTAGAAAAAGTAATTATCGTTGTAAAAAGTTGAACATTCGAAACATGTAGATGAAAAAAAAAATACATCGTAATTTTTTTAATTAAGTTTTTGGAAATTTCGTTTCTTTTTTATAATTTGCTTCCTTCCCTCAAACCTTGTTTTTAATCTCTGGTTGCTACAGCAAGAAATAACTGTAACCAGGTCCACGGGCGGATCTACGGGGGGGGGGGGCTTTATAACCATGTTTTATGGGAAATTTTTTTTTTAAAATACCTCTTACAGTATTATTGTTCGTGTAATTACATTTAAAAGTACTTAAGGAATAACTTAAACACCATTTCATATAGGTAGTTAGTTTCTTTCTGTTTTTCCAAAGTAATTATCGTTATTTTTATGAAACAAAAAAAGGTTTCGGGCTGAAGCCCCCCCAAAATTAAATCCTGGATCCGCTAGTGACCAGGTCACCTTTGAGTTGAAAAAAAAATGTTTTTATCCTCCCTGTAAAGTATGTGATGTACTATCATTATTTGGTTAATTAATGTGATATATGTTATATGTAGTCTTAATTTATGTAATCTTATGTTTTTTAGTCCCGATCGTGCCTGAATTGGGGAAAAAATAACTATGGACAAAAATGAAGGCTATTATTCCAAGAATAACTCTTACCTTTAACCAGTTTCGGCATAACTTCTTTCGCAGCTTGCAATATGCAATCGTCCAGTTTTGGATCATTGAGTGAGCATCTTTTGAAATCGGATGCTGAAACATATACGGTCATATTAAAATAAAGACCACATGTGTGTCATAATACCATGTGGATGAAGAAGCATTACGCCATTTTTTGATTTCCTGAGTCGATGATATGTGGAGAGAAGAGAGTATGATCGCTGCACACAAATATAACTTGCCCGTACACTCCCGAAGGGATAGACAAGCCAGTAACCTAGAGGAGAAACACTTGTGCCCCATGTCTAATGACTAAGATCCAGAGAACTGATGGACGATATGAAGACAATGGCATTATATAGGGCTTGATGGACCCCACCATCGGATCAAGCCTATTGTCTCCACATCCCAGCTCCAGTGCATCCCTTAAGCCAATATCAGCTTTCTACAAGTTTTAATCTTTCTTCTCATTTTTCTCCTGATTAACATCCATTTCTGATAATCGATTTGACAGATTTCTGATATGATTGATTACTTGAGACGTTTTGACAATATAGATGCAATATCACTCAGACGGTGATAATGTTAGAGCTAAATGACTCATTTCAATTCAAATTTTCACACACACATTTGTGTCCATGATGAAGAAAAAAACTGTACAAATCGCATTTAGCATGTGAGCTAATTACTAAAATGCTACCCAAGCATTAAGGTGCTAAGCAGAGACGACCGGTCCGGACAAACCGTGCAAACATCCGGTGGCGCCCTCCTCATGTTGAAGAATATTAAAAGAAATATCATCCAATTATAGCATAATATACACTGTTATTCACATGTGTCTCATTTCCTTTTCCGTAATTATAATTTTGTTAACAGGGGCGAGAGAGATTAAAGTGTTCATGGTAGAGGAAACCAAACGTTTATGGTCTCCACTGTTGCCAATTGAGGATATACGTCCTCATTATATTCATCAATATTGTTTTATTTATAACATTAATAGATCGAAATCTTATCAGATCTTGAGTTAATTTTTTTTTTATTCAATTATAATTAACTTTTTATTTTTTTATATATATACAAGTAAAGTTTTTTTTTTAAATAAACTTATTCTATCTCTTTTTCATTCTTCATTTCTCAAAGTGTATGTTTATGTTGTTCAACCCTTATATATAGTTTTGTTCATAGTTTCAAGTGATTCGTTCATAGTTTTAAGTATTTTGTTCATAGTTTTAAATGCTCTGTACATAGTTTTATCTGTACTTTATATAGCTTGTTCACCTAAAGTTTTCTTTACTTTCTAGTTTATTTTATAAATTTTATTTATTGTTTCAAACTTTTAGGTCAGTAATATTCTATTCTTTTGTACAATATTGTTATTCTTAAGGCACATAGTCCCAGAATAAAGTTTTTTTTCTATCTATCTATCTATTTAAATAATCAGGTATCTATTGGCCGTTCATTCCAAAAAATCATCAATTAACCTTTTAGAAAATTAAATTAGTGAATAATTTGATGAATTTTCCCTTTGTGAAATCCCAACATTATCCACTTATAAGTAATATGAAAACTTTTGACCTAACCATGGCAGGCAATGAAAATCTCGTAATATAGTTTTAATAAACTTTACAATCGATAATCATTTATAGGTTAAATATTCAGATGTACTTTCAAGTCTTTCTAGTCATATATGAGTCTTTCGGTTGACAGAATAACTAACTCCAATTTCAACATTTTTATAATTAAATTAAGTGATGTTTCTGGTGGCAAAATGTATACTTTTAATCACAGTTCTATATTTGTGCAATCACTTGCTCTGGAATCAACTTACTCACTGTCTGTGTAGATACAACTTTTACAACTAGAAATATCATTAAAATGGCATTACTCAAAAATGTTGGAATTGTAGTCAGTCTTTCAGTCAACTGATAGGCTAAGAGACTGAAGTTGTGTAGTTTATAAAAGCTGATGGAGTAACTAGATTTTTATTGCCTACCGACGATGTGATAAATAGATTTTTTGTAATTTTAATGGTCTTAATGATGTGTTGGCTGTAAGCTTTAAGCTCTAGCACCGTTTAAAATGCACTTCAAAAAATTTATAATAACCCAAAATTTCCAGAAAATAATATTTACAGTAGAGTGATATAATATTTAAAGTGAAAGTTGTGTGTTGCGCGCACCAGATTTTTATAATTCACTACAGTATCAGTTATTACTTTATAGTTATTTTATTCCCTTTAACCTCCTACAATAGTTCTAGATTGTTCTGTGTCTTCTTTTTTTAGTCCCGATGACGATCAGCAATGGTGTGGGTCTGAACTTTGACTTTCAATAAATATTTTATATTAAAAATTACACATTTAAATTGTTTTTGTCCCTATATAATAAATAGTGAAATTATTCTTTATCTGTCAAGGTTTTTATATTTTTCTTCACGTGAGGACCGACTACACGTCATCTCAAGTTTCTTTCACACGAAAGACCGGAACAGATTCAGGGTTTAATTTACGGGAGGGGGAAGACTATCATTCATTATTATTTTTTTAATACTTGAGACGTGCTTACATTTAAGTCTTTTTTATACATAATAAGTTGTCGAAAATTTCGGAACAGATAGTAAGATGAATGTCCGGTATGTTGATGGTTTCTTTTTGCTGTTCATTGAAATTTATTTCCATCAATATTGTGTCAGAAATAGCTGTCAGAAAAACCATATCGTCCGTAGGTATATTTACAGGAGCACTCCACCTAATCAAGTCATGTCCAGGAGTTTTATTTTTCGTTTTTTCGTCAATAATCTCATTTGTGAAGAAATGGTAATGGACCGGAGGTAATGCCTGTTAAAAGGGCTTGTCAGTCTCTTTCCTCAAAAAAATTTAAACAGCTAATCAGGGGTGCCTATTCCCCACCAAGGTCGATGGTGGCAAGAATCTAACCCCTCCCTCTCCCAAGATATTTGATTGCTCACATTTCCATAGAAACAGAGCAAGGGAAAGTAGAATTAGAAAAATCGTAGGTCATACTCAATTCCACTTGCTGCTGTCTGTTCCACGCTTTCTCCTTGCCCATTATTCTGAAACTTTTCATTCGAAAATTCATAACCCCGTTAAAATTTGCCCCCTCAAAAATTCAAAAAACCCGTCAAAATATGCCCACCTTAAAAAGTTTGATGGCGCAAGTTGCGCCATGAAAAACCCTTCTGAGCAACCCTGCACGTAATGCTTCTTTTTCGATAACCGAAGGCTATCGTAAAATCTCTCGTTGTCATTGGACGATTATTGAGAGGAAATGTATTTATTTTGTCGAAAATTGTAGGTTTTAGGCACTAACGGATCCATGATTTAGTTTAGGGAGAGGAGGGGGTTCAGCTCGAAAGCTTTTTTTTTCATGTATACAACAATAGTTATTTTGGAAAAAAAGAAAGATACTAACTACGTATATGAAATGGTGTTTAAGTGATTCTTGAAGTCCTATTAAATGTAATTTAATAACATGTACAGTAATGCTTTAATAGATACTTTTTTATATTTTTTTCCATAAAACATGGTTACATTATACCATTTTGGGGGGAGGGGCTTCAGATCGAAAGCCCCCTTCACTCGTTGGTTTTAGGACATTTAAATCTATTTGTTAAAGTAATGTATAGATACAGACAGCATGGTGATTGACAGTAACCATGTAGTTAATAATATATTTTTTTTTGTTACCTTTTTCCATTGAAAATATTGAACATGAATAATTTAAGAGGCAGAAAGACCTAAAACCTATGGTTAAAAATGCTTTCATTGGTTCTGCTAATGTAAAAATTAAGTCGAAATAGGATAAAACTTACTAAATATACTGACTTGCAGATTACAGGCGAATCCAGTAAAACCTCCGCGTATACATGGATAGAAAATTAGGTATTAGTGTTTGTAATAATATTAATAGCAAAATTTAATATCTTCTTAAATGGCACTTACATTACCATATGGAGAAAATATACTTTAATAGGTTATCCTTGCCCAAGCAGAAAAGATGATCCTTGAAACGCTTTTTCAGGGGCCGTACAACATGCTCGCAATAAATGCAATTCAGTTATGTATTAGAGTAATAGTAATGAAAGCGCCGATAGTTACTCTTTTTAAGATATAATTTTTCCCTACCTATCCTGGATTCACTACTGTATCAGCATTCTCTAGCATGGGGGCTAAACTCTGCCTGAAGATAATAGAATCCTTTCAGTGAAGGACACTACCAAATACTACTTATACTATATATAAGGATACTACGCAACTACGGTAGTCATCACTAAAAAAGGAACATGGGACTCGCCAATATCCGGTAAGACTTTCTATAGCTATGAACTTCATCTCGGACTAAAAAACAATAACATTCTACGAGGTTACGAGGGATCTCAAAGAATTATTTGGAAAGCCAAATTAAGTGTATTTCAAAATTTGGAGGATATGTGGGGACGTCACATATCGGGTTTTCAAATTGAGTTAAATAATTAGCTTTTATTGATGAAAAATAAAGCAAACCAGGCCCAGCTTCAGAATTTATCTCGCTTTAATCATGGCAAAATAAGCACATTGTTCGATTTCAGGAGGAGTAAGGGGGGGACCGGAAAATTTTCACTGTAGGCGCCATAAATTTACGCGACGGTACTGCATTTGTGGGTGTGTTTTATCATGGAGGTTCTAAAGAGGATATTATAAAATAGTCTATTATTTTCGGGAAAACACGAATAAAAATTATAATCATACATTGTTTCTTTTCCCAGCTAAGACAAGGATTAGTTAGAAAAACTTGGTCTTAAAACAAAATTATACGACCAACCGAAAATATTTCCATATTGTTTTTTTGTCATGGACTCTTTAGTTTTTAATGAAGAATAATGTTGCATTCCCTCTTGACTCCAATTAAATTCTTTACTAGCTATCTAGATGGTGAGCTATAATATACATCTTATTACTCACACCCTTTGTATAAAGACAAGATAAAATATAGAAGCTCAATTTATTTTTAAATGAATTAGAAAACAATTATATAAAAAAATAATACAGTTAGTTGACCTTTTAACGGTATTATATTAAACTAAAACAAGGAATTAAAACTAGAATTGTCCTACAAAAAAAAAAAAAAAAAAAAAAATGTCTTGACACTGTAGCTATAGTACAATAAATTAGAACTGAAGATTTTTGATTACTCTGCAACATATCTATTGCTGTTAAATTGATTATTTTTTAAGTGAGCAACAAAAAAAGTCTTTATTTGTCCAAGGTTTGACAATTTGTTCTTCAGTCGCTAAGGTAGCCTTAAGTAATTTTATGTTAATAGCAAAGCCTTAATGTATTGAACCCATTGCGAAACAATCTGAAATTTTTTAACACATGACAAAACAATACAATCTTTAGTTTCACCAAACAGGAAGCAATATAGGTACTCAAAGAAATCATATTGTTCACTGCAGGAGGTTAAGAAAGTGTTCTGAGGAAGAATGATCCAACAATCTTATATAATAGCCCACCATTAATTAATAATCACATCTAACCTGACCAGAGCGATATGTTTTGTTCAAAAGTAGAACTTCACAGAGTACAAAATTTAGAGCAATTGAAACAAATTGTTTCATTGTAAAAGGTTAAGCAAGATTCATCCAAGTAGTATTTGGTACATACACTAATGGCATTTTAAGTCTTTCACATAACTATTCTGTATTTTTATATCTGATTAATTATGTTCTACTAGAAAATGAAATTGAATTTGTAGCAAATGTAGTTGATTTTTGCTATGTTTCAAATAAATTAATGGTTTATGATTATTATGTTTAATATTAAAAATATGTACACACACATATATATATATATGTATATGTATATATACATATATATATGTATATTGTTTCACTCATAAGTGTTACTAGTGGACAAAGTGAAGGTTATAAATATTTTGAGATCATACTGTACCGAATAAATCATTTTAGATAATAATTCTATGTCATTTTATGTGTAATAATTTTTTTTATCTACTTCAGAAGTTGTTTTATTTATATATTTTACATTCTCAAGATTAGAACATTATTTATAATACCTAAAATTTGAAATAAAAATACGTGTGGTCTTAAACAATGCATTACATATGTTGTAACATAAAGAAATTTCTGCTGAAAGAAAGTAGTTTTTCGGGAAAAGAAAGATTTTGGGAAGGGCTTTTAGTATTACTTCCAAAACTGATTGTTCATTCATCGTTTGATAGAATTTATTTTCGGAAAGTACCAATTTTTTCTTGATATCTTGATTGACCAGTTTTTGATGGGTGAAGTAGTTATTCAAGAAATAACCAAATTAAATCCTTTAATTAAATGTATTTATGTATTTTTTCAAACTTCTGAATAAATAATTATTTTCTATACAAAGATCAAAATAATTTTTGAATTTTTATCAATTAACAAAGTTCATGAAGTCTGCAGCCTTATACCAGAAAATGCTATTAGTAACAAGAAACCTACAGACCTCTAGTTAAACAGGAAAAAAAAAAAGTTGAAAACACATTAAAATAACTTCATGAAGGAAAAAACAAAAACAAAAAAAAAAACACATTTCTTCATTTTAGATATTCAATACAAAATCTTTATCTTAAATGTAACATTTATTAGGTTATACACAACAACCACACATTTCATACAAATAGTTAAAAAACTTTGTAATAGTATACTTTATTTTTTTGTTAAATCCATAGTTATTTATTAAAAGTATAAATACTATCTTAATACAAAAGTAACTACGATAGAATTACAATCACACATGTTTCAGGACATCTAATTCTAAAAACACAACCTCATATTAATAAAATATTTAACATTAAATTAGGTAATTGATTGCAAGATATAATTAAATAAAATTCTTAAAATCTAATGACATTGAGCTATTTTCAATTAAGTTCTAAAAAATGTAATAACTGCTCAAGTGTGGTACATACGGAGGAGACTTGTAGATATAACAGTCATAAATCGTTCCCAGGCATGACGTGTATCAAATTCCCTACAAAAAAATATGTCATTTTTTAAAATCAGACGATATCATCGGTTCATTGCAAGAAATCATTAAGTGACATTTCATAATCTTAATAATTAAAAACTTTGAAGAATCTTTCCATCATGAAATCAGAAAATTGACTGCTTGTTTTAATTATATTTGATATATAAAAGAGGCTGAGTTATTTTCATGTATTTACGGTTTTTTTTGTATTGATAAATAAAGTCGAAATCCTCGAAATCATATTTTAAAGTTAACCTCTATTAATAATACCTTAATGACTTTTTATGTGTACATTTTAAGCGGAGCTAAAGCTTAAAGGTTACAGATAACAAATCATTAGGACCATTAAAATAACAAAAACTCTATTTATTATAGCGACTGTAGGCAATAAAAATCTAGTTACTCCATCAGTTTTTATAAATCATATAACTTCAGTCTCTGAGTTGTGTGCCTTTCTGTTGACAGAATGACAAATTCCGATTTCAACATTTTTGAGTAATGTCATTTTAATGATATTTCTAGTTGGAAAAGATATATCTATACAGAGTTGATTCCAGAGTAGGTGATCGAAGTGTTGAAATATAGATGTGAATAAAGTTATAAATTTAGTGAAACATCACTAAAATTAATAATAAACAATTTTGTGGAGTTAGTCATCCTGTCAACCAAAAGGCTCACATATGCCTAGATAGATTTGAAAATATAGTATATCTAAGTATTTAACCTATAAATGATTATGGATTATAGGTATATTAGTTATTAAACTGTCATTATCCATTGTAAAGTTTACTAAAATGAAATAACAAGATTTTCATTGTCTGCCATTGATAGGTCAAAAGTTGTCACACTAACTGTAAGTGGATAATGTTGGGATTTCACAAAGAGAAAATTAATAAAATTATTCACTAATTTAATTTTCCAAGAGGTTACTTGATAATTCTCCGAAATAAATGGCCGATAGGCACCTAATTATTTAAATATAAGATATTATCTAGAGTTATTAAACTACCGTAAATGCATTTAAGGTTATAAACATATCTTTCACACAAGCGCAATGAAACAGTATTTTAAACAATGTCATTGCCTTTAGTTTAAATACTTTTTTCAAACTTAAAATTTTTTTTTAAAGTTTACATTTAGTATAAAATTTCATTTGATTTGCTTATAAACATGTGATTTACATTAAATAATGTTAGTTTTCAGAAATAATTATTTATATTTTGTTTATCAATCTCCACTTTCCAACAATGTATTATACGTATACCTTCTGACTGGTATTTCCGGAGATTCATTTTCGACCTGGATAGGCTTTTTTATTTTTTCTACTTTATTCAATTATCAAATTCTTTCAAAAGTTATATTTAGCATTTTTTTTATAACTCTCAACAATGAGAGATAGTTAATTATTCAAAATAAACCAAATTAAAAGTACTTTAGAGGAATAAATATTGACATTGGGCATTTAAGCCCTGTAAAATGACATCAATGAGGATAAGACCTAAATGATATTAAAGATCACTTAATAATAAAATGATATACTGGGTTTAATCAAAATTGTTAGAGGCATTTCTGAGAAAAATGTGTATCACCATTGATATAACGGGGCACTTTCGGTTAGCCGATTTTAAGGAAAAAGTTGCTGTAACATCTCAAATCATAAACCTGTCTTAAATAAATGATATCAGTTTCGAACAACTTTTCGGTTTTTAGCTAGACTGGTCACTCAAACGCTCATAAAATAAAATTGAAAATAATAAAACTTTTCTTTGATAGTTGGGGGAAAATTAGATTACTAGAGAACCGAAATTACATTCCAAAAGTGGGGGACGTAGTACAAAAAAAAAAAACGTCCGTGTCTGAGATGCCATGATGTCAGAATGAAAAATGTTTTTATTAAAAAAATGTAATTAAGAAATGATTATTTACATGATTTCTGTTTGGATTTAACAGAACATTTGTTGTAATTACCAATGTCTGTTATTAACAGATTCTGAGAATCCCTGGTTATCTAAAATACGTAGTAGCTAGTATGGAATTGTGAGTTCCGAGGCTTTGAGCTTGGTTGCAACATGACAAGAATAATTGTTAATAATGTATTTATTCACATAATTTTTATTTAAAGAAGGAAACCAGTTTTGCATAAAAATAAAAATAGTTTGAAATACCTGAAACAGTCTAACTGAAGAGCACAGTTTTTAAATGATGATAAGAATATAGTGAGATCATGTGGTGTCCATGATATTTGTCTCCATGGCTCTATACATTTTTCATACAGATCCAAGAACAAACATCTAAAATAAAATAGAATAAAACATTAATCAAATGAAACTATGTATACTATAATTTATTTTAATAGGAAGGAAAAATATTTTACTTTATTTCTCTCGATCTATGCAAACTACATCCAATACTTATAATTGATCTAGCATAACTTCGAAAATTGATCTCTAATTCTTGATATGCTTTATCCAGAAGTTCAGGCTTTAATTTTGCACAAACAAGACTATAATAAAATAAAAACAGTAAAGTTAATAATTTGTACAAATTATTATTCAAAGTTTTTAGAATGTTATAGGATGTATTTGAAATCACCAATAAGAAGAACTACTTACTGTTTAAATTCCTTTTCTTTTTCTAATAATGACCTTATTTCTCTTAAATCTAGAAGAAATTCTCTATCTAAATCCATATCATCATGGTCTGAAGATCCCGTCGGATAGGTCCAGTGGTGCATAACAGCAAGGGCACATTCATAAAAATCATTAAAGCTAAGATATTGCAGTTTCTTTTTTCCTGTTTCAAGGCGAAGGCAAGCCATAAATACCACAGCGCCATAGCGCCTAAGAGAAAAAATTAGGAAAATAGGTTCTTCATAATCATAACTTAGCTAACCAAGTAGATGAAAATTCTATTATTAAATTCAATTTACTCATAAAAAAATGAGATATTTAAATTAAACTGTAGCTCGCAAATATGGTATGTACTCGAGTGTCTGCCATATTCTTGAGGGCAAGCTATTGTATGATAAGGAGATATAAAATGTACTAACAACAGTAATAACTGAGTGTTAATTCAGAGTCTGTTTATTTTATTAATGGAAGGAGCACAATCAAGAAATTAACTAGGAAAAAAAAATGTTTAGCTTAAGAGCTCAGTGTAGATCAGGTAATAGATACTATTAGCACTTCAAAAGATCAGGGGGCGGGGTGGCCAAATGGACTAAAGCGTGTGCACAGCACCGCGAGTTGCTCAGCAACCAGATTTATGAAGTTTTGAAAGATTAAAAAAAGTACTAGTTCAGGATTTTAAATTCCCTGGCCTCACTCCCTGGCCTGGGAAAACCCCATAAAGCCTAAAAGGCGAGGTAGGAAAGAAAAAAAAAAAAAATTAAAAAAACTAGAATTCAAATTCTTTTCTAGCAAAGCTAAGATATATATGCAGCATATACACCTTCTCATTAAGACCAGCAAAACATAGATCATAAAAAAAAGGTCTTGGAATTTAGAGAAGAAAATTACAGAAATAAATAAATGTTAAAAAAGGTAGATTAACTAATGAGTTGTATCAGGTAGGCTGAGATTGAAGAGAAATCTCAATAAGATTGAGGAGGATCTATAGCAGCAGGCTGGATCAGACAAGCACTGCAAGAACAATAATCAAAACGGGTTTAGTACTATGTAAGAAAGTACTATTTGTGCCAGGTCAATAGTTATACAGGGAGGTGATTGGACGGAGATCAGGCTTAACCGTTAGGTTTTCCTTATTTATTAATTAGCAGCACTGACTTTACAGAAGCAGCATGTGCACTATAAGGGTTTCCCAACCCCAGAGTCAATCTATGGCTGATGTAATGTTAATTATAATAAAGAAATATGATATTTTGGTGTACATAAAATAAAATAAAAGTATCAAACTGAGGTATACAAAATTTGAGATAAATAGCACTTCTTATAGACCCTATTAAAAGTATAGTTTTTTAAAATAAGAAATTAATACAAATATTAATTTTATATTTCAACGAATGCAAGCTTATTAATAGCTATATATAATACATACTTAGCAAGATCTTCTGAAAGTAGGAAAAGATTCTTAATGTTTTGAATTACAGAACCTTGAAGATCTTCTACAACTTTGAAAATCCTTTTTACATTATCAAACTGCCTCCTGAACAACATAAAATAATATACATCAATCAACATTTAATTAAACATTACATAAAAACATAATTTAACATTATCCTAAACTATTATGGTTATGACCTGCAGGACTTCAATGTAATTCCTGTTTTTTCACTGACTTCATCTAAATCTTTACGATATCTGGAAGATAACTTTCTACCAAGGAGTTCTCTAATAACAATATCATCAAATTCATAGTACCTAAAAAAAAAAAATTCAAATTTCTGTCAGAATCAACACCAAAATAAGCTATGATTTTTACAGTAGTTCAACACAATTTATTTATTTATTTTCTAATAATGGCAAGAAAGTTATAAAGGTACGGAAGAATATACAGGTAATACATTAGTAAATAGACAACTTAAATCAATAATAAATGATCAATTTAAATAAAAATAATGGATTGGAATAATTTTTGTGGATTATTAAAGATATTTAAAACAAATATCTAAGCAAAATATTGGTATTAAGATAAGTTTGCTTTACAACAAGTAAACATGGGAAAGTGAGATAACAACTCTAATAAAACTAGGAATACCCATCAAATTTATTAAATTTTAATTTAATATAATTTTTTTTCAAATAATTACTAATAAAATTAATTTTAGCCTTTTGAAGAATCAATGATTAAGTGAATGCATTTCTAAAATGAAGGAAAAAAAATTTATGGAAGCCATTAAAAATTATCTTCTATAATTAATTTCATTGTTGTTGTCTAAAATGGTACCTCAAATTTAAAATAAACATTCAATGAAAATAATTTACTTCATAACTAAAAGGTCATACAAAACTGTTAAATTATTAAATCAATCAAAGACACACTATAATTAAATTAAACTAAGCCATTATTATAGTATTTTTCATCATATAAAGAATAACACAATTTTGTACAGTTTGCATACATACAATTTTGAAATAAACAATCAATTAAATGAATTTACTTCATAACTAAAAGGACATAAAAAACTGTCAAATTATTAAATCAATTAAAGACACGTTTATAATTAAATTAAACTAATCCACTATTGTAGTATTTTTCATCATACCAAGAATGATACAAATTTTATACAGTTTGTCTAAATATAATAAACGATGCATATCATTATGTATATCTGATATATTATTTAAATATAAATATAATTTTTTACCATTGAATCAATATTTTGTTTTATTTTTACACCCTTTAGTAGTTTTTTAACTACAAAGATTAATAATTTATTTGTTCTTAAATCTATAAATTTAGACTCATACTTTTCGATTAGCAACTGCCTAGTAAGAGGTTCAATTTGAAAATTTAACTGTTCAGCGAGCTTTGGAGGATTATGCAGTAGTTTTTCAAGTAAGTTATAGGTTCTATAATGGTCGCATACATCACTTTTCACAAGTTCTAAGGTATTTTCAGCATATCTTATTACATGCCTATGAACATTTTCAACAGCATCTTCCGCTATAACAAATAGAATAAAAGGTTTGAGTTATAAACAAATGCAAATTTTATTATCCAAGCATTAACCACTCACATCCCCATTAAGAAGGAGCTATTTATAGGTTGAAAAATTGTTACTCACAAGTACAACCATCAACCCACAATTGATAAACGTCTGGATCAACAATGGTGTAGTTGCTTATGAATACATCAACATCAGGAATCATTTGATGAACCTTCAGGATATTTTATGTCTGTTCAAACTTTTTAATGATGGACCAGGCCACTTGCTTTTTTGCAAATAAATCATAGTAAGAAACCTCCACAACACCATAACCTCCCTCTGATACAATCGACTGATATTATAAAATCCACCCATTGAAAAAACGATTTGTATTTTTTAATTAAAGTGGTGATTTACTGATTACTATTGATAAAACTCTAAAACATCGCTTGCTGAGATTTAGTTACAAATATATGATATTTATTACTAACCAATTATGTATTAATTAGTATTATTTTTCAAACTAATAATATGTAATATCAGAGGAACTTTGATGATGAGCATCACATCGAAATACTGATATTCCTTCTCTTTATGAACAACATTTTCTCTTCTTTTTCCAACTCAAATAAAAAAGCGGTAGTCAGAGATGTTCATTATTATAGGATGTTCATTTTTATTATTATATTAGGTCCATCTTTTTATCTTCGAAGATACAGCGAAATGTTCGAAGGTTATAGGCAGGTTATAACAACCCCAGTGAGCAGTTTCAGCGAAATAGCTACGCCAACAGCGGTTGGCAGGAGGGAATAGCGGTCGCTGTCGTCGACCGCGCCAGCCAAATAGTACCTTTACAGTGCGAAGCGGTGGTGAAGCAATGAACGAAATTTTCATCTTTTGAGATAAGTAGGTATATTGTAATTAATTCTTACCCATAATTAGGTATATTGTAGATATATTATCCTTATTTTTAACAAAAGCATAATCCTTTTTCTGGTTACTTTTTAAATTTTTTTTTTTTAAACTTTAAAATATTGAGTAGACAAAAGAATTTTCATTTAAATATTTACTATAGTAATAATATTAATGGATTAAAACAATAATGTTCATTGAAAATAACAAACCAATTGAAAGTAAACAAATCACCCATTAAGTTATGTTTTTATAATACTAAATCTCTTTTATGTTTTTATACTATATCGGCATGATGTTTATACTGAGATTATAATGGAATATAATTTGTGTTTAAAACTAATAGTATAGGAGCACACAGTAAAGTAATGAAGAAAAATCAATGTACTAAAAGGACAGCAAAACAAGGCTTTTCTACGATAAGGCTTGAAACTATGGTGGATGATCAAATACCAAAATATATATATTTCCTCATGAAGTTAACAGTCAGAGGGATTTCAGAACAATTATAGTTTAATTGTTAATCTATTAATTGATGGATGGCAAGGCTTAACTTAACTTAGGAACGATTGTTCTTCCTGTGTCTAAAGTCACATTGTGGGCAACCTTCACTTTTAGAAAAATATCTTGGAATCGGTTCTAAACTTACAAAATGACACATAATAATAAACAAAAGAAGCGAATCTGCTATAGTATAATGATTATCAACTTTGCAATGAAGATGAAAGAAGAAAACAACAATAAACCAATGATGAACCAGTGCCGGCCTCTGACATTCGGCTCCCCCGGGCAATGACGTCATCTCTTCCCCCCTGAAAAAATTGAATTTATTCCTAAGATATTTTATATTATGTAATATTTGAATTTTAATTGGTTCAATATTTCTTTAATACAGTTGCTTTATAGATAGGCTAAAATTAATTATTTTAATACGATTTGTATTTTTTTTAATTATTTCTAATATAGTACGAGCGCCCATGAAGATCGGGCCCCCAAACGTCCCCATTCGGTGTCCCAAACGTGCGCCCCTTCAGATGGTTCTCCCGTATAACGACAGCAAGTCAAACATGATAATAACATCGGCGCACATATAAGAAAACATGAAGGGGTGGCCTTGAGGTTGGTAATACTTGTATACATTCGTATTTCGGTTGGGGCAGGATGGCCGAGCGGGCTAAAGCGTGTTAACAGCAACGCGTTGCCTGGCAACCTGATTGAAAATAATTTGATAAAAATAAATACGAGTTAGCGTTCTGGTGCCGGAGGGACTTTTAACTCTGGTATTAATCTCGCCCCTCACCAACTGGCCTAGGAAAACCCTATATAGCCTAAAATGCGAGAAAGGGGAGGATAAAATAATAAAAAAATATATATATTAAAAAATAGGTTATAATAACACAAGGGAATAAGCTTCGCCGATAAATTAGCCCAAAAATATTTTTGTAAGCCACATTTTTTCTCTATTTTGTGATCAAATTATCTTACGATCAAAGTAGAAAGCAAATGGGTATTTACGAGTTTTTAGTACCTAATTAAATAGACAAAGTTTTCCCCTCTCCAGAAGTTTCCCCAATTCCAAGAGTTTTCGTAAATAAAATAGTTGTAGATTACGATGAGATGAAACTATTTACGAAGTTTCAGGCGGATGTTAATAATTCGATAAAAAGAGGTTTATAATACGGACTATATCTTTAAAATATGCAATGATGAACTAAATTGATAATTATTTTGGAGATATAAATTTTATTCATATATTTTAAACTCGCATAAACGTAACAGAACACAAGATTTTTTTCTCGTCAAGTTTTGAAACACTTATTTGTTTTTTTTTTTAACTTTTTTTTTAAAGTAGTAGAAACTGTTGTAACTGCTACTCATGATAAACAGTTTTGCCCATTACTTCTGTATACGGCCATGGTGCGATGAAGGCATGTATGGTAGAATCTTTATATGAAAAACTGAAAAACCTTTATATGAAACTGTATATATCACTGAGAACGTTTTTTGTTTGTTTAAAGTTTCACTATTTTCTGCGTGCTACGAACAAATTGATAACTCAATAATATAGTTATTAACTAAAAGGGAAATCCAATTTACTGAGTCAAGAGTGGTTCCACGATCCTATTTCGAAGTATTATCACAAGCTCATATTTCGTTATTGTTTAGAGTCTTTTATTTGTTTCGAGGACTAATGAATTACGGTCTAATGGAATGTTATGAAGACAATTTTATGAAATTTATTTATTTTAGTTTAGCATGGGAACAAATGAAGATGATATATCAATTGGAGTCCCAGAAAGCTTTGTTTTACTCCGAGATTGTGGAATACCGTTTCAGAAAAGATGTCGATAATTAGGTCCTTGTTTCTGTGGGTATGGTCCCGAGTTTTTAAAATGTCTTTAAAAAGTTATTTATGTTAATGGATTTATTCGAAACACTAATCATTGAAAATTTTACTTAATTGTACTATTATAAAAAAAATGGCAAATACTTTGAAAGACACTTTTTCCTTTATATTTTTTTTAGAACTTTTAGTTCATTAGCTGTCTAAATAAAATAATTTTATATCTAAAAGTTTTTTTAAACTTCCTTCATTCCAATTTTAAATTTGAAGCCAAAAATTTGGCTTGTGCTACAATTTCGAATTCCTACATATCATGGAAATTATTTTAATGAAATATATATAAAACAGAATTATAAATTACCTAACCAAAATTTTCCATTAACTCGTTATCAGAGATTCATAAGCTATTATATCATAAATTAATAAAAATGAAGGTTGTACTCGAATTAATATGTCAACATAGATAAATAATTAGAAAAATGTTCCGTTTAAGGACGTTGACCCAGTATAGTTAAGAGCCTCCCCCTCGATTATTATATACTTCAAGTTTTAACAATGTTCTTATTATCAAGGATATGTACATTGATCAATAAAAAAATTCAAGTGTTTGTTTGAAACAATTAAAAAATTATGTACTTTCCACAAAAGTAATTTTATATATACTTAGATTTGCGAAATCCTCATTAATAACCAACATTATCAGTAGAGATCATGTAGCTTTATCCGAAATATCAGTAGGATTGATGCAGCCTAGAGCGGATCTATTTGAAAATAGATGAAGAAGATTTTCTAAACTTAATTTTAAAGAAAGATAATATTTTATCCATGACACTTTTTTATTTTTCTTAAAAATAATCTAGAACGTTATTCCATAATTTTCTTGTGGTACCGCATTGTTATGACCTGACGTTAAAAGTGTGTTTTGTGATATGCTATTAACAGTGCCTTAGACACTTCTCCTGCCCTCCACTCCTCCTAAAAAAAATTACTTAAAGTGTTTTATATCAAGTAATATTTGTCTCTAATTCACTTGATACATTAATGGGCTAAAATTAATTATTCTCATATGGTTCATTTTTTGGATGGACAGATGGACATAATAGTCAATTTTATCCAGGGAGATACTCCTTGTTTTTCAGTTTTTAATTTTTATTAACATAATATTTTTTTTTAAAAAATTGATGAGAATGCAAATTTATAAATCATAAAAACGGATTAGCACCGCAACATACATGGCCTAATCAGAGTCATAATTCATGCAACAATGCTGCGTAGATCGTGTTACTTCTGGTGTTTATGAGCGTCAAAACCATGTGGGAAACATCAAGTGATATGTTTGCCTCCACAAATTGAAGAAGATAAGATAAATGAAATCATGAAACAATAAAATAATTATCCCGAGGGAATATTAAGGTTAAATAGTACCCCTAATCTTCATCATTCCATCACGTCCCCAGGATAATTGCGTCAAATCAGTTATATGTAAACTTCACAGCGCTGTACCCTATCATAAATAGATTACTTGTACGATGCGACTTAATGCAAAAACAACCAATGTCAAAATTTTTCAGTTAAAAATGAATTAGAAATTATCAAGAACACTCTGAGGGTAAACAATTACAACCGATATCAATACAAATTTAGTGTGATATATTTCTTAATATTTGTGATAAAAAGCTCCTTATATAAAGTCATTTTTAATTATCAATTTAATTTATCAAAAATCATTTCTTCTTTTTTTTGAGAACTTGTTTAATAAGAAATATTACAATCTGTATCAAAGGACATTTATAATAGTGTTCACAGTTCACATTCACACATATATATATATATATATATATATATATTTTTCTGTTTAAATTATTTTTGTTTATTGTACATTATGTGTGAATGTAAACTCTGAACACTATTATAAATGTCATTTGATACTGATTGTAATATTTCTTATTAAACAAGTTCTCAAAAAAAAAAAGAAAAAGATTTTTGATAAATTAAATTGTTAATTAAAACGAATTTATATAAGGATATATATATATATATATATATATATATATATATATATATATATACACAAATGGAGGCTGGGATAGCCGTACGGGCTAAGGCGCTTGCAATAGGTAAGCAACGTTCAGCGTGGTTAGTACTTCGATGGATGACAGTCCTCCAGGGAAAGCCATAGTGCCCATTTCAAGTCTCTCCCGTCAGTCTACTTGAGACAACTTACACCGACCGGGCGTAGGATTGTTATTTGATAGTTATTTGAGTTTTATTTTTTAAAAAAAAATATTTTAATAAGGAACAAGGCCATAAGCAGCTTTTATTTGAAGGATAAGGCTGAATAAAGAAAAATCTCAGTCTGAGGATGAACATGAAGCAGAAGTTCATGCTAGGGGGAGACATAAATCTATTAATCATAAAGAGAACTTGGGTTCTGTGTGAGAACACAGCCCCAAAAGATCTCAGAAGTCGGAGATAACCATTGAAGTGTAAATGCCATCTCAGGAAGAACAGAAAAGTTATTCGATGAATGATGAACTGAAATAATATTTAAATTTCAGATATTGACCTGAATTTTATTCATTTCTGCAATGTTGTTTTTGCCATTACCATTAGCGGTTTATTAACCATTGAAGTCGTTTAACAATCCTTATCTGTACACTTTTATCTGAATCGCATTTCGCTTTTATTGGTGTTAGCTTTGTGATATTTACTATTGATTAATTCTCCATACACAGCTGTTTACCATATAGATGCACAATTACCGGAGTTTGAACTTCAGATAGTAATAAACATCATTACGATATTTTCTTATTTTTGTTATACTCTTCTGGACTTTCTTTAAGGACTATTTTTTGAGTTATTTATAGCAACTTTTGTAGCTCTGTTTCATGTTAATATTAAATAATTTACAATTGAAACCAAATACGACGATCCCAATCCACTATTCACTTTAAACTTCCTCACATTTGAGAATGGAATGCCGTCTTCCTGCATGTCCGTTGTGGTTCTGATCCCAGGCTGTCAGTACAAAATAATGTCCTATCAATAACAGACTAGGTTTTTAATGAACTACTCACATACATGTATCGTATAGCAAAATTTATAGCCTCCTGAAATTTGTGACTTTTGACTTCTGAAATTGCAATTTTTTAATTTCAATCTTATAGTAGATGGCTGTGGCATAAAAAATTATTTATTTGTCTCAAACTAAACATTTTCTAGCTGTAAACTTTCAAGAGTCATGAAATTAATGGATTAATATTTCCTCCTTATATAACACACATATCATATAGTTAAACATTCTAGGGCCCGAAGATCAGTAAATTTATTACCAGACAGACGGATTAAAAACTACACCTTTTAGTAGAAACATTCGTGTATTAAAGTTTCATTTTTCTTGCGGGTGGGGGGTCATTTTCTTAAAATTTGGGCATCATTACGTGATCGCTGTTTCCAAAAGCAGCGGTTTTGGAATGGCAGACAAGTCTTTAACGTAGAGTGGTAAGAACATTCGTAACTCATATTCAAATTCTCCAGAAATGAGTTCCTCTTTTGGCCCTGTCTCCAGGATAAATTTGAAGTTATTTAACACAAGTAAAGGAGATAAATAAAAAAAACAGTGTCATTATTTGTTGACTATATCTGATGTATTTATCTTCCTTTTCTTAAGTCGATATTTTCCATTTTTTTTTTTTTATCAAGTTTGAAGGCAATGTCCAACCTCAAAACGCCTTAAAGTGATGATTCACGGTTATATTAATTAGTATTTCTAATACAAAACACACAGTGTGTTTTGAACTACTGCACTCATATAGTGTTAAATTGAACAATAATAAAATGGTGTTAAAATTATGAATTTTTGCGAATTTTCGAAAACTTCGAAATACGTGTGTGATCGGAAATATAAATCTATCTTTTCGCCAATTAGGATTTGAGAAACAAACAAAAAAAAAATGTATTTTTCAATTCATTCAAACGATTATGTCATTGCAAACTTTTAGATTAGATGATTTTCTCACTCATAAAATCCACATTATCTAAAATACGGAACTGGTAAACTTGAACGCCTTCTATTTAATCATCCGATTAATTTAATCAGCAAATGCAAAAATGGCTATGATGACAATTGCTGTAGGCTTGGAATATGTTATGGTAATGTGTGGGATAATTTTTAAAAAGTTATTAGTCATTGATTGGAATAAATATGAGATGAAAGAAACGCTTAAACGCTATCCGTTGCGAAGACACAGCCATGTATTGTGTAACCGCAAGCAGCATTACAGATCTGTATAGCCGGCGACGTGGTGTGGTCGGTCGCGCCTTGAGTGAAAACATATGCCTAATTTATTTAATTTTTTCCCCACTAATCTCAATTATAACAATATATAAACGTATTACATAATAATATATTATAAATCTCAATTTATAACTTTTTTTTTCCCCTTAACCACTTATTTATATAATTATATTTTCACTTGTTTTCAGAGCATCTTGGTATTCTCCTTTTATTGCATATTTTAATTTTAAGGATGTATATAACTTCATAATTATTTCTGCTTACGTTCTTGATTACTCTTTAATAATTAGGCGACGGGACATACCTTTTTTTTTTTATTATGTACTTAAAACTAAATATGAAATTTTAATTTTTGAACAATTTGCTATCGTTGCAGTGACCAAGAAAGTTTTAGTTGATTACATAAAACGTTATTTACTTATTAGAAAAAAATGGTATTCCTTTCAGTTATAAATCCTTAACTTTAGGTATTTTTAATTTCAATTATTAAGAAAATCCTGCATTATTTTCAGGACAACCTAATAAAATGGTAATAAATATAAAAGACAATTTTGTATACAATTATTTATTTTTCAAATTTAAATTTTCCTTAAAAATAAATAAAATAAAACGTTAACATTAAGAAATAATTCTGAATATACACAAATAAAAAACGCTGCGAATTATTTCACAATGGTTTATTATTTCCAAACAATAATACATCTAAAGTAACATTACCTTCCTAATTACAAAGAAAGATAAATAAAAGATGATTCCAATTATTGGACTAAATTTTTTTTTATAATTAGTAATATGCTAAAAAAAATAGCATTATTTCAGTAACACATTCAAAATTTAAAAACCAAACAAAAGATATAACATTTGGAGTAGAACATATAAACAAAAAAACGGAGACCATATCTTTGCTCCTAATTGTCCGATTTTAACGATTTTTTTTTTGTTTTTCAGGAAATTTCGTAAACTTTTACTAAACCATTTAGCGAAGTTTCATTGAAATCGGTACATCCGTTTAGGCATTACAGTCTATAGCAACGCAGGTTTTCCGCCATTTTAAAAGTAAAAGGCGGATAGTAATGTCGATGAAGGAGGATCATCCTCGGGCGACCTCTGATTTTATATCCAAATTAGAAAAAATTCGGTCCAGTAGTGTCGGAGAAAATGCGCGGATGGCGGACTGACAAAAAAATTTTTATTCGTTTTTTTGAATTCTACGCATCCCAAAACGTGAAACCCCAAATTTTGAAAGCGGGTTAAGTTTTTGAATTTTTTGGTCGATCATAATGGTTGATTATTGAAAATAAAAAACCAAAATTACTGAAACTGCACTATAACTTGTTATCTTAACATAAATACAACTCAAAATCCTCTGATTTGTGCCTATCGCAGTCGGATCTACGGGGGGAGGAGGAAGAGGGGAGAGCTTTCGGGCTGAAGCCCCCAAAAATGGTGAAATATAATCATGTTTTATAGAAAAAAATAATAAAAACTATGTCTTAAAGTATTATTGTTCGTGTAATTACATTTAATAGAACTTCAAGAATCACTTAAAAACTATTTGATATAGGTAGTTAATTTATTTCCTTTTTTTCAAATTAATTATTGTTATATGTATATATGATATATATATATATGATAAAAAAAGCTTTCGGGCTGAACCCCTTCTCCCCCCAAAAATTAAATCCTGGATCTGCTAGTGGTGCCATTTGATAATTTTATTAGACTCTTCCATATAGCTACATATTAAATAGATGAAACATTGTTGTGTCAGAATTCTTGCTTTTTTCAAGTTTAAAAAGAGTCATTTCGTTTTGAATACAAGAGAGAAAAATAAGAGATGGTTTGGATCATACCTGTAATTTATAATAAACTCGATATAAACAATCGATTAGCAGTAGGTAGCGTGCTTACGAACTCAGTCGTCGTGTCTGTGCTATTTATATTCTACCCTTGCAGTTCTCGTTAGTCGAATCATTTATTTTAGTATATCAATAATTTATATTTCAATCTTAATTAATTTTGATATGGCATCAACTTGGAAAGATTTTTCGAATATATTACACTGTAATTAAAATTATTAGTGTCAAATAGAAATCTGCAAAGTCGTAGTAGCGTGATTTTTTTTTTTTTTAAATTAAGAAAACGTATTAGTGAAATGTTGCAAACTGTTTAAGTAGTACGTTTGACTTACCTTTATGTATATGTAGAAACTTAAGGGTTGACATAAGTTGCAATTTGTTGCAACAAATTGATCCTGTGCAAACATTTTTCTGACTTATTTTTTTCCTATTAATATTATTTTACCTTTTTGTCATATTTATTTACAATTCAGTAAAACCGAGTTACGGAGCAGACACAAATTTGTGGATGGAAGTAACCTAGTTCGTGGCACTGTATTCCTCGTGTACCTGAGAATCAGCTGATCTCAAGAAGGCGCATGCGTGTCATTATTGAACTACAGCCACCGAGGATTCCGCCAGTTACCTCCCAACCGGTGTTTGGGTCGAACACAAACATTTTCAACTATTTCGTAACTGAATAACTTTGTTTGAAAAATTACAAATCAGTTGACACATTGAGATTCTGACCAAGTCTGTCCTTTCGCATCAAATTTATTTCGAAAGAAACGTTTATAAACCTCTGTTACATTTTATAGAACAGTAAAAGTGGCTCTGAAGATATAAACAAGACATTGAAGCTCATCTGATTGGTAAGAATACTTTTATATTTTATATTATTAAAAATTAACGATGGAATATATTAATCATCTAATTTAAAATTCAATTAATTCTCATATATAGTTCACTTCTTCATACTCTTTTTGTTATTCGATCACCTGTGAAATTATTAGAGATCATTTGTCTCTGAACTAGATAAAATTGTCAGCTTGCACGATATTTTATCATTTAAACAAAAAATTCAACTCAAAAAATGAAATTTCAGAACCGTTAGTATCTGGTAACCATGTTATATTTGAAATAAAGTGTTAAAAATAAATTAAGCGTTAGACAATGAAATAATTTATTTCATTTATGTTTATGTTGTTATGTAAATTTATTTATATTTAGTATGTTCGTATTCTGAATGAAGTATCTTCCTTTGTCAATTCTTTTATTCATGTTTACGTATTGCTTACCTTATTTCGGGTTTCTCTCCCACATCATCCATACAGAACGTTGCTCAACATATATTACTAAATTGATCGTTGAAAACAGATAACATATATTAAAATATTAATAATTAATCGCTGAAAATAGATAGTATATAATTACAATTTTTTTTTTAATTGGTACATAAATCATATTTAACATTGATAGTTTCGTATTTACAATTCCGTTTAAAATATAAATTTTGTTGTATATAAATAAAAACCTCCCAAGAACATTGTTATCCATCCGCTGCATGAGCTGATCTTAACTAACACTAAGCCGAATTACGTCAGATGACAGCTCACCTGATTCTTGATTTCTCCATTTATCATGTTAATTTTATTGTAATTTATTTTATTTTTCAGGTTACGTATCTTTAAACATCTTATTCGTATTAATTTAATAATATTTTAATTTTTATTGATTTGTTTAAATCATTCAATTGTAAGACTGATCGATTCTTTCGGTGATGCTGTTGCAACACTTCCTACGAATGTTGTACCAGAAGCTTATTTGACTTAAAATTTTAATAATAGATAACGTCAACAGTTAGTTATATATACTGAGATTTTAATTTTTTCGATTAATTACATTATTTTTTTATTATTTTCAATACCTACTAGACCGGAAGTTGATGTTCTTTCTACCAATGATTACTTGGTATACTTTTTCTTCCTGAAGTATTAATTGTAATAAACAGATATAATATTAACCCCTCCGTATAAGTATGAACGAATAATTTTGTATAATCGATCTTTGTAATAATGCTTAGATTCGATTTGTAATTACTTCCTCGATGGTTTTGGCATGTTGAGTGAGATAAGAATTTTGTCGGCAGTACAAACGTCTGGGTCTATTTATGTTTGGTGACCGTGATAGGTCACTGCATTCAATTAAAGTAATTGTGTATTATAATTACTCGTTTCATCCAATTGAATGGTTCGTTTGACAGATACTTTGTTGTTTTCATGATCAAGTAGACACTTGTAGAATATTTAATGCATTATTTTGAAGAGGTTATCCCGTTTTTGGATAAGAAAATTATAGTAACAGTTATATCGACATGTTATCGGAGCATACTGACTTCAGTAGAGATACCAGTTACTTACATTTCGAGTTCCTCCAACAAAAAGTCCCGTAAACCGAAACCATTCCAAAAAAAATCTAGTTCCTGAGTGCAAGCAAAAAAACATCATGGGATGTTCCATTGTTATCATTTGTTCAACATTTTATTATTGTTAATATTACTTAAATAATAATAATAATAAAGATTTTATTTATAAATTTACATAATTTTGAATGTAAATGAATAAATAATTTAATTTTAGATTAAATTAATATAATTTTATGTGTGAACATTAGAAAAGCATTGGTTATTAAATAAAGTAAATTAATTAAAATAAATTAACGTACAATATTATTTTTATCAAATAGAAATATTTTATTTTTCTGCTGTGCTTGGTAGAAGTTTTATACATTTTTTTCACATATTTTTCTTCCTATGTCGACAAGAATTCATAGTTGATGCGCAATTTTTATTTTTTCAATTATTAATTCGAGTTATTTAGTTCATTATATGAAGGCGAGGAGGTTAAGATGGGCGGGACTTGTTGCTCGAAGCTATCTATCTAAACACCGATTAATGTCACAATAGTTGGCGAAAAACTACGTGGCAGGCCAAAAAGCAGATATAGAATATAGGATATAGTAATAGATAGAATCAACAAATACTGAAAAACAGTAGCCTAAGACAGACAGATGTGGAAAAGGCTTTTTTAAAAGAAAAGGGATTTTATTTTGGCGGCTATAGGCTGACGTTTCAGGCATGAAGATATCTTAGAGCGACAGGAATGGCCTCATAAGCATCTCCACCCAATTGAATACTTGGATCCATTGAATTCAGCAAGTTAGCTGATAGGAATTTTGTGGAATAAGTAATGGATTATTTGATCATTTTATTAAATTGCTGTATATTTCATGTCAGTATTGATCATCACGGAAACTATGAAGATTATAGCGAGATAAGAAAAGGGCTTTTTATCACGGACTCATGGGATGACAAACTCGTTCCAATCGTCTGATAAAAAATTGTCTAGTTCAGCCAGGAAAGAAAATTAACTTTAATAAAAATAATTCATAGCTGCTAACAGAAAATATCCGTGGAACAACAAGGGATTGCCAATTAGCGATTTATCTTAAAATGCAATATCGTTTTTGAGATTGTTAGATAAATCTCGATGAGTTAACAAAGTGACGTAATATTGCTGACAAAATGATAACGAATTTCTCATGTTGAAAGTCAATGCTTGAAATTTAATCCATATTATTTACCTGAGTGATAATCTTAAGATCGTCAAAGAGCCTTGATAAATGTACGGTAGTGACGAAGGGAAAGGAGAAGTCAAACGTTTAACTTTGGATATTGGCAAATTTTAGAAATAAAAAATAAACTTTATTCTGGAACAATGTTCCCTTAGAATAACAGTAATGAAAAAGTACAAAAGAAAAAATACATATCTGGCCTAAAACTAACTAATAAAGATTCTAACAATATATACAATAATTTAAATAATAGTGGACGTCTAGTAGACAAGGAGTCCTACAAAAAAGTTAAGATTTTCAAGTACGTGTGCTCTTATCTCTACGCTACGGGGTCTTCTGCGCATGACGCTAGGAGGAAGGTGGAGGAAGCCCGTAAGGCTATCCGAATCCTACACCCAGTTCTCTGGAACACACAGCTTTTCACCTTTCACAGCAATAGTGGCAGCTATTCTTGCATATACCTCAGAAACGTGGACCATGCAGCAGGTGGATGGAGGGGGTTCAGGAGGAAATGGCAGGTCGAGGTTTGGAGGAAGATGATTGGCGATATAGAAGCGCGTGGAGCTCTGCGCTGACTATGTGAGGCAACCCTTAAGATGGAACGCCTATAAAGTAAAGAGAAGTAAATAATAGTATGTAAACAACTAAAAAATAAAATAAAATCTTCTCAAGAATACTTACAGTAGTAATGGAAAAAAAATTAATAAACAAAAACATTGCATATATAGAAAGAAAAAGTAAAACCTCTAGAAAAAAAAATATCAAAATTAAGTAAAGAAAAATTATTGACTTTTTATGCTAGGACATAAACATCCAAAACGTAAAAAATATACATATAGCTTAAATGATATATCAATGAAAGCAGATGAGCAATGGGATCACAATATTGCACTATCGCGGCGTAAGAGAAATAAAATAACAATAAGTAGATAAATACAATTGGAAAGATACATTAAATTAATTTTATGAGAAAACCATTGTAGCGAGAAAAAGAAAAAAAAAACAAGTTGAAGAAGATAAATTATTTGTATATGTTACTTAAGGGCTTTGGATGAATGCTCGTACATAGAATCTTGTAGATAAAAAAAAATGAATAAATAAAAACAAACAATTTATTCTTCTCTCTTTCATCACAATTCTATGTCCTAAAAGATATGAAATCTTTCCGATTCTTAAAAAATAAAAATAATGTTGAGAATTTAAAAAATAAAATACATCTCCAAAATATAGAATCTTGTAAATGGAGAAAAAAATATATAATAAAAACGTGAGAAGGAGTTGGTCGCGGGTGCGGTCAAATGAATACTATATATCAAAATAGTATTCATTTGACCGCATCTCCAGACAAACTTCTCATTTTATCATCACGGTCAACCATCTCTACACTATTAAAAAATAAAAACAAACAATTTCTTCTATCTTTTCTTTCTTCTCAACAATGGTATGTCTAAAGTAATACGGAATCTTTTCTAATTCACAAAAATATAAAAATTAAGTATAAATAAATAAAACCTAGTTACATAATTTATAATTAGCCATTCTGATTGAATGGTGGAGAGGAATAAGGGTTTTAAATGTGGATAAAGATGCATGACGGATTTTAAGCGAGATAGAATTCCAAAAAGTGGTGGGACGGACAATAAAAGAGTGTTGAAATAAAGCAGATCTATGGTAAGGGATGTAAAGGTCAGAAGGACGAGATCTCGTAGAGATGGCGTGAATAGATGACTTAAGATCGTATACATAGGACAGGCGATGTTTATTGATTATTTGGTAAAGGAATGTGCCTGGGAAGTATTGTCTTCTGAAGGAGGTGAAGAGCCACTCTAACTCAGCGTAGTAGTAGGAGACAAGGGAACGTCTCGGGGTTTCCTTGGCAAATCTTACGAAGCTATTCATTCGTTTTAGTCTGTCTCCGAGTTCAATCGAGAGACCTCCGTACACCACGCAGCCATAATCAAGGTGGGGGAAGATGCGAGAGGATACTAGGAGTCTACCTGTGGGTATGGGTAGGAGATAGTGGAAGCGATGGAACAGTTTAACGGTACAATTTGACCTCGAGAGATGTGGGCAATATGGTGATTCCAGGAGAGGGTATGGTTAATGAAAATGCCTAGGTTTTTAACTGGGGAGCTGAAGGTAGATAGGATGGTCATTTAGGTACAGAATACTAATGTTGGTGTTGGATTTGAGGAGGTATTTGGAACCGATGACAATGGCCTCAGTTTTATCACTGTTTAACCTTAATACATTTATGTATACCCAGGCATTGATTCGATTTAGATCTTCTTGGATTTTGGCAAATGAATGATCTTTTTGGACTTTGGCAGTGAAGGATTGATTTATGAATGTTGTTGATATAGAAACTAAAAAGAAGATAAGATATTCTGCAACCCTGGATCACTCCTGAGGACAGAGTAAGGTAAGATAGGAAGACAAAGGTTGATTACGAATAGTGGCAGCTTGTGATCATTGAGAGAAGAAAGATTGAAACCATAGGATAGAGCTTTTGGAAAAGGATAATAATTTTAATTTGGAAAAGAGAATGGGATGGTTAATGGTATCAAAGGCTTTGGAAAAGTCAAATTTTATAGTTTTTCATTTGAATATTTGACAGCAGATATTGGTTAACGGTGAATGAAAAGAATGTTTTTCAATTATTCCTAAAATATAATCAGCCATCAGCCTCAAATGACTATTGCTAAAATGGTGGATGCCCGGTCCAGGAATACGACATTTGTAGACGTTATGTCAAACTAACTTTTTAATAAAATTGAAATTATTGTGTGATGCTGTTGATCTTTCATTAGTAAGAACAATCAATCTCTATAGAAACTCAATAAGAAATATATTTTCAAGGCAAAGTGCTGATGGGATTAGGACATATCTTTAAAAAAAACAACTATATTACGCGACAGTGAAGTAGTCACTTAAAAAATAAGCTGTTTCTGTTGTCACACATCCATGCCAAAACGGTTTATTAATAAATGTATGAAAAACTTGTGACAAATATCAAGAAAGTTTTTGCATACTTCACTAGGATCAAAAACATCTATGTATCTATGGGCTATATCTAATATCTATGGGCAGCGAACCATGTAATCTGCGGTACGGAATCCTTTTTATCAAATTAATAACATCCTCCTAAAACTTCGTGAGAGGCTTCATCTTATCATAAACTACAACTACTTTATCTACTAAAATTATCAGAAACAGGCGGTTTCTCGTTAAATTAATTAATTTAATGAGAAACCGCCCATATACTAGGTATTAAAAATTCACGAATATTCATTTTTTCCTCACTTGAATCGTAAGATAATTCTGTCACAAAAGCACTGTAACGATTTTGATTAAACTCGTCATATCGACTTAGATTTGAATGAAATTTAATATCGTTGGTATCTTCGAGAGCATAAGTATTAATCTCATTGTAATAGTTTAAATAACGGATTTTCATAATTTCTTCTTCTAAATTACCTTTAATTTTGTATATAAGAAATAATTAAAAGTCTCACATGTTAGTAGTAATTTGAATTGGATAAATATGAATTATGAAAGGATTTGATAATGAAGCAAAGAAGAAAAAGGAAGAAGTATTTTCGCAGCTTGTAAACAATTTTACGTAAATAAATTATTAACATGGACGATGACAGCGTTGGAAACTGAGCCCATCCCCCTTCCCAAGATCAATGGCACATGCTCTCTACCAAAAAAAAATATTGCGTTCTTCTACCTAAAAACGATCCAAGTGAGAGGGGATATGAAAAAATGAAGATCATACACAAATACACTTTCTGTGGTCTGTTTTTTCCTTGTTCTCTGGATTAAAAGTTTTCCCTAAAATAATTCACAAAAAATTATTCGACCCACAAATGCTTAATTCCATCAAAATATGATGCGACATTCGCCCAGTAACTCACTTCTGGGCACCTCTGTTTGGAACAGTAGAGATTTAGAAAAAGTTAATATCATATAAGATCGTAGAAAGTAGTTTAGTGGGACGAAAATGTGATGACTTTTAATTGTATAGTTAACGATGACTACGTTTCTATTTTATTGAAACAAACATGGAAAATAAACGTTTCCATCACCGTCGTTGCCAGGCATCCTGGTAAATGAGACAATTAGAATAAATAGCCACGACGAGTTCGCGTCCCGGTGCCGGGGAGTCTTTTAAATCTCCGCCCACACCCCCGGCCCCGGAAAACCCCGTATAGTCTTAAAGGCGAGGAAGGGGGAAAAAAACAAAAAAACCTGTGATTTTTTATATCATACTTTACCTAGCATTGTTTTAAGAAGAGTAATAAAATATCTTGGGAGGAGGGGAAAGAGAGGTTCATGCGCCATTGATCTTGGGGTGAGGAGGGGGTGGGCATCCCTGGTTCCTATAAAAACTGAATAGAATTTGGATAAAAAAATATGTAGGAAAACATTTTTTTTTTTCATCTTGCTGAACCAAGAGCATATGTACATTGTGTTAAATTTTTATTTATAATTATCGTTAGATATTTAGACGAGGTTTATTAATTTTTTTAAAAATATCTACCAAAATTTGCTTGTTGAGTGAAAGTTATGTGAGGCATCGCTCCATATTTTTTTTATTTAACAGGGAGGTATCCTAATAGCGGTCCAACCCCCATTTTACAAATTATACAACTGTTCATTTGTACAATTAAGTACTACTCGTTACTAAATTGTAATTTACCTGTATTCTGTAGTTCAGGATATTATTTTTTCAATGTAATGTAAGCAGAAAAAAAATCTGGTGCGTACATCACATAACTTTCACTTACCGCTCTACATTAAATTATAAGTAATTTTCTGGCAAATTTGGTCTCTCACTAAAAAATTTAAGTGCATTTTTAATAAACCTAAACATTAAAAAACACATTTGTGAATTTTGGTTTTGTTTGGTTTTGGTATTTATCAATGGAAAAACACATTAAACTATCAAAATAACTCAGACCCAATTTATTATGTCAAAAGTAGAAAATAAAAATCTCATAACTGTATCAGTTCGTTTGAATAGTTCTGATCGTATTATTTGTTTTAATATAAGCAGGGAAAAATGAATTTCAAGTCTTTACCTCAGCATTATAATTTTTTGAGATTGAAAAATAAAATATTACACGGTCACTAAATATTGTTTATACAATAAAGAGAATCCCAGCATTTTAATCTGGTGAGATTGGAAAATAAAATATTACGTGACCGTGTAATACTTTTTTATATAATGGAGAGAATCCCAGCATCTTAATTTCTTGAGATTGAAAAATAAAATATGACTGTCATTATAAAATATTTTATATAATAGAGAGATTTGTTTATTGTTGTATCCTTCAATCATATGTGTTTTATATTATCTTGGTTAAATACAATTGGTATAAAAGCGTCATAGTGTACAAGTGACATGCTTGACTTAAAAGATGTAACAGTAATATAATCATTATTAATAAAAATGAAACTGTACTTATTCATGTTTTTGTTTAACATCAAGTAAATATATTTACAGAATAATCAAACAAATAGTATATTTAATAAGAATAAAAAATTATTGTGATGTTTAGGCAAGGAAACTTCAAAGCTAATTTTTTTAATTAAAACATTTCTTTATTGATTAATAAAACACTTTTTTCGCAATTAATGGAATTAGTAATAGTGATTGAGTAGCTCCTTCACACTATATCAGAACGTTTTGTTGGATAATAGCCGGAATGGTTTTGAATTTTTTTTTTTAACTTTCAATTTTATAATAAATATTTCGACCGTCATAAGAGGAACATTCGTGCTACGCAACCTCTATTTACCATTTTTACTTTCACTTACTATATATGTAATGTATAATGAGGGCAAGTATTGCGATCGTCAAAATTTTCGAATCTAAGTTAACGGAAAAACATGTTTGAGGTTTTGAGTTGTGTGAGAACAGTCTAGCTCTAGAATGATTAGTCATAGGCGACTGAAATTGAGTACTTAACGTTGTTACATGCTTGGAATTTCACAGGAACTTTTTCGCCAAAATTGACTATTCGGAAGTGCCATTATATCATCGATTTTACACATTTTTAGAATTTTCTCGAAAACGGCTCTTAACGATTTTGATCGAATCCATTGTACCAGTGTAAAATTAATCTATTTTTAATATAATATAGGCCTTATTCTTATTGATGTTTTCTAACAGGGTTAAAATTCCTTAGTTTCCAAATTTGTTCCTCTAAAGTGCCTTTCATTGTTTTTATTTAAAATAATTCCATCCGAATCCTCTCGTCTCAAACTTTGCTTCCTCTTCGATACCTGATAACCCTCCAAGGGGTCTGAAAAGAAGATGGCCTTGTGATCTACTTATGTAAATATATTATTAGAGTGCTACCAATGGGTAGTTTCTCAACAAGCTTTTTTATGTGATTGTGTTATTACCTTGTGCACATTTACTGGATATATTTTTAATTTATACAGTTGTAAATCTCATGAATAAATAAAAAAAAATATCTATATTTTAATTAATTAACCATTTAAAATTGGAACATGACATAATGATATGAAAGAATTTTATTACTAACTAAAGGAGAAGTAAGGACTGGGAACTAAGACGAGAGCGCCCGACTTTTGCCGATCCTGTCTCTTTGTAGTTACCCGATAACCCTCTGTACAGGGCTTTCATATTGTTTGTGTACCTTATATATATATCCTTCATCCATGATTTTTAAAATGATTTTCACGCAAAATGTTGAGGACCTACTAAACTAAACCTAATAATATACAATCTTTACTAGCATTAAATTATTTTTTCGACGAGTTTTGTATTAAATGTTTCCAATAAGACTCAAAATTTTCCAAAACATCCATTTTTTTCTCACAATCGTTATTATTGTTTGATACTATACACACTATACAATCGTAAAAGGGAATGGAATGTGACGCAAACGTATACATTTAACAGTTCAATGGGTGGGAAAATATGGTAATTAATTGTTTTAAATATAATTACACCGTCGTTTTCACTTTAACTTCCCTATGTATGAAAATAGCTATCTACGCGAAGGTTGATAAGTGAAAGTTATGTGACCATATTTTTTTATTTACTTACTAGTTATGTTAAATCTATCTGTCACAGCATTCAATGCATTACTGTGTCAAAAAAAAAAAAAAATATTTTATGATATACATTTTACATTCCGAAAAAGAAATTTGAAAATAAAAAACGACATGATTTTTAACAAATGGGAAAATGCCTCTTACATAATCTCCATTAACTGCTTAGTCGTCGCTCTTTTTGGTCATAAATGTTCTTAGCTTTTAATCTTATCTGATCCTATTAATTGCATGACCATGAAAATAATTTTGCAAATAATCACCTGTTGAGGTTCTGTTATTAAATGTTCGAAGATTATTTATTTTGTTTTCCCTTGCACAATAATATAGGCACTACAGATGAGTCAATTAAATAATATTCCCATTTGGGCAATGCATTTTAAGACAAAAAAGGTTATACTATTAATAATTTCAATGGAGGTTCTGTACTTTATATAGATGGTTTGGACAAACAATGTTCTGCGCTCCCAACTGCATATCCTAAAAGCAGCTTAGTCAACTACATTCAGTCAGTATTCTCAGAAAAGATATTCTGTCTGAACCGTAGACTACCGATCCACATTCCATCTTAGTTCTTGTTGTTGTTGTAGATTGTTAGATCGTCATGAGACTCAGCCTATCAGCTCTTCAACTTGAGTTTAGTAAACCCAATCCTTTTAAGCAATCATCCTTGAGATTATAGGTCCATATTAAATAAATTTGACATAGATCTTCTTTAAACTTAAAGAACTTTTTTTCATGAAAAAAACCTACAAAATCTCTAGATTTCGTCGGAACATGTGATGTTTAGTCACCAGGAATGAGAAATACTGTTGACAAATATTTTGTTGGGTCCTTAAAACAGTTGGATTGAAGCAAAATTTTGTTTAAATATTTAAAATAATTGTTCCTCGGTTCCTAAAGCCCTTTGAACGAACGTCGGGACATTTTTGTTATATTTTTTTATGTATCACCAAAAAATTTAAAAAATCGGTTGAAATTGGTGATCAACTTGCTGTGATTTCCCTTTAAATTTTAGATGGTGCTAAATTCGATGCTTGTTGCTTTCGACATAATTTAAGGATAGAAAAGCATGCGCACCAAAATGACACCAACTCTTTTATATATCAAATACAGTTACACTAAGTGCCCAATGTTTTGATTTCACTGAGAGAAAAGTAATTTTGCAATATTATGCAATATATATATACAGGGGAGTGGGGTAACTCAGTGGTAGGGCTCTGAGCTTCCAATGCAAAGGTCCTAGGTTCGAACCCCGGCTCATGGCAGAAAATTTACCCCGGGTTGGGAGACCCTCCTGGGGCACACCCAGCCTCTATAAAGTGGGTACCCTTAATTAAATAATTAATTAAGGGGGAAAACCTGGCGGTTGAGTGTGATCTCGGTCAAATCACCTCATTGCACAACCGTTGACCTAGAAACAGTGCTTTTCCTAAATAGTACTGAACCCCAGACCCTTTATGGGTTGTAGTGGTACAGGTTTTATATATATATATATATATATATATATATATATATATATATATATAAATATATATTTCTTATCAATTTTTATTAAACCGTAAAATTTAAAATCACGCAACACTTAGTCAAGCACCTTTATCCTTGAAATTTCTGCTGAAAGGCTCGTCAAATTCCTTTGATCAAGCTATTTTTACTGCTAGGGATTGCTCTTATTTCTGCTGATCATAGGTGTTTAGTTTACAGCTGTCCCCCGGACTATATTCAGTCTTGGTTTGACTTGCACTAATAGTGTAAATTATGAATGCAACCTCCATGTCACAAATATCGAAATTTACCAAAAAGAGGAAATGCAATAATTGTAGTTTTTTTTTCCATCTATATGCTTTTGTAAAGTATTCTCTTATTGTTTATACGATTATTGAGTTTTCTCTCTGTGTATACAAATATAGGTACATACGTATACTGTGTATACGTAGGTGTTGCATAAATCCTTCATTGAATCCGAGCCTTCTCCAAGAGCCTCCTCAAAATGGTAAAATGTAACCATGATTTATGGAAAAAGATATTAAAAAATTATCTCTTAAAGTATTATTGTTGGTGTAATTACATTTAATAATACTTCAAGAATCACTAAAACACCATTTAATGTAGGTAATTCGTATCTTTCTTTATTTTGCCAAAGTAATTATCGTTATATATCTAGTCCTGTCATAAATATTGTTACAAGAAAATATATGCAAATTTCAACAGAAAAATTAATTTTTTCAAAAACTTTATTAGAAAATAAAATGTATACCTATAGAGAGTAAAACAACAAAAAAATTACGCAAAATGTCGCCCTTTTGCCTTGATACAGACATTTAATCTCCGTGGCCAGTCATCGACAGCAGCACGCAGCACTTCTTTAGGAAAGCGCTCAATTGCTCAGAGATTGTTTAGGCTTCCCAAGTTAGAATGTGCATGCCATCCTCTCCAGTTCGAACCAAAGCCAATAATCTGATGGGTTGACATCAGGGCTTCCTGAGGGCCAATTCGGGCAGAGATGAACTCTGAAATGTTCTTTTGCAGCCACTGCTAAGTTGACCTGGCCTTGTGAGCTGGATCGGAATCCTGCTGGAAAACCCAACGACTTCCAGCAAACAGAGTATCATTTAGAGGCTTGACAACAGTTCTAAAATATCGTCAGTTTTTAGTGCCTTTTTTAACTCCTTTTTCACAAAAATGGAGCTTTGTGGTGCCAACTCGCCTCCAAACCATCACTGACTGAAGAAGGGTGATGACCTCTTTCCACTCTTCCAATGACTTCCTGGGCTTCTTTAGAGTTGTGAGCGTACACATTATAATTTTGGCGATTAAATTTCTCTTCAATAGTAAAAATTTTCTCATCGCTAAACAAAATATTTCGATGAAGACCATTGGTGTTATGGCCAAGGAGCACTTTGTCTCTATCCACTCTAATTATTTTTAGGGAAGTGATTAGCCTTTTTTTCTGTCATTCTTCGATATTCACCCATCCTAAGGTCACTTTTTATTATGCTAGGCATTGATCTGACAGAGATAACCATTTACCGAGACATGATTTGTTGTTTTAAACGGAATTTCTTCTGATTCAAACAGCTACTGCTCTCACTGCATTTGCCGTTCCCACAGTGCGGTGACGGTCCTGGTCGAGGCCTGCCACATACAGATAGGATCTCATCATATCTATTTATAGGGCACGAACATACGGCAGATACCCAAACGTTTCAAAGTGTTGAAAATCTCTGACTACATTTTCCAACTTTGTGTAAGGCGATCACAGCTATTCGGTTTTCTTTATCACCTCATCCCATGTTAACTGAGCGAAAGAAAAATACAAACTAATTGGGATTATTATCCTGACATGTAAAGAAAATAACCTGTTCGAGGTGGGAATTATCTAAATTATACCCAAGGATGTAAACAAAGTTAAACTTTTGTTACAGTATTTATGGCAGAACTAGGAATATGTAAAAAAAAACTTTCGGGCTGAAGCCATCCTCTCCTCTCCCTCCCCCCACAAATTAAATCCTAAATTCGCTAGTGTTCCACGCTGTCCAACCATCTAGCTTTTCCATAAGTCTTCCAATTCTTCTTGTACAGTGCAGTTCCTCAAATAAAACATCATAAACTAAAACATTTTATCTTTAAGGCTATGATTGTTTTGTTTTTTTCTCGTTCGGGGGAGTGGGCAGAGGAATTATACCGAGTTAAATGTCCCACCGGTCACCGGTATTGGAACTTGTAATTATCTGTTTATCTCAAATCTTGGTTATCAGGTTGCTAGGCAACGCATGGTGCTGTGCGCACGCTTTAGTTCGCTCGGCCACCCTCTCCCCTCCTTCTCTCCGCCTTTTTCACTCCCCAAAAATCAGCATTATTACATGTATTATGTGATATAAATATAAATAGCCGTTTAAAATCTGCTGAACTTGCTCCCCTTTATTGTTACGGACTTTTGTTTATTCACGTTAGCCTATTTACTTCCTCTTGCATTTACTAATTCTTGCATTTATTTATTCATATTCATTTTTATTTTTTAATTATTTTTCCTCATATATTTATTTTTCTACCGCTCTGACCTACTTTAAATTACAAACATGATATTAACAGATTACAAGTTGTAACAGTACACTTTTAAAAAGGTTTTAAATTATTTTTATAATGGCATAAATATCCATTTTAAATTCCATGGATCATTTTTTTGTCTTCATCCACACCTGGTATAAGTCTGACAATAAGCAGACGTATTGTTATTGTTAAGAGGCATGAGGAAGAATAGTACTCAGCAGCACCTCTTCCTGGTTTATTTCCTTAATTTAGGAAAGATCTCTAATTCAGTCGCCTTCTGATGTGTATGTCAGTTGTGGCCAAGTCGTTTATAAGTCAATTGTTGTGCTCGTGTAGTTTAATATGAAATCGGGAGTAAATAGTACGTATGTGTTGGTCGTAGTTGGTTGTCGTAAGTCGGTGTGTGAAGTTTTGTTGTTTACATACTAGGAAGCTGCTGTTATTAGTCTTAAAATTTTCGATTGAAATGATTATAGCTTTTGTAAATGCGTCTTTTTTTTTATACTTTATTTTATAAAAGAAGATCTTGGGAAAGAGGCTATTATAAGTGTTATTAAAAAAAGGCCTTTTCAGTCTAGATGAAGAATTACTTTATTTCAAATTAATAGAATAGATTCGGTTGTGTTCTTTGACTAAGTGTGCAAGTGGGTACTACAAGCGAATTTTTGGATATGTTTTTTCATATGAAAATTTAAATTACATGTAAAATCAGATTATCCCTGAAGAGGCGAAAATTTGGATAATTTTATAAATAAAAAGTTTACAAAAAACGTTTAGTTCGTAATGGCATCGGACTTGGCAAACCAATCTTATCATAAGAATATCTTTATGGCCAAGAGGCAATTTAAGCATAAAGGAGACTGTTTAGGAATATAAATGAAAATTTGGAAGATATTATACTCATTCAAATTTAATAGAAATGTTTGGCTTTCATCATAGAATAATTGGCCAATTATATTTAATGTCGCTAAATAATCATCCACAGATGTATACAGGAAGCCTTTCTGTTTCTAGTATCCCTATTAGTTGTAGTTTCGCCTCTGATTGGGGACTACATATACGAAGCTTTGATATCCGAACGTGATTTTATAATTTTTTTTTTCTCCGCCATTTAATAACATATACGTGGGAAAAGTTCAAGAAAAAATAAAAACGAATAAATAGATTTAATAAATATCATGGATTTCAGCAATAAAATTAAAAATGTTTAAATGCATAATTTTTATCACAATCATAATAGAATAGAAAAATAATTTTATTCTGGGACGAAGTCCCTTTAGAATAACAACAAAGTACAAAATTAAAGTATTATATCTGGCCTTACTTGAAGTTCAAAAAATTACTACGATCAAATTCAAAGTAGAGAGAATCACTTTATTTTCATAAAAGGGTGCTACCCAATTATATTGGGTTGCTACAGACACAGCATACTTATCAATTAATACAATGGACAATCTTTAAACTAATTTACAAATATACACTATCATCAATATATATATGAGCATAGTAAATATATATATAGCATTTCCAAGTCAATTTCAACCTTTTCCAAATCAAATTCAACATTTTCCATGTCAAATTAAACCTTTTCCATTTCAAATTCAACATTTTCCAAGTCAAATTCAACCTTTTCCATTTCAAATTCAACTTTCGAATTTTTGTCAATTTTCGATTTTTTTCGAAATGAAGGCCACTTACTATATTAACGAAGGCATAGCTTTTGAAAAATACAAAAAACATTTTGATAACGCGGTTGCATATCCATTTATTTTAACATTTTAGATTTTTTCAGTGTGATATTTCTATGTCATTTCCAAGTCAAATTCAACCTTTTCCAAGTCAAATTCAACCTTTTCCAGATCAAATTAAACTTTTTCCAAGTCAAATTCAACCATTTCCATTTCAAATTAAACCTTTTCCAATTCAAATTCAACCGTTTTCATTTCAAATTAATGTTTTAATTTTTTGTAAATCTTATATATTTTTTTTAAATAATGGCCATCCCCTCCCCCCCTCCAATATGAAAGTCTATTATTATGCTCTCCTAAGTAGAATTTTCACTTACGGATATCGATTTATTGTACCTATTCGGATTTATTAGGGACTAGTATTATGCTGTCCTGTACCTAGTTTTGAAAATAACCCCATTTTAAGATTAAGTGACTGCGTTTCGAATCATTTAAGTTTTTTTGACTTATTCGATATAAGGGTGTATTTTTATGTTTCCCGATCAGTAAATTTTGAAAATGACATCCATTTTATGTTTACGCCACTGTGTTTGACTTATTTAAGTTTTTGAATTATCCAATATAAGGTTACTTTTATGTTTCCGGAGCCGTAGATTTTGAAACGACTCCATTTTATGTTACGCCACTGTGTTTCGACTTATTTAAGTTTTTAGAATTTATCCAATATAAAGGTCTACTTTTATGTTTCCGGAGCCGTAGATTTTGAAAACGACCTCCATTTTAAGATTAGGCCACCGCGTTTCGACTTATTTGAGTTTTTCGGATTTTTTTCATATGAGGGTGTATTCTTATGTTTCCGGAGCCGTAGATTTTGAAAACGACCTCCATTTTAAGATTAGGCCACCGCGTTTCGATTTCTTTGAGTTTTTCGGATTTTTTTCATATGAGAGTGTATTCTTATGTTTCCGGAGCGTAGATTTTGAAAATGACCTCCATTTTAAGATTAGGCCACCGCGTTTCGACTTATTTAAGTTTTTCATTTTTTTCATATGAGGGTGTATTCTTATGTTTCCGGAGCCGTAGATTTTGAAAATGACCTCCATTTTAAGATTACGCCACTGCGTTTCGACTTATTCAAGTGTTTCGAATTTATCCAATTTAAAGGTCTACTTTTATGATTCCGGAGCCTTAGATTTTTAAAACGACTTACATTTTAAGATTAGGCCACTGTGTTTCGGTTTTTTTAAGTGTTTTTGATTTTTCCTTCGAATAAAAAACAAAATACGAAGGATTAATTTATTTTTCAATAAATAAATAAAAATATCTAATCAAAATAAATAAAATATGTATTGTCTCATTTTTAATTTAATTTTAGTTATCTTTTTTAATGTTGTGGTCTCCTGTCACAAAATTATAAGATTTCGAACAATTAGCTGAAAAATCTGAATACGGAAGGTTAAATTTATTACCAGCTGCTTTTCGGCTTTTTAGTTTGTATTCTGTGGTTAATTTAACTTTAGCTTCATAATATTTATTTATTTATTCATACTCGAAAACATATTGATGAAACTTTGTATTGAAAAAATCCAAAATGAAGCCTAATTATTCGAGATGCAGCGGCTTAATCATAAAATGGAGCTTAAATATTAGATAAATTTAAATATTAAAGATTAGAAAAATTTCAATACGTCTCGGATAACATATAAGTAGATCCTTATACCGAAAAAGTAAAAAAAAAAACTTTTATAATCCAAAACACAGTGGCATAAACTTGAAATTGGGTCATTTACAAAATGGGGGAAATCTACTGCTCCAGAAACATAAAATTAGACCTTTATACTTGTTAAATTCTAAAAACTTAAATAAGTTGAAACGCAGTGGCGTAATCATAAAATAGAGGTCATTTTCAGAATCTACGGTTCCGAAAACATAAAAGTAGACCTTTAAATTGGCTAAATTCGAAAAACTTAAATAAGTCGAAAATCAATGGCGTAATCATGAAATGGAGGTCATTTTCAAAATCTACAGCTCCGGAAACATAAAAATACACCCTCATATGAAAAATATCCGAAAAACTCAAATAAGTCGAAACGCGGTGGCCTAATCTTAAAATGGAGGTCGTTTTCAAAATCTACGGCTCCAGAAACATAAAAGTAGACCTTTATATTGGATAAATTCTAAAAACTTAAATAAATCAAAACACAGTGGCGTAAACATAAAATGGATGTCATTTTCAAAATTTACTGATCGGGAAACATAAAAATACACCCTTATATCGAATAATTCAAAAAAACTTAAATAATTCGAAACTCAGTCACGTAATCTTAAAAAGGAGGTTATTTTCAAAAACTACTCATACGATAACAGACCCACACATCGAAAAATTAAAGATAATTAAATAAATAAAAAAAGGTTGAATTTGAAATGGAAAAGGTTTAATTTGAAATGGAAAAGGTTGAATTTGACTTGGAAAAAGTTTAATTTGACTTGGAAAAGGTTGAATTTGACTTGGAAAAGGTTGAAATTGACTTGGAAATGCTATATATATATATTTTATAATACTCTTATGCCTAGTACACACTAGTAGACATTGTTGCGCGATTTTTCTAGAGACACGATTGGGAGACTTTGAGCCTGCGATTTTTTGTCTCGCAACAGACCTGTAGACTAGGATCGGTCTATAGACATGTCTACGTAGACAAACTGAGACATCTGTCAGAGACAAAAATCGCGCAACATGTCTACAAGTGTGGACTAGGATTTATGAAGCACTGTCCGATCTACGGAGAGAAGGTGGAGCTTTCGGACTGAAGCTCCCATTTTTTTTTTTTTTTTGTTCAGTTATCTGAGCCCCTCTCCAAAAATTAATTCCTGGATCCGCTACTGCGGAGACACCTATTCTCAGAATTAATTATTGTCCGCAATAATAATGATTATAAGCGATGACTGATCGAGATTATATTTGGGTCGGAAAGCTGCGTCCGAGTTTCTGTCTGTTCTATATTAACAAATATATGCCAATTGGTCGAGGAGAAACAATGCCAAACTTATTATGAAACAATCTTTTTCCTCCTATATCCTCTGTAATTTTTATAAGTTTATTTTGTTAAAAAACAGACCATTTATGTCCATTATTTAATGTTAGTTTAAATGTTGTTGTCCATTATTAAACAACTGTTTGGCCATTGAGCGTGATCTCGTTCTTACGCCTCCTTGTCCTACGCGCCCTTGCCGAAGAAACAATAATACTTTTTTACAAAATATTGAACCCAAGGCCCTCCATGGGTTGTAGTGGTACAGGTAGGTATTTAATGTTTGTGTTATCATATTTTTTTTAAAATAAAGCCCTTACATTTTTAAATTTGTACTTGTAAAAAGAGCTAGATCTTTTTTGTCCTTGAGGCCGAACCATTTTCGGGGAATATCGTTTTGTGTCACGGAGCGTTGATCGATTAACCCATAAAAATAACAGGCATGATTGAAGATTGCCGCGAATGTTAAATCGATATAATCCTGCCAACGGTCGTCTGCAGGCTTAGATGTATGTTGATTGTATTTACTCTAAACCGAATCGACTAATAATAAGTCTTGGTGTTATTAATATTAAATATGAAGTGGGTTTGGATAAGTTCCTTATTGCTGTTGGCCAACATGGAAATTCTGTAATACTTGTTGAGTTATTATCGCAACAAAATCCACATGTGCTACTCCTTAATCGGAGAACACCTAAAATTGACATCAGCTCTTCAAGGAACAGGGTATAAAAGTAAAACCTATTCAGTTATCCCATCACAATATACCGCTACCTTAGTTGACGCGCCATTTTCTTCGCTGCGTAGGTTTTTTTAGCTTAGCCGCCATTGTTATCGTTTTTTTCTTTTATGGAGGTTATTTTTGGATATCTTAAACCCTTCTTAGAGGATGTTGCATAATTATTTTACAACACTTTCAGGAAAATTATAGTTTTTGGGTTAAGATCAACTGACCATTTGATGGTTTATTTCTCGTCGTCATTTATAACTGTAGTGGTCTACAATTTACTATAATAGCTGGAGCTATTTTTTAAACGATTAAAATATAATAAGTTTTGTTGTTGAAAAAAAAGAGGTTCCTGTATGTTGCACGTTTTCTTCAACCATTTCTTAATTAATGATAACTGGCTTTTTTGTTTGTATCCATGTTATTTTGTTAGTAATGTTTTTTTTTTAATATAATCAAAAAGTTTTTTGGTAGAGATATGAGAATGGCTTGAAAGATGGGCATAAAACCCAAAAACTTTTGCCAAACAATTTAACGAAGTATCCACTAATAAAATATTAAAATATATACTAATTAAGTCTATGTTAACAACAAATTTTAATATTTAAAGATATATCAAAATAAATAATTTGTATTATAGAAGTACTTGTTCCTCCGAGTGAATAATTCGTACAGTATATAAGTCAGTGAACAAATGGTAATTCGTTATGAAAATAAGTAAATAGAATATATAATAAGAGAGCGGATTTGTTTAACGATCACAATGGTTTATAGTTAATTTGTATTGGAAATAATAAACCAAATATGTATACAAATTTGAATAGTGGCTCCAGTTAGATTATTCTTTTTTCGTTTTGTAAGTAATTTAGAAACCTTTCATATAATTGAATATTTTATAGTTGACCGTTGCATTATTAAGGCAAGGAAGGAGATGGTCCGGGGTCGCGGTCATAAATAGACTAAATAGTGGCAAAATAAATAAAATAGTTTTGACACTATTTGTTCTATTTATGACCGCCACCCCTGACCATCTCCTTCCTTTCATATGATTCTTGGCATGAACTACCATAAATTGTATACTTTTTGAGTAATGCGCAAATGAAATTTTCTGTTCTTCATATTTTTTTTTCTGTGGGATACGCTAATTGTTTGAGCTCTCACGGGGAAGGCATTTGAGAAATAATGTTTGAAGATTAATGAAACGTTTTACAGTGTAAATTAACAAGGGTGAAATAAAGCAGCTCTTGAGCATCGATAAATTTAATTTTAGAAGTTTATTTTTCAAATTAATCTTTATTTAATAAATCAAAACGTTTTCCAACAGCATCTGACGTAATTTCGGATACTAATTTGACTAACATTTTTTTCTTTCCTCTGCCAAATAAGTTAATATTATTTTCTTTTTCTTTTTTACAAAAATAATGACGAAATCAAATACTTGCATATTTTACTTATCAAATTACATATTTGATAGCTATTAATTAGTGTTTTCTTCTAATTTTGGGTCTAGTTTCCTCATTATTTTTACTCTAATGCATGCAGTACTCAAGGAGACTTATTCTTGTTTAATTTTTTTATTTTTTTAATTTTTCGCTGAACATTTGTTTATGTAAGGCTTCCTTTTCCTTGCATAATGATTGAGAAACTGTAAAATTGCTTCGTTATCATTTACTCGTTTGGCTTTGTACTTTTCAGTTTCATCAAAGGGAACTAATGTAATGTACAACTAGACCGTTATAACTATTTAAAATTTTTTTTTTAATTAATAATTATTATATCTAATAATTAAAGTTTAAATAACGAAGGTGCATGTTCTGTTTTGAAATGAATTATGAGGACAAATCATGTGTGAAATCAGATGTAGGAAATCTCCTAGCCACATATTTTTTTTTTTTTATATATATACTTGACTGGTATATAATTTGGTGGTAATTTGTATACAATTAAATTGCTACGGAAAATTTCACGACCTATATTTGTCATACGGCGTGTTGTCTCAAAAGAAACTTTTCCTCCATTAATAGCGATTTGTTAAAACATATGAAGAAAAAAGTTATTGAACATTTTATTTACATATATATGTTTTGTTATATGTACATTTGTGTGTATAAAAAATAAATGTATAAAACATTTGTATGTCAGGCTTAAATGTATAGCCTAGAACACAATAAGCAACAAACAAATATTGTTTCTGGCCATAAGACCTATTAAAGTGTATAAATTTCGTTATTAATTTACTTAGATCCAGTTTACTTTGTGGCCAGAACCTATCTTTGTTTACCTATACATCGTTCTTATACTTTACAAACTTTACAATAAAATTGCTTATTATATTCTAATCTTTAAATTTAAACCTGGCATTATTTTTTTTTTATTTATTCCTGAGATTTTACAACTGTATAAATTTAAAAATACATCCAGTAAATGTACACACGGTAATAACACAATCACATGAAAACGCTTGTTGAGAAATTACCTATTGGTAGCACTCTAATAATATATTTACATAAGTAGATCACGAGGCCATCTTCTTTTCTGACCCCTTGGAGGGTTATCAGGGATCGAAGAGGAAGCAAGGTTTGAAACGAGAGGGTTCGGATGGTTTTGAAGTTTGTTATGAAAGGATAGGTATCTGGATTGGGCTAAATCGGAAACATATGGTACGTTAAGGTCGTTATGAATGATTTTATTTGTGACAAAGTAAGGAGAATTGAGGATTTTACGAACGATTGGATACGAGAGGAATTCGATGGTTTAGTCCCCAAAGCTGAATTCCGTAAGTCCAAATTGGTCTTATTACAGTCATGTATATCAGTGTTTTGTAATATATAGAGACTTTAGAGCGTTTGTTGAGCAATTTCTTGTCGTTTTTGTCTTGTATTAGGATTTCAAGTGAGTCGTTTGTCCTGATGGAGTCCTAGGTATCAGATTTGTACAACGGGGATTTTTTCGTCTCCTGAAAATTTTCAGTTTTTATTCTTACTAGTCCGTGGTACAGACCTCTTTTTTTCGAATTATTAACATCCACCTGAAACTTCGTAAATAGTTTCTTCTCATCGCAACCTACAACTATTTTACTTAACAAAACTCTTGGAATTGGGAGTATTTAAACTGGACAGGTGCAAACTTTGTCTATTTAATTAGGTACTAAAAACACGTACATACTCATTTGCTTTCTACTTGGATCGTAAGATAATTTGATTACAAAATCGAGAAAAAAATATTGGGCCATTAGTCCTATATAACCTCGTTATTTTGAAAATTTGGGGGTTTAGGTCACGCCAAACAGCTCAATATTTTTGAAGAGCATCTTTTTTCTCGATTTTGGATTCAAATTATCTTACGATTCAAGTAGAAAGCAAATGAGTATTTACAAGTTTTTAGTATATAATTAAATAGTCAAAGTTTGCCCACCTCCAGATTGAAAACGCCCCAATTCCAAGAGTTTTCGTAAATAAAATTGTTTTTTTATGAGATGAAACTATTTACGAAGTTTCAGGCGGGTGTTAACTATTCAATAAAGAGGGGTCTGTACCACGGACTATACAGGCTTTTTGCAGTGTGGCTGTTCGCTATATTCATACAATGTGACTTTTTCTTCATATGTTCTAATAAATGGCAATTAATGAAAAAAAAGGTTATTTTGGGTCGACATATCATATGGCGTGAAATTTTCGTAGAAATTAAGTTGTATACAAGTATCAATTAAGTAAATATATAGAACAGAAAAATGAAACGGATTTTAAATTTATATTCCATAGTGTGTGGTAGAGCATCCCAGACTCCTACTTATCATTTTACATATTTTGTCCTCATAATTCATTTGAAAACAGAGAATGCATCTTTTTTTCTCTCTCTCAATTGATACACCCCTGCCCTTCATTACCATACCTAATTGCTTTCATTAGAAATACATGGAAAAGCAAGATTAAATGGACCAGGTTTTTCTTTCGCTTATATATTTAGTGAGGTATGCTTGGCGTATTGTTTCGATAAAACCAGTGCATCCTTTTTTTCTCCGCACTTTCAAATGGTTGTTACAAGTCATATACACTAATAATTTTAGTTAATTATACAACGTGAAACTGTACTGACTGAAGGCACTAAATTAAAATGAGAACCAAGTGTGTCGGTGTCGCTTAGTTGTTGGTTACCCGAAAGCTGGGTACTAGTGAAAAAAAGAGCCACTTTCTTGTCAAAGTTGGTTACATGTCTGCTAAAGGTTGGTTATACGACAGTCGAGGAGGTGGGAAACAGCCCTACTGGAGGAGAAGATATTTAACCCTACTTCTTCCCAACCCTCAATCCTACAATCTCCAGATTTTCCTCTAAACTTTCTGAAAACTAAATGATTCGTCATAAAAAGAACTTTTATGTACAAATGCGTCAAACCAATTGATTTAAGCAGAATAAGGCATTTCTTTGATTCTTTGAGTAAAGTTTGTTGTTCTTTAAACTGATGACTTCGCATCGGAAAACATCATAAAAAAGTGAAATAGAAAAAAAAAGCACATCATTTACTCATGGGAAACCAGCCATGAAGCTAATGGCATACTTTATGGCGTTGTTCTTGAGTTTATTAGTTGACAACCTTGATAACCGAGATAACCCTTCTCAGAAATAATATTCTTACAAGTTCACAAAAAAGAAAAAAAGAATCATTTATTTAAAGGCACCACAGGTGTATCTACGGGAGAGGGGAGGGCTTTCGGGCTGAAAATGTAAACCTGTTTTAAGGAAAAAATAATTAAAAATTATCTCTTAAAGTATTAATGTGCGTGAAATTAATTACATTTAATGGGACTTTAAATATCACTTAAACACTATTCCATATAGCTAGTTAGTTTTTTTTTTTCAAATTAATTATCTTTATCTTCTTCTTCTTCTTAATCATGTAAAGCCGAATCCACAACTCTCGATCCTGAGCCACTGCCGCCTCCTCCAGTCAATATCCCTTCTGTCAAAGGCCTCCTTGACACTAGCCTCCCAGGTCTTCCTGGGCCTTCCCTGAGGTCTTCTTCCCTCAACTTTGCTTTCCAACGCTATCCTGGCCAATCGATTCTCTGGCATTCGAGAGACATGACCAAACCATCTCAAACGATTTTCCTCCATCACCGTTTCGGCTGCTCTTACGTTTAAATTTTTCCGTATTATGGAGTTTCTTATGCGATCTCTCTTTGTTTTTCCTTCGACCCTGCGGAGGAATCGCATCTCCATGGCCTGAATCTGGCTGATGTGCTTTGTGGTGAGGGTCCATGACTCGCTGGAGTAGGTCATTATTGGGAGGAAAGTATTTTTGTACACGGTCGTTTTGGCCTCTTTACTCACTTCTCTCTTGTTCAAGAATCCTTGCTTGATGGCGTTGAAGCACCTTCCTGCAGACTTCACTCTTTCCTTTATTTCTCCGTCGGTCCATCCATGTCCATTGATGTGGGCACCGAGGTATTTGAAAGTTTTCACTTGTTCCAATGGGACTCCACTCAAGTGCACTATTCTGTCTCCTCCTCCTTGTTTTCTGCCAAATTATCTTTATATATATGAAAACAAAAAAAAAAACTATCGGGCTCAACTTCCCCAAAATTTAACACTGGATCCGCTAGTGAAAGGCACTGTATCCCAAAAATACCGAAGAGGACCAAGAAAATTACTTACGAGTGGTTTGTTCTCGATCCTTTAACTTCAGCACAAATGAAATTTCTTGTTATGTATGGGAGATATCCGGCACTAGAAGACAAGTTTAAATTAATGTTCTAAAGACATTTTATTCATGCTAATTTTGAAGTTGTTAGTCCTGTATTGTGCTCTTTCATCAAACCACGAACCCCTCCAAACCATTTAATGACAATTGGCTGTGAACAAGATTTGAAGAAATGTACTTTTTATAGTGTAGAGAAAAACTAGCTAGAGAGCATGCCAAATATATTCAACGCCGTTAAGATTAGAATGATATGCTTGTTCATTACCGGTTATATCCACGTCTTTTTAAAATAATATGATTTTTTTTTATTGTGGGAGGTAGCGAGCGAAATTCTTATTCAGAAAATATTAAAATTAGTAGAATTTTCGGAGAAAGGTGCTACTGTTGGTTAAAAGCAAATGCTTCCTTGCTTCATTTAGTTTTAAAATGAATACCTGTCTATCAAGTCAGTATGTACTTAGTGACGTTTCCTTATTTATTTTTTTTTTTTTTACAAATATTTCCGATGTTATTCGATTAATCAGATGTGCTTGGTCGTGTTCTCTTGGGTAATCATGAAAAGAGCCTATATAATCTAAATTTAAGGCGGTTGAAATCTCAAGAATAAAGGCAGGTCTTTAAATTCAAGCTAAGCTTATCGATGACATCGGATCTATCTTTTAACTAGACTAAACAATGCCATCGATGAGCTCAGCGCTGAGTGTAGGAACTTGCCCTCATTGTACACTTCTTGAAAGTTTGTGTGTCGTTAACTTTCTTTCACTGATACGAAAATTGGACACTTTTTACATATTGATTGACGTTGATTGTCTGGCAAACTGGCTAGAAGATAATCTGGTAAAATAATACGTTCGGGTGCCAAGGAGGGCCTATTAACTGGCCCCCTGGTTCGGGAAACCCCTAAAAGGCGAGGACGAAAAAAAAAAGATTGATTGACCTTTATGGTAACTGTTGCTTTCTTATGGATCATAGCTTGATTTTATAAAGCATAAGTCAGTAAACGATATTTCTCATACATAAAAAAAAAATACTCAGATTTTTATCACAAATCTACAAATAACTTACGGTCAGAAGTTAGGATCCCATCTGTAGTAATGCCTACCCTCTACTTTCTTTTGTTGATTGATGGTATGATTTCTGCAGAATGAATGATCTGTGGCAATGATTTCTTTATTTTAGTTTTAATTTTTTAATAAAATTTAAATTCATTTTTTTTCTTTAAGTTTAAATTTATCTTTTTTTAATTTTATAAAATACAAAGTTTTATAGAATATTTTTTTGAAAGAATTTAACTTTAATTGAAAATATTGACATGGCCACAGTAGATATAGTTTAAATTTGAACGTCAACTAAATTATTACTATCTTTATAATTTTAAATTATCAACCAGAAATCAGGCAAATGTATTTTTTTTTATTTATCTCCCTGCACACCATAGCTAGACAGGTGGAATTTTCATCGTAATACCCGGAAAAGTTCTATATTCAGAACAGATTTTATTTCGAAGAGCAAATTGCAGGCTGAAGCCCCTCCATCACTCCCCTTCCCGCCCCAAACAAAATAGACAATTTTGTTTTTCATTGAGTGATTATTTGTTTCTATGAATGATTTATGGCAAATACATAAACAATCACAACATGTTCTCCTTTTTTAATTATATAACATATTACTTCAGCTACTATAAGTAAGCACATGTCAAGAAAAAAATATAAACATTTTATCCCTAAAAGCATTATTTTTCCTATAGTTAAGATTACTAAAAAACATACTGGATCTGTTAATGTCACCTTTGGTATATTTTTACTGTGTAAAGCTTTAGTTTTGTTGCTCATTCTCACATGTTTTAAATCTGATCAAAAACTCCTGTTATTGATTTATGAAAGGACCTGCTCAGTTCATCTACAACTATACTTTTGTTCAGGATGTCTCCTGTGATAAATTTGTCTCAGTACTCTGTGTTCAATCCACATTGTATCACTAGCGGATCCAGGATTTAATTTTGGGGGGGCTTCAGCCCGAAAGTGTTTTTCCATAAAAGTAACGATAATTACTTTGGAAAATAAGAAAGAAACTAAGTACCTATATGAACTGGTGTTTAAGTGATTCCTAAAGCCCTTTTAAATGTAATTACACGAATAATTATACTTTAAGAGATAATTTTTTAATATTTTTTCCGATAAAACATGGTTATAATTTATCATTTTGGGGGAGGCTTTAGCCGGAAAGGCCCCTCTCCCCTCCCCCCTCCCTCCTGTAGATCCGCCCGTGTATTGTATCAATATATTAAGATGCTACATTAAATGTAATTGAGCATAGATACTTTTAAAATATGTAAAATTTTCTCTCTGAAGTTAAAATAACCATCGTATAAAAAAAAAATAAAAATCAGGTACTATTTTAAGATGCACAAATAGCTTTGATAGCACATTCCAGAAATTAAAAAGTTTTAATAATCTATCTAAAGTAAAGAATAAATTAAATTTAAAAAGCAGAATATTGCTCCAAATTTCCAAATTATGTATTCCGTTATTGGTGTGTGGATATATTTTGTTCAAGTACCGCTATGCATGTTTTTGATACCTTTTTTGTTATTAATAATGGCTGATTTACAAACTGTTTTTATTAAAACAAAATGCTAATGTTACTGGATAGAATTTAGTCAGTTTTAGTAATCTATTCAATGCAATGCTGTTCAGCCCATTAAAGAGGATCCAAGTGAGAGATCTGCTCAGCTGTAATACAGAGTGCAGATTGCTTGTGTAAATCACTTATTTAGAAATGATAATGGCAAAAATCAATGTTTTCCAGATTTCCTTTATCATTCACATTTCAATAGATGTTTGCATTTATCAATATTCTGTAATTGATCATTGGTTTCATCTTTGTTCTAAATGTCTATTTATTTGTTGATATGAAATTTTGTTTGTTTATTATGCAAAATGATCAATTCTGTCTAAGATGATGAAGTTTCTCTTAGAGATATTGAGTTTTTGTTTGTCAAAAGGGATATGTTTATAATTTGAAAAATATATAACTTCCTTATTAATATTAATATTGGATGCATCAAAAATATTATTTGAAGTTTTGTGTATGTTCTTCTCACTGTAAAAGAAATGAAAGATATATTTTCCTTGTTTGTTAGCTCGAAGAGTGTACTATGCTATGTGGGAACAGCCTGCCTCAAAAGACGTAATTATCTTTCTTCAAGAGTTATTTTCCTCTAGCTCAAGATAAAGTTTTTTTAAAGCTAACTTTAAAAAAAATTGTTTACTGCCTCACTAATATTTGTTCTTGTTAGTATCAGCTACCATTTATTGCTATGCAGCTGTTTACTATACCAAGAATTTTATGACATTGAAATATTTAAAAGTTTATTACCAAAGTTTATTGTGGTTAGATTAACAAATAGATTACTAAAATAAAGAAGTTTGTTTAATAATATGTTTTTTTATGATATATATACTGGTATTTTAGGCAGTGATAGAAGTGTTAATATGCTGGAAGTGTCGCGAGGATGCACTCAAGAGGAATGGCCAAAAGAAAACGAAAGTGAGAAGAACTCCTTGGCAGCCATCAGGGATAAGGCATTTCGATTGTGCAAGGACCACCTCGGGGGTGCCTGGCTTTCAATCTCACCCCAAGACATGATCTTCAGTAAAGTCAGGTGTGTAATCTAATTCATCTTTTCTATTCTAATTCTTAGTGACAAGGCTTGTTACCATATTACCATATTGTATTAAGATTTCGCTTAAAAAATAGAGAAACAATTTATAAAATTATTATATCGCTAAATTGAATAGTTCTGGTAATTGAAAATGAATTTATATTTAAAGAGGTGTAACAACAACTCATTAAAGCTTTTTTTTTTTTTTGACCAATGATATATTCTATCAATCGTTCCTGGTGTTCTTAATTTAATTACCTATAATTTCAATTGAATGTGGAAAATGGAAATATCACTTGTAATGTATATGCAATAACTGTTGCCTATATAACTGTTACAAACTTTTACTTTTTTGGTATACACAATGGATTCCATTTTAAGCTTTCAGTGAGGGTTGCAAAGGAGGTGATTTAATTAAAACTTGGCGTTGTTAAGTGGATGAAAGATGATTTAATATTTTGTTTTAATATAGATAATACATTTTTTTTTTTAAATGGCTATTCACCATAGCCCGAACAGGTCTAGAATACGTTTTCTTTCCTTGAAATTATTTTAGTGCCTTGTTCATGAAGGGAACACATCACTTTTCTGATGTAATATGTCATTCTTAAATGTTTTTTAACATTACAATATCAACAATTAATTATTAACTTATACTTCTTCTTTCATTTTAAAAATTATTTATTCTGGTTTGTTGTCAATATATTATTAAAGGTATGTTTAGACAAAATTGTAGGTATGACTTATAAAAGTAGTTTACTTTAGATTAATTTTATCAATTATTATACCTAGCTACTAATTATCACCTTTATTGATTAACTAGGGTAAAATTGCATTTTTTTTTTCAAATTTACTACTACTTGTAAGCATAATCTATAATTGGTGCCCACAAATAAAATTACTTCAAACAAAGTTTTTGATAATTGATTTCCAAGAGGTAAATCTTCTATTGTGCTTCCTAATTACCAACTTAATTTATGGACTATTTGTAAGTTTAGTTTATACATTCATTTCTACTGGATTATGCAAAATATTTAATAAAATTCTTACTTGTTTTTAGTGGAGGCCTCAGCAATTTTCTATATTTCTGTGCACTTCCAGAGGGAACAGAAAGCATTTCAGGTGAGCCAAATCGCTTGCTTCTTCGACTTTATGGCAACATGAATCATGATAGAGCTATGGAGACATTAGTAACAGAAAGTGTAATTTTTACTCTGTTGTCTGAAAGTCAACGAGGGCCAAGATTATATGGAGTCTTCCCAGGAGGTCGCTTGGAAGAATATATTGAGGTTAGAGAAGTAAACATTTTTATAGAATATAATATTAAATACTTTATCATTAGTTGTACCTTATAAATTCCAAGGAATATTCAATCCTTCAAACTTAAAAAAATGTTTATTTTATAAGAGCCACATTACAAGCCAATTCACTCATCCTCAAATTTCAAATCTTATTAAGTGACACGTTCTGTTTAATTATAGCATTTATCGGGTGATCGCAAAGTGAAAAATCAGTATTTGTTAATATTTTCCAAACCCCATCAATGGCTGAATGTACCACTTTTAGTGAAGTGCCAAACTTTTAGATTTAATTGTTGATTTTCTCATAAACAAAATTCTTGCTAATTGTATTTTAAGGATACCAATCAAATATAAAGTAATTAAAATGTGAAAATATTTTATAATTTGAAAATAATAACATTTATTATTATTTATTTATTTTTTTTTTTTGGAAAAGCTGAGATGGGGTCATTTGTGTTCAGTGAAATCAGCGACACATTCTGTTTAATTATAGGGTTTATCGATTGATCGCAGAGTGAAAAATCAGTATCTGTTAATAATTTGTGAGTGGATGGTAGTATACATGGGCTAGGGCAATCACTTTAGGCCCAAACCTTCTCAAACCTGTAGAAACATAGTTGTGGGGGGGGGGAGAGGGAGGACTTCTACAAATGTGTTCTACAAGCCTAAAAAACAAGACCTTTCTTATATTTTTTCACAGGCACCATACACACTAGTTGCGTGTAAAATTTCCTTCCTTTTCTTTCTAGAATAAAATTTAATTCGTACTTTCTTTTTTTACGTTATTATTTATGTGATCAAAAAACCTTTCTATATTCCTGAATTTGTAATGTAAAATTTAATTTGGTAATTCAGAACAATATATCAAAAAGTATAACAACATAAATATAGTTACATATACATTACAAAAGCATAAATAAACCATATACTTTTGAAAAACGAAACAAATTGAAATTGATTCATCTAGAATAATTCATTAGGAAAAAAAAAAAAATCATATGCATTACCACCATAAAAATATAAGAATTTTCTTTAAAAAACGATCGGATGTTTCTTCTGAAAATTTAATATTAAGACAAGTTTCCAATAAAAGAGTACACAGCTAGAATTTAAAACCATGTAGATTAAATAATATAATTTTGAAAAAGCATAAGAAATGAAGATGAAAGTTTTAAACAAATTGGATAATTTTGTTATATTCCATTAATGGGACTGGAAAATATAAAATTAGAAACTTGAAGATGTTCTACTGGTTTGAAACATTGTTCTAATGAATTAGTAAACATTTTTGAAATTTAAAGTTTTTAATAATATTAAGTCTGAAATACTTTTTGAAAATCAATTTCATTATCGAATGTTGTCTAATATTTTATTTCACTGAACTGATAATTCATTATTTCACTTGGGTTGTTATTACTAGTTTGTGATGACAATTTGGGGTTGGGGCCTATGATGACAATCTTAAGACTTCTTATTCAAAATGTCAGAGTCATTTTATATGACTGACTCTACTATAGGTATTTATTAAGCCTGACGTTAGTACTAAACCATTTTTTTTTTTTTATACTGAAAGCGGTAGTATAATCATTTATTTTTAACCAGATTAAAAATAATTGGCTTAGTTTTCATTATTTGATTTTATATATATTCATTTTTTCTTTGATGGTGGTGGAAAGGTTTTGATTACTTTAACTCAAATGCTCAAATCACCTAATCTCAAATGTTTGATCTATTATAATTTATATTACATTTTAATTTGTTTAGTATTTCCGTTTGTATCATTGAAACTAACATTTTATAATTATTATTACTTCCAGGCTCGACCCCTAACTTCACAGGAATTTGTAGATGCCACTGTAAGTTCTTTGATAGCTGATAAAGTGGCACAAATTCATCTAATGGATGTACCAATCAATAAACAACCAAAATGGCTATGGCAAACCACAGAAAGGTCCTCTCAAGTTTTTTTCTTTCTTAATACACTTTCTTTTTTTTTTCCTTTAACTAGAAAAATAATATTCTCCAAACAAAATTGATGATATTATAATTAAAATTCTTGTATTTTTATCTTATCTGTCTTTGATATAACATCCTCTGAATCTTTTAGTTCTTTTACGTTCCTCTTTTAGCTAAACACTTTTTGGTAACAGGTTCAGTATTTAATATATTGCAAATTGAATCTCATATTATCCAAATCTATTCCTCCAAAAGAGACTTTAAACCTAAATGATCTAGAAAAAAGAAGAAATGTGTACCTATTACTTCAGTTATGTCAGAAACTCTTATGATTATATTTTTGTATTATTATAATTTTAGATTATCATTTTATTGTAGATGGATAAGACAGATCAATGATATTATTTCATCAAATGAAGTAGAAGAAAGTGTAAGAGATATGATAAATACATTGCAACAAGTCAATTTATATGAAGAATATCTTTGGTTGAAGTAAGTACCGAACAGCTTGTTAAACTGCAAGTTAAAAGAAATTAAAAATACATTACTTGGCCCTTTTTGTTTTTAAATTACCCAATCATTTTTCCAGAGATTATTTAACAAATGTGAAATCTCCAGTGGTTTTTTGTCATAATGATCTTCAGAAAGGAAATATTCTTCTGAGAAATAAAAGTATTACTGATAATAGGAAAAAATCAATGACTGGTACAACTGACTTTGAACCTGATTATGAAAATTTAACAAGCGAAAGCCTTGTTGTAATAGATTTTGAATATTGTTCTTATAATTACCGTGGTTTTGATTTTGCAAATCACTTTTGCGAATGGGTGTATGATTACAATAATGAAGAACCACCTTATTTTTGGGAAATGGAAAGTAATCAGGCAGACATTAAACAAAAGGTAAATCTTTATAACATTAAACATATTTTATATATTATTATTATTATTATTGATGGAAAATTGGATGATAAAGTTTGAAAAATCTATGCCAAATTTTGTATTTTTATTTTAAAAAGTCTTATTTATTAGTTAAATGCCAGTATGTAAACAAAGTCTGGATATTTTTCCGATAATAACCTTAAAAGTAATTAAGTTTGTAACAAAAATTACTGTCTTTTTCACATACTACTTGTCACTATAGATTAGGTATCTATTTCAGATTTGATTGATAGGTACATCAATTTAATGAGAGATTTAAGCAATTTTCATAAAATTTATGGAATGGCAGAATCAAGTTTTAGAATTTATGCAGTTTTTCCCGAATAATTTGTTTAACCACAATAGAACAATAAATGTTCTGGCAACAAGAGCAGAATTATTATGTCAATATCCCTGACCGCCTTGGAAGCGAATGGCATAATAAATTATACACATATTATATATAAACATAATAAAAAAAAAAATGTTTAAGTATTCTTTGAGAAAGGTCTATGTTTCTTTTTTCAAACTTAATAAACATTTTTCATTAAAATTAACTATAAAAAAAAATTCAAAAAATAAATTTTTATTTAATATAATTCCCCAACAAATAAAATCCATATTTTTTGTAATTAGTTGGAAATCACTATTATATTTACTATGATATTGCAAGGATGTTCAAAAATTAAAAAGATCAGTCAACAAACGTATCGGCATAATTAACAACTTTAGTGAAGGCACATTTGCTGGAGCAAAGTATTCTCAATTTCTGATGCAGAGTTACCTGCAGTCATATTTCTAGATATTACCACAAATAAAGGAATTAATAACTAAAACAGTTATTTTTTTCTTAACAGACAAAATTTGAACACCTTAAAGATCATAGTCACCTTTATAATTCAAGTAGAAGCATCCTCGCTATAAAAGTTTGAGATACACTATCTAATAGAGAATAACATTAAAAAAAAAGAAAAAAATACTAGGCAACTTATGTTTATAATTTCACTCAACTTTGAACCCATCGATTGTAAGATATTCTTCTCCTCTTTACCTATCCCATACAGTATTTTAATATGGATTTTCTGCCCTGAATTTAATTGTATTTTTATAAATTTAATGCATTGTCTGCTTGAATGTAAATTTTGACTGCCATTTTAGGAACACTTTGTAAAAAGTTATTTACAAGCACTGAAGAAATATCCTGAATATAAGCCTCAACCAGAAGATGATTTAGATTGTATAATGAAGGAAATAGAAGCTTTCACATTGATGTGTCACTTTTTTTGGGTTCTATGGAGTGTTGTGAATTCTGCTGACTCTGAAATTTGTTTTGATTATTGGGTAAGAGTTTTCATGTATGTCAATGAGTTTTAGATTAAATAAATAATCAATTTCTTTCTGGCCTTTGAAGGTTTACTTTTATTTTGTAAAATCCACAAGGAATGAGTCTCAATTTTCTCATTCTGGCTAGGATTAGTTAGTGACATGTCTTTCCTGCCATAGTTGGGTTGGGTGAATATAGTCAAGTTGGAGATCAAGTGATCAACTGAAATTTTTACAAATATGAATTTGTTTGCTATCTACCGCATGTCTAAACCAAATTCACACTTCAGTATTGATAATTGTGAAATTATAAATATTTAATAAATAACTAATAATTATTGATAATTTCACACTTCCGTCAATAAAGAATTGCTGATTTGGTTCAGGAACGATAACAAAGTCAGTTGATCACTTTCATTTCCAATCCGATGATCAGACCTATAATCCATTCAAAAGAAATTTAATAAAATGCTACTTGTTAGAGTAAATTTGTAAATATGGTCTTTTCAGAGCTTCGGTGAAGTGAGGCTGCAAGCTTACTACAGGCACAAAAAGAAGATATTAGAAGACATTGAATATAACAAATCATCCTAAGGAGCATTTATGAATATGATCTCCTCAGTGTACCTTTAGTTAAAATATGAAGACCAGTATTAATATTTTTATCATTAAAATAAATCCATTTTTCTATTTGAATTTTTTAGAACTTGTAATTTTGTTTTATTTTTATGATGTAGTCATTTCGCACTGTTTAATTGACGTTAATTTAACTATTAATTGTAAGGCCTATAATTGTACATACTATTACAAAAATTAGTCAAGCATTGTTACATAAAACAATGTATAATAATGAACATTGACATATGAGATAATGGTTGTAATTGCCATTGGCCTTGAAGTAAAAATGGACTGAGCTTAATAAAACTATAAATTTAAAAATCAAATGTTTGGAATTAATTGAACAAGCAAAGACAGTTAAAGAGTGAATGAAACTACAAATGGTACCATATTAAAATATTTTAACCATGTTTAATTTTGAGTTTTAATAACATTCCACTCTTTATAGTTATATCACTAAATACTTATAAATTGATCTTATTCACAAGATCATTTCATTACATTATAAATGTAGTTGAATCACTTATTACTGATGGAATACTGGCCCTCAATGCAGTATAAATGAAAGAACTCATGGATATTATTGAAAAGATCTCATTCCTATTTTTTGCTTCCACAAAAACTGGTCAGAATTTACTTACCAATCATTGTAAAAACATTCCGAACTTGTTTAAATACACATTTTAGCGCACCTAACGAAGGAGTTTACTAAATGTGCTTTATAGTATCACCTTACATTTAAGAGGTTTTATATTCCCTTTAATCTTGTAGGTACATACATGGCATCTATGTGTTTCATAGATTGAAGCAAATTTTTTGTTGATTTTTTATCAATTTAAAAACTATTTTACTCTTAAATTTTAATTTTTAAGGAGTGAAAAAGTGAATTTTCAAATTGTTGTATTTATCAAACCAATTCAAAAATGTTATTTAAATTTATATAAATTTTGCCTCTCTATTCTACTTTTCAACAAAGTTAAACCTGTATTCTCTCTCAGAATTACATCCATAGATTCATGGATTATGGTCTCTCCTTGAAATACTATTTTTTGAAGAAAAAAATTAAGTTCTATACTATCTGGAAAACCTAAAGAACAAATAGAAGGTAGAAAGAAAAGTGAATCCCATAGAACAATTACATGTGCTGGTGGGTAAATTTAAAAGATGTCTTCAATTTTTTTATTATTATTTAAAGTATTTAAATCAGTTGTTACTTTACCATTTACTTTCAGTATTCAGTTTTGAAGACTATATTACTTCATGATGGTTGTAAGTAAGGAAGTTGTTATTTGATGTTAGTATTTATGAAACAATTATTTCACCATAGTTTTTAATTTAATTAAAACATTTTAAATCCATTGTTCACATTAATTTGTTATCATGAATAAATAATTTTTGTTCTCAGAATAAACTAAATCTTTATTTTGAAATAATATCTTTTATAAATCAAAATATTTAAAAGACTAAAATTTTAATGTATATATGTAGAAAAATAAGTACTATGATGTTAAATTTTATTTAAGTTTTTGTGTGTGTGTGTTAACCAATACACATGCTCATAAGATTTAAATGTTTGTTTATTCTTTTCTATTGTCAAATTTGAGACTTTTACGAAAAGATAAATGAAAAGATAAATATGACCTTTTAGATTTAAAGGTTTTTATAGTTGTTAATATTTTAAACATGACTATGTAGTTCTTTAATTTTATTGCTGTCAATTAAACTCGTAAATTGGAAAAAAAATAAAATTTGTTAAACATTTAAAAATATTTATTATCTAGAAATTAAATGATGTATATTATTCTATTTATTTTTAGCTATAACTATAGATAATAGTATTTTTATAGAACAAAGATTGCACAAATTGCACATGATGTTTATCCTTATGATAAAGTATTGTTAAAATATATTCTTGTTTTAATCTATTGATTTCTTAAAGGATAATGTATACCTGTAGATTCATTGTTTTTGTTAGGTTATATAATTTTTAGTTAATTTTTTATAGTCTTAAAAACCAAAATCTGGGGTCTAAAATCTACTAAATTGTTAATATTTGAGAGTTGTGTTCATAGTTAAATGTTTTATGTATGTATATACATTAATATATAACTATGAATTGAATCTTAATACTGATTGAATTTTAACAGTGCAATTCATTCATATACCATATTGCACATATGAATGGTTAAATGATAATTAAATTATTTAAAAGAACCATTGCTGGTTTGTAGACAAACTTGAAGTCTGTGAAAGCAATCTTCTATTATAGTAGACAATAAATTTTGTTAAAAATAGTCAAATGCTTTCACCTGTGGACTTTCAGGCTCTCCTCATCAGTTTGTACCCTGCGCCACTATTAACTCCAGGCATCACTAAAATAAAAATATTAGAGGATTTAAATCTTCACTTTCCATGAGCTATTCTGAAACTATAATGAATATTCTTCTACAACCTCCATTGAAATATTGACCCTCGTATGGAAGAACTGAGTCTTGCCCGAAAATCCAAAGTTTAAAATAAATTTTTCTGTCGATAGTCAATCTGTGTTTAATTTTTTCTGTAACAGAACTTATGGGAGGACTCTTTGTTTATATATTATCTTCATTAATATGTTAAATGAATACAATACTTTAATTTATTTATAAAAACAGAAGTGCTGGAAAATGAAGAGAAAGAAATTAAGTATCATTTTATTTCCACATTTATTTCTTTTTATTACTTAGTCTATTACGGTATACTACTAATTTTTATCATCTATCTGGTGTATATCTTTGAAGATATATTTGAGTTAATGCAATCTTGATTTAAAAAATAAAATACTGTGAAAAAAGAGTAGGGTGTTATGGATTGTTTTATTTTTACATGCCTTTATTGTAACTATTTAGTCTAATTAAGTTTGTTAGCCTGATTGTGAATGTCAACCTGGTGTGAGTATTTTGTTTCTCAGATATTTAATTAACTTTTTTATATATGAATTGTCTTTTTATTTTGCAGCCTTGTCAAAATTTAATGTAACCTATTGTTTATATTTGTATTATGGATAGCGGCGTTATTACCTCAAAATTCTCAAAAGATAAATATATTAATCATTTGATCGATCAGAAAAAATCCTCTTTACAGATATGTATCATAGTGAAATACTTTGATCACTTATTATGTATGTTACTGCAGTTAAACAAATTCAAATCAGTTAGTTAATTTCATTTTTATGCATGGACTTCAAAATCATTGTATTCTTGCATAGTTCTTACAAAATTCTGACAAATACATTTCTTCATGGAGTTGGTTGAGGTTAAGGTCAAGAGAGAAAACATACAGTAATGTAAAAATCTTCACTTACCCAGTGAACACCTCCAACCAAGTTCATGATTACATATTCACTTAATGATGCACCATTATTAATTTCAACTAATATAATTTCTTAAACTGATTAATCTATCTAGAAACTATATTGAATATGGATTTGTGTGCTCACTGATTATTAAAGATTTGTAATGGAAAGATGCTAAATGTAAAACATATATGTGTTATGATGGCTGTGACTTACTTAATGCTGGAAGTAATTATATATATGTATATTTTTTTTTATTCTAGAAGATTTTTTCTTCTTCCAAATTGTTTTATTCAAACTACCGCCTTAGTAATAGATATTCATATTATTATAGAAATATATATTTATATAATTGCTATAATTTGAATTTCTTCAGAAGGGTATTTATCTTAATTTTTTATTTATATTTGTAAATCTTGTATTATTTAACTGTCTAAACAATTTATAAAAAAGCATTTAAATTCTAATATTAGAAATAGACAGCACCACTGAAAAGTGCTGAAGTACATTGCGTTTTATATTACCACATTCTTTATATTGTAATTTCTGTATTAAACTAATTAATTTTGTCTGTATAAATTATAAAATAATTAAGTAAAAACAATCTTTTTTTCTTTTACAAATACCTATCTTGTCTTTAGTAAGTTTATTTAATTGTTCTTATCTTCATTATTTTTTGTGCCATTATGTAGATTAGCCTTATTTGAAAAGCTTCCAACAGAGCATCAATAAAATTTACTGTTCAGCCTGCCCCTATGTTTATTTAGAATGCACCTTTGTTTTTAATTGCCTCTTTTACAGTTATCTCCTAAGGTTATATGACTGAAAACCTACTAACTGTATTTTGGTAAATTTTAAAAGGGAAAAAAAAGATAGTTTAAATCAGGAGTTGAAGCTGTTATTATTGAACCTTTTTTTCATAAACTTATAACTTTTAGTACAAGTTTTATAAAAACTCATATCTAAAAATTTGCTTGAAAAAAAATTCAATGTCAAAAATTTATTGTCAATAGTTTTCTAGTTCTAGAAGAACTAGAAAACTATTGACAATAAAATTTCAGTGATATAGAAACTTTTTAAAAATTAAAGTTTTTTTTCCGTTTCAAGCTCTGGTTTAAATACATGTATGTAGAGATTTAATTTCTACAATTTTTATAATGTAGTACAATCATAACTTATTTATAGATTAAATATATATATATAGTTTCAAATCTCTCTTTATATATAGAACTCAGAGGCTAGATTTATGTGGTTCAAATTGACTGATGGAGATATATGACTTTTATTATTGCCTAACATTGATATAATGAATAGAATTTGTATTATTTTTATGGTCATAATGATCTTTTGCACAGATTAAGATGACTGCAATTCAAAATATGCTCTTTAAGATTTAGCTGCATTACAAATCAACTTCAAAAACTTGTAGTAATATCCCAATTTCGCCAGACAATGTTTAAAGTAAAGTAATATGTGAAAGTTGTGTGAATAACCATATCTCCCAAATTACCCAAAAATCCATAACTGTCCTTATACAATTCCTAAGATTCCATGATTGTATTCCTCTAAAAACCAGACAGCTCCTTGTAACCTCCTTTATATCTCCCCATTTCGACTACCGCCTTTTGGTGTATGGAGGCTTTTGGCCATTTCTGCCAGGCTAGAAATGAGACTGAAGAAACTCATAAACTGTTTCATAATATACATCTTCAGGATCCCCAGGCGTTCACATGTTTCAGTAAGGTACACAGAGTTGAAGTTACTTTATCCTACTTCCCGACCACAATTCCTCCTTGGTGTTTTCCTTTTTCAAGTCTTCAGAACCAAAAACCCTCCCCACATCCTGTAACTCCTTACTCTACGTTTCACTATCCAATCTCTTAATACCAAGTCTCAACCTATAGATTATTATATATATATATATATATATATATATATAAAAAAATTGATTTTGATAAATTGATACCATAAAACTACTTCCTTCAGCAAACTCTTCATCATTCGTGACACCTCCTTTTGGAACTCTTTTCCTACCTCCATACGACAATCCTCTTCCACAAATTCCTTCAAACAACTCCTGTTCCACCACCTACTCCACATTCGAACTTTCGCTAACATGTAAAATTGTTTGCATCTGTATACTGTTTAATTTCAATCTACTGCACAATTGCAATAACAATCAGCAGTTAATTAGTTTGTATTTCTTATTATTTTAAGCCAGACTAAGACCCATAAATTTGTAACTCTGTTATTATTCTTAGGGGACTGTAGTCATTCATTCATTCATTAGCAACTATAAAATCACTTCGGATTTATAATTAGGAACCAATGAATTTATAAGCTCAGATATATATATGTGTGTGTGTAGTGAAAAATTATTTCAATTGTAATGTATTTTTATTAACGAAACATTCACAAACCAAAACAGGGTTCCATTCTTTAATAATCATTCCACATTTTTTATGATTACAAACATATGAAATATTTTGTTATAATAATTACTTAATATTGACTAATAATTTGAGGCTTTGAAAAGGTTAATTTAAGTTAATTTAATATAATATAATTTAATATTTTAAAGTTGTTTTGCCATCTATTTAGAAGCAAATAAATATATTATATTATGGAATACTAAATTATATTATCAAGTAAGGATGTTATTAATGTTTTGAATGTTAAACTAATACATTTTAATGGATTGTTAATCTGATGACGTGATGGCAATTGGAGATGCCGCAGTGCTGTGGCATTACTTGAGTGGGATGAGCCTGCTGGAGAGAATGATCCTAGGAGAGCGCTACGAATAAGCATTAAAAATATAAATCATTCATAATACTCTCAAAAACTGTACCACTTTTATCAACATTGCATCTTCTGATTCATTCCTTTTTATCTTTGTTTAGACACTCATAAATAACCAGTTTTCAAGTGGAAATTCTTGTTTCTAAACTCAGTTCCGTTTGCAGTTTTTAGAAAAATTACAAACTGGCTAGAGGCTTGCAATTGATAGGGCATTGGCGGAAGTGCTAGTTTTAGTCCTGTATAATAAGTATAAATCCCAAACATGAAAAAGTAGGCTACTTGCTGATTTGGGAGGATGTGAAGAGCATACCAGGTAAAATTTTGCCTAAAGTGCCAACATCTCACACGACAGCCCTTTGTGTAATACGTTATAATGAATAAAGCTCGATTTCAGTGATGAATTAAAACTTTGATGCGGACTTGGAAAATTTGTTCCTGGGACTCTAGGTTTCTCTACATGGTCCTGACTTTGATTGCATTACATAATTTTCAGAACCCTGAACACATTTTCAACAAACTGTCGACACACATCTCCATCATTTTATGGAATATTTCAAGCAGGGTGATTTTATGCAAAACGTTATCAATAGGTTATTGACTTAGGAATGGCATACAAATATCTAATTACCAAACCTGTGAAGAGCATTTCAATGTTGTCTGTATAATCAAATCATTGGGTGTAAACATTTATAATAATATTTCTTTAGCCTGACGTGGTTCCAAAGTGCCTTTCAATAAAAAATATGAGAAATGAAAAGATCACACCTAATGAAAGCATTTTAAAGATAACAGCTACATCAGTAAAATAAATAGGGATAAATTCTATTCCATTTGTTTCAATGATTGGCCACCATTTTTTTATTAATCGTGATAAAATTCCAGTTTCCATTAATCTGGTCAACCTATAACAAAACAACAGACATGTATGAATTGTAAAGATGACTTAATTTGGAAGAACACTTTAGTTACTAATTATTTTTTTTTTTTTTATTGAAAGGTCCAATTTTACCTTTACCTTACTTAATCAGAATAATTTACATAAAGATATTAAATCTAAAGTTTACTTTGCGCAGAGGTTGAGAATATCCTGCAGAGGTTCATCATACCTTTGACCCTACTTTCACCACCATATTCTGGACGTCATCAACTATCCTTCGGTTAATGCTTTTCTTCATGTTTTCCAATAGGAAATTTTAATTGCATCTCAATATTTAGTCAGAATACTTTGACATTTAATTTTGAAACGCTTGGACTGATTGTTTATTCGTTTCTATACTTCTTAGATCTTAAGAATTTCTTTCATCTCTGAAGTGCTGGTAGTCCATACTCAGGATTAATCCAGTCGTTTCTTAGGCTATTGTTGAAATGCTGGACTAGATAACTAAATGCTTTCCAACTATCATCAGCCCATTCAGGTCCGGAACTAGAGAAAGGCAAAGGATGCACCTGCAAGCAATGCACTAGCCCTTGTGACAGAACCTAGAGGACAGCGAATTAGGATTTTTTTTTGCCTAATTAAAAAATATTTCTTTCTACTTTTTATTTACTTATTACTTGTTAGGTAGGTATGTAAATTGTGATATATTTCATTGTTGGGCTAGATCTGGGAGTTTTGCTGAAAGGGATAGTAAAGCTTCATTTTGTCCTCTCTGATATTTACTTAACAGTTATTTACTTAAAAATAATTCATGAAATGTTGAATAAATAGTGCAGATAATAATTATCATAATAATTTATTTACACCACCGTAAATACCTAAACTTCAATAACAACAGGGGAAAAAATTGAATGCTGTTAAGTGAAGAATTAGCTTCTGTAATTATTTTGTCCAACTGGCAACACTGATGGTCACTTACTTTTACTACTTTGCATATTCCGGTTTTTCGGATCCAGTTTAATTTGTGTGTATATTAGCTGTGTTTTTCCTAAATCTGTACTTGTTATTTGATAATTTTCATCATTATTTTTTATATTGTTGGGGACCGGTCCAGTGGGATATCTATGGGGACGGACATAATGAGGTATCCCACGACAGGAGGTCATATTTTTTTTTTTTTTTTTTAAATCAGGAGAGAACGTTATTATTTGTATAAATTTCCGGTGATCTTTCATTTATTATTATGTTAAAAAGTAGACGGAGGAGGTATTACCGTACGGAAAGGACAAGCATCAATGAATGCACAAACATTTAAGGAATAGGGAGATGAGGATTGTTGTTATCTTTGATATTTGGTGTACTACAAATAGTTGTTCAATGAAATTATATCATTGAAATATATTTTAGTAGATAAGAAATTGTTTGATGATTTGATAATGAGCTATTCAGCTCGAAGCCGAATAAAAAAATTGAAAGTATGAGGGCTTATATATTCCTTGAAGACACCATATATAAGAACATTTATTATTATTTTTAGGGGACCTCAAAAATAATTGCAAAAATAAATACCGAACCCCAATAGTAGTGTTGCCCAAATGCGAGACCGAGACGAGTATTGGTCTAGCGAACTCAGTTATAGAGAGATATTACTGTATTTTTCTTAGATAGGAGAAACCTAACTAAGCCCGAATGAAAAATTAGAGAAGTTAAATGCAAAAGTATATTGGTTACACCAATTATTAACATATAGTAACTAAGATTGTCAAGTATTAGTAACTATTTTGCTTTCATTTTTATTTTTTAAAATGATTTTTTATATCAGTCTTGGTATTGGTCTTGCAATAGTTAGGCGACCTTGGTCTTGGTCTTGCAAAGTGCAAAGACCAAGACCGATTTTGGGCAACACTACCCAATAGTCAGGTACGACACTGGACCGTTCTTCAAACTCGCAATCAAGGTTGTCAAGACGGACATATGCATATCTTAAATATGTAATTTCAATTTCTTAGAATTTGTTTCTGGGCTAGGCTGTTCACGCACACACACATTATATATAGTACAGGATTATATAGAACTTGTATAGTAAGTTTATATAGAAGTAAATTCGAATTTTTTTAAAACTTAAGTGGATAATAAGTGGATTGATATCACTTTTTTTTTTTGTATATGTACTTTTTGTATATGTTTGTATATTTTTGTATATTCTAACATTTTTTTTGTATATGTACTACGCTGTATATGTTCTTTCTGTGTGTTGCAAAAAGTCTCACACAGTATATCACTGTATTCTTTTGTATAATTTTTAGAAAGAAAAAGAAAAATAGAAAAGTACATTGTCAGCTTATTATGTGAAATGAAATTATAATCCTTTCAAAATAAATCTAAACTCTTCAGGAAACAAATTGAAACCGAAGTTTAGGATCGAAACATTGCCAAGGTCTGTAGGAAATGGACATTGTGAAGAGGAGAGGAGGTAGCTCCTAATATTTTCTATAGAAAAAAATAAAATACAAACAAATATAGCCAACATATTTCTTAAAAACTGATTGACAACGAGATGTTGATTGTCAGTACTTCAATATTTTGAAATGGCATAGCTACTAGCAGTGGAAGCATCAAATTGCATAATTTCATTATGGCAAAATTATATTGGTTTGCCGAATGCCAAATGGTCTAATAGCTAACGGTATAAGCGTTGAATACAAAAATGACAGAAACAAGTAACGAAAAAAAAAAATTTATTTCAAAAATTTTTCCCGTCCTTATAGAATTTTTTTTTCCCAACTTCTTAATGGATTCAAACGTCCGATAACATCTGGACTCGGCCTTCTCTGAACGAATTTGCATTACATTAACTGCAAAATATGCGTTTTTCAAATTGTTAGTATGGCCGCCACCAGTCCTTCAAGTCTTACCTTATTTTCTTGCTTATAAAGCTGTAGAATGGTCGTTTGTGAAGTCGATTGAATGTTCAGTAACATCAATGTATAAACTTGATCGCTTAAGTAACAAAAAAATCAGAGCATAAGATTTACACTCTTCAATAAAAATATAAAATCATGTTTATTAATACAATTATTCAATTCCCACTTTCCTGAATACTTTGGCAACAAACCTTTTTGATATTTCTAATAATACACAAAATAATTGATTGACTTACTCTTGGCGAATAGCTTGCGTGTATGGAAAATTTCTTCGAACCAAAAACAGAGTCGGTCTCATTATATTGAGATTAGATTCGGAAACACTACCCTGGAATTCTTCCCAATAGGGCCGAACTCTCTCACGTTCTATGAATGAAAACAAATTGGTTTTTGAAGTTACTGTTAATGCATCTGTTACAGAAGAAAGCTTGATTATTTTCGCCCCACTTAATTTGTCAAAAGTTGTCGACAAATCTGAATAAAGCTGAAACAAATAGAGGTACAAATTGCAGTAACTTAATTTCACAATTCTTAAAAAAATACTACTCAAAAACATAATGTACAACTTGACGAACCATCATGACATGAGCTGAAGAGTATTTTACCATCAGGGACTGTATAATGTAGGAATTATTCATTTCTTCAATTGTTGTCGACCCTAAGTCTTTATCATTTACCGATAAAGAAGTCATTGAAGCAGAGCTGACGTAGAGAAAAAACAAAACACTGATCGAAAATGAAATTATTGCTGTCCTTACGGAGCAAGTTGTTGGCAGCATTCCACTCCGGCCTAAAAATGTAATAGAATTTTAATGATATTTAAACTGCAAGGAAAACCACTTTCAATTAGCATTTCTGAAATCACAAACAGACTGTTTTTTTGGTCCAAATGAAAAGAATTAGCATTTGATACGGAAATGAGAGTCATAGTCATAGCTACTCCGCCGTTGACCCGCCCTTGCTTGAATTTCTTCAGGGTGACATTCAAAGCACTGGGCAGAAATCACATTGGGCTATCGCAATGCTTTGTTTGATATAGAAATACTATTTCTTGGTTTTAAGGAAGTGTGGTTAGCCGAATCGATTTTTCCCAACAAATAGATTATCAAGTTCCAACTTTATAGAAGACGAATTCCAGTAAACTTCATATAAATGTATTTAATTTAGGTTTAAAATGTCTTTTAGGAGTATAAACCACCTTCTGAGAGAAACGTTTATCTAAAAAAAAAAAGAAAGAAAGAAAGAGGCTAATTGGTTAAGTCTACTGTACACTGTAAACTTTAATTTTTCATATAGATAACCAGGAATTCTTCCCTCCATCTTCCTAAGAATCTTTATTTCTGTTCACTTCTTAAAAACGGTGTAAGTAAAATTATAATTATAACAATTGTAGTTTATAAACAAATACACTTGCTATGGCTGTTCCATATTTTTACTTTTTTTGTTTTTCTCGATACCCCTAACTCGCCATTTCTGGCATACGGGGCGGAGGAGAGAGGGGGAGTTCTAGAGATACAACCAAACCTATTCTAACAAGAGCGGGAAGTCAAGATTTATTCTGTTGGTCTACTTCGAAATAAATTTTTAATTACATCGTTAGACTCGAGAATGTTAAAGTTCACACTATAACACGCTTCGGCCATCACGACCTCATTCCATCCCTTAACTTGTTCCCTGGTTTGATTGTTTCCTTAAATCGAAATCCCACAAAATTATGGCTTTACAGTAGATCAGTAGACTTACCTCATCGGTCACTTTTTTTTAATGAATATTTCGCTGAGCTATAATTCTTAAATCCAAAGAGAAAATATTTTTACTTCAAAACTATGTGTGTAGAACCTTTTTCTAATAAAATAATCAACGAGTCTTTAAAAATGTGCTTTACTCATTTTTAAATTTTAATCATAAACAAAACACATATAACTTATAAAGACATATTACTCATCTTCTATAATGAAGAGAATTGATCCCCTATTTGTTGAGAAAAATTATTGATAACGAAGTCTGCGTCTTGTTAGAAAAGGTTTGATTTGCCATGTCACCATACCAGGATACCATTAAATAATCAGTGTCGGCCTTTGGGAGGGGACATCGGGGCAATTCAGGTGTACCACTTGATAAAAGTTTTAAAAAAAAAATACAAAACGTATCAACATGGTTAATTTTAGCCTATTAATAGAGCAACATTATTAGAGAAATATTGAATACAATAAAATTCAAATACTTCATAATATAAAACAGCTTATGGAATAAGTTTAATTTTTTTAGTAGGAGGGAGATGACTTCATTACGCGAGGGCGCCGAATGTCTAAGGCCGGCATTGTAAATAACTTTGTCAAATTAATTGTATTTTGCTGTATTTTATAAGTCAAAACGTACTATATAATTTTTATTGATTTTATTTACGTCATCAATGATTCATGTAATAACAATGTTGGTAACACTTTTATGTATATTCAATATTGTTCTCTGATTGTCAATGATTTCCCTTTCTTGAAAATATATCACACTGGAAAAAACAATTGTCCAATTATCTGATTTGTCAATAATAACCGCTATCAATAAAACAATAGTCTTGTTTCAACGCTTCATTACAATTAGATGTTCTAAAAGAGAAACATATGTAATGGTCAAAACGTGCTTATCTTACATTACATGCATGTTAAAAATATCATAAACTCATAATTACCTTGATTGAATGTGATAGCAAGAAAACAAAATGTACAATCCGTCACATTATTACCACTAATGTACATTATAATTAAAGTGAATAAACCAATGAGTGATAACACTTTGAAACAGGAAGTGTTTATGGTTTTAATAAACTGGTAATAATTTATTCGTTTTTTCTGTTGGTACATACACAATCTATAATAAAACATATTACTAAAGAGTTGATTAAGTATGCATCAGAACAAGATAAAAATCAGAGAAATAAATAAATACCTACCGAAGAAGGATTCCTGTATGAACTCCGGTGTAATTGTAATAAATGTCGGCGGGATCAGCACTTGCAAACAGCCCTATATCTATTTCAGACCTTTCCATTTCACTCTTAAACCCATTGTCAGTGAAATTCCAAAAATCACCGCTTTCTTTGGTCGGATAATATTTAATTTCAAAACTGGAAAAGATGTTATTAAATTTCAATACTTTTCTCATCTTCATTTGAAGCGAAAACTTCTTTAGGCGCGTTTTGGACTTTTTTGTGGAGATTGAATTAGATCGAGCCGACAGATTCCCGATGTAATGCTCGGGTAAAGTCGGCTGGAGTCAACTAATTGAAGTGTTGGTAATTATTTACGAACGGTCCTCCTCTCGCCATCTTGGCTGAAGTGATGTTATGTCCCGTGTTCTGATAACGTTTACCAAATCTAGCACCAGAAAGCGCCACTATTGCGGAGGGGTTGTCTTGTCCCCTCCACCTTACCTCTGTTTTCAGTAAATATAGAAATTAGATCGTTTAGGTTATATATTACCCGCCTTTTTTTAAATTAACCATTCCTTACCCACCATTAAATAAGCATCGATTGAACACCCATTTCCATCTTATCCACATAATATTTTTATGCTTATACTAAAGAATAAGGTATTCTAGGTTACTTTTCCTTGGTCAATTTGATCATTACTGGTGGTAATTTATCCTTATTTGGACAATAAGTCATTCTCGATAGTTAAATTATTTACAGTCTTGAAATACATATAGGGAAACCTTAGGAAGAAATTAATAAACTCATTAAACAATGTCTGGAAAGTTTGAGGCTGGAAGGCAAAACATGAGATGAAGTAAAACCTAAATCTTTCATAGGTCTATACTTCATTTATATAACTAAGGGACATTTTACATTTTATGAAGAAGAAGGTAATGAGTTACGTCTGGCGGAATACACATGATGAAGATAACTTACACTTTCTTGCCTAATAAATCATTCTGACAGGATTCAGAAAAATTAATGAGACAATACAATATAAAAGTAGATACAGATAATGTAAGTAGACAGCAATGGAAATGGCTAGGGATAACTGGTCATCTGGTATTGCCAGTATGTACCTGAGTAGACTGAAAATGTGTTTTATTGCTAGAAGATTTAAGTAACATATAATTGAAAAATATAACCCTTATCCAGCATCAAAAGCATTATAGAAAATTGTTTAATTCTTCTTGCTAGAAGATTTAAGTAACATATAATTGATAAGTATAACCCTTATCCAGCATCAAAACCCTTATAGAAAATTGTTTAATTCTTCCTGAATTGTATTAATATTGGACATACTTAGATAATGTACAATTAGAGATAAAGTGTCACAATTAAAACAAAACTTAAGTTAATAAACTTCTTTCATTTATGATAAGGAAAGCGAAAAGCATTAATAATGCTGAATCTCGAAGCTAAAAAAACAAAAACGGGCAATATATAAACACTACAATTATAAATAATATTAGTAATATATAATGGTAAAAAAAATTGATGTAGGTAATATGTGTAAATAATAACATCTGAAATATAAAGTTTGGTTAATCGATATATTGAAGATACAAAGAAATCGACAAGTTAAAAAAAATGGTGGGCACTATATATTGTAAAGGTTACAATTGGTAATTATTTGTAATGAACGTAAGGTGGAGGGGACAAGACAACCCCTCCGCAATAGTGGCGCTTTCTGGTGCTAGATTTGGTAAACGTTATCAGAACACGGGACATAACATCACTTCAGCCAAGATGGCGAGAGGAGGACCGTTCGTAAATAATTACCGAAGTGTTTTTGCATATGGATTAAAATATCTCAAAAAACAATAATCGGACCTGCATATCGTTAGCGAGGGAAATGTTCATCATTTCATCCTCTTTGTAATGAGCTATTATTCAAAACCTTAACGCGACGCCGTTTTAAAGAGGCGAAAAGGGAAAAATAGTGTCGAAAACCAAATTACAACGAGTTTTACAGAAAGTGTTGATTAAAATATCTCAAAAACTAAATATCGAACCTGCATACTGCAAGCGAGGAAAATGCTCAGCATTTCATCTTCTTTATAATGAGCTATTATTTATAACTTATAGATCATATTATTAATATCGCAGTTGTTTTCACTTCTATCGTGTGGTCTAAACTCAACACAATATTTATTTCTAACGATGGGGACTTTCCAACCACTTACTGGTCATTTTAGCTCTTACACGATGTTATGTTACACAATATATATATATATAAAAAAACCAAAAAAAAAACCAGTAAACTTGAACTAGAAAACATTAACAAAAAAAAAGAAATTGTTACATAATTGTGTTTTTTTTTAATAAATAAAAATAATTTGTTGCCATCTTTGTGTTGTTTTTCAAAATATCAGCATTATTATTTTCCAACTCCACTTCAATCCAATGTTCTTTATAGGAACAACGCTCAATCTAGATGTGCATCAACGTGATATTTATCACGTAGGTAAGAAACTCAAGGGATGCCCCCTTTGTCAATAGGTTTTCATGTTTTAGCCTTGAGTGTCCGATTCGTAGTTTTGTCAGGCTGATCTCTTTTATTCTATTCGACTGCAGATACACTCGATTTGTAACTACAGAGGGCTGAAAATTGTAATTTTTACATGAATAAGAATTCATGACAACAGTGGCATCAAGATTTCCTATCGCAGCTATAAATTTGGGCTAAAACGGTAACTGGAAAACTGTACATTTTAGGACTTTAAAAGGAAATTACATAATCCTAAAAATTGTCAGTATTATCCTTTAATACATACAAATCAGAAATTATGAAAGTAGTTTTCGAAAACCGTATGTGTAAAAATGATAATTAATATTTTATAACACTTCTTTGAAAACGATATTAGAAGCAAAAATACTTAAATTAAAATATGCTGTATCTTTTTAAATAATGGTCCGATTTCCCTGTTTTTTTTTCGTTTTGTAGGGATTTAAAATTTAGTAAATTTTCAAATAATAATGGGTCTTATCAAGAAAAAATGTATGCTTTTTAAGTAATTCGCAAATAAATTTTCTTTTCATTCGTAACTTTTTTTCCTGAAATTTCGGGTGGATGTCAATGCTCCATCATACCCTTTCGTTTGAAACCTCATTTATCAAAATACGTCGCTCCTGAGAGCCGGAAAAGGGATCGTCCTATTACATTATAAAGATAGATAGTTGTACTGAGGTAGTAGCCATAGCAACTGGTTTACTTTCCATTATAATTGTTTCCCTATATTTTACTAAAATCTTCATAGCTCCTCAAAATTTTCTCTTAAATTAGTGCGTGTATAACCGTTGGAAAGACGAATAATTTCTCTTCAAATCCGTATAAGTAACTTTTTGATCTAATACCTCCATAATTGCAAATAAGTAAAAACCCCTAACACGTTTTTATTTTATATCTCAAACCTTTAATAATTAAGAGGATCCGGTTTGTGACATTTCGTGTAGTTCATGTAGCACTAAATTATAGCTGAATTTAAAGTTGTCACAGTTTTTGTGATTTTTGAAAAAAAAAAATAAAAACTCAAGGAAGCCTTGGTTCTAATTCATAGGAAAAAATTTTATTCGATTGACATAAAAATTTATATTTGAGAATTCTCCGAGATGCGTAATACAACTCTGTCCCTCCTTAAACAAATATTTGAACCCACTTTGCTCTTAGGGTTAATTCAAATTGTTTCTAATTTACAAATTTCTAATCGATTTTCATAAGTTCTTTTCTTCGTTTTGCAGAGAATTTAGTAAATTTTCAAATAATAATAGGTCTAATCCAGAAAAAAAAGTATGCTTTTTAAGTAATTCTTAAACAAATTTTCTTTTCATTCATAAATTTTGTTCATGAAATTTCAGGTGTATGTCACTATGATTCGTCACTGCTCCATTTAATACCTTTTCGTTTGATACCTCATTCATCAAAATACATCGCTCCTGAGAGCCGGAAAAGAAAAAATTGGTACTTTATAATAAGGATAGATAATTATAATTCTTATGATAACTAATAAGTAGTTAAATTATTAATATTATACAGTATTTATTATAATATATGAAGGTTTAATATATGTATTATTTCAGGGTGGCAGTATCGGATCGAGGATTTAATTTTGAGTCTTCCCCACTTCCTCGTAGATCCGTCTGCGCAGGATGATCTTGAACTTACCTCAAATTCAACCTTTCTGTGATACAATTCCATAGGTCAACTAAATAACCTTCTGCGTATTTGGAACCGTCAGGAAATGATTTCACGGTGACAAAAGGTGGATCCTGAAATAATTAAAAAATACCACGTATACTATCAATGTTGATGTAGTTCTCCAATTATTATTAATTTTTTTTTAATATGATATTGTTAGAAGATACGATGATTTATATTAAATTTTATTAAATAATCCTAACAATAATTATCAGCTATCAATGCTGAAGATTGAATAAGCCACCGGGTAAGGTGATGATTAATACATGAATGATTTGATTAATTATTAATCAAAACGATAGAATATTTCTTAAGGATTTATAATGTGATATCATAATTAAAAGTCAATATCATAACGTAAAATATTCGACTCTTTGTATGATTACATGACGCAACAGTAGTGCCAGTGGTTTGGATTTGAACGCTGGTACCATCTTGTCCAACGGAAAGAGTGTTGGGTGAAATTCCTCATCCCAAGACCAGTGAACAACTTCGGTTTCTTCGTCCTGATCAGAGGTGAAAGGTAGTCTTGAAAATGTAACATTTCCATCTGTGTACCTCCCTACGATAGCCAAGCCCATTGAATCCATCTGCTCAAAAGTATTAGTCGTGTTCTTAGTCAGGATAATTATGTTTGAAAGCGTGCCTCTAATGTTTTTGTACTAAAAAAAAAAAAAAAGGTAAACACATTTAAAAAATATTATTATTATTATTATTATTAAATATTATCCAAATGTACTACTACTGTTCATACCAAAGAGTTAAGGTATATACATTAAATATTTCATTTAACAAATTTCTATTCGGGCAAGAGAAGTTATTGCAATAAATGATTTTATTTATTAGCAAATAGAGAAACGCTATATTAAAACATTCATATGCTAGATTAGGGGCACTAATCGACCCAGGATTTAATTTTTGGGGAGAGGCTTGAGTCCGACAACTTTTTTAAAAATGTATATTACGATAATTACTTCGGAAGAAAAATAAAAAAAAACTATATGAAATGGTGTATAATTAATTATTGAAGTCACAGGCGGATTTACGGAGGGGAGAGGGGAGGGGCTTTCGGGTTGAAGCCCCCCCAAGATGGTAAAATGTAGCCATGTTTCATGGTAAAAAATATTTAAAAATTATGTCTTAAAGTATTATTGCTCATTTAATTACATTTAATAGGACTTCAAGAATCACTTAACACCATTTCATGTAGGTAGTTAGTATCTTTATGTTTTTCTAACGTAATTATCGTTATATATATGAAAAATAAAAAGCTTCCGGGCTGAAGCCCCCCAAAAATTAAAACCTGGATCCGCTAGTGCTTGAAGTTCTATTAAATGTAATTACACCAGTAATAATACTTTTCTCCTTTATTAAATTATCAAATGTTACGATTATTGTTTCTTATGATTTTTCGTTTTGGAGCTAAACTGCTTACATACACACAGGCCATTTTGCGGGACTTGGTTATTTACACTCAGAGTATCTCAAAGTATGTATTTCCGTTGAAAACTCATATTCGTAAATTTTCACGATCACAATACTTTCCCTTACTATATATTACATATATAGGTAAGTTAAAGTAAAAATATGAAATCTTGGATATTTCGGATAGAATATATTTCTAATGATATAAAATGATAATTAGAAAGATTTCTAAATTACCTAAAAAACAGAAAAAGAATACAGCCAATTGTAATTCGAACACGAAAAAAAAAAAAAAATTCTTCCCCTAATAATGAGTGTTGTTTATATATTTAACCTCTCGATCTTTTAGTTTTATTATTTATTTATTTAAACATTGCTTTCCTTCCGATTTGTGTGTTGAAGTCTCCAAGCAACATCTTCATGTCATGCGATGGTATGCTATCATAGGCTTGCTCCCGATAGTAGGCGTCCTATAATTCTGGCTCCTTCCTCTCTATTGGTCCATACGTATTAAAAATGGAGCTATTGCAGAATTGTCCTTTGATACTCGGGGACATTATAGACCGGAAATTGAGCACTGCTTCCGCAAACTGATTAGGGATCAGGAATATTGTTCCAAACTCGAGGTTTTGTGCACTCTCACTATGTTCCTTAATAACGATCGCACCTCTTGCACAGCCACTATATCCAGGTCATCCTTCTTGGTCTCTGCTCTCAGTTCAATCAGTGCACCAAGCCTATTGAGGGTTTTAGCCTTCCAAGTTTCCATTTTGTAAATCCGATTCTGTAAGGCAAGTTGTTGGCGCAAATTAGTCTAGTTGAGTCCGGCTTTGTTGATTGTTCATAACACAGGGCTTTTACGGAAGTGGGTTGTCAGCCCTATAGTGCGTTACCAACCCTCCTGCCTCCTGCTTTATCAAGACTTGGGGTCGACAGTGGTATCAGTCGATATTGCAAAGTAATGTAATATTGGATTTTGTTAATACCAAATGTGTAAAGAAATGTTTTAAAAATTAATTTAATTTATACGACAAATTATTAAAAACATTAATTATTTTTTTAAAATATTGTTTTGTAATAATTTATCGGAGTTATTTTTTTTAAAAAATGACATATATTATACATCATGGCAGAATATCAAATCAAATCATTTTCTTCCACAACTGAAGGCGAATCTCAAATTATTCTGTAATAAGCCTCAACTTAATTCACGGGCGGATATACGGGGGGGGCTTTCGGGCTGAAGCCCTCCCCCCTCCCAAATGGTAAAACATAACCAAGTTTTATGGAAAACTATATTAAAAAATTATATCTTAAAGTATTATTTTTCGTGTAATTACATTTTAAAGGGCTTAAGGAATCACTTAAACACCATTTCATATAGATATTTAGTTTCTTTCTTTTTTTCCAAAGTAATTATCGTCATTTTTATGAAAAAAAAGCTTTCGGGCTGAAGCCCCCCCCGAAATTAAATTCTGGATCCGCTAGTGACTTAATTAATATAGATGTAAAGCTTATAAAACAAGGTCTCTTATCTAAATGTGAGATATTTGTCATCCATTTTGAGGGAAACGAAAATAAAATTGCGAGTAACCACTGATTTTATGAAACTGGACTTAGCGTTGCTTGGTTGCTTAAAAACCTTTTTAAAATCCTTTAAATTAATACAAAATTCACTTTTGTTTGGAGGAAATATCGTCAAGTTTACTATGAAGCAATTGGTAACAACTTGGATTTTTATTTTTTTTTTTTATCCCTTCCTGTTTAACATAAAACGCGACTTAAAAAGAAAACTTCAATGCCTTACTTTTCTGCGGAAAATCGAAATACATCCAATCTAAATTTAGTAATATCATAATAATTAAAAAATTATAGATATTGCGAATTAATACAATGTAAAATTTTACCAATCAAATGGATAAAGGTAACCTTTATTTTCTTATAATTTATTTTTCTAAGATGTGGATATGTCAATGAATATGCATATTATTTTTAACAAAAAGGCCCTGCATTTAGTTAGAACAATTAAAATTTTGTGATGTATTTACCTATGGGTAATTTTTAAAGAATTTAAGTTCCCTATCGCAAAAACTGCGTTGAGGGGTCTGAAACCGCATATGATTTGTAATAGGCCACTACAAACAGTAAACGAGTTCAGACAGGTGTTCTAGCGGATGCAGGATTTCTTTTGGGGGGGGGGCTTCAGCCCGAAAGATTTTTTTCTTTTTTTAATTTATAACGATAATTACTTTGGAAGAAAAATAAAGAAACTAACTACCTATACGAGATGATGTTTAAGTGAATTTTGCGTCTCATTAAATGTAATTACACGAACAATAATACTTTTAGAGATGATTTTTTTTAAAGACATGGTATTATTTTGCCATTTTGGTGGGGCTTCAGCAGGAAAGCCCCCTCTCCCCCTAGATCCGCCTGTGGAAAGGTGTCTGAATCCATATAGGGTTTGTAAATACATGGTCCAGAACCATTATTTTTGCCTGAAGAGGCAAGTTTATTTTGTGCTTCCACTAATAAAATCATATGACTAATAAAAGTCATAATTTGATAACAATATTTTAGATATACTAATATATTTCGAAATAAATATCATATCTTAAAATTGATTCATTTTATTAACTGCATTAATGTCAAAATAACCAAAATATATTCTACTTAAAAAAAAAATTCCCTTAATTTTACATCTTCTTATGTGCCCTTGCCCCTTCCTCCACCCTCCACCTCCACCCATCCTAATCCCTTCAACAAGGAATAGTTCTAAAAAAAAAAACGGTCAGATCTCTCACAAAATGAGAATAAAATCAAGCAGAACAATTATAATAAATATAGGAAATGATACTCACTAATAGAAATTCTTCCTTAATGTTCAAAGAGTCAAAAAGTATTATTTTGGTATTGGCCTGGAACTCTCTTAATCTCACAACTCTACTTATTTTTATTGGAATCATCAGTAAAGATGTTTCTTTCAAGATAGAAGCCATCGTCCATTCAGTTGCAGCATGATCTAGGAAAGAATTTAAAAAAAATAATGCTATTTTTTTTTCTTTTTTTATTTATGAGTAGGTCTCAGACCTGATACAAAATATAGTTTTGTTTTAGAACTATATGTTATTTATCTGGTTACTGCCATTATTTTTCCCATATACTTAACTATAAAATAAAAAAGAGTAATATTTTTTCACTTCTTTCTAGCGATTCCAAAATACTTTATATTATTACTCTAACTTCATGGAGTAAATCTTCATAAATGAGGTATATATTGGCTTATGAAATCTGAAATTGGAGGATGGCAATGACTTTGGAGGATCATAAAAAGTGACCACCGGCTTTGGTGCCAGAAGACTTCAAGAAATAAAATCATGATTTTTATATTATTTACAAGAATAGATTGATTTATAGGAAAACAAATTTTGTGTACTATAAAAAATATGTTTGAATGTGCTGAAAAATACGTTATATTTTGTCTAATGCTACATAGAAAGAAATAATCCAGATGAATATCAGTTTATAATCCTATGCTATGAATATCAGTTTTTTAAGTACCAACACAATTATTTCTTACAGCTGGTATTAATGTCCAATACACTTCATAAATCAAAAGAATCAATTTGAGCATAGCCATAGTTGAAATCCACTCGAAAAAAAATATTCTCAGTTTTGGTAAAGTTTCATTACAAAAACATTGATAAGAGCACAAGCATACACACACCATCTCACAAATAAAATTCATTAAGATTATATCACTGAAAAACTACTCATATTATTATAAAAATAAGGCTCACAAGTTTCAAATATTTAATTTCTGTAATTTATATATGTGTAAAATACAACATTAATAAAGATCAAGTAAAAAAAAAGTTTATCATTTATTTAACATATATCAGCCTTCCAGGAAAATATTAATGGGTTAACAAAAGGGCATAGGTAACCTGAGTAGAAAGAGCCTCGGAGTATTAATGTATTTAAAAATTATGGCACATACCTCACAGTTCAGCTGATTTAAGTGAGAAGTTACACCAAAATCTGACCGGTAATATGGTGATTTTCGTATGAAATATTCATGAAAAAAGGGAGAAGAAGAAATAATAAAGGCATACAAAAAGTTATTTATTTTATGGCAGACTCACGGAATTAATCTTGACCATCCTACTCTGGATAGTATAGGTTTCGTTGCACCTTTAGAACAACTCCACTCTCTCCTTTCCACTATGTGCCACAATCAGCGAGATAGGGGGTTATAATAAATAAAAAAGGCACATTTAATCATGCAATACTCACTGTCTAATGATCTCGAACCATAAACAATTACACTATCATAAAACTGATCTCCCTTCAAAATTTTTAAAATAACAAGCAACAACCGAGAATGAATACTGTGCTGACAAGTGACAAATGGTCTATTGAGCAATGACATCGTTATTATTAAGTTGACAAATTTTAAAATCATGATATTTCTTGTACACCTCTTTGTAATAATAGCACTACAATGCCATTATTCTTGACTCATCTATACAAGTAAATTGAAAATAAATTGCATCCCATTGAAAGTGATTCATCCTCATTTTATCTAATACAGGATTCAAAATGTAATGGATAATAAATTACAAAAGATTGGTGGAATACATATCGCTGGCTCATTACCAAGTCACTAAGCACATTATTGATGAAGAAAAACTTCAAGTGTGTGTTGATCAAATCTATCAAAGCAAAACTTCATAAAGTGCAATAAAATAACACAAATCCTAGTACATGTCAAAAATAGTTGCACTAAGTACACAATCTTACGATCCCATAGAGGGAAAATTCACCATATTACTTAGTGATTTAATTTAAAATGTTCCTTAATGGCTTATTGCCATAAAAGAACAATATATTTTCAGAGAGACAAATAATTATATTGTGTTATGCAACTAAATTTGGGAAAGAATCAGAACACTTTTAAAAAATTTCATATATTTAAAAGGAATAACATAAACAAATTTTTAGGAACGTTACATGAATTTTTTTTTTTGACATCAATCTCATCGTATTTAAACTCAACAAAGATAGTTAAGTTAAGATAATAATATTTAAAATAATAATAAAAATAGCAACAATTCAGATAATGAACAACATATTTACATTATAAATATCCATTAAAACACATAAGTCAAAAGTATAAAAATATTATTTTAGGAATACAACATCTGAAGTCAAAAATATAATTAGTAGCTTTAAAATACCTCTGGAACATCATCAATCACAATTATGCTATTTGGTGTTCTGACAGACCTTACAGTTTAGTCTACACTCAGATATAGAGAGTAAACTTAGTGGAAATCAACAATAACTAATATTCTTTAAAAAATGCCAAATTCCTTCAGGAATAGCTTTTATAAAAATGAATGAATTAAACTAGTATGTACACATAAAATATATCACAAACATGATATGGTTACCAAATTTAAGTGTTACCGATTCCATCTAAGAAAAGAAGCAATGGAAGCAGCAGTACTAGTTATTAACCCACCTGCAACACTAGTACTAGAAATTTGCTGAGATTGAATATTTTGGATTGGTTCACTTTCAGGCAAACCATTGCTAGTAGGTACAGCTTCCCAATCATATGAAAGACCTTCATCTCCTGAATCATCAGGATCATCTTTTTCTAAATATGGCCTTAAAGCATCCTCAAGCACTCTTGATTCTTCAGGTTTTATATCTGGAGTCGAAGATCTTCCCAAATCAGAAACTGTTTGATCAAGGAGAAGTACAAGATTACTCAAAGTTCTTTCTGGATTTAGCAAGCGTGGATCCACATTTTGTGAAAGGCAAAGATGTAAAACATTCCAATTTAAACGAGCCACTTTCTTTGTAAATTTATTTTTACTCATTTCATGGGTACAAAAATCACTGTAACACAACTTTGCTGGCAACCTCACATCTAAGAAGAAAGCTAGCATATTTACTAACTGTGTTGTATAGGTTAAAGCAGCACTTATGTTGTATGCTGGATTGAAATCTACACTATTACTATTACTTGAACTAGGCACACACTCCTTATTTGCAGCAACCCAGTCATTATATGCTGAATAATCACCAGAAGCAGGAAGTGTGGGAGCAACAATGCGATGCTGTCGCTCAAAGGACATAATTGGAGAAATCCATTTTCCTTGAACAAACGCGGTTTGACAAGCTTCTTCTAATGCACTTACAGTTGAATGTAATTCCTGTTTTTGCGATGGTTCTACGACTGATATAGGAAATATATAAGTTACCAACTGTCGGATATTTGTTCGCCTTCTCTGCTTTAATTCTTCCTGTTCCTGAATCAGATTAGTAATTAATTCTTTTCTTTCAATGAGTTTATCATCTACATATCTTTTGAGTCTCTCAACTCTATCTCGATACTTAAGCAATCGTACAGACCTTATTGAATTCTGAAGTTTGGCTTCAGAATAACTTTTTTCTTTTTCAGAAATGTTTTTTTTAGTATCCTCCAATAATTGCTTAAGAATGTTATTTCTCTCACCCACAACTTCTATTTCACTCAACAATTGTGCAGCCTTGACTTTATTGGCTAAGGCTTTCTCACACAATTTTTCAGTTAAAACCTTTTCTTTCATTAGCATAAGAAATTTCATTTTCATATCTGAAAACTTCTCCTCACGAACTCCACTAGAAACAGTAAATTCGCCATGGTTAATACAAGTTTTGCAGTAAAAATTTCTTCCTGGCTTAAAGCACAATGGACAATCTTCGGCCTCTTCAGCATACATACCCAATTTGCAATTGTCTTCAGAAGACGAAGAAATGTGAAAATCGAGTGGGGCATTACTCTCTCCTGAACTGCTATTCATCTTCTGTGTTAATTTTATTTCTAAATGATATTAGATAGAAATAGTTCATAAATTTTTCTTAAGAATGTATTTTAGGTTCATACACTTTACTTATAAACCTAATTCTGATTTAAAATAAACAAGCTAAACAACATTGTATACACATAGGAAAGCTTACAACTAATACATAATGGCATAGTGAACGTTCACAAAAGCCTTTTGTCACATAAGTTGGTAGGGCAGGCTCAATATCGAGTTCTAACCTCCTTGAAGTAGAACAACAAACATAAACAATAAAGCAGTCATTGCTCAGAAATACTTGGCGTTTATTAGTAATTTGGGTTCATCATTGAATGGTAATTGTTTTGTATCACAAAATAGTATTTCAATCAAAGTTTATTTTAAGGTTTTTTCCGGAATGATTCTCTGATCATTTCTCCTTGAATGTGTGTAATACCTTACGACAAATAATCCAGGAGAAACAGTACTTCTAGTATTACCCTAGTTAACTTGCCATAAAAATTATTTGAAACTTATAAACATAGAATCGAACTTAATATGATCATTATTAAATCAGTCCAATCTGATCCTCAAAAATGGTTTTATTTCTTGATTGATGCAATCAATATTCCATATACTAGCCTTCCGTGGTAAAGCCTTCTTAACTGCGTTCGATCTGGCTCGACCTCTAAAAGAGCCTATACACCAAGATTGGCAGACACTACGGGAAAATAGCCCTCCAAATAAATTAAAGGGGATAAAAAAGGAAGTGAAGCCATGGAGCAGTTCCAGTCGCAGTAAACGCAGAGAGGAAGATGTCCTTACGTGACTAAGACAATCCTTAGTCAGAAGTATGGAGAGAGAATTGGTCCATATCTTCGAGAGTTGTGCCTTTTAAATCAGAAAATTAAACATAAGAGGAATACTAGCAATTACACCGGCTGCTTTAGAAAATGATGAAAAAATCTTGGACAAAATCATATGTTTTCTCTCTGAAGAAGGAATCTTAAAAAAATCGCTGAACCTCTAACGCAGCTATCTTTTTTTCCTTTTTCTCTTTTACCTAACTTGTTAACTTTAAATATCTAAAGTTTAATAACCGTAAACAACTTTAACATTAACTTGTATTTGAAATCTTTTTAATTTTATCTATTTCTTAATATTTACAACCAAAAGATATAATAATACTTAATTTTAAAAAATGGCGTTGATGACCAACAGGTTTTACACCTTCACTATACAACAACCAACCAACTAGCCATCCGATTCATCTTATATAAGGTGAATTAGAAAACTCTGGTCTTGTTTACACTCTAGGAACTTAGGTGGAAAACTCTTGAGACTACATCTGAAATGTAGATTTAATTTAGTTATAATAAGATATTCAAAGACACTTTTTGAAAAAAAAAATGTTTTATCAAAAAGAATTAGTTCTTTTTATTTAATAAGAGAGTGATCGATTTCAAAGTGTTGAAAATACTAAGATCTATCTTTTTGTTTTTTAAGTGTATCATGATATTTTTTTAAAAAAATCCAGATTGAGGATTTCCCCTAAATTATAAATTGTTTAAAATCTTTGTACTCCAATTCTACAGCTTCAGTTTGCAGCATAAATGGCCCACCTTGTTGAGTTTGTCCAAGTTAATAAGCGGCTTTCTCAAGATTTTCTTCATAAACCAATTTAGTTTACATTGTTCTTATATGATTAATATGAGGCGTTAGAATGTAGCATACATATCGTAGAATGATAATTAATATTTTAATGTACGCCGAAGTCATCCTTACCAATAATCAAGTGGGTTTGCAACTTAATATTGATGCCCTTGCATCGTATTGTGACACCAGAAATCTCTATCTCATCTTCAAAAGTCCAACATTATGCTTTGGCCATGAAAATGATATTTTAAAGGACAGCCCAGACGAGTAGTGGATACATCTAGATCTAGTTTTTCTCCTTACTCACCACTTCTCATTCAGTCAGCATTTAGTCAAACGAATTTCCAACTCAAAAGTTGTCCTTAGACAAATATTGACTTCACTTTCTTAATCAGACTATGGTGCCTCTTCTCTACAAATTTTAGGTTTTAAATTAATTTGTAGATCCATTGTTTGTCATGCTCTCCAAATCTGTAAATATGATAATTATGAAATATTAGAAAGATTTCATCCAGACGTTATTTGTGATCACATCCAATTATATGCTTCACCTAGAAACAGGAGTTAAATCAATGGTTATTTTTATACTCAAAATCCACTTTGCATATTGTCTAAGAACTTTCTTTTCTTGTTTATTTAAATTGATGGCTTTGAAAATTATAATTAAAACAGCTTTGTAGTTAACCTAAGGAGCGGACTGCTGAGAAGCGTCAAAAGGTATGCACCATTTAAACTTTTTTTATGGTTATTTGATAATCAATATCAATAAAAAAGATTTTAAACGCAAAGCAAGGAAAGTGAATTTAAATGGGTTTGATGGAGACTGTCATGAAATGGACCAAATCTTTGGAAATTTCGACAATATACCTTCCGAACGATCCTCCTTTAGACTGTACATTCTATCTAAAATTGTAATTAGGAATAGAATATGGTTAAAATGCTATGAACTATTTCAAAAAATCCTCCCGATATTTAACAATAATGTACCAAATTGCTCTTTCCAAACTGTAGTTTCTAGCTTAGAACTATCAAAAATAAAATCGTAATTGTGGAAAAGAGTTAACCACTTGCAAAACCACGAAGTTTTTTAAAATATAATTTTCAAGGCAATCAATTTAGGCAGACAATTTTTTCCCCCACTCCTGTTGACTTCGACTTATTAAATCATGAGTCTTCTTCAGCTGCTTGCGGCTGTTATAGGAGACGGTTGTGATCGTTTGGTTCTCTCTTTTTCGAGATATCTAGGGAGCACGTGGTTTACTAACAGGATGCGATCACATTTCACTCCATCTTCATCAGAAACATTCCTGAAGGATGATTGGCTATCTTTTGCTTCAATCTTTCACCCATTTTTTTTATGGGATAGGGGACTATCAGCCCTATACTCAAACCCCCAACCTGGAGGACCAGCAGCTATGGTGTAAGACACGGGTTCTCTAATATTTCATAATTATCGTATCACCAGATTTGGGAAGCATGACAAACAATGAATCTACAAATTAAGTCAAAATCTGAAATTTGTAGAGAAGAGGTTTTAACATCAGGTTATAAACCCACTTGATTACTGGAAAGGATAACATCATCGGCGTGCATTAAAAATTTAATTATCATTCTACAGATATGTGCGCTACATCCTAACGCCTAGGGTAAATCATATAATAACAGTTTAAAAAAAATGATCTAAGAACATCTTAACTTGAAAAATTCAGATGGGCCACAAATGAATTTGATCGAAAGTAGCTGTATCCAGAGTGAAAAAGATTATGATAAGACAAACTGCTGATCTTAAGGATTTATCAATGTAAAGCCGTAATGTGCAACATAGTGGTAGAGATCAAGACTAAAACTGATGGGCAATGTCTATTTTATTCAAAGAATAATGATATACTGGTTCACTACGTGATAGTGTGTATATCATACCCTACTATATTTTCTATGCTTTGATGTGGTGAATTTCAATACATAGATTTGCTTAAATTGTTGTGAAGCTGTCTTTTGTTGAAACAAGTAAATAAGCGGTCGATGGTCAGAATGAATCAGGTATTTAGGTATATTATTAGAGGAATCTGTTGATTTAAAATTTCATACCAGCCCAAAAACTTCATACAATAATAACACTGATGTATAAAAAGTATCTTGTTATATAGGCATCAGCTTTTTATTTATTTCAGGTTATAAAACCTCTATGGCTCTAATTTGGAGAGGTGGATTTGGTAAACACCTCACCAATAGCTTCTGTCAGAAGCATCAGGATAACTGCAAGTGGTGCAGCTTACCTAGGAAATAAAATAATGGTTACTTGGCAAAGGAAATGTTGATTTTCAGTTAGGTTATGAGAAATGGACCTGGGCTTGGGCTCCAATGAATAAAAATTGCCTATAAACATTTAATATTCTCATGAAGGCACAGAGCTAAGCTATTTAGCAGTCTTTGGTTCAGGAAAGTCTGAAATTCCTTTAGTTTTGTTCAAACCAAGTTCACAAAAATTTTCTGTCGTTAAAAGAGACAATAAACAGTGCACTCCTTAATCAACGAAAACACATTTGACAATATTTAATTTTAACCTTGCCAAGTCAAAGGAAAATCTGACGAAGATCACTAAGGCGCTCTTCAATTGATGTTGAGGGGCTAGAATGTCATCCAAATATGTGAACTAGCTGCTTGGGTCTTGAAGAACTTCGTCAATAAACTTTAGAATGTTTGAGCAACACCCACATATGATATATAAGGGAATTAAAATTAGCAGAATGATATAGTGGTTTTGCTGACATTTGTCACGACTAGAATTCGTTGATGAGCGTGAGCCAAGTCTAAAGTATAAAAAAAAAAAACCCACACCACTACAAACCCATGAAGGGTCTTGGTTTCAGTATTACGTAAGGAAGTATTGTTCCATAGTCAAGGAGGTGATTTGAAAAAGGTCATGTTCAATCACCAAATTTTCCCCTTATTAATTAAGAATACCTACTTTATCATAGCTGAGTGTGTTCCAGGAGGGTCTCCTGGGTTGATCTACTACTGAGAATTATAATCAACCGCCTTTGAATCCAGGACACAGATCTTTGGAAGTCACTCTTCTAAAGTAGAAAAGATTGTTTTATTTTCAAAAAAAAATTGAGGTTTTGAATATTAGATAGTTGATACCAGTCTGGTGAAGTGGCATCGTTTAATAGCTGCAGTTCCCACAAGGTCTCCAAATGTTATTTTAATTAACTATATTCAGGGGTACTTTTAGAAGGTGTACAGAACAGTAAGCTGACATGTTGCCTAGCTGCTGCCATTTTTCTGATCTGATGTGTCTAAGCTTAGAATAAATTGGGGGATCCAATGTTTAATGTGATGAAATAAGGGGCTGTGGAAGATAAGTAATGTCCAAATATATGCTTTAATTGGCGAAAAAGGTTCCCAACTAATCGATTTGGGATTAACTTAGTCGATTTTGTCTTAAAAATTTTTTTTTATAGATTTACAGGAACAGTTCAAATTACAGAACTTATTTAGAAATTATGATAAAATAACGAAAGATTTTATTAAAAATGCAATTTTTGCAATTATATTACCAAATTCTAGCAAAAAAGAAAAAAGAATGGAACCTACCAGGTTCCCTAAAATGATGATGGAGGGACACCTGGGTGGAAGAAGAAAAAGAGGCAGGCCTAGACTTCAATGGCTGGAAGATGTCGAAGACAATCATAGAAGGCTGGGTGTAGTCTGATGGAGAGGAGTGGCGGAAGACAGGTCAGTTTGGAGGAGGATTGTAGAGGAGGCCAAGGTTCTGCAAGGATAATTAATTGATGAATGAAATAAAAATTGAAAATAAAGTATTCACCTCATTTTCTCTTCAATAATAACTTTTATTTATGTCAGTTCACAATTCTGACAATCCATAGAAAATAATTAAACCATTTTCAGTGCCATGAAATAAATATATGGGCAATAATTTGAGAAGCTTTTGTGTTAGTATGGTGAACAATTACAATTACAATTGTTGAAAAACATGACTAAGAGAAATCCAAAAACGGTTTCAGAAATTTAATTTAGAGTGATACTATTAAATTATTATTCATGTCAATAAAGATTTTTTTTTTTAAATGGTTTCATAGTAACAGTTCAAATCTCAAAAAGTCCTCTCTCAGAAAGTTGTGATTTTAGAGTTACCAACCTGTTCCTCAAGACGACAGATATAAACTCTACAATAACTAATAACTAATTAAAATGTATCAGTATAAAACATGAAAATAAGATGAATAACAAATAACAATCATTTCAAACAATAGAAAAACATTTATTTAAAAAAAAAATATTATAAGTGATGCAAATTTCATAACTAATATCCAACTTTTCCCAACTTAGTATCAGTTTTGGGGTTAGCTGTGACGGATTGTACGGCAACAATAGCTTCGTTAATCTTTGTTTGTAAGTTTCTTAGGTCATGTATATACAACAATCGGAGAATTTTCGCAGCTCTATTCAATACATAATCACCAAGATCAAAGCCTAAATCCATTTCCATAATAGGGTAAGGGACTCCCTGAAAAGAAAGACTATTAATATAAAACTTATGGCACAGTACAATAACCAAGTTCCAAAATTAAATTGATTATATCTTAGTTTTAATTAAATCCTTTGCTCCTTTAAAAGTCACATCTCTGGTGAAGTTATTGAGCATTGGCCTATTCACATATTTGAGTTCTTCCAACCAGTCAGTAAGCTGTTTGTTATAACTTATCAAGAAAAGTGAGGGTTATGAAGGACAAATGAGAAAAAGTCGATCACCGCATCAAAATCAATCTTTCCAAGATACAAAATGGGCATAAGATAGAAAAGAGACATAAGCTAATTATGGTATAAATGGAAAAATCCAAACTACAAAGATACAAGTCTCCAAAATGTAGGTGAACAGTTAACTCCAACTTTTCTCCATACGTTGGCAAGTTAAATATTCACTTGATTGTTGGTGACTCATGGCTTTGTAGTTTGGATTTTTCCATTTATAATGTAATCATTCCAAGATATTACTTGTTAAACAAGTAAGATAAGGCTTATAATAAATGTTCAGCCATTTCAATAGTCTAATGCAGATTAGTTTCATACTATTTGTTCTACATTTCCTAAAATGTTCTGTTATATGCCTTCAGAAATTGCATGAATTTCAATTCTTTAAAATAGAGATAACAGCTCAATCAAATTAGAATTTTTGATAAACTAATATATTTCTAAACTAATATACTATCGTCATTATTATTGACTGGTAAAAATTAAAAACGCCAAATTATTGATGAAAGAATTAAAGTGATAGCTCAAAAATCATATGATAGATACACCAGTTTCTCCAAAGAAAACGATAGAATACTAAAAGGTCACTTTATCAGCTCCACTTGAACCAGTTTATTCTGCTTCTCTTAACAATACTGATATTGAGATACATGGCTGCAAAAGAACACAAGGTGGATGGTGGATTTCATTGTGTAAAATACCTTGCTCACCTCACCTTAAGTTAGATATTGAATAACAAATTTCATTGAGTGATTTCTCATTTCTCTTTTTATTCAAATATTCAAGCCCTGGTTTCTGTTTCAGTTATATTACAAGGAATTATTACAATCTTCTTAAATAAAAAGTAGGAATAAATAAACTGATAAAATAATTTGTAATAAAATACACTTAACTATTAATAAATATATCCATTAAAAAAAAGTCCTTAAAATGAATCTTATTCTGATGAGAATGTTGTCTTTTACCTGTGGTTTTGTTTCATTTACAGTGTTCTTATCAAGGGATTGAGTAATCAAATTACAAATTGCTTCAAGAGTGACCAAGTGGTCAGGATGCTGAGTAACTTTCAACAATTTAGCTAATTCTTCAACACCATTTTTAAACTCTAAACTTTGAACTGTAAAATCAATCAAAACATTAAAAATACAGATTGTTATTAATTAATCGATAAAACTTATAGATTTAAATTCGATTTATCTTTTTACCATAACAATTTCTACTAAGACTAAGAAAAATAATCCAACAAATTCGACAATTTAGTTTTTTTGTTATGAATTGTTCTGTATGAATTCTTGAGTAATTTTTCTAGAGATCTCAGTTCAGAACCCGGCGGGAAAAAACAAAATTCCAGATTTTTTTAACAGTCAGTAGTTAGGTTTATCCAATTGATCTGCTCAAGATTCCATTCTATCAAGCTCGCCAAGTCAAATAAATATGGTCATATATTTTAGGTTTCTAACCGTTTCACAGAAATAAGACATAGCCAAAATTTCGGCTAAAATTGTTTACTCATTAGCTCTACTATCATATCCATTGTTAGTAAAGGAACTAAAAATTGTTTTCACATATAGATTTTCAATTTTAAATCAATATTTTACTTAGTATTTAAACCTTAAATTAAATTGATTAATAAATAACTATTGATATTCAAATAATTTATAATAAACATGAACAAAATCTAAATACAAAAAAGATTTATTTTTTTTTAAATTGTCTGATTGCAATTTACTAGGTATTTGAAAACGCGGATGAAATATTAATTAAGTTTTTATGCACCAGTAAAAATTTGAATGAATGAAAAGAAATTATTGACGGTTTGAATTAGTTTATTCTAAAGCTTACAATTTATTCCAAGTTAATTGGAATTAACTGGAAACAATTAAATTTAGAAGCAAGTTTTATTCTATTGAAGTTACTTTGATTGTTGTGAAAAGACCAAAGCAACAGAACTCTTTTTTTATATCCGGTCTGCCTCACCCCACTCTGTTACCCTCCCCCATTCTCCTTTCGTTTGATGTCCCTCTCTCTATCATTCTCAGTATACTACCGTTATAGTAGTTAAACTGTAAGGAACTAACCCTTAATAAAAACCTAGAAAATTTGGAGCTTTTGGATTTGAATAGGCTTTGATTATTGATATTGACTTGAATTACTGATTTACTGTTTCTATACAATTTATTGAAACCGTATTTAGTTGCGTGATTATCACAAAGTTAGAATTTGATCCGGCTTCGTATATTGAATTATTTGGATAACGATTAGGTACCAACATCAACAACAATGGATTTTGTTTTTATTTTTTGTCTAAAGTTTACTTACAATATGACCCGGCTTCGTATTTTGATAATGAATTATTGGCATAACATTTGGTATGAATTTCTTTGGGTTTTATCATTTTTTTTCTACAGTTACTTAGTACTTGAACTGGCTTTGTCTTTAGAGATGAAACTATTGCAATGAATGTTAATTCTATGTAATAAAAATTTCAATAACAAAAGTTTTTTTAATTGACTTCCATAAGCCCCACAAAAAATTTCAAAACAAACCCCTCCCTCCACCCAATTTTATGAAATTAAATTTGAATCTTCACCCATAATACAAAATCCATATCAAAAAAAGATTATCAAATTTTAACTATACACCTGTCAACGACGGGTACATCAGCTAGTTATAATATACCAATAGAAAATAATAAATAAGTTACTTCAAAAATAAAAATTCTTAAAATTTAAAAGTTATAATAAAAAATATAATCACTTTGAAAGTGTAATAAAATCAGTTCATACTAATACAATAAACAGTAAATAATGTATACATAAAAAATTAAATAAATTAAAAAAAAAACATGCAACAAAGTTATAACTTACAGTCTAAATTATCAAGGGGGTTAGAAGATTTCACAACTGGTGTTGTATTTTTTTGGTTTTTAAGAATTTCAGATGTTTGGTTCTTGTATTTCTCCTCTAGAAGAAAAAAAAATTAAATGAAAAAAACAATAAAAACATAATATAAATGCACAAGATAATAAAGAAATTGAATATTAATTTATTAATTAACTACCAGTTAACGCTTTATAAAGTATGAGGAGGGGAACGTAAGCTATGATGTGAATGAGCAAAGAGGTAATATAGCAGATGCTAGAGGAAAGAGATCTACAAAAGGCAATAGACGTGTGCCCAACTAAATGCATGTTTGACTCTATGTGGTCACCCTGGGTGTTGGTAATGAACATTCAACTGGCCACTAGCTTTTAAATATTTTAATTCTTAATTATGTTATTTGAAAAAAATTAAATTCTCTTTCTGGGATGGTAGATTTGTCAGTTTCATATATTTGGCAACATATACTTTCCCAGTACATATTAATGTTTAAATAATAACACAACTGTTTAAATTAAGAAGTTATCATTGCACCACGTTAAAGTAACAAATATGAGCCCGTTTAACATGGCACATTTATTACTTTAATGTGGTAACGACGATATATTCTCAAAATTTATAAAAGGGAAGCAAGATGCATATGCAGAACAACGCCGTTGCCTGGGGACCTATGAAATAATAAGATTAAAATAATTCTGAATTCGCTTCCCAGTGCAGAGGAGGTCTTTTAACTCTGGTATAAATCCTCCGCCCTTACCTCCTGGCCTGGGAAAACTCCTGTATAGCCTAAAAGGCAAGACTGAGAAAAAAAAAAATAAAAATAAAAAGTTCTGAGAAATGAGGTGGTCAAAAAGGCAGGGTTCCAGTTCTGCTGAACAGACTTGGATTGAAGGTGATTGTACATATACGATGGGTGATAGGTATTGATAATTTGGTAACTGTATCATCCCAAGAAATTTTATCTGCAGATGGAAAGGAAGAGCTACTCTCAGATGAAGTAAAAATGGACAACGATAAGTTCATGGTTCACCTAATTCTGATCTTAATTACCAGTGAGAAGCTTCATACATCACACACCCATCACCAAACTGGGAGGAAATGTGACCATTGATAATGTATAAGCTGTGAAAGATAAGAAGGAAGGAATATTTTAAGGGTACCTATGGAGCATTTGGAAATTAAAGTGATATAAGGTGATCAAAGAAAATATTTCATCAACAGTAATGTCCTAATTTTTAAAATAGGAGCTCAAAGTGATAAAAATATAGATAAGATTAAGGCAGGAACATTCACATTACATCTTATGTGAAAAATGAAATCTTTAACAAAGGCCAGGGTTTTCATAGCTTTTATTTGTTCAATTCTTGTCTAGAACTATTATATTGCTTTTAATAACTCAGAAGAAGGAAAGTATGAATTGTGTTGAGAGTTAGTAGCAATTTCTGTAATATTTATACCAGACTGGTTATAATATAAGATCATCAGTATAAATATAAGCCTAGGTTGCAATATAAATTCAAAATTGATAATTTTAACAGTTTAAACCCCCAAACTTACTATTATCAGAATATTCCAGTCTCACAGCAAGACCGGCAATCCATTCTAAACATTCATTAGGCGAGGCAACTGGAAGAGGACACTCTAAATCCTTACAGTACTGCACAAATGCATTATTCCAATTGGGTGAATCTAAATCCCTCAAGCTCTCACGGTCTTCAATTTTATAGTGCCTAATAACTTGATCTTCTAACCATAAAACCACAGTTTTAAAATGCTGTTCATCTAAATTGACAAAAAAAAAGTTAATATCAGGAATAATTTTCAACAAACAAAACTTTGATTATACAAACTCACTACTAATACAAAACGAGTCAGCGGAATGATAACCTAAGGCCACAAGTTTACGAACAACCATGACAAAATGAAAGCACTTAATGAAAGGTAATTTAAAGTATATCAAGAAAGATAACCAGGAGCAACACTCTTCCGGGGATAAGGTTACAAATTCAGGCCAAAGAAAACCTAGTGAAAAAATGGGCTTGTACAAATAAAAATAAAATATATATAAGTAAAAACTAACATTGGTTTTTTTTCTATGATCATGACGCTCTTAATATAATCATTTATCGGTTATTTTGAGAACTTACAACTTAAATTTCGGTAGACGTTGAGATAATTTAAAAAAAAAACTGTAAGCTGATTTTTTGAAAAAATCTGATCTATATCCCAACGATCAACTACAAAATACGTTGATAAAAGTTAATATTATATAATTATTGATCATTAAAATTTTGTTAAAGTATTTACCAATACCGTCTCCGCTGCATCCTTAACATCATTTGGCCCGAAGCAGAGCATGGTTGAGCAAGACATAAGAAAAAAGAGGTGGATTGACTACACACTCCGAAAACAGCCTGGAGTGGTGGAAAAGTTGGCCATGATTGGAACTACTTGAAGGACGACCTCACATCGCCTCCTGAATGAGGCAGAGCAGGCAGAAAAAACTCGGCTCAGGTGAAGGCTCTAGCTAGTAACAGATATGAATGGAAGTTGTTCATTGAGGTCTTTTGCTACACTAGGAGCTAAAGGAGTTCAGTAAGTTTAAACAGTGCCGGTCCGGCTCCTTGTGCCATATCTAGGGTGGAGGGGCCTTAATCCATCGCTACTAAGCCTCATGGTCTCTGCAGATTTGCTTCATTTGTTGGTTTTTTCTTCAATCCTCTAGATATATTCCTTATACAAAATTCTAGGCTTTTCGTGAGGCCTCTTGCTATTAGGTTGAACTTCCATAAACTTCCTGGATTCCAGCTCCTCCCTCATTGGACAAACATGAGAGAGCCACTTGAGCTGTCTTATTTCAAAGTTGGATTTTCAGCTCTTCCCTAATCATTTTATTTCTTATGCGGTCTCTTCTCATTTTCCTGCGAAATTAAGTTATTATTTCATTTCAGCTGCAGTGATTATACTTATCCGCTTGTCCAGCATGATCCACCTCTCGTATGTAAGATTACGGAGATATACTGACTAGTAGATATGGAGCTGTTACATATTCTTAGGAAAGAACCAGCACACTACTCCTAGAAGCAATGATGAGTATACCTTTCCACTTAAGTTCCTCCTGCCATTCCAGTAGAGCTTGCTGCAGTTTCTCTTTCAAATCACAAAATGAGAATGTTATCATTTGCAAACAAGCGACACTGACTGAGTATCATGTTCCACTGGCCGATGATTGTTCAGTTTGTTCGTCTTTTACAAAGTTTATGGATTTCATTCATAAAAACAGTAAGTAAGAGAGGGCTCAGACTGTCCCTCTACTTGACACCTCTATTTATCGGAAAAGGAAATAGACTCTCTACCATTAATTCTTACAACTCCTTTTGAATTTGCATATACAGATTTTAATCAAAACAATTATTTTAGGAGCCAAACATACCAACTAGATACCTCAGAAAGGGCCTCCAATCATTATACGGACGTAAGAAAGTACAAAACATTTATGAAGGGGCTCCAAACATTTGTGGAAATAAGCGAAAAAAAAAATTATTTTTTGTTGGTGGCTGAAGACTCCCTCTCCCCCAAAAAGTGGTAAAATATAACCACGTTTAATGAAAAAAATATTATTGTTCATCCAATTACTTTTAATTACACCTCATTTCATACAGACAGTAAGTTTCTTTCTTATTCTTCCAAAGTAATTATCATAATATATATATAAAGCAAAAGCTTTTTGGCTGAAGCCCCCAAAATTAAATCCTGAATCTGTCAGTGATATCAGGGTTAAAGGTATAGGGTATATCTCAACAAGCTAGGTGTTAGAGAAAGCAACAAACACAAGGTTTTATTTCTGACACAAACCATATTCAAATTGTGTTTTATCAAATTTGTGCCTGATACTTTATTCTTTCATAATTTAACGGCAATTTACCAGCTATAAGGACATATAAAAATTGTGTATTTCTATTTATCGGTAATAAATAAGATCAACAGTAATTTCATTCACTTCTTTAAAAAAAAACTATTATTTACACATAATAATAAATTTTAAATAAATCAAAAAATAATAACTGTCATCATCATTGATAATTATATCTTGTATTTAAATAATTTTTCATTCAGTCTTTTCTTTTTTTCCTTTTCTTCTTTTTTCTCTTATCATCATCAGAACTCTGAAAATAAAATATTACTTTTAAAATTTTAAATAAATCTTCTTCTATATAGGCGTTCCATCTAAAGGTCGCCTCTACATAAATAAATAAATCTTAAAAGTTAAATTTTCCCAAAAGTCAGTATAGAATGCTCAATTCACAGGATATACAACACGAAAACAATGTTGAAAGGATTAATATAGGTTTTTTTATTAATAAAGATTTGTTATGGAAGAGACTAAAAACCCATCCAGCATTAATGTCTGAAAAACACCTAAAAGATACCTTTTTTTAGTTATGTTTGATATCTTAAAAAAGATACCTAATCAGATGACCATTTTTAGATAACTTTTTACAGGTAGCTAAAAGATGCCCTAAACCAGATCTCTTAAAAATATCATGAATTGGATATATGAATGCCATCTTTTTCATAATAAAAATTTGATAGCATGCTTGATATAATAATGTGATTAAAATATACATTAATAATTTTGGCCACACCACCCACAAAGTGCATCTGAATTATTCATTTGTTTAATATAAGTGCCCTCACTGGAATGTTCCAAGCAGAAAACAATCTGGGAATGGCTTACAATCTCCAAATCTTTTTGGAACGTCGCCAGATTGAGCTGAAGCAGATGAAGTCTGACCTTATGGACGCACGTTCTGTCTTAAGATCTGAACTGAAATATTATAAATCCTGGCAAGAAGAGGAGAGGGTAAAAATTAAGCCATTATTGCACAATATTCAAGCATAAGCACTAACAATTTTGTGGTGACACCCTTCTGCTTTCTTAATATCAATTACAGATTAAGATGGTTGTTAGCTTCAAATATATAAGAGGCACACAGAACTAAAGCTAATCATGTCAAACCACTAATTATACTTTTGAGATAATCAAGGTTAATTTTATTAATACTAATTGAATTACATTTTTTTTTTGTTTTTCAACCCTCTTCCCTATTTGGTTGAGCTCTGATATTCCATTGTGTATGAATACTTTGTAAATCTTTCTCTTACAGACTATGTTTAAAAATGTAAACATTTCATACAAATACAACGTGCATATGAACAAATTAAACTTACATCGGATGAAGAATGATGTCTTTTTTTCTTATTTTTTTTATGCTTCTTTTTTAGCTCCTTTTTTTTCCTTTTCAATTCTTTAATATCTCTGCTTACAGTTTCAGGATCTTGACTGTTATCAGGAACATCTTCATCAGGAAGAAGTTCATAAACTTTACCAGTTGGATCCTAAAAAAGTCATATTTACATCAAATATTCAAACTTGGATAAAAGCATTCTTCTAGATTATTTGTATATTGTATTCTCGTTCATTGGTTGTCAGAGAACATTGACAGTTGTGAATTAAAAAGTAAAGAGAAAAAAATCAGTAGGTGAATCCTTTAAAACGTATCGTACTTTGGAATTAAGCTACTGCAGGGAAAAAGTTAATTTTGCTACCCCTTCATTCACTTCTGACCATCCTCTTTAAAAGGCCAATACTTTATATCAATATTAAAGATACTATATTTTGAAGTAAATATGATATCCATGTTATAACATTAACTGACTGAAAGCAAAAAGTTGGAAGGTGTAAACTGAATGCCAAAATTGTTTGGTACATTTTAGGTCCACCAAGTTGATGATCAAGACCATTTTCTGTCTCTACTTAGGGAAGGAAATAACCAGAATGTATCAATGTAAAAATGTAATTAATGCTAACTATAAATACAAACCTTAAAACAATCTTTGGCAATGTGGCCATGCACTCCACATTTTGAACAGGTAGTATTAAAAACAGCTTCTAATTCAATTTTTTTTCTTCCTGAGCTATTTGGCTTTTCACGTCGTTTTTGCTCATCCTGACTTGGAAAAAGAATTAAAAATCAAACCATTACAAATAGTTGAACAAAATTCAAAACACATTAGTTTACTCACTGTATCTGAACACCATTTGGATCAAGATCTTTCCCATCTCCTTGATCAACAACTTTCATAGACAGCGAAATTTTCCCATCATCCTAATACCAAAACAAAACAATTTCAATATACAAATACATAAACAAGACCTTAAAGAAGAATCCATGGTAGATTTAAATAGAACACGTTTTAAAATTCAACATAAGATCATATCAATTTTAATATTCATCAAAATGCTTTATAGGGCTCTATCACGTTAAAATATTTGCTACAGGATTTTAAAATTTTATTTCCAATCAATATATAAATTATTTGATCCAAGACTAATGCACTAATAACAAGCTATAAGAATGTGAATTTTAAAATTATGCAATTAATTTGGACACAAAAATAAAGATCTCACCAAAATTTACATAGATAAATGTATATATTAAATTGAATCAATTTAGAAAAAACTAAGCCTAAGAAAAAATATAATATAGCCAAGTCCAGCTTGCAGAACTATTTTAAAATAAAATAAGAGATAACAATTTGTAACAAATATTATTTCTAAATAGAATACTAACTGTCAATTTAATGACTTTGCACCATACTCTATCGCCTTTCTGCAAAACATCTGAAGCATCATCAACATTGCTATTGGATATTTGGGTTCGATGGACTAGTCCTTGATTCTTATTTCCAGCTAATTTAATAAAAGCCCCATATTGCTGAACACTCGCCACCTAAACATTCTTTATTCAATTATTTAAACAAATATAGTGGAAGAAAATATTTCAAATATATTAGTTGTAACCTCGCCCAGGAATATAGTGTTTAAGAGATCTTTATTTTCTTCGAACATGCTAATCAAACTAAAAGCAGATCTATTATTTTAAATCTCTACCGTTCATTAACAAAAAATTCAACAACCAAGTCGATAGTTCAAGTAACGTTATTCAACCGTGAATTGGAGCCTAAATTCAGTTACCGAAAGATGGGTGATAGTCGATATCATTGCATCGATAATAAAAACTAATTCTAGTGACTATCGATAAGACGAATCTCCACTTTAAAGGGGGGAAATCAACAATGAATAGAGAGAGAACTTTGGGGAGAATCAACTTTTGTTTCTCTATTGGTCTTGCCTTTCGTTTGACCAGTTCTGATGAACGCCTGAACTTTGGGCCGAAACGTCGGCAAAAATAAAATAAATATACTTATTTATTTTTACTGATCGCCCCAACCAATCTTCTCTTCAATTGTTTCTCTATAAAAAATTCTTTATTCTAGATACCGGGCCAATTTAGAAAATAAATTATATTTAGCAGATTGCCATTGTACAATATTGGAGGGTCCGGTACATGCTATATGACCGGGAGCTGTTTTCTTGAGAAATAAAAAATGAAAAGCTCAATGGAGGAATATCTGTGAATGACGTCGCTACTTATTTTGCCTTTTATTATAACTTCCAATTATGTCCCGGAAGGGGCAATCAGTTTTAGTGGGTTAATTAATTATGGCAATCTTAACATACAATTTGATGAGGGGCCAGTCTCGCTCCCGTGTTCCGTCGCCTCTCTCCCTATGCCGCCTCAGGTTTTCGCCGTAATTATCGCGTGGCCGAAGGGTCGTAACGTATAGACAATGGGTTGTACTTATCTCCATCTCTCCCCGTTAGCCGTTGGCCGTAGAGTTGGGCTGAGAGATGTAGTTTGCTCGTAGATAAGGCCGTCTTAGTACCTTAGAGAGGGGGCAGGACAGGATGAGACGGGAGCTCCCATGTTATTAATACAAAACAACTTACAAAATACATGGTATATAATGCCAAATAACATATATACAAAAATCATGGATGTAAATCCAACAGCTATAATAAGGGAACAAATTTAACAAACCGACTTAGCGATGTTGGGATAAAGATTTTTTTAGGGAGAAACATCCCAAAAAGCTCTAAAATACGAATTGCCATAGCAATAAAAAAATTAAAATAGTTTGCATGAAACTTTCGCCTAGCCTAGACTCTTCGAAATTTTAATATCAACCACAAAAATCTGGTGCGCGCAACTTATAACTTTCACTTACCGCTCTACTTTGAGTAGAAATTATTATTTGGAAATGCTGGGCTATTATAAATTTTTTGAAGTGCATTTTAAATGTAGCTAAAAGCTTAAAGATTACAGATAACAAATCATGAAGACATTCTAATTACAAAATGTCTATTTATTATATCGACTGTAGGCAATAAAAATCTAGTCACTCCATCTGCTTTTATTCAGTCAGTTGACAAAATGACTAACTCCAATTTCAACATTTTTTAATATCATTTTAGTGATGTTTCTAGTTGAAAAAGGTACCTATACAGATAGTGAGCAAGTTGATTCCGGAGTAGCTGATTGGAGTGTTGAAATATAGAACTGCGAATAAAGGTATACATTTTGCCACTAGAACATTACTAAAATTAATAATAAAGAATGTTGAAATTGAAGGTCATTCTGTCAACCGAAGGGCTCATGTATGCCTACAGAAGTTTGAAAGCATATCTGAATATTTAACTATAAATGATTATACATTATAAAGTTTACTAAAACGAAATTTTCATTGCCTGCCCTGGATAGGTCAAAAGTTGTTAATTTTTTTTTCTTCCCGTCTTGCCTTATAGGCATATCTGAGACCCCAGAAGGCGCCTCCGACACGACTGAATCCATTCACAGGGCCACTGTGACTCTAGTTCTCATATAGTCCAGGTAAGGAGTCACGTTGAACTTTCGATCAATTTTTAAGCCAAGGTAGGTGACAACCTCACTTGAACGTATCCTTTCTTTTTCTATACTCAACGTATGATCTGCCCTGTCAATCGTACCCCTCAAGAGAATTGCCTGGGTCTTTGTTGCAGTCATCTTTAACTTCTACCTCTCGCACCATCTTACTACCAAACTGACGCATCGTTCAGCTTCTGCTTTCAGACTGGCTGTGCTGTTTGAGGCCACCACGGCGGCCAAATCGTCAACATATGCCGTGACAGGGAACCGCTACTCTTCGAGCTTCTCCAGCAAATCGTCAAAGACTAGCTTCAGACCCTCTCAACGGTGTCTTTTACTTCAAAGAATCTGCCCCTAATTTTCAATTTCCGGTCCTGGAGGTAGCTTCTCACTAGTTCATACAGGGTACTGGGAGTTTCGTACTTCTGGAACTGCTCGAGAATACTCGGCCACCACACGCTGTCAAATGCAGAGGATATGTCGAACAGGAGAAGCATAACATACCTCTCCGCTCTTCCTTCTACGTCACGACGTACTAGAAACATGGCATCTGAGGTTCCCTTGCTTTTAGTGGATCCATGTTGCGGTGGATGGCTCGATCTTGATAAGACTGGTCGAAGGCTCAAGAGCATCAGGTTTTCCAATACCTTGCTCATTAGAGGAAGGAGGCAAATGGGGACAAGTTGCTTGTCCTTGTCTCTTCCTTTGTAGAAGAGTCTGACATCAGCAATTGTCCAGCTTCTTGGAAAGTATCCCCTTTCTAGGCAGCCGTTGAGAATTGGAAGCAGCCTATTCTCTAGATAGGGAATACTATTCTTGAGCAATGCCACATCAATGGCATCTAAACCTGGGGCCTGGTCAGTCTTTCATTATGGAGGCCATAAATGTACCATGATGGACACAGGTCCGCCCCAGGCAGGTATACTGTGGCTCTTCTCACAAATGTATGGTCATTATTACCCTGTGATGGATCATCCCTGGGATATGCCTCTATAATAAACATCTTTGCTGTTTACTCCAGAGTGGCCCCTTTGCTTCAGGGCTGCAGACTTGCTGTGGGGTCAGTTTCCTAAGGGCCACCCTGTATGGGATACCCCAGGGATTCTTCGCTGACTTTTCCTGAGCGAATTCATCTCATGATCTTCGTTTCTGTCTAGCGCACCTCATTCCACTATACCCTAGCCTTAGGACCTGTACTCCTCAAAAATGTGTAGCACGCCTCTCTTCGTTACTACACCTCTGATATGACCGCAGGGCCTTGTAGAGCTCTCTCTTTAGGTTGCTTAAGACCGGTGACCACCATGGGACAGGTCATTTTCTCGCTTTGTGGTGCTTGAGGGATTCTTCCACGGCATCCCTAATAACTTTGGTAATCCTGGATACCTTGTAATCAAGGTCATCCGTATTGTTAACATCCGCGTGGTCCTACTCTTCATCCACTAGCTTTCCCTCCAGCGCTGACCGGAAGAAGCTCCAGTCTTCTCTTCAGGTAATATATCCTCTGTCTATACCGTGGGAGCATCCTCCGTCCTGTACCAGGTCAAATACAATAGCATTGGGGTCGGAGCACATGGAATGGCCATAGATCAGGATAGAGAAGCCATAGAGAAGAATTGAAACATAATAGATTTCATTTTGTGAGATCAGAATATACCCAAGCACAAGACTGAGCAGAAAATCTCATTTTCCAAAGAAATTGTCCTTACAGGTTTTTGCAGTGTGGCTGTCCATATGTATATAATTATAAAAGTCCCAATACACGCATTACAACATAAATTTTAAATACATCTATTTCTTGATTAACATCTTACAACTAATTTATAAAATGCTTATTATATTTTAACACTATACTATCATTATGAGATACATTTTTTAATAGCTACTATTAAAAAGCCTTACAAATAAAAAGAAAATTCAATATAAATCCACTAATCATTGAGAATTTCATCTTTTGAATAAAACAAAATTGTTTCTTATGAAAAATCTACATGATCAAACTTAGGATTGCCATGAGTAGAGGGTTTAAGTGAAAATATGTTTTAATGAACCGAATTTTCATGCACTGAAAATGGATTTTTAAGACAAGGTTACTCTGCTTAATTGACCAAATTTTGGATTGGTAGACAATATTTTTCCATGATCCCTAGTCAATCTAGTTTATGAGGTTAAAGCAAACATGTGCATAAAATGATCTGAGATTATGGGATCGAAAGTGGGGTTTAGTGTAGCATCTGCCTGGCTTTATCGTCTGTTTTGGCTTTTTAAGGTGAATTGAAAAACGGCTTAACATCGTTTGAAATCTAGCATATTTACGTGGGGTGAATGCCCCAGAATATAACCAGATCTGTCTGGGTTGGTAGACAAGCGTTTTCACGGTACCCAATAGGAGTGGTATCAGTTTGGTGAAAATTGTTGAGAGCAGGTGCAGAATCAGAGCGTATTGTAAGGAAGTGCACCAGCGGAAGAAATCATCCTGGGATGAATTGAAAGGGTGACCAAGACAAATCCCTGAAGAATACCGTACAGGATTGCACTCAACAAGGTGAAACCTACCTACCTCCTCGCTGCCATGAGAATAGATGGTAGGCAGGTTGAAACCTTGGAGGAAGCTGTAACCGCGGATTTTGACTTTACATATCCCAAGGATGATTCAATTCAGGACATGAAGGATTGCCAGATGATTAGAAGAACTAGAGTACCCTCCCGGAACTGACCTATGCGAGCCACGGGGCATCTGATGTTTCCGTCTGGCATTAGAGAAACAGAAAATAATTATGGGCCGGGAATGAATGAGGTCGATACAGTAATCTTGAGGAATGGTGCACCTTATATAGAGAACGAGCTCCTAACAATATGCAATCTGTGCTTGGACAGAAGGCACTTTCCATACCAGTTGAAGGAACCGGACCTTAGACCTGCAAAAGAGAGAAAGTAAGGATAAAAAACAACCTTAGGCGTATAGGCCCATATGTCTCCTCCCAGCCATCAGTAAAGTCCTGGAGCACCTAATGACAGACAATTTGAAACCAGTGCTGCGAGTGGCGGGGCATCCGCAGTAATTCGGGTCAACCAAGGAATAAAGCACAGCAAAAGCGCTGATGCCAATGACACCGGATGTCGAAGGAGCAGAGGAGAAGTAGGTGTTGTTGATACTTTACTTCTTCTTTAATTATTATTTTTTTAAATCCCCTTTCTGTCATTTTTCCCACATGGGGTTTCAGCGGTGTGTTAATACATTGGGAATAAGTACTGCTACTGCTGCCAATAGACGCTTTTATTTTTACTGTGGTGCGGCTCCGTGCACGGGTGTGTGCCTTATTGATGGGACCGCACTTTAGTCTCCAGCTGGTTGCGCATCTTGCCTTCCTGGGTGCAACCGCTTGCTGGACTGCATCACATAGTACCCTTACATTGTATCCCTAAAATAAATATCCATCCTAGCAGCATGTAATAAAAAAATAAAGATGGTTTTAATAAAATTATTGCTGGCAGTAGCATTTGCGAAAATCACATACCCCCTGTTGCCAGAAATGGTAACAGGGTAGGAGAAAAAAAAAGTTAGGCACAAAGGAGGTAGAGGAAAGAAGAAGAGAAGACGAGGAATTAAGACCAATCCTAGCGGCACAATCAATAGATACAGTTATTAGTTTACACAGATGATGTCCATCTGGTAGTAAGGGCGCGGCCTGCACTTAATAGGGTTTTGTAAGAGTTGAAATGGGAAGATAATAAAAGGACTTGAGTTTAATGAGGATGGTGGAGTACCACAAGGGGTTTTGAGATCCCTCTGCGGAAACCACATTTGAATGATATTAATGGCCAAAATTTCTTGAAATGTTAGGTTTCTAAATACCTTCAAACATTTGGTGCCAAGAAAAGAGCTCTTAAAATAATTGAATAACCATAAATCAAAATAGGCAGCCAATGAACAATGTGTAAAAATACAGTGTGTGCTTGGTTATTTAGTTCAAACCTGACTTAGTGCTAGAGGAAATAAGTACTTGTTTAGTAGTTCTGGATTAACTTCAGGAAGATTATAAAGGTGGGGCAAAATGTTCATGTAATGGCGGTATGCAGTAGTAATGGAAATGCCTTAAGCTCTGTACCTATTATTTTTGAGAATCCTTAACAGATCCTCATTTAAGGGAGGAGGTTGTGGAGCGGGCTAATGCACTTGAAAAATATGTGTTATCCAGCAACTTGATAAATCGGAAATAAGGAATTCCACTCTGGCATCAATCCCCTGCCTCAGGGAAGAAGGTATAGCAGAAAAGGTAATGAAAAAAAAGGATCCTTAGTTAGGTTATCACCCACCAGTTGTAGAAGATGGAAATTCAATTAAAAGTTAAAACAGCAAATAAAGATAATGCAAAAAAAATAAAAAATAAATTATAAGCATTACAGAGAAATAAACAAAAAAATTTCATAACTGTCATATATTTTTGTAGATTGCAGTAAAATAGAGAAGTTCCCAATCATGTTTAACTTCTTATAATTGTTACTAAAACTCTAACTCATTTCTACCCATCTAATATAATAAATTTTCATTTTACAAACATATTATTGAAGATTATTTTTTAAATCTTCTTTTTAATCTGCTCTTCATCTATGGTCTGATACTGAGCGAGGGTTCTTTCTGATCCATTTGGCTCTTCTTTATTTTTTAAATAAGGCCCTAAATATTTTACTGAGTGATATGTATATTCACAAAAGTAATCTTGCGATGTACCTTACTGCTAAAAGGTTTATAGAAGCTACTTTATGTATGTACCTAATCTTTTTACGATAGGTTATATAAATAATTAAATTCCCAGAACAATTTATTTAGTTTGATTTAGGGAATGAAATCTAAACCTGTCAAAACAGATGAATTCCTCCACAACACCAACAGTATGATTAAAGGACCATCCATAATGTTGGAGTGACACTTAAGAATAAGTACTACCTAGAGTTTCAGGTTCTACCAGCTAAGTATATATTTGATTTTAAAGTTCATGGTCATATTATAAAACCTGACAATGAGGCAAAATTTACCACCAAACTAGCATGGATTTCACATAGAAATCTGTTGTCCTGATTAAATATAAATTGGATTAATGCTTTCAGAATATGAGCCTCACTGGCTTCCTGCTGTCCATTATGGAGTTTTTCAATCCAAATCTTTGTACCAAGCCTGTGCAAATCTGTTGGAGAGGACCTTTGTAATGCAGAAGCCATTTGTATTATGAAAATAGATAGGGATTTTAATGTTGCCTACAGTAGAGAAAAGTCTTACTATAGAGAAGTGCCTGCTATGGGAAGTTTCACTGTATATATCTAAATGTCACTACACCTCAAAACCACAACTAACTTAATCATTGACAGTTCGTTGTTAAGAGAAACCTCTTAATTTCCTCCCACTTATATTATTTGCTTGTTAGAGCTATTTTTATTTTTTCATTACTTAGATGGAACAATATTGCTGTCAACCACACTCTACATTTATAATAGTTAATACCTTCAAAGAGGAAAAAAAATTCTCAATGAATGTTCATATTGTATTCACATGTTATTATTTTCTTTCTTGATTTGTTATTGCTCCACTTAGGATACAGTGAACCTAAAAAAAAGTCTACAAATTTAGAAATGTATGTAATGAAATTATGTAATATATTTTTATAAAAATTAAAAACAATATTTACAAAGTTTATAGTTAAATGTATCAAAAAATATATTCATACAAAGTGTTATCGTTTACTGAAACTAAATGATTTCAATTTTGAAGAAACATTCAATTTTTTGTTTGAAACATTACTGTTTTCTGGCGAAATCTTCCTTTTTTTACTCAATTCCGGCTCAGGAGGAGGGATGTCATTTTTATCAATATCTTCCTGTAAGTAATAAATTATGATTATTAATAAATTATGTCAGTGTTCTAAACAAAAATAATTTAAGTGTAAGAAAGTAATTTATGACAAAAAAAAAAAATTTAACCTAAGTACTAAATGCCTATAGCTTTCTGAAAAAAATCCTAAAGGGACAACAAATTTTTTTTAAAAACTGGCTTATTTCTCTTGGCTTGAGAAACTTTTTCTCCATTAAAAAGCCTACTACAGCTTAGTTCGCCTTGAATTATCGACTTCCAATTTACAGAATAAAGCTCTGATATTGTTGTTATAAAGTTATCACTAATTTATTCCATTTTTAATATTAAGTGAATAAAAATAAGAATGATTCCATAGTCATTATTAGTATGATACAACATTAATATGTATTGCAATATATTAATAAAGTTTGGCATTTGCATAATATTGGTAATATTCCGTCCCTGAGTGACTCTATTCAAGCAATCTCTTCAAACAGCCCTGATAAAGGCCTGAACTTCAGGTCAAAACGTCGGCAAATGTTAAAATAAATATTACTATTTATTTTTGTCATTTTATTTCTGACTGATCACACCAACCATCATTCTCTTCAAAATTAATAATAATTAAGATTGATTATGATTTAAAAAAAAAATTGTTATTACCACAGATTGGTTAAGAGTTGTTTTAATAGTTTTTTCTTGTTTGTAAAGCTTCATTCCAGCCATCGCTAACTCCCCCTCTTTAAGAAGAGGATGATCTTCTTGTAACCTGGATCTGTTGTTATCATACCAATCAAGGAAGTTCATTTTGGGCTCAGCAACAGAAGTGTTCTAAAGCAGAAAAACAACTCAATAAATAAAATAATCAACAGTTACAAGACTTTTTTAATATGGGAAGAATAAATAACACAGACAAATCTACAAAATTTACTATTACTTGTAGTAATATGACATTAATAATTATTCTTATGTGTTGCAACTATGACAATAAAGAATGATTGGCACCTTATTCCACCAGAAGGATAGATATTTAGTAGGTTCGCTCCATAATTTTTGAAAACCCTAGATGGGTATTGAACTAACATCGCTAAAGTAGGATTAATATAGTACTCCTCATGAATATTCAAAGTAAATAAGTGAGAGGGAACTTAAAAAAGGAATAAGTCTTTTTGATGTGAAATATTTATGGCAAATTTAATTTCCCAAATATTGTATTTACAAAAGAACGTTTTACTTACTCCATCAGAAGCAACCTTGACCTCCTCTTTGGCTTTCTTAAAAGGGTTTTCATTTCTTCTAATTCTCAGAGGTTTGGGGCTCATCTGTTCTTTCTTTTTTTTCAATTTTAAAATTAAATTTTCTTTGGCTATAAAACATTGCAAATAGATAATTAATAAACTAATAAATAACATCAAACAAGCTGAATGCATACTTTTTTGTTGGATAATGCTCTAAATTCATATTGCTATTCCAACAATTTTTTTATGGATTAGTAATATTTATAACAGTCAAGAGTAATATAATAAGAGATATTAATCCAAAATAATTAATACTATAATTTTGAGGAAAAAAAGATCGCTCATTGAGCTAACAATGGCTTGCATAAAAAATCCACAATTTCATCAAATATTTTTCTTTTGATTTTCTGTAAATAATAGATGATTAAATATCAAGAGGATAATTTCATTTTTGTTCAGCACATTTTTATTTTTCTGTTGACATTAAATACCTTGCAATCTCTGCCTATCTTGGATTACTTCTTTCCAATTATCTCCATGTAGTTCTGCAGCATTCTGATTGATTCAATCTGTCAATATGGTCTTAAATGTGGTCTCTTGCCTACTATTGAGGTATTCATAATTGTGTAAGAGACTTCCTAATTAATTGCTTAGAGCTCTACATGCCCCGCCATCTTAAGCTCCTTGCCTCCATATAATGAGATATTAATTTACCAGTTTCTGTAAGCAGTTCTTTATTGGTCCTTCTTCTGCATGGATTAGTACTCTGATATCAGATCCCTCCAGTTATCATGCAGAGGATTTTACCCTCAATATTTCAAAACTTCTTTCTGGGATGCTCATTAGTGTCCAGGTCTTGCAGACGTATATCAGGACTGGCTTTATCATTAGCATTTATTGGAGGTAATAAACAACAAAGACAACTTATATGCTTATTCATAATTTATTATCAATAAATAGTAACATTTGTAATGATCAAAGCGAAATTGGACTCATGTCCTCTATCTTGTAAAATTTTCTGACATGGTTTCAGGTAATAAAATTGGATGACTGTTATAGGTTTGAAAAATTTTCTGATTTTTTAAGGTAACAAATCCAGGTCCGGTATATATCCTACTATTTAGAGAGATAAGTTGAATTTATCACACTCAAATTATAATGGTTCTTAATTGATACTGACAAAAAAATAAAATAAATAAATAAAATAAAAATAAAAATATGGGAATAAAGTAGTTTACATACCTTCATTATCACCAAACATGTCCTGTGAATAATTATCATTTTCAGGTTCTGTTGCGTTTTCAGTATCAGAATTTTCCTCTGGTATTTCCGGAATAAAACTAAAAGAAAAATTCAAATAGGTTCTCAGTAAAAATAATACTAATTGTGTGGTTTTAATTAGATAAAGAAAAAAATTGACTGTTTTTTTCTTCAATTTTTTATCTTAAACATGTACAACCTCGGGTGGTATATGATATCGTATTTTGAATGTTCACTATGGAACAAATAATATTAACAAAAATTAAATAATATTTTAGAATTTTTCTAGTAAAAATTTTTGTTTAAAGATTGGAGTACAATGTGGAAATATTGTGGCCTATTTGAAACCTTGACCTAAAAATATTAATACTTAAGATATGTAATCTGTAGTACTGTCAGGATAAATTTGAAAATCTTTTATGACTTTAAGATAATTATTTTCCAGTGATAGTGATGGTGTTGATATTTTCTTTTAAAACAAAAACTAGCAATGTAGTATGCATATGTCACAGATTTAAACACCTCTTGAACGCCAGATTTGCTTTTAACACTAAAGATTTCTAAAGTTTGATGTAAATCAGTTCACTATGTATTTTTGTATAAGTTTAATACTTTTACTTAAATAATAGCCCTGAAGCCAGGGCCCAAAAATTGACCTCATCATAGGCGAAGGTTTGATTGTAAATTATGAAAGTGTATATATTTTAAAGTAAAATGAACCTTGTCTGCCATTCCTGAGCTGCTGATTTAATGCATATCTAATATATATATAATGTATAATGCATGTCTAAACATGCAAAAAACAAAACTGCGAACGCAGACCACCAAAGGAAAACTTTTTACAGCATAAAAAAGCCAGATTTTTTCGATCTTTTTTTGTTTTTTCACCTTAACTTCTAAACAATGCATCAAAGCGAAAAATGTAATCTTTAAGAAATTAAAGAACATTAAATTTTGCATCGAACAAGCACTTAAAATTAATAATTTGGTTAACTGGTATGGTAGAAAACCACAGTCAATCAATGCTGATTTGCCAAAAACTGAGACAAATTACTATAAATGGTCCTGTCTGTATCTTGGAAATGAGTTCCCCAAGAGGAAAAACCAATAGAATAAAAGTTTTAGGGTATCAAATTGTGCGTCCACTGATTACTAACATTTTTAATGTAGATGACTTACCCCGAACTAAATCGGTAATCTCCTGATGACAAGAAATTGCTAATGAAGGTATGTGTGATTTTCAATATTTTGACAGTATAGGTGTCTATTCTACAGAGTTATTATTGCTAAAAGTCTGTTACATGCAGCATAAACCTCTTTTCCACCTCTCAGCAGCGAAGGATTTTGAGAAACAATGTATTAAAAGAAACCGAATTTCATGAAGAAATAACAAATCCCAATCCGAGAGCTATACTGACCTACATTAAAAATGTTAGTACCCCGTGGAGGCAAAACTTTAGGTCTACCATTTTAATTCTATGTGATTTTCCTCTAAGGGAACACATTTCAAAGCAGCAGGGTCATTTAGAGTAATTTTTCTTAGTTTTTGACAAATTTGATAAAAATCAGGGTTGGTTGGTTTTCTACCCACTTAACCAAATTATTAAATTTAGGTACTCGTTAAATGGAAAATTTAATGTTCTTTAATTTAAAGAGTATATTTTTTGTTTTCAATACATCATTTACAAGTTATAGGTGAAAGTATCTGGTGTTTTTGGCTGTAAAAAGTTTTCCCTTGGTGGTCTGCATCAGAAATTACATTTTTTGCATGTCTAAATTATTTTAAATTAAAAATTTTTTAAATGTCAATTTTACAAACAACAATTAATTGTTTTATTTCTTTTAACTTGATATTTCATCATATTTTAGTAATAAATGATAAAAAACCAAAACAATTAACTCAATTTGATGAAATTAAATTTTTTACTTTCACTTACATATATATATGAAATATGTAATATATATATATAAAATATGTCTTGAAAATTTCGAATCTGAGTTTTCAACGGAAATACATGTTTTGAAGACTCCTGAGTCCAAATAACCAAGTCCCACAAAATGGTCTGTGTGTATGTAAACAGTCCAGCTCAAAATCAGAAAGCTGTATGAAAGTGAAATTGCTTATTTAAGGTTTTTATATACCTCAGATATTACAACAACTTATTCGTCAAAATCGTCTAACCGGAAGTGCCACTTTATATCAATAGTGAAACAAATTTTTTTGTCCAACTTTTCAGTAGGAGTTTGTCGGTTACTTGGTTTACATTGAAACGGATATGTTTGTTGGTAATAAAATTCATATCCTAAAAATAGTATATTTCCATTACTTATACCTAATCCTTCCTATCATTAGTCTGGTTAATCGAAGTTTTAAAGTAATTTATACTTAAGTAATTACCTAACTTTAGACATTTTATTAGCGATGTCCGTCACCTTTTCGGCTAGATGATGTTTACCCAACTTAGCAGCATATTTAGCAGCTAGTTTGACAACTTCAATAGAAGGCATGGTTTCACAAAGAGAAATAGCTCTCGAATCCAGTCCACTCCGACATGCAAGCTAAGAAGCATGATGAATTAATAATCTTAATACATAAGAAATATATACTCAATATTGATATATATATAATGATATGGGAGTACATAACATCTTCATAAAAAATCTAAGAACTATAGTTTTATGAATGAATATTTAATTAGAAGGGGAACTTTGAAAACAAAAGGGGAAAAGAAAGCAAATTATTTTATGTGGCTAGTTATATAAATTAGAACCATAAAAATTTGGAGTGAAAAATTTGCAAGAATTATAATGGACACAAAAAAAAAGAAACAAATTTAATAAATAAATAAGTAAACATCAGGAAAAGTAAATCATAATAGCTATAATAAAAAAATAAGGAAATTAAAAAAAAAAAAATTAAGAATGCACCACATTAATAACTAATCTAAACTAATAACATATAACTAATAGCTCAGATGATTTCACTAAATGAAAATATTGGTGTAAATATTTGTTACAGTATTTTGCCATCATTTAATGCAATTATTTTAGATAATAGATCCAACATATAAAATGCCACTTGTAGGGTATGAGGCAAATGAAAGTAAAAATGTTTTATTAAAAATTCAATATATTTCTTCCATTGCCAAACAAAGTTTTTATATCTTCATCGAAGAAACTTCTGGCTTTGCATTAACTTAATAAGTTGAATAAACACAAGAAATGAAACTTTTGTCTTATTTTTATTTTGAAATATTTTGTATCTTATGGTATGTTTAACTTTTGCCAGGAAGTGAAAAATTTCCTACAAGTATGGCTAAAACTCCTAAAACAATACTGACTCAAGAAAGTTATTTTTGAAGCAATATGATAAGATATAATTTCTTAATTTTAATGCATTCCACTTACAGCAAATAACTTCATAATAACAACTGAAATATTCTTTTCAATTTTCCTTTTTTCTTCATTTTGATCAGAAGGCAAGTTAGGTATTGTTATGACAGTCCTCAATAGGTCTTCTTCTAATTGAGATTTATCTGAATCCAATTCACACATCGGTATCTAAAAAGAAATAGTAAAAAAGGAACATATTAGCCCACGGTAAAAAAAGGGGGCAGAAACTTTTCATCACTAAAAGTAACTTTCATTAATAGCTTAACTTACCTTCCATTTAATTTCTGCAACCAATGGCTTTGGAGTGACTGGAGGATAGTAGGTTCCTTTGCATAAGATACATCTCACATTTTGTGATAATTCACTTAATCCAATAACAAAAAAATGATCATATTCTGACTTGCACTAAAAGCAAAGATTATGGATGCCTGATAATATATCTTAAAGATCTAAAGTGCTATAGTACATGAATTATAAAGTATAAATGGTAATTTTTAAAATCCAGAAAATAATACTGGTCACTTAAAGCTCTGATTTACTATATTTGTACATTTGATACTAATGATAATATGATAAGAGGGTTTTAAAAATCTATCTACTGTTATTGTAGATTAAAAAGTTTATTAAGTCTTTAAACAATAACTCAGTAAATTATTTTTCAAAAATTACCTGCTTATCTAAATTGCATACTGGTCTCCATACAGATTTATATAGTATACGAAGAACTCCTACATAGTCAACAGTGACTAATGAACCTTCATCAGTATAGCCAATCCACCTCAGCGAGGAACCACATGATAGTGGAAGAGGCTTAGGAGATGTGCTCTTCAATAACCTTCTCAACGGGTCTATTTTAAACTCTATGAAAAATAATGACTGATCTCCATGTAATCCTGAAATGAATAAGACCCGTTGTGTTATATAAATATTTTTAAAAAAGAGAAAGGATTTGTTTATTGAAGCTAATATCTCACCTATTCCACAATTTGTAATAACACACAAATGTTCCTTATGGCCTGCTATGCTTACAGGTCTTCCAGGTAATGAAACCAGATCTGTCTGAGTACCATCTGCTGAAAAGAGGTGGAGAGTTGAAATATCAGTTGCAACTGCAACCCAACCATCTCCTGCAGAAATAAGTACAATTTCTTCTTCACCAAAGGAGCAGTCCCATTCTTTTTGTCCATCCCATGCTTTAAGAAGTATACAAACTAATTTACTAAAAATAAAAAATAATATAAAATACATATATGTGTTACAATCTATAAACAACAATATAGCAAATAGGGTACTGTATCCTAATACAGGATGTAAGAAATTAAATCATAAAAAATATATCGCAAATGTCATTCTTATAAAAGTTACAAAAATGTATAATATTTTAAGTGTTTACCTGGGACCATCTTCTGTCTTAGGAGATCCAAAAACAGCTAACTTTTCAGTAAGTGTAGCAATGGTATGACCCAGAAGGTTGTTCATGCGTACTCCATGATGAAGAGATGTATCATGAAATTCAATATCAATATCATTCATATCCTCCATATTAAATTGTCTTATTATTCCCACATTATTCCATACCTAAAATGGAACACAGGTTTTAAAAAATGTATTCATATACTTTTGTACCAACTAATTTGTTAATTTGGAGATAAATAAATTTACAAACAAAATTTGAGTAAGTTCAAAATGTTTTTAATGTACTCCTAAACAAAATGTTTGATGATGATGTGTAGCTCGAGAACACAAGTGATTGCTTACTCAACAGCAGTTGTCATCCTATCCTGAGTCCTTATCCTATGCAGCAAACATCCAGTTTCAAATACATATCATATTCTTTGCTTCATTGGCTACACACCCCTCTATCGCGGCATCCCTGTTCTAAGTATTACATGTATGGATTCTGTCAGTAACTTCGTTGGGATCATATTATCAGTCAGCCTTGCCACATGACCAGCCTATTTCAACCTTTTAAGTTTCATAAATTTACATCAGATTCTCCGACAACTCAACTTTTTCCCAAATGCTCCTTCTCATCCAAATAGGTTGGAGATCTCTTTCTTCAGCTTTAGTTGGCCAAGTGTCTGAGCCTTATACATGAACTGTGCAAATCAATTGTATATAAGAGTATAAAGTTTTTTCCATAGAACTAACTATCTTGGTCCAATGAGGAACAAGATTGCTTCAGTTTTTGCAGTGAAAAGTAGCATCGGCTCGCAGTCACGATCTTCCTTTTTGCTTCTATAGATACAAGGAAGTGTGAATTCTTCAAAAAAGTAATAACTCGTTGATAGTGGATGAGTTTTAGCATAAATATAATGAACTATGATTACCAAAATAACCCATCATAGTTTCCGTTTATTTCCCTGGAATCCAATGAAAAAAAACATGCAGCAAGAAATTCAGCCAAAAACTTAGCTCATCCAGTGCTAAGTTAAATGTTGAAATAAATTCCATATGAATCTTTTACTAAAAATAAACATAAACAGTTGCTCAACAGAAAGTTACAAATAGAAATTCAACTTCAGCATACTTCATTGTTGACAACCTATTGAAGCTAGAGACAAGAAAAACCAAAACATCTCACTATATTATTTTAAAAATTAAATAAAATTATTGGATGGAATGGAATGAATTGATGATAGTTGAATATTTCCTAAATAATTAACTAAACCAATTAATCTAATTTATATTAAACAGTAATACAAACAAAAGTTTTAATCTAAAAAAAAAAAAATTGAAATCATAAAACGAATACACAACACAACTTTTTAATTTAATTCATGATTAAGAAGGTATAATGAATCGTTAACTACTAATTAATCACTAAAAATAAATAAAGAGGTACCATGTATCTTTGCTGAAGATGTACAGGTGTTGAAGATGGCTGAAATGCCCCTTGTGGTTCAGTGATATTTACTTTCGATCTTATGACACTTTCCACTACACTTGATCTTTCATCAACTTCATCTGATATAAGAAATATAATTAGTATTGAAGAGAGAATAATAAGTAGTTGATTTTTATTTTGTTATAACTATCAATTATGAATTTGAAAAAAAGTAGTTTTAAACAATTTTACAGTAAATTTCAATGTAATTGAAATGATCTAAGAAAACTGAAACTGTAAGTAATAAAGGATTAATTACCAACAGGTGAAACAGATCTCAATATTTCTCCGTTTTCCCCAAATCCAGTTTCAGCTTTGATTTTCCCTAGAGAAATAACATTATCATCATCGTCATCGTCAACTAATTCCGGTTCACCAAGTGGGATATTTCCAGGATCAATTTCTTCTTTCTAAAGCAATAGTAACTAAATAAATTCATGGAAGTTAAAAAAAATATGATAATATTCTGACCTCATCTAACAGATTGAACACATAAAAATATAATTCTATAAGACAGATTAGCAAAGAAAGCTTACCTCTATATCATTTTCTTGGAAATTAGATAACTGAAGAGAACCGAGCTGGCCATTGGCATTAACAAAAACTATACTTTTAGAAGCACACCACGCAATGCCACAAATAGCTTGTCGACTACTGTTGTCTTCCTCAATAATATTTGATGTTATTAATGACCAAATAAAAACTTTTCCACAAGTAGACCCACCAGCTATAAATTTTCCACAGGGAGAAAATTTGACAATGTTAATAACCTATGATAAAAATAATTTGTAATTTAAATAAGAATAAGAATTTTTTAATTCTAAAGTTATATATATATATATATATATATATATATATATATATATATATATATATATATATTATATATAGTTATATACATAAACAAATATAAATATATACACATATACATATTTACTTTCTGATTAATTCAAACAAATATAATGGAATGAGACAAAAAAATAATGTAGTTCTTGTAGTATTTGTAATTACATATATGTGCAAAAAATGCTCGCTTTTTGAGTTATTCGTCATTAAAGTTCTGCATTCTCAATAATATTGTTTTGGCATATATAACTATGTTTCATATATATATATTTAATAGGTGTCGAGGAGAACACTTTAGCCAAATTTCATTGTAATCAGTTCACTCATTTAGGTGCTACAGTCTATAGCATCACAGATTTTTCGGTCACCATTTTGATTGGAAAGAGTGGCTAGTAAGGTCGAGGTAGGAGAATCATCTTTGGATAACCTCAACTTGGATCCCAAATTTGAAAAAAATCAGTCCAATAGTCTCGGAGTAAATGCGCGGACGGCAGACAGACTTAATTTTTCTAATTTAATTTTTGAGTTCTATATTCAGAAACGGTTTAAGTTTATGAATTTTTTGGTCGATTACAATGGTTCATTATTAAATATACACTAGCTTAGAAATAGAAAATTTCCAGAAAGAGATGGATTTCCAGAGGAACTATTCAAATATGGTGGCGAAGAAATAATAGTCAAATTCGATCAAATGTGAACCACACAATTCAGACATTAACACAGAAGTTTCCATTAACAACCTGACCTCGCAGGAAGAATTGTTAGTGAACAATAGCAACATTTCACTACTAAAATGGAAGGGACTCTTTTGAAATATTCTTGATCCACCCAAACTCATTTCAGGTATTTGATCAAAGTTGGTTTCTTCAAAGCATCTCCATAAACTTGCCTCCAAAACATAATAATTTTAGCCGTTTTTTACCTAGGTTCACAAGAAATTCGATGTGGCTGAAAAAAAAAAGAAAAGAAAAAGAAAGCTTCATGCCAATAATGTGTATCTTGTGTCTCTGGTTGAGTTGAATTGATGAAAGCTTTTCTAATTTAAAGGTGTAAAATAAAATCAGAGATCATCAACAAATAAGAGATTCTGGAACCAAAAAATGGCAACAAAACTAAGATGAAACTAATGGCAAAATATACTTTTTAAATTTATTTAGTGTAATCCAGGAACTAAAGTGATATCAATCTTAATTGGATTTGAAGTAACAAATATAGTCAGTGATGAATTACAATTTCTAGGAAAATAAAATAAATCATTTTTTTATGACTCATTTCATTTTACAAAGTTTTAAAGAGCTATGGCAGAATATCAAGTAGGTAATTATTATTATAATTATTATTCATTATCATTAAAAGATTTAGTTTAACCAAAGTGAAATTTTGTTGAACTTACATTATTGCCAGAACTAGATAAAGTCATAGCATGAACCCATGTTTCTCTTCTGTAAAGTTTAACAGTTTCACCAATTGGTATTGCTACATTTCGTCCTTCGAGATCAAAATGCAATCTACAAAGAACTGAGGAAGTTTCAAAAGCATTGCTCTTAGGAACTACTTCCCACTGCTTAACCACGTCACCAGAACTTAAAGCCCAAATCCTTACAGTTCCATCACAACTCGATGATGCCTGAAATTGAAATTAATGTAATGAGGTGTAATCAATAATCTACTGATTAATATAAAACAGCTTAAATTATTTGACACATTCTTATTTAATTCAAATTTATAATTATTATCAAACAACTTTTATAAATACAAAGCTTTGATTCATTGATGTATTATATGTAGTATATTCTATAACTTTTTATTTATTACTTTTAAATGTAATTAATTGATTGTTTAAAAGTATTTCCAACATATGCCATACAGAACATAAACATCAACAATAATTTAATTAAAAGTAACAATTTTAATTTTTTAACAAATAAAATTTTTCTAGTAAACAGCTTGGTTAATAGGAACTTTTACAGTGATCCAATCAGTAGTTAATTTTGAAATACATGATTGGAAAAAAACTGCTTAAGATTTGGCAAATATCTCCTGCATGATAAGGCTGTCGTGTTAAAATTGCTGTAGAGGTTGAAATTTATTTCATCGGGAACCCCATGGAGTGAATTTCGACCTTCTCACTCTGATTAGAATAGATTTGGGTATTCTAGAACTCAGTATTGCGTGCAAAACATGGATTACCTGAAAACCTGAAGATAACATGATAAAATAATTACGAGTTCAAGTCCCCATGACAGGGAGCTTTTGACTGGCATTAATCCCTCACCTCCTACTCTACCCTAGTAAAAACCCAGTATAACCGAAAGGTGAGGGATTAAAAAAAATTGCTTATGATATATTACTTATATCTTTTATTTAGATCAAGCCAAATCAATCACGCTTTACATGCAATGATGAAATTAATTGAGTATGAAAAAAATTATAGGTAGTGGGGTAGCTCAGTGGTAAAGTGCTAAGCTTCCAATGCTCAAGGTCCCGGGTTCCAATCCCGGCTTATGACAGATAAATTATTTATTGTTTCATTGGCCGTGGATCGTTCATGGGGTCAGTAGACCCTCAATTCACACTTAGCCTCTAATAAGTGGGCACCCTGGAACACCTGGCGGTTGAGTGTGATCTCAATTAAATCGCTTTAATTAGGTTGTAGTGGTAAAGGTTTTTTTTTTTTTATAACAAAATTATAGAGATATCCTATCATCAAACTCTTCAGAAATAAACTAGCTTACATTTATAGAGACAAAATGTTTGTCCCTACCACCTTAACTTCTCAAAATAATAATTATTGATTAATATATTTTGTTCACCCTTTCTCGCCTTCTCGAAAAATGGGGGCCAATGAACATTATTGTATATAAATTAAACCTTCATAGGGTGTGGATCAGTTCTTCACAGCTTTAAAATCAGGTCCTTGATCTCCAGGAAAACTCTAACCTTTTCTTCGACTCTCCTAATTATCAGTCACCCAGAAAAATACCTACATCTTTCTATTGACGGAAGTAACTAGTTTTCTACCCATACACAAAATCTCTTTGCAAGGTTAAGCGGCTTACTTCTGAAACCACGATGCTCTGACAGGAATTGTGAAATCCAATAGTCTGGAATAACCCATAATTCATATTCACATGACAAGCACTGGCATGTTTCATTACCCTGTACATTTTATTTTTCATTACTGTATTCGCCGTTTTTTATTTTTATTTTCCAGATTACGATTTTGCTGCTTTTAATTTAATATATTTTGATAACAATTTTATTTATGTTAATAAGAACAGTGAAAGTTTTATTCTTTTAGACATATTAATTCACGTAAATATTGTTTATTTCGCTATGGAAGTAAACCTTTCGTTTAATAAATTGTATTTTGTCTAGTTCTCAACTAGAAAAACAGTATTCATTATTTCTAGTTTAGCTCCATTTATAATTATTATTATAGGTATGGTTCTTCTTAATAGAGGTGTCACCAACAATTATGTTCTCTGGGTTCATACTAGCTCAAACCAACATAGAAATATTCCTACCCCAAGCCCTTCCAGTCCGCTAACCAAGCCAACCCTCCTTCTCCCATGACCTAACATACTTTTAACCTGCCACGTCAACGCTCAGTCACTCCTAGCTCATTTTGATGAATTTTATGATTATTTCCTACACAACTTCTACCATCTAATCGCAGTTTCTGAAACCTGGTTAAAGCCCTCTATTCCGTCTTCCCAAATTACTTTATTCAATTATACCCTCCTTCGTCATGACAGAATGGATCGTACAGGTGGTGGTGAAGGTCTCTTTGTTCATGACAGCCTTAAATTCAAAATCCTTCATTGCTCTTCCCATACCGATTCTCCACACCTAGAATATCTTTTTACTGAAATCCTAACCCCATCATCCCCCCTTCTCTTTGCAGTCATTTACCGCCCTCCCAGAATTCCCTTTGATGACTTATTTGAGACCTCCCTTTACAACTTGTTCCCTTCCTACTCCAATATTATCCTTACTGGAGACTTCAATACCAATTTGATGATACCATCCTCCGACCATTCCTACCTGACCAGCCTCTTCCAATCCCTCAGCCTTTATATAGTACCTTACAACCCTACCCATCATACCCAATTATCAGAGTCCTGGCTTGACCTGTTTGTCTTGGATTCCCTGGATAAACTCTTGTTGGCATCTCAGCACCTGGTTCCGTTTCTGTCTTCCCATGATCTTATCCAGATTTCCTACAACATCCCGGTCCCATTTTTTTCACCTTGAACCATATCCTTTCGAAACCTCAACTCCCTCACCTATGAAGCCCTGTCGCAGGATCTCGATGAGACCCAGTGGGATCCAATTTATTCATCAAAATCCATTGACAACATGTTGGAAATCCTTACCAACCATCTTCATGCCATCCTTGACTGCCATGCTCCTCTCCTAACTAAAACTATCCGACATCCCACTGCTCCTTGGCTGACACCCGCTCTGAGAGAGTTCATGAGAAGAAGAGATGCTGCAAGACGGCGATTTAAACGTACCCAACTCCCAGAAGACTACTTCGCCTTCAAGCAACTTCGAAACAGCACCCAGTCTGCTATACGCCGAGCCAAATCCCGTTATTTCCATCATTCCTTATCCAACACCCCAAACTCCAAGGCCAAATGGGCTATCCTAAAAAAACTGACCATTTGTAACACACCTCAAACCCAGCTCATTTCCTTTTCTGCCGATGACCTTAACTGCTCACTTTGTCACCGGTTCCTTCTCATCCTCACCTCCTGCTACTATACCGGCTCCGATGTGTTTCTCTTCTTATTTTAATCCTGATCACTTCTTTTTTTCCCATATTACACCTGATGACCTCCTCAACTCCATTCAGAAATCGCAAACCAGTGATTATGGACCTGGTAACATCCCAGTGAGACTGATCAAAGCCTCACTACCATCCATCCTTCCAATCCTCTACCATATCTACAATTACCCACTACAAAATGCTACCTTCCCTGCATCCTGGAAAACTGCACTAGTCCGCCCGATGAAGAAGACTTCCAATCCATCAACTCTTAATGATTTCTGTCCAATTTCTCTCCTCTCAAACCTTTCCAAACCTGTAGAGCGACTGGTTCAAACCCAGATATCCGACGTTTTAGAATAGAATAATCTCCTAAATCCCAACCAGTCCGGCTTCCGACCCGGCTACTCCACTTAATCTGCCCTAATCAAAATTTCCCAAGACATTCATACAGCCATGGACCAGCAGAAACTCACCATCCTAATTCTCCTTGACTTCTCCAAAGCCTTCGACTCGACCAGTAGACCACAAAATTCTCCTAACCAAGCTTAAAAATATCTCCTTTTCAATCCTTCCTTACCGGCCGCTCCCAATATGTTGTCCCCAATAACCTCCCATCAGAATCTTTACTCTTGTACAGAGGTGTCCCACAAGACTACTCCTTATCTCCCACCCTGTTTTCCATCTACATCAATGATCTTCCATCCTATATCCTACACTGTCAATACCATCTGTATGCCGACGACGTCCAAATTTACCTCTCCTTCAATCTGATCGAATCCTCTGACGCCATTAAAAAATTACAGAAAGATATAGACGGAATTTGGGCCTGGGCAAACCACAATAGAATCACTCTAAACTCCGAGAAAACGAAAGCTATCCTGATCGGAACTCCCTTACTCCTCAAATCCTTACAGACACTCCCCAATCTTTTCCTGAATAACTCAATTATCTCATTCCATAAAACACCTTGGTGTTAGCTTTGATCAAACTCTCTCCTGAAAACCACACATTTCCCAAATTTCCCGTCGTACTATCTCTACCCTGAAACAGTTTAACCGTCTCCGCTATTTCCTTCCATATAAATCCCGACAACTCCTGGTTTCCTCCCTTGTGTTCCCCCACTTCGACTATGGCTGTCTGGTGTACGGCGGACTCTCGGGAGAATTCGAAGCCAAACTTAAACGCCTGATGAACTGCGCAATACGTTTTGTTTTCGGAATCTCAAGAGATACGCATATAACCCAGTATTACACCAGTTGAAGTGGCTCTATCCATCCAACCGCCGTCTATACTGCCTTGCTACCTTTCTATACCAAGCCATCAGAACTCAGCGACCTTCCTATATTTTTCACAGCCTACAATTTAAATATTCCATTCGATCCAGTCTCACTAGATCTCATACCTCCGACCTCTATCCTTTTCTGGGATTCTAGGCAACCCACATCCTGATATTTTCTGATAGGCCAGCATAATCTTTCAATTTATATATATCCTTTAATGAATCTTCACAAAGGAGGTTGAGATTATCCCTCCTGCTAAAACCTGCATTGCCTCATGAGATCGGAATGTCAACTAATGTTATTATTTAATTATTTATTGAGGAAATTATTGAGTAGCAATGTTTCTATATAATTAACTAAAATTAAAAAAATTAGATATAACTAAATATGATACTTTTTTTTTTTTCAAGATTATACTTACCTCCACAATGAATGATAAATGGACACATAAAACCATGAAGATTTTAAATGATTGGAATTCACAAGAAAAAAAAGAGAGATGGGTCCTCGAGATGATCTTTAATACCCGACACCATACATCTTTTTTTTTCTTTGTGAATTAGACTATATAAACACTATAATTGTATAGTAATAGTATATAATACTATTACTATACAATTAATAGTAATATACTATATTATATAGTATGGTAATACTATATAATAATTGTAATAGTATAGAAAAGTAAAATTGTAAATAGTTACTACTGCAAATATGTATATAAATTATTAGAGCGTTCTTCATTATTTTTATTTCATGTTTATTTTCAATTTTTTGTTTTTTATTTTTAACTGATCTAAATTAGTAAGTAACTTATAATTTTTTCTATTATTTTTTTTTATTTTGACTATTTAATTACTGTATATTTTTGTTTATGTATCTCTAAGGCTCCTTAGCCCATATTATTGTCTTTTTATATTATTCTAAAGGGACTTGTCCCAGAATAAATAAAGCATTATTATTATTATTATAAATACACACACACACACACATATATATATATATATATATATATATATATATAATTAATGTATATATACATATATATAAACAAACATCAAATAAGGATTTAGAGAGATTAGTTGAATCATAGAACTTATATTTTTGCCGATGTTTCGGCTTAAAGTTAGACGAGAGATTCTCATTAGACCAGTGGTCTCTCTCATTTGACAAGCCCCGATGAAGGCATGAACTTTGAGCCGAAACGTCAACAAAAATAAAAATAAATACAATTTATTTATTTTTATATTTTTTTGACTGAACACCCCAACCAATTTTCTTTTCAACTATTCACTACAGTCAAATATCAAACCAGAATCATAGAACTTATACTTACAACAAACTCAAGTTTTGGGTCTAAAGAAACACTTAGAACTGGAGCCCGGTGCCCAGTCAACTTTTTACATTCCATAGAGTTTAAATCAACAACATGTACATTCATGTCACTGTAAAAAAAAAAAAGGAGGTAAAATTTGTGAATAAAGCAGACATTGCATCAACTGGTATATTCCTGATCCTAAAACTCTATACCTTGATGATGCTGCCAGTTTACTTCCATCAGGGGCAATATCAATTTGAGTAGCAGGTGAAGTGAATCTCGTGATGATGCCATCAGGTTCCAGGTCTGGAAATGTATAAGCTTGAATAATATTAGTATCAGTTCCCACGTAGAGATTAATTCCCTGAAAATTTAAAAGATTAAAATTATGTCTTGGAAAAAGATATGGGACGTACCGCAAATAATCTTGGTACTACTTCACAAGTATATCACAAATGGGTCAATATCACATCAACCATATTGAAGACAGAATTAAAAAAACAGAGGATTGTAAGTAGTTACATGCTCTTTACACTCTCACAACCTCTGGATTTGACAGGTCTCTTTAACTTAAAAGTTACGGCCTCATCAAGCAGAAATCCTTGCCACACCAAATGGATCTCTTTCAAAGGTATTGATATCAACCGGCATTCCATGTCCAGTGTGATCAATATGATCTTAATCTATCTGTCAACCAGACAACACTTGTGAACAATTAATCTGGATCAGATTCATTTTGCCTGGATATATTACTTGCACCAACTGCTTTTAAGCATTTGATTGATAAAACCTTATCTACTCCCTTTATAAAAGGCATGTTTGGAAGCAGATAACAAAATGCCGGAATATTACATGCATTAAATTATAATTAAATAAATCAATCTTTTATATAATATCTTGTTTAAGACGGTTGGAACGTATATAGAAGGAATCACAAACCTTTTGAAAAACTGACCAAGCTTTGTCCCCTACACAAACATCTTTTTGATCAGCATCTTCCACTCCTGCCCAGATACGTACATCTCCTTCACTTCCACAAGTTATAATATAACTAAAATCAGAGCAATTAATATAAATCTTTGATAAAAACCAAAAATCTCAAAATATAGATGTTTGTAATACTTAGAATCTTCAGAATAACAGATGTCGGTATGGCCTTCACTGTGTGCATATCTTAAAGACATAATAAATCTTTAAAATAAATATTCAAAAATAATAAACTGTATCTCTGAGAGTGACAATCAAAATATTAATGAAAACATAAGTCGTCGATCGAAGTTCCCGCTAGAATGTCAGGTTGTAAAACACAACCAATCTAATCTCATTTGAAATATATTAATTCATCATTAGTTATGTATTTTTTTTTACAAATTAATAATTAAATATAACAATAATTAATAATTCAATAACGAAATAATTCGATAAGTTCAAATAAAACGATACTCGAGCTCTGCATATTGAAATAATTAGGTATTTAAAAATGTTTTTATGAAACTCTGTAAATTAGCTTACTTGGTTTTTATTTTTTTAGAGAGCTAATTATGAATTTTATAATTAATAATCATGAATTTTAATTCATTAAATTGAATTTATTTACTAATCTCAATTCATTATTAATTAGTAATCATGAATCAAAACAAAGACTTCTTAGGAAAGTTAGAACAATGTAGAATAAAATGTGAAAATATTGCTGCAATAATCCAGTCAACAAGTTCCTTCAGTACGACTCCCCTAAGTTTGTTTTATTACGTGGCATCATTTTAGAAATTATTTAAAAAATATGTAATTTATTCAATCACTCAAATACAAGGTTATTATAACATTTACTGCATGCGTTATTTCTCTTAGAAAGCTCATTTAACTGAAGTTTCATTTGTAGAACAAGTTTTTCTTTTTCACCAAATAAATCATTAATGAGGGAATCATCCATAAATAAAATCTGATTTTCATGTCCTGTATCCTTGAGGTGTTGCAGATTCAAAGGTTTAGTGTTTTTTTTTTGTTTTTTTTTTAATCTATTGAATGTCAGTGGAATAGAAACTATATTTGTTTTAAAAATATGAAATAGTGTAATTTAAGAAAACCAAAAAGAAAAATTGTCTTCATGGCATTTGAATGTGATGTGACAAACGTATCCGTCAGTGGACAACGTTCTGAGAATTTTCGGACTTTATACTTTCTAAAGGTGCGTTTAGACATTTCATAAACTATGTGACAAACAAATATCGGTACTGTTAGTACAAAGGGTTGTTTGTAAAAGTTCCGTTTTTTTTAACAGAAGAGCATAAAAACCAATTATTTCTTTATTATTTATTAGTATAATTTTGTTTCTCTCTGCTATTTTCATATTTAGCAGATATGAACTTAGTTGCAGAATACCACGGGCGGATCTACGGGGGGGGGAGGGCTTTCGGGCTGAAGCCCCCCCCCCAAAATGAAATAATATAACCATGTTTTATCGAACAAAATATTAAAAAAGTATTTCTTAAAGTGTTATTGTTTGTGTGATTAATATTAAAAGGGCTTTAGGAATCACTTAAACACCATTTCATACAGGTAGTTAGTTTCTTTCTTTTTTTCCAAAGTAATTATCGTTATTTTTATGAAAAAAAAGCTTTCGGGCTGAAGCCCCTCCCCAAAATTAAATCCTGGATCCGCTAGTGCAGAATACAAAATGTAGGCTGTAGTGCAAAGAGAATAAACATATAAAAAACGTGTTGATTGTTACTGGAATTTGTAATTATCATTCGAATAAACTAATTGCACGGAATATAATTTATTTTTTGAAGGGGTAATTTTAAAAATTGTCTGAAATAACGAAAACCAGCAACACGATTTCGTAAATTGGTTTGCAAATTGAATAGTCAACTTGGTAGATGGAAGTATTGAATGGGATAGTTCTCACATAAAACGAAAAGTGAAAAAAAGGACTTTAGTGCGTTCTGAGTTCCCGCTAAGCAACTTGGATAGTCCCTTGTTCAAAAGTCAAAATGGTAAATATGTCAATTCACTTTCATGGGCGTCAAGTATACATATAAAAAAAAAAAAAATCTGTCGAGTTGATTCAGTGTAGCTTCCTCACCATTTCTGTAGGTAACATAATTATCTACATTCTAAGGTCTATTATTTGTCCTTTGAAAATAGAATCTGGAAGCAGTTAATTTAAGGTATAGTCTTGTCAAGACAAGCCGCACCCCAAAGCGAAAAGAAGTAAACGTAATTTTAAGTAAATACAATTTCGTCTAGGACGATAACGATCTACACCCTGATAAAGTTGCAGGCCTGGCTCTGTCAATTTTTTTATTGCGTTTTGATTGTGGATCATAGATCTAGCTTAAGGGCCCCTTACTGTTCAATATTGGGTTTCGTCAATGTATTGCCGATGTAATGGCTAAATTGGCATCAATTATATTGAGGTCAATCAAACAGGTTGATTTAATTTAAAAAAAAAATTTATTGAAGCTCCTTTAATATTATTGAAACAGTGTCAATATAATTGTACGTGTAAGGGCTAAATTGAGCAATATTAAACCACATATACGGATCTTGAGGAGCTCTGGGCGATACTAAATTTCCGGTATCCCTCCTGGCAATATGTTTCGTTAAGTGGGTGATACTTTTTTGGAGGGGAGGAGGGGGGGGTTAGTCTCCCCCGATATTTTTTTAAAAAGATAAAACGGATATATATTTCGGTAGTTGGGTGATAGTTTTTTTCCTTTTATTATTTTTTTTGGGGGAGGGATTGTACTAACTCCACCTCTGATATATGTTTTTTAAAAGATAAAACGGACATATATTTCGGCAGGTGGGTGATACTTTGTTTTACTTTTATTATTATTTTTTTTTTTTGTTAGTGGGGTTAACCCCCTCTTCGAATTATTTTTTAAAGATAAAATGGCAATATGTTTGAGTAGGTAGGTGATAATTAGGCAATTAAAGTAATAGGAAATTCATTATTATCCTTTTCTACAAAAAAGAAAGATTACATCTTTGGAAACCTTCTTCTTTAGTGGAAGCAAGACCTTAACTGATATAATATTGACTCAATACTATACCCGTGTGACCAATTGTTCTCATACCGTGTGAACGGTAGTTCAATATATTGCCTTCAATTATATTGACGGTGTAAGGGTCCTTTTAGACTCGAGTCTCATAATAAATAAAATAAATCCTAATTTTTATTACTCTTTATCACATTACCTTTTTACCTGTACCACTACAACTCGTGAAGGGTCTTGGGGAATCAGTGCTATTTAGGGAAATTACTATTTCAAGGCCTACAGTTGTGTAGGAAGGGGATCACGCTCAACCACCAGGTTTCCCCCATAATCAATTATTTAATTAGGGGTACTCACTTTATAGAAGCTGGGTGTGCCCCAGGAAAGTTTTCCTACCCCAGGGTCACCCCACGGCCAATGAAACAGAATAAATGATTTTTCTGCCATGAGCCGGGATTCGAACCTGGGACCTTAGCACCGGAAGCTTAGTGCCCTACCACAGAGCAACCCCGCTCCCTTCTATATCACATTACATATTTCATATCTAGATTTAAAGTTCATGCAACGGTAGCGAATTTTGTATACTAGAAAGATATGTTTAAATTAAATACAGTAATCGTTATATTTGTTTGTTGAACTAAAAATTAAATATTAATCGAGCCTTGGTGGAAATAAGAGGATAGGTATTTGTTTCTGGCTCGAGTGACAGATCTTGTCCTAACTCATTGCAACACCGCAATACAGCACTTCACAGATTGGTCATATTAACATAATTCAAATACAAGCTCCTTGGAGGTTCTCCTTGAATTCCCGCTAAGTTACTACTTCTATGAAAGTATGAAGTTAACTTTGTGGTTATCAGTTTGATTAGCTATTATTATTTTTTAGTATTTTTGAATAAGAACAACTAAGTCTAAACGACATGATATACTATTATAATGAGTTTTATGTCTCAAACAATTTCAAAAAATTCGCTGCGCAGCTCGTTGAGTACAGCTAAACTTAAGTCAAAGCAAGGAACTATTACTGAATTATTTAGTCGTCAGCTGACGAATACCGCGTCGTAAGTATTTTTCTGCTGTATCATTTTGTGATTGTCTTTATTTTTCCTAATACTAGCAATATTATTTAAATGACAGCAGAAATGATGCAGCAGAGACATCAAGCAATAATAACACCAACAATAGCTGCAGTGATTCTGGAAAAGGGAACTCAAATGAAGGTGATTTCAATTTTGTTATTGTGCTAATTTTAATACTTTTTATAACTAATTGTTTTCATAAATTTTATTTTTACAGAAAGTTGTCACATTTTCAATAGTAGCACATATTCTAGAGTTAAGATACAATTCTTAATTTTCGCTTTACAATCTTTACTAACAATAATCTCATGACTGCATTACAAACTTAATTTGGAGAATCATCATTTATTGTTTATGTAAAAGTCCACACTAATGTAATCAAGAGAGTACTTAAAACCATTCTCCATTGATTCTAGAATGATAGTGATTAAACCAGACCTTTGCTCCAGCTACTGTCGACGAATAAGCCAAAAGGCAGTATTGATCACCATTGTGTTTGATTGATAAAATAATTCCGATCAACATGAATTGATTTATATTAGTTGATCATTATTTGTTTTTTCTTAATTATTTCACATGTTCACTCTGATTTCACATACTCTTATTTATACATTTGTTCACCTTCATTTATTATATATATCTATTCTAACAAATCTTGGCCGCAATACAGATATAGAAAAAAGATTTTACTCAATTTATAGGAAATTTTAACGTCTTATTCAATTAGCCTCATGTGTTTAATGATTTATGAATTTGTATTTTGTCATTTTGTTGTTTGTCTAGGTCAAAATGAAGTAGAAGATGAAATAATTTATTCTTCTCAAGAATCACTCAGTGTAATTTATTTTAGTTCTTTTTGGTTGAAGTATTTAAGTATTAATATTTAATATTAATATCATTATTATTATTATTATTTTTTTTTTATAGAAGATCTCTCAAGATGTGACAATAATTGACTCATCTCCTAGTAGCTCTCCAGAGAAAGATTTGAGCCGTATTAAATCTTTGGAGAGATCTAGGTCAGATGTTATTAATATATCTTCTACTGTCGAAACACCAGATGAGGCAGGGAAGAAATTTCAAAATGTTTCTTCCTTAGATTCTTCAAATAATAGAATACAAACAAAGAAAAAGAGGACTGTTATCATTTCAAGTGATGACAGCTCTCATGATGAAAGGGTTTCACCTAAAAAGGAAGTGAAAAAGACATTTCTTTTGAAGAAGCCAAGTAGTCTAATTTCATCTAATCCTTCCAAGGCTGGCCTATTTGCAACACCTCAGAAAAAAATCATTAGAAAAATAGTTGCCGATTCTCCAAAAAAAGTTCAAAATATTGAAACTGATGCTGTCTCGAAGACTAATGAAAATAAGATAGTTGAAAATAATTTGAAAAAAAAAATTCAAAAACCTTCTAGAAGTACTACTGGTAAAACTTCCAATGAAATATCAAATGGGAATACGGGTGATTGTGAGGATTCTGTTGGTAATTTATTCAGCATATTTTGAAAATTATTTCAATATAAATGTATATATGTTTTTTTTCTGTAACTGGAAATCTTAAGACTTGTTATTTTAGCAAATGACTAAGATTTCCAGTTATATAACTGGATACTTTGTTTTCTGTATCAGAGATTGAATGATTTTGATTATGTTCTGATGATTATTAAATGATTATGCAGTTGAAAACTGAAGAAATAAAAGTTAATTTTAATTCACATTAAATATACCATTTTTATTTTAAGTCAACTTTGCTAATATTTTTCTCAGATTTTACTAGATTATACCGTATATCATTGATTCAATCTTTACATTTCATTAATAATACCAAGTAATTTGGCTTACTTTTTTTAATTAATCATTTTTGTTAATCCTTTTCTATTTAATATTTTAGAAGTTAGTTATGGTTTTGGTCTTTCAGATGAATGCCTGGCCACATGGTTGGATAGTATGTCATCTCATCCAGCAGTTTTGAGTAAACTTCCTGCTAAAGTAATTCATTATTATTTTTTATATGTACTGATTTTGCTTCCTTTATGTATAAATAAAGTTATTTTATATTTTGATCTTCTTAATATTCTATTACATTGGTACTATTAATATTGATACTTTTAATATCGATCATTAATTGTTTTAATTTGAAATTGTAATTATTTGTATTATGCAAGGAATATTTTTCGGTACATTTTGTCTAGGAGGCCACTACTGACTGCTATCTGCCAATGTTTATAACCTGAACACTGATAACTCCCATAACGCAGTGATATGCCTTCTCCTACTTCATATCTTCGTATTATTGTATTAAATTCGTATTATTGAAAGTGTAAACAGATACAAAAACAAATGTAATAACAAAAAAAATACTTTTATTTGACGACACATATATTAATGAAATAATAAAATTTAAGAAGATATGTACATATAAAACATCAAAATGAAATAATAAAAAAACACATTTAAAATAACATATTTACATAGAAAAGAAAAAATATAAAACATAAAATCTGTTTTATAAAAAGATAAAACATTCATCTGTTTCTCGGCAAACTCCACCAAACATCCACTGCTGAGGTAAAACTCTCCCCACATGATTTTTTCGTTTAGGAAAAAGACTCTCGTCTACTTCAACCACTTTGCCAGGTCCTCCAATTTTTTTTCTTGGCCTGTGTAACATGTCTTGGGCACAAACCTCTCTTAGACATTTGTTCCACGTTACCATAGCTCCGTAGGATAGTTTCAGCTGCTCTTTGCCCCACTTCATCGTTGTCAAGCTATGGGAGCACCCATAAATCAATTTTAAAGCTCTTAAAAACGAAATCCTCGAGCCCTCCAACCATGTTCCTTTCCTTATTGAAAGTTTTGTGTCATAAGTCCTACGAAAGCATCTCCATTTGGCCTTCCTGGTTAACTTCATTCGATGACCTCATTCACACAATTTCACGTCGGCAAGTGCCCCAACATTTTGAAAATATTGAATTGCCTGTTCTTCTGAAGGCAGCAAATCCCATATTCTAAGAAGATCCATAATATGACGAAAAAAAAATGAAAAATAAACACAAAGGGGCCACAACCTAAAAAAAAATGTAAGATAAACACAAACGGGCCAAAAACTGAAAATAATGAAAAATAAACACAAACGGGCCAAAAGTAAAGAATTTAATAAGTGAACGTAATAAGGGAAAAACTGAAAACTAAACAATGCAATAACTCAAAGGTTTGGCTGGATAAGAAGAGGGAGGTTATGTGACATGACGTTAGTACGATAGATAAGAAGTGAGGTTTCAGTCCGGCCCTCTAGACAAAAAGTACCTATTTTTCTTATTCTATCATATTTTTTTATTTGTATTACTAATATATCAGTTTTAATAGTTCATGTTAACAGAATATGAATGAATACAATAATGGTTTATTGAATAGTACATTAGTCTAAATTTAGTAATTAGAACACAATATTAAAGATTGAATGGAAATATGTGCTGAATTTCCTTCATAAACCATGATCATTTATATTGATACTGGCTACAAAACCAATAAGGTTTAAATTGGATTTCTTGTCTACCTGTCAGACTAATTAGCTATCCGATTTTCTGGTTTCAAGGTCTAATACTATTTTCTAAATTTCTGATGTTTTGAAATTAGCACTGCAATTCAAATAATTTGGCAGATAATTTAGTTCATTTATATCTTTTCTCACTCGGATATTCGTTATCTGGAGGGAATAAAAACATTTCATTAAAATAAATCTATAAAATCCCCTCAAAAACGGCATTTGATCTACTAAAATAAAATAAACATTAATGAACTATTTTTTTAAAGAAGGATAAGCTTTTTTTTATCTAAATGTGTCTTACTTTTTTCATTTAAAATTATTCATCCTAGATTTAACCCAGGAGATGACGGTGGGTGCGAGGTCAGAATAAATATTATAGAAAAGATTAACCTTGTTTTTGTGTTTTATTATTGCACCCTCAATCATTTTAAAAAAATATTTAAAATATAAGAAAAGAAGTTTGCCATACTTATATTTAACAATACAATAGTTAAATCTTAATATAAGAAGTTAACTGTTTACAGATTAGCTAATTATTATTTATTAGTTACCTCGTGGTTAATGATATCCTATTTCTCTCTTCAAATGAGATGTTAATATAAATAAATTTAAAAAAACTTGTGTTAAGATTAATTTCTAAGATTTTTTATGTAGGAAACAAGATTTTATTGCTAATAATTGTCTTGTTCTGTTTAAATTGTACTAGCACAAAGATTATTTCATGTTTTTGTTGTAGGCTAGTGAAAAAGATCTGCGTGATATTTATAAGGACCTTGAGGATTGTGAATATGAAATAATGGATAAAGCCTTCTCAATTCTTGTTAATCTTCCATCGTTTGTATCTGAATTAATCCCAAGTTTGAAAGGGGATAGTGCGCTTTTGAAAAAGCTTCAAGTATTTCGACAAATGATGAAAGCTAAAATGAAACGAACTAGATTACTTTTAAGAAACAAAACCAAAACTCAGAAAGATTCCTTTTTGGCTAGTTCTAGTGATTTAAATACATCAATTGAAAGTGACTGCTTACCTGACTCTAAAACAAGTTCTATAAATATTTCAGATAATAATGCTGTAAATGAAACTCCTCCATCACACCATTTTAGCGGCAGTAATAATATTAAAAAAAGTAACTCTTGTGTTTCACCTAAAAATATTTATTCAGATTTTTCTTTAATGAGAAGCAGTAAGCCTGGTAGCAGTGTTTTAGGACTGTCTCGCTGTGAACAAACTAATGAAACCTTCAATCAGGCTGGGGCATCTGCAAGTTTAACCAGTCAAAGTACTGATAATATGATGAATAACATTGTTTCTGGTGATAAACTAAAAGGATTAACTTCTGAGAATAATTTTAAACAAACAAATTCACCCTCCACTTCCGGATTTAAATTAAAACAACCATCAATGTTGCTGAAGAGTTTAAGTTCATCTGTTCATAATGATGTGGGTCCATCTACCAATAAAACATTTCCATCCACTAATGAGAATTCTTTTGTAAGAGCTTCTGACTACAATAGTTCTGAAAATTTAACTCCAAGTAATCCTGGTAACAGCAGTGTTTTTGAATTGTCTACTAATACCGCTCTAACTTCTGAAAACTTCAGTCAGGTCAGGTCATCCTCAAATTTGACCAGTAAAAGTAGTGATAATCTAATGAATAGCACTATTTCTGATGATAAGCTAAAAGGATTAACTTCTGAGGATAATTTTAAACAAATAAAATCACCCTCCACTTCCGGATTTAAATTAAAACAACCTTCAATGTTACTAAAAAGTTTAAATTCATCTGGTTTTACTGATGAGAGTCCATCTATAAATAAAACATTTCCATCTAATAACGAAAATTCTTCTGTGAGATCTTCTGGATTTAAAAGTTCTGAAATAACAAATGTCTGTAATTTTAATAAAGATTTTTCAGTTAAAGAAAACTTTGAAAGTTATGTGCCTAAAAACTCAATTGGTTTAAGTGCTTTAAAAAATGACAGTTTTAAAAATAATTTATCAGAAAGTTTGACAACTGCTACACCTAAGTCATCAACCATTACTGATTATGAGCCCAGCACTCAATATACTCCTGTATTTTCCAAGCCTGTGAAACCATTAAACATCTCACAGACGTCTCTAGGTAAGAATGATATTTGTTAATGGCATTGTTTGATTATAATTTATTTCAATTTTTTTAATATTTATTTCTTGCAATCTTATACCTATATCTTTCAAGCAAAGTAATGAGAGATAAGTCAAGATTTTCCAATTTCTAGTTTTGCCACATATCTCTTGTTCTGTAAAATAATATTCTCTTAATAATTGGAGAGAGGGGTGGTTGGAGTGATCAGTCAAAAGAAAATGGTAAAAATAAATAATTGTATTTATTATCCCCCAAACAGTTTCTGAGATTCCGTGACTCTCTGCCCCTGAAAATCCGTCAGCTTCTAGTTTCCTCTCTCATTTTCTCTCACATCGATTACGGCTGCCTTGTATATGGTGGACTGTCTGGTGGGCTTGAGATCAGATTAAAGAGGCTAATGAATTGTTTCATTAAATTTATCCTTAGGAGTCCCCAGGCGCTCCTACGTCTCCAGTTGCTATGCCAAGTAGAAGTGGCTCTATCCAGTCTTCCGACGGCAATATTTCCTAGGGGTATTCCTTTTCTGAACCTTTGCTACCAAAAAACCTTCTTACCTTCTTGATTTCTTTACTCCTTGTTCCTCTGTCCATTAGAGAACTTTAACGAAATTATTTTAGCAGAGATAATGTAAATAAAAATTATGTTTATGTGTGGTTGTGAGCTGATGATTATGACCTCGATATTTTAGATGATCAGTAGATTGCTAAAAAGATTTTGAAATGTCCTGTGAATGTCTCTAATGAGATTAAAGGTGAAGGAGTTTGTGGCAATGAGCATAGCGTGTTTATTCCTCTCAGACTTTGGGACTGCATTTAATGTTGTGGCAATCTGCCACAAATCTAATGGACACCGTTTTTCTTAACTGCTTTAATGATTTGACCTCAAGAGAGAGATATTATATTCTTTAAAAAAAAAGAGTCAGATTTATTTGAATCTATATAGTTCATTCATACTGTAATTACTTCAGTGCATTATTTAAGTAAGAGTTTTCACACAATTTTCAGAAATATGTCTTATATTTCCTAATACCTCTGATTTTATTGTTTCCTCGGTTCTTTTTTAACTCTGAAGAATATATGCTAGTTTTCAGTTTTGGAGTAAACGGAAGTTCAGATTATGGTTATTTCACTGTACTTTAAATATCATTAATAATTAAGTTCATGTTTTTCATCAAAATTATACAATTATGAGTCTTTATACAATTATGAGTAAACTATATAATTATGTTAAAATATATCGCTGCTGTTAGTGCAAAAGGTTGTATGTCATAATTGAGTTTTTTTACAAGACAGCAAATAGAACTGATTATTTCTTTATTATTTATTAATATAATTTCATATTTTATTTCCCTAGACTATTTTTCATGGTAGCGGACTACTTTTAGTATTTACAGACTACAAAATGTTACCATTAGCACAAATAGAATAGGAATAAAAAATTGTTACATATCTTTATACAGTAACTAACTAACAGTATCGATATATAGGAATTTTCATTTGTTTCAATTACTTAACTTAGCCATTTATTCAATAAATATCCTTATTTATAATTCTTTGAATGAAACTTATTTATTTTTATAGGTTACAATGAAAGTCCCAAGGATTTTGAGCCTACAATTTCCAGCTTTGGAAATGTTAATATAAGTAGTACTAAAGAATTTAGCTCTACTAATTATCCCCATTCAGCTGAAATGATGAAGGTACTTTTTATTGAATATGACTCAAAGAATATTATCTAAATTTAAAATTAATTAGATTTCTACTATAATTTATTATAATGTTGATTAAATAGTTTGATTTTTATTTATTTATTTTTTAACTTCATTTAAGATCTTTTACATTATTTATTATGGCTTGTTATTTTTATTTAAATTAGTCTTCACAAGCTTTCTCTGGTTGTAGTTAGTTGATAATAATTATGGAATCAAATGTGGGTGGATGTGATCATTGATGTTTTTCGGAACCATAGTTTTGTTTGCTAAATAGTGTCATATAATCAATATGAGAATATTTTAACACCTTTTTTTATAGCTACTTATCTTATAGAACTTATGCTTACAGAAAGCAATGTTATTGAAGAAAGTTTTGTTTTTAAGGATGTATTTTTGTATGTATTTTTATCAATTTTCTTTATAACTAAATTCAAAACTGTAATTACCGCTGAGCGGTGTGAGGAGCCTTCTTGTAGAGCCGAATCCACAACTCTCGATCCTGAGCCAACTGCCGCCTCCTCCTCCAGTCAATATCCCTTCTGTCAAAGGCCTCCTTGACACTGTTCTCCCAGGTCTTCCTGGGCCTTCCCTGAGGTCTTCTTCCCTCCACTTTACTTTCCAACGCTATCCTGGCCATTCGATTCTCTGGCATTCGAGAGACATGACCAAACCATCTCAAACGATTTTCCTCCATCACAGTTTCGGCTGATCTTACGTTCAGATTTTTCCGTATTATGGAGTTTCTTATGCGATCTCTCTTTGTTTTTCCTTCGACCCTGCGCAAGAATCGCATCTCCATGGCCTGAATCTGACTGATGTGCTTTGTGGTGAGGGTCCATGACTCGCTGGAGTAGGTCATTATGGGAGGAAAGTATTTTTGTACACTGTAGTTTTGGTCTCTTTGCTCACTTCTCTCTTGTTCAAGAATCCTTCTTGATGGCGTTGAAGCACCTTCCTGCAGACTTCACTCTTTCCTTTATTTCTCCGTCGATCCATCCATGTTCATTGATGTGGGCACCGAGGTATTTAAAAGTTTTCACTTGTTCCAATGGAACTCCACTCAAGTGCACTATTCTGTCTCCTCTTCCTTGTTTTCTGCCAATCCTCATAGTTTTGGTTTTTTCCACATTTATTTGCATATTTATCTTATTTAATTCTTCCTGAAGAATGCGGAGGTTGAATTGCAGGTTTCGTCCATTGCTTCCGAAAACCACCAAATCGTCTGCATAAGCGAACAGAGAGAAAAATACAGGCTGTAGATTTCTGTATCCCATTTGATATGATCTCATATTTTGTTTTGCTATTTTTATTGCATTATCTAGCACTAGTGTAAATAGCAGAGGACTTAGACTGCACCCTTGCCTAATACCTTGATTAGTTGTGAACTCTTCCGATATATTATTGCATGTTCTCACAACATTTCTTTGGGTCTTATAGAGACTTAGAATTGCCTTACGGAGGCCCGTTTCGATGCCTTTGTCTTCTAAGGCTTTTGCTATGTCTTGCTTCTTCACTCGGTCAAATGCCTTAGTGAGGTCTACAAAACAGGCATATATCTCTTTGTCCCTTTCTATTAATTTTTCAGAAATTTGTCTTAAGGTAAATATGAGATCCTGGGTACTTCTATTTGGCCTAAATCCATATTGTTCTTCACTCAGGGAGGATTCCACTGTTCTTCGTAGGCGTTTCTCTAAAATCTTTGAGTATATTTTACTCGGGACACTAAGAAGAGATATTCCCCGGTGGTTTTTATATTCTCTGTTGTTCCCTTTCTTAAATATTGGGACTGTAACAGATATTTCCCAATCCTTTGGAGTATTCTTTGTTTTCCACACAAGGTTTAGAATGTGCTGGAATCCTTCTATTCCCTTTTGGTTCATGTACTTGATCATTTCTAGGTAATGAAACTAGACCTATGAAACTAAATTATGCAATCCGTCAATTTTTTTTTAATTTTAGACCAAATATGTTAACAATATCAAGTATATTTAACAATAATAATATATTTAAAAAGATATTCCATTTGTTTAAGACAATCTAGAAATTTATATGGATCAACTGAGTACGAGCTTTTATAATTTTGTGTTATCTTTTTCATTAAAGAATTTAAAATTTGGGAGGTCAATAGAAGAATTCCTGTTTCTTTTATTCTTGAACTGAAATTTTTAAAAATAAATATTTGCTCTGAATTATGATTTGTTACTCATTTTATTCAAAACATTTAGGTTTCAATAATAGTTGACAACAAAAAAGAGTTTTTGTTTAGAATTTTTTTTGTTTTATTTTAATAGTTTTTTATTAATTCAGGCTATTTAATTGTATTAATATTTATACATTTTGATATATAATTATGATATGGTCGTTTACTATATTAGTAGAAATTGGGAATAGATTATTTAACTGTTTTTATTTTTTATTCCCAGGTATTCCGTACCAAATTTGGACTTCATAAATTTCGGCCTAACCAGATGGAAGCCATTAATGCTGCCATGCTAAACTATGACTGCTTCATACTGATGCCTACTGGTGGAGGAAAGTCACTTTGTTACCAACTGCCTGCTATTTTAAGTAAAGGCACTACCATTGTCATATCTCCACTCAAGTCACTCATTTTCGATCAAACTGAAAAATTGAAATCTCTTGATGTAATATACTTTTTTTTGTTGAGTTCGTGTTATTTTTATAATTGAATGATTTAAACTTTTCATACATTTAATAAAATACATAATAAATGTTATTAATCATAGACAATTATTGAGGAACAAATAATCTGATGTAACTAAACCATTACATCAGATTATTTGTTATTTTATTTTTTAATAAAACTAATCCTTTGGTAACTAAAGATACCAAAGATTTATTTTTTAATAATTAAATAATTTATTTTAGTTAATATTGATTAATTTTGAATGTTTTATATAAATTTATTGAAATTTCAGATTAATGCAGCTTGTCTTACGAGTGAAGCAAGTCTTACTGAAGCTAACAGAATATATCACCATTTAAGTGTTAACAAAAATCAAACAGGTATACAAAGTTTTGATATTTTTTACTAACTGTGTTTCTGCGCTGTATCTTTAGTTTTCTTATACTTTTCTTATTATTATTTTTTCATTCAGATATCAAGCTACTTTTTGTTACTCCTGAGAAAATATCAAATAGTGACAGATTGAACAGTGTTTTTGAGACCATGTACAATAATGGTCTTCTTTCTAGATTTGTTATTGATGAAGCACACTGTGTTTCACAATGGGGCCATGATTTCAGGTAATATTTATTTTATATATATATTTACCCCTCTTTGCTTTATATATGTATAAATACCTCTTAGCAGTACTCAGACTGAGATTTTACACTGGATGAGAAGAAAGCCACCCTCCTTCGCGTAACTTTAGATTTGTCAATTAGATTCCAATTGAATTTATGAATATCATAAAAATTATGTTTTATTATAAAAATTTATCAATTACCTAAGCATTGTAAACAATTGACCATTTATGTTTTAAATAATTTATTTTTCAAAGGATAGGAGATTTCTGAAAAAAGAAGATTAATGTTGAGAAATAATATTTATTTGACCATAATATATAAATATATATCTGCTATGAACAAGTTTCATGTATTATACATACAACTTATAAATATCCAAACTAATTATATGTTCACATGTATTATGTGTATATATATATTTATAAGTTAAACAAATAAATTTAGTAAATTTATTTCTGTTACAACTTATGTTTTTAATACACCTGTTTATAGGCCTGATTACAAACGGCTCTCACTGCTGAGAACGAAATACCCTAATGTTCCTATAATGGCTCTTACGGCTACCGCTACACCTCGAGTTAGAAAAGACATTCTTCATCAACTTTCCTTGAAGGAACCCAAGTGGTAAATCTATATTTTTAACTTTAAATTTATAAATTGCTTATGAGCAAATATTCTGTCAAGGGTAAGATAGTATATTTTCTTTATTAATCAATGTTATATGTTTTTACTTGCACATGCTAATGAAGATTGAAGATTACTAATTGAATCTCCATGGGCTATTATGGGAGTGATTATTCTTTTTCATTATGTTAATTTAAATGTATCAAAGAATAATATGGCTTAGTGGGTAACACACTGGAGTCCTAATGCTCAGTCTATGATTTTAGAAAATAAATTTTTTTGAATGACTAGGGTCAAGAAACTTCTGGTCTCCATTAACCCCTTTATGCTTAGTGATCTATATTGTAGGCCCCCCTGAATTTCTTTGCTGTGCTTAGCCATATTCTTGAGTCAAGTTATGAAACGTTTAGTGTTCTATTGCATAGTGTCTCAGACTTTAGAAAATAAATTTTCTGGAATGACTTTAGGGTCAAGAAACTTCTGGTCTCCATTAACCCTTTTATGCTTAGTGATCTACACTGTAGGCCACCCTGAATTTCTTCCCTGTTGCTTAGCCTTATTCTTGAATCAAGTTAAGAAAGGTTTAATGTTCTATTGCATAAGCCACTCTACAAACTCTGTTCACGAAAAAAAAAAAAAAAACCGACGTATGAGATTAAAAAAAAAATTGGATCTGTTGTTTTAAAAGAGTTATTTCAAATAAATATTAAAAAATGAGAACAAAAACAAATAAATACCTCCATATAAAATATATTTAATAAATTTAATGCACATTTTTTTTCATAACAATTTCCGCAGTTCCATAAATTAAATTTTTTTTCTTTACAGGTTTTTGTCAAGTTTTGACAGACCTAATTTAAAATATGAAGTACGAAACTTAAGTGGTAAAGCTGCTCTGTTAGAAGTCTTAGGTCTTCTTAAAACAAGGTAAATTTTTTAACATCATGATTTTATTTTAATAAAAGTCATGAATGATGCATTGATGTAAATTTGAATTAGGTTTGCCAAAGATTGTGGTATTATATATTGCCTTTCTCGAAATGACTGCGATTCTCTCGCTCATAATTTGAAGCTTAATCAGATTAAGGCTGCTGCATACCATGCAGGACTCAGCGATGACCAGCGCTGCACTGTACAAACGAAGTGGATTACTGATAAAATACAGGTAATTTTCTAAGCTATTTTAATTCTCATTTTATTATATTTTCTAGTTTGCTCAAGCAATATTAGGTTTCTCACATATAGTGTGGTTTTAAACAGTAAATTGTTTCCTAGTCTTCTAAAATCAAAACCATGAAACTTGCAAACAAAATAGTTTTTAAAAAAATGCTTAAACTCTGCTAAAACTTTTTTTTCCTATTCTCCCCTTCCTCGCCTTTTAGGGTCTACGGGGTTTAACCTGGTCCAGAAGAGAGGATAGGGGAATTACGCCAGAGATAAAAATTTCTCCTTCACCGGGATTCGAACTCGTAAACTGGGTTATCATAGGTTGCTCCGGGCAACACATGTTTTGCATATGCATCAGCCTGCTCAGCCACCCCACCCAATATCCTGAAAAAACTAATAGACCATTTATTATATTGAATAACAATGAGTGGTTATGATGCATAGTTGACCAAATATTGCGAAATTCATTGACCTAGCATCCCTACCACCCTAATTTAACTTGTCTTTGGACAACTCTAATTCGTAGATGATAGAGGTCATATTTTTAATAAATTATGTTTTATCTAACTTTATAACTCGTTCTTTTGATTGATAAAGTTAAAATTGTTTGTTAAATTATTTTGAGTTGTCCTTTTTTTTATTTTTTTTTTTTGACTGAAAAAGTTTTTCTCAAGGAGATTAGATTGTCTTCTAAAGTTCTAATTTTATAATTCAATTTAGTTGATTAGGCTAAATAAATAGTAGTTAATTTATACTTCCTAACTTTTTAATATTCAACAGTATTATTCTTCGATTGCATCATTTATAAATTTAATATGTTTATATTTTTAATTTTTAAACAGGTTGTATGTGCTACTATTGCATTTGGAATGGGAATCGATAAACCAGATGTGCGTTATGTCATTCACTATTCTTTACCAAAATCATTAGAAGGTTATTATCAGGAAGCTGGAAGAGCTGGTAGGGATGGAGACCGAGCAAATTGTCTACTGTATTATAGTTATAAGGACATGCACCGCATTAGGAAGATTATTGAGAGTAACTATTAACTATTAATATGTATCTTTTCAACAATTTAATGTAAAATCTTTTATTAAATTTCATAAATAATGTTTCATCTATTATTATCTTTCTATATTATTAATAAATTATAAGTTAACTAAGAATGAATTTCAGTGGACCGTGATGGAACTGAAGCATCAAAAAAGACTCATTTAGACAATTTGTGGAAAATGGTCAGGTTCTGTGAAAATAAAACAGAGTGTAGAAGAGTTATGCAGCTTAATTATTTTGGTGAACAGTTCAGTAGAGAACAATGTAGATCACGTCCAAGTACAGCTTGTGACAATTGTCTTAGCAAGGTTGGATATTTATTAATAATGTTTCATTTTATCAAACTTAGATCTATCAACATATATGATTTAGTTATTAGTACTAAAGTATAACAAGAAACTATTCCTTTTTGTGTCAATGAAACAATTTATTATTTAAATAAGTTATTAAAAAAATGTATAATTAGTTTGTATGTCGCAATCTTGTTAAATAATTCTTTATTTTATAAATTGGCTTGTTATTGAATGTATCATTTTTTGCATTCCTTATTTTTTCAGGACGAATACAATGTTGAAGATGTAACCTCAATTGCCAAAGAATTAGTTTCTGCTGTCAAAGAAGTTTGTGGTGATGTTAGAACCAGTTCATGGGGAAGCAACTTTACCTATCTTCATATCATAGATATTTTTAAAGGAAGTGCTTCTAAAAAAGTAATCCAGAGTGGTTAGTTATTTCATTGAGTGTATGTTTCTAGCTATTTACTAATCCAGCCTGTATGTAACATTTTGTTATTACTAGCCGAAACAGATTGCATTCTGTGTTCATGAGTCTTACAAGTCTCGATATTACTATATTCTAACTTCTGAAATCTTTATTAAAACTTATTTTCAATTTAACTGATTATCAATTGGATAGGTCACAATAAATTGCGACTTCATGGTCTTGGTAAATCGTGGAACAGAGTTGACAGCGAGAGATTGATTCATAAGCTGACCCTTGATGGCTATTTAGGTGAAATTCATGTTGCATCGAAGGATGGGATAGTAAATGCCTACGTCAAGGTTGGCCCTAAAGCAGATCTGCTGATACAAGGTAAAGCTAAGGTATGTCTATTTTTCAACGTTGCTTAATCAAATTTAAACACCTAATATGAAGAATAAAATATGAATAGTATATTTTATAAAAGTTTTTATTTTTTTTTTTTGCTTTAAACAAACCTTTATTTAAAGATGTGTGCAAATATTTGTTTTATTCTAATTCTGCCTTAAAATTTATTTACTAGCTCGTGTTTTAATCAATAGTCCTGTAACTGTTCATAAATTTTCACAAGATCTTCAATAAAACAACATTAATTTACCTACAAGTACATTTTATAACTGGTTGCTTGATAAATGAAATATTATTTGTGTGATGTATTATGACTCATTCTATAGTAAGGGTTAAATTATACTTTAAAATATTAATTAAGCAGAACTAATAAGTAAGCATAGGTCAATTCTCCTTCATGACCAATGATTATCCATATCGATATTGGCCATGTAAAATATTGAGGGCTTAAAATTTAAAGTTCTGTTCTAATAAGACAGACCGATTACCTTTTTTTCAAAACATTTTAACTAGAGATGTTAATATCCGATTTTGAGGTTTCATGAAGAAGGAAGTAAAAAACATATTCGTTCTAACAATGTTAAAATGTTATGTCTGAAATTGACCAATTTCATGACGTTTAAAATTTTACTACTCGAAGTTATTTGGTTTATAAGAAAGAAATAATATTGTCTCCTAATGTTAACCATATTATAGTGAATAAGTTAAAAAGTAAATTTAATTAATGAGGAATTGATCAATGCTACACGAAGAATTACGATTTTGGTCCTAATTGATCATAATTTCTTCAGGTATCAAAATATTAACACATATTTATCCGCATGATGAAAATTCATCATTTTGCAAACAATCACCAATAGCCAAATGATAAAAATTTGTCTTATGTATATTACAGAAAATAATCGATTCCAGTTAGACTAAGAACAATTGAGCCAGATTACTATGGTTTCATTGCATTTAAGCTAATAAATATATTAATATTAATTAAATAATAATTTTTACCAAATAGTGATAAAGAAACACCATCATTTTGTAAATGGTAGTGAAAAAAATTACCAAATGAATATATGTTAACAGCATAATTATGTTATAAATTAAAAAATGTATTTAATTTACAGGTAGAACTACCTATGAAAAAGGATAGCAGCAATGGAAAAGGGAAGGGGGCTGTGGCTTCTACGAGTTCTACGAAAGATGCAGAGACAGAAAATGAGGAGGTTAAAAAGATAGAAGATGCATGCTACGCTGCTCTCAGGGAAAAAGTTAGAGAGATAGCTCTACAGTTGCATGTTTCTACTAATTCTGTTATGACAGCTGAGGTGGGTCAAAATCTATGTTGTGTTAATGATAGAAATTAAAACATTTAATGAGTATTATTAGTTAATTTGTAATTTTTAATTTATATAGGCCAGTCAACACTAAATATTATAATTTAAAACAAATAATTTTAATTTCCATCTCTGAAAAACATATTTGTCTGCATGGTGTTTGTTGGTCCTGTGATAAAATCCTACTTATTCAATTATATATGTTAAATATGCAGTGATAGCTAAAAAAATTATATATACATACACATTTTTTCACTTATTTTTTTTTTCTTTATGTAAATTACTTCCAATTCAATAAAAGAGGTTATATAATAAAATAAAATTTAAATTAAATGTCCAAAGCAAAGATTAAATTTCCAGCTTTTCTGTGTGGTATAGGACCTTTGTCTATGTATACCTTTTTGTTACTCTTGAAGTCTATTATCACCTCTTCAATTTCCTATTACTTATTAGTCCGTGGTACAGACCCCTTTTTATCAAATTATTAACATCCACCTGAAACTTCGTAAATAGCTTTTGTAAAATATTGGGCTGTTTGGCATGACCTTCACCTCCAATGTTTCAAAATAACGAAGTTATGTAGGCCAAAAGACCCAATATTTTTGTAGGCCACATTTTCTTTTTTTTTTTATATCTTACAATTCAAGTGGAAAACAAATGGGTATTTATCAGTTTTTAGTTTCTAATTAAGTAGACAAAGTTTGCTGATCTCCAGATTGAAAACGCTCTAATGTTGAGAATATTCACAAATAAAATATTAGTAGGTTACAATGAGATGAAGCTATTTACGAAGTTTCAGGCAGATGTTAGTAATTCTATAAAAAGGGTTCTGTGACTATATGGGATAGCCTGTAATATTGAATATATACATTCTTGTATAGAGCTCTACGGAATAAAAAAAAACAAAATAAAATTGATTGACCTGTTGAAAGATTATCAAGGCATAGACCAATAGCAAAAAAATAGTCCATGGTATAGAACCCTTTTTAACAAATTATTATGTAAATAGCTGTAGCTCATTGTAATCTACAAATATTTTATTTATGAAAATTCTCGGAATTGGGATGTTTTCAATCTGGACATTGGTAAACTTTGTCTATTTAATTAGGTACTAAAAACTCGTAAATACGATTTGCTTTCCGCTTGAATTGTAAGATAACTTGAGGAAAAAGGTGGCCTTAAAAAATATTGAGCTGTTTGGCGTGACCTTTATCCCCAAATTGTCAAAATAAAGAGGTTATACTGACTAAACGGCCCAATATTTTTGTAGGTCACATTTTTTATCGGTTTTGTGATCAAATTATCTTATGATCCAAGTGGAAAGCAAATGGGTATTTACGAGTTTTTAGTACCTAAATTAAATAGACAATCTTTGCTGAACTCCCGATTGAAAACTCTCCCGAGAATTTTTGTAAATAAAATATTTATAGGTTACAATGAGATGAAGCTATTTACGAAGTTTCAGACGGATGTTAATAATTTGATTTTAAGGGGTCTGTACCACGGACTATAGTGTTAAGTGTCAAATTTTACTCAATTACAGGAAAGATAAATATGTATTCAATTAATTTCACCAATTAATATGTGAAATTAGTAAAAGAATATGGACGTAGGTCTTTTGATTTGATCCAAGTACAGATAGCCCTTCAAGGCAGTTCAGTTCATTTTTTTATATTTTGAAAGTAATACTTAATTTTCAAGTTCCAACCTGAAGTTGATCCACAAAGTGTACAAATAAATCTGCCCACAATCTAATCTGGCCCCAATGTGTCCTTCCTTATTGGGCTACCCTAGTCCACATAACAGACATTAAAAAAAATGTATACCTATTTGTATTAGGTCAATTACAATTTAACAATTTAGTATTTTTGTATATTTATCTGCCCATTAATTGGGTTTTACGGAATATTTTATTAAGAATTATTTGCAGGCTTTGAAAGCTATGTCCCAGTCGTTACCTGAGACTGAAGAAGAAATGCTTAATGTTGTTGGAGTAACAAAAGCGAATTTCGATAAATATGGTCAACAGCTCTTGGAAATTATTTCAGAATATGCTTTTGCTAGAGACGGTAAGATTTTTTATTGAAATGCAATATTATAAGATCAAATGTTGTCTGTTGAGTCAAAAGCTAATTTATTTTTTAACTTAACCTAATCTACCTCATGAAAAAAATCCTGGCTGCAGTATTGATTATTTATAATTTATGAATTTTTTTTTAATTTTACCATTACAACTCATTAAGGGTCTGGAATGCATTACTTTTCAAGAAAGTGTTGTTTCTTGGTCAACGGTTGTGCAGAGAGATGATTTAACTGAAATAATGCTTTGCCATCAGCCAATTATCAGTTGTGCCTTATAATTCATTAAATAAAATTAACCACTGTATAGAAGCTGAGTGTACCCCAGAAAGATCTGTTGACCCCTGGATTTATCCACAGTTCATGAATCAGAGTAAATAATTACCTACCACTGCCGGATTTGAAATCAGAACCAGGAGCATTGGAGCACAGTGTTTTACTTAATTTGCTACTCTGCTCTATATTTATAATTTATTACAATTGAAAATTTGTATTTCAGTTTCACTTTAACCATAGATTAAACAAATTATTGTTTGAAACTTAATTTATACTAAGATAGATGGGTAGGCCAGAGTAAGCTTAGTTCAAAACCAAGCTTATTACCTGGCTCAGTGACAGTCTTTTTAGTAGTTCAAATGTAATAATAGAATACCTTAATGGGATCTGTCATCACTAGAGACCGGATTTTCATGCATTAAAAACACTAAAAGCGTAAAATCATATAATTAGCACGATTCAATAATGCCCAAATCATAGTTTGTGCTTAATTTATAATATTAATACCTGAAAAGCTTATAGATGTATGTGTTTGAGTGCCTTTTGATATTCAATCGAAATGATTGTGAGAAATGACAAGTTGAACCAAAATAAAGAAAAAGTATTTATGGGCCTTTTATAAAAATACATAGCACCTGGTGAAATCGGCTGTGTTTTGTCAAAGCAATTTTGGCTAATTAGCAACTGTTGTGATAGGAGTGAAAAGTCATTTATTTATTTAGTTGTCCTATAGGCCTCACAATTGAAGAATAACAAACCAGGTGAGTCAATTCATTCGAAGTGTATTTACTCAGTCCCACATTTCAGGTATATATATTCTTATTATTTCTTGTCACTCAGTGTCACAAAAGTATTAGGTTCCCGAATTCCCAATGACAGTTAAACACCCTCAAAAAGTCTATATCCAGTGCCAGGGTTTTGTTTTAAGAAAATTAAATCATGAGTGTAAATAACCTAGTCCCCCTACGAAGCGGAAGGCTATTCACAATTGCCCTCCAAACCGGGTTATTTACTAATGGACCCCGAACATGTTATTTACAAGTTTAGAGTAAAAATAAGTCTGTACAGTCTATAAACTATACATTTTTAACATCTTTGTCCTTATACATTTTTACTGAGCTTCCAATGCTTAAGTTCCCAGGTCCGAATCCTGGCTTATGGCTGAAAAAGTTATTTATTCTGTTTCATTGGCTGTGGGGCCACCCTGTGTAGGTAGACCCCCCTGGGGCACACCCAGCCTCTATAAAGTGGGTACTCTTAATTAAAATAATTAATTGAGAGAAAAAACCTGGCAGTTGAGCGTGGTCTTGGTCAAATCACCTCCTTGCACAACCGTAAACCAAGAAACAGTGCTTTCCCTAAACAGTACTGAATCCAAGACCCTTCACGGGTTGTAGTGGTACAGGTTTTTTTTTTTTTTTGTCCCCTGACATATTGGTCAGGGAAAACGTTTATTACGTAGAGAAAAGTTAGGAAATTTTATTTCAACAGTTTTGTAGCCACCCTGTAATCATATTCGTAGTTTTTACATGCCTGCAATTGAAATGTACCATAACAGAAATCCAATTTCTAGTCATTACATATTATATATAATTATGTTTCTACTATAGCATTTCCTTTTTATTTATATATTGTTTTCACAGTTTTGCTGTGTGAAAGAGCAAATAAAGAAACTGAAGAAGCAGGTCCATCAGGTGAATCATGGGAAAGCTCTCCGTATTTCGAATCTCCTGTTTCTGTACAGATTGGAACGAAGAGAAAAGGAAGATTCAGAGGTCGAGGGCGAGCTAAAAGGGCTAGGGGCAGGTATTGTCATTTTAGACTATTATAAGGATTATTAATATTGTTCTATGAAATACTTCATAGTTAATATTTAGTCACATCAGATTTAAAAAAAAAAATTTGGTGCGCACGCGCATCACACAACTTTCACTTACCATTGTACTTTGAATAGAAATTATTTTTTGGCAATGTTAGGCTATTATAAAATGTTTGAAGGGCACTTTTAACAGAGCTTAAGCTTAAGCCTTCCTTACAGCTAAGAATTAATTAATACCATTAAAATAACAAACCATATTTATTATGCCAACGGTAGGCAATGAAAACCTCGTAACTTTATTTGTTTTTGTAAACCACATAACTCCAGTTGCTGTGCTGAGCTATATATGTCTAGTAAGATTTAAAAGTACATCTGTTTATTGAAAATTGGGAAAATTGTAAAAATGTGTAAAATCAATGATATAAAGTGTCACTTTCGGTTATCCGATTTTATTGAATAAGTTGCTGTAACATCTCAAGTATATACCTGACTTAAATAAGTATTTTCAGTTTTGTACAACTTTTCGTTTTTGAGTTAGACTGATAGATGACATACTTACACACACAGACTTTCCGCAAGGAGTAGCACTCCCACGGGTTACCAAATTTCAATACACCATGCACACTCACCAGAACGGTAAGTTAAAGCTTACAGATAACAAATCATTAAGACCATTAAAATTACAAAAAGTCTATTTATTATATCTACGGTAGGCAATAAAAATCTAGTTACCCCATCTGCTTTTATAAACCACACAACTTCAGTCTCTGAGCCTTTCAGTTGACAGAATGACTAACTCCAATTTCAAAATTTTTTAGTAATGTCATTTTAGTGGTATTTCTAGTTGAAAAAGTTATCTATACAGACAGTGAGTAAGTTGATTCTGGAGTAGGTGATTGCAGTGTTGAAATATAGAACTGTGAATTAAGGTATAAATTTTGCCACTAGAAACATCACTAAAATGTGTAATAAAGAATGTTGAAATTGGAGTTAGTCATTCTGTCAACCGAAAGGCTCATATTTGCCTAGAGATATTTAAAATTATATCTGAATATTTAACCTATAAATGATTATGCCTCGTAGGACTATTAGTTATTAACCTGTTATTTTTCATTGTAAAATTTACTAAAACCTAATTACGAGATTTCCATTGCCTTGCCATGGATCGGTCAAAAGTTGTTACACTAATTGTAAGAGGATAATGTTATTTGACAAAGGGAAAATTCATCAAATTATTCACTAATTTAATTTTCTAAAAGGTTACTTGATCATTTTTTGGAATAAACGGCTGATAGGTACTTAATTAGTGAAATATAACATCTTAACTAGAGTTAATACTCTATAGTAAATATATTTGAGGTTATAAACATATCCATGAATTATTTTTATATTTTACTTCTTCTTTCACACAAGTACAATGAAATAGTATTTTAAACAATGGCATTGGCTTTATTCGGTGAATTTTAAATACTTTTTTTTCAATCTTAGAAAAACATTTAAAAGTTTACATATAGTAAGGAAATTTCATTTAATTTCCTTGGAAACATGTGATTTACGTTAAATAATGTTAGTTTTCTGACATTATTATTTATAATGTTTTCGCTACTCTCCTTTACCTTCTACAATTTTCTATATTAGATATTGTGTTTTCTAAAATTCTTCGCTTTCCAACGATATATTATACGTATACCTTCTGACTGGTATTTCCGGAGATTCATTTTCGACCTGGATTAGCATTTTTATTTTTTTCTCCTTTATTCAATTATCAAATTCTTTCAAAGGTTATATTTAGCATTTTTTCGTAACTCTGAATAACTTGAGATTAATTTTTTAAACTAAACCGTATTAAAGGTACTTTAGAGGAAGACTTATATGGATGTTGGGCATTTAAGCCCTGTAAAGTGACATCAATGAGGATAAGATCTGATTGGTAAAGACCACTTAATTATACAATGATACACAGAGTTTAATCAAGCTGTTTTTGAGAAAATTGTGAAAATGTGTTTCAGCGTTGATATAAAGTGGCACTTCCGGTTAGCCGATTTTGAGGAAAAAGTTGCTGTCACATCTAAGGCATACACCTATCTTAAATACGTAATATCAGTTTCTTACGACTTTTTGTTTTTGAGCTAGACTGACTAACATACACACGACACAGACCATTTTTGGGACTTGGTTATTTGGACTCAGGGTACCCCAAAACGTGTATTTCCATTGAAAACTCGGATTAAAAAATTTTCTCGATCATAATACTTACACTTACTATGTATTACATAAATGCAAGTAAAAAAGATAAATTCTTTTTTTATAAATGGTTTATGATAGAATAAATGATTATTCAGTGAACTTTTTCACTGAATAAACTTTTATTCAGTGGATATTTTCTTAGAATAAATATTTATTCAAACATATGTTTATTGAATAATTTGTTTTTCCAATAGAAATAATGAATAATTCTCAGAATAAATCAGAACAACTGGTTATTCTAGGAATCATCGATCACTAAAAATTTATTGAATGAAAAATTATTGAATTAATTATTCGAATAAAAATTTATTCATTAACGCCCAACTGTGATCTATTATTTATAGTATTAAAATTTTGCATAAAACTAATAGCTTACTAAGATCACATAATATTCTTATTACAGGAGCACCTCTTCCGCTGGTTCTTCAACAAGGTATATATTTTTTATTATTAATTGGTTAGTGATAGATTAAGTTATTTTAAAATTTATTCTTATGCAATTTACCGTTTTTTGTTTTTATAGGAGCGTTACTCGACGAAATTTTAAAGGGTAATTTTGTATTATTTTCTTTATTTTCTATTATTGTCATTATTATACTATTAATATTTTTATTTTTGGTACCCCAGGGCTAAGAAAAAGCCATCGCCAAAGAAGAAAGCCGTTGGCAGTGGTAGTAGAGGTAGAGGTAGAGGGGTATACATTCCTCTTCCTAAGTTCTGAAATATTCACCAATTTAGTTTGGTTAAGCCTTATTGTAAATATATATATTTTATAGACTGGTTTGTGAAGTTTTTGTATTGTAAAAAACAATTGTTATCAGGAGTTCAATAATTTGTAAAGTGTACAGTCTAACTTTCATTTCAAATGTACTTACTTATCGAAACATTTTTGTTTAAACAGGTGTTGACAAGTTTTATAACAGATTACCTCAATAATGTAAATTATTCTGAAAATAGTTTGTTTTATTTATATATAATTTTAAATTACAGTTAATAGATTAAATAGTAAGGAGTGATTTCATCCATATAAATAGTTACATCTATTTTATGTATTTTATGTGTATATTTATTTTTATAAAATTTTCTTAAGAAAGCTAAAGTTTATTAAACCACAATATTTTCATCCCTCTTCCTTCATTTATTGATTTTTTAGTTGTAGATGAAAGAGATGAAGAGAAATGAAATAATATATGATAATAAGCTGAAAATCCCCCCTCCCCAATAACAGGATCTGCATAGAAGGAAAATCTTTCCCGAGAGTAGAAATATTCAAATACCTCGGCTCCACAATAATATCAATGAATGATCGACTGGCAGAAATAGACCAGCGTATAACTAATAACAAACAGAGCTTTCTTCTCCCTTTCAAAGGTATTGAAATCCCTAAAAATCTCAAATTAAGGGTCTACAATGCTATGATAAAGCCAGTTCTAATATATGGCTGTGAGATCTGAACACTAACCAGCACCCTAGAAAAAAGTGTTGAAAGACTTGAGACAAAAATCCTCACTACGATAACTGGAGCAGTCTGGGATCAGAGTACTAACACGTTGAGAAGAAAGACCAATAAAGAACTGCTTAAAGAAACTGGTCAATCAATATGCCATGATATGAAGCCACAGGGGTTAAGATGGGTGAGGCATGTAGCTCATAGCAATCCATCCATCCATGGAAGCCTCTAATTAACAATGAATGCCTCAATAGAAGGCAAAAGATCACTTGGAAGGCCAAGAAGCGGATGGATAGATAAAATCAACAAAGATGCAATAGAGCTGCTTGCAGATAAATGGAAAGAAATAGCCAAGACAGGCAGAGATGGAGCAGGCTTGTTAAGGCGGCAAAAAAACTACATGGTCTGTTATGCCAATAGAAAAAAAAGAGGTTCATCTATTTATAATTGACAAAATTATCTTAATTTTTCAGTTTGTATTATTATTCAAAATTGCATGTTTAAGTTGAGATTTATTATTTTTTTCAGAGCATTTTTTTAAACATAAATTATCTTTCTTACTCAAACAATAATTTTGTTTGTTATGTCAAGTGTATTTTAGTGCATCAAACCCATGTAGTCTGTGGGCCAGACACCCTTACCGTGCACTCCCTCCCCCCCCCCACATCCCTATAAATTGCATGTCTTTGTGTTCCTTGCGACAATTTATTAAAAAAAAGCCAGTGTTCCCACAAAAAATAGTGAACGAACTGCCCCAAAATGGCGTCCAAACATGGCGACTTTGACTTTAGTTAGTTTTTTTGTTACTGAGAATTAGCATTTGGCTTAATTTCATCATAGTTGGTCTTTTATTAAAGCTGGATAGTCAGAGAATAATAAAACATGATTTTTTTTTTTTAAACTAATTGGCTTAGGCATTAAAAAAAATCAGTAGTCAATTTTTTTTACAAAAAAATTTTCAAGTTGAAAATCAAGCGTCGTTTGTAATTAAACAGTCAACAATAATGCAAAACTTCTGGAGAATACATTTCTCTTTCTAAAACACTAATTACTATTTAAAATATTTGAAGTACTTTCGTAGAAAATGTACTTAAGCGGCAGAAAAGCGCTACTGGCGTGGGTGCCTTCAGGCCTCTACCACACCACTCAGTACTCATAAATGGCTTAGTTATAATGCTATAATAACGTTTTTGTTATATTATATTGATTGTATTAACGAACAAATATTAATACAATAATTTAAATGTAAAAAAACAATTTTTTTTTAAATTTATTATTATTTTTTTTATTTATCATCATTTATTTTTTAAAATTTAACTTCCTTTATTCTATACTGAGGTCGCTTAAGAAGGTCTCTATTATAAAAATTATATAATTATAATAATAAAATTTAATTCAAAAATACTTTACAGAATATCTTGAATTTTTTATTTAATATTTGCAATTTAACATTTTGTTTTATATATTTACTGATTCTTAGAGGTAATTTAAATTGTATATACTTCTATATATGTATAGGTAATTTAATATCTGTTTTATAAACTAAAATAATAAATACCTAATCTGAACTACTTTCAATGAATAGGTGATGGATTGTTTAGTAAAATTCATATATCGCTATTAAAAAAATTATTTTTATTTCCTTTATTTTTTTTGGATGTTGGACCATATCACAAAAAATACGAAATTTTAATACTAAATGCATTATTCTCTCTGCACAAAATAAGGATGGAAAGGGCGAAGCTATAAGTTCTTCTAGTAGAACCCAAACATTGGAAAAATACATTAAGCGAACAACAAAGGAAGTGCCAAAATTTCGGAAAAGAAAACAAGGATCAGTATCCATTATATGGCTTTAATAAAAGACCAACTATGATGAAATTAAGCCAAATGCTAATTCTCAGTAACAAAAAAACTAACTAAAGTCAAAGTCGTCAATACGCCATTTTGGGGCAGTTCGTTCACTTTTTTTTGTGGGAACATTGGCTTTTTTTTTAATAAATTGTCACAAGGAACACAACAATATGCAATCTATAGGGATGTGGGGGGGTGCACGGTAAGGGGTCTGGCCCACTGTGTAATGTATTATGCTTCATAATTTCCTATTTTTGACATTTGTTAATATCTATTTATACCTAGATTTAGAAAACAATTCTACAGATCTTAAATTTTTAATTAAAAATAAAATTGATAAATTAGAATTAAAATTCAATGTCTTTTATCAAATTCATATTACGTATTTGTTAAAATTATATTTCAATCTGTCAATCTGTATGGAAAACTACAATTTAAAAAATTTATGAAGTGAATTAAATTGAGTGTTAAGGAAATTAAATCTGTATGAATTCCTGAATGGTATAACTAATTGAAGTTATTGCCTTAAATTTTTTTTGGGATTAATTTTTGGACTGGATCATTAGATAGTGTAAAAGAAATCTGATAATCATTAAATGATAGACCTTTGCTCTGTATTGAAGACTTGAATTAGATAGGATTGAGTTTTATTTTTATCAGTTTCTGAACCCCTAAAACAGGATTATGAAGATTATAGAACCAATTTTTATTTTATTAGATTTACTACTAGTCACTGTTCATACCAGGAAGAACTATGATCTCCAAAACTCCATTGAACACCAAAAACCTCTAATTCTTCATCTTTTAGATTTTTCCAAACCTTTGAAACAGTTATTAACACCCATCCTTACTTATTGACAATATCCTGCGTGGGTTAAAATCCTTCTTTCAAATCGGTCCCAGTTTGTTTGTCCAGGTCAACTCTTTAAGACCCCTCCTTATCCTTGCTGTTCCTCTCCATTCTACTTGTTTGCTATTTTTTTAATGATCTAACTCTGAGCATCCTCCCACTACCATATTATGCTGGTTTTTTCATATATACCTTGTCTTCTGACATCGGACGTTATTCGTATTATCAGCCACAGAAAAAAACTTACAAGAAGACTTGGCTAGGATTTGTGTATGAGCGAGAGCTACAAGTTGAAATTCAATGCGGAAAAATATAAAGGCAATCTTAATAGGCTTCAATCACTCTTAAAATGTTCATAAATATAATTCAACTCTTTTTCGTAACATTGATAAAACGATATAAATTGTATCCTCCACGTAAAACCCTGGAATAACTTTGATTCAAACGCTTTCCTGGAAAAAACATGTATCCAATATCTCCCGTCGCACCATTTCACCTTAAAACGTCTAAATTACTGTTTCCCCTTGAAACCCATAGGCTCCTAGTCTCTTCCTTAATTGTGCCCCACTTTGACTATTGCTGTACGGTGTATGTCTCTGGGTATCTCGAGGCGAAACTAAAACGTTTGAAAAATTGCTTTGTACGATTGGGGATCTTTGGGATTCCAAGAGACACCTGTTTCCCGTTTTTTGCAGAGTTGAAGTGGCTTTATCCTTCCTACTGGCGTAAGTATTTCCTGGCATCCTTCCTCTTTCAAGTCATCCAATCCCACCGCCCTTCATACATCTCCGAATTCCTTCAATTCAAATCCTCTGTTCGGTCCCATAGTGCTCGATCCCGGTCTTATATATAAGGGCCTACCTACCGCTGCTTTCGACAGGCCGTTCATTATCCGATCCTCATCCCTATGGAACTCCATTCCTTCTCATATCCGTCAATTCAAATCCCTTCCAACCTTTAAATTCCACCTGTTCAATTTTTTCTTATCCATCCAGTCCCCATAAAATTGTTAACAGATGCTACTGTAAATATGTATATAAATTATTAGATCGTTCTTCATTATTTTTTTCAATTTTTTATTATTAACTGATGAAAATTATAAAGTAACTTTATATATATATATATATATATATATATATATATATATATATATATATATATATGTGTGTATTTTTTATTTTGACTATTTAATTACTCTGTATTTTTGTTTATATATCTCTAAGGCTCCTTAGCCCACACTTCTGTCTTTCTGTGTTATTCTATAGTGACTCGTCCCAGAATAAATAAAGTATTATTAAAAAAAAAAATTAAAAAATGTAGGGCATCTCAATTTATATTTTGTACACTTTCTCACTTTCGTTTTTTTTTTTTTTTTTTTTGTGGAAATATACGTTAGTTCCATAGATTCATATAGACCTATGAAATAGTACCAGTATAATAGATGCAGAATAAGGGGACGTTGACGGCGATCATCTCCATCCCCAATAAAAATAGAGAAGGGGAAAGAATATCTTTTCGCCCTCCTCTCAATAATTTGAAGAACGAAAATGAAATAAAAATAAAAATGTGTAAACTGAAATCAATTAAGGAAGTAGGAAAAATCGACTTGATGGCACAGTTAAGGTCTATGTCTATGTCTCAGTTAAGCAGGTACGCAAGTATTTTACCACACCCTATGTTCTTATAAAGTCTGCTTCTATGACCATTATAACCTTCCAATTAATTCGATATTTTTTGTTGAGCAGATATCACCTTAAAAAAATCATTTTCAAATAGCCAATGAGCAGAGGTGGAAGTAAACGTTACTAAAATACTTTACTATTAGGTCGGTTGTGATGCAGTGCAGAAAGTTTTACCTTGGTTGTGGCGTGCTTTTCTCCTTGGTTAAATGTTAATTGTCAGATTGCATGCATATACATATGTGCGTGTCCCTTTCACAATTATATTTTGAAACCCAAAATTTTATCGTTTACAGACACATATCTAACTTAAGTATACATATGACATAACGTTAGCCCTCCCCCTCCCCTCAACCACTAATTTATTTTATTTTCTGTATTGTAAATAATTATAAAAATGTATAGTTAATTTTTAAGAATTTTCGAACGCTTAAAATTTTAATGTGTATTTAAAATTAATTAAAATAAGTACATATTTTTTGGTATATGTAATTTATATTACATATTCGGCCAATATTTTTGGAATTCATCCAATGTGTATAATCTGTGGGAGTAGGGTAACTCAATGATCCAGCTGCCGGGTCGGAATCCGGCTGTGGCAGGTTGACAAAGAAACAGTATTAACTTACAGAACCCCAGACCCTCCATGTGTTGTAGTTAGTGTTTGCAAGGCTGCCTAACTGTTGCAAGACCAAGACTGGTAAAAAAAAATGGATTTTTTAAATAAAAATTAAGGCAAAATAGTTGATAATCTTGATGTAGTTGACTAATACTTAACAATCTTAGTTACCATATGTTAATAATTGGTACAACCAATATAGTTTTGCATTTAACTCCTCTAATTTTTCATTTGGGCTTAGTTAGGTTTCTTCTATATAAAAAATTATAGTAATATCTCTATGGTAATAAGCTAATAACTAACTGCAAGACCCTTTGGCAAGACCAAGACTAAGTTTGCAAAACCAAGACTCGTCTCGGTCAACACTAAACTCGTCTCCGCATTTGGGCAATACTAATTGTAATGATACAATTTTTTTCTATCTATATAAATAAAATAAAGATTTGTCTGCACATTAAATAGAATCAACCCGCTTTATGATATCTTTCCGTTTCATATATTGCAGTCACCATAGCCACTTTAAAAAAAAATCTTGTCTGTCAGTATGTCCGCATTGTCCAACGAAATTTTGTCATGGTTACTCTCAACAATGGCTAATAGTAGACTTTTGAAATTTCGACATTATATTTATGTTTGCTTGACTTAAAACATAGGTTTTAAATGAAAACAAAATATTGAGTAGAACCAAAGTTATGAATTCTTGAGTAAGTTGTCTAGAGATCACGGTTAGGCAGTTAGTTCCTTACTTCGATTCTCTTACCAACCTACTCCACCGCGAGCCACATTTGAAATTGTATTATTCAACTGATGGAAAAATATTATCACAACTGAACGAAAAAATCCGAAATCCCGAACATCTGTAACACGCTGTCGCTTAAAACACGGTTAAAAGACAGACATTTTTCAACTTTGTCCGATCTTCCCGTTCATGGTGTCATTCAATTAAACTTCCCGAGCCTAACAAATGTTTTCGTATACATTTTTAGGATTAACCAAACAGATTAACCGGAAATCGAAAAAAAAAATTCACTCCGCCCGCCACAATATTCAGATCAAGTTCTAATTTTACGCTGTGACTCAATGTCCAATGTTATTTTGGTTATTTTTCCAGCGATAAACGATATACTCAGTACAGTTTAAAGAAGTGGAGAGACTACAGCTCTTTTTTGATTATTTCAATCAAGTAAGTAAGTTTAATTTAATTTCCTTTGAAACATGTGATTTCCGTTAAATAATATTAGTTTTCATAAATTATTATTTATATTTGTTCGTTAGTTTCCATTACCTTCTGCGAATTTTAATTAATTACAGTATAAATTAATTTTTTTGATAAAATCTAAAATTTTATAACCCCATAATAATATTGTAATAACCTAATTCCCACTACATATGATCAGTGCCTTCAACATTTCGCAGCCATTATATTGTTAACAATTATTTATATTAATTTTGATTATGTAATGGAATTCAATGAAATTGATAATAAGTAATTTCTATACTGATTCTCTAAATTTCCTCCAAATTTAGGTCAAATCGAATGCGCCGTTTTCAAACTATAGGCATATCAAATAACACATTTCCTGATCTGAAAGCGGAAGTATTTTTTGGGGGTATTAAGATAGAATTTGATAAAATTGGTGCCTATTTCATTTTACGTTTACCAATCCCTAAATTCCCTCAAAATTTGAGTGAACGAGCCATTTCTGAAGTATTGGCATATCTACAAAAATATGCACGTTTTCGCGTGCGTAAGTGGAAGTGCTGGTTAGAATTTAATGAAATTGATATGGGACCATTTAGGCACCAATCAGCATAATCTCTGAAAATTTCATGAAAATCGGATGAACGATATTAGGTGATATGCCCGTCACATCGATTTTACTACAGACAGACACCGAACCAGATTTGATCCTTGATGTCTGGAACGTAAAACGCGAGTGAAAATTTTCGATTCTGAGCACAACATTTTTAATCTCTCGCACGAAAAAATTATAATTAATTAACATTTCCATAAAATAATTTCAATTCAAAGTAGAGCGGTAAATGAAAGTTGTGTGTTGCGCGCACCAGATTACGTTTGACTATTTTTACTTTTATGACAGAAAATACTATAAATTTAAAGGGTTGTTAGCTTCCTATATCTCCAGGCTCTCTATCTATATTCACCTAGTCGCCATTTTCTATTCCACTGGCCGTATGCTGGCAAACGTGCATTTTTCTCATCAGACCTGTGGACATCGTCAATTTATAAGGACAGACTTTAGTACAAAATGAGTTGTCTTTTTTTTTCCCGAGCTATCGGACTACTTGCTTTTTAACTTAGAATATAACACACTCTGATATTGAAAAAAAAATCAGATTTATGGAAAATTATTAAATGCATTTAAAATGGGTTTAAGAGCTTTTGAATCATGATAGATGGTGATATATAATATATTAAGGCAGCTGGACCAGAATTAACATCACATATGATATTTCTGTAAGGTACATCTCACTAATTCAAGAAATACAAAGAATAAAAAAATATATATATAAAATTTGAATAATAGGAAAAGAAACACTCTGAATCTGTATTTTTCAATATCGTGTTATGAAATTATTTCCTTCATCGAATGAAACTGACAACAATACCTGTAGATGCGACGGAGAAATCGATGAGAAGTAGGACACCTTATATACAACTGTTCATGGCTGGGCAGTCGAGACCCATCAGAGTTCTGATTATATTTATGAGGATTCATCAAGTGATTAAAACCATGGTTTAAACCAGGATTTCAAATCGATAATTAAAAATATCAAAATCAAATCCGATTAAAATTTAAAAAAAAATATTTGATGGTTTTTATTACGAGCGATTTAAAAAAAAAAAAACCATAAGTGATAAAAAATCATATCTTGATTATTATTTTTCAACAAAATTTTAACGATTAACTGTAATAATAATAATTTAAGAGTAATATTTTTTTAAATCAAAATTTAAATTTTTGTATAATCTCTATAATTTATGTTTAGTCTGGAGAACCAGATGGAGAATAGTTTTATCAACTATTAGCAACTGAATATCTTCATTTCCGAAATTTATTAAAAAAATTTTCTTACAAAAAAAAGAATATATATATATATACAAACTACTTCACTAAATTTAGCTGGAAAATTTTAATTTTAAAATAAGATTTTTTTTAAGTGCTTGTGCACGAACGAATCGTGAAGCAAGTTAACAGTAATAGTGAGGTATATCAGATATATAATATTGAAACATTTGTAAATTGATAACGTTTGTAGACATATTAATATATTAATTTGTGTGTGAAGGGTGGTTTTTGTTTTCTGATGAACATTTTTTTTTATCTCAATTTAATGATTATTATTTATGTAATACCATATAACTCAGTGAGCTATCATTATTTTTAATCGAATCAATAAACATCAGTGATAGATTTAAATTTTTATTTACAAATCAGGCATAATTTTTAAATTTAAAATCAAATATAATAATTATTACATAATTTTGTGGAAAAAATAATTATCGATTTCATACCCTGGTTTAAACAAAGCTTGTGCGTTTTTCTTTTTTTTTTATTACTAAAATTAGCTTGCTAGTATTAACGTTGGTGATGATTATGTGTTAGTTCTTGTTCTCAAATTAGATATCTTTTAATAAACCAGTTAAAGTCAAAACTGGAACATTTCATTTTAGTCTGTGAAATAAAAAAGTGAATATAAAAATTCACCCAGTTTCGTCCCAGTGTATTTTTAAAAATATATAACAATAAAAATGCCATTCAAATAGGAGGAAGAAGACTCGGTTTCTGCATTAGATGGACAAGTGTTTAAAAAACATTAAAGAGGGCAAAATGAGATTCGAAAGTAAGCCTTCAGGGCGCCATTAGGATTAGAATTAGAAAACATCTTGAAGAAGAAAAATTGAATCTTTCTCCTGGGGTAATCTTTTATTACTTATTTTTTTCCGCTTACATATTTAAAGCATCGGGCCTCTGTCCAATCTTCAGGAATATTCTTTTTCCTATTGTTACTAAATATTGTTATCCATAATTTTTAATGTTGTCCTCTTTTCTTGCATATTTTTTCATTTGTTCTCTTTAGGGAACATCCGAATCTTGCATCGTTAACCTAACCTTTTTTTCATAGCTTCAATAAATAAATAAAAATTCTTCCTGTGCAGTGTGATTTAAAAAAAAAAAAAATAGAGTTTATTCTTATTACCCTTCGAGGCGTCTGAAAAGAAGATGGCCTAGTGATCTACTTATGGAAATATATTATTAGAGTGCTACCAATGGGTAGTTTCTCAAGAAGCGTTTTCATGTGATTGTATTATTACTGTGTGCACATTTACTAGTTGTACTTTTTTATAATACAGTTGTAAATATCTATGAATAATAAAAATAAAAAAAAAAAAAAAGAAAGGAAATTCTTATTGAAATTTTTCTTTATATATTGAGGAGTTTAGGAGGAGTCTAAAAACGTTAAGGCCCTTAGCGATTTATTTTTTATTCAAGTACTATATGTTCCTATTTTTCTAAGATGATATTAAAAACTTGACTGGATGAAACTAAGAAAATTTACATCAGTGGCGTACCGCAGGGGAAGTCCGCTCCGAGTCCCACTTAATAAAGAGACAAGGGCTTTTTTCTTTAATTGAATAATTTTTGGAATAATAATTGAAAAAAAACAACACTGTTTATCAAATAAGAACATTATTGTCCTTATTTTTGATTTTTTAATCCTCAAAAATAAATACGCTCTAGGTTCCGAATTGTTGAGGTATGCCTCAAACTCAAAAGTCACAGTGATTAGTTGAGATAAGGACTCCCATGAACTTTTTAGCCTGTATTAAAAATTGATGTTACCAATTCCACAGAGTGCAAGGACTAAGATAACTGTTTAATGCTTTTATACAAGAATATGAGTCAATAGCATGTTTTAGCTCCGAATTAAAAAAAATAAAATAAAATAAACTTTGGTTAGTTTTTATTCAATTTTAACTTGCTGTTTTCATTTTGTAATTATTCTTGTTTTTAAAAAAAATTATGGAATTATCACTTTTTTTTTTAATGGATTCTTTCGGCCATGTTTATTATATACATTCATCCCTATCTTTTACTGAAATAATGTATACCGGATAATTTACATTAAAAATAAAGTATGTTAAGGTATCACCTCTTGATGAAAAACGTTTTAAATTAGGAAAGGAAATGAAGGAAAAGAGAGCGTAGGTTGGAAAGTTTGTTTATACGATATCGACCGCTCTTAGGATCGATATCTGCTTGCGTGACTAGCTTTCTATCTCTATGGCAACTTCCGTTATACTTCAAGTTTTCCTTTTCAGAGATAGATCTTACACACACTACTGAATATGTCTACTCGTTTAAAATTTATTTAAATAAAATATATAGTATGGCGATGATCGCCAAACATATAAGGAAGGATTAACAATTAAATAGAATAGAAAAAAAAAAATATATATATATATATATAAGTTTCATATATATTAGATTTTGAGTAAAAGTTTTTCGTAGCAGACACATAAGTATTAAAAAACATTTTATCCTTTTTATTTTGTTTTTCAAACTTTGTGTTGAATGAAATTGTAAAATTTATGCCAAATTTACCGCTTGGTGGAGCGGAAGCTATTTCAGACACAAGGGTCGTTCACCCTTCAGGGGTGGGGGAAGGGAACATTGCTGTTCTCATGCAGGAATCCAACCCGCACACGGTAGTAGTCTTGTTGACCTGGTCACACTACGTTCTTACACGGAAGCCTTACCTATCTTTTAATTTTAATTTTTATTTGTTTTATTTTTTATCTTTAATGAATTATATCATACTCTATCACCATTTATAGCATTAATTCTAATGACAAACCGGTTCATTAACTGGATATTTCCCTCCCCTCACCCCCAAAAAAGAATAAATGGAATAACAGCACAATAATAATATTAAATTAATCAAAACAGGTGTACTTATATACAATATATATGAACATTCATTCAGAGACACTCCGACCAAGGCCTTTCCCACACCTGTGGAAGGTAAAACAGGATTCTAGGAGATCTCAGCGCTTATCTATCTCAGCTCATTTTATTAAAACTAACAAGTGATAAATAGTTATTTATCTACACTTATGGCCATAAATAAAAAATAACACTGATTCGCCTTGTTATCATTATCAAATGACAGCATGAAAATATCAATATAAATAAATAAATTTAAAATCCTGATAAAGTTATACGATATATTTTATTTCATAGTGGAGAGCCATAAAATCAGCTCATTTATTACGAACGATTAAATTCCAACAACAGTAATGTTTATGTTTACCACAAGAGATTTTGTAATCTTCGACTTAGAAGCTGATCATAGGAAGTATTATTGCATTTTTCTATATTTATGTTGCTATATTATTTTGCTGTATTTATAAGGTGTATCGAATATTGTATTATCGGTATATAATACCTGTAATAGGAATATATTATTGTTATTTTTTAAATTCCTTTAATGTCATGTATTTATTTTATCTTTTTTTTTTTTTTTTTTTTTTTTATGAATAAAGAATTTTATTTCGATTTATTTCTATATTTCTGTAGTATTTTATTATTGATTTTTCTTTATGTAATAATGTTTTTGAGGAGCCAGACCTCCTATAATTGTATATATTACAAAATACATAATTTTTTCATTCATTCTTTCATTAATTTTTTTTTTTTTTACTTTTATTGAGTATTAATACAGTCTGCCACACTGAAGGGCATTGGTACTAGGGCTATAGTATTCATTCAAACAATATGTAGATAAGAAAGGAAAATAAATATAAATAACCAAGTAAGAAAAAAAAATATATATAAATAAAAAGATAAAAGTAATATACAAAATAAGTAAAAAAACAGATTAAAGCCGAATGATAATAAAATAAATAAAACACATTCAAATCTATATTATTATTTATTAATGGGTTGAAACCGTCTATTAATGGTATATTATCTATTACTAGCCTATTTACCGTACTGTCAACCTAATAAGAAAATTGCGAGAAATTTATTTAATATGCTCTCTGAAATTAGATTAAAATATTGCATTCCTTTATATTTATTATACTGAGGATGGTATTTGTCTGTGTCTGTTAACGTAATTGAATTTTATCGTGAATGTACCTTGGTATCTTATAAGGTTGTCTTAATATTTTTTTTTATTTTAAAAAGCTCATTTTAATATGAAATTGTTCTTTGTAAAATAAATTAAAACTTCAGATTATTTTCCTTACAAGCCATGGGGCCCTTGCGCAGTTCCTACAATGGCTTATATATAAACCAGTATATTTTCATTAAATTTAATATTTCTAAAATAAACAAAGGACCAAAATCCCATAGTAAATTTCAAAAGGGATCATGGAATGTTTTCCCGTTTCCCTTTGGTATTTATTTTATTTTATAGTTTCTTTATTTGTATTTTCTTAACCCAGAAGTGTCCTTTTTACATATATAAATTATATATTTCAACCATTTATTAACCCGATCAAATTTCATGTTCATCGATCGCCTCCCAATATTATCGGTGTTAAAAAATAAATTTATCTCTGAAATGAAAAAGATAAAAGAAACCATATAAATTGAAACAAATAACTTGAAAAAAATGTCCCATTTCCTCCCAATCCTCTTCGAGAATAGGCGATTACATAAGTAGAACGACTTCTTAATAAGATTTTCATTAGTTCCAATGCAATATACTTATGCATCACTGAAATGGCGAATCCTTGAGGATGTCTGGATTGTATCAACAATAACTGTTAACTTATTATTTTACAGGATTTAAAATTACTTTTTTAAGACAAAATAAAATACCTATGTAAGCGTAGGAAATGTTTATGAAAACTTAGGAGTATTAGAATAATCGAATAAAGTAATATTCGAATAAAGTAATACCCAGAAGGGTCATTGGCATTTTCTATAATTTATATTCTATTATAGTAATTTATAATCTTTAAAAATCTAAATAAGATAGAAAATAGTTCTTCATTATCTTGTAGAACATCCTTTAGTGTTTTTCCTAGATCTATTTTTTTTCTGTGGCTTTCGAATTGGGTACATTCTACCAGAAAGTGATTCACAGTTTGAGGTGTATAATTATTGATTTATAATTGTTGTATGCATTAAACTAAATGCATAATAAAACATTTTATACGATAAATGTCTAAAACGTTTTTCGCAATCAATTAAATTATAAAGAGAGGAGTATGTAGTTAACTTATCAATCATAACAATGAAAGAAAATCGTCAGGAATTTTAGTCAATATTTTATTAGGCTAGCCTACGTTTTGACCCAAACATGGTCATTCTCATTTTATACTGTTTAATAGACTGGATGATAGAAATAGTGAATAACGGTTAAGAAGAAAAATGTGACCGAGGTGTTTGGATTTTAGAAAAGTGAAACAATTGACCTCACTTCTTTTATGTACATTATCTTAGAGAAAAACGATGGAAAGTAGATCAGGACCTCCACGCCCTATTTGTCGATATCAAAGCAGCCTATGATTCTGTGGACTGGACAGGAGCTCTCTTTGGAAAATCATGACTGAACTGGGAATTCCCGGTAAGTTGGTAAGACTGACAGATGCGTGTACAAATGTACATTTCTAATATAAGGAGAAGTATCTGAAGCCTTCAAAGTTCAAATGGGCTTACGGCAGGGAGATGGACTATCACCGATGTTGTTCAACTTAGCACTGGAAAAGGAAATAAGAGCAACAGCAAAGGAAAATGGAGGGGTCCACGTCGGAATGAATCATAAAATCCTTGGATACGCTGATGGTATAGCTGTTCTTGGAAGTAATCAAGAAGACATTGAGAAACTCTCTACAACACTGATGAGAGGCAAAACAGATCGGCATATGAATAAGTCGAGTCATTGGAAATCATTGGATTGAAAATCATTAGAAAAGTTCAAGATAATACTGCAAAAAGGAATTCTAGTGCATGGTACAGACCCCTTTTTATCGAATTATTAACATCCGCCTGAAACTTCGTATATAGTTTCATCTCATCGTAACCTACAACTATTTTATTTACGAAAACTCTTGGAATTGGGGGAATTCTCTGGGGGAATTTGAATCTCAAGGTGGCAAACTTTGTCTATACAATTAGGTACTAAAAACTTGTAAATACCCATTTGCTTTCCAACTGAACCGTAAGATAATTTGATGACAAACTCGAGAAAAAAGGTGGCCTTCAAAAATATGTAGTCGTTTGGTGTGAACTACACCCCCAAATTGTCAAAATAACGAAGTTATATAGGCCAAAAGGCTCAATATTTATATAGGCCACTTTTCTTTTTTTCTTTGTACTTTGTGGAAAGCAAATCGGTATTCATCAGTTTTTATTTCCTAATTAAATAGACAAAGTTTGCTGATTTCCAGATTTAAAACGCTCCAATGTCGAGAATTTTCACAGATAAAATATTGATGGACTATGGAAAATAGAGATGAAACTATTTACGGAGTTTCAGGCGGATGTTAATAATTCGATAAAAAGGGATCTGTATGACGGAAGAGAATTCCTTGTTGCAAATTTAATCTTAAACTTTTTCTAATGATTTTCAAGCCAAAATAGGAAACATTTTCGTCATTGGACTATTAATTTTTAAAAATCCATAGATGATATCGTCCATCCCGAACAAGATTGTATTAACTCAAAACCAGTGAATTTTTCAGGAGAGCTTTATAAAAGTTTTGGAACTAAGCAGCTAAATAGGTATAAAAGAGATTGAAGACGTTCTCAAATGGATATACTGTTAATTTAGTATAATACGGGTTTTCTCAGTTAATGGTAACATCTTGGACTACATTTTCCGTAAAAAAAAATATTTTGAGTTAATAAACTTTTGTTCGGGACTGGTGATATTAGAACTCATAGATACCAGAGAAGAATAGAATTTGATGAGCCGTTATTAATAATAGCGAGAAGGTTAATAGATAGATAGATAGGTAGAAAGAATGTTTATTGTTAATACAAATAACATAACAAAGATCTTAAAAATATTTAAAAAATAAATACAAATTTGCTTTTAATCTCTATATATACATTTTTTTAATATATATGAAATGGACTATTATTTGTCCGCCGGCTCCTCGCCTTTCATGTTTAATAATAATAATAATAATAATAATAATAAAAGGCTTAGCGAACCCGAAGGATCGATGCCGACACCACCAATCGCTTGTTACACACCTCCCTCCACCGTTCGCCGTCCAAACCCAGTCCCTTCAGATCGGCTTTAATGCAATCTTCCCACCTTCGCTTCGGTCTACCCCTCGGACGCTTACCATTCGGCACAGCAAATATTAACCTTTTAGGAATTCTCTCGTTACTAAGCCCAACAACTTTACAAGCCCATTTGATTCGCCGCGATGAAATTACCTCAATTATATTACCCGGATACAGCTCACGCAATTCGGCGTTGTGTAACCGTCTGAACTCTCCGGTTAACTCATCCTTCTTCGGTCCGAATATTCTACGCAATACTTTATTTTCAAAAACCTTAAGACGCTGCTCATCCCTTAATGTAAGCGGCCAAGTTTCGCATCCATAAAGAACTGTAGGCAAGATAATTGTTTTATAGATTCTAATTTTTAAGTTTCGGGACAAGATGCGCGAACTAAGTAGTTTTGTCACAGAAAAATAACAATCATTTTCCCCCTTCAGTCTAACCTTAATCTCTTCTTCAATTTCGTTTTTTCTAGTTATCGTAGAACCTAGATACCTAAATTTATCTACCTGTTCAAACATATTACCATCTATATCGATATCACCAGTAGTATCGCCATTTTTGCAGCTAACCATATATTTTGTTTTATCCACGTTTATTTCGAGTCCTAGTTCTTTACCGGCTTTCATTAACGTTATTATCATTAACCTCTTTATTATCATTTCATTAACGTTATTATCATTAACGTCCCATGTTAATCATACTAATTATTATTATCATCTTTTATTTTTGTTTTCCAAGTTACAGATACATTAATAAATATAATTATACAAACAAAATTGAGAAAACATATCACTCAACGATAATAACAACTACAAGTGAATGACAATAATAACAAATCTATTACTAAGTGTTTGTATTTATAATATTCATACTTGATACAATGTTTAAAATTACGCCCAAGAAATAAATAAAAAATAAGTAATATATTCCATTTTTATACATCTAGATCCAGGGCTCAATTAAAATTAAATTGTTCGACTAAGTATTTCCTATACTTTAAGGATTGTACTATGTATTTATAAAGTGAGAACCAATTTTTACCGTTAAGGAGCTCTATCATTTCCTCTAGTGACATAGTGGTTTTTGAAAGTGTTGAGAAGCTTAGTATTAAAATAAAAAAAATATGACCGAAAAATCGTTTAATAACTATGGAATGATGAGAAAACGTTTTTAAAGGATGTTCATTGCCGTTTACTTGGAACTAGTGATCAATAGGTGTAAATATAGTCACTACAGATATGAAAGGCGAAGGTCGCTGATTGAACAATGCCCTCGCCGCAGCATTTCTCCATCGTTTCAATTCAGTAGGCATTTGATTAACCAAATACATTAGGGATTCAACTAAATGGACAACAGCTAACAGTCCATCAGTATAATTTGGTCATTCTATAATGGCCAGTATTTGCAGTATAAAAATAATATACAATTTTTTTTTCTCAATATATGCCATTAAACCAATAATAAAGACATACCCATGAATCTTTAATAATGTTGGAAAATGTCGTCGGTTTGTTGCAAAGAGTACGTTTTTAATCGAATTTTACCTGAAGGTACGTAATCAATAATTTCGATCATGTTTATCGATACAATAACTCAGTGAGTACAAAAAAATAACTTAAATCTTTTAACAGGCAAAAAAACAGTTTCACTGAATGCACGATTCTGACTTTACAGAGCAAAAAGTCACTATAAGGTACTTAACGATTTCTTGTTTTCTAAACAATGTTAAAATATATCGCCAAAATTCACTATATGGTACTTAATGTCTTCTTTCACTAGATTAATTTATCAGATGGTTAATAAAAGTAAGTGAGCCAAGGCTAACTATCATATTCTACAACTATTTTATTTACGAAGATTCTTGGAATTGGGGCGTTTTCAATCTGGAGGGGGCAAACTTTCTTAATTTAATTAGGTACTAAAAACTCGTAAATACCCATTTGCCTACAAAGTAAAAAGTAAAAAAGATGGCCTACAAAAATATTGGTTCGGTTGTAAATATTTTGACAATTTGGGGTTGTAGTTCACGCCAAACGACTGAATATTTTTGAAGGCCCCTTTTTTTCTCGAGTTTGTGATCAAATTATCTTACGGTTCAGTTGGAAAGGAAATGGGCATTTACGAGTTTTTAGTACCTAATTAAATAGAAAAGTTTACCGATCGTCCAGATTGAAAACATCCCAATTCCGAGAATTTTTGTAAATAAAATATTTGTAGGTTACAATGAGATAAAGCTATTTAAAAGTTTCAGCCGGATGTTAATAATTTGTTAAAAAGAGATCTGTACCACGGACTACTATACAGCATTTTTTGCTATTGGTCTAAGGGCAGTGAGTACTAAAGCTGAGTGAGGCCCATTCATACTATATATACAATGCAATAAAAATATATATATATATATATATATATATATATATATATATATATATATATATATATAACAAAAGTAAAAACTATAAAACCAAAGAGTTGTAACTTGAAATCAAATTAAAAAAAATATATAGAAATCGGTAGCAAATTAAATAATTTTTCAACAGTTCAATAAATTTCATTTTGTTTTTTCCTACTCCGTAGAGCTCTATACAAGAATGTATATTTTCAATATTACAGGCTATCCTATATAGTCACAGACCCCTTTTTATCGAATTACTAACATCCGCCTGAAACTTCGTAAATAGCTTCATCTCACCTTAACCTACAAATATTTATTCTCGACATTGGAGCGTTTTAAATCTGGAAATCAGCAAACTTTGTCTATTTAATTAGGAAATAAAAACTGATGAATACCCATTTGCTTTCCACTTGAATTGTAAGATAATATCATAAAAAAAAAAGAAAAGTGGCCTATACAAATATTGAGCATTTTGGCCTATATAACTTCGTTATTTTGACAATTTGGGGGTGTAGTTCACACCAAACGACTACATATTTTTGAAGGCCACCTTTTTTCTCGAGTTTGTGATCAAATTATCTTAGGGGTTCAGTTGGAAAGGAAATGGGCATTTACAAGTTTTTAGTACCTGATCAAACAGAGAAAGTTTGCCCCCTCCAGATTCGAAACGCCGCAATTCCAAGAGTTTTCGCAAATAAAATAGTTGTAGGTTACGACGAGATGAAAATATTTACGAAGTTTCAGGCGGATGTTAATAATTCGATAAAAAGGGATCTGTATAACGGAAGAGAATTCCTTGTTGCAAATTTAATCTTAAACTTTTTCTAATGATTTTCAACTCAATGATTTCCAATGATTCGGCTTATTCATATACCGGTCTGCTCTGGCTCTCTTATCAGTGTTGTAGCGAGTTTCTCAATGTCCTCTTGATTACTTCCAAGGACAGCTATATCATCTGCGTATCCAAGGATTTTATGATTCATTCCGACGTGGACCCCTCCATTTTCCTGTGATGTTGCTCTTATTACCTTCTCCAGGGCTAAGTTGAACAACATCGGTGATAGTCCATCTCTTTGCCGTAAGCGCGTTTGAAACCTTCAGATATTTCCTATTGTATTATGATTCTACATTTGGGATCATTTGTACTACCATACCATATACCTTTGTCAATCTTACCAACTTACCGGAAATTCCCAGTTCAGTCATGATTTCTCAAAGACAGCTCCTGTCCACAGAATCATAGGCTGCTTTGAAATCGACGAATAGGGCGTGGACGCCCTGAGCTACTTCCCATCGTTTTTCGAGTACTTGTTTTAGGATCTGATCTAGCCTGCTCCTCCCTTTTCTGAATCCAGCTTGGTAGTCGCCTATTATATTCTCGGAATACGGATATATCCGGTTTGTAGGATATTGGTCATTATCTTGTATACAACCGGAAGAAATGCTATTCCTCTGTAATACCACAATCATATATGGAGCCTTTCTTTAGGACAGAAGACATTAGGCCCGTATACCAAGCATCAGGTATCGTTTCCTCAGGTATATTTTCTGGATTAGTTGTAGTAGCTTGGCTCTTAAGCCGTCTGCTCCATCTTTAAACAATTCTGATGTTAGCTTGTCTATCCCTGGTGCCTTTCTTGTTTTGATCCTTTCGATGGCTATTCCTACATCCAGTATATCTGGTATTTCAACCTCTACTGGATCAAGATCCTCAGTGTGGTCCATGTCTTCTTCGTTCGTGGGGTCCCCTTGCTCGAGAAGTTCCTGGAAATGTTCTTTCCAGATGTTCAATATACTTTCTTTAGATGCCGTTTAAAAAATTTACTTTTAATTTATAATAATGGTTCAATAGCATTAATTGGTTAGTATAATAATTAAAACTATAGGAATATAAAAGTAATTTGTTAGTAATAAAACAAATAGGTACAAAATATAATATTAATTTAAATGTTACAACACATTGACAATGGAACATTTTGTCTGTCGAGGTCTGTGTGATATTTCTACAAAATTTATAGTCCATCTTATATCCTTAACAAAATAACTGAGGAATAGCGTTTTTTAAAATTATTATTAATTACATTTTAACTTACTTCTCAACTCTTTAAAAAAAACAAACATTTTTTTAAAAATAATAATTAAAAGTTTATAATACTTGACCAACAAGCAATAAAACAATGGTAAGTAGTAAATACCTAACTAAATAAAGTATGTTACATAATAAATAATAAACAATATATATATTTATATTCATTTTGGAAATATTCAGTCCATATTTATTGAGAAAGTTTAGATTCATCATATTTAGACATGAGTCGATACTTAAATAGATTACCAGAAAAATCGGTTAGGGTTCACTTTGGAAAAAAAGAATTCATATTATGGGCAAAGAATAAAATAGTGAAAATTCTGAGAACGATGCTGTTCACGAAGATCGATTGGAATTTCCTATATGAAACCTTAATGACGGTAAATTTTTCTATCACAAAATCCAGGAATGCCCATTATCAGTGGTTCAATTAACCTTGAGCTGGACAGCGAGGAACTGTATCGTCATAAAAGTTATAAGTAATTATTATCAATTAAATTTTTCAAAAAAAGGATGTGTTAGTTTATTATTTATCCGGGAAGGATATCTTTGAACATACAATATGCGAGGCTGGTTTTATGTTTGTTTATTCAATTGATTACCCTTTACAACTATATAAAAAAAATATGCATTAAATATCTATAAACTAAAAAAATATCAGCATAAAATTTTGTCATTTTCAAAATTTGTTCTATATATCTATGAAGTATAGGTCCAAATATGAGTGATCAATGATGAGCTCAAGTGTAAGTGATCAATTTCTGGTCAAGTTTTATTTTTTAACTTGTATAAAAAATGAATGGATATTAGAGTTTTTATTTTATTCTTGATTTGTGGTTATAATATTTAAATTTATATTTTAGTATAATTAGGTGTTAATTAGAATGATTACTTAAAAAATATATAAATAAGATTTGACAGAATAACTTATTATAGTTTGTTAATTTTACTGATCGATTTCTGTTAAACGAAAATTCGTATTATAAATAGAAAAATCCTTCTAATTTCGAGGAATTATTCGAGATATTTTATCAGTATAAAATAATGTCATTTAAGTTGAATAATATCAATATTCTTTGTAAATTTGGTCCTACTCAATACAACATAATTTTTTTTTAAATACAATTTATTACTGAAATATTTCTTTATTGAAGTAAATTAGATTTAAATATATATATATATATATATATATATATATATATATATATATATATATATATATATATATATATTTCCAATATTTTGTTAAATATAGCATTACAAAGTCAATTGTAACCTTTTCCATTTCAAAAGTTACCTTTTTCAATTCAAATCTGCTCTTAAAAGAGTTCCAATGGAAATGGAAAAGGTTAACATTTGATTTGAAATAGAACAAGTTACATTTGAAATGGAAAAGGTTACAATTGGCCAAGCAATTTTTAATTGTTTCTATACTCTGAATGTATGAACACTGCGGTCATTGTTTTTGGTCAACGTATTTTTCGTAACAATATGTGAGAAGGGTTATTGTATTCGAATCAAATTTTAGGATTCAGTTTTCAACAGATCTTTTTGTTTCAGTACCCATTGGGTCCAAATACCTCATTAATTTAATATCTCTTGAACGGATGGATTTTTATTGGGTTTTGGCTACTAACAGCTGAGTTCCAGATAGGGCACCATTCTTGGTCCGCCAGTAACAACATAAAGAAGTTTCTTTTAAACAATTTTTTTCGCAAAAAATGCTGTGACGGTTTTCCATCTTCTCTTTGAATTCTTTTAACTTTTTATATACAATAGATTGCAAAAAAAAAAAAAACAACTTTAGTGCTATACACTAATGTAGGGTATTGCTTGTTAAATATCTCGCATAATATTTAATAATTCAATAAAGTTTCCATTTTTAATTGATTTAAAAAAAAAAGTAGAATATTTCCGTTATTATTCTTACATGTTGAGTTCTTTTTGCCTCAAAATTATCAGTATGTATTGATTTTTATTTTATTTTTACTTTACTGTGTGAATGGATATGTAAGTAATATGTCATTCGTTTCCTTAATTATTTTTTTTATTTTCTTGAACAAGACTATTCTTATAGATCTGATAAGAATAATTTAATTTACAAAATCCAATAGATAATCCGTGATTTAAAAAAAATTTATTACGACTTTTAGATTTTACAAAACGCTGTTATATTCATATTTTAGGACACATTCCTTTACTGAGTTGTTTAGTTAGCATTTTTTAAATTACAGATTTAAATTTTTTTATGGTTAGTATTTTTCGTTTATAACATTAATTTAACTATCCATTTAAATTTGTTTTTATTTTAGTAGAGAATATTTCGCTACATCATTCTTCAATTTTTTAAGAATAGAGTTATGATAAATATGTATATACATATCACATACATAATAAACATATAGCAGAAGAGGGGTGAAACAGATCACGAGGCGCCATAAAACCGAAGGGACTTGGCTAAATCCAAGATATACTGGACTACGAAGGTCGAAAAGATTTGGCAACCATCCAGTCTGCACTACTGTAAGCTTTCTTTGGTAATATAACTTGAATTTATTTTTCACTATCAAGATTCTAAAATTAAAGTGAATGAGGAGAACAGCTCTTTGTAGTAGTATTTAAATAGTATCTTCCGGCACTAGGGTCACCTGTTATTGTTGATACTCAACTTAATGACCTATTAGGTACCATTGGTACTGAAGTTAATAGCCTATTAGTTCCTGTTGATACTACTATGTTTTGGGAGCTTAAGTTTAATTCGGGATGCCACTGGATAATTATTGAGTATAAATACCCAGAAATGTTTATTAAAAATTAATAATGAAAGATTAGTTAAACAAATTTGAGTCTATAATATATTGATTGGTCCAGGATTTATTAATTAAATTCATACTAGAATGAAACGACAAGAAACCGCTCGACGTTTCCGATTACTTCTGCACTTACTAGACAAACGCTCTAAACTTCCAATTAATTACAAAAGACTCATATACTTGACCATAAATAAGGCCTATTTGGACTTACGGAGTTGAGCTATGGGGCTCCACTAAACCATCGAATTCCTCCCGTATCCAATCATTACAATTCAAAATCCTTCGTAAAATCCTCAATGCTCTCTACTTTATTACAAATAAAACCATCCATAATGACCTTAATGTTTCTTTTTTTTCAGATCTGGCCTAATACCTATCCTTCCATAATAAACTTCAGAATCATCCCAACCCTCTCGTTTCTAACCTTGCTTCCTCTTCAATTCCTGATAACCCTCCGAGGCGTCTGAAAAGAAGATGGCTCCGTGATCTCCTAATGTAGACATATCATTAGAGTGCTACCATTGGGTAGTTACTCAGCAAGTGTTTTCATGTCATTATATCCATTATGTTCAAATTTACTAGATGTATTTATTCAATAAAGTTGTAAATATCATTAAGAAATAATAATAAAAAAAATAATTGAATTTCTTTTCTCAAAGGCTGGTTTGTGTTTATCATGATTTCTAATTACCAAGATTATCTGTGATCATCATGATATAAATGGGTGGCAGAATCAAAATAACTTTTACTAAAAAACTTAATTTATTTCTATGTTTAATAAAGAATTATATACAAATAACATAGAAATCTTAATGTGCAAATACTATATACAATAAAGTAAATACATGATTCAAAGAATTTAATCAATGACAATAAAGGTATAATTTCAGATGGACTGTTTTGAGAATTATTGCCATGAAATATTTTAACATTAGTATATCTATTGGGAATTAAAACTTAACTATGGTTTAGTGGTGTAGTGGTGTGGTTACTAGCTCTGATATATTTTCTTCACTACATCTACTAATTGAATCTCCTCTTGTCCAGTCAAAGCCCAGGTCCAAATTCTGCCAGAAGGACCATCAGCAGGAGGCCGGAAAAAAACATAAGACCCCTTTTCTTACTTCTTGGGAGATTTTATACAAATATTCAGGGCGTGGCAAGGAAGGTTTTGATTGGTTCAGAACTTCAGGTGTACAATTATTTTCACTGGCCGCACCCAAAAGGGAAACAGTTACTTAGCCCGTTACTAGTTACCAGTTACTCTAAGGAACGACCTTCCCCAGGCCTCTCTCGGTCCTTATGTAACTGCTCTCTTCCTTTTGACGCTATCCTTAGATTTTAGCAGATGTGATCGGTGTCAGTATATTTTAACTTCGTTTTCGGCACCTCATAATAATTTTAAAAGATTATTAGCTTTGTTCAATACATAGCAATACTATAGTTAATAACGGAAGGAGATGGTCCGGGGTTGCGGTCATAAAAAGGCTAAATAGTGGTAAAACTATTTAATTGAAAGCCAACGTTTCGACCCGACTTTGAAGGTCTTCATCAGGGCTAGAACGGACAAGATACAAAAAGATAGAGAATTGTGGCAATTACATAATATTTAGACATAATTTATAAACAATGTGAATAAGCTTATTAGAATTATAAACAGTAAGTACAATAAAATATGGACTAAGTAAGCTGAGTAACAAGATCCTAAAATAAAGTAAATAGATGCTAACAATTGTTGTAGTGTAATATATAACAAATGAAAATGTGAGTATAATTCTACAAAATCTACAGGAGAAAAAAAATAAAATTAGAGACTTACAGGTGTGTTCCTCTAGTAGTTTCACTTAGAACTGGAAAGGCAGCGGTAAGGATTGCAGGTATAGAGGGAGTTAGCATGTGTTAACTATGTAAACATTGAAAAACCCAGGAATGTACAGTACCTAGGAATTTTTGAAGATATGGATGGATACAATGGAAAAATACTATATCTATGAAATATTAAATTATAAATATACATATAAAATAGAGTTGAGAGATGTGAGAGGTATTTCATGATTCTAGATCAGAGTACAATGTGAATAAACCCAAATTGGTAAAAAGTAAAATGTAAATATAGAAATAACTTCATTAACATTAATACATTGCAGAGCTAACTTAAAAGTATAGAGAGGGAAATTTAGAATAAAATAGAAGAGATATCATACAATGAAGGAATATTTAGAATAATGAACAATTAAATTAATTAATTAATAAAAATTGAGAGTAGATGAAAATAATAGAATAGAATATTTAAATTATTTTTCCCTTATAAGACTTAAAATTTTTAAGTCTTATAAGGGAAAAATAACTTAAAATTTTTAAGTCTTATAAGGGAAATTATATATTATAGTAAATTATAGTAGATATTATATATTATCATATTAATGTTGTCAATTCAAATCGTTAAACGGTTAAAACTTAAATTAACAAAAACTAAGGTGTGTGCTTTAGACCTCACGATTGAAGTGAAAACAGCAACAAGACGATATTAATAATATTAAATATAAATTATAAACAATAACGCAGAGATATCTAGCCAAATGTTCCAGTTTTCGCATTGATATTACTGATAATAGGATTAAGTGCCACTTTTATGTAACTTTACTAATCCATGCATTCTAGGTGTGTTGTAGTTAGGGTTAATTAGTTTAATTTTGTTTAGTAAGAAATGTTCAAGGTTAATAACAAAGTTTTTTACCTAAAATATAGACATCAAAGCAAGGTCTATCTAAAAATGTACTTAATGAATTGAATAATAACCCATTAAGAAGAAGATGAAACGCTTAACATGTTCCTCGCTTACAGTATACAGGTTAATTTTTTTTTAAAATCTGAAATATTTTAATCCGTATATTCAACTAACATCGTTATCATTTGGTTTTCGACACTATTTTTTCCTTTTCGCCTCTCTAATACGGCGTCGGGTGAAGATACAATTTTCAATTATATCTTATTACAGAGATGATGAAATGCTGAAGAATTTCCTCGCATATAGTATGCATGCTCGATTTTTAGTTTCTGAGATATTTTAAACCATATTTAAAAACATTCAAATTAGTCGACTATAGCCGACTTTACCCGAGCGTTAAAATCTGACGGATCAATCTAATTCACTCTTCACGAAAAGTGCAAAACGCGCCTAAAGGAGTTCTCACTTTAAAAAAAAACCTATTAATTATCGGCTTATAAATGCTGTAATATAAAATCTTAAAAATATGTGATTTCAAAATATAAATGGAGATAGTAACCAGTTTTCCACATTTAGTTTATCGAAATCAAATTTGGTTAACCATATTGATTCGTAAAATAAAATACATGTAATTATAAAATCACTTTTTATTTTATTTGTCTTCTTAACTTGTTTTTCGAGAATACAGGCCTTCGATTTTATTGTATGAATAGGCATTCTAAATTTTTTGTCGAATTCAAAGTTTTTAATCGTATCGATCATAAAAAAGAAGCACTCAAAATTAGAGTTGCAGTTATATGCATCCAAGATTTATAGAAAATAAATGTAGAACAAGCGAAGAACTTAAATCAGTAGGAAGTACACGATATTTTCTACCGAATTTGGAATGTAACAATTATTAACCCTTCTCATAGTCATATTTTAATGAACGAATTTCACTAATGTAATAAAATACGAATTGTCTTAACCAGTAAAAACGATTCTGAAAGATATTTTAAACCTCAAATAAGCAGATTTTTATTTTTTCTGATGGTTTTATAAATTTACAGTCACTACTAGTCAGAAGTACTGACAACCAGTGAAATATAAATATATAAAATTTTTCGAAGATCATTGTAAGTATCATCCATTATTTTTTCGTGATCATAACAGTCATCACAAAAATAATTCATTACATAATTTTTTTTAATGTAAAAGATTTCATATTAATCTTTGAAATAACAATAAAACTGACTAAAATACAAAAGTAATGTAATATAAAATAATACCTATTATTTATATTTCACTTGTCAAAAAGAAGTAATGACAACCAGTGAATTAGACGTTCGTTACAAAATATAATGGCATGAGAGGCATTACGGGGAGCACTACCCAATTACTTCAATGTTAGGCGAGGAGGTCCCTCATCCAGCTCTATGGGCCTGACATACGTGTTGCGGCCATGCCACTTATGAGTGAGTGTGTTGTGGTGTCCTTGCAATTTGTCATGGAATCGTTTGTAATAGTTTGTAACATGTATGTGTTCGTTAACAGTCGGTATGTGAAGGTTATTTCGCTAGCGTACCAAGGTGCTTCTGTAATTGTCTTGAATGTTTTTGTTTGAAAAACTTTATGTTTGTTAATGTTAGCATTTGTTGCTGTTCCGAATCTCTGTGATGCGTAAGTCCAAATGAGTTTTATTCAAGTGTATGTATTCAATTTCTCTCGAAGTTTTAGTTTTGGGTATTTCCAGAGAAGTGAATGTAAAATTCTTAGTCTTTGATTTAGTGTTTTTTTGTGATATGTGGGTCCCATGTCCGTTTTCGGTCAAATGATAAACCAAGATATGTTTCAGGAATGTCAAAAAAAAACTGGAGGACATGTTTCATGTCGAAGAGTAAACATGATCTGCTGTGTATTGTCTTGATTTTTTTCCAGAGCTTTAACCAATTATGTAATTTACTTAAATACTGTCTGTGAGGCCTAAGTTGGATTTTAACGTCTTCCTGATAGCAATGCCGTGCAAGAAATGCAACATTTGCCGTGTGTGTATGTAATGTAGAGTAATGAGCGAGCCCTTTGGACATCCCTGCTTAGATAGAACTAATAGAAGATAGTTCCGATCCGTGCCTGACGAAGAAAATTGTATCGGAAAGGAATGATTGTAGAATAAGATATTATGTATATGAAAGTATTATCTTAATCGTAAATAGAAGATCACGGTGCAAAATTATGTCAAATGCTTGAGCGATATCCAGAAATACGTGATTTGCAAGCACAACTGAAACACTACAGCGTTAATTAAGCCATGTCCAGGAGCTTTTCTTTTAGGCAACTTTTTGATTTGTTCAGCAGCCTGGGAAGGAGTAGAGGAAAGAGGAAGTGATGTTGTTTGTAGGGACACCTCTAAAATGTTTCGTACATTGTTGTCGTGTTCAGTATTTGTGAATTTTGAGTGAGGTAAAAAGACAGATGTAAGATATTCGGCAAAGAGTTATGATTTTTCTCCGACGGCCACGGCCCACAAATCATCTTCTTTTCGGAGAGCTGCCTCTTCAGGTTGTTTGATATTGTTTTTGGCATGTCCCCACAAGCTTCGATCGTCAGTTGAGAGATTTCTAATGTAGGTGTCATAAGTTATTCGTTTGAGTTTTAGAATTTGTCGCTTGAGCTCATTATTAAGTCTGTGGTAATCTCGTTTATCTGATGGGAGTCTGTTAGTCTACCTTATACTATGAGTTCTTTTCTTTGGTCTGCAAAAAAAATCCTCTTTGTATTGGAAATAAATAGGTAGAAATTCAGATGTTCTAGGTCTTGGCGCTTATGAAAACCTTGAAGCTTCCTTGAACCTTCTTTTTGTATATTGTGCATGAAATATTATAGGGAATCCTCAAGATCTTTCTCGTTCTTAATTGGCAGAATAGAGAGAGCGGTGTTCAGAATATTCTTATACGCGTCCCAATATATTATGACGTATATTAGGTATGGTTTTTTTTGTAGCTTTGCAAGGATCGTCAGATAATATCAGGTACATAAGAGAATAATCAGAGTAAAGATCTCAGCTCATACTTAAGGTCTTAGGTGTTGTTCGGAGCCCTTAAGCTATGAAAACTCAAGTAAGTCTAGTGTTTTTTGTCAAGAAGTAGCCCAATAAGTAGGAGAGGGATGTGATATTGTGTCTAATGAAAGCTCATGAAGGAAAGACCTAAGATTCCTTCGTTTTGGAGTAGATAGTCTAGAGCCTCACGATTGATCTCCAGCATTATTGCCGTCTCCTGCAATAAAGCATCTACCAAGACGTTTTAAGAAATTACTAAACATTGGGTGTCAAAATATTGGGGGGCAATTACAAATTACAAAATAGTGGGTGTCAGAATATGCCTGGGGTGACAATAAACCACAAGAGCAATGTTTTGTTTTATGATGGCTTGTATCCCTTTATGGGTATATGTACACGATTATGTTTTATTGTTATTTTGACGAGTATGGCGGAACATCCATATGAAGCACAGGCGGATCTATGGGGGAGGGGGCTTTCGGGCTGAAGTCCCCTCCCCCCAAAATGGTAAAATGTTACCATATTTTACAGAAAAAATATTAAAAACTATCTCATAAAGTATTCTTGTTCGTGTAATTATATTTAATAGGACTTCAAGAACCACTTAAACACCATTTCATATAGGTAATTAATTTCTTTGTCTTGTATATGAAAAAAAAAATCTTTCGAGCTGAAGCCCCCCCAAAATTAAATTCTGGATCCGCTAGTGGTATGAAGTACGTCTGGATGGTCTGTTCTGTATATTTTTTAACCATGTATTTATTTAGTTACAATTTAAGATGCCATATAGAATAGAATAGAATAGAAAAATAATTTTATTCTGGGACGAAGTCCCTTCAGAATAACAAAAAAGTACAGAAATTAAAATTTTACATCTGGCCAGATAAAAACAAACTTAACAAATAAAAATAAAAATAGGTCATTAAAGAAAAGAAAAGAAAAAGATATTGGTTATACATACTATATACAAAATAAAATAAAAAAATCTATATAAAAAACTCTTGAAACTATAGTAAGATACTTAAAACTATGTAGAATGTTAAAATATAAATAAACCCTTTTAGAAAAAATAAAAAATACAGAAAAAATAAATGTATATTCTTCTTAACAGTAAAACCTGTTTCTGTTGGAAAAAAAAAAAAGAGAAAAAGAAAGTCGAATCTATAATAAGTATTCAGGTCATGAGCTATATGTGAATATGTCTTATAGATAATATGTAATTTTACATAAAAATATACAACTGCAAAGGCTAAAGAATCCGTGTTTCTGTTACATAATTTAAATCAGTTGATAGAGTTTGTTATTCTTCAAAAATTGCAGTAGGATCTTCTGACTTTTCTCTTCTAAAGCTTGACGGTAGCTGTGGAGACTTAGCGAAATTCTTGAAGAATACAACCGCTGACAATTTTTCATTATGTGCTCGATGGTCAAGGATCTATTGCTATTGCAATAACCAATATGCAATATGCAATTGAAATAAACATGTAAAATTTTGAATGTGTTGTCAGGTGAGTTTCTGTTATTAGTGCAATTCTAATGCGTTTCCAATTTAAGTTTACATCTAGATATCTAATGTTTGTATAGTTCAGTTCTGTGTTGATTTAGTCTGTTTGCTTTCCATAGTACAACGAACGGACTTTGAGCCCATAATCATCTGATTACAAGACATTTATTTGGCTTAGGGCGATTGTAGCCTGAGATTGTTGTAAAAAATCGAATAGGGGCTGTATGATATTATTTAGTCCGATAATCAAATTTATTATCTCACTAAAGGCAGTTTCAGAGTATTTCGAAGCTAGGCCAACTGGAAGACGTCTCCGGGGCATACCTAGGCTAACGTGGACTGACCACGTCTCCAAGCTGGGACAGCAAAGAGGTCGCTGGCTGAATGCCATCAAGGCGCTGGCCAGAGACCTGTATGCTTGGCTGGCATGGACTGAAGCACCTCTACACTGAAAGGTACAAGGAAAAAGAAGAAGAAGAGGCGGTTTCAGTCAGAGTGGCCTTGGTCAATACAGCTACTCATATGTGTACATCTCTGGTCCTGGTTTGGTGCTGATGCTGGTTGTTTCTTTCTGCCTCTACTGCTGCAGTTTCGGTATTGATTATAATTGCTGATGGAGAAGCAGAAAAAAGTTATTTGGAGGCCTTCGCAAAATATGATGTCTTGTGCTGCTTTTCATCCCCTCTTTCAATGTTTCGCAATATCTAAAATTAGCAGAAAGTCTATTTTAATATTTTTTGCATTAAATATGACTTTAGACACGTCTACGAAAAACATTGGTAACGGTGTTTTAAACTAGGGATTACGTTTACGATATTTGTTACCTCATATCATGCTTTTACAAATTGCATAACTATGTACTATGTTGTTATGAAACGAAATATTATTAAGTAGAATTCACAAGACTATATGTAATAATAGTGTAAATTTTTAATTACGAATTAAAGATAATTTACGTTTTAACTACGATATAAACTGAACTTGTGTTTGAAGCACAAGATTTATTTGAGTATAAAAATATTTTTTATAAATTAATCATGCCATTGGAACGAATTTTTGTTGTGTAACATATTTCTCATTATTCGCGCAATGTAAGGCAATAATCGATATTTTGACAATCTTATTTTTTTAAAAGGAAATTCCAGTTTGACGTGACAACCATTAATTTTCCCGTCCCGTCGCTGTTAATCCAAGTAATAAACAAAGTTCCCTTTGGGTATATTTTAATCGATATATTGTGATGAATATATTCAAATCGCTAGCATAAACACCTGTTTAATGACATTCTCACGCACATGTATACACATACTGGCAAGGTGGAGTAGCTAGAGCAATGGGATTAGCAATGCAAACATCAAAGGTACCAATTCCACCCTCTCAGTGCGAGCAGGTCATCTGGCAAAGTTAGGACATCGATCCCTTCATTCGAGGAGCCCTGCAAGTAAAGTAACCCTCTTTAAAAATAACACTTTTAATAACAATAATAATAAGCAAAATCTAAAATTTGTCTTTACTGAAAAAGAATGCTCGTGGTCATTGATTTGAAAAATAGTATACAGTTTACAAGAATGGTATACCTCAGTTCTTAATGGGCGAACTCTGAAGGGTGATTCTAAAAAAAAATTTCAACAAAAAAGTTCATTTGATAATGAATATATAACATACGTATACCAATAACATACTTATTTATTTTATTTATTTATATATCATTTATTTATCAAAGTTTCGGCCTCTTTCAAGATTCTATAAAAAAAAAATTAAGTTAGTTATTTTTCTTTAAAATATTTCATTTTAAACAGTCTGTTACATACATAGTATTATTCTATATTATTATTGCATTTAAAAATTTTAGTATTTAGCATAATAATTTTTATTATTTTGAGTTAAAATTAATGTTTACAGAATCTTGAAAATTGAGCTTGAGAGGCCGAACGTTGACAAATGAAGAAATAATATTTAAAATACCTATGTGGTAGGTGACCTGAGACCTAATACCTATTGAATAAAAATATTAAAAAAATGGCACCGGATCAAAAAAATATAATTATTAAAAGATTAATTATTTATTTATTTTTTAGTGCTATCACTTTAAATTTAGGTCAATCATATCTTTCGAATCGGATTCGTTATTTCTTCATAGAAATCAGTTTCTTTTGACACCTCGTTACTCCAAACCCTTCTCTGGTATGAAGAAAACAAGCGGCCTATGGTGCATATAGCAGACTCTAAAAAAGAATAACTCAGCATAATAGACATTCACACTGTTAAAATATTGAATATCACACATACCTTCATTACCGATTTCCAGGCATCGGGAGATAACTGTTTCAAGTGGAGTAAGTGACCTACATTAAAACTGCTGGTACTCAGTGGAAGCGGAAAAGATACAAAAAAAATCTGGTGCGCGCAACACACAACTTTTACTTACTGCTCAACTTGAATAGAAATTATTTTCTCGCCATGTTGGGCTATTATAAGATGTTTTAACCGAGCTAAATCTAACTAATCTAAAATAACAAAGGTCCTATTTATTATATCACCTGTTGATTATGGATTGTACGACTATTAGTCATAAAACTGTTATTTTACATTGCAAAGTAAAACGGAATCAAGAGATTTGTATTGTCTGTCATTCTGAACGGAAAAGGACCAATTTTGTGTGGTCAGGTTTTTTATTGAATACAACGTAAATGCTCAAAAAGTGTTCAAGTAAAACATGAACTTATAAGTACAACATCGTAAACTACACAAAATTGTTTTGAGAAAACAGTGATTGCATTTACTAAGGTCAATGATAAGGTCTAGTATAGCAGCTGTACTGCTGTAATTACAGTAACCATACACGAGCAGTATATGTACTCAGGCCGTACTAGACCTCCTCAAAGTACCTTTCATCATTGACCTTAGTAAATTTGTCACCCTTTTCTAAAATAAAAATTGTTTAATTTACGATAGTGTACTTACAATATTATCGTATTGAACAGTTTTTAAGGAATGCCTTCTTATTCGATAAAAAACGTGATCACACAAAAATGGTCATAATTCCTTTTCAGTTCGGAATCGGTCCATGTATGAAATTATGTATAAAATCACCTCCCAGAGTTTTGTACTCAAGAACTGAGAAACCTTGCTGAATCAATATTTTTTTTCACACCTTTTTATATTAGAATAAATTGTAAAAATGTTAAATTTCTGATCCTGTGGGTCTTCACAATTAGTTAATTCCAAAAGACAAATATTCTTTGATTAAACCATACTTCATTATACCGTTCACTTAGCTTTCTTTGTTCATTTAAAAATTAACGCGCAGAAAATTTACATGACAATTAATTAATTAATATTTTGGCACATTGTAATTAATACATTGATTAATTATCATTTTGTTTGCTTTTGGACTTATCCTCTAATTGCATTTCAAACCAAGAGCATATATATAAATGCTATATATAGCAAAATATATAAAATTTTGTTATTATTATTTTCATATTATTATTACTATCATTGTTATTTTAAACTTTTTAGAAAATTAATTCGCTAAGTAATATGATGATCTCTCATCTGTGAAATTAAAACGATGTGTATATATTTTAACAAGTTTTATATTTAATGGAATTTCTGACATTTTAACTACAATAAATATGACCGAAAATGAGGATAAAACCTAAAGTTTAAAATTTAACATAAAAATTGTAATTTGCACGCTTACTGAGATAAATTGTAATTGTTTTTAATGCAATTTTTTTTCTTCCAATTTTTCGGTATCACTCGGTATCACATCGGTATCAAAAAATCCTTCAACTGAAAAATTTTATACATAATAGATTCAATTTTGGAAAATGTTTACTTGAAGATGAAATATCTATTCAAATTGTATTCGTGCCCTTATTGATTGAGGTAATGTTTTTGTACAGTTTTGTGATTTTTTATTTTAAATTCCTCTATATTAATTCTCCTCCCCCCCTCGAAACATATGTTATGAATTCGAGAAACATTTGTGATGTAATATCTAACAAAAGAAAAAAAAAAAAAAAATATATATATATATATATATATATATATATATATATATATATATATATATATATAGATATAGATGGGGAGCGTACGTGCTCCAGTTTGAAGCCATCCAATAAAATTAAGCATAATCATAAACGTCACAAGTAATACAAACAATACAATGAATTATATGTGAGAAATCTTTTCATCATAAGAGGCTGCAGTATGGTTATACAGTAATAATATAGGCCGCAATAGTTTTTATATTTAACTGCTGCTCTTTTTAGTTTTAAGTAAATAAATATTACACACACACACACACACACACACATATATTCAATTTAATTATATTAATTTTCAAATTTTCTTAACTTAATTAAATATTAGTGCTAAATTAATAAAAGATCACACAGAAATTAAGGGGGGTTGCAAATAGCTAATGGAGGCCACATGCGCCCTCGAGGCCGCAGATTCCCCACCTGTTTTGTACTAGATATACAACTTAGTTTATAAATATTTAAAATTGAGTTTTAATTAAATGAGTAAATGCTTAATTGCAATGTATATACCTATGTCATTTTTGTATCACATGATAATTATAACAATACAACGACGAGAAAATCACCACTGAATTCCTGATTTAATTTTATTGGCATTAGTCTTAATACAAATTAATAATTTAAATACATGACAGGCCCAAATTCATTTTTATAGAAAAAAAATTCCTAGAAGTTGTTTTTAAGCGAGTTATATTTTTCTTCCTTTTTTTTTCATGATGATATTTCAGTTTTTATATTAGACTTCCACATTTTTGCTTTACGTCGTTACATACTGTATTGAATATAGTCATATATAAAAAATAAATCATATCATATCAACAAAACAAGAAATTACCAATATTTTTAAATTCTTGATGGGTATACACACTTTTATTTATCCAAACGAAACTTTGGCATGAAGATGATACCACAAACTAAAAAAAATCGAATTAAAATTGAAAGAATTTTAATTGTACAACTTTCGTACTAATTTATTTATATATTTTTTAAAATGTTTAATCAATATTTAAAAAAAAGTAGTAATTTAGTTCTCATAGATGTACCTAAAAGTTCATATTATTTATAAGGAATTATTTATAATTAAAATAAACTATTAATAGTAAAATAATCCTCCTACTCTCGCTTTTAGTACCACTAGTGATGCGGTTGAGAAAGTAGCACAGGGATCTCCTGGAGTCTCGCTTTTCCATTCACATGAACATGTCTGGTTCCGAGTTCCCTTGGCTGACTTTATATATATATATATATATATATATATATATATATAGTGTATATAATCTGTGTTTAAGAGTTTCTTTTACTTTACTTATCTTTAAGTTCAAACAGTGATGTGCCTGGGAGAGAAGCGCTGGGATCTCTTTGAACCCTGCTTTGCGTTTCACATGAGAGCGGCAAGGCATGGTGCACTGTTTCTAAGGCTAAATGTAAATATTATATAAAGGAATGAATGTGTGTCAAGGGTTTTTTTTTTCTTTTTTTATCCTTTAAATGTTTTTTTTTATATTTTTGTTATTTTTATATTGCATATATTTTTACTTAGATGTTTTCTTCTTATTTTCCCCCCTCAATTTGTATATAGTAGTATGAATGTACACATAAAGGCTTATTACCCAATGCCCTTGATTGTGGCAGATCGTATTATTATTCCAATAAAAAAAAAATATTTAAGTTCGTTTTATTTATTATATATGTTTTTGTTTTGAATATTATTATCTAGTTATTATTATATTTATTTATATTTTCTGTAAATATGGTCTGAATAAACTGTTATCATCATAAATATTATGATCCAATGATAATATTCATATTGTAACTGAATGTTATATTATTCAATAAAATAGTTTCAACACTAGTGAAAAAAAAAATCAGAAAAAATCAGATTGAACTTAATAATTATCAAAATCAAAAGACATCTTGAAGCTTTTCACCCGTTGACTACTTAATCTGTCGTAGAGATTTTGAAAAAAAAAATATGAATAGGAGAATAAATATTTAACGATTGAAAAAAAAAATCATTGAAATAAAAATGAAGTAGTTGTGCGTAAATAAAATAAATGATATTTAAAAAAAAAATAAGAGTATATACGAAATAACAAAATAGTATTATAACAACAAAGGAGTTATACCAACGGTAGACTAGATTCGAATCAAGTAAGCTACATTTGTAGGAATATGTACCTATTGATAACTACCGGAAATAAAAATAAGCGAATATGTTTAAAATATATAAATTTTTTTTTTTAAAATTTAGTTTAATATTAGCAATATTGGAGTATAGAGGATGTCAATGAAGAAAAGACAGAGAGCTATGTGGCAGGTAGAGCGAGTATCGACCGGAGGGAGGAGTGGTGGGGGGCGGTTGGGCGCAGTCCCAGGCCGGAGCAGAACGGAGGAGTTCAGGTCTACACCCTCACCTCATTCAAACTGGGGCCACTCTCACCTCACCAAGGTAGTTCTTTAATACATCACACTCACTAAAGTATTAATTAACATTCTTTATAATTAACAATAACACACATTTTTAAGAAGATTTTGGCGGCAAAATTGGGCACTTTCAGCCCAATCCAGCTGACCTCAAGATATTTCTACGACAAAAAAGGCTTTTTTTTTATCAATATCTATGCATATTCAAACAAGATGAGACGCTTTTAAAGCTGAAAATAGGGCTACAATAGACCAGAGTTGGAAAAAGTTTGTTTTTGGTTTGGGCGCCAGAATTTTTTTTTTGTTTATTTTTAAAATTTTAATTATGGATTATGTTTTACATTAGCCTAAAGGCTTCATGCTATTTATTTAATTGCTTTACGCTTCATTTATTATTGGTCGCATTATCTTCATATTATCTTATTAAAATTGAAATTTTTAATTATTCTATAATTTTAAAAAAGTAAATACAATTTTTCATAGATTCACCCTTTTTTTTTTCTCTTTGCAGCGCTTAAATCGATAGCTTTGACTATTTTTAAAACGGCTTTCCCCGCTTAAATTATTAAACCTGAGCCTAGAAAGCATATGATTCGAGAAGCTTCCCTAGTTTGGGATGAGCGACAGATATACATATATGCATATATTGTTTGTTCTGGGCTTTTTGAACTTTGCAGATAAGGCTCTAGGAGGGGTGACCTCTTGACCCGCTGTTTGACGGCTGTGAAGTGGGTGGGTGGACTTGGCGCAGGCGCAACGTCCAAACTCGCATCCAAACATCTAGGCTTTATATTAATTAGGACACTATTGGAGAGAGATTGCTGGCCGAGGGCTCTGCCCCACTGGTCCCCCGGGCCTGCGGGTCCACTCATGCCCAGTGCGGCGAAGGCGGTGTCGCTACCGTTCAATACGACTATATCGAACCCGCACTCTCTTTCTTTCTTTCCACGGCTCTGCTTTGTGCCCAATCCAGAGGCCGGAGTCTCGCTGTCTGCCACCCAACTCTTCCTTTCAGATCCATTTTCGTCCTCCCACTCCTTGCCATTCTGCTGGAGGGGTCTCTCGTATCTATGGATTTCTGTAATCTCTATTTGATAAATGTATTCTTTAATGGAGTTGCTTACGTAATACGAACCGCGCATATTTCATCGAACGGTTTTATTTTTAAATTATTTATGCAATAGAGTCTTTAAAGTTTACGAATTACACAAGATTTTCGTATACAAAATTTTAAATAAAACTTATTCACCTAAGAACGAGAACAATCACAATAAAAGTACAGATACAAGTACAATGGATTAAAAAAGTATATTGAAATATTGAATCGTTGACTAATATCACACACTAAAAAGCAATTCCATAAGTATTTTTAAGGAATGAAAGATTATTGAGACGATCTAATTTATAATAAATTCCAATTTCCGAGGCATATATATTGTTATCATCGCATCGTCTAATTAAAAAGTAGTATTTGCAAATTGTCTACATCCTTCGTGATCTTTTATTTTATAATCACATATCGAATAAGAAATCTCTCAACAGAAAATTTTCTATTTTGAAAACTCTTAACCTGTTCGATAAAACATTTGAAGGCTATTTCAGAAATATTAATCCGAATTCGTTTATTATTCTGACGATAATTATATATATATTGCTTATACTCACTTCATCATTTTTGGGCTAAAAAAAAAGAAAATTTACAACAAATATTTTATGTTTAAATAATTATTTAGATCTTATTATCCAATTTTAGTCATTGATCAAAAACCAGTCGTACGCTTCAAAATTCCTTAAGGAAAAAAATGAATAATACTGAAACCACGTGCATGTAACATTTACATTATCGCTCGAAAAACAACCCTCACACAATTTACTACCTAAATGCGACCTATCTTGGGTTTATATGTTCAAGAGAGAGATGGAATTCCAAATAGTAAAAAAATAAAATAAAATATTTAAACTAAAAAAAAAAAAAAGAAATAATTAATAAAGTACTTAAGTACACTGTCAGTTATTAAAACCTACTTATTATTTTGAATTTAATATTATTATTTATTACCAGCGAAAAGATGCATATTTATAAAACAAAATACACTAGTCTCCCATTCAAAATTAATTGATTTTTGTACTCATTCATTTATCTCTTATGATTGAAACATCTTCAGGGCTACAATCTAAACTTCTGATCTGACCGGCGCATATTAAAAAAAAAATTTTATATACAAAAAAAAAAAAAGATCATAACAATAAATGCTAGCGAGAAGTCAATAGTGTATGTAATTCATTTGGCTTGGGAGAATTGGGTCCCAAAACCCACATTTCTATAGTATATTATTCTAAATCGACTTCTTCCACAATAAATAAACTATTATTATGCTTATAGCCCTCCAGCAGTGGCTGATTGTATTGTTATTCAATAAATGGATTTTTTTTTTAAATTACTGGATTATTTGTTTATTGATAAATATTACAATCTGTCTCAATAAAGGACATTTATAATAGAGTTTTGAGAGCACATTCACACCATATAACACATTCACACTATATAAAGTTGATAATTAAATTCGTTTAACTTTCCTAGCGAATTCTATATTTGAAAACATTTAGTACGTGCTTTACGACTGATTTCGCTTAATACAATTGGTGACTTGGTTGATTTTTTAATTTTTTAATTTACAATACAAACAAATGTATTTTATCGTTAATTTTTAAGGGGGAATTGACAATTTTTAAAGGATTATTTCTTTACATAAAAAAAAAACATCCAATTAAATGCATACCTAAGAGAGGGATGAGAATCATTAATAAGAAAATTAAAAAAATTTCGGGACCAGTCTCAAATCCGCCTTTCGTTAGACAAGAAAAAAATATATTAAAACAAAACGATTCTGTATCTATTCTTCACACAATTAAGTCACACAATTAAATCTAGTAAGCTATGAGAAGTAAAAATATTACCCATAATAGAGAACTGGAATTAATACTAGGCAGTTTTCCAAGCGTTTGTAGTTGAAAGAAGTGAATAAGAAAAAGATCGGATAAAGGTGACCTACTTTGTGGTGGGGGAGAAGGCTCATTTTGATAGTACCCCCTACAGAAACGCACCTGGGTGAAACTGGATATAGAGGGGGTCCATGCCAATAAAAAAAATGTTAGCCTTCATCTCGCACAACCATCCCAATACTGAAACAACTAATATTTCTAAGTGAATTGTTTATTCAATATAATTCATAACAAAGGGAAACATTATTGTTAATATACTTTAAAATATATATACAAATTCTACCAATCGTATGTTTGTAAACATTGATATACAAACAATATTCAGCATATGAGTTTGGTTATTTCACATTTAGCTTCAACAAACTTTACATGTACTAATAGAATTCCAGCGAACCCATCTGATTGTTAGCTATTAAAATAGTTTAAATTTGTATGCTTTCAGTTAAATATTTATAGTTTAAAACGGTATATTATTCGTAATCTTTTAATATGAGACGCATTAGGTCTTTAGCAGGCATTTTAGAATAATAAAGGCAAGCGTCATAAACTGTTCTTCAAAATTATGGTTTTGTTGTAGTTTAAAAGTATGAAATTTCAAGAACCCAAACTAAATATTTTGTAACATTATAATGTGGTTGCCAACGTTCCGTAAAAAGATAATAAATATTTATCATGGAAGTTGACTTTAGTAAACTCAATATAACTAATAAGGGATACTAAATCTTCTTTAGATAAACATCTCTTGTCACTTCGATAAGCTTTGGTAGCTTCGGATCAGTTATATAAGATGTCCTATTCAATTCAATTCGTAATAATTTGTATGTCTGTAATACAATGTATTATGTTGAACTTCTAAGTTAACTGAATTACGAAGCTATTAATGTTTTGTATGCAAATAAAAAAAAAAGATATACATGCAACAAAATATTTTAGAAGAACTTGTGAGATTATTAAAAATTTTTAAAACTCAATTATCTTTAGTTTGGCGCCCGTTCACTGCACCATTTTAGGAAATGAAAACAATTTGAAAAACACAGAAAAAAAAATACTACAAGGTAATGAAGGAGTCTCTACAATGTTTAATTTTTCAAAACTTATAATGTACTATAACAGAGTATAAATTATAGTAAAACGCCAATGACCCTTTAGGACAGAGGCGATAAAGGAGAAAAAATATATTAAAAAAATAAATAAAACTAAACAATAATGAACGATATTTTAGATCCACAATAACTACAAACTGTAAAAATTAGTTTGTATAAATAATTTAAATTTTAACATCCTTAGAATAAGTACAGAATAAAGTCTTTCCTGATTTTAGAGCATACTATAGATGATTAAAAAATTTTACTTACACGCTATTAGTAAAAACAAATATATAATACTATAAATAAATAATAATGCAAAAATAACCAATAATAAATAAATTAAACAAAATATAATGTTTGCGACAATTTTACATTTCATATCAGTTGATAATTACTAAAATGATAATCTGAGAATTTCTAATTTACCAGTACGAATACAAGCAATTAGAATAAAATTACTCTGTTTCATACAATTTAATTTAAATAATTGTGGTATTTGTAATTTTAGCTAAAATGATAATCTGAGACTTTTTACTTTACCAGTACGAATACAAGCTATTAGAATAAAATTACTCTGTTTCATACAATTTAATTTAAATAATTGTAATTAAATATTTGTGGTATTTGTAATTTGTAATTATAAGTAAAATGATTATCTGAGACTTTTTACTTTACCAGTACGAATACAATCAATTAGAATAAAATTACTCTGTTTCATAAAATTTAATTTAAATATTTGTGGTATTTGTAATTTGTAATTATAACTAAAATGATAATCTCAGACTTCTTACTTTACCAGTACGAATACAATCAATTAGAATAAAGCTACTCTTTTATACAATTTTATTTTAAATAATTGTAATTAAATAATTGTGGTATTTGTAATTTGTTGAAGTAGTTTAAACTAGGCGCGCAAGACTACTACACCCGCACAGCAGTTGTGTCCTGCGCTTCTGTAAACGATAGCGCCTTCATTTTAAATTTATTTATTTACTGGTACGAGTGTTAAAATAAAACTAAACACCCTTAAAATAAAACGACTCACACTTTGATAACATTTACCCAAATCATCAAAGCTAAAAGATCTCCTTCCTCAAACAATCAAAGTAATTGAATCAACTCGGGGAATAGGTACTCCTGCTATCCTCTCCTCTATCTTACATGTCATCATTTTCACTTACTCCCTTCAGATCATTTTCTACTTGCCAACAAACTGTTTACAGATGCAAATATACATATGTATTTCTATTTGAATTACAGAGCATGCAGATCTTTTGACGCCTTAACAAGCCTGCTCCATCTCTGCTGGTCTTGGGCTATTGCTTTCCATTTATCTGCTCACAGCTCTAGTGAACCTTTGTTGATTCTATCTATCCATCTGCTTTTTGGTCTTCCACGTGGTCTTTTGCCTTTTATTGAGGAATTCATTGTTATGTAGAGGCTTCCAAAAGGATTGCTACGAGCTACATGCACCGTCCATCTTATCCTCCGTGCCTTTATATCATGGGACATTGATTGACCAGTTTCTGTAAGCAGTTCTTTATTGGTGTTTCTTCTCCATGTGTTAGTACTTCGATCCCTGACCGCTCCGGTTATCGTACGGAGGATTTTTCTCTCCAATCTTTCAAGGGTGTTGGTTTGTTTCCTGTTCCACAGCCATATATTAGAACTGGCTTTAACATAGCTCTGTACACTCTTAATTTGAGATTTATTGAGATTTTTCCCGATTTGAATACCTTTGAAAGGGATACATATATAAGATATTATTTTTTTTTTTTACTTTAACATTTATTGGCATCTGTCAAATGTTGGTTATGAATCAGCAAATAAGCTGACTGTACAGGAAATAATATTTCAGCCACGGAGAAGAACATTAGCTAGTCATCTCTTCCATGGCTTGCTTCAAGTAATTTAGTTGTTTAAGGAAGGCCTTCTTAATCTCTTCCTCTTCTTCAGGGGTATATAAATCGCAGACATATCTCTTATTAAACTGCCGGTATGTCCGTTTAAATTTGTGTGATTTTCAATTTTTATTGTGTTGTATGTGGAGTAAAACTACATACAGTGTTATTTTCAACCACGTACCAAGATGTTTTTGTTAAAAATCTTAATGATGTTGATTGAAATATTTCAAATTTTTTGTGCGGGTTTTTTTTTGGGAAACCATATATCTGCGATGAGTATATCCATGTGGGATTAAGGAAGTATGTACATGTGTTCTGTTTCTGTTTTGTAAATTAAAACAAAAAATGTGTAAAGTAGTTTGAGTCATTTGTTAAAAGCCTTTCGTTTCATATTAAAATTCGGGCCCTACAAAAGCACAAGATAACGTACAATGTCCCTCTGAGGGATTGGTAACTGTCAATGAAAACTGGAGGATAGGTGTTTGTAATAAGAGTAAACGATAATAATATTAACATTTAATTTCCATAAACGTCAAACCATATCGAATATCGAATCGATATAAAATGTTATCCAGTATAAAGATTTCAAATCACGAAAATATTTTTTGGCAAAATAACGGATAAATAGTTTTATACTTTTACGAAGTATTTACACAGCCCCGTTGAGTGCTAAAAAGAGGATAAATCCGAAATAGAATATAAAGTTGATGACAAAGGTTCTATTTATGAAGGAATTTCCATCCTTGGAATTCCTGTATGGAATACAGCAACAAGGAATTCCATTGATAAATATTCTTAGACTGCTCATTGGCAGGCTTTACTATTTGGGATGAGATTAGAAAATCATTGAGCTTAAAGGGTTTTTAATTTTTTAAATAATTATGTCTATTAATAATAAGTGAGTTTTTTTAAAGAAACTTTTTTGTATTATCGCTGAAAACTTTTGGTTACTAACGAAAAAAAATAGAAAACGTGCAGATTTAATTATGAGATTGACCAATCGGACAAATAAAAACTTCCAATTAATAAATACAAGTATGTATTAGCTGAAATTCATTGAATGTTTACTATTAGCATCTTCAGAACTTTATACCCATCTTGCATAAGCAATTAGTAGCTAGAAAAAGATGTTCATTAAAATGAATATATGTTAAGAAATTTGTCAATGTAATTTTGTTACAGATTTGCTATTGTGCTTTGTCATACTTTAAAGTTTTTGTTATATATAAAAGTAATATCTGGAGCAACACATTTATGGAAATATTAATTGGGTGTCTGTTGGCTACTTGGGGTCTGTTATTGGCATTTGAACCTGATCAATTTGATAATTTTCTCTTGGTATTTGTTTGGATATTGATTAAATTACAGAATTTTATTTTTACTATATAAAAATTAAGATATATGTATATGTATGAATAGTGTGTTTTTATGGTCAAAGACATAATAAATATTTATATTATATGAAACCATGAATTCCTTAAGGGGAGTAGGGTAGCTCAGTGGTAGGGCACTATGCTTTCCAATGCACTAAGTCTTAGGTTCGAATTCCGGTTCATGGCAGACAAATTATTTATTCTGTTTCATCGGCCATGGGCGATCCTGGGCTAAGGGACCCTCCTGGAGCAGACCTAGCCTCTACAAAGTGGGTACTCTTAATTATTATAATTAATTAAGGGCGAAAACCTGGAGTTTGAGGTTGGATCCTGGCCCGATCTCCTCCCTGCACAACCGTTGTCCTTGAAACGGTACTTTCCCTAAATAGTACTGAATCCAAGACTCTTTCATGGATTGTAGTGGTACAGTCTTTTTTTTTTATCATGAATTCCTAAAAGACTTGTGAGATGTACTTTTATAGCACACTATTTTTTTTGATGTGAAACTGAGAATTATCCATAACTTCTATGATCTTGGGTAATATGTTCTGTTGAACCTGAGGTGGAACAATGTTTTTTCTTTAACTTAGAATATTTGGAGTGTGAATGTGCTCTTTGAAAACAATTACATATGTCCTTAATTGTGAAAGATTGTAATATCTCTCAATAAATGTGTTTATATATATATATATATATATATATATATATATATATATATATATATATATATATATATATATTGATTTTCACTTGTCAATGAACTGTTGAAAACCAGAAATAATGAAACTGACAGGCCATGCATGAAGAAGAATAGCACACAGCATTATCTCTACTCTCGCTTGATTCAACTACCATGGTTTATTTTTTATACATTTTTTATTATCTTAAGTAACGAAAAGTAACGAAACTGGCATATCAGACATGGGGGAGGATAGCATCTAACAGTACCTCCTCCCTGGTTTGATTCAATTACCATGGTCTGTTATGAAAGGAGGTCTCTCATCAAACGCCTTTCTTGTCTCTTCCTCGTATTGATGGGAATGTTAGCTGAAGCCATATCTCTTATTAGTATATTAGCGTGGCCATGTAAATTAATATGAAATCGTTTGTACAGAGTCCTTATCTGTTGGTATATGGATGTAGTGTTTGTGAATTGAATGAAGTTATTAAATCTAATGCATGAAGTATTTTTTTTTTTAAATTTTGACAATAGAATGTTAGGCCTTAAGAAAAATAGTATCCATAAGTACCTTTTTCTGGCGTATATTTATTTCCTTAATTAAAGAAAGATATCTCATCCATCTCCTTTTCCTGAAGGGAATGAAGTTGCGGCCATGTCATTTATAAGTCTATTGTTGTCTCTGTGTAGTTTCATATGGACAAAAAACATTTGTTTTTAATAAATTGGAACTAGAAAAATATTTTCGTTAATATTATATTTATTCAGAGAAGTCAATGCTTGGCATAGACCATTTGTCTGATTATTTTCTTCATCTATTGATATGAAATATAAATTTTTTTAAACAAAAAGAGTAATAAAAACTGTTACTGACCATTATGGATGTTAATAATTTAATTATGATTATTTAATTCCCTCGAAACTCTAGAATTCAGATTGGTCGAAGACAGAGAAACATTTGCTTTCGTAGGAGATGAACTAAAGAAACTGAGATGAGAATATAAAATTTCTGCTTGTCTCTTGTCAAATCCATGGGACGTGCATATCACCTGTTCCTAATTAATATAATTTTCATGAATCATGTGCGACTTGGTATCACGAATGGCCCGTATCAATTTAATCAAATTCCATACACTATTTTAACATAAACACGCGTAAATGCATTTTCTTTGTCATATTAATATTTCAAAAACGGCTGGGTCTATTTGAATCATAACTTCAGAAATGTTGAGGATTATCAAAAGAACATATCGACAACCACACTGCAAAACCCTGAACAATAAAAACTAAAAAGTTTCAGAAGCCGGAAAAAGTGTGTAATTTTTATTCTATGAACATTATATTTTCAATTATATTTCCACTGAATAAATTCAGAAACTTTCTAACAAAAGAAGAAAAGAAATAATTATATTTTAGATTCATTATTTTGCATGTAGATGAAATGCCCATAGAGAAGAAATGAAACATCGTATATTTCATGTTTTTTTTATCAGAATATGCGCCAGGACAAGATCGACCAGAAAAGCTCAAAACTTATTTTTCAAAAAAATTGTCCTTACAGATCCTTTTGCAGTGCAGGCTGTCGATATACTGCATCAATTTTATCGAATTCCATTCACTAGTTCCTTTTTCATATTCCCAAACGCATTTCATTATATGTAGATACAACTGTATTTCAAAAACCACCCTTATTTCGGTAGGTCAAAGTTAAGGAGAAGTTGGTAAAAGATTATCAAGTTTGGTATCACACTTTATCAAATACCACCGACTACCTTAAAAAAACGGATGATACGAATGAGCAAACGTAACATATATATTTGTATATCAAAAATGGCTCATTCGATTTGGCGTAATGTTGGAGGATACCTGTCCTCCAATTTGATCATACGGACACCGGACATACAATTGATAAGAGGATAACATTCGGCCCACATGTTAAAAGGAAACGGAAGATCCTCAATAGATGATTCAGACCACTTTACTCACTATTTCCAAATCTTCAAAACTAGAACTGTGACAGAAATTAAATATATACTTATACTTACTTAACCTAGATGAACACAGATATACGATATAGCTAAAAAGTTTACTTGCAAAATATCAAACTTTACTTAATTACAAAAGCTTCAAACTTTTCAATCACAAATGCTAAGACTTATATCTGACGCACCTTGGTACGTGACTTACAAAATCTTACATACTGGCTTCCACTTATCAGTTGAATTTCAACAATTCGACAGATGCAGATAGATATTTGAAGATAATAAAAAAAGTACCTAACTGTTAAGAATATACCGGTAGTGGCTGTGAAATGAATGGAAAGAAAGTTTATACTTAAACTATAGTTATGTGCTATTATAACATAATATACTATATTCGAAAAGTCAATTTAAATTGTATTAGACAAGATATCACCTGATACACCTACTCACTGGTCAACAAGATAGAAAACGCTAGACCTACTTGATTTTTTCGTAGCTAAAGGACTAATGATTATACCGTATACCATAAATTCAAGCTCCGATCTTTGTTCTGATCATTCTCTTCTCAGCATAATGCTATGTGATGGGCCATGTACTGCAATAAAACAACCACAATATAAAAATATACTGAATTCATTTGGTCGGAAGGCCGTACCTCAAATAACTTCGCTATAGCTTAATAACTTTAAACCAGATAATATATTTAAATAATTATATATCATCGATTTACTGCAAAAAGCCATTAAGTAACATTTTATAAAATTAAATCAGGAAGTAATTTGATGAATTTTCTCTCTGCGAAATGGTAGCATTGTGCACTTAATGTGAAAATTTTTAACATATAATAGGGTTAGAGTTATCTTGATCGGGTTAGAGTTATAGTGTTATCTTGATTTATTTGATGAGTTTGTGCATTGATAATCATGACCAAAATATATTATAATCTAAGGAAAACAGTAATAGTGACAGAAAAGTACCTCATTCACATTAAGTACAAGAAATAAACAGAAAAATAATAATACTAAAAGCAAAATTATATGAACTGAAAGAAACTAAGCTAATCGAAATCACTACTTAAATACACATACTTTTATGCAATATTTAAGAAATTCATTCACTCGAGATCTCCGAATCAAGCCCTTCCCCCCACTCATATAAGGAGATCCCAGCGCCTCACACTCAGCCGCATCCATTGTTCAGGACCAATGGAGGCTGAGCAGAGGTTCTACAACCAGACATACAGTATATTCTATACCAGACATTGAGTGGAGAATCTGGCCATCACCAGAACTCTAATATATGATTAAAACAGGTCTCTGGGCCACTGACGCTTCAACCTTCGAGGAGGATTATGGGGATGGGTAGAGCTAGATAGGGATTGCACAAGTAGATTTCGATGCTATGAAAGTTTTGATTCTACCTATATAAGATAGCGAAATAGTGAAATATGTGTGATACGTGCACTAGACCTTATGTCTTATTTTCATTTCTATTTTTATTAAATAATCCCTATCTTGATAGTGTAAGTTATTTGTTACAGATATATAAAAATTGGTGATTTAGTTTTCTTCTTGGAGGATTCACCTTTTCAACTTTAGCAGATAGCTACATCTATGTTTTATCGTATGATTTATTTATTTCAAATTAGAAACTATTTATAGTATCGTATCAACAATATCAGCGTTGTGATAAAATAAGGATTGACATAGGCATGAGAAAGGAGAGTACCCAACAGCACTTCTTTCTGGTCATTATTTACTTCATTGATTAGGTGAGGAGATCTCTCATCCAGCTCTTTTTAGACTCCTCCTGATGGGCATGTCAGTCGTGGCCATGTCGTTTATAAGCCTGTCTGTGTGTCCGTGTAGTTTGAGATGAAAACGATAGTAGAGAGTATGTGTTGCTCTATAGTTGGTTGTTGTAAGTGGTCATGTAAAGTTTTGTTGTTGAAGTACCAGAGAGCTCCTGTTATAAGTAGAAAAATTTTGGATTGAAATGACTAGTTTTGGAAGTGGGTCTTTTTTACCGAACCGTATATGTCGTATGTCCGTATGTGACCGCGTATTTCCAGATGGGTTTGAGTAGGAAAGTGTATGTATTTAATTTTTATCGAACTTGAAAAAAGTGAGTACAGTATTTTCAGTCGCTTGCTTAAAGTCTGTCGTTTCATTTAGACGTGTGGACTACCTACTTTTTAAATGCTATTTTAGTGTTTTACGATATCAATATAAATTCACCAAGAGAAAAAAAATGAAAAATAAGTTAATAAATAGGAAATTAAATAAATTTTGAAAGATAAAACGTTAGTGTAATATCAAAGATGTGTATTTGTAAATAAAAGATACATAGAACTACTAGCTTCCTTCAATAACTTATAAAATTATGTTTATATAAGATTATGTGCGTTATAGACGCATTATTCTCGTCTTTCGACCAAATTCTGAGGTTATGCCTGATTTCGCTCATCTAATCATACTATAAATACTTAAAATACTAATCTTTTTATATTGTATAATCTTGGAAACATTTTTGTCAAAATTATTTTTCGACCTAGTACACCAAGAAGAGTTTTATTGAAATGGATAATCCCACTCCTGTAACATTCCCTCGATGTACTATCCGTGTTGGTAGCTTAACGGTAGAGGTATAATATAATTTGAGATAGATACCCACTAGCGGATCCAGGATTTAATTTTTGGGGGACTCCCAGTGTTTAAGTGGTTCTTGAAGTCCTATTAAATGTAATTAAACGAACAAGAATACTTTAAGAGATAGTTTTTAATATTTTTTTCTATAAAACAGGGTTATATTTTACCATTTTAGGGAGGGGAGGTTTCAGCCTTAAATACCCTCCCCCCCGTAAATCTTCCTGTGTACCCGGTTTCCTGGATACCCGATCTATTTTAAGAGCTTTAAAGAAAACTAAAAACGAACCTCACTTTGCTAAAAGAACGTTTCAGCTCATTTAATAATATCGGTAATTTTGTTTTACATTAAAAAAAACTAAAATGTGTGATTTAGACAACACGATAGAAGTGAAAACATCGACAAAGCGAGATTAATAATATGGAATATAAATTATAAATAATAGCTTATTATAAGGAGGATGAAATGCTAAAAATTTCCATCGCCTACTGTATGTAGGTCCAAGTTTCTGAGATATTTTAATCCATTTCTTCCATAAAATTCGTTATGATTTGGTTTTAGACACTTTTTTTTTCCTTTTCGCCTCTCTAACACGGCATCGAGTAAAGATTCAATTTTGAATAATAGTCCATTACAGAGAGGATGAAATGCTGAACAATTCCGCAGCTCGCAGTGAGCAGATCCGATTTTATAGTTTCTGAAATATTTTAATACATATCCAAAAACACTTCAAGTAGTCGACTCCAGCATTACACATAATATATATATATACTTTTTTTTTTGTTAACCCTTTTCTTAACTCCCAGGGTGCATTGGGCACACGTGTCTTTTTGACCTAGTATCCCCGTTAAAAAAATTATTGACACTGGTGATCCCACACCCGAAAAATTCCTTTGTGATTATTGATAGTATAACGGTATAAATATATATATATATATATATATTTAAAAATATTGAATAAAGTTTCGCTAAATATCGAAGGGGGAATATAGTGCGAACTGGAGGGGGGAGGGGATGGACGAGGAGAAGCAGACAGCACGGAGCCATGGAATCGATAGCGCCGGCTCCTGACGTCTTCGACCGACGTCTCCTATTTTAGCCAACTCTCAGAATAGTCCTCAACAGCATCCTTTCTTTATGGTATCTTCCCACTTTGTTTTGCTTTATGCTCATCTGCATTTCCTTCTTTTTTTTTTTTTTTATTAGCATTTATAATGTATTCAAGCGAGTACGAATACTCATGATAATAATGTACGTTGTCAACAACATGCTCATTTAGTTCCAGTGTTTCCTTTTTGTTGTCTATTTAAAGCGTCGCCTCACTGTCTCATTTTACTCTTACATAGACTCATCGATTATACTTTTTTTTTTTTATATTTGCATTACAGATCATGTAGATCTTTTGCCGCCTTAACAAGCCTGCTCCATCTCTGCCTGTCTTTGGTTATTTTTTTCCGTTTATCTAAACGCAGTTCTATTGCATCTTCGTTGATTCTATTTATCCATCTGCTTTGTGCTCTTTTGCCTTTTATTGAGGCATTCATTGTAACGTAGAGGCTTCCAGAAGGATTGCTAAGAGCTACATGGTCCACCCATCTTAACCTCCTTGCCAATATCATGGAATATTGATTGACCAGTTTCTGTAAATAGCTCATCGGTCTTTCTTCTCCACGTGGTAGTACTCTGATCCCAGATCGCTCCGGTTATCATGTGGAGGATTTTTTCTCAAATCTTTCAACACTTTTTTCTAGAGAGCTGGTAGTTTCCAAGTCTCATAGCAATATATTTGAACTGGCTTTATTATTGCATTATACACTCTTAATTTGAGATTTTCAGGATTTAAATTCATTTGAAAGGTATAAGAATGCTATGTTTGCCTTAGTTATAGCCTGGTCTTTATAAGATATATTTGCAGTAATACAATTATGTTTCTTTATTTTATTCCTATTGGTTATATTTTTTTTTTTTTCTCGTAGTTTGAACCAAAACTGACACTAACATTAGCATTAATGTCTAATTTATAGAAACAGAACTAGAATTATATAGTTTTTACTGTATTATTTTGGCACGAGAGACATATTTACAACTTACAGTTTTTATCCTTGTCATAATTGGTAATTGGTTGACTGTCGTGGATAATGAAGAGAAGAATAGTTGGGGTGGTCAGTCAAAAAGGAAGGCAAAAATAAATGATAATATTTATTTTTTACATATGCCGACGTTTCGACCTGAAGTTCAGGCCTTCATCAGAGCTAAGAAAATAACCAGATAACAAGGTATGAGAAACATAAGTAGTGATGGTAAAAAAATTAACAAAAATAAAAAAATTAGAAAAATAAAATAAATAAATATAAAGTAAAATGAAATTGTTAGAATAATGACTAAGAACTAAGAGATAAATAATAATAACCGTTATAATAAGAAGTGTAGAATGATGAAGTAGGCATAATAAAAAAAGGTGACATAAGTGTTACAATGGGAATCTTAGAATAAAATGTAAAACATAAAAAAGAAATATGAAGTTATATAAGAAATATGAAGTTATAAAAATGAAGTTATAAAAAGAAATATGAAGTTATAAAAAGAAATATGAAGTTATATAAGAAATGAAAATAAATAGTAAAATTAAAACATTGAGAATGGAGTAGTTAGATAGAAAATTGAGATATTGTAAAGTCTATCAAGATGTACAGACAATGTATAATATAATAAAGATAATTTTACCATCACTACTTATGTTTCTCATACCTTGTTATCTGGTTATTTTCTAAGGCCTGATGAAGGCCTGAACTTCAGGTCGAAACGTCGGCATATGTAAAAAATAAAAATTATCATTTATTTTTGCCTTCCTTTTTGACTGACCACCCCAACTATTCTTCTCTTCTTTATCCTTATCCTTTATTAACGGTGCGACTAGAGCTCTGTTGAAATTTACTGCTCTTTCAATTCGATTCAAACTTATGAAGAGTTCTGTCATGAAAGTAGGCGAATCGCAGTTGGACCGCTCGGACTTGTTGGTCTATTTTGGTTCCTAATTTTTCTAATGTTACAATAAATGTTTATGCCGCTCGTACCAACAGATCATATGAAAGTCATATAATTTATTTATAAATTCTAATTCTGTTGGCTAATACTCAAATTAGCCGAATTTTAGAATTAAAAAAAATTAACAGTGTTTAAATTGAGTGCGGCAACGAAAATACGCTTTTACACACCTTATTCCTAGAATTTGACAATGGCTGAGAATAAACAAAAAAAAAAATTAATAACATTGAGTGAGTGTTCGATCGGTAGAGTTATCACCCAAAACTCCCTTTGGAATATTCTATTTTTCAAAAACTAGTGTATTAATATATACTCCAGTAAATATATAAATATATACCTATATATTATTGTCTTTGTTGTGATTGAGCAAGTGATATACGAATGAATTATCTATTAAACATTTCTATAGATTGTTACTTTTTTTCTCTATTATTGAATTTTATTATGTTATAAGAACACATAATTTTTATTTTAAATATCTATAATTTAATTTTAGATAATCATATTAATTTTATATTATAATATTTTTTTTATTTATGTGTTTTATTGAGATTAAAAAGTACATAAAAATTGCAACGATTAAAAATTGTGAATTCGCATGTCAATCAGCCATGATGATAGTGACTTGTGGATAAATCTCCTCTGGTCGATCACGAATTTTTACTTCTTATGATAATAAACTCATTATCTGTTAACACTTATTTCTTTGCCTTCTGGTTTTTTCATCACTATTTTTGGACGTTTTGAGGAATCATTTTCCCCATGTTGAGTAATATTATTTTCCCCCAAAATTGAGTAAGTCACAGTAATTAATATACTTGTCAATACTATCATCCAATTAAATTGCCATTGACCAAGCTTATTAAATAATGTGACTTGCCCCAAGGTTTGGTACAAACAATATTGCTGAATAGTTGGACAAAAATATTCCGAAACTTCCATTAATAAATAGAGATAAACAATTAATTTGATTATCAATTGAATTGACCAACAGCCCTTGGCAAATAGGTGTGAAAAGGTATTTAGAATAAAGGTTAAAATTAAAACATGGGAAATAAATTCATTATTAAATGATTTTAATAAAATTCAGCTATTACAATAATTATATTGATTTCAATATTATTTAAACCTAATATTTACTGATTTCAGGTTTAGAAATATTTCTCATAAAGACACGGGAACTATTTCAGAGTAAGAAAACGTCGTGTGAGTGTTTTTCACAAAATTAATCTTTTTTTTTTCATTCATTACATGTTTGTTTGACTTATACTAGCACAGTTTATATGCCAAAATATATGCATACGCTTTATAATTTTAATTCAAAGCCTTTATATTTATTTTCTTATCATTAATGAAAAAGTATTACAATTTTTTTCTATTAATTTAACTAATTTAAAAAAAGTGTTTTTAAGCGCATTTCTGACTTCTGAAATACGTTAGCACTTTATGTACCATATATAAATATTGCGTAGATGTATTAGAAGTGTTGACACTTGCTATTTCAGTGTAGCGTTTCACTTGCATGGCTTATGCCGATAGGATAAAAAAAAAAAATAGGATCATAATATTTTTATCTTATTCTTGTTAATGCAATAAGCTATTAAATATGTATCGTCAAATATATTTATTGCAAAAAGTCATTAAGTAACAATTTAATGAATTTGAGTTGAAGTTAGTGATTCATTAAAAAAAAACATCTAAAATGTGCAAATATATATATTCTATTTTCGACAGTTAATTAAAATACTTAACCTACACATGACAATGAAAAACTGAAACCACGACGCACATAGTGACTTTTTGCATATTATCATAATAAAATAAAATAGTTATTTACTCTTATAACCTTGCAAATACACAGAATGTTAGTTAGACTTAATAACTTTATTAGTTTTATTAACCATCTGATCAATTAGTTCAGTGTATGAAGTCATTAAGTACCAAATAATGAATTTTGTCGTTCTAGTTTAACCTTATTTAGAGAACAAGAATTTCATCAAGATTTGATAATGTTTTACTCTGCAAAGTGCATCGTGCATGTACTGAAATAATTTTTTACATATAAAACGATTTGCATTATTTTTATGCACTTAATGATTTATTGTAGGGAGTGTTGTAGCTCGGTGGTAGGGTACTGAGCTTCCAATGCTTAAAGTTCCCAGGTTTGAATCCCGGCTTATGACAGAAAAATTATTTATTCTGTTTCATTGGCCGTGGGGCGACCCTGAGTAGGTAGACACTCCTGGGACACATCCAGCCTCTTTAAAGTGGGTACCCTTAATGAAAAATAATTAATTAAGGAGAAAAACCGGGCGGTTGAGCATGATCTCGGCCAAATCACCTCATTGCACAACCATAGACCAAGAAACAGTGCTTTCCCTAAATAGTACTAACTGAACTCAATACCCTTCATAGGTTGTAGTGGCAAAGGTTTTTTTAATTGTTTTATTGTATCGATAAATATGATCAAAATTAAATACTATGTACTTTTAGGTTTAAATCTACCAGAAGTGTACTTAGTGACTTTTTGCAATAAGCTGACGATATATTTAAAATTTCAAAAATAATAATTTTTATGTTATTTGAGATTTTCAACAATTGAAAACAAATCAATTTCATGAGAGAAGATAGTTGCTATCTAATCCATTAATTGTCAGCTGCTTCTATTTTTAAACAGGCTTGTTGCGTGAGATTAGGTTCGAATAAATTTCAAAAATGAAACTTTTTTTGGAAAAACCTAATTTCGCTCTAGTGAAAAAAATCAAGTTTCGAGTTCCAATCCGAGCAATACATTTCTTCCGGATACTCCTTAATATCCATACTCTATTAAGCTATATATTGTGGAAAACATTCTATGTTAGGCCACAGTCATGTAACATTAGATAAGAGTTTGCGATTTTGTTCCAACGTATTCACATTGTTCCGTCGTCCATTAGACTAAAATGCATCGTTACTCTACAAAGTTTTCTTTGTTTCCCTCCGAAATCGCTCTTTTCAACTATTTTATGGCACTTTATTAATTATATTTTATCTAAACATCGGGGTTTATATACATAAATATATTGACAGTAACTCTGATAACCAGCTTCCACAATTAGTTCTTTTTTAAGTTTTTTTTTTAACCTTGCTACGATTAATACGATCAAAGTTTTAGTAATTTTTTTTATTTATTGAAAACATAATACAATCTGGCAGAAGTAAGGGTAATAAGTATTAGTGCTAAAGGTATCCATTCATATAATATATACATAAAAGAAAAATAAATAGAGTTATAGATAAATTTTTTTTATTTATTGAGTATTCCAACAATCTGTCACATGGACATTAGTTATAGTGATGTAGGATAACAGTAGATTAAAATAAAAACAAATTAACGATATAAAGAAAAAATGAACAAAGTAATGTATAAAGTAATAATAAGAAGTAATAACGAAAGTATAGTGATAAAAGTAAAATAATATATGAACTTCTAAAATAAACAAATAAATATATAAAACGGTAATAGTTAAAAAAATGGTTGATAACAGAAATAAGTTAAAGGTGAATTAAAAACTAATAAATACAATTTATTCGTATCTTTTTTAAATTTTTCTTAGTAATGAGAGAAGCTGATATTCCGGCATGCATGTTTTTCAAGTATATTATTTGACACTATCTATACAGAGAGTCTATGTTCTTAATAATTAAACTTTGGGGAACAATTCGTGACATTTCTAATAAAAATGTTCATTTGAGCCATAGAGCGATTCTGAACCGAAAAGGAGTTAAGACCAATTCCGTGTTTTTCTTAAGGTGGTCATGGTTTTTATTGAATTAGAAGGAATTATTCGAAAAATGTTCAAGATAATTTAATTCGAATTACACCATCATAAATTATACAAAGTTTTATTGAGAAAACAGTGAATTAATTTAGTAAGGTCAATCATAAAAGGGACTTTCAGGAGATCTAATAGGGCCTCTGTACTGAGGTATATTGCTCGTGTATGAATATTGTAACTGCAACAGTACAGTGGCGTATTAGACCTAATGAAAGACCCTTTTATCATCAGCCTTAGTAAATTTAAACCGTTCTATGTCAGACCACAGTCACGTATCATGAGACTTAGTTCCAACTTACTCAATTCCTTCTGTCGCCCATTAGACTTGTCTGCATCATTACTCAACAAAATTTTTCTTTGTTTCCCTCCAAAATCGAACTATTCAACTATTTTATGGCACTTTATTAATTATATTTTATGTAGTGATCGAGGATTAACTCTTTCTCTCTCTCTCTCTCTCTCTATATATATATATATATATATATATATATATATATATATATATAGAGAGAGAGAGAGAGAGAAAGAGAGAGATAGAGAGTGATACAGGACGTATCAGGGTTAAGTGGCCAAACCGCAAAAATGAACTAAGGACCTCATAACAAGAAAGAAAACAATCTGAAGGTATGTCCGCAAATGCTTTGTTTAGGAGATATTCACACTTAAAGATTTTCGTTGTTGTGAATTATGTACGTTATAAGAAATAAATAATATATATATATATATATATATATATATATATATATATATATAGAGAGAGAGAGAGAGAGAGAGAGAGAGAAAGAGAGAGATAGAGAGTGATACAGGTTGTATCAGGATTAAGTGGCCAAACCGCAAAAATGAGCTAAGGACCTCAAAACAAGAAAACAATCTGAGGGTATATCCGCAAATGCTTTGTTTAGGAGATATTCACACCTAAAGATTTTGGTTGTTGTGAATTATGTACGTTATAAGAAATAAATAAAACCTATTTATTTGTTCCAACTGCTTTATTAATTAAACGTAAATATTAAATTCATATTAAACGTTGTTCAAAGTACACTCCTTTCTTCATTGCGAAAAGGGGCAAAAATACCATCAGCACGTGGTATTTTAGCAATTGTACCAGTTTCTCTATGACGTTGAAACGTGGAGCTAAAGATAGACTTGTTTGGTAACCTTCCATTCGGAAATCGCCTGGCATATTCACGGCGGGCAGCATTAGTATTACCATTGCAAAAAATGTATACAAACATAATATCGGCATATTCACCATTAGTATAAATGGAAGTCATAATGATGAGTATTCTGCGAAAGCCTCTTACAAACTGATAAATGTTATTGAGGGTTCCCAATGCTAACTCCGAAAAGTATTAATCCTTATGTTGCCAATAGTTTTTATACAGTTAAAAGGCCATATTAGTATTCTATCTAAGCCATCTCCTAAACAAAGCGTTTGTGGACATACGTTCACATTGAACAACATTTAATATAAATGTTAATGTTTACATTTAATTAATAATAATAATAAAAGCAGACGGAACAAATAAATAGGTTTTATTTATTTTATATAACGTAAATAATTCATAACAATGAAAATCTTTAGGTGTGAATATCTCCTAAACAAGCGTTTGCAGACATACCTTCGGAGGTAATTTTTTTCTTGTTTTGAGGTATATATCTATATATACACATACATGTATTGACTATAACTCTGATAATCAGCTTTTATAATTAATTCATTATTAAGTTTTTTTTTAAATCTTACTAAGATAACTACCAATCATTGACCTTACTATATTTAATCACTATTTTCCCCAAACATTGTTTCTACTTTACGATGGTGTACTTACAACTTAATTATCTTGAACAGTTTTAAAATAATTCCTTCTTATTCAATACAAACCGTGACTACCTTAAGAAAAACACGTAATTGGTCTTAACTCATTTTCCGTTCGGAATCGGTCCATGCATCAATTGTACTTTTTTGTTTGATATTTTATTTAAAACCATTTCCTAGAGTTTGGCTATTAGGAGCTGAGATACACTGTATAACATAAGCGGATTCAAGGAGGGATATAATAGAAAGTAATTTTTTTTTTATATTTATTCATATTTGTTTATATCAGTGATCTCAAACAAATACTTTAACATTTACATTATGTTATAGTTTTACATTGTAACGCATAAACTTCAGCTAGCAAATATAAGAATAAATGATAATAAAGTTAAGAACCAGTACACAAATATAATTTCTAAAAGCATTATTGTTCCTGTAATTACCATTATTTTTTTTAAAAACTTATTTCTTTGCGCACAGCTGTCAGAAATGCTGACGCCCTGTGAGTGCTAACTCAGTGATCTGATCGTCCCAGTTTATGATTACGAAAATGTTTACGTAACCCTGAGAAGCCATTTAATTTATCTTTATGAATTATTCATTATATCTAGCTTGTTAATTTCTTATCAAGCGTAATTAATTAAGCTTGGCTGTAATTAAGCTTTTGGTTACTATCTTATCTTATCTTATCTATGGATGTATAAATATAAAGAGTGAAGTAAGAGGCAAATGTTGAATGCTTTATTGCTAGTCAAGTAATACTGAAATCAAATTATATTTTCTATATTCAATCCATTTTAAAAACAATAACTTTGAATGTCGAAATCAATCTTATCGATTTCTGTTATCAATTATACTATTGGGTCTCTTAACTTTGTAGCCGTCTTTATTCAGAAATCTCATCATTAATTTATGATCCAAATATTTAATGCACGGACTTTTTTTTAATGATTTCATAGAAATTTACAAGGATATACCAAATATTGATAAGAAAAGAAACTTCAGTTAACATGCGAATGAATACGAGAAGGAGACTAAAAAGTCTCTGGATGAGAAACATCCCAGTAATAAATTATAGCAATTGAACCAAACCAAGTAAAAGGTACTGCTATCCTTTCCAATGACTGACATGTCAGTGTCATAATTTCTGTCAGAACATAGGCTGATTGTTAATAGTTCGTCGATAGATCCAGATATATATTTAAAGAAAAAAAAATGTTATTTTTTTAACATTTTATTTTCAGATGAAAGATATATTTATTTTTATAATATTATTTTTTTATAATACATTTCACGTTTGAAAATATCACCGTACATAATATTAGTATATAATTTTTTTATTTATTTGTTTTCTTTTTACATCAATTCACATCGATCAACTATAGTATGTTGAAAATCATCAAAAAGATAATAATAAGGAAAATAATGATATGGTGTGCATAGGAAAGCCCATGTCTCTTATTAAACTGTTAAGGGTCGAAATGGTTCGATATGTTGATCAACAGAGAATGGGGTAGCTGAGTGGGCTAAATACGCGTTGCTCAGGAACCCGATATACCATTATGAGTTGAAGTCGTCGTGTTATAGGAATTTTTAACTATATTGAGTTTTTTTTTATTATTCTGTTTTAAACAAATATAACATTATTAATTTTTAGAATGTTTGTTCACTAAAATGATCAGTTTGTATTAAATATTTCAATTAAATATGACAGTCCCAGTATTGGCATATGCTTGCGTCACTCTTGGTCTACGTCAGACTCTTCTCAGATCTTGTAAGGCGCAAAATGATACTATTTACGCACAACAGTTGGGCCTTGCAGTACTGTATTGCCTAACGCCGCGTGGCACAGTGGTCCTAAATTCCATTTTTTTTTGGACATAATTCTATAATGCCGTTATTTTTCAACCGATTTCCTTGTTTCTTAGTGCTATAGCATCACTACTAAATTTACTCCATTATCTGCAATGAATATAAAATAATATATGAAAATACAAAAAAAAAAAAGAAGAGACTGTGGTAGAGAACGTTATATATCTTTCTATAAAATTATATAATTTTTTCCGAACTTTAGAAATTATCGTTTTAGCTTCTAAAGATTATTTATTTATGTATGCATATATACATAAGCAAGATTTAAAAAAAATAAAATTTATAAGAAAACTTATAGATTTTTTTATTTAGTTAGTATTTTCAATTTCAGATAATGTCAATGTTATACTTTCCACAGGCAAAATAATATTTTCATTTTTTTTTTTTGTAAATACTTGTAAAAGAAAGAGGATCCAGGTGTTTTTTTTTTTGTCTATAAAATATGTATTTGCGCCTGTCAACAATAAGTTGACAATCAGCAAATGTGATGGTATGAAATTCAGGTGTTCAATATAAAATTTAGTGTGAAATTATTATATCTTACAATTATATTTTTTTAACGCCTTTTTTTTACAAATACCGGATAATTTTAGTCCATGAATAGTTAATTTTCATTTTCCATATTGTTCTTCATTCTTATAATTGATAATCTTTTGACTGCACATTTTTTATCTACTTTGATATATAGCGCATGGCACAGAATTATATCATTATTTATTGTTAATCTAGTCAGAATCGTTATTATCATGTTTACCTCCACGGCACAGGTATTGAGAAACGTCGAGAAATATTAATTCCAAAGAGCCTCATGTCAACGGTGAAAGTTATCGTTATTGATATAGACATTATCAATGAATGTTTCCGAACAAATTTCAAACGCTCGCAAAAAGTCCAAGCAATGGCAGTATAGAAAATGTACAGAATTACACTAGAACTTTCAAAATTACCTACAATTCGAAATGGTTTCCGATGAGCGAAATAAATTTGCTTAATCGACGCATATTTTTATCCTCTAAAAATGTAAAATCATTTAAATTGACATGAACAAAGACTTCATAACAATTAAGAGAAAACTGAAATTATTGGTTATCCAAATCCAGCTTCTATTCATGTTTTTCAATACTTTGGTTGGATTCACCAACTTTTTTTTTTTTTTTTTTTTTTTAACTTGATTCTTCAACTCACACCTGTCAGAAGTTCCGACAATCAGCGAGTGTGATGTCAAGATGAACAGATTGGTCTTGGAATAGGCGTGAGGGAGAGGATTACCCAGCGGCGTCCTTCCTGTCTTGACCGTAATGTTTATAGTTAGTGGAGGAGATCCCTCATCCAGCTTCTTTTAAGCCTCCTTCGGGTGTTATCGGGCATGTTAGTTGTGGCCTCGAAGGGCCTTATAGGGTTATAGGGCATGCCTCGAATCAATGAGTTTGTATGTCCGTGTAAGTTATTATGAAATCGTTTGTAGTATGTTCGTATGTGGTCGTTAACTGTTGGCATCTGTAAGTCTTTATGTAGAGTAATGTTACTGACGTACCAGGGAGCTTTGATTCACCAACTTAATATCTATTTTAGCTCCGTGAACATTTGGCTTTAGATAGCTTAGAACTACAGATGTTGAATTAGTAAAGATGAAAACGGTCAGGATGTGCAGTAAATAAATTCTATTAAGTGAATTTATTGAGTTTTTGAAATTTCATAAAACATAAGAACATTATTTTTTTACTGCATTTAATGATTATTTTTCATCCTTTCTTTTTTATTTTCTATTATAAACCAGTGACACTGAATTATATTAACAGTTAATGTTAATATGATCATTATATTTATTTTGTTTACCTTCGCGCCACAGCTATTGAAAAACGTAAACAAATATTAATTCCATACGGTCTCAAGTCAACGGTGGGAGCTTTCGTTGGTTAATTATTGATTTAGACATCTCAATGAAGGTTTTCGAACAATTTTAAAACGATTGCAAAACGTCCGATCAATTGCAATGGAACAAATGCACAGAATTGTCCTGGAACTTTCAAAATTAACTAAAATTTGAAATTGGTTCTCGATGCATAAAATAAATGTTATTTTGTCAACCTTATTTAATGTTATTTTGCGTTTCTATCCTCTACAAAATGACAAAGCAGTTAAGTCAAAATTAAAAAAAATATAATCCAGTCCCATTTGTACACGTTTTTAATTACTTCAATTACATTCAAGAGCTTACAACTTATTTTACCGCTCTGAAAATCTGCCTCTGGATAGCGTAGACCGGTAGCTTTGAATGGACATTGGTTGTTTTAATCCAGAGTAGAACTTATGAATAGCATTTTATCCACTATTTCACCATTTGGGACCACTGTGCGACGCCATAGGATCATAACAATAATAATAATAATCCAATGGTATTCATTTTTATTTGAATCTCCAAAAAGCATACTTATATAATAAGAACTTCATTATTAATAAAAAAATATATTTTTTTATTAAAATGAAGTTCTGAATGTGGTTTACTATATTGTACTTGAATCAAATAAAAAAATAAAAGCCAAGTATAAAACATTCTGCTAACGTGAAAAAAACAAAACAAATGCGTATATATGTATGTATACACACTTCTTTTTCTTGCATTATGATTATTTTTCATGGAAGGTATGTGACTAACGAAACCCTACATATTGTTCCACCTGCCAACAGTTAACCAACTCCTCACCTAAGGACACTTTATGAAACGATTTTATACTAATTTACACAGACACTCTAAAATACTAATAAGAGATGTGAATTCAGCTAACATGCCCATTAATATGAGGTGTTTCCCCATGGCTGACATGCCATTTCCATTATTTCATTAGACCATCTGCTGATTGTCAAGTGTTTTTAAACAAACGGATGGATATACCGAAGATCCCAGTTCAAAGTTTAAAGAGTTCAAATCCCGGTGCCGGAGGGACTTTTAACTCTGCCTCCATTCTCCTGCTCTCTCCTCTGGTCCAGGAAAAAAACCTGTATAGCCTAAAAGGCGAGGAAGAGAAGAAAAAAATGTTTGTTGACAAGTGCAGATGAATATTTGAAACTAAAAGATTTATGAAAATTGCTGAAGATATTTTATAGTATTTCGAAAAAAACATAATCCTTTGATATTAATTAAATGTCTTATAATTTATTGACTTAGGACCCAGGTAGGAAACCATCAATTGTTCTAGAACTTTTTTCCCTTGCTTAATTCTATCGATGGCAGTGAAATTAATAATTTTCTGATAGGGTACTGGTAGCAATAAATTATGTAGGATAAAGTTTGTTGCCCTCGAGGCCCATTTATTGAATCGATAATGCCGTCTCCGGTGATCGATAGGAATAAGAAATCGTGAGTCCAGCTTTCTCCGAAATGGCATGCTAAACTCCTATACCTTATTAATAATTCCTAGCGAAATAAGAATTTCATTTCAACAGCTACGCTAAAGGCCTCGTATTTTAAAATAATCATAAACTTGAATTTATTAAATCACTATCTGAAAAATGCTATAATGAGGAATCATCATCATTAGTTCTCCTAAATATAAATTCTTGGGGTCGAAAAGATATAATATAAAATTATCTATAGTTATCGATTACATTTACGGCAAATATCTGGATTTATATGCTGTAACGTTAGTATTAAATTTATAGTATGTAATGTAACTAACATTACAACATCACTTAGATAAATTATAGGATTTGTAAAAAATATATAAAATTCGACTAAACCACGATAAATCGAAACACATTACGTTTATCCTTCTAAGAAATACCAGCTTTCCAATCTATATTGAAAACAATTGAATTCCTCACACTCCCATACTATCTTGGACTTTCCTTTGACAGAACGATGAAATGCGACCCGAATGTTAAAGTAAAACGGAAAACTCCTAGACGACTTGACGACTCAAACAAATTTACTCACTTTTATCCAAAGATTCAAAACTAGAAGTGTCAAAAAAACTAAATACATCCATATATTTACTTTAACCTATATCAATAAAATCCTCACTGATATAAGGTATAGCTAAAAAAATCCAGACTACTCAATTAACTCTATCGGTATTAAGGGGCGGAAAATAATGGATATCTTCATAAAAATATAAGCGGATTGTTAGTGTCTATGAATATTAAAATTTGATGAAGTATTCGGGTGCCTTACACACCCCAACGAAACTCTAAACTCTTCTGACAATACATATGTAAATAAAATATTATATATATAAAATTCGACTAAACCACGAAAAATCGAAATACATTAAGTTTACTCTTCTAAGGAATACTAAGCTTTCCAATCTATATTGAAAACAACTAAATTCCTCAGACAGACACCCACACCATCTTGGACTTTCCTTTGACAGAACGAAGACATGGGACTCGAATGTTAAAATGAAACGGAAGACCCCTAGACGACTTGACGACTCAAACAAATTTACTCACTTTTATAAAAACATTCAAAACTATAATTGTCAAAGAAACTGAATACACTCATATATTTACTTAAACCTTTATCAATACCTTTCTCAAAGATATAAGATATAGCTAAAAAAATCCAGACTACGCAATTAACTCTATCGGTATTAAGGAGCGGAAAATGATGAATGGATATCTTCATAAAAATATAAGTGGATTGATACTGTCTATGAATATTATAATTTGGTAAAGTATTTGGGTGCCTTACACACCCCAACGAAACTCTAAACTCTTCTGATAATACATTAATTTATCTTCTGTGTGTTGAAACAACCTAAGATTCCAAGAACTTTCTGGATTTTGATTTGCATAGATGTATGAAATTGAAAGAGGTATTTGTCGACAGGTGAAAATCAATGTAATTAATATCAATGATTAAAAGTTTTAAGTATCATAATCAATGAAAAAAGTTTTATGCATTTTACTGAAGATGTTTTATAGTATTTAAAAAAAAACAACTATGTCTTTGATATTTTTTTTTGTATTTGAATTTGATATTTATTCGAAAACGATCTGATTAATGTAACAAAACTTGTCAGTTTATCAAGTCAGGATGTCATGCCATGTGTCAGGCATGGGGAAGGATAGCACCCAGAAATATCTTTTCTATGGCTTGAATCAATTACCATGGTTTGTTAAGGAAGGAGGTCTCTCATGCAAGCCTTTTTAGTCTCCTCCTGACATTGATGGGTATGTCAGCTGAAGCCTTATCTCTGATTAGTATGTTCGTGTAAATTATTGTGAAGTATTTTGTAAAGAGTTATAATGTGTTAGTCAATTGTGGGAAGGAGGAAGTCGGTATGTAAGGTTTTGTTTGTCACGAACCAAGGAGCTTTCGTTATGAATCGCATGATTTTTGATTGAAAAGTTTGAAGTTTGTGTAAGTGGATCTTTTTAGCTACACCATATATTTGCGAGGAGTAAGTCCCTATAGGCTTAAATAAGAATAGTGTGCATTTAGTTTCTGTCTCAGTTCTAGTTTTAAAGATTTGGAAAAAGTGAGTAAAGTTGTTTGAGTCGTGTATTGAGGATTTTCCGTTTCATTTTTACATGTGGGCCAAATGTCATCCTTCTGTCAAAGGTAATACCAAGATAGTGTACGGTGTCCTATATATAAATTGAAGGGTAGGTATTTCTTTGAAATATAAATGTAATGCGTTTCGATTAGTCGAATTATCCAGTCTTATAATTTATCTAAATTATGTTGTAACGTCGTTGAGGCTTGTGTGGGATCACGATATTTATTTTAAAAAATAAATAAACACACACACACACACACACACACATAGATAGATAGATAGATAGATAGAAAGTAAACTTTATTCTGGGACAAGGTCCCTTATGAATAACAGATATGAACAAAAAATTAAAACTACTTCTGGCCAAAAATTACATTAATCAATATTAAAGAATATATACAGTATCTTCAGTGAAATTAAATTAAAACAAGTAAAAATAAAATAAAATTTTGAGAAAAAACGAAATAAAAAAAACAACATTATTTAAATGAAAATAAAAATAAAATAAAATAAGCATGGGTTGATTTTTAAAATTAAGACTCAATAAATTTTATCAACCATTCACCTCAGTCAAAATCTATTTCACAATATTTATTTTATTGTATAACGTCATTTTGGGATGTGAGAAGGAATTGGTAAAGATGATATTTAAATGAGGACAAGGAAGAGGCATGACGGATTTCAGATGGCAAGGAATTCCAGAAGGCTGTGGATCGGGTAATAAAGGAATATTCAAACGTCTTAGTTCTATGGGAAGGGATATAAAGGTCGGAAACACGGGATCTTGTTTTCTGGGAGTGGACCACGGGTTTAAACATATATATATATATATATATATATATATATATATATATTGTATCTCTTTGAAAACCGTGTGGCTTAATATTTATTTAGAATAAATAAGGCCTATAAAAGTTTCTGTTAACTATATGGAAGGCTAGTTCAGCTGAACTAAATTACCTGAAACTAAATTTAGGTTTACCTGATTGTTGGCTACCTTTCTACCAAACATTGCCACTCATTTATTCGAAGGAAATTGAGTAAACTTATCTCTGGATTCGAGATTGAACCTTTGTCTCTCACAGGAAATCAATGTAGGGGGAATGTCTGCAGATATTGCCTGTCGGCAGTGAGGAGGGGGACAAACAATACTTTTTATAAGGTTCTGTATTTGATTTAACGTTCTAATGCTTTGCTACTTTTAACGATGTATGTCAAGAATAAAGTAGGTTTCTATTTTGCATAATGAGAAAAAAAAATATTAAAAAATGCAAGAAAACGAAAAAAGGATTAAATCACGAGAAAACATATACTCGACCTTCATTTGCATTGTCAATTATCTCATGTTATTGCTATCAACTAAATATAAATTAAATACCTACTTATTTCATCATGAAACAAAAATAGTTTTCATTAGGATAATAATTTGGAGGATACAATATAAAATTATTCTAAAAAATTAAAATTTTAATATTCTTGAGGAAATGAGTACACTCTATTCTTGTGTAAATTCTGCACAATGTTACGGAGAAAAATTTGATATAAGCTAAAAACCAAGTAAAACTTTCTTGGTCGTCAGTATGAGATAATGTGGTGATGGGGTGGGCAAGTAGGCTGACACGTGTACAAATCACCTAAAACTAAATTACCCCGCTTATACGTTGCCCGCCATTCTGATGAACTGAAGATTACGAGTAATTCCCGTTGTTGGAGGCTTTTAACTCTGGCATTTATCCTTCGTCGTCTCCACTGGCCATGGAAAATCCCTGTAAAGCCGAAAAGGTGATAAAAAAAGAGGAGATAAAAAAGGTACGGCATCATGCATGCGATTAACATAGTAGCTAGGCTTTTCAAAAAGTAAAGAAATGATAGTAATTAAAAAAGTAATAATACGATTGTACTTTATATACATTTAAAATCACATTATATTTGCATTTAATTCGTTCCAAAGAAGAAAGGACATGGAACCCACATTCAGCTGATTAATTGCCATAACCAGTGAATAAGGCTTGGGTAATATGTGAAAGTTCTTGGAGGAGGAGGCTGAAAAGGGGTCGGCTGAGGTTATTCAATCCACTTACTAAGTTAAGCAGCTGAGTTGATGTAGAATGAATGTCAGACAAAGGAGTCGGCTGCGGTTTTCCCTTCCTCGCTCCTGAAAATTCCTGTTGATGGTGAGGACCTGGTGCTGCTTCAGATTATCTTTAAGGCTGTCTCTTCGGGTGTTGCGAATTGGATGTTAATGGACTTCAGTGAGACTGCTGAGGTTCATGTAGAGGTGGGAATTCATGGATTGCTGGAGGTACAGAAATTAGCGTTTGGGAAATTTTCTTTATGACTCCATTGAATTTCTGGCTTTCCTTAATTCTTTTAAAGTTCTAAACCCCATGTAATTAGCAGGACCCACCGCAATTGGCGAACTTCGCTGCTGTCTCTCTTGGTTTCGTCGAGTTGTGCTGACTTGGCCTAAGCCACGCCTTTCCGTTAGTGTTTTCAGTACATTTTATCGAATACCTTACCTGTCCTGCTCGATGTAAGATGTATGTAAATGAAATGAAAATATATTTTATTTTTTACATAAATTAGGCCAATTATCACCAAAATTTTATTGATAGGCTATTAATTACGACATTTCGACCATACTAAGGGCCTTTTTCAGGTCTTGATGAGTCCTCTGTTATATATTCATTATTAATGTCGCAATAATTTGTTCAGTGAACAATAATTTGTCCTGCTATTTAGGGGTTTCACCTACGTCATTTCTGGAGGGACTGAAAAAAATAAAACCTCAAGACACCAATTTTAGGAAAAATGAACAGAGAAAATATATTTTATTATTTATTTTTTTTATTTTTATTTTATTTTATTATTCTGGGACTGTTGTCCCTTTAGAACAAATTATAAGTACTGAATACATGTATATGTGGTCCTAAATAGAGTAAATATTTACAATATTGGTTATTTAAAAGCAAAACTACAGAAGGAGAGAGAGAACAAGACATGGAAAGCGTATATATATAATATAAACAGAGATAACTAAAATAACAGAAATATTTTCTGGGGGTACTTAGATAGCTTTCTTAGGTATATTTCATAATCAGGCAGATTGAGAAAGGAGTAGGTGTTTAAAAGAGGAAAGGTTTGAAAGAGGAAACTGATTCGTGGGCGGGGTAGCCGAATGGGCTAAGGCGTGTGCACTGCACCGCCGTTGGCCGGAAACCTGATATCTGGACAAATGATATAATAATAGCCACGAGTTCGAGTCCCGGTGCCCAAGGGGGTCTTTCAAATCCCCGCCAACACCCCCTGGCCCGGGAAAACCCCGTATAGCCATAACGGTGAGGAAGGGGAGGACCCCTCCCCCCAAAAAAGAGGAAACTGATTGTGCGTGTCGTATATGTACTGCTGGCATCGAATACATTGTGAGATAGTTCTGTATATCGAGGTTCTTTGATTTTTATTTTAGTATAATTTAGAAATTCCATCACAACGCTGAATTGCGTGAACTGTATCCGGTTAATATAATTGAGGTGATTAAGACTAGGCGAATAAAACGGGTATGTAAAATCGCTGGGCTTAGCATCGAAGAAATTCCTAAAAAGATAAAATAAGCTGTGCGGACTGGCAAGCGTCCGAGGGGTAGACCAAAGCGAAGGTGGGAAGATTGCGTTAAGGCTGATTTGGCGGGATTGGATTTTGACGGAGCTCGGTGGATGGAAGAATTTCTGCATTGATATGCGGTATCAGCATCAAACCTTCGGGTTCGCTAAGTCTTTTTATGATTAGAAATTCTATATTAAAATTCGCCTTAGAATTGCCGATGAAAAATATAGATAGAGGCTTCTTAAAACGTAAAATGTCGTTATATTTGTGGAATCATAGCCAAGACATCTTACCAATTTTCAAGTATTTCATTTCCGCAAAACCTATATGTTCTCTAAAAGACAGATAGGTAAATCTATGTGTTACCTAAAATTTAATTGAAAAATATAGGTTATTCAATCAGTCATTTGGTTTAAAAAGCTTTGTCATGATGAAATTCAGCTCCACAGTTATTGTTAGTGGATGACTAATATTTAATGAAATGAGACCATCATTTATATTTCTGACGGCCGTAAGTCCCTCGCGATGTCGGGTTTACATTTATGGACCTCTATAAATTAAAAAAAATATAACGTAAAAGAATCGTACGTGATACGAAGAATAGGCTGTATCATTTCGATGATTTTTTTTTAATGAAATTTAAGCACCTTTCTAAAGATTATATACAAAACTTACCATTAAATGATGTCTTTTTTAGTAATGCTCATCAAATTTTACTTATTCTTTACAACTTTTGTCTTGCCTTTTTCTAGAACCCATTACATATATGAGAAATCAAAGGGCTTTAAATAGAAGATTACAAGAAAATTTCGCCAAGACTGCTAGAACCGTTTAGACGCTACCGTCTATAGAAAACGAGTTTTTATTACGCAGGGGAGGCACGATTTGTATTATACGTATCAGTGGCCGAAAACCAAATTAATACCATTCAAACGGTATTCTGGGTGAAAATAGAAATTATTTATTCGTATTTTCATGTCCGCAATATACTTTTGCAAAAGTAGCAGAATAAATAGAAAAAATATATTTTGTTGTTCCAGACCTTTTTATCACAGCCAACCGCAAGGCATAACTATCTGTTTGTTTCTGAAGACTAGAACCCTAAAAAGATATTAAAACATATTCAAGCTGCGTCCATAACCTGCGTATTTAATTTAGACGTAATTTAATTTTGTATATTGATTTAAAATTATTAGTTAATTTTTGAAAGTGCGCCTATTTGAATTGAAAAAATATTATTGACCCTAAAATAAATAAGTAAATCATTTTAAGTATTTCGTTATGTATTATGTGTTGAAGCTATCTTATTCTGAAATAAAATAAAATTGATTCATTTTTTTTATCCCTGGTTAACCTGGAGAGCCGGTTAAACGGGGTTCTACTGTAAATATTTTATACAAAATTTAGTTATGATTATGATGGTATCAAAATTATTTTTCTGTGAAGTATAAATCAGCATTGCCAGGTTTTTTTTCCAAAAAAAAAAACAAAAACGTTTTTCAACCACTGCGCGGCGCGGCGTTAGACTAAACAGTACAGCCGAGCACAGCTGTTGTGCGGGGATAGTAGCATTTTGCGCCTCATGAGATAGTCTGATATAGATCAGGTGTGCTGCAAGGATATGCCAATAATCTGATTATAATATTTAATATTTAAGAATAATTCATCAATATAGCAAATATACATTCTAAAAATTAATAATGTTATATTTCTTAAAAACAGAATATAAAAAAAAAAACACTTAATATAGTTAATCTCTTTTGCTTCTATTTATTTTATATTTTTTGTATTTTATAGAGTGAATGTTATGTTATCCTACCTCACTATAACTAATATCCAATTGACAGATTGTTGTAATAGTCAATAAATAACTAAAAAATAAAATAATATAGTTAAAATAACAAATCATTGATACATTTAAAATGTACCGATTTCGATGAAGCTCTCTAAACTTACTTGTGCAACATGCTTCAGCGAAAAGAAGCTAGAAAAAAAGTTACGAGGGGTGGTAAAGTTAGATATTCGAATAACTCAAAATGTATAAACTTTGTTGTTGTTCTAAATATTTTTCACAAGTTCTGTTAGCTGATATCTTTTGTTTTGATTTTTAAACTGTCTTACATTATCTGGAGCAATCGAGATTTTGGTCTATATTTCTGAATAAAAAAAAAAGAAAAATTAGGAATCATCTCTTATTTTTATTAAGTAGTGTTACATGATGATATGTAACTGTAAAAAATAATAAACTATTGTATAATGATTTTCAGCATTTTTTTTCTATACGATATTTTTTTCTTGTGTTTTATCGATTTCATGTCATTATGAATTATAATTGAGGCAAGGAAGGTTGTCCTATTGATTACCTACCTATTTTAGTCAGTTTGTGAAGTTAAAAATATATTCCGTGTGTTTGCCAAGAAAACGGAAGTCAACCCTTCAAGCACGGTTCGCAAACTTAATCTCTACTGATTCGAACTTGCTGAGAGGTAATACTTTCAAAGCCTCGAAGTTTCATGCGTATATCTCGACAGTTATTTTTAATAAATTCATACAAAGTGGATTAAAACATCTTAATTACCGATGGTTAGCAGATAGTCAGGGAGTGATTAGACATTTAAATAAGGTTGACCTATAATGGAATAGGTTATATTGGGCAGAATAGGGTTATTATTGATTTGGATCACCAGTCCAGACCGGCTCTAGCCACAACAAGTCGTTTCCATGGCAACTTACTCGCATTTTAACTCTTCCTGTTTAACAATTCATAATCGTAACTTCGGGGTTCACTGATACTTATCCCATCAATTTGAACGGTTACATTATTTTTATTTAACAGAATAATGTCATGCGAAGTGAAGCATCAATATAAGTCAAAACTACATCCTATAGTAAAACGTAACTGTATTAGTTGAGAGTTTGGGGGATGTAATTTTAATTGCTACTCTATAACTCACACCTTATGTGCGGATGAATGGAGGAATGTAAAAAAGTAAAAAGTCGGATTAATAGTATTTTTTAATGGTTTAGAGGTTTCTACCATACGATGATTTTGATAATGATAGATTTAAAAAATTGAATGATTCGATCAGTATAGCTCTAAGATTAAATGCTGTGGCTTCTCTTCCTCACTCACACAAGTTCCACAGGTTTTCATTTCATCCTAAATTCACAGCTAAAAAAACTGCTACTGCTGATTTAGTTAAAATATTTTCAATCTCAGTAACGATTCTACGGTTTGGCAAAAAAGGTGCACTTACAAAAACTACAGTCATTTCACGCCACAATTTTCCAAAATAGGTACATTTTAAATGTATTAGTTATTTGTAATTTAAACTATATTAAGTGTTTTTTTTTATATTCTGTTTTAATAAATATAACGTTATTAATTTTTAGGAATGTTTATTTGCTTTATTGATTATTTCTACTTAAATATTAAATATTTCTATTAAATATTATAATCGCAGTATTGGCTTTTTGATATTGATATTGACAGATGATCTACATCAGACTATCTCGTGAGGCTCGAAATTCTACTAAACCCGCACAACAGTTATGCTTGGCTGTACTGTTTAGTCTAACGCCGCGTCGCGCAGTGGCTGAAAATCCTGGAAATGCTGATCTTTAAGTGACAGAAAAATAATTTTGATATCATCATAATCAAAACTAAATTTTCTATAAAGTATTTACAGTAGAACCCCGTTAAAACCGGCTCACCGGGTTAACCGGGGATAAAAGAAATGAATCAATTTTATTTTATTTCAGAATAAGATTTATTTTATTTATTAGTTGTACATAATTTTTTTTTTATTTACATTCCACCCTACCTTGCCTGATGAGCCATACGGGCGTTTGCAATAATGGGCTGTTATGCATGACTGCATAACAGCATACTACTGCAAGTGAAACAGTTTAAAATATATTATCTTTGATGACGTCTTATCAAGGGTGTCCGTCTTCCGGCGGTCTTCTTGGTGGTGGTCCTCTTCTCTGTGCTCCGATGTTGAAGTTGGCTGGACCCACTGCCTCCTTCCAGTCATAAGTGAATTTCTTGAACCGAGGGAAGTTCTCCTTACTTACCAACTGAGGAAGTTCATCCTCTGTTAGGACGTAAATTCCTGCGGTTCTCATCATCGTTGCCCTTATTCCTTCAAATGCAGTGCAGGCCGTGACCACATGCTCGACAGTCTCCAGAACTTCACAAGTGGGGCATTGGGGATCTATGTCCTGGCCAAAACCATGTAGCTTAGCTCGAAAACCCCCATGTCCCATGAGGAACTGTGAAATCCAATAGTCCGGGAGGATCCATTGTGCATCTAACCGCGACTGTACGGTGGAGAAGTATTTTCTGAGAGTACTCCCTTTCGGGGTAGCAACCCACCGACGGCTCCATTCCTCAATCGTATCCTCCCGGATTATCTTCTTCCATTTGTTGGGACTTTCCACAATCCTCACCCGTAGATTTTCTGGAACTCCAGCCAAGCCTTCTTTCTTGAATTTATGCTTGGTCACATCTTCTCGCAGGAGGAGGTCGAGAGGTACCGCCCTAGCTAGGACCTGCAATGCTTCATGTGACGTTGTCCTAAATGCTCTGGTAACACGCAACAGGGCCATCCTCTGTCCGTTCAAGGCTTGGGTCACCTTAGTTGCTAGATAATCCAAGTGAGGTGTTATATTTAGGCCTTTTCCTAACCTTACACCAAGATATGTTACGACCTCACTCGGGCGTATTATTTGACCTATATCCATGCTAATGGTGTGCTCTATCAGTCGTGCCTTTCAAGAGGATGGGTTGCGTCTTTTCAGCAGCCATACGCATTTTCTTTCCCTCACACTATCTGGCTACAAGGTTGGCGCATCGCTCTGCTGCTAGTTTGATCCTCGCCCTGCTGTTGGATGCCACCACAGCAGCTAGATCGTCAACATAGGCAGTGTCAGAGAACCGCTCATTTTCAAGCACTCCCAGCAACTCATCAAAAACCAGTTTCCATAGAGCAGAACCAAGTACTGATCCCTGAGGGCATCCCCTCTCTACGGAAGCTTCTACCTCGTAATAGCTGCCTTTGATCTTCACTCGCCTGTCCTGAAGATAGCTCCTTACGAGGGCATATAGGTTGGTGGGAGTGTCATATTTTTGCAGCTGCTGGAGTACGCAGGGCCACCATAAACTATCAAAGGCGGAGGATATATCAAAAAGGAGCAGCATGACGTACCGCTCCGCCCTTTCTTCAACATCTCTGCGAACTCTCAGCAGAGCATCAGCGGTTCCTCTGCCTCTGGTAGAGCCGTATTGCCGTGGATGGCTTGCTTGATAAATAAATAATTTGCCAATAAATTTGCCATCTACCATCTACCATTCAGCAAATATGATATCAAGGAGAAGAATAACAAAACAAAAAGACAGCCCCCCCCAAAAAAAAAACCGTAGTAAAATAACACATACATTATAACATAATATAAATTATTATTAATAATTTATTGAATAAGAACAAGATAGCTTCCGCTAACTAAGTTATTGAAACTAATGAGATAGTTACTTTTATTACCACAAATCGCTGTGCACACAGCCTGTTTTGGTTTATTATTCAATTTCTTCTTCCTTCATCTCCTTTTTCTACTTCCTATTCTGTGATGTTCGGCTACCTTCCAGGTATTGTCGGTCTACCCAAGGAGAAGTGGATTGAACTTCTTTCCACCAGCACATAAAGCTTTTAAAGTGCGGGTAGTTTCGTTTCATTCCTGTGCGGCATCAGTTGAGGGAATTCGCTTTCTGTTAAAATGCAGAGCCCTGTCTCCCTCATCAATTTGGCCTTCTGTGCCTCATAATTGGTGCTGGCTACAAGAATGTGCTCAGCGGTTTCAGATACCCCACAAGGGGCATAAGGGGATCCATGTTTTTACCATGTTTAAAAAAGTTTCGCTCTCAAAGTCTTGCGCCCCGTTATTATCTGTGAGACGGAAGAAACAATTTACCACAAATCTTTCTCAAAGAGTTTGTTTTAATTAGTAAATATTTTTTATTATAGTAAATATCGTTATTAGTTAACGATAAATCTAATTACTCCAAATTCCGTCTAGCTTTCTTGGATCAATTATCTTAAAACAGGTGTTTTTTTTTACCACCACTTCCCTCCAGTTACGTAGTATATACATTTTTCTTTCAGGCTATTTTCTACTCTATTTATGTTATACCATCGTTATAATTAAATTAACTGCTTCATCAAAATTATCTTTTTTTTTTTTTTAAATTCGGCGTCTATAAAACTGAACTCTGTTGCTTTAACTTTTCATTTAATTCTGACAATGTATATCTTGAAGTTATTCCTCCGCTCAATGGGTAAATATTTTAAAGAGAAAGTGCGGCTCAGCGAGCTCCAGCAGGTAATCTCCTGAAAGCTGCCTCCAGATAATCGATAAAAACGTTTAACCTGGACTCACCGTAGCTGGGATCTTGCAAATGCTCCTAAGTCCGCGGCGGAAACTTTGTAATTACTTGGGTAGAATTTCCAAATACTTAAGCAGTAAAAAAAAAAGTTGTATCTTATTTCCTGAATTATTTATTTATAGATCTAGTATTAAATTTCACAACTCGTATTCACATTGAGTTACAATACTGAGAATCAATTAGAAAAAATGGAATTTTTATTAAGAAATAACGGAAGAAAATGAGAGAACTTGTAGAATTTTTTTATGTTACACTCATTTCGGTTTTATAAATACAACTAGTATGTCAACCACAGTGATTCTTGTACTTCGACCAGCGTGCTAATTCGTATTAATTTTTTTTTGTATATAGAAACAAATAATAGTTTGTGACAATGCACTTTACAAAAACAAAATATTGATATATAACTGTATCGTCAAGATCTCTAATTAGCCTATTATTTCTTACAGGTGGGTCCTTGAGAGGTGCTGACTACAAAAAAACAGGTATTTAGCCATTTTAAATAATAAATAAGTTGCTACTATATATTCCAAGTATAATTAATCGGGAGCAATAAAATATCTTCGCTTTTTATTGGTACTTCGAAAAGTAGGATCGAGGTAATAAATCCCCTTTCCTGAGTTGGGAATTCCTATCACGTGAAACATTCACTACCAATATTTCCTAGGGTGATATTTTACTCCGCATTTTACTCGAATTCTTCTTAAAACAAGAATAATGTCCAATATCCCAGCATTCAAATATCACATATGTATTTAGCAGCTCCATGCATAGCAAGAACGGATTTATTTTAGGATTTTTTTTATGTTGCTTACTCTACAGGGTTTGACTGATAATGATAACCCATTCACCATGTACAATGTCCAAAAAGTAATCATTGCTTTATAATTGAAAACTAATTTGGGATAATTGAGTCTTTTAATTCCAAAGTGGAGCCTAATCATTGTTGACAAACATGAAAAACTGTATTTTCTGTTCCAATTATATCTCAGAACCAAAATCAAATCAAATCCTAATCCCTGTTTGCATTTTCAGGTGTAACATATGTTTATTTGTTTAAATGTATAAAAGCAACAATGTAACGTATGTTAACATATTGTAACAATTATATGGCACACCCTATTTTTATTTTCATGTGAAATATATAGCCTTGTAAAATAAAAAAAAATCATAAAACTATATATTAAGAATTTCTTCATTTGTAGCACATATTTCCAAAAATTATGGAGTATTTCAATAGTAATTAAAACACCTAGAAACTTGAATACGTACGCCTTTGAAAATAATTGAAATCCAAGGCTTTTGGAAAAAAAATAAAATAAAAGCTGGGTTTCGGTTGAGAGAAAATATATATATATATTTTTTTCTCTCATATATATATATATATATATATATATATATATATGAGAGAAAAAAATACATACATATATATATATATATATATATATATATATATATATATATATATATATATATATATATATATATTTGCGTTTGTTTATTATCAGCCATTTTACACCGATTTTCTAAATTTTGTCAACTTAATGACTTAAAATAAATACTCTTCCCCTACTCCTTTAAGAATAACCAGTCACTGAATAGAAATCAGACTGATGACATGTCGGTGACACATGATAAGGTAATTTTAACTTATTGGAATCATTTATTAATAAATATTTGAGTAATAATAATGTTATAAAATAATTAAAGGTGGAAAGGACAAAAATAAAAATTTTTATTACGAGTAGACGCATGCAATTCGCATAAGTGAAAAGGACAGGTACATGATTGGTATTTAGGTGTATAAAAAGAATCTCTATGTGTTGAAGTATGTAATGTTTTAAATATGATTGTAAATTGTAAAATATTTTTTAGACTTGAAAATGGCTCAACGAGCCGAAACGTCGTAATTAGTCATTAAGTTGACAAAATTTTGAAAAATGGTGTAAAATGGCTGATAATAAATAAACTTGAAAATAAATAGTATGCACCAAAAAAGAATTGGAGAAATATTGTGTATATATATTTTGTTTACAATAATGTTGCAATAAAATTAGTTCATTGTTCATTTTCATTTTAATAAAACCGTTAAAAACGTTTTTGATAAATAATTTTTTTAAGAATATTTGTAGCAAATTCTAAAATCCTTTACAGGGTGATTTTGAAAATAAACTTATTTTCATACTTATAAAATAACTTTATTTTCTCACCTCTTGTTTGCATGTTTAGGTACGTTTTGAAAAATAAACAATTGCACCATCGGATTCATTGTCAGTTTTTATATAGGAATCGATACTTATATGGATTAAAAAAACGATTACGGTTCATATGGAAATAAGTGATTCAATTATTATATTTTAGTATGCTTTATTGAGCTGATTTTAATATTTAACATCCTTCTGTATCGCTTGAATATTATTGAAATCGAAAGAAAAGACATTTAGCATATTTACGAACGCACCATAGCATGTCAGCCAAATAATTTTAGATATGACCTTCACATGTCGAGAGTTAACGACCACACATTAACCCATCACAGACGCTTTCATGACAAATTACGAAGGACACACTAACATAGCCAAAAATGGCATGGCCACGACACGCATTCCAATTAACTTTCGTAGAACATTAAAGAGAAACTGGATGCAGATCTTCTCTCCGAACAATTAATATAGATATCACATTAGGAGGAGGTGCCGCTGGACTCTCCTTCCCCTTATAACTCTCATGGCAGTTTATCATGGCCAGCGGATTTACTGGTTGTTAATGTTTTTATTTAAAGGTGTGAATAAAGATTAAAAGTTTTTAAAAAATCGGTTGGATATAAAAATACAATTTCATTCACATTTCTTCGCTCCTTAAAAATTACAGCTCCGAGATGTCAGCGCGTTATTCCACCAGATAAATGCATTAGGCATCTTCAATCTCAAAAACCGATTAAGCTTAGGCACAATTTCTAATTACATTACTTTTTCTTTCAATGTACACCAGGCCGCCTTTACTATTTTTGGTAGCTTTGTAATATTAAATCCAAAAAGAATAAAGAATAAATAAAAAATGTAAACTCAGTTGCTATTCTCAAATAATATTTTAGAAGTCTTCAGAACGCCTGATAAGCGTTTTTTCATAGCTTGATTTGTTGAACTGTTGCCATCTACGTAATCATTAATGTCACAGAACGCAATTTCGCCAAATGACTTGTTAAATCCTTTTAAATAAATATTTTTGTCAGAATATGATTGGTTTTAAATTGTGTTTTTCTTTCTCATATATTTATCTAATTTATTTTAAATTATTTTATTAATTAAAAGTTCTTTTCTTGTTGGACCTGACATAATGAGCTCTAAAAAAACATTTTCGGTTGATTTCACTCTATTAGTATCATATGAATTGGCTTCCGATGTAATAATGTAATGTACGTAAAACATTTATAAAACGTGTGTGCACTGTTTTATATGACGCTTTTTCAATTTACCAAGGTAGTGTAATGGGACCATTAATTTTCAACATTTTCATAGCGGACTTACCAAAACACGATCAGACTTTACTAACAACATTTACCGATGATACTGCACTACTTACAACTCACAAAAATGTAATCAACACATCTTATTTTATACAAGACTATGTTGATGATATTTTTAATTGCGCTACCAGATGGAAAGTAAAATAATGCTCCCATTCCTAGATCAGAAGAAGTGCGCCATTTCTGTCTTTACTTAAACGAGAGGCTGACATGGAGAACTCACATTATACTTAAAACAAAAAAAACTCAACAACCGATTTGGACCCTTCTCAAGGTTACTTGGCAGACGCTTCAAATTACCCTTAGCTAACAAACTTACTATCTTCAAATAAATTATAAAACCTTCATGGATTTACAGGCTAGAGCTATCGGGCACTGCGAACATCCACAAGCGAAAAAGTGCAGACGCATCTTTCTATGGGCCAAAGTACTTGTTACTCTTGGACATGTACGTCCAAACGATTTCAGATACTGCAATGCAATACTATAAAAACATCCTCCAGAGACTAACTTATAACATGAACCCATTAGCACAAGCAAGCACTTAATTCAACCACAAACCCATAAATTCCACCCCGACGACTTTAAAGGCGGTAGAAAAGAGACTTTCTAACGTCTCGTACAGAGTACAGATTTACTTATTACAAAAACAATTAGCGGATAGAAAATTTCATTCATGACAGACTTACATATTTGTTTTAATAAATAATAATAATAACTATATAATAATGGAATAACACTGAAAAAATGAAAATTACATAGTATGCCATAGAAAAATCATGTAATTTGGAAATAATTTTGTATTAAAGATTTGAATGAAAACATAATTGTAACATTTTACTTATGATCGAAAATATCTTTCTGCTCTCTCTTGCGAGGCAGCAATGGGTTTTAAAATGGCTAGTGTTCGACCTTTAATACTGTGCCAAGGCCGGCCCAAAAGCCTTGTACGTTAATTGGTTCACAAAGATTGCAGTAAAAGATACGGCAAGAGCCGAAGTGGAGGAGCCGCGTGACGATGTAACAGTTTGCAAACACCGATGGTTAATAAATCTACTGATATCTAAAACGGTTGAGCACTAGGGCAAGGCTGGTATAGGCTGTTGGTTTCAGGAGAACTTTCGAATGTGAATTAATATAAGTAAAATAAAACTGCTAAAGTCGCTGTCTTCAAAGATATTAATTAAATATTAGTAAGTAATGGAATGAGGGCGGGGTGGCCGAATGGGCTAACGCGTGTGCACTGCACTGCCGTTGCCCGGCAACCGGATATATGATTCTATGATACGAAAATAGTCACGAGTTCGCGTCCCGGTGCCAGAGGGGATTTTAAATTCCCCGCCCTCACCCTCTGGTCCGAGAAAATCCCGTATAGCCTAAAAGGCGTGGTAGGGAAGAACAGGGGAAAAAAAAAGGAAAACAAAAGTAAGTAATGGAATGAAACGGGCAATGTGTTATAAAAGAAGCTATCATTATTTTTTTTTTTCAAAAAAGTTGTTTATTTAGATAGAACAACATAAAAGCAAAAATGCTAATAGGTATGGAAGAAGTACTTTCTACAGCCTAAAAAAATTTGAAATTTCAAAAACAATAGTGAAAACCATGGTAAAAAAAACTGACATCTGAAATCAGAAACATAGTAAGTAATTTGTAACATAAATTCTCAGTTGCCAAACCATAGTAATTTATATAATTCATAAATTGATAAGGAAATATTATTTAATTTCAGATGCTTCATTCGTGTCTCATTTCAATAAAAATCGTGATGTGAAGGCTTGAACAAAAGTTTGATACTTTTAGCACCTTCCAATGGTTTGGATAATTATGAAATTTGAAATAAAAATCTCAGCGAGTGTAGCTGAGACTACAATGTGTAATTACAAGTACTCATTAAACGAGTATCCATCCGAAAAATACTTACAATTAGATGCGATATGAAAGAGATAAAATGTAAATATTTAGTTGGACTTAAGGTGACTATGTTGAGATTTGTAACAAAATAAATTGATATTTAACCCTAGTTATGCAAAAATATTATGTCATTTGTTTGATATACCGTCACTTCGGAGTACCGCTGTTTTAGCTAAAATAACATAAGGTATAACTATTGCAAAGTTTTGGTTGCTAATTTTCCTGGGTTTTGGAATGTATTGTAATAAATTTATAAAAAAAAACCGCACATTTTATTTATTAAAAAAATTAGTGGGGCACCTCCTGTGAGCAACCCAAAATATCGGTTACTATTTTTAAAATTTTTTTTTATGTATTATAGAGATACGTTAAAAAATAAAGCTTTTTCAAAAATGTATTTTTAGGTGATATTGGACCATTGTTTTCTACACCTATCTATCAGATGGTATTTGATTCTTGTTGTATTAAGTCACCAACTAAATGTTTCCAATTATAATATTTACGATTTCTTAAAAAAAAATTAAAACAATATAAGGATTTCAGATTTTTTTTTTATAAATGTTAATTTATAACACTCAGTTATTTCTTTAAATTGGTATTGATGCCCTTTATATCTCGTGGCATGAGAATTTTTATTTTCCTCATTGTGGCTATTCCTGAAACATAATATCCTATTCCGGCCAAGTGCCACTTCTTCAGAAAAAATATTCTCCTATGGAAGTAGAGTTTTCTTACTCGAATTTCTAAATATTCTTTATTCCATCTAAATGCACTTTATATTACCAACAGAATGTCAATATCAATTTAACAGGTGAGGATTAAAATTTGAAGAGAAAAAAAAAGTAGCCATTATTGTAAATAAACAATTAATATCAGCTGAAACCTTATTATTGACTTTTTTTTTTCGCCATGAAAACATAAATTTGGATTAAAAACATTCAGTTGGTGACTATATATAATAATGATCAATTGTTATATTGAGATATATGTTAAAAACAACGATTCATCATCAAATTATTTTTATAGCAGTATTTTTTAACGCAGTTTTTTACAAGTGAAAAGTGTATTTTCATAACTAATTTATTACATATCACGTCAGATAATTGGAAAATAATAAATTAAAATTTTGAAATAATTTATCAATGTTATTTTTGTTAAAAACTGAGATACTCTGGGATGATATGATTTCACATTAGTTTTCTTACACAACTAGTGATGAATCTCAACTTATTCCGTATAAAACCTGAACTAATTTGATATGGACATGATATTGTACAAAGAAGTCTTTCAAAAATTGGATTTCCTGAAGTCCAGTCGCAGGCTGATATAAATACTTGTGAATAGTTAATGGTTTTATGAAAAAAAGAATATAGCATAATTTAGCTACCTTAAATGTCTTCTATAAATGGTTTTGACGAAGACAAACTCTACTTGTGTTTGAAAACCATTCTCTCTAGTTCACTATGAAACAATTATTAATTGCCTAAATTAAATGATTTATTATCAATCGTTTTCAAATCTAGAAAATACATTATTTATTTAAAAAAATTAACAAAACTTAATTTTCCTACTTTTCTACGGAAAACCGGAGTTATACTAACTCCTATTAAAATATTTTCCTTAAATTACGGGACACTTTGTACATATGATTATAGATAGATAGATAGATAGATAAATAAAATTCTTTATTTTGTATAGAACAATTACAGGAGGTCTGGCTGATTATTTTATATTTAACACAATACCAAATCATTACTAATATTATTCATAAAAAATATATTACATATTAAAGTAATAAAGAATGTATAGACAACATTCAAAATAAAATATCAATAAAACTGATGATAATATATAAAACAACAATACCATACAATAACATGTTTATATTACTGGCATAATAAATAATATAATCAGATTTAAAGATGGGTCCTAGCCCAAAAGCTAACAGGGAATTCCTCTATGGAAATTCACACTCAGGATGCATTACAAAAGACAATAGGCTTTTTCGTTTTTTTTTTTTAAAGCTTCCTATTCATGAAAAATAAACGACATAATTTTGAGAGCCTCTCCAATAAATCGAAAGAGTTCGAATATTATATCCTTATTAGATGATGAAAGTAAGAGTGCCAATCTACTCTCTCGTTCGCTATTTTAATGTCCTGAATAAAATCAATACGGGCAGGCTTGTATATGAGGCATTCAACAAGAATGTGAGCAAGCGTTTCAGGTCTTCTCAAGCTGCATATGGGGCAATCCACCTCAGTGTTTATTCCATACGGGACACCCTTAAGATAAAAGCGCAACTTGCACTTCCCAGATAGTCTGATATACAAGAAAGCCCTCTTCCATTGTATAGGTACTTCATATTCAATATATTCATCACCAACACCTAAGGAGCTTAGATAACGGTACATTGGGTCGTGCCCAGAATCAAGTACGCGCTCCACACCTATAGAAACATCCTTACGTCCAAACCATGAATCATGGAGATTCTCTGTATGAAATCAGGTTCCGTTAAAAATCCTGCTATAACATTTAATTGGCAGTTCTTTCGGCTCCATTGATTGCAGAGTGATCCACCAGTTCCGTATTATATTCAATATAGTTACTCTTAAGGATGAGATTCCAGATTCCATTCTAACGATGTGGTTTGGCGTTGTGCGAGGTAAATGGAATAAGTTTTTTAAAAAACTTGATATAAAGTCCTTCCAGCTTAATAGTAGTATACATATGATTATACTACATCATTTATCATTGAATATTATTATTTATGAACATTAATTCATTTAATTTTCAGTTGTAATTCGTTAAATATTGAAAATCGTCAAAGTAAGATAGATGCGCTACGGCTCATGGTCTATGGATGCATTGATAGCCATTGATAAAAGAGACCATCGGAGCCAACTAAGCTATTTGGAGGGAAATAAGCTTGAAGATGTAAAGGAGGGCTGGCTTTGTGTTTGAGCAAGGGAAAGGGTGCCGGAGGTTGACATTAAGGGATCGATAGCCGAGCAGGGGGAGAATGTAGGTCGGCTCTCGGCTCTCCACTCCGCTAGCTGGTAGCTCCAAGCCTTCTTCCGCACCTCCAGTCCGAACCTCCCTTTGCGGATTTATTATCTTTATCTTTGTTTCCTTAGATAATAAATAAAAAACTTTAGTATTCCTGAAAAAGGGAGCAAGTTATTTTATTTAGTCCTATCCATTAATGTGTGTTGCACATTGTAGATAGGTTATCCGAAAATCATAGCATTCCCCTTATTAGTTGACTTTTTCTGTACAATTGTTTGTATCTTTTCTAAATTCCCACCAGATCCCGTACCTCCGACCTCTATCCTCCCCCTCACCGAACTGCTGCATTCGATAAATCTTTTTAATACAAGTTGTCTCCCTCTGGAACTCTATACCTTCAGATATTCGACACGCAAAATCGATATCCTCTTTCAAATATCTCCTCTTCGAACACCTACTCCATTCCCAATCCGATTGATCACGAAATGCACTTAAAAACCTAAGCTGTAAAAATCTCAAAGTACACCCGATACTCTGATTATTTTGTAATTCATGGATATTTCCTTCACTTAATTACTTTCTCTGTATATTTTATATTTAAACGTATTTATATTTTTTTATCATTTATAACTTTATTGTACTCCGAATCAACCTGTAAATATTAAATAGTATTTCATGGACACACCAAAATATTGATATATATTCTGTCTTTGTGACTTGTTCTAAAGTGACACTAGTCCCAGAATAATAAAATTATTTTCATTCATTCATTCAAATAAGTTTTAAACAAACTCCTTTTTATGTTATTGAAAGAGTTCCTAATCTATTTATAACTCGCCTGTTGTTTTGGAAAGCTCTGCATCAGAAAGTCATAAATTCAATACTGTTTATTTGGGCTTTAAGGCGTAAAATCCTAGGGTCATCAACGCCTGAGTTCAATACTGTGTTGAGTTATGTTGAAATTTATATAACAATAATTATTATTTATTCTGCAACAAGTTCTTTTATAATAAAGTACAATGATATAATTGAGGGCTTTAGGGCCTCTATTCTATACAAAAAAAAAAAAATAGGATACGCTAATAAAAATAATAATAATAAATTATGAATTAGCTTGTAAAATAATAAATAAAAAAAATATTGAATAAAAATACTTGAAAACGCACTAATAATTTATATTACAAGCCCACTCTACATATAGGTATATAAATAATTTTTACAAGAACAAAATCTTTTAGCAAGTTGATGGATAGGAAAAGATTGAATAGGCTGAATTTAAAAGCGGAGGTGGTATTGAAGCGACAGATTATGAATAGATTGAGTTCCATAGCGTAATGAAATCTTTATCAAGGGCCAAGGTTTTTTTTTTTTTTTTCATTGCCACTTTTTATATATCTTCGTCTTCAATCCTTGGATTTTTTGTTCTCTTAATAATCCTTTTACTGCTAAAAAGCATTGCAGTATTTTGCTTCTTTTTATAGTTTCTGTTTATTTTTTATAAATCTGAAATATAATCGGTGATGGAGCTCACCTCAGGCTTGAGTTGACCTCATCCTGTAGAGCTTACATCTAATTAAAAAACTTATCTTATGCAAGTTGTTGCCAACGTTTTGGAATGTTGGCTGGTATGTATATAATTAGCTGTTGAAAAAAGGATTTAGCCAATTGTTGAGACTTTTCGAAAAACATTTTTTTTTCGTTCAGTGAGAAATTCTTTTACTGTAGATGAATTTAGCGCTGCTTGTATATCCAATGTTTTCATTCTCTGCATCGTGGTCTCTCTTACTATTTTCCCGATTATTTCATATTGGAAACAATGTAATCTTTTCCGAGTTGCTTTGTTGACATGGTCAAACCGCACAACAGAGCCGGCCGTATTATGCTTATATAGATTAGGAGCTTTAGGCGTAAAGATACATCTGTTGTCCTTATTAAATTTTGGAGTCTGTACGTTTTAGATCTTACTGTTTTAATTCAACTTTCAAAATATCTAGTAAATTTTATATGTCTGTCGAAGTGAATACGAATATATGTTGTCAGTCGATTACTTAATACTTTTTTCGGTTTTTTAAATTCATTTGGAAAATATAGTTCCTTTTATCTTTTCAGGATTAACATCTATGTTTAGGTCAGTGTTCTGCAATTTTTTCAGAAGATGTTTGCGTCTGCTGCATAACTATTTTGGCATTCATACTGCTACTTGAGACAGTTAAGTCATCAGCATATGCTGTCACAGAAGCATTTTGGTGTTTAGTTCCCACCATTTCCGCAGTGTATAATAGGAAAAGAACTGGAGATAAAACAGCTCCTTGAGGTATTCCACAAGTGAGATCAACAGTGTTTGATTTCTCATTTCCTACCATTTCTGATAAGGTACGACGACTTAGAAACGATTTTAACAACGATTATAATTGCTCAGGACAATCTAGATTGATAAGCCGTTGATAGAGCTGATTAGTACAAACCGAATCAATTGCCTTCGAGCAGTCCATAGAGATTAAAGAAGTGGCTTTATTTCGATTCAAGTTTTTTGTTACCTGCGTTCTGTCGTTTTACTGTAGTATGTTCAGTGAATATTTGAGTTAGCAAATCTCTTTGCTCTGGTGGGATCAATACATTTTGTGTGAAGAACCTTCTTAAGTACTTCAAAATGATTTTTTCGAATGTTTTGGCAATGTTAGGTAACAAACTTACCGACTGATAATGATCTGGGTTATTACCATTTTTCGTTGGTTTTAGCAGCGGAAATAATATAGCGTGTTTCTATCCGGGAAACCGGGAAGTAGCGAAGCCGTGAACAAGACTTGTAAAGGTTCACCAGGTACAATATATCCATCCTTGGTAATTGCTTGAGTAATATACTCTGTATTCCATCAACACCTGGTGCACTGTATCTTTTAGTCCTGCGGAGAATCGTCTTTAATTGTTTAAAAGAAACAAACATGTAATTGTTTTCCTTCTCTAAAATTGGAGGTCATTGTACATCGGTTAGCCATTGTATATAAATCTGAAGACCGGAAAAAGATATTGCGGGAGTGAACCGAGAATCTGAATAGAAGGAGCTCAAAAATGTATGAAAGGCGCACAGGGGATTGGATGACTTGGAAGAGAAAGGATGCTAAGAAATTCTTACGACGGCAGAAAGGACAAAAAGTCATTTCAACTCTTCATAAAAACAAACTAGGCCCAAAATTCATATAGACCTCAATTCCTGCCTCATGCCATTTTTTATGAAAAACAGCCAATTTCACAAAAAACACCCTAAATCTACGAAACATTTATGATGTATGTTTCTCATAATTTGATTTTTAATCCGTGCCACAGTTGAAATGGGTTCTTTTACTTTATGTATATATAAAACATCTTCCGTAAAGAGACTGTTGTGTATTACAGTATTTCCCACTTTTGCTTTTTTTTACTATTATTTTTTTTTGTTTGGTTCACCTCTACCTCGCATACCTAGGCATATAGAGGACAGGTGTTCTAGCAGTGAAACCAAACCTATTCTAACCAGAGCGTGAAGAAGGTCGAAGTCCATTCCATGGGTTCGCCACGAAATAAATTTCAACCCATCCAGGACGGATTCGAACCGGCGTTACTTGACACGACAATGCCAAATCTGGTAACGCTCTAACAAGCTCGTCCATCACCACTGCTAATCCACCTCTGCCTACCATGGGCTATTGTTACAAGTTTCCTTCAAGCAACTGTACAACGTCCTTGTTGATTCGATGTACCCAACTGGATTATGGCCTCCCATGTAGCCAGTGGAGTATCCAATGTTTTTTAGAGGCATCCTTTAGGATTCCGACTTGATGAACGATTCCAAGCTACATGTCCCGTCCATCTGGTTCATTTTATTTTACTTCTACATATTTTTATTTACAAAAATTCTCTTCAATCAGGAGAGCTGACAAACGTTGTCAATTTAACTAGTTACTAAATAATCATGAACAAGCATTTGCTTTCTACTTGAATCGTAAGATAAGTTGATCACAAAATCGAGAAAACCATAATATTGTACCAGTTATCGTGACCTTCATCCCCTAACATACCAAAATAAAGTGTTTATATATTCCAAACGGCCGGATATTTATTTTTGTATACCGCATTTTTTCTGCATTGTTTGATCAAGTCATTTCACGATTTGAGTGTGAAACAAATAGTTATTCATGAATATTTAGTATCTCATTAATCAGAAAACGTCCCGTTTTGGAAGATTTTCGTAAATGGGAAAATTGTTATGATAAAACGAAACCACTCACAAAGTTTTTGTGCGAATATTAATAATTTGATAAAAAGGAGTCTGTGCAACTGATTACAAAATTTCGTTCATTGTCGAAGGCATTTTTTTTGTTATGAGCGCAGAATATTAAACTATACGTAAATATGACTTAGTATCCCAGTAAGAGTTTGTGGTTATCAAATCTCATTCATTACTTCTATTCTTGCACATATTTATATATATACCGCGTGAAAACTATTTTTAATATATTCAGAAAGACATCTTGAGATATCTCGAAATCAAACCCACAAATCCAAGACACGATAAAAAACATACAGTATTAAGTATGAATATGTAAACCAGACATTAGAGACGGTCATAATTAAAAAGAAATTATTTGTCAACAAATTAATAAGGACCTACTACACAAGCTTTCATGAACATACCCGAGGAGCATAGAAGATGGTTTAAATTAAATAGATCAAGCAATAGTCCTTTATTTCTCTTATCTTCAAAAATAAATAATAAATTAAATCACAAATCTACAAGATCTGTAAAGAAAAAAAAAAAAATCGAATTTTGTTTCGTCTGCCGGTTATCAGCTTTTTACATACAGCAGGTTTAACAGCTATATGTGAAAAAATAAACAAATAATGATTAAAAAAAAATATGTCATCAGGTATTTTTGGCTGTAAACAGTTTACTGACCAAATATTCTTTAAATCGGTCTCCATTTTTTAAAGTAATGACTCTGGAATGACAGACAAGGACCAATTTATTTAGGATAACACATACTTTTTTAATTTACATTTAAACTTTTGCCATTGGTGGGTAGCTTAATTTTACTTTTACTTTTTTGTCTCCTCTGACAAAAAAGTAAACATTTTTATAATCACATTTTAGTTACTATATTTCGAAAAAAAAGAAAACATCATCATATAATATCTAAGTTATTTTATTGACTAAGTTCAGATCAAACAACCAAGAAGCAAAATTAACTATTTTTGTTTTATCTAAAAATAATTTCGATCGATATTTGCCGCCCTCTAAATTCTGCTGCCCGCGGCAAATCCCCCTCTCCTTACCCCTCCCTTGTTCCGACCATGAATGAACGGACCAAGAAGAAGCAATGATTCAGAGACTTATCAACTGAGTATTAGTTGAAACGCGTCATAACTTCAAGTGTAATCAACGGTTTGAAGAAATCTCTTTTATTCTTTTGTTGTGGACATCGTATGTCTTTCACTTAGTACCCTACTTAAATAAATTATTGTATCCTCAGAGTTAATTTTATGGAACCAACATTACAACGCAAACCATGATTGGTTAGATTTGTTTGATACATTACACCTATTTTGAATAACCTCAAGACAAAGTTAAAAACATATCGAATAAGTAGACAATGAAGATCTCCCAACTCTATTCGGTTAATTTAAACCAAATAATTCTATTACTGGAGTTCTATATTAGCTTTTTAGTTGAAAGAATGACTACCTCCTATTTAAATATTTGTGAGTAAAGTCATTTAGTGATATTTCTAGTTGAAAAATTTATAATATCTGTACAGACAGTGTGTAAATTGATGATTGCAGTGTTTAAATATAGAACTGTGAACAAAGGTATATATTTTCTCAATAGAAATATCACTATAATTAATAATCAAAACTGTTGAAATTGGAGTTAGTCATTCTGTCATCTGAAAAGCTCATATAAAAAGAGAAGTTTGACAGTGCATCGATATTTCGAATATATGAGTAACCTAGGAATGTACTAGGCAGTAAAAACTATATAAAATACATCTATATTAGAATATACATTAAAAAAAATTTTATTTTATTTTATCCTGATAGAGAGCTACAAAATGTCGGCAATGAATTAATAATTAGCAATTTTTTATGTTTTTTCTGACCAATTCCCCAACCATGTTCTTATTGATGTATTTATTTTTCTATTGTAAAATTTAATAAAATGGAGTTATATCATTTTCATAACCCTCTGTAAATATTACAATCAAAATTTATTATTTATTGTTATAAATTATTACAATAAATTTGAATGAACATTCAATTTGCTATTTTTCTTATGTATAATCGTTAATATGTGTCCCGATGACCATACTGCACGTTAGCCCACAAAGATACCCTATGTAAAAAGAAGATAACATGTTTTATTTTTTGCTTTACAGATCTTGTAGATTTTTTATTTGATTTATTATTTATTTTTGAAGATAAGAGAAATAAAGGAGTATTGCTTGATCTATTTAATTTAAACCATCTTCTATGCTCCTATAAGTTAGGGGAACGGGATAGCTCATTGAGTAAGTTTGGATACACAAACTTGCAGGATACCTGTACATAGAGCTCTCTACACGGTATGGTACACCGCAGTGTGGCCGAGGTTTAACCAGCAGCAGTTGAGGTTCACTAAAGGCATTGTAGAATTGCAGCACCCTCTGTATCTACTTGATATCATCGTTAGAATTAAATAAAACGAGTCCTTTTTTTCATCAATTCCCTCATTTTACATGTACAACGTTTAATCGTTATAGTTGTAGAGATTATAGATCTATAGAGAAAGAGATGATACTGTTAGTAGATTTTTTTTCTTCACTTAGTTGTATCTATAAATCTTGTATAATGTATGTTATTAATTATACAATCATATTATCGTAATACTTCCAGATATCCTCTTTAATAAAACATTTTGTTTTGCATTTTTTAATTTTTCATAAAACCATTGCCTTGTTTCTCCGGGCAATAAGTTTTATGACTGCAACTGAACTTCAACGGCTTAAGTTTTCATTACTATCTCTCACCGAGAAAGTACAAAAAATAAATAAATAAATAAGATGTTCAATATTCTATTTCTCAAATAACATCAAGAGTTAAAATATACTAAAACTGTATTCTAACTAATTTTAGCCATGGCACCTATACGAGTTAGAGGTAGTCTCTTGATTATTATTTAAAAATTTAAATTATAAAAAAAAGGTACCGAAATCTGTTTAAGAGTCAATTTGAAAAATGCTGAGAGATCAACTTCTGCATTAATTTTGTTTGTGTAAGTCGTAAGGCCCATAGGAAAAATGCTTGCATTGGGATACATTCCTGGTTATCAACCATATTTTCGACCTTCATCTGATGAATATTTTCTATAAATCTCCAAATGACCTCTGTTATTAATGTAATATATATATATATATATATATATATATAAAACTTTATAATGATTGCGTCCTCAATATTTATCACCAATGATATCTAAAACAGTCGATATACTTCCTTCAATAATTCAGTAAAAATAATTCTTAATACCTAATACGAGTTTTTAAAAATATTAATCAAAATTACGGTAAACATTTCAATTGACTTATCATATTAAAACTATTTGTTATTAAATCGTTATGTAAAATGAAACATTATTTTATAATTAAACATCTCGCTATTGTATTGTCTCTACAACCAATATAACCTCATGGCCTCCTCGATTAGCTTCCATTCCTGATTCCCAGAAGGTCTCTCGTCTCAGCTGCCGCACTACCCTTTTCAATATGCCACTACCCTTTCCTTGCAGAGAGCAATGGCTCCTCAAGTACTTTAATGGAAATTTCACACCTCTCCATCCGAGCTGTGTCATAGCTCATACCGCATCAGGCTCATTAAACTCCCGCATAATTCTTCACAAACTCCCAAATATTCAAAGCTTGTACTTTCCCCACTGGGCCGAATATTCTACGAAGGTTTTTTCTTTCAAAAACTAAAACATCTTTTTCATAATTATCAGTCAATATCCATGTTTCGCTTGTTGATAACTGAATGGATAAAGGTTTTATAGAAATGGACTTTGATACGCCTACAAAGTAGTGAAGTTCTCATAGGCTTAAGTAGGTGAGGCGTAATGAATCTCGATCTTTTCCTACCGGTTAGAACAGGTTTGTTCCTCTAGAACAGGGATCTCTAAACTACGACACGTAAGCACTTCTAATCCTACCCGCGAAAGTTCCTGTGTTGGTGAAGTTTTAAAAACTATTAAAAAAAATATCAAATTTAGCAAATTACTTATACAAGAGCTGTTTACAACATTTATTTCATTTTGGTTTTTTTTTCTCTTAGAATGCTCATTTCACAACTGAAGTGTCAATTATCGAACAAGATATTTATTTTCGTAACAGTCCGTGGTCGAGTTCGCGTCCCGGTGCCGGAGGGGATTTTAAATTCCCCGCCCTCACCCCCCGGCCCGGGAAAATCCCGTATAGCCTAAAAGGCGAGGTAGGGAAGAACAAAAAAAAAAATAAATAAAAAAAAAAAAAAAAAAAAAAAAAAAAGTCTCTGTTGATAAATAGTCCAGTGAATGAATGCTCGAAAAAGGGGCATAGAAGGAAATGGCGGCGACACAATTTTTAACTTTGGGATATTGCTTGGACTAGTAAGGAGGTAAACATACTAACATTCCCCACTCCTAGGTGGTGAGCCAGATGTAGGGGGGGGGGAGCGCTTAGTAAGTCACTTTTTTCGGGTTTTCGCATGTTTCAGGAAAACTATCCATCACATCAACAAAGACATTCTATACAAAATTAATACTGATACAATTTGCAATATGGTTGATTATATACTTTTTTTCTCTAACTCACTTAGTTTCCGAGATATCCGTCCTCAACTATAGGTAATGTGGAAAAAAAAATTTACCTCATGTCTTTTAACCCACATCCCGATATCCTTAATTCACATTTATTGTATTGGAGCAGAACTGGATATTCCTCTCCAAATGTCCCTGCCATCCAAAGCATTTCATCCCACAGAAATATCCAACATCATTAAAAAATTACCCTCCCGTAAAGCTCCTGGACATGACCTAATTACATCCCAGATCCTAAAACTTCTACCTCGAAAAGCCATCCTATTCCTTATTTTCATATATAATGCTGTACTCCGTTCCACATATTTTCCTGATCCTTGGAAACGATCTATTGTTAAAATGGTCCACAAACCAAAAAAAACACCAGAATACCCATCCTCTTACTGTCCTATCTCTCTTTTACCCATCATGGGCAAAATCCTAGAAAAACTCATCTTAAAACGCCTGTACCCTATCCTAAATTCTAAACACATAATCCCAGATCACCAATTTGGATTCCGCACTTCCCATTCCACTATACAGCAATGTCATCGTGTGGTAGACGTAGTCTCCTCTGCATTGGAGGGCGGAATGTACTGTGCGGGAGTCTTTCTTGACGTTGAACAGGCTTTTGATAGAGTTTGGCATCCGGAACTACTGTACAAACTCCGAAAATTCCTGCCACCTACATACTTCCTCATTATCCGTTCCTACCTTACTGATAGATACTTTAAAGTAAATCACAAAAACGCCTATTCATCCCTTTTTTCCCAGTCCGCTGGTGTTCCTCAAGGTAGTATCCTAGGTCCTATCCTCTATACAGTTTATACAGCTGACATCCCTACCTATCCCAACACTGTCATCACCACATATGCCGATGACACATGTATCCTATCAGTAAATAATGACCCAGATATTGCATCCCAAATGCTTCAATCACACATCATAAATCTGGAAGAATGGTGTCAACACTGGTGAATTAAAATAAACTCCAATAAATCCCACCAAATTACCTTTACCCTTCGTCGTAAACCAACAACTTCCTGTCCTACAGTTTCCTTTAACAATACTCCACTTATCCCTGTTGAGCAAATCCGATACCTAGGACTCCACCTGGACAAACGACTAACTTGGAATCCTCATACTAGACTGAAACGACAAGAAACCGCTCGGCGTTTCCGATTACTTCAGAACGTTCTAATCTTCCAATTAATTACAAAAGACTCATATACTTAACTATATAATAAGGCCTATTCGGACTTACGGAGTTGAGCTATGGGACTCCACTAAACCATCGAATTCCTCTCGTATCCAATCCTTACAATCCAAAATCCTTCGTAAAATCCTCAATGCTCCCTACTTTGTTACAAATAAAACCATCCATAATACCATAATACCATAATCCATAAAACCATCCTTAATGTTCCTTTTGTTTCAGATCTTGCCCAATCCAGATACCTATCCTTGCATAATAAACTTCAGAATCATCCCAACCCTCTCGTTTCTAACCTTGATTCCTCTTCAATTCCTGATAACCCTCCGAGGCGTCTGAAAAGAAGATGGCCACGTGATCTCCTAACGTAGACATATCATTAGAGTGCTACCATTGGGTAGTTACCCAGAAAGTGTTTTTCATGTCATTATATACATTATGTTCTAATTTACTTGATGTATTTATTTAATACAGCTGTAAATGTCTTTAAGAAAAGAAAAAAAAAAAAAAAACCTCGTCTTTTACTGTATTTGACTCTTGATTGCTTCTTTCAACGTCGTATATAGTTGCATATTTAAGTGGAATTTAATATCATTTAGGTCTTATCTCCATTGATGTCACTTTACAGGACTTAAAAGCCCAATATCAACATTTCTTCCTCTAAAGTACTCTTAATTTGGTTTATTTTGAATAATTACCTATCTCTCATTGTTAAGAGTTACGAAAAAAATGCAAAATATAAGTTTTGAAAGAATTTGATAATTGAATAAAAGAGAAAAAAAGAAAAATACTTATCCAGGTCGAAAATGAATCTCCGGAAATAACAGTCAGAAGGTATACGTATAATATATCGTTGAAGACGGAGAATTTTAGAAAAATCGAATCAAATAAATAAAGATGTAGAAGGTAACGGAGAGTAATGAAAAAAATATAAAAAATAATTTCTGAAAACTTACATTATTTAACGTAAATCTCATATTTCCAAGGAAGTTTTCTTACTAAATGTAAACTTTTTAATTTTTTTTTTAATTTAAAAATATTTCATGGATGTATAAATCATATTTTTATAACCTTAAACACATTTACTGTGGTTTAATAATTCTATATCTGACATTATATTTAAATAATTAGGTATCTATCGGCCGTGTATTCCGAAAACTCAACCAGTAACTTTTAGAAAATTAAATTAGTAAATAATTAGATGAATTTTCCATTTGTGAAATCCTAACGTTATAAACTTACAATTAGTGTACCAACTTCTTACCTATCCATGGCAGGCAACGAAAATCTCGTAATTTCATATGAGTTAACTTTATAATGGAAAATAACAGTTTAATAACTAATAGTCCTACAATCCATAATCATTTATAGGTTAAATATTCATACTTTCAAATCTCACTAGGCATATATGAGTCTTTCAGTTAACAGAATGACTAACTCCAATTTCAACACTATATTATTAATTTTAGTAATGTTTCTAGTGGGCAAAATGTATATCTTTATTCGCAGTTCTATATTTAAACACTGCAATCGCCTACTCTGGAATCTTCTTACTTAGTGTCTGTGTAGATATAACATTTCCAACTAGAAATATCATTAAAATGAGATTACTCAAAAATGTTGAAATTGGCGTTAGTCATTCTGTCAACGGAAAGGCAGACATAGCTCAGAGACTGAAGTTGTGTGGTTAACAAAAACAGATGGAGTAACTAGATTTCTATTGTCTACCGTCGAGATAATTAATAGATTTTTAGTTTTGTTAATGGTCTTACTGATTTGTTATCTGTAAGCTTTAAGCTTTAGCTCCTTTTAAAATACCCTTCAAAAATTTATAATCAATTTATCAACATTGCCATAAAATAATTTCTATTCAAAGTAAAACGGTAAGTGAAGGTTTTTTTGTTGTTTTTCTGACAGATTTTTTAGATCTGTCTGAACGTTTCAAGTCTCCAGTTTGCTTGTTTTAATAAAAAAAGAAAATAGTTTATTAGTACATTCCAGAAATAGAACCTCCAATTTATTATTGATTTCCCCGGATGAAATGTACTAGTTGGTAATAAATTATAATTTTATTTCGGTAAAAAAAAATTTTCAATTTCTTGAAATAAAAGTGGTATACTAATTAATAGAAAACCAAAAGAAATTAATAAATATGGAATATTTTTTACTTTCAAATGTTTTATTCTTATATTTTTGTTGACGTTTTGGAGTAATCTTTTCCATTTTAGAACATTTTTCTTTTTCTCTTTATATTTTACCATTATTTTGAGGCTCCTGCCTCCTTTAATATAATATTGGTCAAGATAAATTTGCTATCTACAACGGTAATGAGCAAAAATGTTGAAAAGTACAAAAATAATTAAATCAAGAAAGACCAAAAAAAAAAAAAAAAGCAAGGAAGAATATGAATAATGGAAAGTAATAAACAATAAAGTACTAGTAAATTACAAACATAAATAAATTATGACATAAAATCGTAATATCTAGAAGAAAACTAAGTGATGAAGAAATGTTGACTTAAATTTGATAGTACAAAAATAATAGATTGTTAAATTTAATAATAAGGATATCAAAAATTGAGATGAATTCATACTGTAAGTATAGTTATATTCTATCTAACGAGATGGGACGGAAAAGCAATGCTTGACTCACAACAATATTTTCTCTAAGTAAACCAATATTGTTGCGTTTGTTAACATAGTGAATGAATTATATTCATGTATGTATATATGTATGTGTATATATGTGCACGTATATACATATCCTATAGGCTGAATAATGCGGCTTTCTTAAATATTAAAGTTGCTTTTTTTTCACATAATTTAAATTTAGCTTTTAATAGCGAATATGAATCATTTCTTTAATGTTTGCGAGAAAAAAAATTATTCATCCTGAATTAAATATTTTATTACTTATATGAGCCTTTTAGTTGACATAATGGCTAACTCCAATTTCAACATGTGTGAGTAAAGTCATTTCATTGTAGTAAAGTGATATTTCTAATTTGAAAATTTATAGCATCTGACAGAGTGAACAAATAAATCCCAGATTAGGTGATGAAAGTGTTGAATTATAAAGTTTTGAATAAAAGAATACAGTTTTTCACAAAAAAAATCACTAAAAAAGGTGATCAAAAATGTTGAAATTGGAGTCATTCTATCAACTGAAAGGCTCATATAATGGATGTTTTATTTTTGTAAAACATGTCAGCTGAGTATGATTTAATACAAATATATTAAAATATATTTTAATTAATGTAAGTAATCTATTAAAAAATATTTTTAAAAAATACTTTAAGATTATGAACAATCCAACACTGTCATCACCACCTATGCCGATGACACGTGTATCCTATCAGTTAATAACGATCCTTTAATTGCATCCCAAACTCTTCAATCACATAACACAAGCCTTGAAGAATGGTGTAAAAATTGGAGAATAAAAATAAATTCCAACAAATCCCATCAAATCACTTTTACCCTCCGTCGTAAACCTATGACCTCTTGTCCTACAGTATCCTTCAATAATACTCCACTTATTCCTGTTTAGCAAATCCGCTACTTAGGACTCCACCTTGACAAACGACTCACTTGGAACCCCCATACCAGACTGAAACGACTAAAAGCCGCCCAACGTTTTCGACTACTGCAGCACTTACTAGACAAACGATCTAAGCTTTCAATCAATTATAAACGACTCGTATATATGACAATAATAAGACCTATTTGGACTTACGGAATTGAGCTTTGGGGCTCCACTAAACCATCGAATTCCTCTCGTATCCAATCCTTACAATCCAAAATCCTTCGTAAAATCCTCAACGCTCCTTACTTTGGCACAAATAAAATCATCCATAAAGACCTTAATGTTCCATATGTTTCCGATCTGGCCCAATCCAGATACCTTTCCTTCCATAACAAACTGCAGAATCATCCAAATCCTCTCGTTTCAAACCTTGCTTCCTCCTCGATCCCTGATAACCCTCCGAGGCGTCTGAAAAGAAGATGGCCTCGGGATCTTCTAATATAGAACTTTAATTTGAGTTCTACCAATGGGTAGTTTCTCTTCATGTTGTACATGCCATGTTACAAATTTCTCATTTACTTATTGTATTCTCTATGTAATACAGTTGTAAATTCCATTGAAATAATAAAAAAAAAAAAAAAAAAAGATTATGAAAAACATTCTCTTTGAAATATAAAAAAAAATTATTCTGTTGGTTTATAGATCCTTATAGATCTGTTATTCCAATAATTATTTACTCATTAGGCTCATCATATATTCTACTTACATATTCAATATTTTTTACTCTCAAATGTTTTATTCTTATATTTTTGTTGTCATTTTGGAGAAATCTTTTCCATTATTAGAACATTTTTCTTTTTATCTTTATATTTTACCATTATTTTCAGGCTTCTGCTGCCTTCAATATAATATTGGTCAAGATAAATCTGCTATCTACAATGGTAATGAGCAAAAATCATGAACAGTACAAAAAGAATTAAATCAAGAAAGAATGAAAAAAAAAAAGGAAGAAAGAATATGAATAATAGAATATAGTAAAAAATAAAACACTAGTAAATTACAAAAATAAATAAATTATGACATAAAATCGTAATATCTAGTAGGAAACCAAGTGAAGAAGACGTGTTGAATTAAATATGATAGTACAAAAATAATAGCCTGTTAAATTTAAAAATTCGTTTGTCGAAAATTGAGATAAAATCATTACGTAAATACAGTAATATTCTATCAAACGGGATGGAACGGAAAAGCAATGCTTGATTCACAACAATATTTTCTCTAATTAAACTAATAATGTTGCGTTTGTTAACATAGTTAGTGAAGGAATTATATTCATGAATGTATATATGTATATATGTGCATGTATATAGATATCCTATAGGCCGAATAACGCGATTTTTTAAAACATTAAGTAGTTTCTTTTTTCCAGCTAATTTAAATTTAGCTTTTAGTAGCGAATATAAATCAAATATTGATTGAATTTTACTCTGAAATTCGTCTACTAATATATGGGGATATTTATTTGTATTTAATCGATAGTGTGAATGATGCAATGGAAGATAATATTACATTGAATTTTCTTCATCATCGGAATCTCTGTTTCGTGGAAACTTAGTTATACGTAATTTCCGTTTTCGGTTCCACTATAGTAAGACATAATAAATTCATTCATAGTTTTGTCACGATTTGAGATATCTTTTTCGATATTTTCAATCCATGTTTAAAGGTCCTCTGAGTCCAAATAGCCAAGTATCGAACAAAGATCTGTAAATATGTATGTGTGAATGTCCATATTTATGTCTGTGTGTATATGGCCAGTTTAGGTAAAATAAGAAAAAATCGCACAAAACTGAAATTACGTATTTAATGCAGTTTTTTTTTTTTTGATATTATGGTTACTTCGTCGGACCAGCTTACGAGAAATTTTACTTTATACCATCGATTTACGAATATTTCCAATTTTCTCAAACATAACTCTAAGAATAAAGATTTTGACTAAGCAAGTGTTGAGAAACAATTAAATGGTATTTAATATCATGTAAATATTGACCTCGTTAAAATAGCCTACTATGGCTTAAGTGTCACAGTTGAATTTTTTAATTTTTTATTTTTAACAGAAATAGTTAAAGGTCTTTCAGAGCCATAATAGTACTACAAAACGGTTAAATGTGAAATATGAAACAGTTTGATAATGAACTAAAGGAGAAAATGTGAGAAATATTTTTGTAGATTAAAATAATAATACCGGCAATAAAATTAGTAATACAGATATACTGTCAGACCTGCACAGGGGGATTCGGATTGAAGTTCCCCAAAATGGAAATTATTTTGATTTTCATTGGTCCATATTGCTATTGTGTGTGATATAAACTAAATATTAAAACAATATTAAAAAAACTTTGTATATAAAAGAGAAAGGAAAGCAGTTTCTGTTCCGAGACTTTTAATTTTCAAAAACGAAAAATTCATCAATTGAAAATATATAATCCATAGCACTGTCTTAGTGTACATTGATAGTGGTGAGTTTATAACCAACTTATAATACAATTAATATTATTTAGTTTTATTAATTTTCTATCGAAAACTGCGTAGCTAAGTGAAATTTTTGTAATGAATCGCAGATATTTTTAAAATTTGTCTGAGGAGAAAAGCTTTTTAGATCAATAGGTATTTTGGTCGACGTAGATAATGATATATTAGACAGTTAAAAGTCCAATAGTACATAATCAAAATATCGTATTTTCGTAAAAACCTTTGAGTAGTTGACTTGGTCATTACCTTTCATCGTTAATTAATAGGGCAGAAGGAATGGGAATAAATAAAAATACTTTTCTCAATAATTCTGCACTGGAAGGATTTTTCTTGTTTCTTTAATGTTTGCGAAAAAAATAATTATTCATCCTGAGGTAAATATTTTATTACCTATATGAACCTTTCAGTTCACATAATGACTAACTCCAATTTCAACATTTGTGAGTAAAGTCATTTCAATGTAGTAAAGTGATATTTCTAATTGGAAAATTTATAGCATCTGACAAAGTGAACAAATAGATCCCAGAGTAGGTGATTACTGTGTTGAATTATAGAATTGTGAATAAAGGAATACATTTTCCCGCAAAAAATATCACTAAAATAGATAATCAAAAATGTTGAAATTGGAGGCATTCTATCAACTGAAAGACTCACACAATGGATTTTTTTTTTTCTGTGAAACATGTCAGCTGGGTAGGATTTAATACAACTATATTAAAATGTACTTTAATTAATGTAAGTAATCTATTAAAAAATACTTTAAGATTATGAAAAACATTCTCTTTGAAATAAAAAAAAAATAATTCTGTTGGGGTTTTTTTTTTTTTCCACATTACAGTAACCCTATAATCGGTGCATGTATTTCTACGCGTACCATCTTGCGACATTACGCGTATTGGGATACATAGTTAGTTTAAATAACATAGTATTGATATATTACAATTATTTGAATAATTAGAAAATAAAATAAATAAATGTATATAACAAATTATAGTTATCTAAGTAAATAATTAAATATAACATACAATAACTGAAATAATAAACAACAGTGATACATTAGAGATTAGATAGTGGAAAGTAGAATATTTACAGGAGAAATGTGATATGGTAGGATAAAAACAAAGGATAAAGATTTAGGATAAAAATTGAGGGTTACAGAGTATGTACGGTTTGGTAAAACAACTGATGTAGGAAATGTTGAGGGATGGTTAGGCAGCCGTTGGATCTTTAAGCTCAGAGAAATCAATTCTTTCCACAAATGCATCAAATTCTGAGAAATATTTTTTAATTAGATCCTTCTTTCTGTTGGGTTTAGAGACCTTATAGATCTGTTAATCCAATAATTATTTACTCATTAGGCTCATATATTCTGCTTACATATTCAATATTTTTTACTTTCAAATGTTTCATTCTTATATTTTTGTTGACGTTTTGGAGAAATCTTTTCCATTATTAGAACAGTTTTCTTTTTCTCTTTATATTTTACCATTATTTTGAGGGTCCTGCTGCCTTTAATACAATATTGGTAAAGATAAATTTGCTATCTACAATGGTAATGAGCAAAAGTGTTGAAAAGTACAAAATGAATTAAATCAAGAAAGAACAAAAAAAAAAAAAAAAAAAAGGAAGGAAGAATATGAATAATAGAAAGTAATAAGCAATAAAGTACTAGTAAATTATAAACATAAATCGTAATATCTAGAAGAAAACTAAGTGATGAAGAAATGTTGACTTAAATGTGATAGTACAAAAATAATAGATTGTCAAATTATAATAAGGTTATCAAAAATTGAGATGAATTCATACTGTAAGTATAGTAATATTCTATCTAACGAGATGGGACGGAAAAGCAATGATTGACTCACAATAATATTTTCTCTAAGTAAACTAATATTGTTGCGTTTGTTAACATAGTGAATGAATTATATTCATGTATGTATATATGTATGTATATATGTATGTGTATATATGTGCATGTATATACATATCCTATAGGCTGAATAATGCGGCTTTCTTGAATATTAAAGTTACTTTTTTTTCACATAATTTAAATTTAGCTTTTAATAGCGAATATGAATCATTTCTTTAATGTTTGCGAGAAAAAAAATTATTCATCCTGAGTTAAATATGTTATTACTTATATGAGCCTTTCAGTTGACATAATGACTAACTCCAATTTCAACTCAATTTGAGTCATTGTATCAACTGAAAGGCTCATATAATGGATTTTTTTTTTGTGAAATATGTCAGCTGGATAGGATTTAATACAACTATATTAAATGTATTTTAATTAATCTAAGTAATCTATTTAAAAAATATTTTTAAAAATACTTTAAGATTATGAAATACTCGCTTCGGCGGTACATATACTAAAATTGGAACGATACAGAGAAGATTAGCATGGCCCCTGCTTACTATCCAGCAATGTCATTGTGTGGTAGACGTTGTCTCCTCTGCATTGGAGCGCGGAATGTATTGCACTGGAGTTTTTCTCGACGTTGAACAGGCGTTTGATCGAGTCTGGCATCCGGGATTGCTTTACAAACTCCGTAAATTCCTCCTCCCTTCATATTTTCATATCATCAGTTCCTATCATACTGATAGATACTTCAAAGTAAATCACAATAATACCTATTCATCCATCTTTTCTCAATCTACCAGTGTTCCTTAAGGTAGTATCCTTGGTCCTATCCTTTACACAGTTTATACAGCTGATATCCCAACCCATCCTAACGCTGTCATCACTACGTATGCTGATGACACATGTATCCTATCAGTTAATAATGATCCAACAATTGCATCGCAAACTCTTCAATCACACATCACAAACCTTGAAGAATGGTGTCAAAACTGGTGGATTAAAATAAATCCCATCAAATCACCTTTACCCTTCGTCGTAAACCAATGACTTGCTGCCCTACAGTATCCTTTAATAACACCCCACTTATCCCTGTAGAATAAATTCGATACCTCGGACTCCAGCTGGACAAACGTCTCACTTGGAATTCTCATATAAGACTGAAACGACAAGAAACTGTTCGACGTTTCCGCTTACTCCAACACTTACTAGACAAACGCTCTAAACTTCCCATTAATTACAAACGACTCATATCCATGACTATAATAAGACTTATTTGGACTTATGGAGTTGAACTGTGGGGCTTCACTAAACCATCAAATTCCTCTCGTATCCAATCTTTATAATCCAAAATCCTTCGTAAAATCCTCAATGCTCCTTACTTTGTCACAAATAAAATAATCCATAAAGACCTCAATGTTCCATATGTTTCCGAGTTGGCCGAATCCAGATACCTATCCTTCCATATTAAACTTCATAACCATCCGAATCCTCTTGTTTCTAACCTTGCTTCCTCTTCGATTCCTGATAACCCTCCGAGGCGTCTGAAAAGAAGATGGCCTCCTAATCTCCTCATGTAAACAAATTATTAGAGTGCTACCAATGGGTAGTTTCTCAACAAGCGTGTTTCATGTTATTTTAATCCTCTGTACACACTTACTTGATGTATTCATACTAATACAGTTGTAAATATCATAATAAAAGTTAAAAAAAAAAAAGATTATGAAAAACTTTCTCTTAGAAATATAAAAAAATTATTCTGTTTGGTTTACAGATCTTATAGATCTGTTAATCCAATAATTATTTACTCATTAGGCTCATATATTCTGCTTAAATATTCAACGTTTAACGTTAAAAAATAGAACAGATTACACATATTTGAAAATATTTTGGAACAAAAAAAAAATATATTTCTGCAGTTGCGGAAAGAGTCTCGATTCGTTGAATATTTAAGCAGAATATATAGCTAATACAATTTTTCCACTGGAGGAAAAATTAATTTTTCGCAAACCTAAAAATAAAAGTTGAAACATAATAATATTCATAAATATTCTTGGAAATCACGAGATTTGAAAACACGAAATCAAATCGATGCACAAAGTACACAACATGGGTGACAAGATAGTATAATAAATGTAAGGTCTTATCTTGGTTGCAGAATGGAGGTCATAAATTAGTAATCGCGGAACTTAAAAAAAAAACATAATGTAAAAAATAAAAAATAGAATAATGTCTGTTCCGAAAATTTTAATTTTGTAAATCCATAAATTAAAAATAAATTTGAGATAGAAATTAGGAATAAGTTTGAAGTTTTAGAACCTTCTCACGCGGGCTGTGATGATATAGACAAGTTATGGATTGGAATCAGAAATGATATTAAGGAAGTTGATAACCAATGTATTGGGAATGCCATGAACTTTGTGAACTTGAACAATGTCAAGAAACTTCAACCTGAGGTGTGCAGAGACCTCAACAAGAATGCAGCGACTGCTATGATCTCCATAGATTGCACGAAGGCTTCCGACTCCAACGGCATACTGTCGCCAACTCGCGGATCTCGAGAGCAACTATACGGCATCATAGTATCGTTCCTCAATAATCGTAGCCTAGCTATTCGAGTTCGCGACAATTTTCAACTCACAACGGGACAAAGTTTTCCAGCACAAACCATGTTATATGAGGAGTAACAGAAGGGGCTGTCCTATCTCCTCTGCTGTTCTCCGTCTACAGAGCAGAAATAGTAGGCCATAACTATAAAAAAGCGACAAGCGCCGCCTATGCGGACGATGTAGCTATTTACAGTAGCAGCACAAGCCCTAGACAAGTTCTACTAAACCCCCGAAGCCACGTGTCGCCAAATTGTTAGAAAACTGCAGCACCTAAACACCAGTGTAAATTCTGAAAAGACAGACTGCGCGGTGTTTGCCCTATAAACAGGAAAGAAGTCAAAACTCCCGCGAACTTTCACAGTGTCCAAAACAACAATGACCCCGTCAAACTCCATCTAGGTATCCACCGCCACTACTATATGGAGTTCCACTTTTCACAGACCTTTGAGGAGGTACGCAACACCATTTACAATAATAGTCCGATCCATATCACTGAAGAAAACGAAGATGGAAAAATTACATGAATTCTTCGAACTTCCCACAGTTCCAGAATTCATCAACTCCCTTCAGCTGACCACTAATCCACTCTTCAAGGCATTACTCCAGTTCGATGGCCTGAAGCACAATAAAATGAGAAAAATCCAACAACAAAGTAGCTGAGTAAAATAAGACAATGTGTCCTTATACGGACAAAATGCTTTAAGCAATTAGTTTAAAGAAGTAGTCTTAGATTTTTAATATTAAGTTAAGAATAAAGCACATACATAAAGCAGGTCCCCAGTGCATACAAATATAAAATAGCAGAAAAAATGAACATCAAACACTCCTTAAAATGTAATTTTAGTAAAAGGAGCAACGTCATTAGTTGAAAACAGATAAGCTTTCAAAATAAAGGATTTTGAAAAAAAAAAACAACTGCAAAATTAAAAAGTCTAAGCAATACTGGCGAATACAATATGGCCAATTTTAGAATGAAAAGATAAATTCCTAAAAATAAAAATAGATTTTCTAAATTACATAATAGAAATAGAATCTAGAAGAATTTTTTCGGTAATAAAAAAATATTGAATCACTTAAAATCAAGTTTTTGACATTTAAACGGTTATTAATGATCAGTTTCATTAATGTATTAATCAGTACCGTAAATCGGGGTTACTTTGTGACTAAGGTGGTACTATATACTACAGTTTATTTTAAATTTGAAACCATCTGGCGGAATGGCAAATTGTTATATCAAGAGTAAACGATAGCTGTCTTAATATAATAATGTTTTAGCCAGCTAGGAACTTTCATATTCAAAATAAACTCGAGTACGTAATAACACCCTAGTCCTAAAGTAACTCATGTTTACGGTATACTATTTAATGGTCACATTTTCTATTAATAATAAATTAATAAACAATCCAGGTATAATTAATTATTTTTCTTAATTGGTCCGTAAGTTTGAGAGCTATCTTTCGTCGTGGGCTTTCACTTGCTTTAGTTTGCTCTAATAATGTTCATCCTCCAACCTGTTATCAGTTTTAAACATAGTCAAGGCATTCATTGAGACAGAAGACCATTTGATAACAGAATCTTTTCCGTCTGCTAAATCAAACTGATTATTTTTTTAGCGATAAACTATGGATTCATGAATGTCTTTGTAATAACAAATTTGTAAATTTTTATATTTTTAATATGTAAGTAATGAAAATGCAGTAAGTAAATGCACTAGCGGAATAAAATTCCCATCCCCACATATATTATTTCACTAAATCTCATATTATTTAGCGTCTTGGACGTTCTTTGGACGTTTTCAAGATAATGCAAGGAAAAGGAGTTTGCAGTCTCACAAGACACATGTTAATTGTAGCGTTGCCATGTGATCGCATGTCGTCGATTAGGTTTCTTTAGATGTGAAAAGAGGAGATTATATAGTCGATACATATGCTAACTATCAAATAGGAAAAATTGCGACGATCTGCACACTCTAGCGATTACTTCAGAAATTATGCACACCGTGGCTAACTGTTGGACCCGAATTTCCTTCGAAAAGTACAGAAACATTCTATGGGTAGTTGGCTGTGATAGGGACTCCTTTTTATCAAATTATTAACATCAGGCTGAAACTTCGTAAATAGCTTCACCTCATCGTAACCTACCAATATTTTATTCACGAAAATTCTTGAAATTGGAAAGTTTTCAATCTAGAGGTCGGCGAGCCGTTTAGCATGACCTACACCCCTAAAACTGTCAAAATAACGAGGTTATATAGGCCAAATGGCCAAATATTTTTGTATGCCACCTTTTTTTACATATTTTGTGATCAAATTATCTTACGGTCAAAGTGGAAAACAAATGAGTATTTACGAGTATTTAGCACCTAATTAAACAGGCAAAGTTTTCCAATCTCCAGAATGAAAACGCCTCCCAATTCCAAAAATTTTCGTAAATTAAATATTTTTAGGTTACGATCAGCTAGCTATTTGTGAAGTTTCTGCCGGACATCAATAAGTTAATAAAAAGAGGTGTATATACCGGACTATCACTATTGGATAAAATTAAATTAAATTAAGATTTTTGACATATTTGTTTTTATCAAAATGTTGCAAACTATTGAATGAGTCACATTCATTACTGTGATCTGTTTATATCTGCACAGAAGATGATTCTATTGCAAAAAAATCGAATACGTCATTTCCGATTGTTTGACGTGATTTTATTTTTGAGTTTTACAATGATACATTTACAATGATATAATGGTATAGCAAAATCACGAATCTTCAATATTCTTTACTTTGCATTGAAAATTATTTACTGACTTTTTTTTATTATGCAATGCAAATTAACGAATATACCATATTCATTAGTTTGCATTGCAAAACGTGAAGAATTTATATTTGAAACCATGAATACAATGTAAAGAATATATATTTAATTAATTATAATTAAATATTTTTTAACAGTGGACATTCATAAAAGCAGATATTAGTCTGGAAATTAAAATATTCTCGTTATTTGGGCTGAATTGATAATGATATTACCAGTGTTTTTTTTTTGTTTCCTGAAAAGCGATGATTTGGAGATTCCATAATTAGCATTGGTATCGACGATATGTATTATTTATCCTTATTATTTATTCGTTAATTGTTTATTTTATACTTATTTATTGAGAAGTTTTGGGAGTGGGGTAGCTCAGTAGTATGGTACTGAGCTTCCAATGCTAAAGGTCCCAGTTTGGAATCTCAGCTCATTGCAGAAAAATTATTTATTCTGTTTCATTGGCCGTGGGGAGACCCTGGGTAGGTAGACCCTCCTGGGGCACATCCAGCCTCTATAAAGTGGGCAACCTTAATTAAAATAGTTAATTAAAGGGGCAAACATGACGGTTGAGCTTGATTCGGCCTAATTACCTCCTTACACAACCGTAGACCAAGAAACAGAGCTTTCCCTAAATAGTAATGAACCCAAGACCCTTCATGAGCTGTAGTGGTACAGATTTTTTTTTTCTTTATTTAGAAATATTACAATCTCTCACAATTAAGGAAATTTGTAATACTGTTCAGGCAGCACATTCACGCTCTTATCTCTTATAGACGTGATGTATTCTGATTTTTTTTTTTTTTTTTATTTGTTTATTTAGAAATATTACATTCTGTCACATCAAGGACATTTATAATAGTGTTCAGAGAAAGCACACTCACACTCTATTCACAACAGGGTTTAGGTAGTCATACTTTACTTTTCTGTAAAATAAATAAAGTCGATATAAAAACTTCACTAGCCTTCAAAACTGGGATACTTGGGATACTAAGTGTTGACAACTTATACATGTAATTGAGTCTGAATTACCTACAAAACGAAACAAGAATCATTGATAACGGTCCATAATTAGCAAAATACAATGTATTGAAACTCGTTCATATATTTAGGTTTATTTTCAATAATAATGAACCATAGAAAAAAAATATGCGTTGCCCGCAGCACACATTCACTTACCTACTTACAATAGAATAATGCGTTATCATACATATGGCAGTGATTATAAAAATTATAGACTGTACAAAAATTTAAATTTAAGAACTCATCACCATAGTATGGATATTATGTTCTTTTATTTATTAGATTATAAGTCGGGACACGCCCACACCACGTACAAGCTGCAACACGGCTATATATAGCTCTTTCTCGATGAAACCAAAACACACACTTGAGTTGGGGTAGACAATTGCGGGGTCTAGCTACGGCCATGTTTGTTTTTAATGAGAAGGAGCCTAAAAATAGACGTGGTGCGATTCTGTTGCTGTGCAGGCAAGTGCCTCAACTTGTGAACATTTTCGTCACTTTTTATTTCATTTCATAAATAACGTAAGTGTATCGTTAAGAGACGCTTTAAGAGAATTTTATAACATTAATGTAAATCGCAACTTAAATTTTGACGATGGATCTTTGAAAAAGGGTTTAATTGACAGGAAATTTAGTATTTTACCAATTTCGTTATTTATGTACAATTAATTAGTTTATTATTCATGAAAAATTTAGGAAATTCTTCAGCTTTTTTGCGCCAGTAATAGACACTCAGGTTTTGGGGTAAACATATTTTTTATGTATAATTTTAAAAAAAATTCTTTACAGTTTTGAACAATGGAATCGGCAACTAAAGGTGAATAAATCAAAAATTCAATCCTATCTCCTAAAGAAAAGTGACGAAGAAAGCTTCCGGAAACATCCATCCTTATTCCATTGAAAAATCAACTTAAAAAATCAACCAATCGGCTACTGTGGCATAATATCACCTGAGGTTCAGGCATCAACTTCTTAAATGTTCTAGCTTCAAATCTAATCGTATTTGCTCTCTATTTTGGACGTATAAAGCTTATTACCCTATAATTATTGTCCAAATGACAGAACAATACATTACTAAATTTAAAAAATTGCCTTATTATATGTTAATGAGCTAATAACTGTCTATTACTGGTACATTTACCTGATTGTTAGTTAATTTCTACATTACTGGACCTCAGGTAACAATAGCAGTTTAAAATGGCAGGCGTATAAGCTTTCATACTTTGCACAACAGATATGTATTGCAGTACTGTATACTCTAACGCCGCGCAGCACAGTTTGCAATTTAGTCCAAACGTCTACAAATTACGGCCTTCTAAGCAAGCACCTTCAATCCGACCTCTGATAGCTTATACATGAAATAAATTTTATGCATGAAAAAATTTTAAAAAATCTGAAATTGAGCAAATTACTCACACCAGAGATTATTACTTTTTTGCATGTGTTTAATTTCTCTTAGATAGCGCATTTTACAACCTATGTACCTCTTATAGAACAAGATTTTTTTTCTGAAAAAGCAGTGGCCCATGAGACTTAGGTTAAGGTCTCAATGCGGCCTGCGGGACTTAGGGGACGTCTCAATGGGACCTCCCCCTGGCCAAAAAGTTCGGAAACCCCTGATATTGTCGATTTGTGGCAAAAAAAACCTAGAAAACCATAGATTTTTATGGTCGTGTCGGAATATTTTTTTTTTATTTCCACAAGAGGAGCAGACCAGTAATAAAAGGGACTCCTTTATTTTTCTTCTTCTTATTTTCATTCACACCTGTCATAGGCTTGACAATAAGCAGTTGTGTGTAATTGTTAAGGAAATTGACATTTTACGCATGAGGAAGAATACAACCCAGCACCACCTCTTCCTAGTCTTGGTTTACTTCCTTAATTCAGAAAAGGAGATCTCTCATTCAGCTCCTCTTCAGTCGTCTCCTGATGAGAATATCAGCTGTCGCCATGTCGTTAATAGGTTCATATGATGTCCGTCTAGTTTAAGATGTAATCTGGAGTTGAGAGTACGTATACATTGGCCGATAGTCGGTTGTCGTATGTAAAGTTTATATGTAAAGTTTTGTTGTTTACGTACCAGAGAGCTATTATGAATAGTCTTAAAATTCTAGATTGAAATTATTGCAGTTTTTGTAAGTGCGTTGTTTGAACCGTAAATTTGTGAGGCGTATGTCCATATGGGTTTGACTAGGTAAGTATATGTATTTAGTTTTTGTCTGATTTTCAATTTTGATTTGGAAAAAAGTGAGAATAGTATTTTTAGTCGCTTGTTCAAAATCATCTGTTTCATTTTGGCGTGCTGGTTCCAGGTCATGCTTCTTTCGAATATTAACCCGAGATAACGTACACTGTCCGTCTGAGGAATTTGGTTGTCGCCGATATAGAGTGGTTGGCATGTGTCTCATTGAAATGTAAATGTTATATGTTGTAATTTGTAATTTGTCTTGATTTAATCTTATTTTCAAAAGTGAATACCAATTTTGTAAATTTAGTAAGTGGTTTTGTTAACTCAGTGTGGCTGGTCTGAGGTCGTGGTGTTTTTTCGTCAGCGTAATTAGCAGTCTATATTTCGGAGGTGGTAGGTGTGTCTTGTGTATAGATAATGTAAAGTAAAGAAGCTAATTATTTATTTAAATTTTATTATTGGTATTTTTGTTTAAGCATGTATGCTTATATAAAATTTTAATTTTCATATTGCCCCAGTCTATATAACTAAATACTAATTATTATCAGATCTATCATTTTTTAAAACTCGCATGTATATGTACATACTACTATCGGGCCCGCACGTTTCTCATCTATGATATAATTACGCAGATGTTTCGTTTGGGAGCTTTCTTAATCTCTGGACCAAACTCGGGAGGCCTGGGAATATCTTCGTTGGTCTTCAGTATTCGGTACCACTTTAACAGTCCTTATTATGCTTTGTTATTATAAACTTATACAATTATAAACTTATTTGTGAGCGGGGTGGCCGAATGGGCTATCACGTTGTGCACAGCACCACCGTTTCCCGGCAACCTGATATATGACAAATGTGTTATAAAACTCGTCACGAATTCGCGTTCCGGTATGCCGGGAAAACCCGATATAGCCTTAAGGAGAAGGAAGGGCAGGAACCAAAAAACTTTTTTTAAAATAAAAATAAAATAAATTATGAAATTACTTCAGATTGTATATTGCTCCATTTTGTATTGCTACTAATAATGTTAGGTGCTTAATTATGCGAAATAAACAAAACTTGAGAAAGCTATGTAAGTGAATATAAGGAAATATTTTTCCTTCACCAAGAAGTAATTGCTTTAGTAAAAGCATTGTGAGCATTTACCTTTTTTTGTATTATATTACCATTTATGCTTATTTCTCTTGTGCAGACAGTGTTAATACTCAGTAAATAATAAAATTTAAAAAAAAACTATGGTGTGTTCTTTAGACCACACGATAGAAGTGAAAACGTGAACAAGGCGTATAAATTATTTTTGGTTCTATATTCACCAAGTAATAACATTTATAATACATACAGTATTCCAGTAAATGAGGAAGCAGATAGTCTCGCCAGGAGAGGAGCAGAATTGCCTCAAACAGTCCATCTAAAATCTTAGAATCAATTTGAGGAACAGTGAGGATGGTAGTGATGGAGAGAACAAAAAATATATACAGAGACAAAGTGGAAGGGAGACGTTATGGATTTTTGGTGGAAAACCCGATCCCAGCTGCCCTACCAAGAAGAGATGCAGTAGCCTATTTCCACTGGTCACGACTATCTGCAGAGTCATCTCCACAAGATAGGCGTGGCTGAGGATCCTAGATGTAAATTATGTCATCAAGCAAGAATCAATGCAGACCACCTAGACACATGTCCTACTTTGATGGACATAAGAAATAAAACATTGATGAAAGAATATATAAAAAAATAAAACTTATACTGGGCAAGATGTCAGATGGTCAAATGACCAATGATTACGGCATAGGAAACAAAAAAAAAAGAAAGAAAAATTAATATACAATAATAATTGTGTATAAATTAGTCTAGTAAATTTTGCTTTGTCTGACTGATCGTTATTTGTATTATACTCTGGTTTCTGAATTCCCCATGATATTAAACTTTTGGAATATTTTTGTAAAAATGTTCAATCAGTTGTTATTATTTAATTTTTTGGCGCTATATTTTTTCCTTTCCTGCTCTCTGTTTCAATTCATCAGCGTCAGGTCAAAATGCAATATTGACTTATACCTTATTACACAGAGGACGAAATATCGAAAATTTCTCTCGCTTACCGATTTTTAGTTTCTGAGATATTTTAATCCACATTGTCAACAAAACTCGTTATTATTATTATTATTATTTTAAAAAAAATCTTTTTATTGAGAAATAATACATTTTGCCACATTTAAGGACACTGAGTGCTAAAGCTGAGTGAGGCCCATTCATACTATATATACAATGCAATAAAAAAATAAAATAAATAAATAAAAATATATATCTATATAACAAAGGTAAAAACTATAAAACTAAAGAAATGTAACTTGAATTCAAATTTAAAAAAAAAAATAATAATAATAAAAAAAAATACAGAAATTGGTAGCAAATTAAATAAGTCATAAGTAAAACAAATAGATATATAAAAAAGAAAAACATTCATACTTAATATATAAAAAAAGAAAAATATTCATACTTAATATATAAAAAAGAAAAACATTCATACTTAATTTACAATCAGCCAAGGGAGCTCCGAGTCCAGCCCTTTCCTCCACGTGTGAAGGACAAAGCGAGACTCTAAGAGATCCCAGCGCTTCTCTCTCAGCTGCGTCACCGGCAGGAGTCCAGTGGAGACTGAGCGTTATTATTTAGTTGTAGACACTATTTTCCCCCTTTTCACCTCTCGGAAACGGCGTCTCGTTAAGATACAATTTTGAATTTTTGCTCATAACGAAGGGGATGAAATTGTGAACATTTCCCTTGCCTACAGTATGCAGGTATGATTATTAGTTTCTGAGATAATTTAATCTATGTGCATTAACACTTCAATTTGTCGACTCCAGCCGACTTTGCCCGAGTGTTACGTCGGAAATCTGACTGATGAATCTAATTTACTTTCCATTAAAAAGTATGAAACGTACCTAAAGATTCACTAAAAAAAAAATTACCATTTGAACACATCTAGTAATACAATATTGGGTGTAGAATAACTGCCCATTTGTAGCACTCCGGTTCGTAATTTAGCCATCTGCATGAACAGGAAAGTAAAGAAATAATACGGTTTAAACACCTTATCGCATTACACTTTTTTAACCTATCATGTTATGATTGTTGAAGACTTTTTTAGTCATTTTATAGTTCATAATACCAATTAATCATTAATTTACGTTGATAACAATGGATATGAAAACTTTAATAATAATCTTTGTAAATCTATCTTTGTGTCCATTTTAAAAAAGTAGAATCAGAAATTTAAATTAAGGAAGAAAGGACTACTTAAGATTTTCGATAGATTGAAGTTTGGGTTATACCAACGCCTCAGCATTACACAAAGCTAGGTATGAATGAACAATATTTCTCTATAAACGCAATATCTATCCAGCAGCGCCATCGATTTCCCGCCAATACATCGTGTCTTCATCACGACTCACCAGTAAATTTGCGGCTCAATTATAAATAACTGTTCACTGAAATTATTGCTGAATATATGAGATGGTTTGAAGTGGATTATCCATTTTGTGGATTGGACCAATATGAATGTGGGATGTGGAACTGTTGGAATCGATCGGCCGCATTGCGGCGCTACGTCACCGGGCCTTTACTCTTGGGCTTGCACGAATCTCACGTGGGAAACAAGGCTGCCATGATAAAAAAAATATATAAATATATTTAAATATATAAAATCGTAGAAAAGGGCTTCAGACAATCGTAAATAACTGCATTTCATGAGCTGCTCAATTCCAATACTAGTAAAATATATTTTTGCAACTTTTTCAAAGCTACCCGTAAAAAGGTCATGGATCGGTGTTATGAATGAACGATTAATATCATCTGGCTTTCTGCCACTATCTCTGTCAATACATACTGGAACATACATACATGAAAACTGTCCACGCATACTGACCAAGAAAACACATTGAAACAAGTATTAAATTCACATGCGTAACACAGACAAATATTTTTTGATTGAAATCATTGAAAAAAATATTGATGTAATTAAATCATATTTAACCAAATTTATTAGTTGTAATTAATATCTTCATTATATGGCCTATTTAGTGGAGTATTCAAGCCTATTTACTATTAGCATCGAAAACACATAAATAAATCAAACAATAAAAAGGTTTCATATACAGGGTTTCACTAAGCAAAGAAAAATATTAAAAGAGATGATAGTAGATTTTATGAGCTACAAAATATTTCATACAACCATGGTCTGATTTTCTCCAGTAGTTAATTGACGTTTTGTCTTTCTTTAAGTTAACCACGTGTAGAAGGATGCGGTCACTAAAATTTAAGTTGAATTTGTCATTGATAAAGCCACACAAGGGACTCGGAGGTATACTTTTCTTTCTCAAATTTCCAAATAAAGGAAATTGTTTCAATATTGCATCCAAATACAACTTTTATTGCCAACTAGATGTCAATTTCAATTTAAGCTAATAGGAAACAGATAATTTACATAAACAAAAATGGAAATGTTCGTTGGATCAAAACCCCTAATCTCCGAAACCTCTTCCCGATGGTTTTGAAATTTTGACACAACTTTTCATTCGAATTCAGGAGTGTTTTTGTATACGATTCGTTACGGAAAGAGCGGTAAAAAAAAGTGTGTCGCTATAGACTGCAGCGCCGAAACGGCTTTAACGATTTTAATGAAACTTGGCTAAAGTCTTCTAGTTAATATCCTTTTAATTTATGTATATAACATATTTCCCCTAAAAGAAGATTGATTCAAAATTTATTTGCGGATATCTCAATAAATACACAATATTTGGTTCATTATGTCCAAAAGTATTTTAATGCTTCCTGAATCTCCTGAAAAAAAAATAATCGGAACAGAAAAAGTACAGAGATATAGCGTTTTCAAAATTGAGTACTTTTTCTTCTGCAAAGTCGATTTTCTTTGTCTTTTTTTTTTTGTAATTTACTCAACGAAAACTTTCCATTCGCTGAAATAATCGACATTATTATTTGAAGAAGAGATAATGAATTCCTTATCAACAGGAACATCCACTTTTTATATTTATATAGTTTTCCAGAATTGTTCGGAAAGTAGTACGATACATCTCAAATATTTTATATGCAATTATTTAGATGTTGTGCACCGATGAGTAATGATTGGATTTTTTACTTTACTTGGAAAATTGGATTTTTATGAAATTCGGTTAATTTTATTTTTCATCAAACTAGAAATTGAGCTCTCCAGTTTATCGTAGAGTTTATTTCGTGAGTAAGGTTTGTTTTTCAAATATATTTTTTATAATTTTACGTTTAATCAAGTCGTTTTAAGCAGGTCAATCAAATATCTCAAGAAGGAGATTGCGAAATCGCTCACAGGAATAACAAGACAGCTTCAATGGATACGAAACGAACGCTCCTTTAAACAGAAAATGTAGGTCTATTCCAACGCAATGCTACATTTAATATTTGTAAATCTGTAACACTGAAATGAATTCGTAAAATATTTTGAACAGCGTGAGATGCTTTGAATTACATTACATGTAACCAAAACCGCCAGCGTGTTTTAATGCAACGTTAATCCACAATTCCGAAGCAATCGGTGAAGAACTCCAACACATTTGCTGATTGTTAAAAAAAAGTTGACAGATGCGAATAAAAATTTTTTAGCTAAAAATTAAACATTAAACAACACATGTAATTAAATATTAACAACATATATAAATTTTCTTTCATTTTCATTTAGTCATACTGAGCCACAGCAACGCTTGGCTGGGTAAAGTTATTTTCATAAAAATGTAAATATTAGAATTGATTATATTAGTATATATGTATATGTATATTATGTATATATATGCATATGTGTGTATATATATATATATATATATATATATATATATATATATATATATATATATATATATGTATGTTATATTATAATTGAGAAGATTTAGTTGGTCACTTAGTACAATAAGGATCAATTCTCATAAGGGTGAATCTGTACAGATCTGGGTAAAAAACACTGCTGTATTATCACTTCAGATGATAAATATTTAAAAAATAGCATTATTAACATAGTCTTCTGTATAAATAAAAAGTATTTTTTGCTGAAAACAGAGGTACTTAGTGGTGACAGGATATCAAATCATATAATGTTTTATAAAAGTTGAGGTGAATTCGACTTATTTTATATCAGATATAAATCCAATTTGTATGTATTTAAATCTTACTAAACAAGGAATTTTTATAAAACTGGTGTGTTTTTAATCTAGTTGGAGAGTGATAAAAATAAATCACGAGTCATCCACGATTAAAAAAACAGAACATAGCACAATTTAGCTGCTTAAAAGTTCCCTTTACTTTAAATAGGATAAAAAAAATAATCTCTAATTGAATTTGAAGCAAATTTTGATTAGTTTATTGTAAAACAATTGTTAGTTATGTAAATTGAATATTTTTAACAAACAAATGTGCATTCTGCTTGAAAGTTTTATATTAATAATAGTTCGAGGTACAGATCCCTTTTTATCGAATTGTTAACATCCTCCTGAAACTTCGTAAATATTTTCGTCGCATCGTAATCTACAACTATTTTATTCGCGAAAACTCTTAGAATTGGGGCGTTTTCAGTCTGGATGGGGGAAAACTTTGTCTATTTAATTAGGTACTAAAAATTCGTAAATACCCAATTTATTTCTAGTTGAATCGCAACATAATTTGATCAAAAAATCGATAAAAAAGGTGGCCTACAAAAATATTGGACCGTTTGTCCTATATAACCTCATTTTTACATTTTGAGGGTGTAGATCACACCAAACGGCTCAATGTTTTTTAAGACCACTTTTTTTATCGATTTTGTCATCAAATTATCTCACGATCCAAGTAGAAAGTAAATGGGTATTTACGAGTTTTTAGTACCTAATTAAATAGACAAGTTTGCCCCTCTCAGGATTGAAAACGCCCCAATTCCTAGTGTTTTCGTAAATATAATAGTTGTAGGTTACCGTGAGATGAAAAAATTCGATAAAAAGGGGTCTGTAACACGGTCTATAAAGCTTTTTGTTTATTTTGTTTCATGAACATGGTATGTCAAATCGTTGGAAGAAAACTTACATTTTTTTTTTTAATGTAAACGATATTTTTATTTCTTTCTTTCTGTGGTATAAATCTATAATAATTTCCTCAATCCTATCTGACATAGGTTTACAGGTATTATATCGATACAGTATTATACAATTGTATAATTTTAACCAGAATATTCATAATCTGAGGTAGCAGATTTCAATATCAAAGCGATGTAATTGACCGTTATATATTGCACTATATATATATATATATATCATGTTATTATAAATTTTTATGTCATTGCATTGAGATATTTAAATCATATTATGCAATGTAACATCTTACTAATTTGCTTTTCTTTTCCAGGACGGCGCAAGAAAGATGACAATAGCTAACGGCTAGTTCGGAGTAGGCCGAACAACCCGTAAGTAAAATATAATAACACGCAATTTATTATAATTGTATAGCTTCTAAATAATAACTGAGCCTTGAAAAACAATATCAGTTTATCTAATCTAATCATATAAGGGCAATAAAAGTAATTATTTGAATAGTGGTTTATCTTTGTATGTACACAATAAGTAATTCGGAGTGTAAGTTGCGTTTTTTGTTATTTATGTGTCGTAGTAAAAAATAATGTAATCACTATGAGCTAGATTATCAGGAAACGTGCATAACTTCGACTATAGACTTTAAGGAGAGTAGATAGAACAAGGGAGAACGGCTGATGATTTCAAAATCATATCTTTTCTTCAATAGTATTTAAAAGGAATATATAATAACATTCTGCCGCTGATAACTAATTCGGGTTTGGATTTTGAAAATATCTCCTGCCAGTTGTAATCGATTGAATTCCCGTTTGAACCCTTAGTGTTTTATATTTCAATTAAAAATGATTAATACAACTGATTAATGAATGAGTCTTCAAAGATCTCTAGTTATATTTGAAATAATGAATGGATCGATTTCGATTTGGAGACAGGCTAAAGGGGTGTAATGATCTATATCAGAAGGATGTGAAAAGTGAAAGTATATACATAAATTCCCATCACACAGATTTAGAACATCAATTGCTGATAGAGGCCCGACGAAAGCAGTAGGTGTTGGATTCTGCATGATTATCTTTTGAAAGAACTGATCACTGATTAACAGTGGGCTGTGAGGGTCATTTAGTTTCAAGTCTAAGTAAACAATTGAGTTAAATTATTAACGTAGAGTCAGCTACTGAAGTCATGGAATAGGAAGAAATTCCTCTCTTTCAGGTCTGTTGGATACGCAGTCCATCGAGCCAAATTTTCTTGTCTTTAGGTTTCAAAGCTGGTCCACTATTCCTGGGGCGTGATTTTGGCCAGTCGCAAGTCTGGGTTGAATTTAGAGATATACTTCGATGCGTATTACATTTATCTTCTTTCAGGAGATACTTTCTTCTTTCTTTTAAATAAACCATTTAGCTTTAAATTTTCGATTATTCTAATTGATTATTCATCTTTCCATTAAATTCTATCCGTCGGATAATCTTTCATCATTATTCTTGATTTCTTTCAGGAATTGTGGCCATTTATTTCACCCACTTAATATATTTATTAAAGATTATTGGTTCTCTTGGACGATTTTCACAATTTTTCAACTGAACAGGAGTTTTGGTCCTTCTCTCACTCATTAAGAGTAAAATATTTTAACGAACATTAAAATATGTCTACAATACGTGTTTGTTTATCCGAGTTGAACAAAGGGGTACTAATTTTTGTTCAACTTTTAACAAGATATTTGTTTTAACAACGACCATAGGTGGAGAACCACGGCTTTTGAGGCCGAATGTGACCTCTGTGACGCAGTTGCTGCCTTCAAACGTTTTTGCGTGATATTTATTAATCCAGTCCTAGAATTAATATAACGAAGAATATTATATTATAATATAATATAGTATAGACGAATATTTAATCAGAATCAATATTTAAGTAACGAAAATTTATAAATTAATAGAATTAAGTTGAATGTATGTGTGTATTTAGCGATGAGTAAAAATAGCAACGGTAAAATATAAAGAATTATCGCTGCCTCCATTAGCACTGCCTAACCTTACTGCGGACTCTAATGAAAGGTTATATAAAAAAGGTTATCCACCTATGGTATAGACTATAATAAATTAATAAAGATATTTTAATTTTTAAAATCCTGAACAACCATATATTATAAATATCGTTTAGCATATGGGATTGTAAACCTGAATTAAGAGTGGGTCCGTACGTTATCTCGAAAACGGTAAAGTTCAGTGGCTTATTACGTTGAGCCGGGCACGTTCCTTCGAAACGTTTTGAGCAGTTCTTGATGTCCGCCGAGAAAGCCTGACTTGCCCGCCTGGATCCACTACTTCTTACTACCTTCAGGATGTTGATATCACTTAAATTTTGCAATTACTTTTATTAAAGTTGTTGTATGAATTTGTTTTTTCAAATGTTTAAAAATAATAATTAATTCAATAAATAAAAATGTTTCCCATAAAACTCGCGGTAACAAAAAAGAATAACATGACCTAAACTTTGTAATCTTTGTAAAAATAATAATCTTTGTTTGCGCGTCTTGGATTATTCGTTTTTATTTTTGCATTTTAAAAATTCGCGGCACAAGTGTTGCCACTTTGGAATCTTTGTTGATTTTATTCATTTGCTTTTTGCCCTACCGTATGATCTCTTTGCAACTATTGTGGCATTCAATATTGTGTAGAGGTCTCCTGATGGATAACCACCGTACTTTCATCAGAAGATATTGATTGACAAGTTTCTGTAAGCAGTGCTCATCAGGCTCTTTTCCTTCATCCGTTGCTAATCTGACCCTCGATTGCTGCGGTTGTCGTGCGGAGGATTTTTCTCTCAAATCTTTTTTAATACTTCTCGTTTTTGATTGATTAGTGTCCAGCTACCAGAACCGTAAATCATAACTGTCTTTATCATAACATTACATGTTCTAAATTTTAGATTCCTATAAATTTGATACTATTTCAAAACCTTTGAACGAGAGAAGAAAGCTCAGTTTGCATTTGTTATATGCTATTCTATTTCCAACCAATGACCACAGAAAGTAGTCAGTATATTTTAAAATATATATATATAATATATATATATATATTATAATATAATATATATATATATAGTATCACTCTAAAGTAGGAGTCTTGAATACTCCAGTATTTAGGTATTAATAAACTTGAAAATGGATTTTTAAAGGAAAATACATACATTTAAAGTCATAATAGATACAATCAATAATGATAATTATTACTTCTTTTTTTCAATGTGTTTCAATCACATTATTAAACAATTCAGCAATATAATTGAAAGGTGTCAACCACAAAGCCTTGAGACTATAATGTGCTATAAAACAAATAGCCAACCGTTGAGCCAATGTAGACATAAGGCCAAAAATCAGTTATATAAAGTCCTCATACAGCACATCTCATATCAACAGTCCAATAAACTTTGCAACAAATTTATTTTATATGATATATATATATAATATATATATATATATATTAGATTATGTTTCTAAAACGTGTTCAGGCACACTGTCTATGTGTTATTGACGTCGTAAATTGTTTTTGTTTATTGTAATATACATTTTGGCCAGATGTAATGTTAATTTTATGTACAATATTGTTATTCTCAAGGGACGTAGTCCCAGAATAAAGTTGATTCTTCTATTCCTTTCTATTCTACAAATACCAACCTACTTTAAAAAAACTATTAACGTAATTGGAAAAAATAGTCGACTATCGCTGTTTCAATTCTTCGATTCTCTCTTATCCAGAAGAGAAACCGTTGGTTTATTATATTGTATTCGGGCTATACAAGGAAAAATTATAAATCTATATATGTTTTTATTTGTATAATAAAATCTTGGATGGTGAGAAAATAAAAGTTTTATTATATTATTGTGCACTTGTAAAATTTTCGATAAACTGATGAAATGCTTGAATTCAGACATAATCGGTTGCCTGATCCTGTTAAATTTTTTATTCCCTACAATAAATAACAATATATACAAATAAAAATATTATACAATATATAAATTTAGTTTCATTCCTAGTTTTTCTATTCCTAACTATTCCTCATCAATAAAATATATTTTAAATTTACAACCCGTGATATGTTTTCATTTCTTGGCGGATCATGAAGGCTTTACTCGAAGTCAGCAGACGGTCTCTATTTGTAAATGAAATATACGTCTACGACATTACGCTTAAGACAAAAGCTTACAGAAGCAGTTTCTGAAGTATAATAGTCAAGATATTCAAGAAAAAACAAGGTATTTGATAAATTTGAAACAATCGGCATTGGACCATTTAGGCACCAACACTCAAAATAGCTGAAAATTTCATCAAACCGAATGAACTGCAGCCCTTATATCACTTCATATTTGTATGAATATAAACTCTCATTCCATGTGTTCATTGCATGCCACATTTCATATATTATGTTCTTAACAATTAGGTCCTTTAATTTTAATCGTTAAATTAAATAGAGATATTATGATATAAGATTACTTCACAGCCCCAGAGCAAACTAATGCTGCTCAAAGTTGAAAACTTTTTTTTTTACTCCAATCTTCCAATGTTAATTATAAAATATTTACAAATATATATATATATATATATATATATATATATGTATATAAACAAAAAAAATTTGTATCGCTACAATCCGTTGAGGGTCTTGGTTGCAGTACTCTGTGAGGAGGTATAAGGTTGCTATAAGGTTGTGCAGGGAGGGTTACAAATTCATATGTTAAAAAATGTGTTTATTGTATTTATTTACATTATTGTTTATTGTTGTAAATAATCAAATTAATAACAACATCGGGCAACCGATTGTGTCCAAGTTCAAGCATTTCATTTGTTTATCAAAACTTTTACAAGGGCACAATAATGTATTACAAATATATAAATATATCAAATGAAGATATTTTCTAATCCACGATTGAAATATGGTATATTCTAATCTATGTTCTATCTTTTAAAAACCAGTTAGTTTCAACTAAGCGCCAGATGAGTTTACCTTCGGACTGTCGCTACAGCATATGTTTTATCCATACAAAAATATATTTACACAGAAAAAATTGAAGGAAGTGTCTTACCTTAGGTTTTCTATTTTTTTATGAAATGGCGGAAAAACGCATTCGATTATATTTAGATAATACATGAAATTATTACATTCATTATTAATTTCTGAATAAGTAAAAATTTAAAGAAAAATAAATTATAATATGAGTATTTTCAAATTTTCATGGTTTCATATCATATAATATATAAGATCTTGTAGGAGCTACGGAGTCCCCCTGAGTGATGGTTATATCATTACGACTATTTAATCAACTCATCATCAACTTTCACAACCAACTAATTAATATGTAACATCTAGATCATATGAGTTGAATATAAATTGTCAACACTTGAAAAGATCAAAAATTGAAATAAAAATATATTATAATTTAAAAAAAAATACTACATAAATCATGAAATCCTATCTATCCTAATGGAATGTACATCCATTTCTTTATGCACCTCTGTGGATTGTCTGGAAAATTTATATCTGTATATTTTTAAACTTTGTAGGTACCTGTTACACATTACATGTTCTGGCAAGTAGATTTCCAATTGATTTCCAAATAGATTTCCAATTCCTAAATGTCAATTGGCCCATCAATCTACCAAGATGTTTAAGTAGACACGTAAATACATTCCCTTAGGATAGATAATATTTCGCGATTTCTGTAGTCAGTTTTTTTTTTTCGAATATTATTTTTTATACAATGTAAAATGCGCTTAAAATATGAAATGAAGGTTGATTGCAGCAGTTTTTTAATGTACTCAGTATTTATTTAATTAATTATTTCGTAATTATAAATTGTGTTTAATAATCAGAAAGAGTCATCAAATCTCTATGACAAACTACAGGTAGACAGACTGAATAAAACCAAATTGACTGGTTTGACTTCGTGTTTCAAACATATAAAGCGATTAGAAATTTCTCGATTCTAATAAAAAAGTTAACCTTCATCACTAATATAAAGCTTCCTTACTTTCGTTAGTGTGGAAGCAAGAAATCCTTTGAGTAATCACTTATCGATAGCTTTTTTCACTTTCATCAAAACATATAATACATCATCTTTTGTGTTCCGTTTTGAACAGACATTGGCGTAGAGAAAATCAAATAAACTTAAAAGTACTTTGATTTAAGTGGAAGAATGAGAGAGAGAAGTTTTTTTTTCCTTGATCGATTACAATGGTTCATTATTGATACGAATACACCAAAATATGTGTACAAACTTTAATTAGTTGAATATTCACTAAAAATGGTTAAATTACATTTTTTATTTAATTTTATTTATTTTAGTGAAATTTAGAACTATTTCAAATTATCTTGGTTACAACCCACCATAAATTGAATACATTATTGGCTGAACAAAGGAGATTTTTATTCTTAAATTTTTTCTATAATTTTTCTCGAGAATATAATTATTTCTAGCACTGGAAAAGATGACCATCTTCAAAATTATGGCTCAATCATCGAACTTGATGAAAGAGAGAATACTGAAAAAAATAGCCTTTGAGAAAGTATATTTAAAGATTATATAAGTGTTTTGCTACATTCCGTAAGTGTCAACTTTTCGATTGAATCGAACAGGTAGTTGAGGTAGTTCTCGACGCACTTCGCTATCGTCATTGATGGATTCAATCGAATGTTTTATTTCATTGAAATAATAAGTATTTAGTTTGGAAGTACACGATTCGACAGTCATCCAAGCTTTCTTATCCCTTTTTAAATGTATCTGGTAGTAAAAAGTTATACTCTCTTGAAGCACTTAGGATTAGCAGCTTTCAACTGAAAAGAGGTTAGTTTTTTGCAGGCTAATAGATATTTCTACAAGCAATACATTAACCCCCTCTTTACTATCCTTACTTCCGTGACATTTTTTCTATTTAAGTGGTAACCCTAAGTCAGGTAAATACGTAGCAGACCTGCTACCTTGACTTCTCATGATGTACACGCATTCAAATCTACGCTACTTTTGTCGAAACTTTTCTAAAAATAACACTATGAGAATGTCCATAAAAGTAAGGAGAAAAAATACAGAAAGGACGGTATAATTCAATTAAAACAATTATTTATTCATAACCTCTTTATTGATTTTTCTGATAACTTCATTATCGCAAGATGGGTTAGCTCAGGCACTGGGTGGGTTATTTTGAGACAGCGGATAAAGTTTAGTTTGTGGTGATCGGAATCATTCGGATGGTGGATACTCTGAGATGGTTCAGTCTGCAAAAACGTGCTTTGTGTAGGCATGTACTGCGCTACTACCTTGCGGCAGTTTGAGAACCCTAGTTCACTGCACTCGTTGTGCAGTTAGCTTTTATTTATTTCAATCGTTTTTTTCAAAATTCTTGTTATCGTGAAACGTTCGCTTGTGCCTCAAGAGTAGTGTGCCGCAAGGTAGTAGCTCAGTACATGCCTACACAAAGCACGTTTTTGCAGACTGAACCAACACAGTGTATCGACCATTAACTAAATTTTATCCGCTGCCCCAAAGTTACTTATCTTTTTTCTGTGGATTTTGATTTCAAGAATCTCTAAATATTTAATTACTGTTTGGTACTTGTTTCCGCATCTTTCCGTATTCTTCTTTAATTTCTGTCTATTGTAAGAGCTATTTGTATTTTAAAGCATTGTAATTTGATCATTTATAAGATATTTACTATTCAAAGAGATTTTTTAGTTTTTCTAGACTTTTTTCAGGATATACTAATATAATAAACAAAATATTCAGATGAAAAGGGAACTTAAAAAATTGACAAGTCTTTTTACATTGACTATTTACTATTTATTTTACAATTTATCAACGTCTGCTGATTGTCAATACCATCAAGTGATGACATGTTTGGATAGATATTTGAAGTGAAAAAAAAATCAACGTTAACAAATATTATAAAAATCAATTAATTTTAGTAAATTTGTTTGACAAATTTGCAGGGTATAAAGTAAGCGATAAGAGATTTTTCATTGAAATACAAAAATTTTCAGAATATTTGACTCTCCTCATATTATGAAATGAAGTATCCTTGTCAAATACTCAACACGAACAGAAATCTATATAAGTAATTATACAGTATGTAAGAATAAAACGGAATATGCTTTTATTGAAAAAAAAAATCTATAATAAAAAGTCTATATATATATTTTTCCTTGTAAATAAAATATCTGAAAATGTTAACAAACGAATGAATATAATACTTATATATTATTTCTAAAAGGTGTTTTTTGTCGATACGCCATACTTTTGCCAATTCTTCATCAAATCCAATGATGGACCACTCATTTTGAAGATATTCTTCTCCTTCACATGCGAAAAATAGTCATACTCCTCTCCCCTCCTCCAAAATATTTGAGAAAAAAGTTATGAAGGAAAAGAAACTTTATTTGCGAATAACTCAAGAAGTATGCATTTTTTTCTGGATTGTAACCATCATTATTTGAAAGATTTATAAATTACCTACAAGACGAAAAAAAATCCTAAAAATCAAACCATTATTAACAAAGATACAGTCCATTAGATTTGGTATACATAGATTCATCCTCTTTAAAGATACTTGCATTTACTATTTTACTAACTTTTTTTCCCTGGTTGATATATACTCTATTATTTCTTAAAGGCATTTTTTGTTCGTACGTTTTGTATTTTTTAATAATTTACAAATTCCTATGATCATGGCTTTATTTTGAATATTATCTTTCCAGACACCATTTAAAAATAGACCCAAGCAATTAATTCTCACACATTATATGAAGACAATTAATTCCTCCCTCACATAATACATAAGATTTTTGTAATTAATTTTCTGCGAATTATTCGAACAGGGCAACTAGTATTATACTAATTTACATATATTAAATAAAGAATTTTATACACTAAACTTCAAATTCATTCTCCGCCTTTTCTGAATCTGATATTAAAATTTCGTATCTTATTGCGATCATATTGTCATAGCCTTAACGAGTGTCGAAGAAACCCTAGGTTTGTTTAAATCTTGTTCTATTGATGTTGGAAAACGAATTTTAAATCGGGGTCTAGACTCGAATCAAACCCCAGTTAATAAATATTTATCTTTTATTCCGCTGACTTTATACATACAGTATTCCGTTCAACGCCATATTTTTGCTTTCCTGATCCTCCTCCGTGAACTGTTCGATCGGTATCATATCATCAGTACTTTTTAATTGTTTATTCATAAATTAAAATTGTATTCTCTGAAAATTACATTATATCGGTTGTAAAGCAGTACTTATCTGTGGGCTGTTTCAGTACAGAACTGACCAAAATTTTATCCTGAAAAAGTAACATTTAAAATTATAGCACATTTTTTCCTTACAAGAGGTGGCTACGGACTTGGAGCACAGATTTCAATGAAACGTCGTCTGTGATGATAATAGTTCAAAAAATATAAATCCATGTCCGAGGATTGTTGTCAATACACCATAGAATTCGAGAAATAAAGATTTATAAAATTTTATCATTTTTATATACATGCATTTCTATGTTGTAATTCGTCAATCGCATTGCCCTTGTTGTGTGAAATAAGAAATACATATTCCTAACTATATTAAACGAATTCAAATAAATTCTTCTAGTAAAGTAGGTCAAGATCAATTTTGTGTCCGAAAAAAAAAACATGCAGATTCGTTATTAGCGCCATTTAAAACTCTTAAATACGAACTAGTTTTGAAATAAAAAAATGTAAATTTTTGGACTTCATTTAATGGGAGAATTTTTTTCTCTTGCCTGTTACTAAGCTACAGAATTCATAACTATAGAATTTTCTTCAATATAAAAGTTACTATAAGGTTACAATATTAATAACTTTTAGATTTTATGCCTTTATAAGGAATAAATAAAGACAAACTCCTCAATAGTTTTTATTTTATATCTCCAGCTCTAATTTGTTTACGGTGATCTGGTTTATGCCATTTCTTGTAGCTTATAAAGCCCTAAATCTTTGTGTTTTTAGTGTCTCCTCAGAAAAGGTATTTGTACCCACTTAGCTACTTCGCTCGGTACAGATATATACCTTTTTTTTTTAAACCGGACGGGTACGAAAGTAAGATTACATGCATAAAATCGTGTATGTTGTACTGAATCAGTCCGAAAATTAAAATAGAGCATTTATTTTACAAATTAAACAAGATATATACATATGGACCCTATTAAACAAGTCAAAAGCCAAACGGGAGAATTTAATTTATAAGATTCTACTAACATCCACACTTATTGTAAAAGCCGATAAATGAGGTTTGTCAAAAAATCCCCTCACAGATTTCTCACAGTTGATACTAAAAATATTTTTATATGGTAAAAACCGACCTGACGGAACTTATTTATCTATACCTGAAGTCAAATATTTCTCTTCTCTAAAATATAAGTTTAGTTTCTTCAATTACCCTTAGTTAAATTTTAATTTTTACATATTAATATTTCCTTTCAACTTATTTGATAATAAAATCCTACTTTATGGTTTTTACTAAAACGTTTTAGCAACACATAGCAACATTACACATGAGAGTATCTATGCGAAAGTTATAAATTTGACATTTTTTCTTAACTCCTTTATCAAATCATTTTATTTAAATGATTTAAAAACTTCGTTGTTGCATAAAATACATTTATGTTCCACTGCAGAACAGTTTTATAACCTGTAAAAGTTTCGAACAGATCAGACTAATGTCTCTATTTCGCTCTCATTTCAAAGATTTTGAATCATTGTGCCCTTCCAAATTTTCATTTTGGTCCCACCGCACGCACAACTATGTGCAAGATATTCACCAGCGCTAATGGAAAATCAATTTTGATATTCGTTATTCGAAATTTAACCTCATGCGATTGTTACTGGTATCTAACGCTAAAGAATTTCATGACAAATATCTATCGCTGAATAACAACAAATAAATTAATTGAGTGATATTATTAGCAAACAGGGAGCTTCCAATGAATTCCAATTCAACTCAACAGTTTCTGTTCCACCAGTCATAGAACAATGAAAAGGATACTGAGAATCTCTCGCCCGAAGTCGCCATTTCATTCCTGCTCAACAGTTGGTCCTCCCACACTTTCTTGTAAAAGTGGTAACAGTTACTGTTAATGGAAATGCCTTTTTTTTTTTCTTCCCTGTCTCGCCTTTTAGGCTATACGGGTTTTTCCCCGGGCCAGAGGGTGAAGGCGGGGGATTAATGCCAGAGTTAAAAAAAACCACTGGCACCGGAACGGGAACTCGTTGTTATTTTATCTGTAATTCGGTTATTAGGTTGCCCAGCCAACCCGTTTCCCAATGAAAATGTATTTATTGAAAAGTATAGATTCGGGCTAGCCGGCATGTCAGTGTATGTAAGAGAAGAAAGCCTGTTGAAGTATGTATTCTAAGATATTTTTTGCCGGACACTCTCAAATGTTAATTCTACTCCTAAAAATCAACCAAAGCCTTTTATGAAGTATGCGATGTATTGTGTAAATATTTTATATAATTATATATACAGTAATGTATGTAATGTTATATATATTTTATTATAATGTGTACTTAGTAGTTAAAAAATTAATCCTTATTAATTTTCCCGACTCTCCGAGAATGACTCCCTTCGGAGAATGAGACTCTGGCAAACTCCTTCTCTCCCCCACTCATCAAACCTTTCACATTCACACTACAAATTAAATAAAAGAGTTGATGAAGGGAAGAGGCAACCTAAAGAATTTTCTAGTTATGAAACAGTCCTAAAAAGAACATAATAAATTATTATTATTCTATAATATAACATAATATTATTTCTAATATATGCTTAACCCTTCATTATTTAATTATTCGAATAATTGGACAGAAAGAAAGCACCTCTTGCTTATTTTACAAATGAAATATAATTATACTAAAGTTGATAATAGACAAGAAATTAATGCCCGTAAGGTTTAATGACCAATATACTTCCAATAGAAAAACATTTGACAGATCAATGCACTTAACGACAATCCAAAATTCCTAAAGTAGCTTGTGTGGAAAAATAATATAAGTGGAAATATATGCTGTTAAATCATCAAGAGTTTTCAGTACCTCTAGAAAAAGATGGTTAATGAATATTATTGGCAAGGACGTCGCGTGCGCTTGGTGACGGTCGCGCTGCGGCCGAGAGGGCGCCACAAATCAGGGACAAAATTCAAAAAGGCATAAAGGCCGGTCCAGACGCTCCGTTTTGTACGTTTTGTCTGCGCAGTCTTAAGACGGAATGAAAACGTTGCAATTTTTAGAGCGTCCACACGGCACAGACATATCTGTATATTTTGCTCAGTTTTGTGTGAGATCGTCATGGAGGAGGTACTACTACTCTGGTCGATTTTAGCGATGTGTCTTGTTAAAAAAAATATATTGGAATATCTCAGAAGTACCCGGCGTTCAAAGTGGCTTCTTAAAAGGCAGCACTTTGCATCCGTTGCATATATTCCTTTAAATTTATTTGCTAAAATTTCATACGCCTTCCATTCTTATTCCTGTCACTGTATTCTTTTGATTTAACACACCAAATGCACAGGAAACTTTCATACAGAGCAATAAAATCGGTTAAAAACTCCCTAGAACATTGCCGAAGGTCAGCCATTGTCCCCTGACTAATTGTAACTGATTAACAAAATGAATCGGAAAACGGCGCAGGTCAAGGAAATATATCCACTCTTGCTCAGTTTTACTAAAACTGTACCGTCTTCGAAATGGATTCAAAACTGCACAGTTTTCCAGTCCACACGCAAAGTTTTATCTGCAACGTTTTGTCTGTGCAGCTCAAAACGTTGCGCAAAACGGAGCGTCTGGACCGGCCTTAATGCTTTTGAAAAGGTTTAATTCTATCTGCTTTCTACATTTTAATTCATTCCTTTTATAATATTTGCTTAGATCATCGTAAACGACTAGCGGAATTATTATTTCTAGCCTCAGTTCCACTTGCTGCTGTTACAACAAGCTGACTAGAGATTTATCGGTCATCAACGTAAGTGCAAAAGTATAATTAAGTACAATATATATATAACCCGTAAACATGGTACAATATACATGAAACTACTGGCCTAGTTCGAGGGGTATGAGAGGAGGCCGACTGACATAACTTCGACCAAGGCGCTAAAAACTAACGCGACGGTCCTGCTTGTCGGATAGAGAAAATGTAACTATTCGCTGACCAGTTTTCATCTGTATTTACACCGCTTACTGACTTTACAAGTTTGTAACATTAAACCTTAGTACATAATACTATAAACATCCCACAATAGTTTACATTGCAACGTTTTTCGTTCACTCCTTCTTATGTTACCGAGCAAATCAGACATTTGCCTAAAAGCAAAGCTCCAGGATACTATTTAATAATAGCTCAGATGCCCAGGAAAGGAAATTTCACATTCAATGGAAATAAACACACATCAAAATGATATACAAAAGACATGAAGACTTTTTTAAAAAAATCTTACCGACGCATCAGTCTCCTTTCTATATTGTCTAAACTTTTCAATAATTAATTTAGTCCCGGCCTTAGCGTGGGGCGATCGGGATCAATCTACCCCACCTTATTATTCAGCCCTTCCTCTTTGACAGATTTTTATCTCTCCAATACAGCTTAGAAATTTCCTCAATTCGTCCAGTATTGGAAAGAGTAACTCAAGAATCATTTACATCCTTCATCCTTGGCAATCGATGCAAGTCCCTCGGGCCGCCGATCATCAGGAGCACTCCCGACATTTTATAAATTAAAAAAAAATACAAAACATATTAAAAACAATTAATTTTAGCCTATGAATAAATCAAATGTACTAGAAAAATATTGAATGATATAAAATTCAAATACTGCATAATATAAGACAGCTTAGAAGAAATAAATTTAATTTTTTATTGAGAGGGAGTTGATGGTATTGCCCGGGGGTACCGAATGTCAAAGGCCGGTACTTGACTAATGTACATACTGACAAAAAATAATGCCTGACCATCTACACCGTTTTCGCACCTCACATTCAACTAGCAAACAATCAAACAGAGTAATTGACTACATGTCTGGAGTACTAGAGCAAAACAAATACGGAATTGATGTACTTCTGGACGTCGCTCAGGCATTTGATAAAGTCTGGCAGCATAGGCTTCTCTTCAATCTCCGAACCAATCTACCCAAACCTCTGTGAAGTTGGCCCCCCATCCTCAACTTTTTTTAAAAATTTTGAGAGTTCCTATAGCCCCCCCAAGAGTTCTAGAGTTCCCTATACTTTTTAGAAATAGTTCTATTGTTTAAACCACCGAAAATACCATCCAAAGTTGCAAAAAACGGAAATCCCGTTTTGTGCAACTTACGAGTCTTATAACACCTTTAATATTAATTTTAGAGCTAAACTTCAAAGGGATAATTATAACAATTCCTTGGGGGCTATCAGAACTCTAAAAAAAAATTTAAATATAGGCCCCCCTAAAAAGCGCCCCCCCCAAAATGAAAAATTCTAAATTATTTTATGGGTTTTAATAGCCCCACAAATAGTTACAGAGTTCTCTGGTATTTAAAAAAAAATTTATATTGTTTAAACAACCGAAAAATACCACGCAAAGTTACGAAAAAACGGAAATCCCGTTTTGTGCAACTTACGAGTCTTCTAACACTTTTAATATTAATTTTAGAGCTAAACTTCAAATGGATAATTATAACAATTCCTTGGGGGCTATCAGAACTCTAAAAAAAAATTTAAATATAGGCCCCTCTAAAAAGCGCCCCCCCCAAAATGAAAAATTCTAAATTATTTTATGGGTTTTAATAGCCCCCCAAATAGTTACAGAGTTCTCTGGTATTTAAAAAAAAATTTATATTGTTTAAACAACCGAAAATACCACGCAAAGTTACGGAAATCCCGTTTTGTGCAACTTACGAGTCTTCTAACACTTTTAATATTAATTTTAGAGCTAAACTTCAAAAGGATAATTATAACAATTCCTTGGGGGGCTATCAGAACTCTAAAAAAAAATTTAAATATAGGCCCCCCTAAAAAGCGCCCCCCCAAAATGAAAAATTCTAAATTATTTTATGGGTTTTAATAGCCCCCCAAATAGTTACAGAGTTCTCTGGTATTTAAAAAAAAATTTATATTGTTTAAACAACCGAAAATACCACGCAAAATTACGGAAATCCCGTTTTGTGCAACTTACGAGTCTTCTAACACTTTTAATATTAATTTTAGAGCTAAACTTCAAATGGATAATTATAACAATTCCTTGGGGGCTATCAGAACTCTAAAAAAAAATTTAAATATAGGCCCCCCTAAAAAGCGCCCCCCCAAAATGAAAAATTCTAAATTATTTTATGGGTTTTAATAGCCCCCAAATAGTTACAGAGTTCTCTGGTATTTAAAAAAAAATTTATATTGTTTAAACAACTGAAAATACCACGCAAAGTTACGAAAAAACGGAAATCCCGTTTTGTGCAACTTACGAGTCTTCTAACACTTTTAATATTAATTTTAGAGCTAAACTTCAAATGGATAATTATAACAATTCCTTGGGGGCTATCAGAACTCTAAAAAAAATTTAAATATAGGCCCCCCTAAAAAGCGCCCCCCCAAAATGAAAAATTCTAAATTATTTTATGGGTTTTAATAGCCCCCCAAATAGTTACAGAGTTCTCTGGTATTTAAAAAAAAATTTATATTGTTTAAACAACCGAAAATACCACGCAGAATTACGGAAATCCCGTTTTGTGCAACTTACGAGTCTTCTAACACTTTTAATATTAATTTTAGAGCTAAACTTCAAAGGGATAATTATAACAATTCCTTGGGGGGCTATCAGAACTCTAAAAAAAAATTTAAATATAGGCCCCCCTAAAAAGCCCCCCCCAAATGAAAATTCTAAATTATTTTATGGGTTTTAATAGCCCCCTAATAGTTACAGAGTTCTCTGGTATTTAAAAAAAATTTATATTGTTTAAACAACCGAAAATACCACGCAAAATTACGGAAATCCCGTTTTGTGCAACTTACGAGTCTTCTAACACTTTAATATTAATTTTAGAGCTAAACTTCAAAGGGATAATTATAACAATTCCTTGGGGGGCTATCAGAACTCTAAAAAAAAATTTAAATATAGGCCCCCCTAAAAAGCGCCCCCCAAAATGAAAAATTCTAAATTATTTTATGGGTTTTAATAGCCCCCCAAATAGTTACAGAGTTCTCTGGTATTTAAAAAAAAATTTATATTGTTTAAACAACCGAAAATACCACGCAAAATTACGGAAATCCCGTTTTGTGCAACTTACGAGTCTTCTAACACTTTTAATATTAATTTTAGAGCTAAACTTCAAAAGGATAATTATAACAATTCCTTGGGGGGCTATCAGAACTCTAAAAAAAAATTTAAATATAGGCCCCCCCTAAAAAGTACCTCCCCCCAAAATGAAAAATTCTAAATAATTTTATGGGTTTTAATAGCCCCCAAATAGTTACAGAGTTCTCTGGTATTAAAAAAAAAATTTATATTGTTTAAACAACCAAAAATACCACGCAAAATTACGAAAAAACGGAAATCCCATTTGTGGAAATTACGAGTCTTCTAACACTTTTAATGTTAATTTTAGAGCTAAACTTCAAAGGGATAATTATAACAATTCCATGGGGGGCTATCAGAACTCTAAAAAAAAATGTTAATATAGGCCCCCCCTAAAAAACGGCCCCCCAAAATGAAAAATTCTAAATAATTTTATGGGTTTTAATAGCCCCCCAAATAGTTACAGAGTTCTCAGGTATTAAAAAAAAAATTTATATTGTTTAAACAACTAAAAATACCACGCAAAGTTACGAAAAAACGGAAATCCCGTTTTGTGCAAATTACGAGTCTTCTAACACTTTTAATATTAATTTTAGAGCTAAACTTCAAAAGGATAATTATAACAATTCCTTGGGGGGCTATCAGAACTCTAAAAAAAATTTAAATATAGGCCCCCCCAAAATGAAAAATTCTAAATTATTTTATGGGTTTTAATAGCCCCCCAAATAGTTACAGAGTTCATTGTGATAACAATTTTAACTCTTAGGGAGACCACAGGAAAACTCATCAGAACTCCTGAAATCCAAAAAATTTTTATTTTACTCTTGCTAAGTCAAAAGGGTGAAAATTTATCTCGGAAAAAAATTATTCTGGTTGGTGTTCTAATAGCTCCTTGACGAGCACAACCGATAATTACTGGTGTGTTTTATTCTAGGATGCGAAACGAAAAAGTTTTGGAGCATCGAAATATCGAAAATTTTTTTTTGAAAATTGCGAGGCTTATATCTTTTGTTAGGTCAACTTATACTTATTTTTGTTGGTTATATTATACTCGTCAAGGAGCTATTAGAACACCAACCAGAATAATTTTTTTCCGAGATAAATTTTCACCCCTTGGACTTAGTAAGAATAATATACAAATTTTGGTCGAAATTTGTTTTTGGATTTCAGGAGTTCTGATGAGTTTTCCTATGGCCCCCCTAAGAGTTATAAAAATTAATATTTTGAACCTTTGCCCTAAAGTTGACCAAACAAAAGATATAAGCCTCGCAATTTTCAAAAAAATATTTTCGATATTTCGATGCTCCAAAACTTTTTCGTTTCGCATCCTAGACTAAAACACACCAGTAATTATCGGTTGTGCTCGTCAAGGAGCTATTAGAACACCAACCAGAATAATTTTTTTCCGAGATAAATTTTCACCCCTTGGACTTAGTAAGAATAAGATACAAATTTTGGTCGAAATTGTGTTTTTGGATTTCAGGAGTTCTGGTGAGTTTTCCTATGGCCCCCCTAAGAGTTATAAAAATTAATATTTTGAACCTTTGCCCTAAAGTTGACCAAACAAAAGATATAAGCCTCGCAATTTTCAAAAAAAATTTTTCGATATTTCGATGCTCCAAAACTTTTTCGTTTCGCATCCTAGACTAAAACACACCAGTAATTATCGGTTGTGCTCGTCAAGGAGCTATTAGAACACCAACCAGAATAATTTTTTTCCGAGATAAATTTTCACCCCTTGGACTTAGTAAGAGTAAGATACAAATTTTGGTCGAAATTGTGTTTTTGGATTTCAGGAGTTCTGGTGAGTTTTCCTATGGCCCCCCTAAGAGTTATAAAAATTAATATAATGAACCTTTGCCCTAAAGTTGACCAAACAAAAGATATAAGCCTCGCAATTTTCAAAAAAAATTTTTCGATATTTCGATGCTCCAAAACTTTTTCGTTTCGCATCCTAGACTAAAACACACCAGTAATTATCGGTTGTGCTCGTCAAGGAGCTATTAGAACACCAACCAGAATAATTTTTTTCCGAGATAAATTTTCACCCCTTGGACTTAGTAAGAATAAGATACAAATTTTGGTCGAAATTTGTTTTTGGATTTCAGGAGTTCTGGTGAGTTTTCCTATGGCCCCCTAAGAGTTATAAAAATTAATATAATGAACCTTTGCCCTAAAGTTGACCAAACAAAAGATATAAGCCTCGCAATTTTCAAAAAAATATTTTCGATATTTCGATGCTCCAAAACTTTTTCGTTTCGCATCCTAGACTAAAACACACCAGTAATTATCGGTTGTGCTCGTCAAGGAGCTATTAGAACACCAACCAGAATAATTTTTTTCCGAGATAAATTTTCACCCTTTTGACTTAGCAAGAGTAAAATAAAAATTTTTTGGATTTCAGGAGTTCTGATGAGTTTTCCTATGGCCTCCCTAAGAGTTAAAATTGTTATCACAATGAACTCTGTAACTATTTGGGGGGCTATTAAAACCCATAAAATAATTTAGAATTTTTCATTTTGGGGGGGCCTATATTTAAATTTTTTTTTAGAGTTCTGATAGCCGCCCAAGGAATTGTTATAATTATCCCTTTGAAGTTTAGCTCTAAAATTAATAATTAAAGAGTTATAAGTCTCGTAAGTTCCACAAAACGGGATTTCATTTTTTCGTAACTTTGCGTGGTATTTTCGGTTGTTTAAACAATATAAATTTTTTTTTTAATACCTGAGAACTCTGTAACTATTTGGGGGGCTATTAAAACCCATAAAATAATTTAGAATTTTTCATTTTGGGGGGGAGGTACTTTTTAGGGGGGCCTATATTTAAATTTTTTTTTAGAGTTCTGATAGCCCCCCATGGAATTGTTATAATTATCCCTTTGAAGTTTAGCTCTAAAATTAATATTAAAGGTGTTATAAGACTCGTAATTTGCACAAAACGGGATTTCCGTTTTTTCGTAACTTTGCGTGGTATTTTTAGTTGTTTAAACAATATAAATTTTTTTTTTAATACCAGAGAACTCTGTAACTATTTGGGGGGCTATTAAAACCCATAAAATAATTTAGAATTTTTCATTTTGGGGGGGGCGCTTTTTAGGGGGGGCCTATATTTAAATTTTTTTTTAGAGTTATGATAGCCCCCCAAGGAATTGTTATAATTATCCCTTAGAAGTTTAGCTCTAAAATTAATATTAAAGGTGTTATAAGACTCGTAAGTCGCACAAAACGGGATTTCCGTTTTTTGCAACTTTGGATGGTATTTTCGGTGGTTTAAACAATAGAACTATTTCTAAAAAGTATAGGGAACTCTAGAACTCTTGGGGGAGCTATAGGAACTCTCAAAATTTTTAAAAAAAGTTGAGGATGGGGGGCCAACTTCACAGAGGTTCTACCCAATACACACCATCTTATTATTCAGCCCTTCCTCTTCGACAGATTTTTATCTCTCCAACAGGGCTTAGGTATTTCCTCAATTCGTCCAGTATTGACAAGAGTATAAACAATACAAACGCATGACATACTACCTTCGAGACATGACTATTTTTTTTATCACATCGAAACTACTCAGAAAATTCAAAAATCTTAACGGCTCACGACAGGCGTCATTTAATTTACAAAAGTAGTTACAACACTTGTAAAGAAATAATAATCGATCTGTTTGTTATGGCTATCGAAAATTACAGAACGGATTTACATGCATTTTTTTGCAAAATGATGTGGGTTGTACTATGAAGGTTTTAAGCTATTGAAATCCTTGATCTGACAATAAGAAAACCAGCTAAAAATAATTTCAACTTTAAAGAATTTTATTAGTACGCTTAAATGGGTCATTCTTATATTATTTCACCATTTAGCATTTCTGGATCTAGCGATTCGGGATAAAAAAAATATTAACTCAGGAAAATCAAAAAAACTTATCTCAAATATTAGTTTATATGTCTTTGATAATAAATGTAAGCTTCAATTGTCGGTTTTCCTAATATTAGTTATCTTGTTTTAATTTTGAAAATAAAATTTTGCCTTACTTATTTACCCTACTATTATTTTGCCTTACTGTAAAGTCTTACTGAGCAAAGAAAAGACTGTTTCGGGTAAAATGATTCTTAGTTTTCATCTTCAGTTTCTTCGGTCCTCAATTACAATCCCTTATTTCTCTTTTATTAATTACTAAATTCTATCATATTTTATATTTTATATTACAATGTGAAATGGTTGAATATTTCAAATAAAAAAAGTCAAAGGTACTTTAAAAGAAAATGAGGCATTTAAGCTCTATTAGAAAACGTCAATCAGAATAAGTCCTAGATTTCATTAAAACCGCTTAATTTTACACTTATATGATGAATTTAATCAAAATCATTAGTGGAGCTTTCGAGAAAATTGTAAAAATGTGTAAAATCGGTCATATAAAGTGGAACTTCCGGTAAGTTCGAGGAAACAATTGTAACATCTCAGGCATATACAAATCTAAAATATACGATTTCATTTTCGTACTAATTTTCATTTTTGAGCTAGTCTGTTCGTACAAAAATGTGTATTTCCGTGAAAAACCAAGATTCGATTTTTTTTTTTTTTTATCGCAATACTTTCCAATGAATACCATTAGTTTTTTTTAACCTGAAAAAAAATATGAAAAATGTAGGCAAAACCCGCAGACATCAAATGGTCGAATAAATAAGAATGTCCCAAATTTGTTTCATTCTAATTTCACATTGTTGTTAGATGCATTTGAATTTTGTTAAAAAATTCCACCGAAACGTTGAAATATGGTCATCGCACAAATGTAGACAACTAAAAACAAAATAAAAAATATTTAAATTTATCTTGCAAATAAATTATTTGTTTTATTTTTTATACGTAGTGATTGAACCTTTTATAATTACAAATAAATGTTGGGTGTGCATTAAATTAGTTTAAATATATATATATATATATATATATATATATATATATATATATATATATATAATCATTTTATATTATTACAGTATACGAATTCAAAATTTACTAAGACAATTATTATTAAAGAATCCAAAACCAAAGCAATGCTTTCGAAATAATATCATTCTTTTTAATAATCCAAAAGAAAAAATATAATGCTGAAAAAGAGAGACAAAATGAGAGAATGATAGAAAACTAGAAGGAAAAAGGGCTTTGTTCCAATCAGTATTCATTTGAAGTTCGAAATGACAATATTTCATTCTTTTCACAAAGACTCCAAGAGGCTATGTGAATTCCCCAATTAATTACGGTCTTATTTGTGGCGAATACACAAAGAAATATTTGTGGTTTTGTGAAGAAAATGTATTTTTCTTACTTCCGTTAACAAGTAAAATAAGAAAGAAGCTACAGGCGAGTTAATCAAGAACCCAGGCTGGAAATCTGAAAAATATAATCAGTTTATTGGATATCAGATTATAGAAATAGAAAAATATCTTTATTCTGGGACGAAATCTCTTAAGAAAAACAGAATGTTATAGAAAAAAGAAATTACTTCTGCTCAGAATAGCTATTACATTAAATTGATAAAAACCCTTCAGTAACCTACTAATAAATACGAAACCAAACTAATGATAGTATTTACAAAATACTTAGAACTATATAAAATTCAAATAAGAAATGAAACAAAATAAATAAGAATAATAAAGAAATAAACACATAGGAAGGAAAGCGATAAATAAAAAATAAATTCCTCTAATGGATGAGGATCAAGCAAAAATAAATAAGGTAAAAAGTAGAAGATAAAGGAATAAATATTTATGTATCTACTCTATCTTAATAAGTATTTTATAACCGTAAGTATTCTATCTTAGTAAAAATTAAAACTTATATAACAAAAATAGTAAGTAAATAAACACATGAAGTAACTTTAAGAGCATATAATTCTTGTAGAACAGAACTGACACGGTATGAAAAATACATGTACAACCATATATTTTATATCCTATATATAAATCTATAGATAAATAATGTATAAATAAATAGTATATATTATAGTAACCTAAATTCATTCCGTTTTATGTAGGGAAGTAATGTGGAGAAAGGTACTAAATTCTAGAATTATTTCAGTGTCTGGCCTTTGCTTTTAAATGGTTAATCCTAGTCGAAACCTCATTCTGTTGTCAATTGATGAACATTAGATTCATTGTGACGTGCATTACATAAATCAAATATTGAATCACGTTCTGCAAAAGAGTCAAAATTGACAGTCAAAAAACGATTTATTTCTTTAAAATTACTTTATGTCCAAGAGACAGGCTGTTGTAATACTCAATAAAAAATAAATAAATAAATAAAAATTACTCTAGTCATTTTCAGAAGGTTTTTAACTTAAAACTTCTGTTTTGAATAAAAAACATTATTGAGCGAATATGTTAGGGCACAGAATTATATAATTCTATGTTTCTTAAATTTCTATTATATGTTCAGTGTAGGTGAATAAGGCATCTTTTAGTTAGACCATCACAACTACAATATTTGACTAGGGAAATAACTATACACTAAAAGAATACTAAAAATTTTACACAAGGGTTTATTATTTTTCACTGGATATTCTAAGGAAGTAGGAATTATGAGATTTTTTTTAATATTAATTAACATCATATTTGATGTTCAATAAAATTTAAGTGAATTCATGAACGTATGATGGAACATGACTGCATTTTTATTTTTCAACTCCATTGATATTAAATATAAGTTAAAACAACTTCCAAGTTCGATTTCGGTTTTTAGCATTATCGTTAAAAAAATTAATTATAATCAACTACAGTATTTTTTTTTTTTTTATAAATAACTCAGCCTTGCCCAAACGTAGAGGAAAGGTAGTAGTTGGTTGGTTGATTGTCAAAGCCATAATTAAAATAATTTATAATTATGTCTGCTGGTTGTGAATAATATAAATTAAATTAAATTAAAAGGACTTAAAATGCAGAATAAGTTCAATTTTATTTAAGGTCAAGTTATTAAAGTTAAATACAAAAACAAATATTGGTGTGTGCTACGTGAGAGGTTCAGGGATCTTCTTCAGAGAGAAAACATATGAAAAGTCATTTTTCATAGTTTTCATTGAGTAAAGACACGAAATTTTTTCATCATTTCCCAAAGCAGTTGATTTATATGCTGGAATTTCCCTTTTGTTTAATTCTCTGGCTTAAAAGGCACATCTCACAAAGATATGCCTCTCAAAGAATGACCTCTGTCATTCTCTTTCCGCACTTTCGACAAATGGCCGGTTTTTTTATTTTGTAATTAAGTGAAGGTGAGTAAGCCTGCTATGTCCTATTCGTAGTCGCGTAAGGACCACTTCTTGTCTGCATTTACTACGACTGGAACTGCTCCATGGCTTTACTTCGTGTCTGCCAATCTTGGTATATGGCCTCTTTCACCGGTCGTGCCAGTTCGGACGCAGTTAAGAAAGTTTTACCACGTCCTGGAAGGGTATGAGCTGCTTTTGCTGCTCTAACAACCATTTCATTCCTAACAATGCCTACATGACCGGGAGACCATCAAAAATAAATGTAGTGTTTTGGAGTCCTTTATGGAATCAAATAAAAAAAATACACACAAACAGTTGTGAACAAATCATACAAATATAAGTTTATACCATAAAAGTTTCACATTTTTCACAAAAATAGTGATCCGAAATTTTAATCCATATTTTTTTTCGTTTTAATCATCCTCTCAAAATTACTAGATTTTAAACTCAAAAATACTTTAATTTAATTGTTTTGCTTTTTTACTACTGTATTTTCTTTAATAAGCCTTTATAGCAAAAAAAAAAAAAAAACTAGCGTTCGATTTGGTCCAAATTTGGAGGGAAATTAGGGATTTGTAAACAAATAATCAAGTAGGTATCAATTTTATAAAATCTTATCTACTTTTAAAATAATTATTAAAACATACTTCGCCTTTTTGAATCTGCAAACGTATTGTTTTTGATAGTCTGTAGTTTGAAAAAGGCTTGTTCGTTTTTTTTTTTTTTTTTGCACTAACCAAGGTTGGTGGAAATTTGGGGAATAGTGAAAAATTTCTTACCATCAATTTTATTGAATTCCACCAGTTGTAAGATTTTAGACTGAATTCAAAAGTTTAATTTAAAGCGAATTCCGTTATCGATTCCATATGACGGGTACGACGTCTACTACCATTACTTAGATTTCATGAAATTTTCAGAGATTGGGATTGTTGAAACTAAGATGGTTCAGTATAGATCAAAATCAACCCCATCCATTTCTTTAGCATAAGCGTGCCTTCTTCATTGACTGTACTAAATCTACTTTAGTACCTTAACTTTCGCAAGGATTATTTAGAAAATTCATGTGAATTTCGAATTTATTAATACGTTCTTTGTTTCTTTGTAAATATATTTTATGATAGCTACTCAAAAGGAAAATGCTGATTTTTTTCTCGTGAATTTCAGAAGAAGAAAAAGAAATTAAAAAAATGTATCCCGGGATATTTAATTCCCTAAAAATAATAACAATGGGCAATACAAGTGTCCTTTGTCTGGCTTAAAATTACACGAAATAATTAAATTACAGAATGATAAAACTTTAGCATTAATATAAAGGAAAAGCACATGTACAATAATAAAATTATAGATAAATAAATATCAGTATGTTTACATAATTGTGCTGATAAGCAACCTGGTGAAAAAAAAAAACAGTAAAATGAAGCTAACACCACTTAAATACGAACATTTTATTCTATATTCGGAAAATTGATTGCTGAGGAGAAGGTTCAATGATTGGTGATTAAAAGAAGTTAAAGAGGATGTTTTGCTTATGGAGGTTGATAAGGAATTCTAAAACAAGAGCACGCATCATAATGGATTTTTTTAAGGAAGCAGTAGAAAAAATATGGAGTACTATAAAATAAGGCTATGTTTTATAATTTCTTCACCATATTTATTTCAGTCGACATCAGCTAGGTTTCAGCTAGTAAGCCATTTACAAACCATCTTTTACATATTTATCACTTAAATTAATAAAATTTCTAACTACATCATTATTTAATTCAGTAATGGTGTTTAATTCTTCTTTAAATGGCTTCCAACTCTCCTTAATCTTTGACCCATCCAGCCTCTTATTGGTCATGTTCAAATCCATATGTGCTTGCTTGTTTTAGGTGAAGTATTTATAATGCTATAAAATAAGGCTGTGTTTTATTATTTCCTCACCATATTTATTTCAGTCTACATCAGCTAGGTTTCGGCTAGTAAGCCGTTTTCAAGCCATCTTTTACATATTTATCACTTAAATTAATTTTAAAATGTTCTAACTACATCATTATGTAATCCAGTAATGGTGTTTAATTCTTCTTTAAATATTAATTTAAGCGATAAATGTGTAAAAGATGGCTTGAAAATGGCTTACTAGCCGAAACCTAGCTGATGTAGACTGAAATAAATATGGTGAAGAAATAATGAAACACAGCCTTATTTTATAGAATTATAAATATTTCACCTAAAACAAACAAGCACATATAAATATGGAGTAAAGAAATCAAGTAGATTTTTTTCTTGTAAAGGTTTGAAAGAAAATACACCTAGGAAGTATTGCTGCCGGAAAACTTGATTAGTCACTTCAACTCGACATACCAACTGGAGACGTAGGAGCGCCTGGGAACTGCTAAGAAGAATCTGATGAAACAATTCCTTTGTATCTTCAATCTGATCTTAAGCCCACCCGACAGTCAACCGTATAAAAGTCAGCCATAATCGGACTGGAGAAAAATAAGATAATAAACTAGATCTCGGCGGTTTTTTAGAGACATAGAATTACGGAATCTCAAGAACTGTTTGACTCTAGTAATATATTTTTGGATAATTTGGGATATACAAAAATTATCCCAAGATTTCCAATGGACGTATAGAAACGAATAGGTAGTACATTGAGGTAGAGTAGAGGATAATAAGGTATGGAATTAGTAAGATGTTAGGAACCAATGAGAATGGCTTTGGTCTACTCAACGTTCAACCTCAAATCATTGCTTGCTGCTAATGCGTTTTTATATTTGTCTATTCGTATATATATAATTTACACACAAAATTATGTATATGTATATACATGTGTATATATATATATATATATATATATATATATATATATATATATACATAATGTAAACTATAAACTAAAATTATTTTTTGCTCGCAGATTATAAAAATAACGTCTTATTTATGATTGTGTTTGTTGTTTTTTAAGTTTTGGTCTTGATTTCCTACATACAATTTTAAGTAGTAAGGGGCAATATTCCAGAGCTTCCAGTTATTGTTGAAAGGTAAAATGTAACGTCGATAAAATTCCATGTAATTTGGAAACCTCACTCATATTATTATATTCCTCCTAAATTTAGTTTTCTTCCAACTGATATAAAATGTCAATTTCGTTAACACCAATCAAGCAAAAAATTAATTTCTTTTCCATACATTTTAGGAGTAAAAGCATACATATTAAATACATATACATATTCAACAAATACATATATTCTATACTGTAAATACTCAATTCGCAAATGTGGAACTCTTCCGCATTTTTGTATTCGCGGATGATTAAAACTCGTGGATATCAAACCCGCGGAAGTAGAGACATTACTGAATTTCGAAAACGGCTTCTCATGAATATTTTATTCTCAAACGAAAAAATTATAGACATTGAAGTAAATTTAAGCAAGTTGTACTAATCTTACTTGGCAGACTTTTTTTTTCATTCAGTCTTATTTGGATTATTTGGTGGGAAAAGAAACCCTTATGCAAGTGTCAGCATTTTTATGATATTTTGGCTACCTTTTATTTATGTTTTTTTTTTTTATTTAATTACGTTATAAGGACTCCAATACACTTCATATTTTCCCCTACGTTTATGCATGGCTGAAATGTTGACGTTTATTAATAAATATAAAAAATAAATTGGTTGATTGTAAGGGTTGTTTTCAATGTCAATGAAATTTGGAAATAAGATTGCTAACCCCTTCTGTCATAGGTTCACATCACGAAGAAGAGGTAAATATTTTTGCATTCAAATAGTACAGTACTAATTGACTTCCGAAATGGATATCAACTTATCAAATTCACTTAAATGTTGAATAGATAATATATATACTTATTGAAAAACATAGGTAATCACTGAATGAAAAATTGCATGCACCAAAACTTTCATTCAATGTATTTCCATCCATAACAGCCGCTTTCAAGTTTAAAAACGAGTGAAAATGACTGTGCATGAATTTTTAAAGCGAAATCGCAAAACGGTCGTTTTTATAATGGCAATTTTTACTCTTTTGTCGAAAAGAATTCGACATTTGAGATAATCACGTTATGCTGAACTTCTTTTTATCTGATAATTTTTAATCACACCTAAGAATTTAATGTTCTTTAATGTTTAATAAAATAAATTTTTTACTATGAGTGTCATCTATTAGTTAAAAGCCACGCCATTATACCTCCAACAAAAACGGTCAAAATGTTTATATTAACTGGTCTACTAGGAACTTTTTATTAAGTTTACAAAAATAATGGAAATCTTCCCCTACAAAACGCCAAATATTATTATTCAAATCTATAAAGAAAAAATATAAGAATTAAATAGAACTGACGTCAGCATTTAGCTTTTAAAAATATCTTTCTTGTAAATCAAAAATAGATGGAAAGGTATATTATTATTTTGAATTCTAAAGAAACAATGAAAGAAAAAAAAATTGAATTAGCATCGAAGTATGACCCATTTTTCAAGGGTCTACAAAAACAATTAAAAATATATATGTATGTATATTTACGAAAGATTTACGTATGTTAGCCTAATATCGTTAAATACAACTTTGTTAAAAAGGTGTTATTAAGCGTGTAAACATCAGAAAAGATGTGTTAGTGCTTGAAGTACGCAATTCGCAAATGTGGAACTCTTTCGCATTTTTGTATTCGCTGATGCTCAAAACTGGGTATCCAATTCGCGAATGTTGTGGGATTTCTTTTCGAATACGCCTTCTGCGGATGGTTTTATTCACAAATGAAAATTTATTGACTTTGAGGTATAGGTAAGTGTCGGACCGATGAAATGGTGAGGAAGCTACACTGGCCTCATTTGGCAGACGTTTTTTTATTTGCTTCTTCAAAATCGAAAATTTCAATTCGCGTTTTACGTTTCAGAAACCAAGGATCAAATTTGATTCAGTGTCTGTCTGTAGTCAAATCGATGTGACGGGTATATGTTAGAAACGACTCATTCGATTTGGCTCAAAGTTAGACGTAAGTTAGGGGTTTGATAAACAAATGATAAAGTAGGTATTAAATTCTAATAACTCTATCCTCTACTGTTAAAAAAAAATTTCGCTTTCAGATCTGAAAATGTATCTATTCTGATTTCTCCATAGTTTGTAAACGGCTCATTTGATTTTATCCAAAGCTAGAAGGAATTTAGAGAATAGCGTAAAATATCAATTTCATTAAATTCAATTTAACAATTAAAATTAATATAAATAATTATATTATAATTATTGTATAAATAAAGTGGTTGTGAAACGTGGAAGACTGCGAGCATATGAGGACATAAAATCCGCGAACATTGAGAGATTATTTTTCGAAAACAGCTTCTTCCGAAGATCTTAGTCTGAAACAAAAAAATATATATCTTGAAATATAGGTAATTGTGTAACTAATGAAAATGGTGGAAGCTATACTGGCCTTACTTGGCACATCCTTTTTTTTCCATCAGTTAATCTACTTTTATTTAGAGAATTTAATACAAATTCAATTTTTTCACTTATTTTTCCATATATATATATATATATATATATGGTCTAATCAAACACATTAAATTTCCGATAAAGTTTATCTAAGAATTTTTTTAACACTAAAACCATATCCGGACAAAGTTGGTTAAATAAGGATGTATTTAATGGGAAAAGCTAAAACAACAAATTAATGTACATTCAATTTTTTTGTTAATTTGAAAAAGACTTTCATTTACCTATATATGTAAGGGATGTAAATATAGTGAGGAAAAATATTATAATCGTGCAAAAATTCGAATCTGAGTGATCTACTGAAATACACGTTTCAAGGTCTTGATTCCATATAACCAAGTTCCATAAAATGGTCTATGTGTTTTATTTGCTTTTTTTCGGAGCAGGGGAAAAATCTTTCATAAGACGAAGTACAAAAAACATAAAGTCGCATAACAGTGTGAGATTTCTACTCATTAAAATTTCGTTCCGAATTTATCTTTATTTGCTAAAGCAAAATCTGAACATAAGAAGAATGTTCCACTATTTCACCCACGGAATCACAAGTTTGGCACGATGATCTATCCTCTATTTTGAAGCGGGCTAAATAGACCCTAAAGCAACCATGCCCTGTAAGGAGTTGGATGATGTGATAATCTACTTCTCCATATTGCCGGGATATCCATGTTGATATATCGGAAATCAGACGGTGGGTCCATCTTCCAGAAATGAGGCGTTCCGTAGGACACAGTGCGAAAAGCTTGAGTGGCTAGTGGTGGCTAGAATTGGCTATATTAGCCAGTACCTTTCTATGATTTTCCCTTGGTCTTTGTGTGCGTGAACAGCCCAACTCAAAAACGAAAAGCCGCAGGAATATGAAATCATGTACTTACGTATGTAATGTCCCTTGGACATTTTTGTCCTAAAATCGGCTAACCTGAAGTGCCACTTTATATAATCGATTTTACACATTTTTACAATTTTCTCGAAAACGGCTCGAAGGATTCTGATTTAACTGATTATATCAATTAAATGTTCTTTAGTATCAGGCAGGTCTTATTCACTTCGATGTTCTCTAACATGGCTTAAATGACGAATATTTAAAATTTTCTCTCCTAAAGTACCTTTAACTTGGTTTATTTTAAATAATTAGCTGGGTCTCATTATCAATAGTAATTAAAAATGGCTCAATATAAACTATGAAACAATTTGATGATTGACTATTAGAGAGAAAAATAAAAATAATGCAAAAAAAATCGATTAGGCAATGAAAAATTAGATTTTTCGATACCTCGTAACAATCTAACAAAGGTTAAAAACATGAATAAAGTGAATACAGATTTTTTACTATGTAATACAATCCTTTCTTATTTATAGAGAGATATATGTAAGTACTACAATAGACTTATGTGGTTAAATAGACTGATAGAGTTGCGAGGTTTTCAATGCCTACCATCGATATAAATATTTTTGATCTATCAAAATGAGTTTTCGTTATGATAAATATGACAGACATTCACTGATGTATTCTTTAATGTTTACCTACATTAAAAATGCACTTCCAGGACTTCTTGCAATAGCCTATTTTTTCCGGAAAATAATTTCTACGCAAAGTAAAGTGGTAAAGTGATACGCACACTTGATTCATAAAATTTAAAATATTATATTTTAACTAAACAGTCTTATTAATTGAGCAATTTTTATTTATTCATTACACAAAATCCTGGGCTCTGCGTTTTCTCTTCCGGGACACATCATTTTGCTTTTGTTAGGGTTTATTTGTAAACATCTTATCTTCAGTTCCTCATCCATTCATGCCTGAAGAGACAGCTATCAGTACGATATCATCCGCATATATCATCGCTTTAGCGAGTGGCCCTATCTTTGAACGGTCTCAGTCGGGTTGGAGGCGCTTTCTGGGGCCTCAGATACCCAGCAACCTTAACAATTTATAAGGGAGTGATTCTGGGTATCATGAGGTATGCGTCTCCCGCCTGGAACCAGAACCTCTCGCACCGACAGAAGAGTAAGTTGGCGACAATACAGCGAACGGCATTGCTGCGGGTCACCAGGTCGTATCGAAGCGTATCCCATGAGGCGGTGCAGGTATTAGCAGGAGGGGTACCTCTCGACCTTCTCCTGCGAGAAGATATGATGAGGCACATGTTTAAGAAAAACGGCTCAGCAGGTCTACCGGAACATCTTAAGGTGAGAATTGACGAGAATCCTTGCAAATGGAAAAACATTATACGGGACGACACATTGGAGGAATGGAACCGGCGGTGGGTGATAACCCCCAAAGGATCTACCTTGAGGAAGTACTTCCCCACCGTCCGGTCACGTTTAGAAGCAAGGTGGATCGTCCCAGACTATTGGATCTCGCAATTTCTCACAGGCCATGGGGGCTTTCGAGCAAAGCTTCATTGCCATGGGATGGACATCAACCCCCTATGCCCTAGCTGCGGTGTTCCGGAGACTGCTGAGCACATCATAGTGGACTGCACCGCCTTTGAAGAACTAAGGGCTAAGTTACTGAGGGAAACCGGTCTCTACATTCTCACAGAGAACGATTTTCCTCAGTTAGTCACTGCGGAAAACTACCCGTACTACAAAGATTTTGTGTACGGGTGGAAAGTCGCGGTGGGGCCAGCCCATTTTAATTTAAGAAGAGGAGGAAGAGGTACTATACCATTGGCGTGAAACGGATGAGGAAAGCACCCATGAAGAAAGAGGAAAAAATGAAGAAAGAGCAGAAGAACGAGATTCATTTGCAGCAGTGAGATGTTGAGCTGACCTGCCTAACATCTTACTATTGCAGACACCCGTATTGCCTACTAGGCACGGCAGGGTTGATAAATAAATAAATAAATAAACATCGCTTTAGCGAGTACTGGAGTTAGATTCCAAAAACCTACTACTGCTCTTGGGCATCTCCTTTTGTACACCTTCTATATCTCATCCATAAGGAGGACAAGTAATAGTGGGGTCTCCCTGCTTTACTCCCTTACACAGGCGGATCTACGGGAGGGCTTTGGGGCTGAAGCGAGGGCTTCAGTAGGGTAGCGAGGGCTCAAAACGGTAAAATATAACCATGTTTTATAGAAAAAAATATTAAAAACCATCTCTTAAAATATTATTGTTCGTGTAATTACATTATATAGGACTTCAAGAATCACTTAAACATCATATCCTATAGGTAGTTAATTTTTTTAAAAATTAATTATCGTTATATATTTGAAAAAAAAATCTTTCGGGTTGAATTTCCCCAAAATTAAATCCTGGGTCCGCCAGTGATCCCTTATAAAAGTGGAAATGCCGCGATGTCTGACCATTAAGTCTTACAATAGCCTTTGGGTCTTAGTATACCGGTTTGATTGAACTCGCCAAGTTTGCTGGCACTCTTCTTGTTATTAGTGTGTCCCATATCTTCTGCCGCTGGACTGAGTCAAAAGCCGCCCTCAGATCCAAGAATGCCAAGTAGACTGCCTTCCCCGGTCTCACGCTTTCCCTACTATCATTCTCAAGAAGGGAAAAAAATAAATAAAACACACAGACCATTTTGTGGGACTTGGTTATATGGAATCGAGATCTTGAAACGTGTATTTCAGTAGATCTCTCAGATTCGAATTTTTCCACAATTATAATATTTTCCCTCACTATATTTACATCCCTTACATATTGTATTAAAAAAAAAAAAATTGAATGTACATTAATTTGTTGTTTTAGCTTTTCCATAAATAAAATATAAGTTTTATACATTATCAATTATTCTATTTTCTAAATAAAATATTATATGAATATTTATAAAATATTATAAAATATTATATGAAATATTCTATTTCTGCATAAAATATATGCCTATATAAGAGTTAGAGCAATGAAATAACGAAAAATATAATATTTAAATTTCTGAAAGTTTTTTTCAAATCACAATCGGATAAAGGACCTATTAAAATAAATTGCAATCCTGATATCATTTGTCGACGCAATTTTCCGTTTTCATCGGAACATGATTGAAAAAAATATTTTTCTTTCTTTCTAACAAAATATAATATACATAAGTATTTAATTATTCAAATCTACAAGTGACATTAACTTGGTTAAAAATGGATTGGATGACGGAATAATAAAATATTATATTGATTGAATAAAATCGCCTAATCTCTGCATCATGAACTTTTCGCAAAAAAATAAATTAAACCCCAGTTTAATAATGAATATAATGCTTTTTGGTTTAATGGATTTTTAATGTAATGCATCAAACGTCTGTATTAAAAAAATGTGTATATATTTTTAATAGTGAATAAATAATTGGCTGTCGTAGAGAAGTTTGTTGGGGTGTAAATGATTTTTATTTTTATTTTGACGACGTTTCGACCCAAAGTTCAGGCCTTCATCAGGTCTAAAAAAAGACCAGATAACAATATATATAAGACCTATTAACATTAAAAAGAAAATAATAATATGTAGGTGAAAGATCATTTTCACTTGTAAAATGTGTGGGGAAAAAATTCAATTTAAATTTACACACACATAAAAATAAATATTAGTATTAAATTTTGTATATTCGAGTACATAATGTAACTGAAAATAATAAAATTCATACGCTGAAAAAAAAAAATCTGAGTTCTCGACTTTGTTGACCTTTATAAAATGTCTTTAAAAAGAAACAAACACAGAATTCACAAATTCGAGATTTTTCTGGAAAATAATCCAGGCGAATGTGAATGTTAGGCGAAATAGCCCAATCAAATTAGACATGTTGCCTTCCAAAAGATCGGGTTATTCAAATTTCTTTTTTATATTGTTAAGTATGCAGTGAATATAAAAAATCCAAGTTTCCGCCCTTGAAAGCCTGATGGGTTCGCTGCAGTGCTCCAAAAACCATTGAAATTTCGAACTTTTTTTGGTCTACGCAAAACATCTCCTTTTTAGCTTAAAAAAAATATGGTTGTATTCAATATTAAACTATTTAAAATTACCTAACATATTTTTTTAAACCCATGAGTAAACGAACTATCGAGCTTTCAAAATTTACTCATTTCGATTTCTTTACTGCTCTTTCAGTTTTGAACGGATTTTAACTAATTCAAGAGCAATTTTGTTGGCAATAACTTTCTCGTCTAGATAACATTTGTTATAGACTCTCCTTGACAAACTGGTTAACTTTTGAGGCAACATTGTCGATGAAAAAATATGTTAACATTTATTGCGAGCCTTAATAAATCATTGCAGGCCCGATAGGTTCCGAATAGATCAAAATCAACAATTAAAAGAAATGCCTATTACAGTGTCAATGAAAGTAAAAATGAGTAATTATGTAAAAAAAATTAAGAAAAATCAGCATATTGTCCTTGTTTCGTTTTTGTTATTTTATAATCACAATTAGTCTCTCGAAGTGTAAGGACTAAATAGTCATATAGTTGTATTTTGTAGATATGTCAGTATTCTTTATATTGCATTTTATTTAACCATTCAAAGTATTTGAATATGAGCCACAACTGTTGACTGTCATCGTGTGTTTAAGAGGTTAAGAAGATGCATCTTAGTTATAATGAAGTAATTTAACACCTGAAATAAGTTTTTTAATGTTTTCAGGAGAGGAGAGATGGCAGGGAGGCGGCAGGGAGAAGAAGCGTCGTAGTTTCCTCCCACCAAACAATGTCCATTCATTCCGACTCACTATCGGAGGAAGAAAGAAGCCTATTCCAACCTTTCACCCGGGAGTCTCTTCAGGCAATCGAGCTCCGTATAGCCGAGGAACATGCCAAACAGAAAGAACTGGAGAAGAAAAGAATTGAGGGAGAGGTAAAAAATATTAACTAACATGATAAGGAGGAGGCTGAGCCTCCAATAACTTCAATTCCAGTTGTAATTATGACTGATTTCTTTATTGTTTGACGCGACCTTAACCTCACTGTATACCAACGCTCAGTTTCTTTTTAATGATATTTTATTTACATAATTATTGTTTAATCCTCTTTTTTCAATTATTTTGGGAATGTATCCCCTGCATATTATGTTCTGACTTGAAATCCATTTTTTTAGTTCTTGTTTTTATTTTTGATTCACCTCTAGTAACTTAGATTTCTTACTGATTCTTAGTTTCAATTACTTTGTTATCCCAGTTGTTTTGTTACAGGCCATTTTAACTTGACAAAATAAATAAAATTTACTGAATATTATACTGTAAGTTGACATTGACTACATCCTGAAAATGAGGAATTAAGCCTTTTGAAGAATTTTCTATGAATTCATTAAATTTAATTTATTCCAATACCAATTGGCACATTAAATTATCAATCCCCAATTTATTACAACTTCTCCTAAGATTTATTTATTTTTATATTTAAGCCTCAAATTCATTTATAATTTTTTGTGATATCTCAATACTACAACTAAGTAATGGAACAAAACCATTCACTGTTTGTCAATCAACTTATTTTAATTTACCAATTGAATAGAGCATACATAATTTTCATATCCTTTTAGTAAATGAGCTATTTTTACGATGACAATGAAAACTCTGCAGTTCTATTAGCCTTTATTTCTTTTTTTTCTTCTATCTATTAGTCTTTATTTCTATCTTACACATTGGACTTTTCAGGCTGGTTTTGGACGGAAGAAAAAGAAAAAAGAAGTAAGCTTTTTTGGAATGTTAGATTCCTAACAATTTAGTTATTTACACAAAATATTAAGTTCTTAAATAGAATGCATCCTAAGTTCGCTTGTATTTAACGTTTTTAATCGGCCAACACTTGCTAGTTATAGATTTCACTAACTGAATAAATCCTGTGCAGGGACTAGGAGGAAAAAATCATAAACAGCATGTATAGTATAAATATACAAAATTGTCCGCCTTTACTTATTTAAACAGTTTCACAAATTCAAAATAATTTGGCATCATAACTAACAAATAATAATGTTGGCTTGCTGTTAAATATTCGCTCACTCTTAAGAATTACTATCCAGCAATCTTAAAATTTCCTGCCTACCTGTTTTTAAATAATGAAAATATTTAAATAAATTAAGTTAAATAACACCTACACATTGTTTGGGTTATAAGTAATGTAATCCACAATGCACAGCTTATTCACCTTCCAACTTCTACAAAACATTTATTAATATATTACTAAAATATCTATTAATAAAAAAAATATAATTATAATCATATTATATTTTTATCACATTTACTAAATAATTTTTAAAAAATGCATTAAGTTTTATAGAAAACTTAATTAAGATATATATATTTTTTAATTTTATTGAATGTTTCATCAATGCATGCTCTCTATGCTTTTGAATGCTTCACGCTTGTCATGATCATATAACGTTATAAATAATCATATTAACCCTTTTCTTTATTGTTCTTTAGATATTTTAGTTTAGGCCATTTAGTTTATATAAATATAATTCTAGCTAGTGTAGAGGGAAATGTCATCAATTTAGTGATAAAACATAACATTTTTTTTTTTAATTAAAGCATCATGATTGTTGATCAGTTGAGTTTCTTTAGCTTGTATTTCCATCAGGCTAAACAGATTATGCTCATAATTTTCCTTTATTTATGCTGATTATATTAAGTTGTTCTGTTTCCTTAATTGGAAGAATAAATTAAAATATCTTTCAAGAGGTGGTTTGAAAGAAGAAGAAATAGTTTCTGTCATAAACTTTATCCAAATAATGCTACTGAATATCTTTTGTCAAGATATTTATTATCAATTGAATTATACTATATTGTAGCTTAATTAATACATTACAATTTAATTTGATTATTGAGCTTTCATGAATTTATAAAAAGCAAAAAATAAATAAAATTAATTAATAAACATTCATTTATTTCAAAATACATTACCTAAAATACTGACATAAAATATTGACTTTTATTCAGAGGACAGGCAGAAGGTGAAAGAAGGGGCGCAAAATTAAGCTTGCCCTTGCTGGCAAATATCCTAATTCCGGCCTGGATCAATAAATTTGAGAAGTTATACTGAATAAATATATTAATTGAATAATACTATGCTTATAACACTTAAGTAGCAATATCAACTATTGTTAATGGGTATTGTTTTTCAATGATCACTAGGTCTCTTTTATTATTATAACTCATTTAAACCATTATATTACTATAAACCATTGGAACCTTATTTTATTATCTTTTCTACCTCTGTGGGAAAAATGCTAAAATCACAATGGCAAGCCAAGCTACTTTTATCTCTCTTAAATTTTCAAAGTTTCAATATTCTAATTAATATGTCCTGAACGTAGGGAACAAATTTATTCTATTTATTTGTCTCTCTTTCTTGTCTTCCAGCAACACGGGTGTCCTTAAGTTGTATATGTTCGAAAAATGAATGTCAGCTTTGTTTCTCCCAAAAAATATCTTTACTCTAGATACCGCCAGTTTAGAAAAATATTATACTTGGCATGCAACTGTTATAAGAGAACAATATGGACTAACTGACATAGGAAAGTGGGGATAATTTTTTTTTTTTTTTAGGAAGAAACAAATTTAGTATTCGGGGCATTATAGGACTTCAGTGGAAGTTTGAGCTGACGAAAGGAAAAAAAAATTTAACATTCGTTTTTCGCCCCTCACAAAACCCTTAAATAAGAATTTTTATTGCAATAGAAAATGGGTTTTGCGTAGGCTGGACCCAGAAAGAAACACCGGGACATGTGTCTAATATTTTTATATGTAGACTTACGCAATTTTTGGTCCAAATATTTAACATCCCCCTTCTATTCCTTTTCCTTATTTTGTTATTATTGCAATAACCCCTCAAATCTCAAATCAGAGATCAATGGAATAATCATTGCCTTCTTCCTAAGGGATTACTTCATAATATATACATAATTTGTACATTCAATTCTTCAAGAATTGGTTTGCTTAGCGCATATGATACTGACATGAAAACTGACTTGGTAATAAGTATTCAATTCAAAAACATTTTAGTATCTACTTCTATTGCAATTAATGTTCTTTAAATTATTATTGTTTTCATTTATTTGTTTATAACCCAGATTAGATCCAGTATGTATCAAAGATTATTTTATTGTTACATTTTCTAGTGGAATTGTAATTTTAAAAAATATTAATTTTCTTTCAGTTTGCTTTCACAGATCAATAGTTCCATTTTCATCTTATGTCTTGTTACATTGATACATACGAGAAAGTAGAAATAGTTGTCATTATATACACTCTTTAAATTTCAATCTAAAACATAATCTGTAGTTGGTTTGCTGCAGAATCTATAATTGTTATTATACAAAACAAATTTAAGTACCTATAGAGTGATTATTTCTGAGCCCAGTAGACCTACTGGCTTCATTTATCTATGACATACATTTATGTATAAAAATAACTCAAATTCTGTGTACAGGACTCATTTGAACAGTCTGTGATGTGCATTGGCTCAAATTTAATTTGAATTATTAATAGGATCATACTCATAAAAAAACAAAAAAAACAATTAACAACCGTAATTATTATTTTAACTATATATATATATATATATATATATATATAAGATAGAAAGAAAGTAAATTTTATTCTGGGACATTTAGTCCGCTCAGAATAACTACAATGAACAAAGAAATTACTATTAAAAATAAATTATACTGTCATTGATTTATCAAATATATTATGATTTGCTTTCTGTTTGTATCTTTCTTATAAACTAATTCAGCTTAAAACTATTTTTAAAAACTATGAACAGGCTTTGTAAATTTGAAAGTTATAAGAAATTTAAGTAGTATTAAATTTCGAAAAATGATCGGGGCTTCAAGAAATTCATCAAGCTTGCTAAATTTAGTTTATATTTATTTTTTATTCTTGGGTAGACCAAAAATGTGATAAACCATGCCTTAGAAAATTTAATTAATATGGCTATGTACTAGAAATCAGATTTCTCTGCATTTTCTTTATTTTTTTATGTAGTCCTCTATTTTCTTAGATTATTATAAAAATAACTTTGTGTTTTTCTTGGTGCTATATATATTGTATTTATTATGTTGGTTACCTCTGATTTATTAACATAAATCTTAACTATCTTTTTATAATATATTTATTATAATTTTTCAGCTTTATTGCAATTGGCTATGTATAATTACATAATAAACAAACACACACTCACATATATTGTTGATTTATAAATTTAAATCTAAAATATAATTAACATTTATCTTAATATATAAGTTATTACCTGGCTATAGGTTTTTTGCAATCAATATATTTAATGGTCATTATTTAATTGTTTTAAATTTAATATTAATAATTCAGAATTTTAATAATATTATTGTTATTATTACTGTTAAGTTACAAATGGAAAATTCCAATCACACAGCCTTATGTCTCTAAACTAAAGGGAAAGAATAAAATAACCTGCCTAAATTGGCAAAGTGTTGATGGATTATTTTATTTTTTACCTGCGTTTTAGAGGTATAAAGCTCTGTGGTTGAAGTTCCCCAATTGTAACCTTGTAAACTTGTTTGTGTTATTTTTATTCCATTCTAATTTTTCTCATTACTTGATTCATAACATTTTAATTATTATTTATGTATTCTGTCTCACTGATTCTTTTTTAAAATTTGTTATTTTAGCTCTAAAATTTGTACTCGTTCAATATCTTTCTTCTTCTTGTTTCTCTTTTTTTTTTTTTAGTTTACAATAAATAATTACAATAGTTCAATTAGTTTATCGTTGAAATTTGACTTCCTGTAATTGATTTATAGAATGATATCCTATTACACGAAAACAATATCATGTTGCAATATTTTCTAAATTTAGAATTATATGTCTAAGAATACATTTTACAACTTTGTCTTGTCGATTAATTAAATTTTATATGACAATATGTATTTTAAATGTTCAAATGTATATTCACTCTGTTTGTTGGTGCGAGAAAGAGATAATGTGGAATCCACATTGTGGATTGAAACTTCTATATAAAAAATACGTTGTTATAAAAGTTTTTACTAATGAACATGTCAAAATTGTGAAATGGATTATATGTCTTAAATTTTTTACGTATGAGAGAAAAAAATGCTCATAGAGAATAAATAAATTAAAAACCATTGCAGTCTGATGATGGAGACAAGGCTCTGAAAAATTATTGAGTTTTATTCTCGTATAAAAATGATTTTTGTGGCAAATAAGGTGAATTTGATATTGCATTATTTTGATAAACTAAATACACACAAACCCAATTTTTCAGTATTGGAAATCTGTAAGGAATTTACTCCTCAAGGATTACAAAATATGACGTAAAACATTTCAAAATGTTAAATTTAATAATTGATAAATGAATAAGGGACAGTCAAAAAACCTTCTAAAATCAGATTAAGGTAATGTTTTAATGTAAGATCTTGCCTAAAAATAATAAGTTCTTATTTTTATTTTCGCATACTTATTATTATTATTGGTTTACATATTAAACAGATTTTGAATCCATAATTTTTGTATGTAATATAAGAACTAGTCTGAATTGAAAATCGTGCTATGAAATACGTCGTAATTACACTAAAAATCAATAAGTATTTTTATTAAATTACTTCCTTTGACTTATTTTGATAGCTCAAAGGTGATATTTTATATATTTGAGGGAAAATAATTGTGGGACACTAATAAATTTGATAACTTTAACAAAATTAATAAATATAAGTGTAATAATAATAATAACAATTCGCATCTGCTTACACTGCTTAAATAAAATATTTTTCCTTGTTACTACGTAAGAAACACTGTTGTTTTTTTTATAGCATAATTATATATTTTCACGTATTAAAGTATCGCATGTTAACAATATGTTTTTTTTACAATACTATTCTATCACTTCATCTACTTAAAATATTTTTTAATTAAATTAGTTTTAAGTTTTAATTATTTATATATTTTGCTGCTGTAGGTTCGGTATGAGGACGAGGACGAAGATGAAGGCCCACAACCAGACACCACTTTGGAGCAGGGAGTTCCACTTCCCGTTAGATTCCATGGTCTCTTCCCTGCTGAACTTTCCTCCATCCCTTTAGAAGATATTGATCCATTTTATCACAATCAATTGGTATTTTTTAATTTATCTTTATTTTTTTAAAAATATAATAGCTCTTTTTTTTAAATCAAATTTATTTTTATTACGTTTAATAGGTAGACTGTGTAATAATATTGAAAGTAAGAAAAAACACCCTTCTTTTTACAGTCTCATATATTTATATTTTGGAGCTTTCGGTGCTTTGCAGCATATTCATCTTTACAATGCTCGTTCCATCCATATATGGATTTCGTTCTTATTATAAATTTTATCAATCATATTAGATTAATTTACAAAAAAAATATTTTTTGGGCTTTTTTATTATAGGTGGAGAGGATTCCTGTTATACTTCACTTTCTCGTTTACAGTCTTACTCTTACTCCTATTATTATTATACTAAGAACAAAATCCGAAAATGGATGGAACGAGCATTGTAATGATGAATATCGTGCAGAGTACCGAAAGCTCCAAAACATAAATATATGAGACTGTAAAAAGTTTTTTCCTACTTTCTTTATTTTTTTTTTAAATTAAAATTCTTCAATTAGAATTATAGCACCCATAAACTAATATTAATGATGTTAAGAGAAATGGAGGCATGAAATTATAACATTATCTCAATCTCAATCTCACACTTTAATCTTATGTACATATTGCTTTATTAGTAAGCAAAAGTAATAAGAATAAAATAAGTTATTTATTCGTAAAATAAATTACCTTTAATTAAGAACATGGATATATAATGCATGCCACTCATAAAGACTCCTGGCATCCAAGACTTTTATTATCTCAGAGTTCTTGCTTATGAGAAAAGTATCTGTGAATGGGGAATTATTATTCAAATAATACTTTAAGACAAAATGTATATGAAACAATGAAGAGCCAAGATTAAAAATTATTTTATAAAATTTCTACATCAACATTTAATGAAATTTCACTTTCGATTGCTATTTTAACACTAAATCTTAGGATGTTTTATTAATCTTTTTATAGAATCAACACAGGTTTTATTTTTAAATGTACTGTAAAAGTAGGTTACTTTATTCATAAAGGGATAACATTGCTTCAATGATTTCAAATGTTTTTGTTAAATACTCTTACAAATGTGTTTCTCTGTGTATTCATAAAATACTTATTTCTATTTTCAATTAATATTTTGTTAGAAGAGATTATTTTTCAAGGTTTTAATCTTTTTTCTTTCTTTTTTCAGACCTTTGTTGTAATTAGTAAAGGTCGAGATATCTTCAGATTCTCTGCAACAAAAGCTCTCTGGATACTTGACCCATTTAACCCTATCCGTAGGGTAGCCATTTATATTCTTGTCCATCCTCTGTTTTCTTTGTTCATCATATTCACCATTCTTCTCAACTGTGTCCTCATGATCATGCCTACAACACCAACCGTCGAGTCTACAGAGTTAGTTTTCTCATTATTATTATCATTATTTATGCTTATATTAAAATGTAATGTACATATTTACAAGCATCAAATTATTTACATCATGTTTAAAATTTACTGAAATTAACCATTGTCCTTTAATTACTAATAGTTTCTAAGTAAAGGTTCTGCTTTAATGAAAGCAAGATATAATAGTATTATATAAGAGCAGCATTATATAAATACCTACCAAACCACAAACTGACAAAAATGTTAATATATACATCATTCAAACCAAAAGAGTTTGCCTATGATCTACCGAACCAACTAAGATTAATTTAATATAATGCAAGTTTTAATCAGCCTAGCTTCATCATTTTGATTATATGATTTCAATACATTAATTACTACAGCAGTATTTAATTGCCACTTTTGTAATTTCTACTTATGATATTTCGGGTAATTCAGCAAAAAAAATAAATATAGTAAAATTTTCAAATATATATGTTTTGACTTTATGAATATTATTCATATGAAAATGTTCATTTGTGATCTTATTGATGTTTTTGAGGATTGGTAAGTTTTTCATAATGGTGCTCACATAAAACTGAATGAAATACTATCAATTAATCAATAATAAACAGCATAGATATTCTGGTTTTGGCTTTTTTGTTTGTATTGCTTCTGCTATTAATTTGATAGTAAACATAGTAATTTAACATATCCACTGCCTTATTTTCTTACCTCCTTTTCTCAAACAAGGCTAACACATTTATGTCATTTATCATGCATTTTATGTTTCTCTTTAACAATTTCATGGTACAAGCTTATAAAAAAGAATCAAATATATATCACGAGATAATGATGAATATATCAACGATTATGCTATAGAATGCAAGCAGACATATCTCCCGTTAAAATTAATTAGACCTAGTTCTCCACATCAAGTAAATAGACATATCTCATGTTGAACACACTTTTCAGCTGCACTATTCAAAGCTGAACTACCTCAAAGATGCACACTTCATTGTATATATTACTTCGTATAATTATGGTATTTTGTAAATTTCCAATGAATTAATGTCTTCGAATAGTGGCACAGATGATAAAACTAGTTTATCTACACATTTTATTCTAAGAATAGCTTTAATGAATGTATTTACACATTTGAATGTCATTAGTTAATGGTCCAGAAAATTTTAAGTCAAGTTTAATTCACATTTATTTCTAAGAACATTTACTTTACAAAAAAATCTGGTTTGTCCACTCATACAACTTTCCTATCTATTTCAGAAAAGTTTTTATATTTTTAAATATGTCCATTAAGAAAAAATAAAAAATCTGGTGTGCCCTACTTCCCAAAAAATCTCTCATTCACTCCTTTCTGACTCTGGGATATGAACCCCTAATCTTACATATGAAATTGAATAGCTGTGACTTCGTATAGTTGTCCGAAATGAATGATTTTTACATAGTTTTGTAGGAAATTTCAGTACTAAAATGACTAGGAATTTCATTACTATGGAAAAATGTGTTTTTCCGACTCAGGGGCTCTGAAATTTATAGACCCGTCAAAAACTGCATATCGGAAATTTGACCCGATTGCAATACTTTCCTTAACTAGTATAGGTAGGGAAGTAATAAATTAAAACATGTGTAGAAAATAGAATATGCTGTATCATCACTAATACTAGTTCCATTCCGATGATTTATTTTTTGTTTTTTTGGTAATTTAATTACCTTTCAAAATTTATATTATAAATTTTATCATAGAATATATACTTATCGAGTTAGGCCCTAAAACATTTTTTTCTTTTCTTTATAACCTTTGTTCTTGAATTTTCTCGGAAATTTAGTAAATGTACAAAAATTGAAAGGACAATTATTAGAACATTATAGGAAAGTTTCATCAAAATCATTAGAGTTGAGTTCTATAGTCTATAGAAAAATATGTTTTTCAATTATTGCACAAGGAGCACCCAATTTGTTGTCACAGGCATCAGTAATCAAAACCCTACAAAAATAAAAAAAAAGCAACAAAGTTGGTTCAGTAGTTCCCGATAAAATCTTAGCACAGACAGACCAATGGCTGAAAATGTGTTTTTTGGATTCAGGAGGCTCTGAAATGTATAGATCCATCAAAAACAGTTTATCGGAAATTTGACCCGATCGTAATATTTCCCTTACCTATTATAAGTAGGAAAGCAAAAAACACAAATGTCCACCAGATTATTTAGAGCACTCCATATCAAAAATCTACTATTATTTATTTATTGGAATAAAATAAATAAAGAGTTTAAAAGAAGAGACATATGCCACATTTATCTACTACTTCATTCAACATTTATGAAAACTTAGTAGGTAGTCCTTGCTGACTAGCTGAGGAAAATCATTGTTATTACAGAGCCCGGTTTCCTTCAGTAGTTGGGTCCTTATTTCCTCAAAAGTGGTGCAGGTCATGACACACTCAGCATTATTTTTGGAACACCACAATATCAAAGGGCTTCCATTATTTCTATTGATCTCATGTAATTATCTTTTAAAGCTCATTTATTATGAGAATTAATTCATTAAATTGTATCAAATTTGATTTCATTATTGTTATGTTAATCATTTGTTTTTCTTCCTCATTAGATATTAATAAAGAAGTTTAGATCATATTTCAAAGAATTTTATTTTGTTTTATAGGGTGATCTTCACGGGGATCTACACATTCGAATCAGCAGTCAAGGTGATGGCTCGTGGGTTCATACTTCAGCCGTTCACATACCTTAGAGACGCATGGAATTGGCTGGACTTCGTAGTTATAGCATTGGCGTGAGTAGTGTAGATACCTCCCTTTAGGGATTAGATTAGTACACATTCACCACTTACATGTTTTATTTTTCACTTACATCAGTTTTAAAACCATATTTTATTAATTTCTACATTTTCAACATAGTAACAAAAATTATTTGCTTCAATTATTTGAATGTTAAAAGTTGATTTTGATTGTTATAATATGATTTTTTTTTATTTGAAATTAATTAATGATTTTTTTCATTTTATAATGCAGATTAAATTTATTTTCAATGTATTAAATCAAATAGGGGCCTGCAAAATATTAAAAATAGTCTTAGAACTGATATTTTGTCTTTGGAAAGAGTATGAATGTAAATAAACCTTGCAAATGTATTCAGATTTGTAATATTCAGTTCAGTTATGTTACACTTTGTTGATAGAATATCAAGAAATGAAGAATTAATCAGTAAGTTCGTGTAAAAAAAATAACGTACATGTATCATTGTGTTATTAGATTTGCTGTGAAGGTAGTTCATTTAGTGTTAGTCTATTTCATAATGCTTAGAAGTAGCTATTTATGTATATTTAGTCATTTGAATTTAATTGAATTTCTAATTGATCCATTTGTTCAAATACATTTATTGTAATTTATTTATAACATGAAGATCAATAGTAGCTTAGTATTATAGTTAGTCATGAATCATATAAATATATATACATATTACATTATTTTATTAGAAAACAATAAAATCATTATGTACAATAAGAAATTGCTGTAGCCAAGTTTAGATCAAAACATTTAGTGACATTGTTTTATTAAATTCCAATAGATAGTACTTTATGTTGTGTATATGGTTGTTTATGCTATGTGTAAATATGTTGGATCAAACTTTTTTTCTACAAATATTCAATTTTAATGATGGTATTAAATACCAACAAATATTTTCTGCAATTAGCATATTATATTTATGAATAGTTTAATAACTTAGTAAAGAATTAATAAGTGATAATAATAGTTTTTATTTTAATTAATTTATAGAAATACTGTACTTTATAGTATATAGGATAGGCGATGAATGCTAAAATAGATTTTAGATGTTCAACGTATAATTTTTACAGCTATGTTACAATGGGAATAGATCTTGGAAACCTTGCCGCCTTAAGGACATTTAGGGTACTAAGAGCCCTCAAAACTGTTGCCATTGTGCCTGGTAATATAAAAAATATAATATTTGAATAACTACTTGCAATAAATTGAGTTAATTATTTATTGCTTTAAATTTGTTTGTTTGTTTAAGGTTTAAAAACTATTGTTGGTGCTGTCATTGAGTCTGTGAAAAATCTGAGAGATGTAATAATTCTTACAATGTTTTCCCTGTCAGTTTTTGCTTTAATGGGTCTTCAAATCTATATGGGAGTTCTTACACAGAAATGTATTAGGAATTTTCCTGAAGATGGATCTGCAGGCAACCTAACTGATGAAAATTGGTTTAAACATTGTAGCAATTCATGTGAGTATTGCATTAAACTAATAGCATATCGTGGCTCTGTTATTATTTATAATTTATTAAAATAAAGAATAATCTCAAGCTGTAATGATCCCTATGCCCAAAGAGAAGTTTAGGATACAATTTGCCCAAATTTTATAGTAATTTTTTTTTTTTTTTATTAATTGGCTTAAAGCACTACGACCCTTAATGGATCTATTGTACTCCATTATGCAGTTTGTTTTATTCTTAATTGTTTTATTTTTGTCGCTTCGGCATATCTTAATAGGCTTGTTGGGTTGACAATCTCATAGTTACTGGGGTGATGCATCCGTTCTTCCCCAAATAGCTCCAGTCTAAGCCTTGCAAATCTATCACATTGACAGACGATGTAAAAGGCTGTTTCATTCCCCTCCTCCTGACAGAATCTGCATAGCGGGTTTGTCGTCACTCGGAGATTGAACATGTGATAATTTAACTTGTAGTGGCCTGTTTAGATCGCTGTAAGCTTTTTAAGAGCTGCTCTGCCCAAACTCAGTAGCAGTTTAATTTTTTTATCACATGGACCTTTAAGGAACAGCTTTGAATGTTGTTGTTTCTTCTCAGTCCAGTGTTGTTTAAATTTGTTATCATGTATCTCCCTAATCCTACTTTTGGCATTACTAAGACTGATTCCACAGACAGGTTATGGGAGTTATGGGAATAGTATCTGAGCCTAATCTGGCTAATTTGTCTACTTCTTTGTTGCCTAGAATGCCCGAGTGACCAGGCTTTCACTCTATTGCAACTCTATTAAGCTCAGTCAGATTATTAAGTACTATTCTTTATTCTTTAACAACCTTTGAGTATACATAATAATTATTTAGAGCACCTATTGCTGCCTGACTATCAGTATAGATTATAATCTTTTTCCAATCACTTTGCTTCGCAGTAGGTTTTGTGCACAATGGCAAATTGCTAGTATCTCCGATTGAAATACCGAAGCGTATTTACCAAGAGATATTGAGTCTTTTTCTTGGTTCCTTTTATGATAAAAGGCTGCTCCTGAGCCATAGGCTGTTAGAGAGCCATCTGTATAACAATTTAATTAACTAGTTATGGAAATTAATTAACAATTGGTTATGGGAATTAATTAACAATTAGTTATGGGAACTAATAAACAATTAGTTCTATGGAAAAATTTAAATAAACCACAGGTACAAAGTAAAATAAGCTGTATCTTTTCTGATACTCCTCCAATTTGGATTACGAGGCATGTTCAGAAATTAAGACTACTCAATTTTTCTATTTTACAAAAAAAAATTATTTGATATATATGCTATTTCTTTTTTTCATAGTCTTCTCATCCTATGCAATTTTTAATCAATGGCACAAGCCTTTTGATGCCTTCCTCGTAGAACTCCCCCACTATCTCCTTCGTCCATTTCAAGACCACTTATTTCGCCTCCTCATCTGTTGGAAATTTCTTCCCACATATTTGAATCTTGAGGAAGGTGAAAAAAATGAGTTCAAAAGTGCCTTAATGGAGTTAGTCGAGTGGGGGTGAGCATCATCGTATATCAAACACACGCTTTTTTTATTAATTTTTTTTATTGTATTACCTATTCACCATTTCTGGCTTACTGGAGGGGAGGAGGGAGGGTTTTTCTTATAAGTACAACCTAACTTAACCCTAGATCCATTGCATGGAACCACCATGAAATAAAAGTCAAATATTTCCAGGCCGTATTCGAACTGGCATCCCTAGGCATGAGAATGCTAAAACGGGCAATGCTGCAACACTCGTCCATCATGACTTTTACACTCTCTCTTTGTCAACATTCCCCTGTGTTTTTTAAAACTATTTTCTTAAGGTTTTGTAGGGCTCTACAGTTCATGCTAATTAATCTTCTCCCCCTGAGGTAAAATTCCATCATAATGGTTCCTTTTCAGTACCAAAACAAAGAAACCATGATGATTTTTTTTGCCAAAAAATTGAGATCTTTGCTTTTTTGGAAAATGGAGGGAGTGCCAGAGTGCTGCCATTGTGATGACTGTATTTTCGTCTCAGCAATGTAATAAGCCACCCATGTTATAGACCCCATTTCATCATCAGTCATAGGTTTCAAAAAATCAGCTTGCACTTAACACTTGGCAAGATTTCATATTGATATTTCTCAGAAATGGGCACTATGAGGCGAGTTTTGGTACCAACACATGTCACTGGTGCCCATTGTTTTTAGGAGAATCCCGATTACAACTCAGTGCGAGCAATTTTTGAAGCAAAAAAATTCCTACAGTGCAAGATCCCAATTGTACTCTTGCTTTCTGTACATGCCTTGGGAATTTAATTATGTTTGAATTGAGGTAACTATAATTTTCTAGGAGGAATATAGTTTTCAAATTATTCAAAAACACTTTTTATATTTAGAATAAAAAAATCACTTACGGTAAATTTTTTTCAAAACCATCCTTAGTGCATATCTCGCCTTACTTTCCCCAACTAAACATTCAAAATTTCAGCTTCATAACCATTTTCATATTTGAGATACAGTTATCACTAAGTCAGTGAGCGATTGGTTTCTGTTGGAAACATAGATCTCATAGATCTTTAGCCATGTGATATGGTTCTCTGGCCGACGTATACTGCTTGCAGGAGCACAGATTGCTTGGAGAGGGTCACTTAAACACGTGTGGCTATGAACCTGGTTTTTATGGTACAAATTGGTCTTGGCCCATGGCTTATGTTTGCTCAGAGTCAGCAAGAGCATGACGGAGGAACTACATTTATTTTCCTGAAACTGACCATCCATATACTAAACTTCTTGGAGGCTACTGTCATTCTGAAAAACCTCTTTTCAACACTGTCATCCCAATTAAAGTACACAGGGTAGGGACATCAGTCCTATTCCCTGTCGATATTAGTTGCCTCCAGTAGACTGACAGGTCTGCTATACCTGGGGGGAAAAGGGAGATATCAGGCAACTTGGGTCACTCAATTCAGGCAGTTATTGGAGTAATGGATAAGTACTCAATTGGAGTACTTATCCTAATTTTAACTTTGATTGCCTTGATTATGAAAGTGCCCTAGCCCGGTACACCATCCCAACCTCCTATATAAGTAAATTTATATGTATATAATGATTTAAAGCCATTATTGTTTTCTTTTTAAAAAATATTATTACTTCTTTAAAAGATTTTGTCAATTTTTCAGCAAATTGGAGTGGAGAAGATGATGTTTATCCATTGTGTGGAAATTCATCTGGTGCTGGGTAAGTATAAACAAATAATCTTTTCATTTATGAGTATTTTAGATTCAATGTGTTTAATATAGGTAACAAACCTACTACCGCAATAAATACATTTTCTTGTATAAATAATAGTTTTTAACTGTTTTCATTATATAGGTATATTCTCAATTTTTTTTTTTTTTAACAAGAATCCCTGCTACAAAGAAATAATTATTGTGAAGTTAGCTGGGTATAAGGGAGTGAGGAAGTACAGTTTTGGCATGCCTCAATATGAGGAACACTTGGTTATTGATATTAAGGAATTATAGGATGTAGTTAAAATCTTAAATATTTTTTTACTTCAAACTATAAAATTTGTATCTCATCTGTCTAGTTAACCATCATATACTAGGTGTCCCGTAAGTAGGAGGAAATTTTTATAGGAGAGATAGTAGACATCAAGATCTTCAAAAAGTTATTATAAACAATTGCCCAAATTCCATCAGAAAAGTAGAATAATTTAAGATTTGTGTTTTTTTAAGCAAGTCACGTTTTTTGTTGTATAGGAATTTATAACTCAAAAAATATTTGATTTAAGTAATTAAACATTGCTCCATAGTAAATTAAACAAAATTTGCTTTAAACAAAAGGAAGTACAGTTTGCCATTGTTATAACTATTTAAAAAGAACAAACGTTAAAAACGGACAAAAGTTCTGTTTAAAAAAAAAAATTGTTTGTAATTTTTTTTTTTTATTACCCTTTAACTGTCCTACAATTACTCAACTTTTAGAAAAACTTCCTCCTTTAATAATCTTTAAGTCTATATAAATCAAGCTGAAGTTCATTAGGAAAAATTTTGAGATTCACTTCAAGTTTTATAAAGAAATTATTTTCTATCCAGTCACCTAAAAGTACCTGTGTTTTCTGCAAAAATGACAAAATTAACTGTTGCAAAGCTTTTATTTCTTGTTTTTCCATGATAAGGGGTGTGGTATACAAATAGTTTAGATGATATAAAGCTATTTGCCTAAAGATACATTTTATTTATAAAAATAAATAATTTAAAAATAATGATTTTTCAAGTAAATGGGTATAAAACTGTGCTTTTCTCCAAGATCTCCATCATAGGAATTAATAATGTACTTACCAGTGAAAAACTTAATGTTTCTTACTAAAATTTATGATTAAAATTAAGAAACCTACTGGTTACTTCAATTATTTTCATGAAAATGTAAATAGTAGGGCTAGAAACATTTTTTTTTTTTTTTTTTTTTGTCACTTTTAAATACACATCAATTCCTATAATACATATCTGTGTGAAAAATACAATTTCATGACCTCCTTACTTGAAAAGTCGTTATTTAAACAATTTTATGTTTATAAATAAAATGTGTTTTAGGCAATTATTATTACTATACACCCCATATCACAGAAAAATAAGAACTAACATCACACCATTTCTGTACATAACTAATAATAAAAAAAAATTTACAAATAATTTATGAGTTTTTTTTAACAGGACTTAGCTGTGTTTGTCCACTCAATAGTCCTCTTTAAATAGTTATAACAATTACAAACTCTACTTTCATTTAAAGTAAATTTTTTTCTAGTTTACTATGGAGCAATGTTTAATTACTCAAATCAAATATTTTTGAGTTATCGCTTCCTATACAACAAAAAACGTGACTTGCTTAAAAAAACACAAATCCTGTCATCTCAATTTGTTTCTATGCGAGGAAGTAGGCAGGGGATGGACTTGCCTGCCAATTGTTTAACTTGTCCCTGGAGAAGGTGATATGTGACTTGGGGATCCAGACTACCGATACCATCTTTAACAGATTAACTCAAATACTGGGATTTGCTGATGATCTAGATCTGATGGCATGTTCCCTCGAGTCTCTCAAAAGTGCATTTTTAAGGTTGGCTGAAGCGGCAGAAGCTTCGGGAATGAGTATAAACCAGGAAAAGACGATGTATATTCGAGCAGGACCTGAAACCGAGACCACAGTTGTTATATCTTCACCATCAGTGGTTATGGGCCCATTTACGTTCCACAATGTTGACCAGTTTATCTATCTGAGAACTATTGTAAGCTGTTGAAATAGAATATCCCTGGAGGTCAACCAGCGAATAATAAGGGCAAACAGGTGCTATTTTGGCCTCAGCCAACACCTTGGAAGCTCTGCCATCTCCCGTCATACAAAATGCCTCTTATATAAGACCCTCATTAGGCCTGTTCTCACATATGGATTGGAAACCTGGACCCTCTCTAGCAAAGAAGAAAAAGATTTACTAATGTTTGAAAGTAAGATCCTTCAGCGTATCTTTGGACCTGTTAAGGTCGGTGATGATTGGAGAAGGAGGACTAACAGGGACCTATATGATCTGTATGGGGAGCCAGATGTGTTGAGGTGCATCAAGCTTGGGCGACTACGTTGGGCTGGCCGTGTGGCCAGAATACCAGAAGAGGAAGTCCAAAGGAAGTTGCTTGATGGAATGCTCTGCAGGACAAGAGGGAAAGGCAGACCACGTCTAAGACGGGAGGACGTCGTATTCCGGGACACCAGAGAATTATTGCATATCCGCAACTGGCGAGCGACTCTGCAAGATATAGCCATTTGGTGAGGGCTCATTGAGGCGGCCAAGGACCATACCGGTCTGTACCGCCATGGAGTTAGTTAGTTAAATATTTTTTGAGTTATCGCTTCCTATTCAACAAAAACTGTGACGCTTAAAAAAACACAATTCTTTGCACTGTAGGTGATGTCTACTATCTGTCCTATAAAAATTTCCCTCTACTTACAGGACACCCTGTATGTTTCTATATTATACATAATATAATATTACATTTTATGGGCAGTTTTGAAGAAGAACAACAACTACTAAGTTTAATAATTTATTAATGATTGTTACCAATGAAACACAATGTTACATAGAGTTTTAATCTGCTATTTTTCTAATGCTTTTTAAACATAATAAACATGCTAATGTTTATTTTAAACATAACTCTATTCAAATATATTTTTTTTCTTTTTAACATACCTCTTGTTAATTTTTCTTGTCTAATTTAATTATAATCCACCATTTGTGTTAACAGTCAGTGTAGACCTGGATATACATGCATGCAAGGTTTTGGACCAAATCCAAACTATGGATACACAAGTTTTGATACCTTTGGTTGGGCACTTCTTTCTGCATTTAGGCTTATGACCCAAGATTACTGGGAGAACTTGTATCAGTTGGTAAGTGATAATTAGTACTTTATTAGATCAGCTAGAAATTTATTTATTATATGGCTCCAGTATATACAGGGTGTCCCGGAAGTAGTGGGAAATTTTTATAAGAGTGATAGCAGATCTCAAAAGCAACAAAAAAGTTCATATATACAATGGGCCAATTTTCAGCAGAAAATTAGCAAATCCAAGTTTTGTGTTTTTTTTTTAAGTTAGTATGTTTTTTATTGAATCAAAAGCAATAACTAAAGAAATATTTAATTTATGTAATTAACAATTGTTTCATTGCAAACAAGATGAACTTTACTTTAAATGAAAATAGAGTTTATCACTGTTAAAACCATTTACAGAGGACTTTTGAGCGGCTAAACTAAGCTAAGTTTTGTTTTTAGAAAAATCAAAAATTATTCGCCATTTATTTGTTATCATCGTCCAACTATATTACAGTTTCCACACTTTTTCAAAAACTTCTTCATTTAAAAGTTTTAAGATCGTATCAATTAAATTGAGGTTTATTAGGGAAAAATTAGAGATGCAGCTCAAGTTTTGTAAAAAAAAAAAATGATATTATTTTTGTCCTTTCATGTAAAAGTACCAGAGTTTTCAGAAAATAATACTACCAATAATTGGTGCAAAGCTTTATTTCTTGTTTTTCCATGACCTGGGTTGTATTTTAATAAACCCAATAGTATAGTTGGATAACGATAAAAAAAAAAAAAAGCGAACAATTTATGATTTTTCTAAAAACAGAACTTAGCTTAGTTTAGCCGCTCAAAAGTCCTCTGTAAATGGTTTTAGCAATGATTAACTCTATAATTTAAAGTAAATTTCATCTTATTTACAATGAAGCAATTATTAATTACTTAAATTAAATATTTCTTTAGTTATTGCTTTTACTCACTTAAAACCACAAAATTTGGATTTCCTACTTTTCTGCTGAAAATTGGCCCATTGTGTATGTGAACTTTTTTGTAGCTCTCAAGATCTATCACTCCTATAAAATTTTCCCTCTACTTATGGGACACCCTCTATAATATGCTAATACATATCCAATTTCTAGCTCTCAGGAGCGATTTTGATGAATAATATATCAAATGTAAGGGAATTTGATGAAGAAGTAACAAATCATAATTTTATCCTTAAATTTCTGCTGCAACTTTAATAATGATCATTGAAAAAATTAGGTGTTTTGAAAACTCCAACATTGTAAGTCAATGGATGGAACGGGAAAAATTTCATTTTAAAGATTTCAACCCGGGTTTACTGGGCTCTGCTTTTTAATGCCCAAAAATGTTATCTTTTCGAGGTAAAGTATTATTTATTCTGAAAGCCTCCTCTATGCCATGGGATACTTATCACGTTTTGTTCAGGTTTTTAAAAACACTGGTATTTATTTTAGAATATAGCAAGCTAACAATCTATTTAAAAAATAAATGAGAATAGATCCAAGTTTTCTAAAGCATCTAGAATTATATAAAAACTGTCATAAACAGCAAGCCAAGATGTTAAATTTACATAAATAAAATATTGCTCGTTATGTATTTTATAATTAACTTTAAACGGCCGTAAATTTAATCATAGTAAACATTACTGAACAAGGTAATATTTAACTAATTTTTAATTAGTTATGTTACTATGTAGTAGTAATGGTTAGCGAAATAGAGAAAAATATAAAACTTTTTTAAAATAACATATAATAAGTATGCCATGGCAACTGTGGCATCTGCAGACTATCTATAGTGGGCGACCCTTTGCCATTGTTTCAGAGTTTAAACACTTTTGGCCTGGTACGTTCTTTTGGAACATTATCTTGTTTTACCTCACCTTGGAACTTTACTTCGACCAATAAGACAGTCAAAATATCTGCAGTCTGCTTTTGTGAATCAACATGAGCAAGTTTCATAGTCCCATTCCCTTTCTTCTCTTTCACATAGTGCCATTTGACATCAAAATGCTTGTTCCGTCTTCAGTTGCAATTGCTTGTTGCGAACCTAATCGAGCTGGTATTGTATTCAAGAATTTTCACCTTATCGACATTGGTTTATTTTTACCAAACATCCTCAATTCACAGTAGGTCTCTGGTTTCTTCATACGAATCTATGTAATTTGCTTCAGCAGATGACAAAGCCACTGTCATTTGGTTTCTTGTTTTTCACAGGATTCCAAAAATTGTAATTATGTATCCCATAATTTAGGATTTCTTGTTGTCCACATCACCCCAGCTAGCATCCACTTCACACACTAAAACTTCATCACTAACATACACTTTACCTCGTGATTGGTCTCATCCAGACTAATCTTTTATTATTAAAAAGTGTTATTGAATAATTTGTAAACAATCTCCTGTCTAAAACCAATACGTTTTTCTATTTCATGAAAATTTTAAAAACCATATATAGCATTACTTAAACAGAGATCATTGATTTCATTTTCTGGTATTATCATAATATTCATATCCAACTCTTCTTTCATATTTTTTTTTTCATATAGTTAAATATATGAATACACACATACACACATATTTAAATAAAGTTTAAATGTCATATTTTCAGTGCCTTATTGCTAAGAATCTATTGTTTTAGGGTGATCAAAAAAGCTATGCTATGAAGTGTCTAAATTTTCTCTCAAAACATTGACTAATTGTCTCCAAATCAAATTTTTAATTTATATGCTCAATCAAGTGCATTTCTTTCATCTCAGAGTGTTTGTTAATACCATAATTTCTTGCCCTCAATACCTTCAGTTAATTCATGTTCCAAAAAATAAAAGTTTTCATTCTGAAACACAATTATTATCACTGCTTTTAAACGGGTGATAATGGGCGATTAACATCCTTTCTAATGGTACAATCATGTTCCCCTTCACAATCTTGAACTTCAATTTGGACCTTTCTCTTGCTTGATTTGTAATCGGCCACACTTTGTATTGGTTGGTTAAAAAATATTTTAGTTTTGGAAATGTCCTCTCCACCTCAGCTGATGTTGCCAGTCTATACTTTTTGGGGAGGACATCTGTAGGTTCCCATTCTTCCTTCATGGAGGCTTCCATCCCTCCCAGATTAGCAAAATGTATCATCTCCTTTCTTCTACAATTCCTGAAGAGCAGTGTTTTCGTACACAACTCGCAGAATATCCTCCTCTTTTGTGAAATTACTGTCTGCATCAATCCATTTCTTGTTGTCGAGATAGTTTGAGGTAGCAACTTTAGACCTACTGAATTTGAAATGAAAACTTTAACTAATAGCAAAACTTCAAGTATGAAAGGATATAGACAAGAAGTATGTTCATTTTACAGTTGATGTTATTTTAGAAGTTATAACTTCAGCCACTAGTGGTGGGCACTACCTCATAACAGGCCTAACCCATCTTTTCTTATTTTTCAGCTCCTCTGTGCCTGTGGGCATCATGGGCTTTTAATCTGATTTCTGGTTGCAATACATTTCTAGACTTATTAGGTTTTTTTTACTTGACTTATGAAGTTTATCAAAAATGAGCCACAATATAGCACAGATACAGCATTTTCTCCTAAATTCAGTAAAATGTAGCATTTTACCCTAAAGTCAGCAAAATATGATATTTCAGTAAGGTGCAATGGCAATATTGTATTTGAAGGGCTCTGATAGTTGTGCTCGAAAACTTATCTTTATAATAAAATTATTTGTTATTATGAACACCACACAAATATTAAATTAATCCGCCCTCTTTTTATTTAAAATAAATTAGTGTTTTATTTGAATAAACTATTTGTATTTTTATTTTATTTGCAAACCTCAAAAAATAAAAAGATTTATGATTTTAACAAATATAAATATAAGAAAAAGATGGTCCGAGAGTTGGATGAAAAAACAATAAATAACTGCTAATTAATAAATAATTAACAATTATTTGATTTTTTATGTAAAATACATAATCATTAATTATTTGATGTTTTTTTTTATAAGACTCCAGAACCACCTCCATCTTGAATTATGTTACTGTCAACTATCAACATGTATATTATCAATATAAATTTTAATTTTCAAAAAGAATGAAACTTTATACACATTGGCGATCCTGCCATGATCAATTTTGATTTCTTTGAAAATAAAAATCTTTATAATATAACTAATTATGAATAATATTTAAAAATAGAAATTATAATGTGTTTTCTGTTATAAAATGTTTCATAGAATTCTTTATCAGTTTTTTTTTCTTTTTTAAATGAAATTGCTAAAAACAATTATAAGAAATTTTTGTTTCTTTGTATCATTGAAAAAAATGTATGCATTTATGCTTGAATTTTTAAAATCTGATTTTACATATTGTAGCTTGTAAATTGAAATAAATATATGTTGCATCAATTATATTATTATGCGTAAATATATACATACAAGATAATATATATTATTTTTTAGATTCTGCGCTCGGCTGGTCCGTGGCACATGCTGTTCTTCATAGTAATTATCTTTCTTGGGTCATTTTATTTGGTGAATCTCATTTTAGCTATTGTAGCTATGTCATACGATGAGCTCCAGAAAAAAGCTGAAGAAGAAGAACAGGCAGAAGAAGAGGCTTTAAGGGTAAAAACAGTTTTTGATATAATTATCTTTCAAAATCAATCAATAATAATAAAGAATTATTTTTAGAAAATGTTAGTTTTACATCACCTTTACTAAATACGTATGTGCAGTTGAATTCTCAATCTTTTACAGTGTAGGCAATAATATTTTGAAAGTATCAAAATTCTTTCAACTCTAAAATTACTTCTTGATTTTATTTGTTAAAAATTGATTACTCTTTTAATGTAAATAGATCATGTATTTAGTCATCTTACCTACTAAAAAAAATTATACAACTTTAAATCTTGAAGGGTCTTGGATTCAGTACTTTGTAAGAACTGACCCATCTTATCCCAATTTTTAAATATGGAAAGTTGACTTCCTTACATGTCCAGTTAATTTAAGTAGTGTGATTCAACTATGTGAGGGCCATGCTAATGACTTTTTGCTGGCATACGATTCTTGATGGCAAAATGATGATCAAGGATTCTCAGTGAGTTCAGGATAATAGATTCTGCCATACTCTGTATCTCATTTCTTTCAACATCTAGCTTTTAAAAAACAACAACTATCAATTAAAAGAGGAATTGCCCCTCTACTTCTGAATCCAAGTCCCCATACTGAAAACAATTAATAGTCAAATTCGCCGCTCTCTATTACCTTTTATGACTTTATACATCTGACATTAATTTCACTAAAATCTTCAGCTTTCCAATGGTATATTATTCAGTTATATCACTAATCTTATTTCATGAAATTTGTCCAAACTATGAAAATATTTCTCACATTATCATCCTAAGTTAATTATGTAATTCTTTCATAGTTCATATTTATCTCTTTTTCATTTTGTAGGACATACAGAGACTTAGTTACTTCTAGCAATCAAGTTTGTTACTGTAGAGAATGATAATTTGGCATTTATGATCCATCATACTATTTTAATGAGGATAAGATCTAATTAATATTATAAGCCATTTAATTTTACATCATCATAATGTGTTTAGTCAAAATCATCAAAGCTTTTTTTGAGAAAATTGTAAAAATGAGTAAAATTGGTCATACAAAGTAAGTTAATTTTAGCAAAAAAGTAGCTGTGACATCCCAGATATATGCCTACCTTAAATACATAATATCAGTGTTGTAAGTTTTTTTGTTTTTAAGCTATATTGTTTACACACACACAAATGCAGACTAGTTTGCGGGACTTGGTTATTTGGATTCAGGGTACCTTAAAACATATATTTCAGTTGAAAACTCAAATTCAAATCACAATGCTTTACCTTACTATTTCATATAAAAGTAAGTGAATGTAAAAGGGGGGTCATGGTGGCCGAGCGGGCTAATGAGTATGTACAGCACTGTGCATTGCTTGGCAACCTGATAATCAAAGTTATAGATGATAAACTAATTACAAGTTTGCATCCTAGTGCTGGGGAGGGGAGGAGCTTTTTAACTCTGGCATTAATCTCCCGCCCTCACCCCTTGGCCTGGAAAACTCCTATATAGCCTAAAAGGCGAGGAATGGGAGGAAAAAAAAGTGAAAGTAAAAGTAATTCAGATGAGTGTATACTTTTTTAATGAACTATAAAATCGATTTTGGTTCTGAAATTTAATGAACAGTCTATAATAGATAATCGAATAATACTATAATCGATAAAATGTTCAATTACGCTGTAAAGGGAGCGATTTTTTTAAATATCCATTCATGATTGTGTGATGTATTACAGACATTTATTACAATTACAGATCAAGATTATTTCTATATAAACTTTAATTTTTCAGGAAGCTGAATTAGCAGCACAAGCAAAAGAAAAAAAGCGGGAAGCACGTGCTGCTAGAACAGCTGAAAGGGAAGCTGCAGCCGAAGCAGCTCTAGAAGCTGGTAGTGTCATCAAATCCCCTTCGGACTTTTCAGCTCATTCCTATGAACTTTTCATTGGACAAGAAAAGGGCAATATTGACGACAACAACAGAGAGAAGATGTCGATACGATCTGAATCTTTAAGCCATGGGCGTCCTAACACTGCAGGAAGCAGAGGAAGGAAAGTCAGTGTGGTACGTTTCTCTTAATTATGTATTAGGTGGTTTGATCTAAACATATTTGCTGGAATGTTGCATTTATTCTTTTTTAATTTTAAAAACATTAAAATTTTAAAAAATTTAATGTTTTTAAATACCTATGAACAAATGTTTTTCTTATTCTCCATAAATTTAATATTTTTTATTATAATATAACCACTTTTTGGTTTCTGTTACTTCATAGATTGTTGTGAATGCTGCTTCATTGGGGTTTCAACTGCTTTGATAATTTTTTATCGATTTTTCATTATTGTAAAGCAAGTAGTCATTGTCTGGTACTTCTATTTATTGTCTCATCGTAAAAAAAAAATCACGTCTAATCACCTGATTAGACGACCAATAGGATAGCATAAATCCCTTTTTCAACTCTCAGGAGCAATATATTTTGATGAATGAGGTATTAAACAAAAAGAAATTTCTTGTAGAAGTGACAAAATTCCAATTTCAAAACATAGAACCTTACTGCAACTACACTAAAAATCTTTGGAAAAAATTGGAGGGAATGAAAACTCAGATGATTTGGAAAGTTGCCAAATCAAAACGGAATCAATTCCATTTTTAAGATTTTGGCTTGGACATTGTGCTACAAATATATATTGTTATCCGCAATCTTGAAAAAAACGTCTGCTAAGTAAGGTCAGTATAGCTTCCTCACCATTTGCATTGGCTAAAAAATATCTATATTACAAGGTCTTTATTTTTTTTGTATGAAAATTAAATATCTGAGAGAAGGCGTTTTCGGAAATTCAGTAATCCCTCAACATATACGGGTTTGATATCCACGAGTTTTGTTCATCAGCGAATACTAGAATGAAACTGCGGATATCGAATATGGTCCAGGCTTCTGAAGCTATGCAATCCTCCCACCGAAGTCATAGCCGGCCTGCTCTTCTCACACCAAAGATTCGCTTACTTAGGATTTTTACTGGGATGTCGTCTTGCTCCATCCTAATCACATATCTAGCCCACCTAAGTCTTATTAGCTTTATAAACCGTACTACATCCAATTCCATATAAAGCAGCCTCAGTTCATTGTTGGAACGATGTCTCCACTCTCCATTAACTATAACTGGACCATATATTTTCCTCAGGACTTTTCTTTCCAATCTCAGAAAAGAGAATTTGTGTGCTTAGATAAGGGTCCAGTTTTCTGAAACATATGTGGGAACTGGCCGAATGAGAGTCTTGCACAGCCTGACTTTCGATGATTTGGAGAGGAGACTACCACTCATATGCTTTTGTAGAGCAAAATAACAGTGATTAGCTGCCATAATCGGCTTCTCGACTTCTGTTCCAATATCATTTTGGTTGACTAGGGACCCCAGGTACACAAATTCCTCAACTCTCTCCACACTCTTCCCATCAACTTGGATATGGTTCTCAACGATCATCAGTTGAGGGTTTGCGCACATACACTTTATTTTGTTATAGTTGACAATCAGTCTCATACTTGTAGCAGTCTTTTTCAATGCTATGAATGCTTCCTTGAAGGCTGCTAGTGACCTGCCAGCAATGTCAATGTCATCAGCAAATCCAAGGAACTGCACTTGGAAGTTGATGAGTGTACCAATTGTCTGGATTCCTGAGTCTCCAACTGCCTTTTCCAAAGTGAGATTGAAAACCAGACATGTCAAGCCATCTCCATGCCGAACTCCTGTTCCAGTAGAGAAGCCCCTTGAGAGCTCACCCCAACCTGGACAAAAGATATGTTGTCCTCTATGGTCATTCTTGTCAGGCACACTAACTTTGGAGAAAGATTCATTGCGAGCATTGCTCTGTAAACCTCTGCCGTGTTGATCGAATCATAGGCATGCTGGAAATCTACAAATATGTGGTTTGTTGTTATTTTGTACTCGCGGGTCTTCTCCAACAGTATTCGGAGTGTGAAAATTTGGTCACTTGTTGACCCACCTCTTCGAAAACCGCTTTGATATTTTCCCATCTCCCTCTCAGCATATGGAAGCAACCGGTTGAACAAGATAATAGACAAAATCTTGTAAGCAGAAGGAAGTAAGGATATTCTCTCGTAATTATTACAAGACAGAGTATCTAGTTTCTTGTGAATCAGGCAAATTACTGTCTTCTTTCATTTCACAAGTAACATCTCCTCAGTCCAGATATCGTGCAGTAGGTCCCGAAGAAACTGCACCAGTTCGTGTCCGCCATGCTTCAGCAGCTCTGCTGGGATATTGTCAATACCGGGTGCTTTATTGTTCTTAAGTTTGATAAGAGCCTCTTGAATTTCCTCTTCTTCTGGGGGATCCAAATTATCTGTTTCCTGTCCTTCATCCATGGCAGGCCATCTGACGTCCTCTTCAGTATTACCTGTATTGAGCAAACCTCTAAAGTAATCTGCCCACCTATCCAATATCTCTTGCCTGTCAGCGATCAGGGATCCATCCTCCGCTATGCAGGCAATAGCTCTGAGTCTGATTGACATGTTGAAAAAATTTTCAGCAGTTGTTTTCTTAATAGAACTTTTCTATGCCTTCCAGCAACCATTCTCCCATTGCCTTTTCTTTCTCTTTCGAAGGTGGACTTCCTGACCTCCCAGAGCTCAGTACTTCTTCATAGATCTTCTTGTTCATCGGCCCTGTATCATTCTTTTGTAGGCTTTGTTATTCCTGTTGCTCACAATTTTACACTCCTCATCAAACCACCGGTGGTGCCTCAAATTTGCTTCTGTGTCCAGCACTTCTAATGCGGTTGTTGCCAGAGCTTTATGGCAATGATTCCACTTTTTATCAACATCCTCTTTAGGGTTAATTCCTTCTAATTTCTGCCTAAGTTTTGAGAAAACTCTGCACAATGTTTAGCATCCTTTTGCTTGGATGTGTCGAATCGTTTAGCCATAATTATATGCCTAATTCTGGCGATCGATGCTTAGACTCTGATTTTTGCCACAGCCATGAAATGCTCTACATTGGCATTCTCCATGTAGGTTCTAACGTCAAGAAGTGAAGACCTATGCCTTATGCTCATAAGCACATGGTCAATTTGGGATGTCATGACTCACCCGTTGGGACCATGTTTGCACCAAGTTCCTGGGTGGATCTCTTTGTAAGGAAAGCATATGCTTCCAATCAACAGACTCTTGGAAGCCGCAAAATTTATCAGCCGCTCCTCATTATCATTTGATCTGTAATACAGGTTATATTGACTGATAGTGGGCTTGTATATTCCTTTCCTATTTGGGCATTGTAGTCGCCTATCACAATTTTCATGTCATAGCTGGGACACTAGTCATAACATCTCTCCAGCTCTTTATATCTCTCTTAAGAATATCTCTCTCATAAAAAATATCTTTATTCTTTCTCATTAGAGACCTCGGTAAGGAAGGGGAGGACCCAAAAAAAGTCTATTGAGTAATCGTTTAGGGTGTCCGGGAGGATTTGAAGTGCCCTAGGTCTATTTAATGATAAAATGTTCCAAGTAGCTAAATTGTAGTCCATTTGACAGTTTCTGTGTCATTTTCCAATGATCAGTCCAGCAGATCGTTGTTCAGCTTTTTTGATGAGGTTGTTTAAGGAGAGCAGGGTATTAGCCTACTGCTTCCGATTTAGGTAGTGGGGCTGCCTACTTAGAGCTCCCTGATTAGCTTCCCCTTCCGGGTGCGGTTATCGAGGAGAGGTGACCCCAGGGTGTGCACTGTAGGTGACCTTATTGTGTAGTGTTTGGGTGAGTATAGTGTGCTGTACTCGGTGAGTTTCAGTATAGATGTCCTTCATACTGGAGGGCCAGTGGCTGATTGCAGTCTGACAACTGGGTGATGGAGGGGAACTTCCCGATGCCATTCATCATTTATACACAAGTTATTATTTATATAATATTATTACTTATTTATTTTTAAAAAAAATTATATTTATATTACCATTATCTCATGTGTACTTTCCATCTTTCATCTTGTCCTATTTACTTACTTCTATTTATATCTCACTTTTCTTATGTATTTTTTTAATTTTTAGACCTAATAATATTTGGGTCAAAATGCTGGCAAGTCTAACAAACAATCTAAGGACTGCATATCCTGATAATTTGTCATCCTCATTTTATTTTCTGTTTTTTTCATTTTTCATTTCACGAAGCACAATTATTTTCTCGCTAAGCAATTAGGAGCTCTGCAGTGCTTTGCAGTAGAACAACTAACAAACTTCTGTCATTATTAGGAAGAGCTTCAAGTTCAAATTCTGAATTATTTCAGTGCACTGTGTGCCATAAAAAATTACCCTAGGAGCTGTTTAACAGTTTGTTTCAAGTTTGACACTCCTAGTTTTGAATATTTAATTAATCGATTTGTTTTTTTAGTTATTAAAACTCCTTTTAGAACTCTTGATTTGATAGAGGCATTCAACATATTTCATGTATTTCCAATTATATACAATGCTGAGTCTTTTGATCTATGTGTTCTTTTTTAGTAAACATTAGTTTCATTTTTTTTGCTGAATTTTTTGGTTATTCTTTTTTTTTCTATTATATGGGCATTGTAAATTCTTAATGCACAAATAATTAATTTCTTGACGTATCAATTCTGATTTTTTTCAATTAGTCATATATAGATTATTAAATTCATTTAGATAATTACTCATGACAAAGTTTTAGAGTTAAATAAATCGCATTTGCTAATGTTAATGAAGCAGTATTCAACATTTTCAATTGTAGCATAAATAATATTATTGAATTATAGATCTCTGAAATTAGTCATTGTGACAATCCAGCATATATGTAATCTAACATTTAGGATTCAATTTAGCATCCACTTGATTATTTATTGATTTCTTTTGGGCACTATTAAGGTTAATTTTTTGTTTTCACTCTTGACCATGGGTATTTAATCTCAGCACTTTAATCGCTTCCACTTAAGCTTAATTGTCTAGAAAGTTAAAATCAAGCACATTTGGTTTACAATTTATGCTATATGTTGAATTTTGGCACAGCTAATCACTTTTCAAAATAATATTCATTATTTATTAAATTAATTTGTATTGAAACCGACATTTAGACATGTTAAAGTTGGGAAGGGGGAGACAGATTTGAATTAATTATTCACATTTCATCAAGAGAAGCAACTGGTGAATCCCAAGTAATGTTTAAGATTTTTGCCAGCAAAGTGCCAATATTTCTTAGGCAGTATGTTTGTGTTTTTTCTGGGTTAGCTGCCTATGAGAAAAACCGGAATTAAAAGCCAGTTTCCTTTTGCTTGCCAGGACAATCAAACGGAGGTAGGTTAAAACTCCGAATATTTACTTCTTGATTCCCTATACTTCTCCAGTCTTTTTCTTTTCAATGTGGGGATGGAATGTATTTTGACTAAGTCATCTTTTTATGATCTTTTTTTAAAATATATCCATGTGTTTTCCTACAGAGCATGTTATTTGAAAGCCTTGCATGTGTTATGTGGGACCCTATTCAGTTGTTTGTGAATTTACAGTGACTCAAAATCGCCAAAGTATTGTTTTTTAATTTTATTTTATTTTATAAAGAAAAATGACTTAAAAGTTTAATTTATTTTTCAGTCTAGCTTTAGTATTGTAATATTTATAATGTATGAAAAGAAGATATATTGACCATATTTAACAAGATATAATGAGAGTAAGTGAATATGATGTGTAAATTACAATATTATGTTATTCATGATTAATGTATTCTTACTGTGATTTTATTTTCTTGTGGCATGTCTTTTAAATGCTTTTCCTGGGGCCTTTATTAAACTTTACATCCCCACTCATTGTTTTACATTTGTTATTATGAATGATTAACCATAAATTGAAAATAAATAATTATTTTGTTAAGTGCATGTCAATTATGTGTTAAGTTAATATGAATATATCACTGCTTTGTATGTGTTTCAGTGTCCTAGGCTATTTATTGCACCTTGCCTATATGTTAAATAATGATTCCAAAATGAGTAAAAATCGTTAACCTTGCTTTATTTTTTGAAATTTTGTGCTGAAGTTTAGTCTAGTCAGTTAATATTTTTGTTTATTTCTTAAACCATTTTTTTCAACAGTCATTCTATCAGTATTACCTTGCAATATCGTATAAAATATCTTCAATCCATTTTCTTTAATTTTTTGTGTTTTATTTTCTATATTTTTTTAATTTTTGCTTTTTGGTTTATTTTTATTTTATTTTTCAAAGAAATTTTTCTCTTCTGAATTCTTGATAATTAGCCTTCATGAATAATGTTTTTTACTAATAATTCATTTTCCATTGTTAGCAGATTACAAAAATTTATTTATATTTTTGGTTATATATTTTGAAAAATCAAAAATAAGTTTTTTGAATGTGACAATTAGTCATTAAAATTAATTAAATCTTGTAATTTAAAATTATTATACCGATCCGAACCAAAATCCCATGATAGCAAAAATTTTAAGTACAACATAAATAAAATTAAACTGTTAATAAAAATGCGAATTATCGGGTTGATCTCACTTGATGTGGGTGTTACAGGCTAGCCTAAGTTTGCCAGGCTCCCCATTCAACCTGAGACGGGGCTCCCATCAGTTTACAATGCGGAATGGGCGATCAAGGTTCGCTGGCGAAAGGAAACCCCTCGTCCTCTCAACCTATCTTGATGCTCAGGTACCCTCCCCCCTACGGTCTCAACCATTTTATTTTATTATTATTATTATTCTTTTATTTTAAAAAAAAATTAGATAAATTTCCATCCCTTGTCATCTTCGGCCGGATGAAAATCCCGTTTAATTGTTTTTAATGAAAGAAAAACAACAGTGAAATAACAAAAAAAAAAAATTAAATTAGCTTTAATTTGTACATTTGCTTCTTCCTGTATCACTTTATTTTTATTTATTTTTTTTAATTTGTGGTCTGCTGATCACCTAATGTTTTGCTTTAGTGCCTATAAACACATATTGGCAATATCAATAACATTTGACTGACCATCACTTGTCATCGCCCATTTTTATTTTATTTTTCCTTTGTTTTGAGTTTTACTTCACCAAAATTATTTATTTCTAATATTTTATTTATTTATCAAATTCATTATGCATGCTTTAAGCCCTCTTAGTATTTTATTTAATACTTTACATTATTGATTTATGTGTTAGCAGGGTTTTAGATATATTTATGTATACATAGTTTGAAGATTGCTGCACCACTTTAATTTGAGGTTTATAAATGGGTGATGATAGGATACTATTTTCGGTCTATTTATTATTTTCTATTCTCTTGAAAAATCAATTCCATATGATTCTCTGTTGTTTTTATTTCTTTTATAATTTCTTTTTCAATCTATTCATTATTAATGTAGTAATTATGATCTATGAATCATTTTCTTATTAGAATTTATGAAAGTATTACTTTAGATGTATTTTATTTGCCATTAGGTTTGAGGAACATTCTTAAAAACTGAAATTTATTATTTTAGGTTATTATCTGTTTAGTTTCATAGCTTTATTAGAAATTAAATAAATCTTTGGGCAGTTAACCCAGTTTTTATATCATTAATAGATGTATAACAAAATGTAACAAATGTACATACAATAATGAATGTATAACAAAACTAAGTAAGCAATAAGTAAGAAAAATACCTATACTTTTTTTTTATTAATAACACTAAATCATGGTATTTTAAACCAAAGCATAATCTTAAATATTATTTTTTAATTTATATTTCTAGTTTTTTTTTTTTATTTAGTCTAGTATTTTATGTTATTAAATTAATGTCAAAAACAATTTAATCAAATTACTCAAATTTAATCAACTTAAGTGTTTATAGAAGTCAATATAAATAAAAAATTCTAACAAGAAACATCAAGTTTGTATAGAAAATTATAGTATTATTATATCTACTAAAATTTAAAAATAGGACTGAAAGCTTACGTATTTTATGACGAATGATGGTTCAGGAGCACCTGCCTTATGCGGATGATTCGAATGCAGTGACACCAATGTCAGAGGAGAATGGAGCAATGGTGGTTCCTCTGTACAGCGGTGGCTTTGGTATGTCAAGGCATTCATCTTACACATCACATGCTTCACGACTCTCCTACACTTCACATGCAGACTTGCTGGCAGGTGGACGAACTAAGGAAAGCAGATTGCGATCGAGATCAAGTCGAAACAGCTCTGCAACTGTTAACCACCAGCCAAATGCTTGTCAGGCTCCTACTCTGCTGGATAACAAGCATTTCTCCAGAGATTTTGTTTGTTATCAATTTTTCCCTTATAATACAATACTTAATTTTAAATGTCTAGAACAAAAGGGTTTTTTTTATTTATTTTCTTCTAAAACTAACATCTATTTTTTTCACACCTGCTTATTTAAAAAAGAAAATGGAAAACAACTAACAATTTTTATACCTTTAATTTTTAATAGCTTACCTTTAAATAATATGTAGTTCTTGTAGGTAGTTGAAAAGTTTATTGATCAACCTTATTTTTCTTGTCACTTCTATTCAGTTGGATATTAGCATTAGATCTAGAAAAACAACTAAAAGAAACCTCTGAACTCTAGTTTGGTCCTGAAAGTTTTTTGGTTACTTGGAAGTACACATAACAGGTGTGTAAATATGAAACCAGAATATTGGTATATAGAAAATAAATGTTTATTGTATAAAAATCTTTAAAAATACTTCATTCGAAATATTAACCATCGCTAGCTGTACATTTTTTTCATCTCTGTGGAAATTTATGAATGCCTCATTAGAAAAACTGTTGCTCTTTTGTACCAACCAGTCATGAAGCCATTTTTCTACATTTTAATAAGAAGTGAAGTGTATTCCTCATTGACTCAAATACTAATCGTAAGGAGCCAAGTCTGGTGAGTAAGCAGCATGCACTAATTTTTCCTCCTGACCGCCGCAATCGTTTTCTTCACTGATTTTTCTGTCTGTGGTGGTGCATTATCATAAAACAAAATCACTTTGTGTTGTCTTTTTTGATATTCTGGTCGTTTTTTTTCACGTAATACTCGATTCAAATCGATCATATGTTGTCCTTAGCATTCAGTATCAACTGTTCCTTTGCCAGGTTTTAGCAGCTCATAATAGATCACACCATTTTTTCCATGGTCTTCCACGTTCTTCATTTCTTTAATCAAAATTGTCACTTTTGAATTTTGTAAACCACTCAAAGCACTGTGATTTATCAAGAGCATGCTCACCGTAAACTTCGGATTCTGCAGCAATTTTCTTTGAATGGTAACAGAAAACATGCTGTCCACAAATCATAGTTTGTGGGCACAAAACTCAACATGTTCAACTCTATTAAAATGATACTGTATAAAACTTGTATTGTTGGGAGTTGAAAATTTTTGCTAACTGTAGAAGAAACGATTTGGTGCCAATAATGCAGTTTAATGATAAGTACATTAACAACTAAAGCCATCTCTGGACGAATGCCGGATACATATTTACCAACTGATATGTACCAATCATCCCTCAATGACAAAAACTTGTCTGTTGTTATAAATTCACATGACATTGGAACTAGGCTAGTGGATTTGTAACTAGTCAAATTGGAGTTCTTTTCATTTTAGATCTAACTGTTAATCAGTTCTAGAATGGGATAGTTGTTTAATTAATTGCTTAAGCCACAAAGTCCTATTAAGGATCTGTTTTCATTTATGTTCCGTGAACATACCTAGTGAGGATTGAACTCACTTCTCCATAAAAGTGATTCATATTTACAATAAAGACATATTTAGTGAAGATGAAAACTTACTGCAAAGATGCTGCTCGGTAAGTTTGGACAATGAAATGTTTAATGTAAAGCTAAATTGTCTCTGAAATCAGTATGTAGTTCAACTTTATCTAAATAAAATGTCTCTGTCTCATACTTTAAAAAGTTAACTACAATCAGCATGATAATTGATTTATATTTCAAAAATAAATTTTTAAAATGTTATCTTGAATAAATTATCCGTGAATATTTTGTTGAATGAATATCCGTTTGCTTCAATATTTTTAATTTATTTAAGTACTTTCATACACTTTTATAGTTAGTTATCTTTGTCCTTAATTTATCATTAAAAATAAAATATGTGTGATATATTTTATTATCACTTCTTCCTACAGAATTTTCTAACAAGAGCTCTTTTTTTTATGAGCAGTTAATTGAAATTTTTACATCAACTAATATGATAATTAAGTACTATCGCTGGCTCATGATAATAAAGAAAATTAAAGTTGGACATAGAAAAAAAAAATAATGTTCATACATAAAAGAGAAAGGGGAGGAAAAAATATGGAAAATACTTATTGAAAACAAACATTTCCATTATAGTCCAGTCAATGAATGATTATTGAAGGAAATGGCTGCGAAACAATTTTTGACTTTGGGAGATTGTTTGGACTAGTAAGGAGGTATATATACTAAAAGTCTCCACTCCTAGGTGGTGAGCCAGATGTCACTTTTTTTTTTGAATTTTCGCTTATTCAGGAAAACTATCCATCACATCGACAAAAATGTTCTATACAAAATTAAAGCTGACAAAATTTGTATATCATTGATATCATATCATTGATTAGATACCTTTTTTCATTACCTCGCTTAGTTTCCGAGATATCCATCCTGAAAATGAGTGGTCAATGGCACCAGCTGGCAGATATTGCGAATGCAGTTGGTGTCTCCCAGTCTGCCAAGATTTAACCAGATTCAGAAAAACCGGAAGTACCAATAGGAGACCTGTTAGTGGATCGCAGCACATTACGGCACCAAAGAATGATAGAAATATTGGTATTATTGCAAGAAGCAACTCTTTTCATCGTGCCGAACTGTTCTGCCAAGACCCATACCAACATAAACCATCATAATCATTTCTGGGAAGTTGGTCTAACATCTTATGCCCTTTTAAGATGACCTGCAGCAACAGTGCGTCCCCAGCAACTCCGCAGATCATGTGCCGCGAATGCCTAGATAAGGATACAAAGTGGAATGCTGTTATTTTTACAGACAAGTCATGTTTCTGTATTTGTAGTGATCGTGGGCACCAAAGAATACCAAGAACAGAGGATGGGTACATTGCCAGTTTGTGCTTCCTTCAATGTAGTCTAAAGGTGCAATCTACCCAGTGGACGGACTTTACTCCATATTGCAGAAGATAATCTCATTGCAGTTTGTTTTGTTCCTGAAATTATAGAGGAGTACATTACTCAAACCAGGACCATAATTGGTGCAGATTTCCATTTTCTTGACGACAATAGGGGACTCATAGAGAAAAAATTGTTCATCAACGTCTAAAAAATATGGACATCTCACATCTTCTCCTTCCCTTATTTTCTGTTTTCTGTTTTCTTTGCTTGTGTATTCTCATAATCTGAGTTCTGGATTTTCGTTTTTTGTCAGTTACCTGAATATAATTCTCAGATTTTTTAAAAATACTTTTTAAGTTAAAGTATTTAAATTCATTTACCGTTATTGTTCCTTACAATAGCTTTTTATACTCTTCTGTTGTTATTCATTCATTTTCTTTTATTAATCCTCTCGAAATTAGTTGAACTAAAGACAGTTGTTAAGTCTGTTCAAGTGAAAATCATATACTTGCTTGAATTATAATAGTATATGTTTATATAAATATACTAATCCATCGATTTTAACAAAACCTTTTGTTCTAGACTCATTGTTTTTATTTTATTTTGTAAACTTATGTAATAGTATTTTGACTGATTAAAATAAAGTATCTGCATTTTTTTTTTTTTTTAAGGATGGTTTGTTAATGGTCTGATTTAATATAACAAATTTCTTTAAAATTCAATACTTAACATCATAGTGATAAATGTAACATCCATTTTTTAAATTAAAATGGTTCAAAATCTTTTACAGAGAGAGTTGTAAATTAATGCATACAGAACTTTGTGTTTATTATAGAATGGACCGTTTTTATAGATTTTTTCTATTCTAAGGGGCTCTTAGAAATTAACTATATACAACATATCTTCTTTATTTTTCATTTATATTATCATTTGCTTATTTTTTTAATATTCCTTAATTCTAAAAGAGAATTCCCTTAATTTCAGATGCTGATTATAAATTTGGTATTGTTTGAAATTTTTGTCAACTTGGTTATTTTTTGTTTGAGCCAAATTTTTTTTTTACTGTAAGTTATTTTAATTTCAAACCAAAATTACTTATTAAATTTCATAATGGAATCATAGCCTTGAGGGGAAACCCAGGCAAGCCTCATTTTCCTGCATATCATGTTCAATAGCTGGCTGACTTTCCTCAATTATTGGTTATTTTAGAGCCAGTTCCAACTAACATATATTCAAATCCTCAGACTCAGGGACAGTGAAGATTTAGTCTTGGTTCATGGATAATGGTTGGTCACGATTGCCTCATCCATTATGAACTCTCTTAGACAGTCTGTTTATGAATTAAATCTTTGGGTGGTCATCTTAAAGTCATGAAATACCAAAAACATCATTGCTATTGAAGAAAAAATCAGTCATCTGATCTTGAAAACCAATATGAAGATGGTGTTAAATTTAGATTGGATGTATCTTAAGCAGATTAAAGTAATCAAGGGGTCGAATACTCTACTCTAGTGCATAAATAAATTGTAACTATCAAGTCCCAAAATATTTTTTATTTGGAAAAAAAAAATTTCTTTTTTTCACAAAACAATCTTCTTTTTTTTTAAATTAAAGCAGCAATGATACACCATTTTTTAGCTGAAATAAATCAACATTTGACCATAAATTTGTATTCTATATTCTACTTCTCATTATGAAATAATGTTTAACATAGAAAATCTAAATGATAAAAAAATGAAATCCATTTAAAGTAAAATAACAATAATGTTTTTTAATATTTTAGAAATTTTTATTAGTCTTGAACTTTCCACCAACATACAATATAAAGGTCCAATTTCATTAATAGATGTTTCAAGGAACACACTGTAAGAATTGAAAATTTTTATCAACATACTTAAACAATAAGTGGAATCAGAGCTACTTTAATTTTGAAAAATAATTTAAAATGTATATGTGTAGTCTTCTTTTAATTTTTGTCCAGAAAGTTGAGTTTCTGCTTAGATATTACTAATACAGACACCATATTATTAGTTCTATAAATGAGATGCTCCAGATATTATTTTTATATATAATACAAAACTTTAAATTATGACAGGAGCACACAAGGTTTTAACTATTAATTGCTTATGAAAGATGGCATTAAAGTTTTGCAGATGGAAATAGTTTCCCAAAATGTAAACTTGGAATGAATTATAGCAAATAAACTATTTGTTATATATTTGGAGGTTTTTTATTGCTAACAACAAAGTAAAGTATATGAAAATCTTTTAAAACACTTAATTAAAAAATAATATCATAAACAAAATAAATATTTTCTTAAAAAACATAAGTTTCAAATAAAATAGTTGAATCAAAGCTGACATTATCTTGGGGGCAACAACTTCAGCAATAAAAATGTTTGCATAGTGAGAAACCATAGTTTTTTAAAGGAAGGAGATGGTCCGGGGTTGCGGTTATAAATAGACTAAATAGCGGTAAAACTATTTTATTGAAAGCCGATGTTTCGACTCGACTTTGCAGGTCTTCTTCAGGGAGTTGTGTTCAGCTAGGAGTTTCACTTAGAACTGGCCGCCACTTGAACTAGAACTAGCCTGTTCTTAGTGAAACTCCTAGCTGAACACACCTCCCTGAAGAAGACCTGCAAAGTCGGGTCAAAACGTTGGGTTTCAATAAAATAGTTTTACCACTATTTAGCCTATTTATGACCGTCATCCCGGACCATCTCCTTCCTTTATAATGCAACGGTCAACTATTAAATATTCAACATAGTTTTTTAAGTCTTGTAAACTGTTGGTATAAAAAAAATCAGGATTTGATCCTTATTATTCCCTTATGCTCTTGACTGTGAAGTTTAACCCCAGTATTATTTTTTTTTTTTTTTTTTTGGTTTTTTAGAAAAATGTGGTTTTGTTGGTTTAGTACTCTTTATTCTTTCCTGAATAATTACTGTTATTTAAATTTTATTGTATTATTTTTCAATAAACTGATTTTTTTGTTTTTAAAAATAAAATCCATGTTTTTCAAAAGTGAAGTTGTCATAATTCCATATGTCGTTAAATGATATATGTCAGTAAGAAAGTATTATTTCTAAAAAACATTCTTTGGGGCAACTATTAGAAAGTTGGAGCTTTATACACTAAGTTTAAGTTGAGAGAAAATTAAAAAAAAAAAAAAAAACCATAATTATAAGTTTACTTAAATTGATTTCATTTTTTAACTATTTAGATTTTTTATGTTAAACATAATTTTCCTTATAGGATACCATAGCCAGATTTCAGTCTTTTCCAGCAGAAAAATAATATATCATTGTTTTTATTTTACAAATCATTCTTTTTGAGAAAAAATAATTCTCATTTCTCGTTCCCACCCAATAAAAAACACTAACATTTGATAGTTATAATTTCTTTATGCACTTGAGTTGGGCATTCGATCCCTTGAATATTGATATCTGGCTATACCATTCACTAGCTCCATTACAATTTCTACAAATATAACTGAAACCATTTCCAGTGGCTTTTTATTCCAAAAGCAAATTATTTCACTGAAATTTTGAACTCCAGATTGATTCATTATTTCACTTATCATCACTTTTTTTATTTTATTTTATTTTTTATTTTTTTATTTTTTTTTTTATTTTTATTTATTTTAGTAAGCCATTGACAAGCCATCCATAGCTAACAATAAAATTATCGCATCTTTATTAACAAATTCTATATTGCTTAATATGTGCCTATAAATTTAAAAAAAAAATTAAAATTTGTCTATCTTGAAACCCCAAAGTCAAGATTTTATTTCAAAGGCATAAATTTGGGTATTTTATGTCATCCTATATTTAATAAAAGTTATTAATGTGCTGGAAGTGAAAACTTTTATATATATATGTTGATAGGTCTTTGTGATTCTGAATTATTACCAATTTACCTTCTGTAACTTGTTTTACATCTACTTCGTCACCTACAATAACTGTTCCATGCATAAAAAAGCTTCTTAGATGTTGAACTGAATTGAAAATTTCATTTTATTTTTATTGTTTTAGAAAATTATTACATCTCTAGATTAAAGAATCATATAAAGTAAATAAATAAACTTGTGAAGTATTGGACTGTTTTGAAAATTATGTCTTGATAGAATTATGATGTATAGATTAAGGATTAATAAAATTCAACTTAAGGATTATTATCAAACCAAGTTTAGGATTTATTATATCTGGATTAGTTTCGTTTTAATTGTTAAAACTTTCTAAATGGTTATTTTAAAAAATCCTTTTCTTTTATTTATGTCAGATATTTTACTTCAAATGAAAAATAAATGGTATCTCCTAAAAGATATTTCTAACGAGAATTTTTAAAAACTATTTTCTTTTTCTTCAAATCTTGGACAAGCTTCTTGTAAAAGTTTCCACATCATATTTTCAATATGACACATACTGGTATTGATGCAAATTGTGATACCTCTATTATTAACTAAATATTCCAATCATGATTATTTTAATTGAATGAAAATAATAATGTCTAAAATCTATAATTTTATTTCCTTGATTCATAGGTGGTGTTATATATTCTCATGATATTTATCTTGGTATTGCATTTGTTAAGTTCAGCTTGTGTTTGGTTTAAATTCTACCCCAATAAGTGGGTTCACACTGTCATGAATTGTGCCAGAACACTCCACTACTTTTTCATCGCATGTCACACAACTTCATTTATTTACACTATTGTTTACGACTAATATCATTTCACTTTCTTTCCCATTAATTAATTATTATAGCTGAATTTAACCTGAGTTTTGATCCAAAAGATAGCATATTTGCTATAGCTTAATTTTGTTTTTGATCTTTGCTCAGTATTAACATTTGTTGTAATTAATGAATATTTAGTTCTGTACTATTTGATTGAATTTCCAGTTGTTTCATCTCCCTGTTCTAGTCCTCCGTAAACTATCTATCAGATTGATCACCCAATTTGTAAGACCACCTTGTCTAAGGGAGATATTGTAATAAATTTATTATCTGACTATTTTATTTCTCAAACTATTTAAAATCAGTTGTTATACGTATAGAAAAGGTAATTAATCAATTTCTTTGGTACATCTACAATAATCTATGGCACAAAAGGTGATTCATCCACCTTGTTTTTTATACCTCTTTTATTTGAGGATGAACCTAGATACTTGAGCTAGTGCACCTGTTCCAACACTCTCACTAATCATTCTCATTCTTTGGAGCTTCTTTCCAGTCCTCATGTCCTTTGCTTTTCTAGGGTTGGGATATTATGTTATAGACAGATGTTATTTGCAAGAAACATTATATCATCGGTGAATGCAAGCAAAGAGAATGTAACTTGGACCAAATTTCTACAATGAGGGTGAATTTTCATCAGTCTTTCCTTTGTTGCTGCCACTGGCATGGCCTTTGTTACAAATTCAGTCAAGCTGTTATCAGCTACCTTAATTTGATTATAAGACTTCTCCCAATGTCCTTTTCTTGTAACGTATTCTGAATGTTGATCTTTTTCAGTCATCTATCTCATTGTCAATAATAGGGACCAGCATCAGAGATGAGCTAAGCACTTTTTGCCTCTACTTCACCCCCAATATTTTATGAATGGGGTCTCTAGCTTTAAGAGATAATTTTAAATTATTGCTATTGGTATTAAAATTAATCAACAATTTTAATTTTGTTCATTGTTTTATATATGTGTCTGTGTATGTGTTCATTTTCTTCATTATTCGACAAAATGAAGTATATAATAATATTTACTTCTATTAAATATCATTATTATTGTTATTGTAATCATTTTTTTTTTTTATTATTTGGGTTTTATACAACTCAAGGAGTCATATCCCCAACACCCAAAAGCCACTGCTCCCTGTCCATCCAATCTCCCTCACGAAGCCCTCTGGCTGCCATGCTTTCCTCCACGTCCTCTATCCATTTCTTCTTTGGCCTTCCACGCTTCCTTCTTTCAGGTGGCATATAGTTATAAATTTTCTTTGGCCAGCGGTTCTCATCCATCCGCATTAAGTGGCCATACCACTTTAACCGTTTGGTCCCGATCAGGTGAAGGATGTTCTTTTGACATCCGACCTTGTCTCTAATTGCTGCGTTTGGGATCCGCTCGATTCTGGATATGCCACAGCTTCTTCTCCAGAAATCCATTTCCATGGAAAGCAACTTATTTTCCATCTTTTTTGTCAGTGTCCAGACTTCTGATCCGTAAGTGGCTACGCTTTCTACAAAGGAATGGTATATCTTTTTTTTAGTTTCTAATCTTATTTCTTTCCTCCATAGGGTTGAATTTATCGAACTTATTATTCTTTTCCCATTATTTATTTTATGTTCGATATCAACCTCACTACCACCCTTTGAAGATAACCAGTATCCGAGGTACTTGAACTGTTGGCTGACATTTAGCGTCCAGTCATCAATTTCAAGGGGCAAATTTGGAGCGTTGAAAACCATATACTCTGTTTTACTTTCACTGATTTTCAGACCCCATCTGGAACACGTGTCCAGCAACTTCCTCATCATATAGCTAAACATCATCCGGATCCGATGCGATTATGACTTGGTCATCGGAATACTGCAAATTGTAGATGACATCATTCCCGATTTGAACACCCATTCCACAGCACGATCTTTTCCAGTTTTTAAGGGCTTGTTCTATATAAATGTTGAAAATCAGGGGTGAAAGGCAGCAGCCCTGTTTCAATCCTTTGTTAATGAAGAAGCTTCTAGACACTCTATCTCCAATTTTTATAGCCCCCGTTATATTTTTATAGAGCTCTTGAATTGCTCTGATGAGGTATCTCTTAATAGATGTGGCTTCCAAAGCTTTCCACAATTTCGCTAGAGGTACTGAATCATAGGCCTTGTGTAAATCTACAAATATCATATGGAGTTCACGGTCGTGGGCCATCCTCTTTTCTATAAGTTGTGAGAGACTAAAAATGTGATCAGTGCATGATCTTCCAGCTCGAAAACCCGCCTGTTCCTCGCTGATCTCTTACTTTAAATCATTTTCAATTCTGCTTGTAATCATAAAATCATCATTGTAATCATAAAGTAATCATTGTAATCATAAAAAGCAAATTTTTTTGATTTGATGCGATAGTTTTATTGACTTTTGTAAATATTAATTTTCATTGATGTATGTATAAAACTTAGCTTTATACACAGAAATGCTATCATTAATGACATTATGCATATACATAAAACTATATTATATAGGTATTGTTTTTAAATCTATTTGTTTTTCATGTTGGGTATAAAAAAATTAAAATTAAATAATAAAAAAAATATGACAATATTGATCTGATCTATTTTAAATCAAATTTATTGAATTATTTCATAAAAAGGTTGTGGGCAAATGGGCATTGCACAGAAATGATATCTCAATAATTCTCACAGGCAAATTGAAATATTTAGTTTATTTAATACCGACAATTTAAATGATGCAGACAAAAATTTATATACAGGTTTCCTCTGTGTTAATGTAAAAATGTGTGCATCGGTATATGTATGAGATATGCATGTGTGCTGTACTTTTGTGAGTGTCTGTGCCTAGTAGTGAAACAAAGGTTTTAAATTTATAAGAAGTGATAAGTAAAAAAGAATAGAAAACTGATAACTTTAATTAAAATTATTATTTTATTTTCATGATATTAAAAGTTCTTAGGGATAAACTTTAATAATACACCTAAGCACATAAAGTGTTGTGTTACAGCACATATCTTTTTGTAGCACATGCTATGCAGTTTATCAAGCTTTTATTAGTCATGGTCATGTTAAAAACATGGTAAACTTCTAAAAAAAAAAAAAGAATAATTATTTATTTTATGTAAGTATCATGATTCTATGACTTATTACTTTTTTTATCATAGGATATGTCTGATTTAGAAGACGGAACTTCTAAAGGTAAACACCTTGACAATACTTACATCGAACCTTCGCAACAGCAAACTGTCGTTGATATGAAAGGTAAAGCAATATAACAAATTTGTTCAGTTATCTAAAATTTAATTGAACAATTAATTTTTCAAAAACTCTGTATTTGTCCTTTAGATGTAATGGTTCTGAATGACATAATTGAACAAGCTGCTGGGAGGCATAGTCGTGGTAGTGAGCATGGAGGTGAGAATCCTATTAGAAAACATAATATTATTATTTTATATTATCTTCTCTACATTAATTTATGAAGGTTCATCGTTTGGTTATATTTACTTTTTTATGCATAAATATGATAAAGTAGTTAGTTAACTTATTTTATTGTACATATATAAATGCTTCTGTTTGTTTATGTACAGTTAGAATTTAATATTTATATTAGCTATTATGATGTACTTAGACATTTTTAATGATTTTAACTTTTTTACATTTTACTATTTCTGCATGATTTATCTTTTCATTCCATGGAAATTTATTAATATATTCCTTTTTTAGTAATATTGCAAAAATGATTTAGTCTATTAATGTTTGAACATAATTTATTTCGTTGCTGCTTTTTTGCTCATTATCAAAGGATTAATCAATATTATGGGTAAAGTATGAAAAGTATAATATAAGTTTCGTTAATGAGTATCTCCATTCAAATATGTATTTAATTAATCTTTTTGTCGAAATTGATAATTTTTTCCATGAAATGAGAAACTACCATGTTGTAAATAATGTATGTTTAATGTGTGTCTTATTATTTAGTACCTCTTCGCATGTACTTCTTAAGTACACATGTGGTTCAGAAATATCAGTAAGTTCACAGGATATCAAATATATATATATATATATATATATATATATACACACAAATTAAATTTAACTTTAAATTCAATATATATATACACTTTTTTTTCATTATTAATTTATGCGCTAATTTTAGCAGCTTAAGAGATTTTTTTTAATTGTTAAATACATGTATATATGAATGTTATTCGATGGATGTATATATGTTTTCAAAATTTATTAAAATATTAAATGAAATCATTTTAGTTGTATTAGGTTTGTAGTTCATTAAGTACATTTATGTGTCATATTATCTATCTCCTTAGTATAATTTATTACTTATATTGTTGTAGTGCTGATGCTAAAGTGTGGATTGTTGTTTTGTATAAAAATAATATTCAGCTTGCTCCATGCATGTATCAATACTTTCATTTGCTTATTTTTTGTAAAATTGCTATTATTTATTTTCCTTATAAAATTGCTTTTTTTTTTTTTTTTTTCTCATATATTAAAGTTATGAGGATGGAGTTAACTGCTTATGGAATTTGGGAGATAATGAAGAAGGGATATTTCAGAAATAAAACATAATTAACAATTTTTATTGTTTATACTTGCTGATGTTTTGGTCTTTGTTGTAGGCTGAAATGTTTGAAAAAAATAAATAAATATTGTGTTGTTTCTTGTTTAGTACTATTTGCCTTTGGTAATTTTTTTTAAATGCCATTTTAGTTTCTATAATAAAAATTAATGTATTGGTATCAGTTTATAGATTGTGTGTTGAATGGGAAAGGTTATTTAATGAAGTTCTTTTACCATGAAAATAGATTTTAAACTATGAAATACTGATTGTGCATGTTAAATAAATTAAATTCATTAAACATTAAGTTTCAGATAATTTAATTTAAAGTTTGTAATAAAGTTTTAGAAAACTGCTTACCTTATCCATTATAAGCTATAGAGGAATGTTTAGTGTTTGTCAGAAATTCTATTCTTCCGAAATCAATATTTACTTAGTACTTTACTCAGAATGTATTTTTATTTGTATAAAGATTAGAAATTTGTAGTTAACCACTGAAAATCATCTATTATTTTATTAATTTTTTCACTTTTATTTTTCAATTTTCTTCTGTTATTTACATTTATGTTATATTATTAAATTCTTAATTAAGCCAGCCCTTTTTATTTATTTTTTTTATTGATAGTTTGAGATTATAATATTTTAGATCATTAAGATTACAATATTTTTAGAGGCACCCAATCTTTTTTATAAAGCGTGCCACAACAAAGAGTTTGGGATGGATTTCTACAGTGATGCATGTCGCAACTGTATCTCCCTCCCCTATAACCAGCCTACCTTCACTAACTATTTCTATATAAGATAGGCATTTGTTTTTTAAAACATTTATTCCATTATGTAAATGTTAAAAATACTAATACATAATGAAAACTGTTATAAATAATAAATATTATTTATATAATGAAATGTATATACTGGGATAGTGATTTTGTTACATATATCAAACATGCTGTGTCTAAAATTCACTTTAATCCCAGAAAGTGAACTTGAATTTTCTTTTTAATAACAAAATTAAGAATAAATACCAAAATTAAAACTTACCGATCAGCCACATGCCAGTTCCAAACCCACATCATACCACATTTAGGCTACCTCAGCTCTAAAGCAATACTAAACTCGTAATTCAAATTATGACTTCTTTCATGGTTAAAACTATTTAAAGTTCATTCGGCCAGTAGAAAAATTGTTTTGTAAAGTGGGATGGAAAATATTCCTATTCAAAAGTGATTAATTAAAATTAAGAAGTTTTCTCTGTTACTGGGTCAATAAAATAATAATCAGTCAACCATAATAATTAATATATACTGGGATATTATACAAACAACAGCTAATGCATTTTATAAGAACTGTCAGACACCACAAAAAATATAAATACATAGGCAACCATTACCTCCTACAAACATTACTCATTACTCAGGGTTTAAATCAATATTCTCATTGAGGGATCAGTGAAGGAGATTTAATGGGAACAGCTATATTTTTTATTTATTTAAAATTAAATTAAATTAAAATGAAGAATAACATTATAATAGTCGAGCAAATTCACATTTAACCAAGAAAAATTATGTAGCTTTTTAAGAATGTATTCAAATTTGAAATTCTATGACCAACAAACTCATTTGAAAATTGTTTAAATTATAAAGTAGATAAAAACAAATAGGTAGTATTGGAGAAATTTGTTTCAGTTTCTCGATTTTTTTAATTTTTTCCAATTAAATTTAAAATCTCCAATCTTGAATTCAATTATTATTCCTATTTTTAACAGAAATCATCACAAAGAAGTTTAAATTAATGAATTCTTATTTGAAAAATTCTTACTGATCATGTACCAACCAATAGGTTGCAATTCCACTTCCGGCCTATATTTTTATTATTAATTTCTTTTAATTATTACATTTTTTTTCTTTTCATGCTTCAAAGCATTTTTAAAATTTTCAGTGGCCTTTCAGATATCACCAAGTTCATGCGATCATTTTGTAATTCTCTATGGTTATAGCTTTCCTCCTCAGTTTAGGCCAGGCCAAACCAGTTTAGACCAGCCAAATGGCTTAACAGGCCACTTTGATATCTCATAATGTAATTGACCCACAATTTAGATAAACTTACATAATTAATGAGATATTCAGTTATTCTTTTTTTTTTGTATATTTTTTTCCAATTCTTTCAATAATATTTGGCACCCATGGATATCAAATAAAAAAGCTGGAGTTCACAATTGCATTTGAGTATTATAACAGTAACACATAAAAATTTTATTTATTTAGCATTTTTTGTAAAAATATATTGAAAAATAAAAGTTTCAATGGCATATTCAGTTAATTAGAATATTATATTCAGTCATAACATGGCAACCCCTGGGCTGGCCAAGCCTGGTCTAGACTCAACCATTGTGACAGATTGCATTTTACATGTCTAAGCCTTAGTGTTGTATAAAGCTTAGTAAATTTTTATGTTTTATCTTATTCTACATGCCATTAATGTAAAATTTGTTTGACTTAATAATCATACTTCATAAAGCTTATGCTATATTTTATTTACACCTTAAGAAATTTAAGTTGCCTTCTCAAATTTGTATCTATAATTTTTGTTTTTGCTTTCTTCGTTAGAAACAGTGTATAATGTGTTGTTTACTTTTGTTGAAAGTAAATTTATTCACTAATGTTTATTCTATTGCTTTAAAAAACAAAATATTCTTTATAGATTTCCAAAAATATTTATGCATGAATATTTTACAAACAAATTTATTTAACATGTATATAAAAAGTAGTGAAGGAGTATAGATTTGAGAATACAATACATAATTGCTATTATTCATTACCTATTACTTTATTTATAACTTCCTAGATATATTGCATTTATTATCTTTTCACTCAAGAAATATTTGAAATATTAATTTAATGAACCTTCAAGCTGCATTTCATCTTCTCCAAAAATGTTTTGCACTATTATTTCTATTATTTGATTTGGTTTAATACAATGGTGTAAATAATTTGAAAGGTCCTTCTCCCTCCCTCTCCCACCCCACAGTCTAATTCACGGCTCCCAATACATTTTGGCTACTCCTCCTCTCTCCTCTCCCTGAATCACACATTTCGATTGTAACACCTCAATAATAATGTTGCCTAAACATAAGAATTCCTATGAATTCAGGTGAGTATTTAATAAAAACACAGATTTTCGTGATTGCTATCACAATATGGTCAGCAATTTTATTTATATATTTAATTATATTGTCTCTATTTAAGCTCTCATATTTTCTTTGAATGGAAAAATTCTTCCATTATTTTATTCAAGTTTGAGCCAATGATGAAATAATGCTAATGCAACCAAAGCAACATATTGGGGAGAAGAGGCTGTGGGGGGGAGGGATACAAATAAAAATTTAATTGTCTTTTAAACATTGTTTAATTATTTATTGTAAGCTTAATTTTTATTTTTAAGATTGAGTGTGAATAATATTGCAAGGTTAAGGTTGGCTTTAAGTAATAAAAAATTGATACTTTGTTTCTGGAAGAGGAAGAGAAAGTACAAGAAAAAACGGGTGTATTGGGACATTCTCCTTCATAGTTACACCACTGTGTAGAGTTTGATGCTCAAAATTCTTAGAGCATTTAATTTTGTTAAACTCAGTTATGGAAGAATAGAAATTGTCGAGAAATGAGAATAGCCTATAATAAATGGCCACTCTGGCTCTTTCTTTTTTTTTCCTTATGTATAGATCACCGTTAAGAAATTAATAAATCGTGTTTTATTAATTTATTGCCTCTAATGCGATAATCTTCATGTCATTAATGAATAAATTAAGATGAATTTGAAATAAGTTACCTATATGAAACTTTCTTGGAAGTTCTACTGTCATGAATAATGTTTTTTTTTTAAGTGTTTTTTTTTATCTGTATTTTCTGGGCTTCCATACAATTTTTATCTCAGCCTTTCTATGTTTTATATTTTAAATGGCGTTAAGAAATCTTGAAAGAATATTATTTAATATTAGGAAACATTTAATACTTCTTTTTTTAATATTTACTTCATTAATTTCAACATAAATCTTTTACCTAATGCAAAATATTTTAATAATTCCCATATGTAAATCTATGGTATTTAATTGATTTCTTTTTTTTTTTTTTTAATCTTTTGACTCAAAATTATGGTTATGTTAGAATAGAATTAGTATTTTCATTTTAATTAAATAAAAACTAAAACAGGGTTTGATGGTTCAAGCAATTGAACTAAAAGCGCTTGAATCAGATGAATATTTAGTAATGTTGTTATATTTGCAATCAGCAATATTTCTGGCTTCCACGTTATTATATTACATTAATGGTTCTTAACTGCACTTATAATGCACATAAAAACTCCACCTGACGAGAACACGCACTTTTAAAATATGAATAATTTAAATAAAGAGTAAGCTGAATATCTTCAACTTTGGTGACATTGTTATTATTAATTTTAATTAATTAATATCATATATATATTATTACTATTATTGATACAAAAAAACAATCCATGACTAATGGGGTGGGTTATAATGGGGGTCACAGTTTCCGTCTACTATTTCCCGACAGAAGAAGAGGATGAGGAGCCGACAGCGAAGGAGAAGTTTGTTGCCCTCTGCCTGCACTGTATCGATGTCTTCTGTGTGTGGGATTGTTGTGGACCATGGCTTAAGTTCCAGGAGCTTGTGGCATTCATCGTTTTTGATCCATTTGTCGAATTGTTCATTACACTGTGCATTGTTGTCAATACACTCTTCATGGCACTCGACCATCATGATATGGACAAAGAATTGGAAAAAGCCCTTAAAAGTGGAAATTATGTGAGTTAAATACTTTAAATAATTTTACATTTCTTAAGTTTTCAAGTTTTCTTTAAATATTTGTATTTTAAAATGTTATTTGTTTCTTTTTAGTATGTTATAGAATGATATTCATTTTCATTGATCCATTACCAATCGTAAATATGATTTGAACAATTTATATTAATTGCCATTCATAAATGAGAAATAAGATAGTACTTTTATCAGTAATCAAAAATTATAATAATTAATTCATTTTATTTGTAAAAATTTGAACTGTCAGTCAAAAATATTCTACCCTCATTTACGCTTTCTGTTATAAAATTTTAGGTTTTTCTAAATTTAAATAAAGTTTTTATGGACCTTATTATTAAAACTTATTCAATTAGCAATAAATTCTAAAATATTACTTATAACCAGTCGATGATTGGTGGATGGATCAAAATATAAAAACTAACATTAAAAAAATGGGTGATACGTATTCAGGACGCAATCAGTGACCCACATGTTTGGGTTGAAACGTTGGCACTTATAAAAACTTTATAATGACTGTGTCCTGAATATTTATCACTCATGATATGTAGAACAGTTGACTAACTTCCTCCAATAATTCATTAAAAAGGTGTTTTAATGTTACACCTTTGCTGATATTTCAGGCTGCTTTATAGGCCTTTAAGTCACAATAGTTATTGGTGTTTCTGTTGGTTGAGGTGGGTGGTGGATAAGTAGGAGATATCTCCGCTTCTGGGCGGTAAAGAAAAGTAATTCCCATTTCCCCCACCTTTCTGGTATCCAATATACCTATCATATCAAGTTACTATCAGCCCTATGAAGTTAAATGAACATTAAAACATTTTTTTACCATGTTTAATTTTATTTCTTGCCAAAAGATCTAGATTTAATCTAAACCTAACAATGGCTGCATTCATTTTCTTTAGTTTCAATGGAAAATCTGATATTGTTATAACTATTTGTTACAATCTTGAATCAGTTTGTTCTTTTCTGCAATGATTGATTATGCCTCTTCTATGGATTATTTCTTCTTGGCTTATCTTTCAAGCTATCCATTTTCTATTAGCAGTATGATCAATTTATTTCTATAGTCATCATATTTGGTTTCAACTTGTAAAATTATTGTTTGATATTATTAGAAAACCTTGTATCTATTTCTCACTGATGGTCAAGGTGCTTCTTAGCATCAAAAAATCTCTAGATTATGTGAAAATTGATAGCAATGCGTTATTATAGATGAGGGTGTTTTAATTAGTTATAATTTTATTTATCATTTTCTGTGAAGATTCTAGTTTTCTCCTTTAAACGTTTTCTGTTAAAAATCCTCTCCTCTTTTACTTAACCTTATATTGTTTTATTTTTCAATCATGGCCATTTTTACTTTTACTTACCTATATATGTAATATGTACTGAGGGAAAGTATTGCGATTGTGAAATTTTTTAAATCTGATTTTTCAATGTTTTGAGGTCCCCTGAGTCCCAATGACCAGATTCCGCAAAATGGTCTGTGTGCATGTATGTGTATGTGAACTGTCTAGCTCAAAAACGAAAAGTGGTAATTAACTAAAATTGCGTATTTAAGGTTTTTACATGCTTGGTATGTAACAGCAACGTTTTTATCCAAAATCGGCTAATTTGAAGTGCCACTTTAAATCTCAATTTTATACATTTTTGCAATTTTCTCGAAAATGGCTGTAACAATTTTGACTAAATTCATTACATCAGCGTAAAAGTAGGTTTTTTTAAATATAATATATGTATCATTCTTATTTATGTTCTTTAATAGTGTTTAAATGCCAATTTTCAAATATTTTTCCTCTAAAGTACCTTTGATTTTTTTAAATTGAAATAATTAACCATTTCACATTAGGAACTGATATGAAAAATGGTTAAATATAATGAATGAAGAAAATTTATTGGTAGCTAAAGATTGGAAGCTATAAGGAAACAGCCGAAAGCGCCCAACCATGGCCGATCCTCTCAGTTTACAAATACCCGATACTCCTCTTTACAGGGCTTTCCTATTGTTAATTTAACTTTTATACATCACTTATCCATACTTTTTTAAGAAGGTTTTCATGCGAAATGTTGAGGATGTACTAATAGAAATCTAATAATATACAATAATTACTTATGTTGGGTTATTTTTTCAATGAGTTTCGTGATAAATGTTTCCGATAAACCCAGAATTTTTCCTAAAGAATCCATTTTTCCATGCAATCATTAGTATTGTTTGATACTATACATAGTCGTAAAAGGAAATGAAAAGAGATGCAAAAATTCGATTGGTTGGTTCGAAAAGAGATGCAAAGATTCGATTGGTGGAAAAAATATGATAATTAATTGTTTTGAATGAAGTTATACTGTCGATTTCACTTTGAGTTCACTACATATGGAAATACCTATCTACTCTAAGGTTGGTAAGTGAAAGTTGTGTGATGCACCAGATTTTTTCTTATTTTGATGGCACTATTTTATGGTTACAATTTTCTTTTAGATGGTACCAAAGACTATTAAAAAATATTTAGTGACGTTACTAGTAGATTATGTTTTTATCAGAATTTTTAGATCTTATTTTTTTGCTATTTGAATAGCTAATTCTGTATTTGTTTCTTGATGACTGGTTAGTCATCACGGTTCCGTGCTGCCAACCTCCAGTTCCAGACCCCAATCATGGATCAGGCATCTGCAGTTACACCATCCATTGACCCTAACTTCCGATCCTTCTTTAGAAAAATTATTAAGATTATAAAATTATTAACCCCCTTCAAAATTGTGCTGGTCACAAGCCTATCTGTAAAGTCTAGCCTAAACGGATAAAAATTTTGGGGCAAATCTACAGAATGAACGACGATCGCAGTCTGGTTAAAATAGGTTGATTATTTGTAGCTTGACCCTTCCCCCAATGGTAAAATTTCTGGATATATTGAAGTGAGAGTGCTATTCACTCTCCAAAAGCCTTAGCATTTACTCCTCTCTGCAAGCTATTATTCATTTAATTTTAAGAATATATTTTATTGAGAAAAAACCAATGCATTTTCTACTCTAAATATATTTATTTATTCAATATTTTGTCAACCATATTTTCTCTATATAGTTGGTAATATAATATTTTAGTTTATGTGCAAAATATTGTATTATTTTATAATATCATTTAAAAATTATTAATAAATGTAATTTTCTGAAAAGTTTTTTAGTGCAACATTTGGTATTGAAGCTGCAATGAAACTAATAGCTATGAGTCCAAAATATTATTTTCAAGAAGGCTGGAATATTTTTGATTTTATTATTGTTGCACTTTCACTATTAGAACTCAGTTTAGAAGGAATTCAAGGACTTTCAGTTTTGAGGTCGTTTAGATTGGTATGTCATATATAAATCATTTTAATCATTTTGGTTTGTCTATAAGTTTCTTTATAAGTTAATCAGTCCTTTTTTTCTAGCTAAGGGTTTTTAAACTTGCCAAATCATGGCCTACGCTCAACTTGCTCATTTCAATTATGGGTCGAACAGTGGGTGCCTTGGGTAACCTGACTTTTGTACTCTGTATTATTATTTTCATTTTTGCTGTAATGGGAATGCAGCTTTTTGGAAAAAACTACATAGGTATTATTTTTTTAGTTATAATTTTATACTTTATTTAGTCTATTGCAGTCTATCTATTCACTATTGTGACATCAATAAAAAAAAAAAGTTCATTATTTTTAACGCACTTGAAATCATTTTTTGGAAAATATATTTCCTTTTTAAATTTTCAGTTAGCATCAGTATTTATTTATTATATTATTTATTTTTTATAAGAGTGCAGGTTTACTAAATAAACACCAATACAGTATTTGAGATTTCCAGAAGTAAAATATATAAGGAAATAGTATTTAAATGTACCATTATGATTTTTTCTTTTTTTGTTTTTTTTTAGACAACATGGATCGCTTCCCTTTTAGAGAACTTCCAAGGTGGAATTTCACTGATTTCATGCACTCTTTTATGATTGTATTTCGGGTCTTATGTGGAGAGTGGATTGAATCCATGTGGGATTGTATGCTTGTTGGAGATGTCTCATGTATTCCATTTTTTTTAGCAACAGTGGTCATCGGAAATCTTGTTGTATGTCATTTGTATTTTAATAACTTATTTTATTGGTCTTATGAAAAAATTGTATATTAAATACTTTAAATGATCCTATAGATAAATTAGTTTCTCCACCAATACCACTATAGAAAACAAAAATATTCCTCATAAAAAATGAGTGATTTTTATTATTTGCTCTACAAGTTGCTATTTCAGCCTCAGATTTCACTGAAAGCTCTTATCAATCAGATTTATACATTCAAAGCACCGCATTTATTATATTCAAATAGCGATAACAATTAATTCTTAATATTTTAAATATTGCTTTAGATTTTACTGTACAATCACTTAGTAATTTTCTATTAAAATTTTCTGCATAACTCATTAATATATTTAAAAAATATTACTGGAGTTTGTGTGAATAAAACATGTTTGGATTTACTCTAAAAGTTCACCAAAAATCTTTATTTCCACTCTTAAAAAAGACCTAGGTACTATACATAGTGCAAATAAGAAAAGCTAAAAGAAAAGTTTTCCAATACCCTTATTAAATACCTGTTTTTATTTTATTTTTTTTTTGGCACCTGATTTAATTTTATTTGGATGATCCGGATGATCCTGAAGAGGATCGAACAATCAGTTGATCAACGTTTGAGGAAAGAACAAGCAGGTTTTAGGGAACACTGAAGCCGCATCAATCTCATTAATACCCTGCAGATAATCTTGGAGCATAGATTCAAATGGCAGAGCCCCTTGTATCTTTCATTTATAGATTTTAAGAAGGCATTCGACACAATCAATAATGACACCATGTGGAAGCTTCTAGGACGGTATGGACTCCGCAGTAGGATTATTAATCATATAAGAAGCCAATATGATGGGAACGAGTGCACAATTGTCCATGAAGGAGTGCTCTCAAACCCAATCAAGATAGTAACCGGAATGAAGCAATGATGCCTGCTATCACTAAAATTATTTATCATTGTTCTTGATTTTACTATGAGAGCAACACTTAAAGGAAGAAGACGCGGTATCCAGTGCGGACTAAGAGGGAGACTTGAGGATCTTGACTTTTTGAATGTTATCCGTCTCCTGGCGCAGAAGTTCAGCGATTTGGAGTGCAAGTTGGATGTCCTTAGCCAAATCGCAAGCCGAGTTGGACTGCGAATCAACATAGGCAAGACAAAAGATAGAGGATGAATGAGTGATCCTGGTAGCCTCTTCTCTTGATGGAAAAGATCGTGGAACAGGTTGACTCCTTTGTCTACCTGGGAAGCATGGTTACAAAGGGAGGTGGCTCAGCAGAAAATGTGAAAAGCCAAATACAAAAGACCAATGGGGTTTTAGTTCACTTATACCCAGTATGGAAAAACAGAATCCTAACAAAAACCACGAAAATACGGCTTTTCTACATAAACGTGAAATCAGTCCTGCTTTATGGCAATGAAACATGGAAAGTGATCAAAAGTATCAACCGTCCAGTATAGACTTTTGTTAACAGATGCCTTCATAGGATACTGGAGATTTGGTGGCCAGAGCGCATATCAAATGAAGGACTTTGGAAAGCTACCAATCCATTTAGAGATAAAGAAGCGAATGGGTAGGGGACACCTTGAGGAAAAAAGATGAGGCAATAGAAAAAACAGAACTACAATGGAACCCTCTGGGAAACAGAAGGAAAGGCATAACAAGAGAGACGTGGCACATGTCTGCAGAGAGTTAATTAGGCTGGGTTGGCAAAACATGGAATGGGGCAAGGAGAATTGTTGCTGATAGAGATAGATGAAGGACAATCGTGGATGCCCTATGCTCCAGTAGAAGTCAAAGGAATTACTAATAATATGTCTCCAAAAGATAATCACCTTGACTGATGACATAGCCTGGATCACAAATAATGTTTTATATTAGTTATAATACATTAAACCCAACCATTATTTTTTTTTAAAATTATTTATATATTTTTCTTTTTTTGTTGAAAAATTGATGATCACTCCAATATTCTTCTGATATTTATTAATATTAACTATTTTGAAATATTATACCTCAATTTTCAAAGTTTGAAGTAGATTCTCAAATCTCAAATAACATATACTAACCAATATATATATATATATAGGGAGATAGAGTGGTTTTTTTTTTTTTTTTCATATAGACAGACAGCTCTCTTGCAGGTTTACTTTGGAAGAGAGAGAATAAATTTCATAAATCTATGTATTCTCTTAAGTTTAATTACTACTGTTATTACTCAATCTCATCACTATCTATTGCACAGGTATTAAACTTGTTCTTGGCTCTCCTACTCAGCAATTTTGGTTCTTCAAGTTTGTCAGCACCAGCAGCAGATAATGAAACAAACAAAATTGCTGAAGCATTTGAAAGGATAGGGCGGTTCACTGGTTGGATCAAGAGGACTATTATGATAGGAGCCAAAGCTATTCGAGCCAAGCTGACCAATCAGATCTCCGATCAGACCCAAGGTGAGGGATCGCCGCGCACCTGGGATCAAGGTTCATATCACACAACACAACCTTAACCCATTATTTTCTGGGATGCTTTTGCTTAATTAAAAATAATTTGTAATTAAACTAATTTTTTTCATTTTGAAAATTGTCGTTATTTGGTGTCTTTTACAATAATAATTGGAACAATACTGATGGGGATTCATGAAACAAATCATCATTGTTTTAAGATAATTTTTTTTTTAGCTTAATTGGTTCAAAGACCTCTGCCATGAATTTTACAAGTATTAATTGATGAGAACTGGTTGGCTTATAACTCTTATACTGTTAATCATTTCTTCTGACGTATTAATTATTAAGGGTTTTTAGATTTAAGAAATATTTACAGTAATTCTTTATAAATAAACTCATTTTATATGAAAAGCTAAATAACAAAAACTAATTTTCTAGTTCTATCTAAAACAAAGCATTTCCTGGCATATTTTTTTAGAGATCCTTGTTCAACACGAATTTCAGTAAAACTTCTCAGTTGGACCCCCACAGAGAATCAAATTTTTTTTGTAATTGAGAGATGTGCGTTTTAGAGAAACTTGAAGTAATACATGATAAAAACTAGCTGATTAAAATTATATTTTATAAGTCATAGAATTGAAATTGTTTACTCATTTAAAAAACATTTCTATTTTTAAATTTATGATTTAACTATATTTTGGTAACAAATTTTTTTTTTATAATAAAAGAGCCAATAAAAAATGGTTCCTAAAAAAAAAGGCAAGGTTTGTCAGATTTTTCTTTGTCAGGACTGACGACTTTGTCTTGAGTAGTTTATTGGTCACTCAGAATCAGCATTTGTCTTAATTTCATCATAATTAGCCTTTTATTAACGCTGGATAATCAGAGAATAATAAATCATGAAAAAAGATTAAAAAATAATTGGCTTAGGCAATAAAAAACATTTTTTTTTAACAAAAAAATTTCAAGTTGAAAATTAAGCATCATTTGTAATTAAACAGCCAACAAATAAAAAAGGGCCTAAAATAAAACATCTAAAAAAGACATTTCTTTTTCTAAAACCCTGATTACATTTCAAAATATTTGAAGAAGTTCCATAGAAAATGTACTTAATTGGCAGAAAAACTGTATTGGCGTAGACGCCTACGGCCCTCTGCCATATCATTCAGTACTCATAAATGGCATAGTTGTGGAGCTATAATAACGTTTTTGGTACATTATTTTGATTGTATTTACAAACAAGTATTAATGCAATGATTTAACTTTCCATAAAAAATTATACAATTTTTTTTTTTTATTAATTCCTTTATTCTATATGAAGGATGCTTAAGAAAGCCTCTATTTTAAAAATGATAATTATAACAAAACAATTTAATTCAAAAATACTTCGCTGAATATCTTGAATTTTTTATTTGACGTTTGCAGCTGAACGCTTTTTTTTTATATTTACTGATTCTTAGAGGTACGTTAAATTGTATGTACTTTCCCGGAAATAATTCTATTAATATTTATTTTATAATCTAAAATATATACTTAATCTGAAGTACATATAATGAATGGTCACTAATAAAAAAAAATAATTTCATCTTTTTATTCCCTTTATTTTGTTCTGTGGTGGCCATTTTACACTCTTAAAAATGTCAGATACAAATGAAATATCATTTTTCAAGAAAAATAAAACAAATGCAATTTAACAGCCAACTGAAGACAAAACTGATATGAAGTCCATATTTTATTTTAATATTTTTATTGCTAATCCTTGAGAGAATTATGAAATTTTCTCAAAAGGATTATGCATGGTGATCCACCTGTCATGCGCATGTTATTAATTCAGACTCGAAAATATTTCTTTAATCTGCAATTTTAATGTATAATCCAGCGTCAGTTTTTTGTTTTTTTTTACTGCCAGTTTATGTATAAGTATGTGTATATATATATATATATATATATATATATATATGCCTATACATAAACTGGCTTTGTGTATATATATATGTATATATTAATATATATATATATATATATATATATATATATATATATTAATATATGTGTTGGGAGGGTAGGGTTTTAATAAAATCTATTATTGTTTATAAGTTGGTGTTGTTACCTCCCAAGATATTTTCTTGAGATTCTTAAGATATTTGGGATACTTTTTCTCCTAGATTTTGAAAGAAGCTTTCATGTCACGGACAGTTTTGTAAAATATGGTAAACCTTCATCTACACTCTGAATATATATATATATATATATATAATATATATATATATATATGTATATATATATATATATATATATATATATATATATATATAATATATATATATATATATATATATATGTATATATATACATACTTATACATAAACTGGCAGTAAAAAAAAAAAAAAACTGATGCTGGATTATACATTAAAATTGCAGATTAAAGAAATATTTTCGAGTCTGAATTAATAACATGCGCATGATACATATACATATATAGAAAGACAAAGTTTTTTTATTTAATTTCATATAAATAATAACAATAAAAAAGAAGCTAATTATATAAAAAACAAATATAGCAAAATATGTAATGTTCCAAAATTTATCTTTTAAACCATCTTTAAACACAGCCTCAGAATCTGCTTGATTTTAAAAGAAGTACATTGATGTATAGAGCAAGTAATCTTACGCTCCCGCACATAGATGTAAGTGCCAAAATAAAAAAAATTGAAATTTTTAGAGAATTGGTTTCATAAGGAATAACTCACTCCTCATCTCACACTAATTTAAAACAGAATCAACTTTTAAGTTAGTCCTTTTTTTTTTTCCATCCTAGCATGAGATTAACTAAAAATCTCAATTTTTTTGTTTTGATTTTTAAGACTTTCTACTTTGACAATGTGGAAATATGTATTGAAAAACTTTTAGTCTGAATAAAGACATAGCTCGATAAATCGAACTTGTCCATCATAGTTCACATTATGGTTGAACAGGAGGATTCAATCCTGCACTGAGTTTATGTTAACAAGGAACTACTGTGTATACATATATATTTTTTTATTTTATATTTTGCTTACAGACTAGCTATCAACCACATAAATATCATTTTTTTTTTTGTTTTTTTTTTACTTCGTAATCCTTTTCCCTTTTTTTCCATGCGTATTTAATTATGTTGAAGTGGAGGTTCCTTCTTAATTCATTTCATTTCCTAAGAGTGTGTTTTTCCTTTATTGTTCTGAGTGTGTTCTTTAAGTTTATTGATTTAGCCAATCGCTTTGTGTTCATTGAAGAGTGTTAGAGATAAACCACCACAGTGTCTGAGTCCTGTTCTGACTTGAAATATTTTTCCATTGAAATTTAACATTTGAAGAGATGTTGGTTGGTGTAAACTTAAAAAGGTTAAGTGTTTTCTGATCGACTCCAAATACTTTCAGTGTTTTGAATAGTGTAAACTGAATCATGTGCTTTCTGAAAGTTAAGAAAGGATGTTTTTCAGTCTGATGGTATTGTACTTGAGAATTAATTTAAGACTACTTATCCTATTGGAGCTGATTGATAGCGACTGGATATTTGGAGAAGATTGATTGATAGATCCAAAAAACTGCGAGCTTGTCAATCCCACAAGTCTTCTATAGTTTGCTAATCCTACCAAAATAATGTTTTATGTAAATATTGGACAGATTGATGCGTACAATAGCCCTGGCTAGGCCGATGTGCAATGTGCCATAACAAAAAGTGAATGATCTGACTTTGTAAATGCACTCTCTTGATTTTTCTGAGCATCTTATGCATTCTCTTTCTTGCATCTTGTGTTTTCTTAAGGTTCTGTTGATTCTTATAAGATATCAATAGCTTCCATGTTGAGAGCTATCCTCTTTAAGCATACTTATTAAATTTTTTTTTAGCTATCATGTATGTATTATTAGTATTTGAACTCATCCATTTTTAATATACATATACCATAATATTAATCTCTCCTTCCAATTATCTAAGTTTTATTTTAAAAGGCACATTAAAATTAAGTGAGCCTGCTACAAATATGGGAACCCAGTTGGCTTCCACAATCCAAGTTCAATAATTTTTGTCCATTTGTGGAGGTTTACAAACTTGATACATATTGATCCTTTATCGAGTTGGAAAACATTTGTTCAATTCCTCTACCAAACTCAGAGTGTCTACCAGTCAGAAATGAACTGGCTTTATGGACAAATCTGCTGTGTATAGATAGCGTTAGCTCTTAACTTAGTCAACTGTACCAATGTCAGCGAACTAGGTTCCCATTTGTCTGACAGGCTTTAGTTTAAATTTATGCACAAAATTCAAATTAATTTTATTGATTTCATTTGTTCAGAAATGAAAATTATACTGCAATATCACTACAAATATATCTAACTTGAACTGCTATTTTTTTCAGTTTTAATCTGCTGTTTAGTTTAACATTGTAAATTATCTTTGCTTTATTGTTATTACTACTAACATTTTAATATTTTCTTGTATATTAAATGCTTATATTTACAGATTTTTATATCTGCTATTTATGTTTTATGTTTTTTAATTCATTTCTGAAAGACGAACTTGACCTGGTGAATGAATGTTGGATGTTTGGGAATATGAACTTACAGTCAATTCAATTTACAATAAGTTATTTGAATGAGGAATCAGTTGCTGTTCAAATAAATAAATAAATGTTAAATTTTTTTTAATGAAATAAATTTAAGGACTAGGAATTTTATTATTGACAATCTCACTTTAATACCCAATCCAACATTCAAAAGGTCACTTAAGTTTTAATGATGTTTCTTAATACAGGTATGATTGATTGCTTTAAAAGTATTAGCTGATTCTTTGAGTTGCTTAAATGCTTTAGCATACCAAAATGTGCAGGAATAATATTATTTAATCAATGAAAACAAATAAAAATATAATCATGAATATTAAGGTTACTTTAGGCAGATAAGTGGTGTATTTAAGAGGTTTCTCGTTTATTCTAGTTTATTGCAAAAAGTCATTAAGTAGTATTTTAGAAAATCAAATATCTCATTAATTTAATAAAATTTTCCCTATATGAAGTCAACACATTGTATACTTAGTTTAACTATTTTTGACACATAATAGGGTCAGTGTTATTTTTATACATATTAATAATGATAAAAGGAAATTAACATATGAACTTCACAAATAAAAGGATGTATATAAATAAATTTTTAAAAAACAACTGTAAAATAGATTCGTATCTATATACACATACATATACAATATTTACATTTATCCAAGAAACGAAAGCAAAGGAAAATTCCAGAAGATCTCAGTGCTTTTTTCCTAGCCACACCACCAGTATTAGAATCCAGTGTAAACTGAGACTACACTAGAGCCACAGAAGAGACAGTTCACTTGATTAGTTTTTCCGAATATAACTGAAATTCACAAATATGTGAAAAGAAAAGCTAAATCAAAAGTGTACTTAGTGACTTCTTGTAATTAACTGACTTTATTTTCATTATAGGTGTAAGAAAACTTTAGAAACTACAATAAAGTTTCGTAATTTTTTAAAGTTTTATTGAACCAAGTTTTCAAATTTCATTAGAATAACCAACTTTTTAAGGGGACATTTATTCAGATACATTACTATCTAGTTATCATTTATTTTTAAAGTGTGCCAAATTCTTTGAATGATAAAACTTTCAGAAGAATTCGAATGATAAAACTTGGGGTATTGGAAGAGTTGGAATGGGAGGGCAATAAAAGAGGACTCCATATCAATAAGATAAAAACGGAGTATATGAGGAGCACACAAAACCCACCACCAAGGCTACAATCTATTAATATTAGTGATAGTTTCCCAGTTTGTTAGGCCTTTAAATACCTTTGATCCCATGTAACAAAAAAAAATTAGAGCAAAGAAATTGAGACTAGAATAACAGCAGGAAATTGTTGCTGCTTCGGCGTTCATAAGGCATTAAGGTTCAAAGATCTTTCATGGAGTGCCAAAGTGATTATTTATAAAACCATTTTTTTTCCTATAGTCACCTGTGGAAGAGACATGGATCCTTATGCGGGAAATGAAAAGGCAACTAAATTCTTGGGAATGAGGAGTGCTCAGAAAAATACACGGACCAGTCTGCTCTCAAGGAGAATGGAGAATTAGAAAGAATGATGAATTGAGAGGCTTATATGAACAGCCTGATATAGTGGCCATGCTTAAAAAGGGGAGGTTGAGGTGGCTTGGTCATGTGGAACGTATGGAGGACGATTGCCCTCTAAAACAATTAATGTAAAGGAAGCCAGGAGGTGTCTGAAGATGTAGACTTCCTAGGATGAGATGGTTCAACAACGTTGAGGCTGACCTATGGCAGCTGGGAGTTAGAAGATGAAAAGCTGTCATTGTTATCGTGACTAACAAATGAAAAAAATTCATTAGTCATGAATTTTTTTATGAATTAAAATTTATTCGTTATTCATCAATCGGATAATTTATGCCCAACTCTTTAAGATATAATCACTGCTCTTTGCCATTATTATAAATCATTTTTACATTTATTTAAATGGTTGTTGTTTAGGAATTTTAAATATTTATTAGAGATCAGTTTGTACTAATCACCATCCCCAATAGTATGTTTAATGAAATCGTTTTACTACTTTAAATACTTAAACTTTAAATTTAAATATATCCTTATCTGCTGTTCTCTTTCTTATTCTTTTTCTGCACTTTTTGTTGTCTTCTTTTTTTTTGCGCAACTTTTTAACTTTATTAGTAATTGAAAAGGAACAGTGTTGTTGTCCTGCTGCTCAGGAGGGCGAGACAGAGAACTGGAAGACATTGGTGGTGATGAAATCAGAGCTGATGGGATGGTTTATCGAGACAAAAAGGACCAACTGGAAGTGGCGATAGGTGATGGAATGGAGTTTACTATTCATGGTAACTGCATTTGCTATTTGTATTATTCTAGAAATAATTTATACTTTAAGGCAGTGGTGAGGTATTAACCATTGAAGCATATGTGGGTCATTCTAATATTACTTGACCATTTGATGTTCCCGGGCTTTACATTCGTTTTTCGGGTTGAAAAAAAAGTAAAAAAGTAATGATATTAATTTTTTGTATTTTTCTAAAGAATAGAATAGAATGCTGACATTAAAATAAATCTACCTCAATTACAATTAGAAATATCTCAATGTAAATGTAAAAAAAACATAACAAATGTTACTGTTACTGCCCAAGGTAAGGATGTGAAGTTCTTCGTGCTTTGAGATGACATAATCTGAATCCATTAATTTTTAAACATGGGGAATTTCACTGTTATATGATGATATTTTGAATTATAGATACCTTTTTTAGTTGCCTCAAATACTTTGATTGTGACGTAGGAAAATTGATTTGTCCCCAAAATTTGGATAAAAACATCGCAACGAATGTTTACCGGCTTTTCTTTTAATGTGTCTGAAAATGGTTTAAAAGCATTTGTCTGTAGCACCAGCTATCAGTCCATGTGTAATATTGGGGCATTAGAGAGCTGGCTGGAGACTATAACTTTTTTCTACCAAAATATGCTACTTCACAAAAATGATGCATAACGAATGTTACCATTATTTTACTTAACATTGTTCAATTAGCATAATGAATGATAATGAAACTGACTATTGAAGCTCAAGTTTGTTATCTAGGGCAACTAAACTAATAATTGAGATCAATTTTTCTTCAATAAGTTGATCTTTTTTTAACCCAAATTGCTAAATGATCAAATAATATTAGAATGACCCATGTATCATAACTCATCTAGATATAAATATAATCATATGCTTTTGTGATAGATATGGCATCATCCCTGTTATGTTCTCCACTTAATGGATTTCAGTTATTAAATTTATTTTATACCATTTTTTAAATATTTTATTTATTTACTTTAATATCAGGTTATTATATGAAAAATTCCAAACCGCACAGCCTTATATCTCCTAATCGCATGCAAAGAAAAAAACCCGTCAACGTTCCGTCAATTCAGGCATCATCTGGACAGAAAAGAACAGGTAATCGAACATCATTTGGATTTCACGGAGTGATGTTCGATATGCTGTTCTTTTCTGTCCTGACGATTCCTGAATTGGCAAAAAATTGACAGATATTTTCTTTGTCTACATTTTGGAGACATGAGGCTGTGTGGTTTGAAATTTTTCTAAATTATAACCTAACATTTATGTTCTGTCTTGTGGTTATTTTTGTATTAATTATAAAAATTTACTTTAATCTGAAACATTTTTAGTGATAAGACATGAACATTAATTAATTCAGCTCTAGAACCCGCAAGTGGGTCTTAGCTTCCTCCAACAGCTATCGCCATACGTCCTTATTCTGTGCTGCTGCAATCCACTTTCTCACTCCAATGGACCTTAAGTCATCTGTGACACAGTGATTATTTTCTTCGGGAATGATTGCTCTGGCATCCATGTGAAGTGTCCCACCCACCTTAATATTCCTGCCTTGATAATCGGAACTACATCAGGCTCGTTACAGAGAGTATAGATTTCTCTATTTCTTTGCCTTCTCCATTTTCGGTTCTCACAGATGGGCTCATAAATTCAGCGAAGGATTTTCCTCTGAAAAGGAAGCAAGTCCTGTTCATCTGCCTTTGTGGTAATCCAGGTCTCAGAACCATAAGATGTCTCAGAACCTCAGGGTGGATGAGGGTTCTGTTGAGAATAACCTTTGTGTGTTGCGAGGTCGAAATCTGCTCGATAAGTGGGAGTGAAGACAATAATAGCAGTGATCCGCTGAGATCAGCGGATTCTTCTTTGCGTCTTCGCTGAGATTCTATTGTCGCACGTCACTTGTGTACCCAGAGATATGTGAATTCCGATATTTGTTCAAACATGCAGGGACCAAATGCAACTTTGATACCGATCTGTTGGGGGAGCTGATCAGACACCATATACTTTGTTTTGTCTTGGTTGACAATTAGGCCGAGAAGTCTTGCCGCAGGCTCGAGAGACAGGAATGCTTATTATACAGCCTGATATGATCTACCAACTATATCTATATCTATGCTAAGAGCTGAACTGTTCTGTTGAAAATAGTACCCATTGTCTGAATTCCTGATTCTCTAACAGTTTTTTCCAGATGGCGATTAAAGAGGAGACATGCCAAAGCATCTCCTTGTGATTGTCCACCAGGAAAAGCCATGCTGTCTGAGGTTCCTCCCACTCCAAAGATATTTTGATCTTTAAAGTTATTATAAAAATCATTATTTCTTTACCTAGACATTTGGGTAATAAGGTTGGAAGTCCATTTAAATCTACATTTTTTTAAATAATAATTTTAATTCATTTAACTATATAGTAAATTTCAAAATGTCATGCCAAATTTGATACTTAGACACATTTTGTCTTCTGAAGAATTTTACACATGTGATAACCTAAACTTTTATTAATTTTTTGTATTCAGTTATTGGATTTTCAATTAGTTCAAAGTGGGTCCATCATTAGACCTAACAAGAGGGAGAAGATTATATATGCGTAAGCCTGATTTCGTACCTGTAACTTTTACAATACGTAATCATAAGCTGAAAATGCAAGTATTTATTTTCACTCATAAAGTAAACATTTTAATTTTGTTTTCCTAAATGTCCTGCAAAAAGTAGTGTCAGAATATTATATTTTGCTATATATTCCAACAGGCCCTTTCTGAATTTGTAATTTTTAAAATTTGTTAAGTCGCCCTACCCAGTCATGGACTACAAAAACGTGCTATCACCTCTTCTAGACCATATTACTACATATTATTAGCAAATATATCATAAAATATTTATAAATAAAGTTTAATCATGATATTTTCTTGTTATATTGCAGGAGATCTTAAGAGTAAGCTCAACAAAGTACATAAGAATCATATTGGAAATTCTATAGGCAATCATCAGGACAATCGTATTGATTCTGAATATATTAGGACAAGATACGATGAAGATTCTATTAGGTTTGTAAATATTTAGGTTATATTCAATAATTATTTATTTTTGTTCATATTTATAGAAGTCATATTTATTAATTGTTCTTAATAAGTTTCAAAGTCTATTTGAGGAGGCCATGAAGTTTTCAAGGGGGTTTTGAGGAAAAATTTTGCTTTAAAAGTCTTATAAAATGACCTTTTTATAATTTTCCACTTTATTTAGGCTGTGGATTTTTTAATTCAGTTAATATATTATTCTGAATAGATTAATTTGGCTTAGACCAATTGAAATAGATTTCTTAAATAAATAATAAAGATCATCATTAAAAATTGTTTGCATCACTTTTATAGCTGGATATAATAAAGACTACTAATTTGAATTTTACTTTTGTGCCATAAAGCAGTAAATAATAAAAAAATAGCTATTAGAAAATATAATGAGAAGCTGTGTATTGATTAAAATCCCTACAGCATGAGCATTTACTTATAAACAATAAACACTCATATTTTTATTTTTTTGTGTAAATAAATAAAGAATTGAAGGAAGGCTATACTTCACATTGCAGTCTGTCACCTTACTTTTAGAAGTGTCATAAGAGAGCTATATAATATTCAGATGGCATTCTCTCACTTATTCGCACATCAAAAATTATTTCATATAGCTCTCTGATTACTACATCTCTGTCATACTTCAATAGTTCCACTGATATACAGTCAAACCCCAGCATTTTACATAATGTTTCTTGCTGACTAGTACTTTCATAACTTCCTCTTTCTGAGGAAGTGCTTCTATGTCATCTCCATTTTCATTTTGAGACTGATCTAAATCGAAGTCTTGAGGATTTAAATTTTTGTTAACCTCTTCTTCCTCCTTACTCAGCAGATTCCAAAAATGCCAAGTCCACCTGCTTATTACTTCTCCCTGATTAGTAAGAGGATTGTCATTCTTGTCCTTTATGAAGACCTTATGTTGGCTTAAATCTCTGCTTACTATGTCTTATAGCCCCATAGAAACTTTGTGTATAATCTTATCTTATCTTCATATTGACACTTTATGAGAATATATTTATTTTCTTCATGATCTTGTCTCTTACGCTGCCAGAGATTCCTAGCTGATTTCCTTTTGCAGTTGAAATTATTAAATGTTTTTATCTATATTTGAATGTTGAAGTTTACCTTTCAAGAGGTTTTTTTTCCGGTTATTTCTACATCTCTGTTGTATGTGTATTTAAGATTCAACTTGAAGACAGTCCTGGCCTCCTTAAATTGAGTGTAGAATCTATTCAAAATTAAAATATTGATTCAGATGGAGTTTACTAATTGAGGGGGTTAGAATGATAGTGATCAAAGTCAGGTTTGCTTTAGTAGGAAAAATATGCCCCTCAGTTATCAATTATAATTGTGTATTGATAGAACTAAATTAAGCCTATGTCCTTGATATAGACAATCAATATTTCTATCATTCATATCAAATGAATATTATTATTATTTGTGTGTATATGTTTCATGTTTTCAGTTTAACTGAGGAAATATAACTATATGATAACTAGTATTAAAAATAAGCATTTAAAAGGTAAACTATTGTAAAATTATTTATTAAATATCAATTAAAGTTTAAAATTTTAAAGTATAATTGTTATCCTAAAGAAAAGGATCCTACATAGAGTTATGTGGTTGTAAAATTATAAATAATGGACTATGATAGTTTACCTCTGAAATAACTCTTTAGTGACTTATTGTCTTACAATTCAATGTTATATTTGATATTACAATTTTCAAGAATCAATAAAAAAATCTATTAATTTTTAATGGAAAATCGGGAAACCTTTCCCTATGTTAATAAAAACAGAAACATGAATGAACAAAATTAAGTTTATTCAACTCACAAATAGGGAGGACAGTTATTTTATGTATTTCTTTTTTTAGTACAGAATCATAAAGTAAATAATAAATAATTCTAAAGTAAAAATGATTTACTTTATGATCAATAGGCATGTTGGCAGTTAGCTTTTATCTATTCGTGTGAGGCCTGATATCAATATAATTCATTTTTCTATTTTCTCTCCTATTCCCGATTGAATTAAATTAAATTATTCCCAGTTACTTTGTTGTAATTGAGTATAATTTAAAACAATTATTTTGGTATAATGATTTTTGGATCTCAAATAACTTTTCCTTTAAAAAACAAGAACTATAATAAACTTCAAACTTAAAAAAAAAGACATCGCTTGCTTTAATAAACTTGAGGTTTGGCTCGCTCTTCTCTTTAAGTTTCTTCATCTCTTCTTGGGTTGCTTTTCTTTAACCAAGAGATTTATCAATATTTATGAATTACATTTATTGTTAGTTAGATTAATTTCTGTACAGATTAGGTATACATTTCTTTATTTTTGAATCTTATTATTTTTTTTTTATGCTCAAAAGATCGATCCTCAATAAAATTTCATAAAAAAATCTTATCTAAATAATCATGTCTTCTAAATAAAAAAAGTTTTTAATTTTAAAACAGCTTTTAAAATAAAAATAAAAACATTAATTGGATGTTATTTAAGTGGGTAGGTAAATATTTAAAACAAAATTTATAGCTGATAAAAATCAATTATTTTTTCATATTTAAGACCTGCCATTCATATATTATTGTTTATCCATTGTCAGTAAAAGTAATTGCACAACCAAAATTTTGGCTTGAAATTCAAATTTATATAAAATGTGATTATAAAACATTTTTTATGTTCCAGAAGCTTAGTGTTGCTACCTTGTTAAAATATCTATGAATTTTTAAACCATAATTCATGATGGCTGTTTTTTAAATGATAGTAGAAATTCTTCAAGCCATTATATGATGGCTTACATTTTGTTCTCTGGATTGAATATTTAATCGTTTAGATTCTTCATTTGGTTTCTGCCGTACAAAAAATCTGCCATACTTCCTTCTGTTGCTTCCATAAATAATGCCATAAAGTAAATGAAAATATTTAAATGAATGTTAGTAGACCTTTAGAGCTACAAAAAAAAAAATTATATGAGCCATTCACATTTTCTGCAAAAAAAATTTAAATTTTTTATTTTTTAAACTAGTCATGTTTTTTGTTGAATAAAAAGGGGTAACTAAAAAAATATTAAATTTAGGTAATTAGCAATGACTTTGTAGTAAACTTGACAAAATCTCCATGACGCAAGTAAAATTTGTCTTTTTAAAACTATTCAAAGGGGACTTTTAAGAAGATAAACTATGCCAAGTTCTCTTTTTAAAATCATGGATTATTTGCTTTTTTCCTTTCTGTTTTTATCAACCAGCTAGACTACAGATATCCCATGTTTAAAAGAACTTCCTTGTTTAATAAGCTTTAAATCTATCTTAATTAAGTTAGAGTTTGTTACAGAAATGTTGAGATTCACCTCTAGTTGTATAAAAATTATGTGATTTGATATTCTGTCACAGAGAATTCTTTTGAAGAATGGGCTAGTTGCAGGTGGCAAGGCGTTGGAGTTAGGCATTTTAAAGAGACCCCGAATCTAATAAATATATACGCCAGGAACAAGTACTTTCGTTATCAGAATGTTCCAACGTCTAAAAACTTAACATCAACTATGCACCGTTATGTGGAGTCCCAGGAGCCAGTGGACAGTCGATGGAAGTTGGATCTCTCTGTCAAATGCAGCAAAGAGTCTGAAACACCAGACTGGGAAAATGCTACAACGACTCCTTCCTCATAACACGCCGGGACCATAGGGTGAAATTGAAGTTTATGAGACTCCTTAGTGAAAGGGAATTCACATGCCGCGGTGAGGTCTATTGTATCAATAGTGATGGCTCAATAAGATATGCGGATATAGTTGCATTCTCCAGAACTGAATTGACCTTCGACCCAACTGTTCATTTTGAAAGCAATCATCGATCAGGCGAATGAAGTAGAAAAAGAAAAGAAGAAAATATATTTCCTAAAAGAAAAATTCTGCGAGACCTTTGGAGAGACAGAGTTCACCATGAGAGGCCTCTGGTTTGGGTCTCGCGGAATGATTCCTAAAAGAACAAGGAGCTTCTTCGAGGAATTAGATGTTGATGTCAGTCAGGTAGCTTGCAGTGCTCGCCGAGAGCATTATTCTAGACCCCCTTGGGATCATTCATCACCACATATATTGTAATTAGGAGTTAATTATGGATATTTATTATTATTTATTTATTCAATTTTAAATATTTTAATTTATCAAATCATATCTTTTTGTCTGTTTTCATAGGGTTATGTTATTTAGCATGTGTGCGTTTTAATTACCTAATTTTGGATTTAGAATATCTTTTTTTTTTCCCAATATTTCAGAGTTAGTGCTGTATCACTTTCACCACAATATGTATATTTTATAATAGTGATTATGTTGACAGTGTAGTATTAATATTGTTTATGAGGAGTATATGGAAAAGGAGAAAGAGAATTTGTATATATATAAACAATGTGTGATTCAAATATAATTAAGTACTATGTCCAGAAAAAGGATTGATGAGTATGCTATGTATCAAGCAACCCTAAATAGGAGGGCAGCGCTGATTTAAATAAAGTATTTATCTCTCTCTTCATGAAAGTAATTGGTGGATTATTTTTTTTTTAATTTACAGTTAATAATCAGCTATTATCTTAAAATGGCATTGATTTCCCCTCTATTTTGCACCGATAGGATTTTCATTTGTCTAAAAAATCATGATTAATCCATAAGTTTAATAAAAACAGAACTTGTAATTTACCTGCTTAACTGTTTCCATTGAATGGTTTTAAGACAAACTCTACTTGCTATAGAAGGAATTTGTTTTCTAGTTTATTAAAATAATTACCTTAATTAAATATTTTTTTAGTTATCTCAACGTATTCAACAAAAAACTTAAGGTCTAATTTCGCCTCTTTAAATATTTCCCTTTACTTATGCGATACGTTGTATAATACATTAGTTGAATCTCTCTCTAAACACAAAATTTTGACATATGGCATATTAGATATACTCACCACCATATCTGTGAATCTTCAGCTCTAGTGAACGCATTGTTTGTAGCTTCTATGATGATGTCCTTGCACTCTAAATGCATCAATACCTTAGGGCATCCTTTTTGTGATTTGTTGGAGATGATTTGTGTCTCAACATACCTTTTAATAATATAGTAAACCATTCAAACTTAAGGGTCTACCGATTTCTTAATGTGTTTTTTCACTTTCTGAGTAAAACCAAATTTTCTAGGATCATAATAGACATTGAATACGGAACATTAAGAAATAAAAGATTTCATAGCAATATTTATTTAGGACTCGACTAATCTTGAATGCTATTTCCCTAAAAATGCCATTTTATATTGTAGACAAGTATGAACTTGTGTAAATAATTTAGTAATGTAATTTTTTTTTCATTCTTATTTATTTACAAAGTGATTAAGTTAATCTGATTGTTTATTTTCTTATCTGTCTAAGTAAATCTAATTCCATTAAAAAATTCATATAATTTTATTTTGTTCTACTATAAATTTAAAACCAAAAATTGGTTTATGCAAATACTTTTGGCTGCCATTATACAAAGATCTTTAATGCATATTGTTTCGATATCTTCGTTATCGGTCCAAATTGGACTAATATTGATTAATATTAGATTATAAATTATTTTCTTTTTTTTTTTAAATTGTCTGGATAAAATTGGCAGATTACGTAATTTATGATTCAACATACTTATTTGTTTTTTTTTTAACTTATAAAGTAACTTTATTTACTGATAGATTAATCAAGAATTATTTTTTAAGGTATCTACCAAGGGATATGGACCTGAACAGGTATTTCAAAAATTAATTATAGAAATCTTAGCAATTTTGTATTGAAAGTTAAAGTATTTAATTATAATTTAACATTGTCACATCATGTTTATGAGTTAAAAAAAAAAATCATTATTTTCTTAAATATTAAATTTAATGTATTCTCATTTAGACTCTATAGTTTCCCCTACGTGTACAATTTTTATTTATCAATTTTAACATAAATTTTACAATACTAAATTCATAATTGTTAAAACTTTTATTTAAAAAAATGTTTACTATTTTTTTATATATTAGTATACTTGAAGAGTAGGATTCCTCCTGTATTTAGAAAGTAATCGATTAACTTCCCTAATTGATTGTGACTAGTCATGTTGGGAAGAGGCGGCTGGGATTCAATATTATAATAAAGATCTCATTGATTTATATATATCTTTAGTGTTTGTTTGACAAGTAAAAAGTACTCTAACTGTTAAACAACTACTAAATTGGCTAATATTTCATATAAGTATTTTCATAGATAACCAGTTAATCTCAACTTTTTTGATGGGATAATTTTCTTTATTCTGAATTTCATTTTATTATTCAACTTCAGTTGAATATTATCATAAATTTCAAATTCAGTTAAATATTATCATAAATTTCAAATTCAGTTAAATATTATCATAAATTTGATTAATAACATTTTCATAAAATATTAACTTATGAATACTATTTAAGAAGTCAAGAAAATTTTATTTTTTCATATATATTTTACTTGTTTTCTCCTTGTATTCTAGAAACTTAATTTTTTTCTTCATCTTCGCCTTGCATATTTTATTCTTGATTATTTCCAAGAGTAGCACTATATTTAATCTTCCCTTTCTGTATTACTTATGAATCTTATATATTTTTCATTTCCTGAACAGAAAGGAGAAATTACATTTGTTATCTGCCCTTCAATTCAAGGACGGAACGCCCCCATGTCTTAAATAGGTTCTTCAGAATCTAAAATTATTTGTATTGATATGTCGAGTATTATCCATAAATGTTTTTACTATGAAGAAGAATTATAGATATTTTAAACCTATAATTGAATTACTTGATATTCTCACACTTGCTATATTTTATTCTTTCCTATCATCAGTTTTCCCTATGGTTTGTTCACACTGCCTTATAACGTCTGTTCCAAAACTTTATATTTTTGAAAATGTGATATCACATTAGAATCTTAGAAATCTTTAGGTATTGAACTTCAAGCAAAATGTTTTTTAGAAATTTTAACAACTTTTTTGGAATTTCCTAAATCTATCACAAAATTCATTAAAAACTTTAGATGAAAAACTTTTTAGGAATTAAAACAGTCCCTTGACTGTTTAACTAACTATTCATCTTTGTCTCTTCTGATTTACAAAACTGTTTTATTGCAACTTAGAATACTGATTTTTTAAAAAAGGAGAAGTTCTTTTTAAACCTAACTATCCTAAAATCGTATTATCTGATCTCTCTTTATTAAAAAAGTATTGTAATATTGGGCCTTTTGAACTAAGTATTAAAAATACAATATTTTATAGTCTCACCTGATGACGTAAACTCTTTTTTTGCTGATTTTCCTACAAATAAACCTCATACTTCCTCTCTCCTCCTTTTTCGATCCCACAATCACCATTTGATCCCGAATGATTTTATTGCATTACTCATTCACATTACTCCTGATGACTTGATTGCTTCTCTAATAAATTCGGAACAAATACCCAATTCTAGTAAAAATTATTAGACTGCCTTCTAGTAATACTCCCCACCCTCCTCCATTGATATAATATCTTTCTCCAAAACCACCTTCCCTCCTACCCGCAAAAAGGTAATAGTTCATCAGTTGAAAGAGGTGCCTTCTCCTCCTCTCTTACTATTTCAAATTAGACCCATTCGACGATATCTCAACAACACTCCTATTCACTCCCAAAACTTTATTAAAAAAACCTTGGTACCTTTGATCAATACCTAAACTGCAATAACCATATGTTCCAAATCATCTGAAATTCAATTTCAATACTTAAACAGCCCTAAAATTGTGTGATTCATTTCCCTTAACCCATCATCTAGTTTCCTCTCTCATTCTCCCTCACTTTGACTAGAGATGCCTGGTATATGGAGGATTATGAGCACGAGATGATACTGAAATAATTAACAAAGATTTATTTAAGATTTTCCCTGATAATCTCACATATTTCCCAGGTATTCCAAGCAAGGCTGGTTATTTTCTGATTTGGAATATGGTTATTTCTGATGATTTCTAAAGATAATACTTCCTTCTATTCCAATCCTTGAGAACAAAAAAACCTTCCCATATTCTTGACCTCATTATCCAGTGTTCTTCTATATACCCCTTAAATATGAGATCTCAACTTTCCGATTTTTATATACCCTATATTTTAAAGGCTTTTGCAATAAAAACACATATCTATCATGTTACAACTGAATCGGTTGTTGGAGAAACATCACATGTTAGATTTTCATGATTTGGAAAACATCTAAAATATTTTTAACTACAATTTTCAAAGATAAAAGTCAGCAAAAAATATATTGTGTGAACAATAAATATTTACACAATTTATGAAATGTATTTCATTGCATTAAAGGATCTGTCTACAAATAATCTACCCATACATGTCTCTACCCAAAACCAGTAAAAATCATATGTATCATTTTTTAAATAACCGATTTAAGTGAAGAATACCTATAATAAATAATTGACTTAAAAGAAGTTGTTATTTTTTTGTTTTATTTTATTATTGTTATTATTTTACAATATCCAATCTACTTGAACATAAGTTTGTTTTCTAAAAAAATTAATTCACAAAACTGACTGTACAGAAATTATATTATTAGTTTGTATTATTTTTAATTTGTATAGCCAGGAGTTATTGACTATTATTTTATTTCATTCATTTTTGTAAATGTATCTTACTTATTATCGAGAAGGTAAAAAAGGATAGCTATTTATTCACTGTCCAACTTTTGAAGTACTTATTAAAAACTTGCATTTTCAATACTTCATATTCCTCTTCACTTTTAGTCTAAAGTGGCATAATTTATGAACATATTTTATGGAATTATTCATATTCTTAATTATTTTCAGTAATAAGTCATATGGCAGTCATAAACATAGACCGAATAAAGATGAAAGTCATAAAGGAAGTATGGAGAGCCTTGATGGAGAAGAGAAAAAAGATTTAAGTAAAGAAGATCTTGAGCATGAGCCAGGTAACCATTTTACTCTCTTTGTTCATACTAGTGTTTGCCCAATGGTTGAAATTCGACCATAATTATTATTGGAAATGGGAGGAAAACATATGAATTAGTATGCATATATTCCATATAAAATAGCATAAATAGCTCTGTAGCTATTTATTTAAACTTAGAAATGAGTCCCCTAAGTGAAAAATCTGATCAAATAAATGTTGCAGAGTATAGAATTCTGCATTCACTGAGTACCAACATTTTAAATGTAAATCAATTATGTTTCTCAAATTGGGATTTGTTATTTCTTCATGATATTCAGTTTCTTTTGATACTTCGTTTCTCAAAATCCAATGCTGCTGAGCAGTGGAAAAGCTCCTACACTGCATTTAACAGACTCCAAATAAGAATAACTCATTAAAATAGACACCTATACTGTTGAAATATTCAAAATCACACATACCTTCATTGCCAATTTCCAGCCATCGGGAGATTATCGATTTTGGGCAGAGTAAGTGATCTACATTAAAACTGTTGGTACTCAGAGGACACCAAATTTGATGCTCTACAATTTTTATTCTATGAGTTTTTTCTCTTAGGGGCCTCATTTCCAAGCTGCAGAGCTATTTATAGTGATTTTTCTTAGTTTTTGACAAATTTGGTAAAAATCAGCGTTTGTTGACAATGGTTTTCAACCATACCACTTAACCAACTTAAATTTAAAATCTTGTAAATCTGCCACCATTTTTGAAAGCAACAACTCTGAATTGGCAGATAAGGTTAATTTTACTTATAATAACCATACACTTAGGTAATTTACATTCATACCTTTACCTGCGACAAGGTCACTTTTTAGACCCTGACTCCAGAGCTATACAATGATTTCATACAAAATCTACTTGGTATCAAAAGGAAAGTAACAATATTTTTCTATACCCTGATCTTTCTATACCTCCATTATAGCCTCATATTCTTCCCTAACAAATCTATATCCATATGAATAGCATCAAAATCATTACTATTGTTCTTTGATAACGATATCTAGACTTGATCTCATCGTAAAAAATTCTTGTGTTTCTTCAGTTTCTTTTTTCCACACTCTTTAGAAAATATATTTGGGTAGCCTGGATTGGACTGGAAGATCCCATCATTAGGGTCTCTCCACTGGAGAACATAAATTGAAGAAAAATACCGTATTATAAGTATTCATATCGGTTTCAAGACTTCTCTCTAATGAAATAGATGTCATTTGACTAGACTGTAGAACTTTTTTAATTTCCATTTAAACTGAATGGAAATTTGTAAATTTAAAGTCTCAAGTCTATTAGTCGCATATAAACAAAAACAAAATAATGGCTGGGCACACTCACTCCTTAAGTAGATTAATCTGACTGATTAATATTTGGTGGTAAGCTCTGGAGTCCAGCCTTGAAAAAAGACTCCTTTTCAATAATAATATTAATAAACCATACATATCTTCCACTTACTCTGATTTCCTTAATATTATTTTAAAATCCTCTCTCTTTATTGACTAATCTTTTTTTTTTGTACCCTACTTTTTCATTTTTATAGTCATGTTTTCCCAACTGTATCATTATTTTGTTTCCTTATTCTCTGATCATTCAGAATTATTATTTGAAATTCCAAAAAAGGCTTATTTTTTTTGCTATATATAACTTCTTTCTCTTTAGATATTGAAGAAGAAGACATTGTCATAGAAGCTGGTGGAGAAGATTTGTTGATGGCTGATTATCCAGCAGATTGTTGTCCTGATCATTGTTATAAAAGATTTCCATTCTTAGCGGGAGATGATGATGCCCCATTTTGGCAAGGTTGGGCCAATCTACGTCTCAAAACATTTCAACTGATAGAGAACAAATATTTTGAAACAGCTGTTATTACTATGATTTTGCTCAGCAGTCTAGCTTTGGTGAGTATAGTAAAGTCTAATTAGCAATAGCAACTAGATAGTATTATTCTTAAGATTTAATAACATATCACAAATAATAAATTTCTGTACACATTTATCTCATAAGTTCTTAATCTTATTTAATGAAAAATTAAGATTCTTAATCTACTAAAAGTTTAAATCTAGATTAAAAGATAATACACCAACAGTCCCTTTTTATTAATAATCCATTTTGTGATGATTTAGATTTATTAACTATCAGTTTAGTTCGTTGAGATTACTTCACAACACCAGATTTTATCTCTCTGGCCTATATTTACTCTCTTTAATATAGCCATCTTTGTGTGACCATTTCTATTTCCGTAATTTCCTACCTAGGTATTTTACTACTCCTGCCTTTCCATTCTCTTCTTTTACTGTTTTAATACCTATTTAGATGAGCTTAAAAGAAAAATTAAACTCTCTTATATTCAATTTATATATCTCTCTTTGCATTCATTATTTATTTGTTGTTTTTCTTTATTTGGTTTTTTCAATAATAATCTCTGCTAGAATCAGAAATGATTTTTTTCTTATGTCCAAGTTAAGCAGTGAATTATAATTATTCTCATGGGACATTGGATTCAAGAGAAAATTCTGAAAATTACTTATAAAAGTGATTTTATACTGAAAGTTATTCTGGGATATTTTTTTCTGTAGGAGAAGGATTGGATAGCTTTAAATCGAGGTTTTTCTTTTTAGTATAGCATACCATCTATAGTATTTTTCTTTTAACTTAGATTGTCAAAAAGACCAACCATAGGGGTCGGAAACTATGAATTTCATAGTAATTGAAAAAGTCAAAATAAATGATGATCCAAGCTTTAATTTTTTAAAAAACTACATACAAAATGTAAGTTATCTTATTGAAGGAAGCTAGTCGACTGTTCTACATATCATGGGTGATAAATAGTCAGGACGCAGTCATTATACCAATTTTTTTATATGTGCCAATGTTTCAACCCAAATATGTAGGTCATCTTCAGGGTGTGGTTCGAGCACAGAAGGCTTTCAAGTTGAAACTTGACGGAAGCTGTTGGCACCAAAAGATTCCGATGTATCTGTTCCAACATGTACCGCATACTTGGAAATCTCCATTGTCATCTTGACGAGACGTATTAGATTCCTTGGAATGTTTAAATCTTCCATGGCGCTGTACAATTTTATTCTATCCACATTATCATAGGCCGCCTTAAAGTCAATAAAAAGGTAATGAATTACCGTCTTATATTCAAGGCTCTTTTCTACTATAATTCTGACAAAAAAAAAGCTGGTCCATAGTTAATCTTTCCTTTCTAAATCCAGCCTGATAATTCCCTAGCTTTTCCAAAGGTAAGTTTGAGAGAACTTTATACCTCAATTGTTGACATTACCTTCTAGGTTATATGTTTATTGGTATTTTAGATTACCATTAAATTTAACACTTTGTGTTTGGAAACTTCCAGTTAGCTGTATCCTTACAATTGACTTATGTCTCTTTTTGAGATTTTTGTTCTCTATGATTAATACACTGTCCATAATTATAATGCCTATTATTCTTTATTTCAAGTTTTAAATCTATAGTTTATATATTGGAACAAGCTACTCAATTTTCACCATAAAATTTAAATAATTTTTTCTCATAAGTATTCTTGTTCCATCAGTATTTTTTCTTCTAATTGATCTATACTAGAATTATTTGTAACTGGATATTGTTTTTATTAAAAAATTATATTAGTTTCCTTATATTACTAGGAAAATGTAGTTCATTAGTTTTTATTAACTTACATTTCAATGTCTTTATTTTAGGCTTTAGAAGATGTGCACTTGGCATCACGACCAATTCTTCAAGATATTTTGTATTATATGGACAGAATTTTTACTGTTATATTTTTTTTGGAAATGTTAATCAAATGGCTTGCCCTTGGTTTTCAAAAATATTTCACAAATGCTTGGTGTTGGTTGGACTTCATAATTGTCATGGTAAGACTTTATTAACTTTTGATTTTCTTATTTCAATTCAACACTTATTGTTAGTTTAGTATTTTGTAAATTAATTAATGACAATTTTAGTATCCTAGCTATTGTTAGAATTGATTGCATTGTTTAAATGCAAAATTTAAGCCATGAATAGATGGCAGCTTGAACTATTGGTCCTTAGTCCTGACTTTCTTGATATACTAATTATGTATTTAAAACCTAACTCAAATGAAGTATTTGGAAAAATCATGTAATCCACTTAAAAGTAATATTTTGACTAGTTTCCATATTTTTTTCTAGTCAAGTAATATGTTTCTATCTAAATTTCTCCTCTACATAATGTTCTTATCAAATTTATTCATTTTTTTCTAACTAAATATCAAAATTTATAAAACTAAAAAAGTAATCTATTTATTCATGGTTAGTGAATGTGTTTAGTTTTAAAAATTGTTTTATTAAAACATATCTATTTAATATAGTTATTTTTAAAAGCACTAATAGGTTTTATGGTTTCAATATTTATTCTTAATGAACTATTTCAGTAAATACTTCAGTAGTAATATCTCAGTTAACATTAGATTGAAATTATATTTCTTTTTCTGATAGTTGTATGTTTATTTGTATGGTCTTGGTACAGCTTGTGGCTTTTTTACTTAATTTCTGAAAGTAGATTGAAATCATTTGTAAATATTAAAATTAAATAATCTCTTGATTTCAATATTAATGATTATGATATAATATGGCAAGTATGAATTAGTATGTGTACGTATCTATTTTAAATTCTAAGCAAAACATTTTTTCCATCTTAGAATTACTTCAACTAAACATAATTGTAAAGAGGATATACTTGGAAAAATGTAAAATAAACTTTTATATATATATATCAATAAAATAACTATAACCTTATTAAAAAAAAACCTCTTTAAATATTAATGTATGATTTTTCTTGCATTTCATAATTTATATTGTATTTTTAAATGAAATTGTCCTTATTACTTCAAGTTACTCTATTTGAAAATTGTCCTCTTGTTAGAAAACTTCAATACTACATGAATAGAATGAATCGACTTTCAATCAAACTATACTGATCATTTTGAAATGTCCATAGTGACATTCAGTGCATACTTTTTATTCCATTTTGTTATATAAAAATCTGTAACGTAGTAAATACATTAATATTGACTAAAACATTTGTACAAAAATGAAGCATTTCACTTGTGAAAAGACACAATGTTATTGCATACAAAATTTTCTTTTTCTTTTATTATTTGATTAGAAATAATCTGACTCTGTAGCACTACAATCTATGAAGGATCTAGTGTTAATACTAAACCTGGTCATAATTTATTTTATCATTTAACTTTCATATCTTATTTGTTAAATGATTATTTCATGATATAATCCAATCCAAGATTGATGAAATAATTATTTCTGAAATGATTCTTTCATCAAATATTTTTTTCTTATTTTACAATTTGACAAGAAGTTGATCTAACTGCATTTTACTCTCTCAAGGAGGTCTCATTGTGCTGCATTGTTTAAGATAGTAGATTATCAGCTCTTTATATAATATCTTTATATAATAAAAAATTTCATAAACAAAATATTTATGAAAAATAGTAGCTTTAATTTTTTTTATTATTCTAGCAATATTTTGAAATGAGGAACTCAGTACTGTCTTAAAAAAATGATAATTAGAATTGCAAGAATAAAACATTTTTTCAATGTCATCACTTGACAAAGATAAGCCACATTCCTAACCGTCAATATTGGTGGTTAACCACTGGTGGTCTATGGGAGGTACTAGCAGCATATATAAAAATGTCACCAAATAAATGTTGATTTTGAAAGCAATGTTCATTGAACAAGATGGGTGTTGGCCAGTTTTTAAACTCAGCACTTTTTATTAGGAAGGCGCGAGGAAGTCTATCAGACTATTCCTAAACTTATCAACAGAATTCAGCATGTCTCTTTATTCAGTGACTGAATTACCGATGGCTCAGCGGTTTCATTGAGTTTTGGAGTCAATAAATCAGCTCAATGTAATCTCATTATAACCTCATAGTTTTTATTTCTCAATTCAAATTCAGTTTCCTTTTATTTTATTTCTGCTTTTAATTTAAACAATTTAGTAGGTAGATATTTCTTATTCTGTTTTTATGATTCATATATTTTGTAACCTTCCTCTGAAATCTAGCAGGTCATTCCTAAACTCTGCATAAATTGCTATCCATCAGTACTAGATTCAATCGATTGATGGATTCCATTGATGAAATTACTGAGTTTAGAATCTTTCCCTATCTGATGACTATCAGGTTTTTAGTTCAAATAAATTAACAATCCAAAATATGCAGGGCTTTATTTGAGCTCTATTACATAACACCTTTTGGTTCTGTCTCCCTACTTCTAAGTTGGAAACAAAGGGCGATCCCATATTGTTTTTGTAAGGACTTGTATTATACTCCCACACTCTTTCAGTAGGTTCGTCTCACAAGTTCGGGTAAGAATGGTTTGCACATAGTTCAATTTCAGTAGACCACAGATTTCTTGGTAACTACTGATTTATATCCATCTCCATTTTTTATTTGGTTTGTAATTTTCAACACTCTGAATAAATAAAATTTTTATCTTTTACGTTTCAATATATTATTTCTCACAGGTATTTTTGTTGGTATACCATATCTTAATTAATTCTTCATCAAATCCAATGATTGAGCCATCATTTTGAAGATTGTGTTTTCCTTTAAGTGGAAAGAGTAAGCACTTCTCACAGAGGTGTCAGGAAGTCAGGAAAAAAAAGTTGTGATGAAAAGAAAACTTTATTAGTGCATAATTCAAAAAGTATACAATTTATGATGATTAATAAGATAATTAGAAATACTTCTAAGTTCCTTACAAAATGAAAAATAATTATCAGAATTGGACCATTTTTAGCTAAGTTACAGCCAATAATACGTTGTGTATATTTTGGTCTATTATTTTGAACGAACAATTTTAAAAGGTTTGACCAAGAAAAATTGATTCCTCCCTCTGATAATACATTGAATTTCCATATTACATTGCCATTTGTTATCAGTTTATTGGATTGAACATGGAAAACACATTCTACACATGCGTTAGCCCACTCGGCCACCCTGCCTCCCTAGTCTAATTCATACTTTAAAAGGTAACACTATTATTTGACCAATGGTCTAATAAGTGTTTGAAGTCAGAATACATACTCAACTGTCAGGTTGTTTCCTTCCTCAATCCATTAAATGATTAAATACCCACTTTACATAGGCTGAGTGTGTTATTAGAGGGTTTCCAGATTCAGTAGTTGATTCAAATAATGGTAATAATCAGATAATGCATAAAAGTATTATGCCATCCATCATTTTTGATAAAATGAGATATACCTTATAGTTATAGAAATCAGAAAACTTGATTTTTTTTACAATATTTATGACCACTCAAAGCTATTCCAAGGTGGCTTGAGTGTATCCTGATTTGTTCTTTCTTCTGAAGACCATATGGAATCAGTGGTTGTGCAGAGCAAGTCCTTAAGTACTCAGAAGAACATCTGCTAGTGTTATTTGTCTCCTATATTAGAAATAGTTTCCTGTTGAACCATGAAAAACATAAGAATGTGGCCCAGAGTGCAGTTCAGTACTTATTTGAGTTTTGTGCTATCCTGGAGTAGCCATTAAAAAAATTTAAACCTTAATCTGATAGAGCATATTTGGGGACTGTGCAAGCTCCATGTGTGGAGCCAGAAATCTAATGTACACTTGAAACGTTGGAAACACTATTTAGTGAAAAGTCGGACAATTAACCATAGGAATTAATTAACAATCTCTTTGAGGGCACAGGAAGGTGATTGATTATCACAATCCTTGCCATAGGCTGTAGCACGAGGTATTAAATAAATTTGGATAGAAATCTGAACATTTATTATGTTTATGATTTAAACTTTTTTTTTTTTTGTTTGGATCGTACATTAAATATTAGACTAATTAGATTAATAGAAGTTTTTTTAATAAATAAATATTTTTTACTAATGTTGATTTATTTGCTGAAATTCTAAATTAAATTACTATCAACAGCTTAAATATATAAATTTTGAGGTGAGTTGTTGATTTTGTCCTAGAGTTTATATGTTTCATGAGAAGCAGTGTTTCAAATGCTGGTTCCTTTGAATTCTTAATAATTCATATTACAAAGTTATTTTACTTCAGAGTAATATTTTATGAGAAATAATTTTAGGATTATTATTAATAATTTGTTTAATGTAATGAATAAGGATTTTTCTGTAAGTATTTTGTATAATTTTTATATATTTATGATGTATGTCAACCTTTTTCAAACAATATCTCATTTTCGCATGAAAACTTCTTATAATAGTATGTGTTAATTACAATTATTATTTTAATGTTTTCTATATCTCAGAATCATACTTACTTGGAAATATTACATTTATTCATTACATTATTATTTATAATTATAGATATATTGTACACATATGTATTCCATTTAATTTATTTTCAACTATCTTCATTAATCTAATTTTTTTACTTTTTCAATAAAAGTAAAGAAGCCATATTTATCAACACCATGCAAAATATTTAATTATTCTAAGTGAATATTTATCATTAGTTTGTAGTTTTTGTCATAATTTAATGCTGTGTACTTGTAGCATAATTAAAACACAGAAACAGAAAAGAGCAAAAAGGTAAGAATGCTGAGGAGAAAATTGCTTTTCTTTTATAGTTTTAAATTATTTATTTATAATCTATCATTATATAATTATAAAAGATTGAATTTATATGATTTATTTTTAATGAAACTGTCATGCAGCCCAAACTTTTTGTAACTTTGTGTTTATTTATCAATGAACATATCAAAGAATGTTTGAGATTATTTTTAGCTGTCGCTGATAAACTTGGTTGCAATTTGGACGGGAGCAGCGGACATTCCTGCGTTCCGATCAATGCGAACTTTGCGAGCCCTTAGGCCGCTCCGCGCTGTTTCCCGTTGGGAAGGCATGCGCGTAAGTTTATGGTCCGCTTTACAAGCATCCATTGATTATATAAATGAAGTGAAAAATCCTTTTGCAAAAAGCAAAGCCATTGCTTTCGTTGTTTTTACTTTTCCCCTTTAATCTTTCTGTTTTAACATCTATGTGTTATATTGTGAATAAGTGTTGCACATTCAAATTTGTTGTGTTCCCGAAAGCAGGGGTTGTCTATTTACCAATATGTTTCTAGAAACCGTACTTTCTTTGCTATTAATTTGTGTTGGCATTTTTTATGCAGTTCAGCCAAAGTGCTTGATAACAAAAGCCGTTAGAGAAGTAATAAATGTTATGCTTCATTCTTGTTTTTATAAATAGTACGATCCTGTTTATTAAAATAAATACTTAATGAAATAGCATTTTATGGTTAGTTTGAATAAATTTGCTTTTATCTTTCTCATTATTAAATATATTATCAATTTTTTTTTTGTTAGTTTTCGAATTAATTAATTAATAACTTTACAAACGAACTTTGTTTTAAAATATGAATAAATACAATCAAGCAATCCCTGATTTATTTTCTCACTAAGCACAATAAATAATATATCATGATCATTTATATATTTTTCTTGAGATATGATTTCTTAAACAATGAGTGATTTAGTAATTGATGTTCAAAAAGTATTTTTCGTGTTACCCACATGTTTGTTGTTTTTATGGAGCACATCTGTATGTAAACACAATCATTTCTATCCAAGCTAGGGTATTATAATGTTCCTGCGTAACTTTGATTATGTTTTCTTTTTTTAAAATATTTTTTGTGTGTGCTAAATATGTATTCAGAATATTCCACTTAGTTTCCTTGTACTTGTATCATGTGGATATAAACTAACCTATTATTATTTATATTTTGTGTGTGTGTGTGTTGTGCTATGAAGTGTCTGTTTCGGCCACCAGGTATCTCTGATAAACTTCACGGCGTCCCTGCTTGGTGCGGGAGGGATTCAGGCATTCAAAACAATGCGAACTCTCCGCGCTTTGCGTCCTTTAAGGGCAATGTCCCGGATGCAAGGCATGAGGGTATGTTTAGTCCAAACCTAGTAGTCGACCCTCATCATATATCATTTTTTATTTATTTTTTATATGTTTTGGAATTTTTGAACAATTTATCAACAACTTTTATCATGACCGTGTATTTTTTTTTTTTTTTTTTTAATCGATAAAGTCAATTTTTGGCATCAGACATATTATGCAGTGAATCTTCTGTTCCCTTTTAATTAATATTAATTATGTAGATTTTAAAATCAGTATTTTATGAATTTTATCTTATTCGGTTGTAATGGTGTTACGAAAAATTAAAGAGAAAGCTCATTTTTATTTGAGTATTTTATTCTTGAAATAAACACAGTTTTTGACATATGAGAATTGTAGGATTGATAAAAACATTAATATAATGATCTGCATTGACGACATGATTGTAAAATAATTGGGAACGAATTTAAATTCCTTGGATTTCAAATAATTGTTCTTTTTGGAATTAATTAAACAGACCCCATCATTCGAAAATGTTTAGCTCAGTATGCACAATTCAAGTTGGAAGCTGGTTGTTTTTAAAGCTATTTTTATGGAATATTAATTTGAACTAGTGGCATATTCTCTGGAAGTATATTACTCTTCATTTTACATTACTATACTGTAGAATTTTATTACTAGGCTTTTCTTTAATAATCTGTCCTATTTAAATCCAATTGTAAATATACTTAATTTAATTCAGACAATAAAAAAAAATTAAATGATTCTTTAATTTTTTAAAGATTTTTTTTTAAATGGGAACAAGGGTTGGGGAAAATAAATGCATCATGAACATAATGTTTGCTGATGACCAATTAATCATAGCCCAGGATAGAGAAGACATCAATTATATGTTCAGAAAGGTTGTGAAGATTTATGAAAAGTGGGTGTTGACTATTAACTTTATGAAAACAGAGCCAGGGGACCTTGGCACTTCATCTGGTGACACATCAATTGAATAAGGTATAACAACTGTAGAGAAATTTAAATACCTGGGATCTATATTTAATAAAGAAGGTACATCCACCCATGATATTGAGAGAAGGATTGGTGAAGGAAGAAAGGTCACAGCAATACTCAACAGTATCCTTTGGAGCTCGAATATACAGTCCAGTTCAAAGAAGCTGATATACAAGGCTATATTCGAGTCAATAATGACACATGGGTCATCAATGTAAGACTCCGAAAAAGACTCTTAGCAGTAGAGATGGACTTCTGGAGAAGGGCAGCAAGAAAATCCAGAAGAGAATAAATGAAAAATTCTGGAAATGATGGAGGTGGAAACAAACATTATAACAAATATTGAAAAGAAAAGAATATGCTGTTTCGTGCATATGAAAAGAATGACATCTGAAAGATATGTATGGAACTAAAACGAGAAGAGAGAAGGAAAAAAAGTAGATCAAAGGTAAAATGGAAAGATGCGGTGGAAGAAAGCCTGACGGAGCATGGAATCAGAGAACAAGCCTTAGATAAAGAAGGATGAAAGAATCTCTTAAAGAATTTTTAGGTCAAGGATAACCACAGTAATGGAAAAGTCCTTAATAAAAAAAATAAGTTATTAGATTTGTTTAGACAGTTAGATGTCATAACTTGAAATTGGAAAAGCTGAATAGCATAGATAAATTATAACAAGATAAAAGTTATATGAAAGCCACACATGGAAGGTAAACTGCGGGAATTCCATGCTGCAATGGTTAGACTATGAAACCAATGACTCCTGAAACATCTTTAGGGGTTGGATGGGAGTTGATCATTACAGATTCTCATTGAAGAAAACCAAGATTGTTTGGTGGTTCTTTGAGAGCTATAGTAGTAATTAAATGTATTATTTTATTAAGGAAACAAAAAAGTGAGTGTGAGACGTATGCACTTTTTGTTATATATGGTCTTATTTCACCAGTTAATTCCATTGGTGTTCTCAGATAAATTTGATGTGGGTAAATTTCTGTGGAACAATTCTGGGGTAGTATGGATGCTTAATGCCTATTTATATTGGAGGTGGTAACCTAATTCTGCCTACTTTTCGGTTATCAGCATTACTCTATATCTTTTTGGTCTTTCACTAAGGAACTCAAAATGTTGTAAATGGCAAACAGAGTAAGTACATGAAGAATTTGACAAGAAAAATAAGTATTTATCACTTTAAGATGGCTTCTTCTCAATACCTCAGCAAGTTCATGATTTTCAGCTATCAAAACCATTAATTAGAATAGTATGAGAATATTTCTTTTCTTTACATGACAGAGAACTATATGATAATCCATAGAAAGATAAAGACTAACACAACAATCATCTGTTAAGATAGTATAGAAATATTCAAAATATATTTTATAATATTATATTTAGGGTGTTCCAAAGTTTACACATTTATGCAGCTAAATATTGAATTTATTGCTGATACAAATCCTTAATGACTTATTCTTGTTAATTTAAAATTAGCAAATAGAGACTATGGGGCTATAGATTGACATGGTCATACTTTAAAAGCTTTTTAACTTTTCTAATTTCAATCTGGCAATTATGTGGCAATCAAAAATATGAAAAAATAATTCATTCTCATTGATCAATGTTAAAACAGTTCATAAGTATGAATACATATAACTTACTTATAAGGATTTTATAATTGAAATAAAACACTTAATTTAATGTAATTTTTCATCAATTTCTACATTTTTCTGAGCTTATATCAGAAATTTTGGCATTGATGATAGATACATTATCAGCGTGGCATATCCGATAACTATTCAAACTGTGAAAATTAGGTTTAAAATTATGGTTGCAAATGTAAGGTAACTAATTGATTATTTAAATTGTCTGTATCATATTGAAATACACTCATGCTATGATTATTATTCTGCGTTAATTAAAACATTCCCATTTTTGAAAAATGTTTATATAAAAAATTAGTGTTAATTATTTGTTTTGTTGATTCATCTCACAGTGTGCCTAAATGGTATTGAGGTGAAAGTTAGCACTTCAGTAAAACTAATATATTTGTTCGGCTAGAGCTGTCATTTACTGCCCCACCATTCATTCTTCCACAATAGTGTCTGCCATGAAGCATTTATATTGTATTTTATTTATTTACAACCCTACCATGTCTGATAGGCAGTTAGGCAGGATGTTATGCATGGTTGCTGAAGTTTACTTGGTACTAGTCCTTAATATCTAGTGATTGGTGGCAACTAGCACGCTGGCTGGCAATGTGTAAATCATCATTCAGTTATTGCTAAGTCCCTTGGACATACCTGATAACTTAATTTACATATGAATTTATTGGATAACACTTTAATTTATTAAAAAGTTATTTTTATGATTTTAATGAAACTAATTTTAACCTTTCTTGGTATTATAATCCTTTATTTTATCTTCAAGCAATTTTAATGATACATTAAGGAAAAATACTAAATCAACCTCATCTTGAATTTATTCTCAGTGAGTAGTTTTGTATATCGATTTTTTTTTCACTTTTAAAGGTTTCATTATTTTAAAGTGTTTTTTACAAAGTTCACACTTAAGTTTGATGGGGTAACTATAGGACTGAGTGGGTAACTTTAGGGCAGCAGCTAAAAATTAGTTTGTAGTGATTCCGTGGTGGATAAGCTGTGCTGGGCCAGTCTGTAAAACGTGCTTTATGTAGGCATGTACTGCGATACTACCTTGCAGCAGTTTGAGAACCTTAATTCACTACACTCATTGTGCAGTTAGGCTTTATTTATTTCTGTTGTTTTTTTCAAAATTTTTGTTTTCATGAAACTTTTGCTTGTACTTCAAGAGTAGTAGGTAATAGCGCAGTACATGCCTCTACACAAAGTACGTATTCATCATGGTATCCCCACAAGTTAAATTTTACCCGTAGTCCCAAAGTTACCCATCCAGTCCCAAAGTTACCCCATCTTATGGTATATCTTTCTTATTATTGATGAGGGATATGAAGTATTAATTTTTCATTTCCACGTTACTTGATTATAAAGTTCCTTATTAAATATTATTTTAATTATTCAGCTCTTCTATTACATCCAGTACTATTTTTTGCAACATTCGTAACCTAAAACTGAATTAAATTAATTTTTATTATATTATATGTTTTGATTGGTTTTTAATATAAGCTAGCTGGTTCATATAACAATAATATTGCTAATATCAAATTCTTTGTGTAATCTTAAGTACACCAGCAGGACTGTTCCCAGTCATCATTCATTTAAATAACCATTTTTCACTTTTAAAAATTTGTTATTTTTAGAAAATTTGTTTTTGTTCTTAGCACTAATGAATGGTTACTAGTACTAATAAGTAATGTATTAACTATTTTATATTCTGAAAAGTCTTAAGCAAATGGTGTTACTTAACCTCGTAATAAACTATGTTTCTTGTCAGTTCCTCTGGGACATTGAGATATGAATAAACTATTGGATCCCCTAATAATAGGGAATAGACAATAATATCTATCATTGTAATCAGTGAGTATGACAATTAGCAATATGTAATCCATTGGAAAATATCTGAATATTATGGAAAGCTATTCTGCCACCAGGATGAGGAATTTTTTTATCCAATGCAAATGAGGTCATGATAGCCAAGTGTGTTGGAGCATTGCCCGTTATACCATCCTCGTCCGGTTCGACCTGGCCTGGGAGGGGTTGACTTTTATTTGGTGGTGGACCCACAGAATGGAACTCAACCTTCCAGGTAGAGGGTAGAGGGTTATCCTATAGAAAAAGAAAAAAAAGGTCACAATGCAAATATATAAATAAGTCGCTCAATTTAAAAATAGTTTAACCTCACTCCTTTCGAATAATAATTGAGTTGGCTTTTCCTCAAAATCAAACCAAGAGAAAAAAATATTAAGATTGTGAAATAATTGATCCCCTCCACCGTAAAATCATGGCTATGGTATGATTCAGTGCAAAAATTAAATTAAAAGTAAACTAAAATGACTCAGTTCTGAGCCTATTCATCCTTAAACATTAAAAATGATGTAGAGTTGGTTGACCGTTGATATGATATGAGAAGGAATTAGTCGAGGGTGCGGTCAAAAAAAATAAAAAAAATTAAAATATATAAATAATTTTAATTTTTGCCGACGTTTCGACCCACTTTGCAGGTCGTCTTCAGGGCTACAAAAGATACAAACATGTTGAAAAAATAAAAATAAAATAAAAAATAAATATAAGTATATATAAATTACGAAGAAGTTGTCAGATACAGAAATAAAAGATAAAGAAAATAAATACATGATAAGAAAATAGATAAAAGAAAATAAATACATGAATGTTAACGAATAAATGAATGTTAACGAATAAATTGATTGAAAATTGAATAACTATTGTTACAGTAAAGTTAAAATATGGATAAGATAACATAATAATAAGATATCAGTGGATAACAAGCAAGTGAAGGTTACCTTTAATTGTAAATAAACAGATAACGGGACCAAAGGTTAAGAAGTGAAGAAATTGGAAGATTAATAGGGTAACATTAGTGTAATATTGTTGGGATAGATTATTAAGTATAAATAACTCTATAAGAAAACAATAATTTTAAAAGAATACTTTAAAATGTAAGAATAAATGTAAAAACAAGGTTATGATGATAAAGAAACAAAAAACAGGTTGTACTATATATAGATGACAATTGACATTTAGTTTTTTGAAAGCGGTAATGGAATGGTAGGCTATATGAAGATAATAATAAGGTGTATAGTTGAAGGATAGGTGTGTTAAGAAAGGAATCTCAATAAAAGTCAAAACATACCGTTGGATGTGGCACTGCGGGAGGCGGTTGAAACACTGGCAGTGTCAAAAACTCTAGTTAGCAGTGTCAAAAAAAAAGTTCTAGTAAAAATAACCATATATATAATAAATATATATATAATAAATCTATATATATATATATATATATAATAAATTTTAATAAATATATTTTAATAAATATATATATTTTAATAAATATATATATATATAATAAATAACAATATATATAATAAATCCATCTATATATATATATATACATACACATATATATATATATATATATATATATATATATATATATATATATATATATATAAAAGGAGAAGTAAAAGAAAGTATAAATGGAAGTGAGAAGATTAAATAGAGGTTTATGATCGAGACTTTTTTAAAATGTTGATGATTTGGGAATAGGCGAGTGATAGATTTTGCTTGTCGGTTTTTAAGTTTAGTGGTTTGTAGTCTAATTGAATGAAAACACTTTCCGTAAGTAGTCTTTTGTCGTGGTTAGGTACTGTGGCAAGAATGGAGGTATTGTCAAAGTCAAATGTGTGGTTTGAGGTTAAGGCGTGTTCAGAGAGTTTAGAAGCAGTAGAGTTCTTAGAAGTAATTGAGTATTTGTGTTGTTTGATGCGGTCTTTAAGTTGGTTTTTGGTTTCTCCAATATAGGCGGAGTTACAATTGGTGGTAGAGCAAGGAATGCGGTATACGATATTAGAGCGGTGTTGCGGAGCGATGGGGTCTTTTAGGTTGGAGTAAATATTGGCAAGTTTGTTATAGTTTTTAAAAGCAACTCGCAGGTTGGGAATAGAGGAACGTAAAGATTTTTGAATTCTATCCGAAAGTAAAGGGATGTATGGTAGAGATCTATATAAAGGAATGGGGGGCTGATTTTGAGAACTAGAGAAAGGGATGGAGGATGAGGGGCGGGTTTTGTAGTCAGTAATAAGTTTTTTAATGGTGTTGGAGGGGAAGTTATTAGACAATAGTATCCGTTGTATGCGTCTAGTGTTTGTTTCATGTAGGTAAGGGTCAGATAGAGAAAAACATCGGTGAATGAGGTTTTTGGCAACGTTAAGTTTTTGGTGAAAGGGGTGTTGAGAATAGTAGTTTAGTAATCTGCCAGAGTATGTTGGTTTTGTGTACCAGTCTGTGGATAAAGTATTGTTGGGATGTCTTTTAATGAGAAGATCGAGGAAAGGGAGGGAATAGTTATCTTCGTATTCAACTGTAAAAGAGAGGCGGGGATGATATGAGTTAAAGGCGGAAAGGATGTCAGGAATAGTATCAGGATTGACGATGAGAAGAAGGTCATCGACGTATTTTTTTATAAGAAATATGTCATTAGGAAACTGTGGGGCTATGGTGTTTAGGAGATCATTAAGAACAATGTTAGATAAGTCGGGTGCGAGAGGATTACCCATAGCTAATCCTGCAATTTGATTATAAAATTGTCCATGGAACTGGAGATAACCAGATTTGCAACAAAGTTGTAGGGATTCAATAAATGATGAACGGTTAAGGGAGGTATGAGACTCTAAGGATGACCAGTTATTTTCTACTATAAGAAGGGCTTTATCTATAGGGATGTTGGTGAAGAGGCTTTTAACGTCGAAAGAGACTAGAATGTAATTATCGGGAATGGTTAGGGATAATAACAAATTACGTAGATGAAAGGAGTTGTGGATATCATATGGATTGTCATGACTAAGGATTTGTAAGGATGGGAGTAGAAATTTGCTGAGTTTTAAAGAGGGAGAGTTGATATTAGAAGTGATAGGACGGAGGGGAGTGCCGGGTTTGTGAATTTTTGGAAGACCATAGAAACGGGGAGCCACGGAGTTATAAGAGATGAGGTTTCTGTAAGTAGGATATGTGATTTGTTTAGAGTGTAAGAGGTTTCTGATATGTTGGTTAAATTGGATTTTAAGAGAAGGAGTGGGGTCACGAGTTGTAGGAGCGTATGTAGATATGTCTGATAGGAGTTCAGTCATTTTTCTATTATAGTCTGTGAGGTCCATGATAACTGTTTTATTTCCTTTGTCCGCTTTAGTGATGATGATGTCGTCATGATTTTTAAGGAAGGAGCGTGTGGAAGAAAGATCTTTGAAGAATTGAGGGGAAAAGTTAGAAGTAGTGGATGGGGGGTGTTGGAGATGGTTAGAGATAATGTTAGTTATGGAAACTCGAGATAATTCTTTATTATCATTAGAATGGTGAAAGATCGGATCGTTATAAATATATTCCAAGTCAGTAATAAGTTCAGGGATGAGTTTGGTAGAGGAATTAGGGGTGGAAAAATTTCTGATCTAAGCTTACAATGTTGAGGACGTGAAGGAAACCTATGGATGAGGATTGTGGACCAATATCGTCTCATTTGGGTGTATCTATGGACTAACGATTGCTGAAAATATATATATATTATAAATATATATATTTATTAAAATATATTTATTAAATTTATATATATATATATATATGTATAGATTGTATGTATATATATATTTATGTATATATGCGTTTATTTTTACTAGAACTTTTTTTTTGACACTGCTAACTAGAGTTTTTGACACTGCCAGTGTTTCAACCGCCTCCCGCAGTGCCACATCCAACGGTATGTTTTGACTTTTATTGAGATTCCTTTCTTAACACACCTATCCTTCAACTATACACCTTATTATTATCTTCATATAGCCTACCATTCCATTACCGCTTTCAAAAAACTAAATGTCAATTGTCATCTATATATAGTACAACCTGTTTTTTGTTTCTTTATCATCATAACCTTGTTTTTACATTTATTCTTACATTTTAAAGTATTCTTTTAAAATTATTGTTTTCTTATAGAGTTATTTATACTTAATAATCTATCCCAACAATATTACACTAATGTTACCCTATTAATCTTTCAATTTCTTCACTTCTTAACCTTTGGTCCCGTTATCTGTTTATTTACAATTAAAGGTAACCTCCACTTGCTTGTTATCCACTGATATCTTATTATTATGTTATCTTATCCATATTTTAACTTTACTGTAACAATAGTTATTCAATTTTCAATCAATTTATTCGTTAACATTCATTTATTCGTTAACATTCATGTATTTATTTTCTTTTATCTATTTTCTTATCATGTATTTATTTTCTTTATCTTTTATTTCTGTATCTGACAACTTCTTCGTAATTTATATATACTTATATTTATTTTTATTTTTTCAACATGTTTGTATCTTTTGTAGCCCTGAAGACGACCTGCAAAGTGGGTCGAAACGTCGGCAAAAATTAAAATTATTTATATATTTTAATTTTTTTTATTTTTTTTTGACCGCACCCTCTTAAACATTAAAGTTGAACTTCTTGATCTCTAAATGTATGGCAAGGTTAAGGAAGTAGTAACTGTTTAAGGAAAGACACTTCTATTTATAACGGGCCTATTGCTCTGATTTTTTATAAATATAATATCTAATCAAACTCTTTTGTTCAATTATCGGAATGAATAGTAATAAACAGTTTTATAATATAATTCAGATTCTTCCTTTTGTGTAAACATGAACCATGTTACACATTTTCATGCTATTTTTTTATTTATTCTATTATTCTTTGATTATATATATATATATAATATAGAATATTATAATAAAAGAACTCTCGTATAAAATTTTAACATGATGCATGCTTGTGCAAAAGGAAGAGTCTGAACTATGTAAGAAGTTTTTTGGGCCAGTTAACTATGAGTAGTTTTTGATAGCTAATGTATCTCTTGATCATTTGTTTCTTGTCATGGAAATTGAATATACCAATAACACATAGAGCAACTTTTAAAATGTTCTGATAGAAAAAAATAAATATTTTTTAGAAATAATTATTGAATGTTAGGAATGTTGTTTCCATTGGAACCTTTTAACACTGTTTCACCATCTTCAAAATAAATATTTATATAATTTAATGATGTTGTGTATTTGTTTAGCCTCTTAATTTTATATTTATTGTAATGCCAAGCATACACTCAGTTGAAGAAATAAAGCAAGAGTGTTAAGTATTAGAGGTTGTTCTAGACTAAATATTATATAAATGGTTCACTAATTATCGAAATCCTGTTGTAAAACATTCCTTTTTTTTTCTATTTTTTATTGTAGTTTTCTCAAATAATAATGAGTTTTCTAACACTGCATAATTATTTTTTCAAGTGTTTATCCTGATAGCCAAATTACTATTTGAAAAATTAAATTTAAATTTTTTATCGCTAATTTTTACAAAATTTCTTTATAAAAATTTAAGATTTATTGAATTATTATTTTTAAGAGGGCAACTTTTACTCTACTCACACCTCATAATTATATAGTTCGTAGTGCACCGTATGCCCTTAGATTTTTACATATAAGTGATGGTTCATCTTCTGATGTCAGAGAGCCCCACACAGAAAAACTATTGAAGACTGCTTATGACCTTGCTAGACAAATACAATTTTTACAAAGCCGAGTATAAGAGTTATGGCCTCTCTTCTTGTGACTCGCAGCTGACATGCTTTCTGTGTGGCGCACACTGCATAAACTTTATATGTTCATAATTAGAGCATCTTTTTTTTTTTTTTTTTTTGTTTGTTTTTTTGTTAGTGGTGTTGTTTAAAGCTTTATTTGCATGGTTTGCATTGGCTTAGTGTCTGCTGTTGCTTTTATTTGTTAAAATATGATTTATTTATAGAATTAGTTTATAGTATTTATTATACCATTAACTTGAAGTATGATTTATTTATGTTTTTTTCATTTATTAATATATATAATACAGTATATTTTTTAAACACCAAAAATTATTTTTAATATATATATTTTTTTATGCATAGGTTGTTGTAAATGCTTTAGTTCAAGCAATACCAAGCATCTTCAATGTGTTATTAGTTTGTTTAATATTCTGGTTAATTTTTGCCATAATGGGTGTTCAGCTGTTTGCTGGGAAATATTATAAGGTAAATTACAACAATCAAAATCTTGTTTTAATTTTTTTTTAATATATATCATTGACTGAAGTAGTAAAATAATCCTAACTATATATTTATTATAGTGTGTGGATGCAAACAAAGCTGTTTTGAGCTACGAAATAATTCCGGACAGGAATGTTTGTGAGGCTGAAAACTTAACCTGGGAAAATTCTCCTATGAATTTTGATCATGTAGGAAAAGCATATTTATGTCTTTTTCAAGTGGCAACTTTTAAGGGCTGGATCCCAATCATGAATGATGCCATAGATTCTAGAGATGTTGGTTTTAATAATTTTCAGTAATTTTTTTAACATATAATTTATTTTAATAATATCTATTAATTATTTTTATTCTGTTTTAGATTGGAAAACAACCCATAAGAGAGACAAATATATATATGTATTTATACTTTGTATTTTTTATAATATTTGGTTCTTTTTTTACTCTTAATCTATTCATTGGAGTTATCATTGACAATTTCAATGAACAAAAGAAGAAGATGAGTATCACTAAAGTTTTAAATTTTTTTTTTAATATACTCTTGTTTATTTCTTTATTATAGAATACATACATTAAATAATGTCAAATAAATAGCCCAATAACTATTTATATTAAAACAACCATAAAGGATCATATTGCTTATCGTTTGAAATGATTAGTGTTACCTAAAGATTTATTATTATTATCTATTTTTTTTTTTGCCAAATTCCACTCATGGTTACTTTTTTCCAGGGCCCCACATCACTAATCCGGGGCTATTACATTACTATTCCAGACCCTTTGCATTGTGATATGGGTTAGGGGAGGACTTCATATTTCAATATTTTAATTAAAAATTGACTATTTTTTTATTTTTCCTTTTGATATAATATAATTAAGAAATATAAATCTCTTTCATTGTAAGTAGTTGTCGAGAACCTGTGTTGCATCAAGCTTGAAGTAATTTGATCATGTCTACCAATCCTTCAAGCAGTTTCCTTCATACCATGACACCAACAGGATTTATTTTGTCTTTATTTACTGTTTCTATACAATTTACCACCAAAATTTCCTTTAACTTGAGAAAGAATGATCCAAATATTTATTAATAGGATGTTGTTAAAGTCACAAAATCACATGGAACATATCTCATTTTAACTGAGTATTATCAGTTCTATTTTAAAATGTATGAGTTGTTAGATTTACTTTGAGTGAAACTGAAAATTTAGTAGTAGATGAATATTAAATTTTATGATAAAAGGCTAAGTCACATTGTGTTGAAAAATAATGAGATTATATTCATACTGTGCAGCATAGGACTTCAATGTAAGTCTTGGGCCAACAAAAGAAAAAACTTACTTCTCTGAAAAATGATCACTAGTCATCAAACTTGTCAAGAAATAGTAAATATTTCAAATTTAAACCCAAAACCCCAAGCCCCAAAACTCATAACCTGAGGAAGGATTAAGTATTCAGAATATATATTACCCACCAGGTCCTTCATCAATCAATGATTTAAAAGAAACTGTTTATGGCTTGAAGATTAAAAAGGTTTTAAAGAAAATTAATTGTTTATATATATAGTGGAATAAATAAACTTAAAGGGAAACATATATATTTATAATATTAATCTTCTGTTGTGGCTTAAGGTGATACAAACCAACCAATTTTTTCATATTTCTAGTTTTTTTCTTCACAGAACCATCATCAAACTCTAGCTCCCACAGAATCAACCCAAGGTATTTGATAGTGTCACCCTCTTCAGTGTAGCTGATTACCTCTCCGGTATCTAATCGAAACCTTGGTTTTATTTAAGTTTCTCTTCTCTAAGGTGATTCCAGAACTTTTTTGGGGGCTTAGGGACTGTCCTAACTCATGAAGTATCTTTCGAAAGCAATTTATTGCCCTCTCCTTAGCTTCAACACCGCAAGCTATAACCGCTTGATCATCAGCAAAGCCTACAAGTAGAATGGGATTGTGGTTATGGAACAATTTGTAACAATATTCCTCCGCAATATCCAATTAAGGACTGAACAACTAACATTTTGGACCAACATAATGAACATCATTATTATAAGGAGATTCTTGGCTAAACTATCAGCCCATTATAGTGTATTCTTAATTTTCACTTCAGTTCATTAAAATAAATTTTATAAAAAATATTATAAATATTAACTATGATCAATTAACAGAAAAAATAATAAAAATGTTGGTTTTAAAATTAAAACTCTCATATTAAGTTATAAAACAAATCTCATGCCCTGCATCATGTTTCCAATGAGTAATTTGAAATTGAATTAATAAACTAATGTCTAGTATCTATTCACTATTGGATTTATAATAAAAAATCAACTTTTATAATTGCCTTTATATGAACTGTCTTGAGATTTTTTTTTACCTTTAAATAATGAATTCATTGTTTATTAATTTATTGACCATATAAATATATGTATTTTTTATTCTTTAAGCTGGAGGTTCTCTTGAGATGTTCATGACAGAGGATCAAAAGAAGTATTACAATGCAATGAAAAAAATGGGATCCAAAAAGCCATTGAAGGCTATTCCCCGGCCAAGGGTAAAAGAAAATTGCTCACTCTTCAATAACTTGTAAAGTATATTGTTTTTTTTTGTTTTTTAAATATTATTATTATCCTTTTCAGTGGAGACCTCAAGCAATCGTTTTTGAAATTGTGACAGATAAAAAGTTCGACATGATTATCATGTTGTTCATCGGTTTTAACATGCTCACAATGACAATGGATCATTATCAACAGACTGAAATGTTTAGTTTTGTTCTTGATATGCTCAACATGATTTTCATTGTAATTTTTTCAAGCGAGTGCCTAATGAAAATCTTTGCTCTGCGTTACCACTATTTCAAAGAGCCCTGGAACCTCTTTGATTTTGTGGTTGTTATTCTATCTATATTGGGTAAGGAATATTTATTTTTCCTTTAATATTTTTATCTACTGTTTATTTTATGTAAGGGTTTATTCAAGTAGATCAAGATGTAAAGCCTTCTTTAACAGAAAACTTTTGGTTTTATGTATTTTTTTTATCATTGTAAATATTCAATTCTATATCAGCAAATAAAGCTTTCTTACTCTCTGCAGTCTGACATGTATGGCTGCCAAACACAATGATCTCTCTCAGCTCTACTTCATAAACATGCATTTTTAAAAGTCAATATAATACATTTTAAATTAAATATTTTTATTCACAGACGAGAGGATGAGAGAGAAAAAAAGAAAGATATTTCTTTCTTCTCCACTCTCTGTCCGATCTAAGTTTCTTTAATACTAATTATCTTTGCCACCAATTATTTAAAATTTTTGACATACATTTCTATTGTTTTCCCTAACCTTCATTGACAAATGAAAATTGTAAATTCATGGTTTTCCAAACTGTGCATTTTAAAATATGATACAACCTTCTCAATCACAAATAGCCTTCTTAAGTTATTTGTTAAAATTGAAATCATTATCTGAATTAAATCACTTTTCAATCTTATCTTATTATTTTTTTTTTATTAATTAGTTATATCGTCACCACAATGCTGTTAGTCATGTGAAATACTTTACTAGATACAAAATCTTCAAATTTATCACTTATGTTTGTAGCAAATGAAACGTTGATGATAACATTTTTTATACAAATAAATCTGTGAATAAATTATAGTTCTTTGTCATCATGATTTTAAAAAGCTGAGATAGTGTATGTCTGAAAAATAATTAATCAGACCAAAACTTATCCATTATTTTATCTGTGATAAGTACCCCAGCAAAGACAGCTGACTTGAACAAAGTATTTAATTTCAGAAACTATACAAATACACTGTGCTTGACAGTAAGAGAAAAAGAAGAAGTAATTCATATATAAAAAAAAATTTGATTTTTGCCTTTGTAACATTTAAAAGTATTCAAATATACATACTACTAATCATAAGAAATGTTAATTATATTTTAAGGAATTAATTTGTTTCATTACTTTATTTATAGGTTTGGTGCTCAGTGACATAATTGAGAAGTATTTTGTAAGTCCTACACTGTTAAGAGTAGTTCGAGTAGCAAAAGTTGGCAGAGTTCTGAGGCTGGTCAAAGGTGCCAAAGGAATTCGTACCCTTCTTTTTGCTCTGGCAATGTCGCTCCCAGCACTTTTCAACATCTGTCTACTGCTTTTTCTTGTTATGTTTATTTTCGCTATTTTCGGAATGTCATTCTTCATGCATGTCAAGGAAAAGAGTGGTCTTGATGATGTTTATAACTTCAAAACATTTGGCCAGTCGATGATACTTCTTTTTCAGGTACATATTTAATGTTTCTTTCTTATACTTAAATTTACCTAAATATAGATAACATATTGATATTTATTGCTATTTGAATAAATTTAGTTAACTTATACCATTAACTCATCATTTTTAAGAAATGATAGTATGATTCATTTCATTTATAACTTCATCGTTAACCTCCATAGTTTGTTGCCAAAGAAACAATTTTTGACCATGGTCTTTTGAAAGGAATATGTATTAAAACCTTTGGTCATGAAAGAAGACTTTCTTGTCAAGTACCAAACCCAAGACCTTTGTTGGGTTTTAATAGTTTTTTTTTTCTTCTTTTAATTGTGGAATCTTCAATAAGATTTGATTTACAAAAGAAAATTCTCACTATTATGAGGATAGAAAAAAAGAAAAACCAGTGGTGAGGGATCAACAGTTTGGTGGTAATTGATCCAAATATGGAGTGAAGAAAAATATTGGAAAGTAAGAGAACAATAAATAAATAGAATTACTATCATGTAACAAAGAGTATTGTCAATCCAGAATAAAATAAGGATCTATAAAAATATCTATATTTTTTGCTGATATTAAATACAAATGAATAGATCAAGTATGTATTGAGTGATAAGATTAGTTCTTGTTGAATTCAGAAAATAGCCTGTTCTCATGATAGGAAACTGACTAGAATTAGTTTGAATCAGCAGAAAAAATTAAATAATACCGAGTGATTATGAGTTAAATTTTTAATTATATCCTTTACTTAGAACCCTGGTAAATTATCTTACTAATAAGATATAAATAATATTATTTATACTCATTAAATTTAATTAATGATTTATAAGTGTTAAATCAATTATATTATTTTTTTAATATTTAGATGTCTACATCGGCTGGCTGGGATGGTGTCTTGGATGGCATAATAAATGAGGAAAACTGTAGTAAACCTAATCCAGAAATGGGGTCACCTGGAGATTGTGGATCTTCTACCATTGGGATTGCATTTCTTCTGTCATATCTTGTCATTAGCTTTCTTATTGTTATTAATATGTACATAGCTGTTATTTTGGAAAATTATTCTCAGGCAACAGAAGATGTCCAAGAAGGCCTTACTGATGATGATTATGATATGTATTATGAAATATGGCAGCAATTTGATCCTGATGGTACACAGTATATAAAGTATGAGCAACTGTCTGATTTCTTAGATGTTCTGGAGCCTCCTTTACAAATCCATAAACCTAACAAATATAAGATTGTTTCTATGGACATTCCTATTTGTAAAGGGGACATGATGTTCTGTGTAGATATTTTAGATGCACTCACTAAAGATTTCTTTGCTCGAAAGGGTAATCCTATTGAGGAAACGGCAGAGTTAGGAGAGGTAGCACCTGGAAGACCTGATGAAGTAGGCTATGAAGCTGTATCATCTACACTTTGGAGGCAGCGTGAAGAGTATTGTGCTCGACTAATCCAAACAGCGTGGCGAAAACATAAACAAGCTCGTCAAACTTCTCCAGAATCACCAGAGCGTGCTAGAGACACTGCTGTCCTTGTGGAAAGTGATGGGTTTGTTACAAAAAATGGTCATAAAGTTGTTATACATTCACGATCTCCATCAACAACATCAAGACTTGCTGATGTTTGACCATCGTCTCAATAATTTTTTATCTCGAAATAAAACAAATAGCTTTATTGTTTTTATTAACGAATACTTGTTTTATATATATTATATATTGTGATATATGTGTGTGTATATTATATATATATATATATATATATATATATATATATATGTATGTATGTATGTATGTATGTATATATATATATATATATATATATATATATATATATATATATATATATATATATATATATATATATATATATATATATATATATATATATATATATATATATATATATATATGTATGTATGTATGTATGTATTTGTATATTGAAAGTATTGTTACATATATAGATAAAAATTAAGTGTATATATATATACATATATATATATATATATATATATATATATATATATATATATATATATATATATATATATATATATATATGTATAAATATACAAATGAAAATATAAATAAATGCGTTATAAAAATGTACAATTGTACCGCCAAGCTTTGTACAGAACTGCGTTTACGCTTCAGGGTATAGTTGCTGGTCAATTTTTCGGAAATAACAGTGTGGCTTTATGGACTGACCACATTACAAGTCCTTCCTCCGGTCTGACCCACCTCCTGTTTATCAGTGCAGTACTTTTTTAAATGAGTTGTATGCATGTGTGTGTGTTTATAGTGAGTTTTGAAGTGCACAAAACAGCATTAGAAAAGGAGGCAAAAGGTGCAGACTTCTCAACGTTAATCGAAATAAAATGTTATTAAATAGCTTCTTCAATACACCATCCTCGAGGCTAATGTGTTTATAACACGAATCACATGAAGATGTTTATATGAAGAGTTTTGGTAATTTATTTTTTTTATTTTTAATTCAACTTTGAACCAAACTAAATTCTCATGAAAATAAGAGTGGATGAGAATCATTAATGTTGTGATGCACACCATAATGAAAACTTAAAAGCTATATGAACATTTAACTGTCGTAAAGAATCATTAATGGACTTTTTTAGAGGAAGGAGAAAGTTCATAGCTTAAAGTTTTCTATTTGGTTAATCTTCATTAAACAGCTGCAATCACTTAATGTTTATGAACTTGCAAGCAACGAGACGAAGTTTGTGTTTAATGAATGGTAGTGGAAGGGCATAACACACTTCCCTGCCTGCCCTCCCTGCTACCTTTCACATATATGCCTTGTAATTATATTGTTTTCCTTTGCAATATCTAATTTGCCAATTAAAATAAAATTTAAAATTTTTATAAGAATTTATGTTGTTGTTTTCTTGTTATTTAATCCTTTTTATTTATGCCACATTAGCAAATCTTCGACAATGTAATACTCAGTAACAATTAAAATTTATACTATTACATTTTAAGGTAAGTGCTACAACTAGGTAACTACAAATTTTGCGAAATAGAGGTAATTGTAGAGAAATGTTAATATGACTTAATAACTGATGAGGATGACTCAAATGTATGTGTTGACATTTTTCAAAATACATAAATTGATTAACAGTTGAAAAAATCCTTTTTATAACTAGGAAAACTTCACATATCTGATTGTTTAACATATCACGATAGAATGTTTAATCATTTAATACTTATAATTGATTGTGCAATGACAGTTACGCTAATAAAAATAGTTTACATCCACTGGTTGATGATGCTCAGCAGGTTTACTAGAACTTTTATATTCTTCACAGAAGCAATCCATCTGTGTAGAAAAAACATGGAATATGTATAACTTAAAGTCTATTAAAGACACTGGAGGACAGGAGTGCCCAGAAGGGGATTGTATGGCCACTGGCCTGATATTGTATCAAAATTTTTCAGGGAACAAATATTAGCAGGATTCTGAATTTTTTGAGGGCCCATATTTTGATGGGGTTATAAATTTTCGGATTGAAAAGTTTTAAATCAGGAAATAAAGGGAATACATACATAGAACAAACCTCTGCAAGTGTAATTGTATATGATCTACAGTACTTTTATTTCTAATGCTTTTAAGAAGAGGAGAGCAATATAAAATCTTAGGGAGGGGAGAGGAGAGATTCATGCCCCATCAACCTTGGGAAGGATGGATACCCATGCTAAAGAAAGAATATTTCATAGAGCTGAGAAACTTCTTAAATATACTAATGATGTTTCAATTATTGCTTAGTCTAATGAAGCAATCATGGAATTTTTTGAAAATTCGTGTTGCTGAATCTAATTTTGATGAAGTTTCTCACTTATGTATTGAGTCAAGAGAAGTAGAAATTTAGTTTGTAGAGTTGTTATCTTGGTAGAACAACGTCATAGAAGTGCTTTAAAGTTCAGTCAAAATTTTAGAATGCTCAAATTGTTTTTCTATTTTAAAGTTTTGTGCACCTCTTTAAATTGTGTTAGTGTTGAAAATTTGTATATGGGTCACAATTTAGGGTAAAATGCCATTTGGGATATTCAACTTTGTTCTACTTCCCCCTTCATATTTATAAATTAAATGTAGAAACAAATTATAAAATGTTTAAAAGCAAAACAACATAAGAAATGATCTTCGAATTCTATCCAACTACCTCAGGTAAGGACTAATGAAACAGTTAAATTAGTTTTTTTCTATATTGCAAACAAAAATGAGAGAAAATAAGACAATAATGGAGGAGCCAGGACTAATTTTCAGAATCCCTTGTCAAATATTTAATTTACTACTGAAAGTTTTTTTAAATTATGCAACAAAGATAATATGTAAAGATGTTAAATAATTATGATATACATGCTATTTTTTTTATTCGATTACTTTCTACTTCGACATTTCGTAGGGCTACTATAAAAAAAATTAAAATCCCCCAGACCAGAATCCAAACAGCACACAGTGGTGCAGAACACAATTCCGAAAAAACTACGCCCACCTTAGACATACGATTTCAAAGCTCAAATAGTGGTCATTCTTAGTATATTTTCTTATTCTAAATCGAGTGAAACAAAAAGTAAACCGATAGTTTTACGCATTTTTGTTATGACTATATTTTAAATTTTGAGATCACATCGGCTTATTGTGACAAGTGTGGATTAAATAATAAATATAAAAATAAAAAAAATTGAAAAACAATAAAAATAAATTCCGTACTTCAAGTCAACATCATTACGAGAAAATTTTGAAGATTCATTTAAATTAATTTATTTAATTAATCCAAATCATTGAAGAATAATTTAAATAAAAACTGACGTAATCAATGTTTAAATGTATAGATTTATTATAATAACGAAATATGGAACGAAAGGTTAAATAAAAGTATAAATATTATATTTTTAAAACATCGACATTCTCGATAGAAAGAGCATCCTTACTTTAAAATGGTTAATATTATTGTGTGTTATAATGCTTTCACCTGAAAATCATTATTAAAATTGATTTGAGCTCTGTTGGGAAATGTAGTTTTATTACTTTCACTTACCTATATATATATTTATTTATTTCCACTCTCCCATGCCAACTAACTAGGCCAATACAAGTGTATGCAGTAGTGTGATGTTTAACATTATAACACTGCATTCTATCACACTACTGCAATGATAACAGTATACAAAATTCATTGCTAGCTCTTTTCATTTCTCCATTCTTCAATTAATTAAGCCTGGCTTCCAGAACCCGGAGGTCTTTCTGGCACTGGTCTTCTTCCGCGAGTTCCGAGGTTGAAGTGAGCTGAACCCACCGCCGTCTTCCAGCCATTTATGAACTTTTTGAACCTCGGGAAGTTTCCTTCACTCACCATCTGAAGAAACTTGACGAGGACGTAAATTCCCGTAGTTCCGATAAACGTGGCTCCAAATCCATCGAAAGCAAAGCAGGCCGTGACCACATATTCAACAGTATCCGGAATACTGTAAACGGGACATTGGAGATCTATATCCTGTCCGAGGCCATGTAATTTAGCTCTAAAACTCTCATGCCCCGCTGGAAATTGTGAAACCCAATAGTCCGGGAGGATCCATTTCGCTTGTAATCGAGATTAAACGGTTGGGAAGTATTTTCTTAAGGCACTCCCTTTCGGATTCATCAACTACCGTCTGCTCCATTCTTCAATTTCTTCCTCCCAGATTATCTTTTTCCATTTATTATGGTTTTCTATGACCCTCATTCGTAGATTTTCCGACCTAAAGACCTGTTTAGTCCTTCCTCTTGTAATGATGCCCGGCCACTTCTTCTTGCAAGAGGTAGTGAGGCTAGAACCTGCACTGCTTGATGCAACTCAGATCTATTTGCTCTGGTGACCTGAAGCAGAGTTGCCCTCTGAATCGATGAAAGCCTATTTTTCTTTCTTTGTATGAGGTTCCAGAACCAGAAAGGAGGAACATACCACAGGATACCCTCCTTAACACCTTTATAAATAGTGATTGTGGCTGGAATACCTGAGGCTCTAGAATGCGCACCACACGCGACTTAGACCGTTTATTGCTATGGCCACGCTACCTGCCAGATATTTCAAGTGAGGCGTCATAGGCCAACACCTAACCTAACTCCTAGGTAGATTACCACCTCCCTTGGACGTATCCTCTGAACTCCTTTCTACATTGTTATACGGTGTGTCCTATCTTTCTCTTAAGGAGGATGGCTTGAGTCTTGGCAGCAGCCATCCTCATCTTCTTCCTCTCACAGCAACTCGCGACTAGGCCGGCGTATCGCTTTGCTTCTTTCTTGAAACCTGCTCTGCTGTTGGAGGTCACCACAGCGGCTAGGTCGTCAACGTAGACAGTGACAGGAAACCGCTCTTCCTCTAATATTCCCGGCACCTCATCAAAAACTAGCTTTCATAGAGCAGGACCAAGAACGGGTCTCTGAGAACAACCTCTATGGAAGCTTCTACCTCGTAGTAATTACCTCTAATTCCTACACTTCTGTCCTGAAATTAGCTTCATACTAAAGCGTCTAAGTTGCTGAGGGACCACACTTCTGCAGCTGCTGGAGCACGTTAGACCACCATACGTAATCGAAGCGGAGAAAGTAGCAAAAATAAGCAGAATCGAAAAAAAACATCAATAAGTAGCAACGTGTCATACATATGAAATATATAGTAAGGGAAAGTATTGCGGTCTTGAAGAATTACGAATTCATGTTTTCAACGGAAATACACTTTTTGAGGTCCCCCTGAGTCCGAATAACCAAGTCGTATATGGATAGTCTTAGTCAAAAACTGAAATGGCTTCCTTAAGGGTTGCCTGGGATGTTACAGCAACTTTTTTGTTAAAATCATTAATGATTCCGCGGTGGGGCTCAGCCTCCCCTTTCCTCCAAAAAATTGCTATAGTATGAACTTCATGAACGTATCGATTTTGTACATTAAAATTCCATCAAACAAAGGACTTTATTTATATATTAGCAGGTAAAGTAGAATTTTTTTAACGGTGTCCTATTTCAGATTTATAAACTCAAGTGATATGTAAAAGGAATCATCTATTATAATACTGTACTGTTTTAGTTTAAAGCATTTTGTGTGAAAAGACTTTTTTGTCTTCAGAAAGAGCTTGAGGAAGTAATTTTTCACATAGGTATATATTATATATTGAATATGGGCAGGGGTGCCTAGAAAGGAGTTTCATGACACAAGTTCCGCAATGAAAATTTTTGAGGAGAGCAAATTTAGACAGGATAATGAATTTTCGGAAATAGGGACAAGCGTAAAACATGGAACAGACCACAGCAAGTGTAATTGTATACGATCTACGATTTTCTCTAATTCTACCTTAGCTTGCTCTGTTTTAAGAAAAGGTGGGCAATAAAATATCTTGGAAGGAGAAGGAGTAGGTTCTTGCGCCATATATGATTTTAACTTACAGTTACTACCAGCTAAATATTTTAATAATAGTATTACTTTATTACAGGCGATAACGAATTGGATGTTTTGTGCCTAACCATCAAATGATGAAAAGACATATTTTTACTCAAAGTTGAGTGGTAAATGAAAGTTGTGTGGTTTTTAAACCACACCAGATTTTTAAAAATAGGTTTAATCTCTTAAAAATGGACAAAAGTCTGAAACGTTGGATGTAGACATAAATAAACTAGGATTATTGTGATCTAATGCGTGTTTTTATTATTAAAAATAAAATGGTCATAACCAAAATGATTGAAATATATGTATATTAATGAAAAAAAATAGCTGTTGTTCAAAATGAAAAGTTCAAAAAGAAGAAATAACTTATAATTGGAAAACCTGGGTCTTAAGATATTTATCTTCTACCATATTATCTATGGTCCACTACTATAATGACTCCATAACACTCTACAACTATAATGACGTCTTAGTATTAAAGTAGTTGGGAAAGACGTTTTTTAATCCATTTGGTTTTTGTTTCATTTCTCTTTTCTTTTTTTAGTATAAATTAATTTTATGGAGTACCTCTACAACTTGAAAATTTGCATTATAAATAAAACCAGTAAGCAGAGTGACAAATACTGAATTCGTAGATTAGTGAAATAACCTGTTACTGGATTAGGTTTTTTTTCTAATTCGGTTTCCGAAACATTGGAAAATCCATCGCAAAACACTAAGTTGGCGTGGTTAACTACACTACTGAATTGTTATTTCTTCTAAGGCAATGAAATTAAAAGATATCTCCAATACCTTAAACGGTCACCTATAATACTATAATCATCAATATAATATAAAGCCCCCTTTACCCTGTCAGGAGCAGGGACGTCATTACTAGGGAGGCAGAGGGTTGTTAATTCCTTATTAAGTGAGAAATTTTAGATTTCAGAATGGTAAGAACTGTGAATATTATTGTAAAATATTTCAGCGTGTTTCGATCACTGAAGGTATTCAAGTATTCTAATACCAGTACTTGAATACCTTCAGAGCTCTTAACGTCTTGATGACCCACATGTTTGGGTTGAAACGTCGGCACCAATAAAAACTTTATAATGACTTCGTCATGAATATTTATCACCGATGACATGTAGAACAGTTGACTAACTTCCTTCAATAATGTATTATACTTTATTGAAGGAAGCTAGTCGACTGTTCTACATATCAGAAGTACTCCCGAGTACTTCAAAACCTTCAGTGCTCGAACCACGGTTGCCCTAATGATGACCCACATGTTTGGGTTGAAAAGTTGGCACAAATAAAAAATTTTTATAATGACTGCGTCCTGAATATCTATCACCCATATTATACTTTATTAGTGTTATTATACTTATCACATAGTTTTATAAAGTGTCCTCCAAAGATCATTGAAAAATCTTAAATGTGTGTTTAAACCTGAAATGTTTCCACTTTTGGAAAAGGTCACATATTGGTGTTTTCTTTATTTATCTTAAAACCCACTATTTTTTAACGTCTTCAAATTTCTATAAAATTCCTGCGAGTGTGACTTTTGATCTTATTGCCACATTATCAGCATATTCCGTGTTGAGTAAGTTTAATATATATTGTTTCTAATGGATTAGTCTTAATTGCTCTTCCCGCTTGCTACAATATAATGACCGAGGGAGAGAGGATCTCCTTGTCGGAAACTCGTCTTTACTTTAAACTATTCGGAATGCATCGCCATATGCCTAAATATTCTTCCTATTACCGCCATTAATGATTATGTAGTACTTCATCTTGGTGAGCACTGTGTTTCTGCAGACCTCTAGTTAGACTAGTATTTATATTTTATACTTTTCTATTTCCCTTTCCAGATACCTGGCAGCTCCAGGTTGGAGCAAGCTTCTGACATTGCAGGTTGCCAAATTTACTTACTCGAGTCCACGAGTTCATCGCAAGTTGCGCCATCAAAATGTTGAGGGGAACATATTTTGATGGATTTTTGAATTTTCGAGGGAGGCAAATTTCTGCAGAGTTATGCATTTTCGGACTAAGGGGCAAGAGGGAAACATGGAACATACCGCAGCAAGTGCAATTGTATATGATCTACGGTTTTCCTAATTCTACCTTAGCTTGCTCTGTTTTTAAGAAAAGATGAGCAATAAAATATCTTGGAAGGAGAAGGAGTATGTTCTTGTGCCATGTTTGATTTTTACTTTCAGTTACTACCAGCTAAATATTTTAAAAGTAGTATTACTTTATTACAGGCGCTAATGAATTAGATGTTTTGAGCCTAAACATCAAATGATGAAAAGACTTATTTTTACTCGAAGTTAAGTGGTAGGTAAAAGTTGGTTGGTTTTTAAACCGCACCAGATTTTTAAAAATAGGTTTAATCCCTTAAAAATGCGCAAAAGTCTGAAACATTGGATGTAGACATAACTAAACTAGGATTATTGTGATCTAGTAGTCACGAGTTCGCGTCCCGGTGCCGAGGGAGTCTTTTAAATCCCCGCCCACACCCCCTGGCCCGGAAAAAACCCGTATAGCCTTAAAGTCAACGAAGGGGAGGACCTCCCCCCCCCCAAAAAAAAAAATGATTCTGTCATATTATTAGATCCAGTGAAAACGTTGGGTACTCTTCCAAATGCCTATTAGTTCCAGCGGAACCGTTTATAACTCTTCCTCAAAGGCCCGCTTGTCAGGTCCTATTGTAATACAGGGTGGGCCAGACCCCCTTACCGTGCACCCCCCCCCCCACATCCCTATAAATTGCATATCGTTGTGTTCCTTGTGACAATTTATTTAAAAAAAGCCAATATTCCCACAAAAAAAGTGAACGAACTGCCCCAAAATGGCGTCCAAACATGGCGGATTGACGACTTTGACTTTAGTTAGTTTTTTTGTTACTGAGAATCAGTATTTGGCTTAATTTCATTATAGTTGGTCTTTTATTAAAGCTGGATAGTCAGAGAATAATAAAACATGAAAAAATATTAAAAACTAATTGGCTTAGTCATTAAAAAAAATCGGTAAAGTCCATTTTTTTTACAAAAAAATTTTCGAGTTGAAAATCAAGCGTCGTTTGTAATTAAACGGTCAACAATAATGCAAAACGTGCTGAAATAAAACATCTGGAGAATACATTTCTCTTTCTAAAACACTGATTACTTTTTAAAATATTTGAAGTAGTTCCGTAGAAAATGTACTTAAGCGGCAGAAAAGCGCTACTGGCGTAGGTGCCTACAGGCCTCTACCACACCACTCAGTACTCATAAATGGCTTAGTTATAGTGCTATAATAACGTTTTTGTTATATTTTATTGATTATATTAACGAACAAATATTAATACAATAATTTAATTGTAAAAAATTATTTTTTTTTAAATTTATTATTTTTGTTTTTATTTTTCATTATTTTTTTTTTAATTTAACTTCATTTATTCTATACGGAGATCGCTTCAGAAGGCCTCTATTATAAAAATTATAAAATTATAATAATAAAACTTAATTCAAAAATACTTTGCAGAATATCTTGATTTTTTTATTTAATATTTGCAATTTAACATTTTGTTTTATATATTTACTGATTCTTAGAGGTAATTTAAATTGTATATACTTCCCTGGAAATGAGTCATATTAATATCTGTTTTATAAACTAAAGTAATATATACCTAATCAGAACTGCTTTTAATGAATAGGTGATGGATTGTTTAGTAAAATTGTTATATCGCTATTAAAAAAAAACATTTTTATTTCCTTTATTTTATTCGGAAGTTGGACCATATCATAAAAAATAGGAACTTTTAATATTAAAGTGCATTATTCCCTCTGCACAAAAGAAATATGGAAAGGGCGAAGCTATAAGTTCTTCTAGGTAACTGGAACTGATTGTTAGTATTTGGTCTCAAAATGAGGGAAAACGCGAAATTGAACCCAAACATTGGAAAAATACATTAAGCGAACGACAAAGGAAGTGCAAAAATTTCGGAAAAGAAAACAAGGATCAGTATCCATTATATGGCTAAACGAATATATAGTAGACAGATGAACAGAATATTTCAAGATGCTGCTAAAAGAGGATAAAAATGCTTGATGGGTTTGGATGATGTTAAGCAGGTTTATTATGGTGAAGAACACTTTATCAGCAAGAAAGATTTGCTCTAAGCAATTGGCAAGCAGGTCTGGAGGAAGTAAACGAGGTTGATAATGGTGTAAACCACTTTATTTTAGATTGCTATTGAAGTTCTACATTGGGACTATCTTCACTTTGAAGCAGGTTATAGAGAGGTCTATTGATAAAAGGAAATAGCTCTGCTCCTCTTTAGTGCAATTGCAAAAGATTTTTGAAGGAATCTGAAAGGAAACGAGCTTTTGTGAAGGACTAGTAGATATTCGATCAATCCAAAGTGTGAGGCACTAAGCAGATAGAGAACCATTTTTCTTTCTCTGTGGACTTCTCTATAACCTACCGTGAAGTGAAGACAGTCCCAATTTGCAACTTATGCTCAATGTGCAACTTGAGTTTCTCAATCCATATCGCTCAGGCAATCGACAATATTTCTAATTTTAGCTTCTACGATTCTTCAGTAGACTTTCTTTGGTACTATAAACAGTAAGGAATCTCGAATAACATTTCCTAGTATCTCATTTCCTATAAAGGGACAAAACTACAGTCCTTTCATATATATTTTTAATTCATTTGTAGCATTTGTACGCACAGCATTTCGGGTTACTTCTTCCAGACTAGCTGACTTGCCAATTGCCTAGAACAAATCTTTCTTGCTGATGAAATGGTCTTCACCACAATAAACCTGCTTAATATCATCCAAACTGATCAAGCATTTTTACCCCCATTTAGCAGAATCTTGAAATATTCTGTTCATTTGTCTAATATATATTCGTTTAGCCATATAATGGATACTGATCCTTGTTTTCTTTTCCAAAATTTTGGCACTATCGTTCGCTTAATGTATTTTTCCAATGTTTGGGTTCAATTTCGCGTTTTCCCTCATTTTGAGACCAAATACTAACAATCAGTTCCAGTTACCTAGAAGAACTTATAGCTTCGCCCTTTCCATATTTCTTTTGTGCAGAGGGAATAATGCACTTTAATATTAAAAGTTCCTATTTTTTATGATATGGTCCAACTTCCGAATAAAATAAAGGAAATAAAAATGGTTTTTTTAATAGCGATATAACAATTTTACTAAACAATCCATCATCTATTCATTAAAAGCAGTTCTGATTAGGTATATATTACTTTAGTTTATAAAACAGATATTAATATGACTCATTTCCAGGGAAGTATATACAATTTAAATTACCTCTAAGAATCAGTAAATATATAAAACAAAATGTTAAATTGCAAATATTAAATAAAAAAATCAAGATATTCTGCAAAGTATTTTTGAATTAAGTTTTATTATTATAATTTTATAATTTTTATAATAGAGGCCTTCTGAAGCGATCTCCGTATAGAATAAATGAAGTTAAATTAAAAAAAATTAATGAAAAATAAAAACAAAAATAATAAATTTAAAAAAAAATAATTTTTTACAATTAAATTATTGTATTAATATTTGTTCGTTAATGTAATCAATAAAATATAACAAAAACGTTATTATAGCACTATAACTAAGCCATTTATGAGTACTGAGTGGTGTGGTAGAGGCCTGTAGGCACCCACGCCAGTAGCGCTTTTCTGCCGCTTAAGTACATTTTCTACGGAACTATTTCAAATATTTTAAAAAGTAATCAGTGTTTTAGAAAGACAAATGTATTCTCCAGATGTTTTATTTCAGCATGTTTTGCATTATTGTTGACCGTTTAATTACAAACGACGCTTGATTTTCAAGTCGAAAATTTTTTTGTAAAAAAAATTGACTTTACCGATTTGTTTTAATGACTAAGCCAATTAGTTTTTAATATTTTTTCATGTTTTATTATTCTCTGACTATCCAGCTTTAATAAAAGACCAACTATAATGAAATTAAGCCAAATGCTGATTCTCAGTAACAAAAAAACTAACTAAAGTCAAAGTCGTCAATCCGCCATGTTTGGACGCCATTTTGGGGCAGTTCGTTCACTTTTTTTTGTGGGAACATTGGATTTTTTTTAATAAATTGTCACAAGGAACACAACGATATGCAATTTATAGGGATGTGGGGGGGGGGTGCACGGTAAGGGGGTCTGGCCCACAGACTATAACATTCGTAATTTTTATACTGAGGCCCGCTTATTAGGTCATATGGTACCACTTGGAACTTTTATAATGAAGTCCGCTTATTAAGTTCTACGGTACCATTCGGAACTTTTATACTGCCTGCTTATGGGTTATTTTTTTAGTCCGATAAAACTTCAACGGTCTAATTCCCAACACTTTAGAAGGGATGTGGAAAATTATTTTAATATGTTCTAAGATTTTTTTTTTTTAAAAGAAGAAAACGTAATAGTCACTTTTATAAGACGTTATAAAAATTAATTTATTTCAATATTTAAAAAAGTCATTTAATTGGCATTTCTAAAAAAAAATATTGTTGGCTGTGTGACTTTGTTGTTGGCAATAAAAACTTCTAATTACTGAAAAAAAAATGTATATTTGCTATAATTCATACAAAGTTTACGTTTCGGGATACAATTTCCATCTTTAGAACTTTATTCCAACCTTTCATAAGCAATTAATAGCTAAAACCTCATGTTGTCCTTTAACATAATTATAAATATATAAAAGTAATATCTGTTTATATATAATAAAAACTTTAAACTATGACAAAGGAACACACGAGGTTTTAGCTATTAATTGCTTATGATAGATGGGAATAAAGTTCTGAAGATGGGAATTGTATCCCGAAATGTAAACTTGGAATGAATTATAGCAAATATACAACTTGTTTTTATTAATTAGAAGTTTTTATTGCCAACAACATAGTATTTTAAACAGATTCTTAGCAAAAAAAAGCAAACATAGGAACAAATACATTAGAAACATTTTTAAAGTCTTATTTAGTAATTTAAATGAATAAATATGTGTTAACACACTTATAAAAAGTTATAAATGTTTCTTGTCTAGCAGTAAAATCTAATTAATAGTAAATATAAACTTTTCTTTCTTATAATAAGAATATTTACTCTAAATGATATTTATTGTTTATAGAACCGTTCTATTGGATCTGTTCGTCCGCGAACTACTCATGTCATAACATTTGAAATGACGGGAGCCTTGTTTGAAGATAATGTTTTGATTAAAAGTGTTCATAAATTAAGAATTTACGCACTAACGAATTAGATTATTATGGTATCAAATGAAATAGATGATTGCAGAGCAATATTTAATAATTTTATGGGATGATATATTACCCATGTTAAAATATTAAATGAATTTGTTTTTGTGTGATTATTTTTGATTAAAATGGAAGAAGATTTTCTTTCCAAAAATAATCCTTGTGGGCAAACTCTCCTACAACTAGTGTCTAGGGGCAATGCTGTAATAGCTGAAATTTCTAGATTGAAAGACCACATACCACCTGTTTTCAAGTATTAACCATTTATCTTATTTAATGGGATTGGCCATTGGTGTTATTTGGTAATATTTATTGTATTTTAGGCTTGATAACAAATCGGATCAACAGAAGTATGGAGACATCATTCATGATTTTAATTATTTCACCTCTTCAGAAGCAATAGATAAAAAGATTGAGGCAAATGAGGTATTCTTGCAAAATGTGCTGTATAGCCATTTAACATCACTATTTGTTTCAATTTAGAAATGATTATCTTTCTTCACAGAACCTTCAGGATATTTCGGATGAGCTATGGGAGCATTACGGTGATATATTGGAAAGATTTTATAATGCCTATGAAAGTATATTCAAATATATAAGGGACTTGAACTTTTTCTTAGAAGAAGTTGATGAAGGAGTATATATTCAACAGAATCTGGATACTATTTTCCTGAGTGAAGATGGATTGCAGTTAATGGTACTTGTCAAAGCTGTCAAAACCGATATATATATATTCTTGAATATTTCTTTATATAGTATATGTTTTAGTGTGAAAGCATTTATTTGTATGGTGTTATGCTGTTCTTAATGGAAATTTATCATACTTCTCCAGTTCGGGAGAGATTAGTTGTGGCCTATTCTAGATATAAAACTGCAGATACTCTTGATCATGTCTGTCAATTAATCAGGTCTACAGGGTTCACCAATACTGCTGGTGTCAAAAGGCCCATTAATTATCCACAAGATCTTTTCAAGTAAGCCACTTGCAAATATTTTTATTAACTTGGATAAAATTTAAAAATTCTTCTTTTCTATTATCTAGAAATAATATTTAGCTTAAATGCTATTTCATTTCTCTTGTTCAAATCCTTTGCTTACTGCTGTACTTCATCATATGAAATTATGTTACTAGTTCTGAATTACTACTCCTAGATGGAAGCTGATTTCAGAATAATTAGAATGTAATGCTGGGGCCATATAGGCGGAGCTGTGATTCTGTCACAGTGACTGGGCCGGAGCTGGTGATCACAGTGACAGGTGCACTGAAATCACAGTGACAGTCACTGTAGGCGCTGTGAAATCACTGTGCTCCTACAGTGACGATTACTATTGGCGCTGTGAACGCCTGGATGAAAAATCACTCCACTCTATCACTCCTATCACTCCAGGGATCTGGGCATTGTTGATATCGATTATTTAATAAATAGATTAAAAAAATAATCATGAAATAATTATTTCTAAAATAATAGTTATTCGTCAAATTTTATTAAAAATACTTTTTGAACTTAAGAAGAATTGAACATTCATTGCCATATATTTCTGAATGAGTTATGTCTGAAAAAATTAACGTAAATTTTTTCATTTAACTGTTGAAATATAAGTAAAAAATGAATTAAAAATTAAATAAATTCCAATATTTTCTGCAGGGATGTATACAGAAACCAAGGGATTCCAGAGATATTTATCTCCGTTAAACATAAAATTTATCACTGGCAAAAAAAAAAAAAATCTATTTTCTGTTTTAATATAAATTTAAACACGTAAACTGTGATTTCACAGTGACACTTTCGTCAAGGAGCCATTGTATACTTATCACCAGAAACAAAATCACTGTAGTGACATATCGCTGTGATTTGTCACAGTGATGTTATCTGAACTGTCACTGTCAGAGCTATGAAGGAAAATCTCTGTCACACCCCATTACTATTAGAATGTTTATGTTAGGTTGGGTAGGCTTTAGTCTGCCACGTTCCGTTCTTATTACATATCAATAAAAGAGTGAACCAACTTCAAAATCAAAATATTTGTCATCTGTTCATCGAAACTTACACTTTTTCCTTGAAAATAAATCAAACTATTAGGCCTTAAAAGGTTACATAGTTATGAAGATATTTCTTTTTTTTTAGATTGAACTCTGATCTGAGTTTTTTTTTATTATTTAGAATAGTATAACTTCAAAAAAATATTAAGGGTTTAATTTTATAATTTATGTTAACTGTGCTTTTGGCTGTACAGAGAACAAATATGTGTAAATTATATGTTTTATACCTAACAATTTGCAAAACACACATTTCATTATTATCCTATTTTATCTTTCCCCTGGACTGGGAAAAACCCTGGATAGCCGAAAGGGCAAGAAAAAAAAAAGAAGAAATAAATGACTGTGCGAATTGGACAGGGTGGGTCTTAAGAAACACAGGGATCACTGTTAATTTAATTATCATGTGTTCTAACTCAGGCTGACGGAAACACCTCTGTGCAGGTTCTGCCACAAAGAGGATGAAACAGCATTTCATTTAATCTGTCAGTGTGACTGAGCTTCTCAATCCTATTTAAATTCATTGTTATATTAAAAGTAATGTTTTAATGTAAAATAAATTAATATAGCTCACAATAGGCCTTAGGAGGAAGCAGTACATTCAACCACTGATATTTTATTCTTTTCTAAAGTTTCTTTGTTGTATTTTACATTATTATTGTTATTATAATTCTTTTTTTAATTTAAGTATTTTTCTCTTAAGCCTGCTTTTAAGTAGACAGTGGTCTAAATTTATTCCTGCAGCATAAGTCCTTTTATTCTTAGTATCTTTTATTTGATATTTTGTTCACTTTTAAAGTATCTATTGTAATATTGACACGTTGAACAGATTAATAATTTGGGTTTTATCTTTCCTTTAATTTTACAAAAATATTTTATGTTAATTAGGAGGATTCCAATAGATGAAAAGTTTCTTGATTTAGTCATAGGAAAGCTCCGTACTGAAGATATTTATCATCAACAAAAAGCACTCCCTCAACCTCAACATTCAACTACTGCTTTTGCTCAACAAGCAGCTATGTTATTTGTCATACTTTTTTTTGCTCCTAATATTCTTCATCATCAAACAGCGAGAATGAGGGAAATAGTAGACAAGTTTTTTCCTGATAATTGGGTAAGAAATACTAATTTTACAAAAGCTGTTTGTAAGCAGATTTGTTTACTTAATACACTTTTTATTTCGAATCAGAACCACTGCTGTTTCAAATGCGACCTGAAAGTTAAAATTTATTTTTTTGGATAACTCACAGAATAAATCTCATACATACCACTTTGGCTATAATAGTGTGGTTGCTTAAAGAATAACACATCCTTCTTGCTCTTGTTGGGCTGTTATTTTAAAATTATAAGGATGACAAATAATCAGCATTTGCAGTTCTAAAGGGTTTTTGAGGCCTGCCGACGATTCAACCCAAGGATGGGGATCATCAGGGCAATGGTTACTGCCTAGTCTAGCATAAATAGCTTGATTGACTAGCCAGTAACCATTGCTTTGATGATGACCCACATGTTTGAGTCGAAATGCTGACAAGTCTAATAACTGTATCCTAATAAACTGCAAATATTGATTATTTTTCATCCTCATAAAAAAAATAATAATAATAATTTGTATATTTATATATATATATATATATATACAAATTATTATTATATATATATACAAATTATTATTATTATATATATATATATATATATATATATATATATATATATATACATATACATATACATATACATAGTTTGTTACCCATCTAAATCCATATATGGGTCAATTCATATCACATCCAGGGTATGAATCCTCTAGTCACAGATTTCTATGATTTTTTTATTTATTACATTTGCAGCCTTATTAGCATTACAAAATTTTATTTATTTACTGTTTTTTATAATAATAAACAACTTGAAGTTCATAATTATGTATATAATTAGTTAGCTTTCTCCTACTAAATTGAATATACTGGTAGTCAAAAAATCACCAATTGCCATTTAAAACCTGTTTCATTGTATTTCAAATATTATTTTGAAACAATAAATATTTCGTAACAGGATTTATAAACTTATTTCAAAATTTTACATTTTTTCTTTAAAATATTTCTGGTGTCCAAGTTTGAACCAATAATGACTATACTATATCATAGATATGTAGCAAAAGGCATTTTTTTTCTCATTTCATAGATCTTCTTATAAAATTCGAACATTTACATGTAAAAATTGTGATATATTGAAATTTGCCAAAGTTATGTTTTTTTTTCTTAAATTGTTATCAACACCACAGTTGTTGGTGATGCAAGAACTTCATATTTCTACTCACTAAACTGGTAGCCAAATAACCTTATCGTCTATTTTCTTTAATATCCTGTTATTCCATACTTTAAGGATTATTTAGAAGTAATAAATACTGTGATAACTTTTTTTTAACTTAAAATTTATGAAATACATGTTTGATCTGATAATGACTGAACCTTTTTGTAGATATGTTACTGAATTTTTGTGCAAAAATTATTTTTAAAAAACAAAAATGAAATGACCCATGTAGTTTTAAAATACAATAACTTTTTAAAATATTGTTTCATTATTATGCAATAAATATCATTAAGAAATGATTTCCAGATAGTAAATATTTATATGGGTGTGACAGTAAATTTAATTGAACTTTGGGAGCCTTTTAAAGCAGCCAGATTGGCTCTTGCGAATACGTTGGAATCCTCAAATATTCAAGATTATGCTCAGCAGCATGCGAAAAATCTTGAGGTTAGTTACTACATTCTTGAATACTTTTTTAATTTCTAAACCAGTTTTTTTTTTTTTTTTTTTGTCACTATTGTAGAAATTGCTTGATGATACAAACAAAATTTTAAGTGAAGGAGTTCTTAGTAAAAGTTATCTTATGGACAATATAAGCAATATTCTTGGTCTATCAAGGGATAGTAACGTTACCCTTAGATGGCTTTTTCTTCATTCAGCACAGCATCATGCAGGTATAAAAGATTTGAAACGTTTTTGTTTTTTTAATGATTGATTAGTTGCATTGATTAAAGAATTATAAAGAAAGAAGATGGTCCGGGGTTGCGGCCATAAATAGGCTAAATAGTGGTAAAACTATTTTATTTTGTTTTACCACTATTTAGCCTATTTATGACTGCAACCCCGGACCATCTTCTTCCTTTATAATGCAACAGTCAACTATTAAATATTCAATTAAAGAATTATGTATGTTGCATTTTTTATATTTATTTATTTTCAGCTATATAGAAACTATATTTATATTTACAGTATTGGCATACAAATAATTTGTGGAGATCACTTATGTAGGTTTATGCAACTTTGGGATTTGTAGTCATAGATTCCTTACTCTTCAGTTCAATGATCAAAGGCCTAGTTGGTTGAAACTAATTATTCTCTATAATTTATAATTATATAATAGCTGTTTTGTGTGTGTATATTGCTGTTTAACAATGAATTTTATATTCTATTGATCTTATAAGTCAATATGTGATGTTTCATTGGGCCAGGAAACTATGTTTTCTTAATATTTTATATAAAAATTTGAAGTAGTTAAAATACAATTATAATTTAATTTATAATTAATTTTCTGACAACTTTTTGCTTTGTTTTAATTATGTATTGTTTTTTATTTAACTATAGTGATTGAAACTAACAAAAAATGTAAACAAATTCGTGATCAAGTCATTTCAATCATTCAGCTAGATGAGGAAAAAATACTTCAGTTGCTTTTTAACACAGCACAGTATGAAAATAAGATTAGTGACTTATTTAAATCAGTGAGTATTTTCTTTATTTTTGTTATGTTTTTTACCAATGATCCTTGATATTTTAATGAATTTCTCTTAACATAGGTCTTAAGTGAACGATCTGAAAATTGGGAAACTGGAAAGAAAGAAAGCTTAGCAAGAATACAAGAATTGATTGAAATATTTGCTGGAAATAAGCAAGTAATGCGAGTAAAAAAAAGTGGTTAGTAATTTTTTCTATGTTTTGTATTATGGTTAGTTGTGGAATAAATAAAGGTAAGGAGGAGTAATTGTAAATGTCAATCAATCTAGAAAACTGTAAAAAAATACAATTGCACAGCTAACCTTATACGTAGTTTGCAATTATTATAAATAAAGAACAGGGATAAACTTTTAAGTATATTAGTGTTGACTTAAGAGGTAACTGTTTTCCTCATGTACAACTAGATGTTATCTAATCTAGATCATTTTTGTAGAAAACCACGATAAACTTAAACCGCAGAAAAAAAATATTTTTTTAATTTATTATTATTTTTTTATTGATTTTGGAATTTTGTTTTTCTGTATGAATTTGGAATATTATTTGGTCAATCACTAAGGACATGTACTTATATTTATGAAATAGGCATGTTTAATTCAAATTTAATGAGAGTAAAACTGCAAATAAATGAACAAAATTAATAAAGAAAATATATCAGACTATAAAAATTAATGAAGAAAACAATAAAAATTTGAAGGGTACATGGACAAAATAAGTATGGTCCATTTTATTGCATTCAGTAGTCATAATAATGAGTGTTGAATTTTCATAAAGATCTCATTATATAGTATTTAGTAAATGATTAGTTTTCTACAAAATCACTACCCTTGAATGTTTTCCATGTATACAATATATATTAAACTTTAATTTTTGCTTTAATTGTGGTATTCATTCTTTTCCCCTCGCACCATCCACTTAAAAAGAACAACAATATAATAATTTCCATCCTAGATGTTTTCCAGATTCCACCTTAAAGCACAAATCACATCTATATATTTTACACTTTCGTTAAATATTGAAATAAACCAGTTTATTTCAGATTATTTTACAAGTTTTTTATTATCTTTTTTTAATAATAAAAGAAAATATTGTTTCAGAAAGTTTGAGGAAGTGGTTTAGTGACATATCAGTTGAAATAGATTCCTTAAAAATAGAAGAACCTAATATTTCAGCTAGAAAGATTGCACAGTTAATTCAAGCATTGGAAGAAGTGCAGGGTAAGTATAGAATTCTTAATATTTACTTAAGTCCAGGGAATAGAGGTGCTGTACTTAGCAAAATGTTCTATTTTTATTTTTTTTTTTTATGGTGTTTTACATTCAAAACTTAAATTTTTTTATTAAACTCCCAATTTATATTAAGTCGGTTTATTGCCTGAATTCACTAAGTAACATTTCATAAAATTAAATCACAATGCACGTTGATGAATTTTCCCTCTGTGGAAACAAAATAATGTGCACTTACTGTCTTTTTGTAGGCATAAAAAAGGTGAAATTAATTAATACATACTTAGAAATTTAGCTCTATCAAAAATGTACTTAGTGACTTTTTGTAATAAACCGATGATATAAAATAAATCAGTAATATGCAACCACTCTTTTTCTTATTCTTGAATTTTAAATTACTTTTGTGAGTCTGCTTATTTTAATTTTTTGTGTTACATTTGTTTAGGTTTCCGCCAAATAAATAATAATTTGGGTGTAAAGCAGTTGGTTTCTGAATGCTGTGACCTTCTAAAAGAAATGTTGGGTGCTGTTAATGTAAGAGACACTCTTCTGGTAAATATGCAAATCATTGGTGATTTTTCCTATGGTTGGATATTAATAGATAACTTCAATTATTTAATTCAAGAAAGGATAAAAAATGATCCTGTTACTGTAAGCAAGCTGAGATCAGTTTTTCTTAAGGTAATAATTTCAAATAAAATTATATAGGCTAGGCATTTTATTGAATTGATATATAACTATTTTAAAATTTAGGGTTACCTTTATTTTATATATATATATATATATATATATATATATATATATATATATATATTGCTATGTATTGAACATAGCCTAATGATAATTAATAATATTTAAAAATAATATCTAACACCTGGGCGGGAACCTGAAACCCCCGACCCAACCTTTTGTAAGTGGCAAGAAAACAAGTAGGAACCCCAAAGGATCGACACCCAAGAACCGTCATAATTACGTGGGAAAGTGGTTACCTAGATAGTGGTACGGATACCTGAGACCCAGAAACCTTTGAGCAGGGACTAAAACACTTGAGGGCAACGGCGGTCAAAAACAGCAAAGGACCAGTCTTGTGTTTAAAGAGGACAAAAAAGCTTTGAAGCCTCAGCAAAGGAAGAAACGGTCGTGTACCTGCTAAAAGGGGTGTGTTCAACATAACATTGGGGGTGTGGTCATCCCTTCTGCTACACAACTCCAACCAATAGTAACCATGCTTGCCCCACCCTAGATATGGAAAACAAGATCTACTGAGGAGGATAGAGAAAAAAAAAGGGAGGACACTTCTTCTTGGAACGCAGCTGAAGACACTTCTTCTTGGGGCTCGGCGGAGAAGACACTTCTTTATGGGACTCAGCTGAGGACAGCTGGATGAGGAGAGGCTGATAGAAGAGAGGCCTGATGGACTGCCCGGCACTGAGGAGGTCCCTGATGTTTTCTTCCAACTTGGAGACTGAAGCCTTGGCCCTACCTGATCCATGTCCAGATGATCTCGACTTATTAGATAAGTAATTCCCAACAATTCCTTTTTAAAGATGTTTAAATATTTAATGGCAATGTAATTTTAAATTCCATCCATCTGAATCATGCCGTCACAACCAATTGTATAGTTCATTAATTTTTGTAAATATAATGTATATAACATTCTTTCTCATCACTTGTAAATAAATATAATTTGTACATAAAAGTTATTTTAATCATGCCACCTATTTCTTTCATTATAAGCACAGGTAATGTTTGGTAATTAGTGAACAGATAAACACACAACAAGCCTTTGTGAGAAGTAATCCAATAAATTAATCAAGGACCAATATGTCAAATGACATAATGACATGATATATATATATATATATATATCATTATATATATATATTATATATATAAATTATTATATATATTATATATATATATATATATATATATATATATATATATATATATATATATATATATATATATATATATATATATATTTTATTTTATATATATATATAGTTAATATAGTAGGTTTATAGCAAAAAGTCAATTTATCAAGTACATTTTTGATGGAGCTGAACTTTTAAGAATGTTTTAGTAAAATTCAGCTTTATTTACTGATAAAAAAAACAGCAAGTTTACTATAATGACACAATCCCATATAAAAGGGATAAAAATCAAACATAGTTACAAGGAACACACAATTTCCTGATTTTATTAAGGAAAAATTCATCATAATTTTTCGTGATTTAAGGTTATGAAATGTCTCTTAATGACTTTGTGCAATAAACCAACAATATACATGTTAAAATTATTTAATAAAATATTTTCTTGTGAAAATAATTATAATAATAAAGAAGTAAAAAATGTTTAATAATGCAAATAATAATAAAAAAAAGTGTTTTAAAGAATATTTTGTAGAGGGCCATTCCATGTCAATTCAACAAAAGTTCCAAAACTCACCATCTCAGACTTTCTTGAAATTCTGCACGGTTGTACTATTTGTAGAGACTTCGAAAAATATGAAATTTTATTAAGATAAACTCTTTCTTGAATAAGACAGCTGTAAAGAACTCATTAATATACTCAAAAACATAAAATATCAAGATTAAAATTGCCATAGAACCTTTCATAATTTAACTATTAAGGGGTCAGAGATTGATGTCATTTTACATAATTTTAAATGCTCTTTCTTTTGATACATAGAGAAATTTAATAATATTTGTTTAAAAATCCAATTTAACATTTCTATTTAAATTTTGTCTGAAAATACATATTTTAAAATTTCCCTTTTTTTTCTAGAAATATATAGTGTTGTAAATCATAGGACAAATAAATTTGGGATGAACAATGGTTTCTTTGCTAAAAAAGTTGAAAAACTAATGTTCGATTTTCATAAATTTAAATCTTTCTTCAGTCAATTATCGCAATGATGCCAATATATACATTTTCCTGAAAGTAAACATGAAAACAGACCAAAATAAGATTTTTAATAATAAGACCAAAGTTACTTTTATTGTATCAAGTGACAAGATCTGTTAATGATGCTCATGGCAAAGGGCCTTGCTACGGAGTAGCTCGTGCGTTTGTTAAGACATTTCATAAACCAAATCCAAACCGATCTTAAACTTTTTGAGTGGGCAATTGAAAACATTGCCAACGTAGAGTTTTAATATTAAAGCGAAGTAGTCTATGCCAAATCATATTTTTTCTAGAAAATTCGCTTTGACCAAGCATTACCTTTTAAAAAAATACAACAATGCCATGCATTCACTCCTGAAACTATACCAAATATTTTGTTAAAACTATTCTATTAATTCACATACTTGTGAAAAAGAAGTGTCAAAGATCTTCCAGTCTGCTTAATAAAGTAGACACTGACAGGCCACGTGTCTGTCATGATTCAGAGGTCCTGACACTTGATCAGTAAAAGAAACTTTGGTCTTATTATTTGAAGCCTCATTTTGGTCTGTTTTCATGTTTGATTTCAGACAAATGTAAATATTAACATCATTCTAATAATTGAATGAATAAAGAGTTAAATTTATGGAAATAGAACATTATTCTTCAGTTGTTTTAACAATGAAGCTATTGTCATTCTACGTTTATATTTTATCCTACGATTTACTACAACACTATCTATTCCTAGAAAAAAAAATCTAGCATTTTAAAATTTGTACTTTCAGAGAAAATTGAAATTTTAAGTTGGATTTTGGAAAAAAAAAAAAATTATATTACCCTATTGTATTGTATATCACATGAAAGAGCATTTAAAGGACATCAATCCCACACCTCTAATTAAGTTATGAAATGTTTTACAGAAACTTTTAAACTTGATATCTTATGTTTTTGAGTCCATTAATGAATTATTTGCAGCTGTCTTATTAAAAAATGAGACAGTAATAAAATATCATCTCAATAAAATTTCATAGTTTTTAAGTCTCTACAAATAGTACAACTGTGCAAAATTTAAAAAAAAAATCTGAGATTCAGTGAGATCAAGAAAAACTTCGGAACTCGTGTTGAATCGAAATGAAATTCGAATCTTGTAGGGTATGTTTAATTGTCAACATATATTTTTATGATGTTAATATAGTTTATCTGAACTATGATTAGGTCTCTTTTCCATGCTGTAAAAGACATTTAGATTTCTTAATTTTAAAGGTTTATAATTTTTACCTTATATATTTTAATCAGTTTTGAAATATGTGTAAGTAGTTAAAACATTGAACTTATTCCAAAAAAATTAAATTTTGAAACTAGCTTTTTAGCTGTCTGGTGATAATATTTCTATAATCAGGGTATCTTACTAGTAAAGAAATTGGAGATTTTGTATAGTTGAGGAAAATTGTAAATTAGTCTGAAATTCACCATAATTTTGTGAAAAAGTTGTCATGAGTTCTAAACTAATTTTGGCAATTTGAAGAATTAATGATACTTGTCTGTAAGAGGGTTTGGGTCAAACAAAAGCAGATATGTATGCACAGCTTAGATCTTTCAGTAAAGTAAGGATTATCTTTGTACCGGTCATCAACTTTTTTTAAAAATAATATTTATTATTGACACATTTATTTTGGTTTATTATTGTCATTATTGTGGTCAACAATCAACCTTTGTAATTGACCAAGAAAAAAAAATTAACGCTTCCCCTTTCTTTATGTTTGACGTTGTGAGGAATATTAAATTCAAATAAAATTTTTTTTTTTAAAAATGGCAACTAGTTAGAGGTTTCATCCCCCAATGTTATTCATGGCTGTTCAATTTATTTTAGGCATGGCATCTAAATCAAATTTCACACCAGGACAATCGTTGGGACTCTATAGTAATATCTGCCATTTTATTTTAAAACCATATCTGATATGAAGTTTCATTCGCATGTATTTTGATAATTTGTAAAGATAAAGGAAAGTACCAGGTGTTTTGGGATCATTACAAGACTAAAAAAAAAATATTTTGTTTATCATCAATGCGGTCTGATAATTTTCATAAGCTTAGATATTTTGCAATTTTTTTATCATTTTGTTATATTTCCATAATTAAAATTGTATTTTAAATATATGTTCATCTTAGCTCTTTCAGTAAGGTGAAGTAAGGATTATTTTTGTATCAACGTTTGTTTATTTATTGCAGGTTTGTGAAAATTTTACTCGTCAGAAATGTTTGGAAAAAGTATTGAATTAGTTATGAATTAAATTGCCAAAGTTAGTAGACGCTGTAATAATGTATTCCTGTAATTTTTAAAAATAGGTTTAGTATTATAATCATCAATAAAATTAGTTTAATTATTTTTTCAGTGTGAAGGAAACTAATATCAATTATTTATATTCCATAATTAGTCTTACTTTGATCCTATAAATGTTTAATTTTATTATATTTTTAAAACACATTTTATAAAATTTTCATAAGTCAAATACAATCTTATTTATATAAATTTTCAATGTATTTTATTATAACAATTCTAAGGTTGTAATAAATCATACATAACTAGTAGTATTCCTATTCATTTTTGTGCAGTATGTTTCTTTAGTAAGTTTATACCATTCAAAATTTAACATTTCTTTCTCTCTAATTATATGTTTTGTCTAAAAAATCTATTTGTTTACACTATGTGAAAATCTGGAGATAATTACCAATAGTGTTTTTTACCTAAATCAATTTCTTATGTGTGTATTTCATTTCATTAATATGGGTTCATTAATATCTTAGTTGAGCTCAGCTATGGAAACTCCTCTCCTCCGCATAAACCAGGCTGATGATGGAGATTTACCTTCAGTTTCGATATACTATAGTCATCAGCTTTTGAATCGTGTAAGATTACTCTTGCAAGTCATTCCAAGATCTGTATTTCAACTCATGGCTCAATTAGCTCTCATAATGACTAATGAAATTCCTGAACTTCCTACAAGGTTAGATAAAGAGAAATTGCGTGACATGGCCTGTTTACCAGCAAGGTTTAAAGTAAGTATTATAAAATTGGAATGGTAAAATACATTAGTTACTTATAAATGTTGATAATAGAGACAGATATTATTATCAGTTATAAAAAATTGATATCTTAGTCAAAATCAATAGAAAGTTAAAAGCGCTTTTTTATTATACTGCAGTATTTGAAACAACCGATATTTTTTAAATGTGCTTTTGTTTATTATTACATCATTTATTTATTTTTTTAATTGTAACAGGTAGCTAAAATGACTCACCGAGTTTCTGTTTTCTCAAAAGGTCTTCTCAATATGAAGTCTACGCTCGTTGGTATAGTTAGAGTAGATCCGAGAGAGCTTCTTGAGAGTGGAATAAGGGATGAATTAACGTCACACATCAAAGCAGCCCTTGATGCAAATTTGAATTTTACTTCAAAATCAAAGGTATAAGTATAATAAGTGGGTAATAGAAAATATATAAGTCATATAAAATAAGTAGGTATAAGGAGGGAGTACAATAATTGTTTATGTTGCTTATTTACTGAAGTTTATAGTCATAATATTAAAAGAATTCTTTTCTTAACACATTAAAGGCGGTAGTTGTAGTACTACAATTTATCTCGACTAGCATACTTTCTTCAAGATCCCCCTTCAAGATACTTTCAATTTCAATACAATTATTTTAATATTTTTAATATAATTGTTAAATTGATTGTAAGGATTAGTATTATTGCATACTTGTCTTTATTACATTTCTAATAATATTTCATGTCACTATTGCTCATTAGAAAAGTTATAAAAAATTTTATGAAATTATTAAATATAAAAATTAGCCCTTAAGTTGATTCTCCTTTCCTTTTTTCTTAAACATTCCAATAGGAATGCCTCCTGGTTGGACAAGAAGAAGCTCTGTACCTCTCAGATACCAGTATGATTAATATTAGTTAACAAGATTTGTTTTTGTTAAACATCAAATTTGTTTTTGAAAAAAGAAAAGTAATATTACACAAGTTATTTAAACAGAAAACTAAATAATTTCTGTAAAAACAAAATCATCATGTAATGACTTTTGATAATAACATATTTCATATTAAAATCAGAATTTCATTAAAATTTAAATAGAAACTTCAGTTTCATATTAATAAAAAATTTATATATATATATATATATATATATATATATATATATATATATATATATATATATATATATATATATCAGACACCAAAGCACATGTTTTTGACTTTCCTGTTTAAAATAAAAATACAAGACATCAATAGGCGAAGATAGAAGAAAGAATGGATATCTCCCCTCTTATATTCCAACAAAAATAGAGAAACATGTCGACTATGTATTTGAGAGAATATAATCTAAATTCTTGTCTGGCTTTTACACTTTTTGACTTTTTTTAATGTTCCATGTATGAATTTGAAAAATTGACTGAATTTGTTTCAATAAAGCTTTTTTCTATAAATAAATAGTGCCCTAACATATTTGTTAACAATAACAACCTGCCATCCACCATCCTATAACAAAGTGTATACCTTCAATGAAACTTTTTCAAAGAACATTTCTTGTTTTTTATTTTGACCTTATTTATTGATAAAAAACAACACAGAAAGTATACCAAAATGACACAAACCTTTTATATATATATCAGCTATAGTTATAATAAGTGTAAACTGATGCGACTTCATGACTTTTTGCAATAAACCGATTATATTATCGCACAAAAAGTTAATTTCAATAGTGAAAAATAGTACTAAAGTGAGAGAAAATAAATAAAATTCTTCAATTATTTATTTTTTATCTTATTGGTAATTGATCTGTTATGTTTAATATGTTATTTATTATAATTAAATCGCATTTCTAATTTTTAAGATGGATCTGAAATCAAGACTGGCAGAGCTAGGTGCAACTATGGAAGGCCACAGAAATTCATTTGAATATGTTCAAGATTACATTGGGATCAATGGCGTTAAAATGTGGCAGGTTAGAATTTAATTTTTCAATAGTAAACAGCTTTATGTTTTTTGATAGCTTTATGTATCAATTTATCAATAAATAGTGTTTTGTATCTATCTATTAGGAAGAACTTAAAAATGTGATAATGGCTAGTGTTGAAGTTGAATGTAAAAATGTTGTGCGTAAAGGTATTTACACTGACCTGTTAGGAGTAACGTTCATGGGACGCCTTGCAAAACAACTACTTCATACAATAGATCCAAAGTTGGTAGTTTTAATATTTAATTCAATAAGCTTTGTAAATTTTTATTGTAATATTCTTTTTATTTTATAGGACTACATTTTTTGTAGAGCAGCATTCAGCATGGATTGATATCAAAACAAAACTAAAAGTTGCTGATTTAGATCTCTTTAAGCGTATTTTGAAAGCTGTGAGTGTTCCTGGTTTAGTTGGACTGGACAGAATTGTATCTTTCATAATCGCTAAGCAGTTACAGGTAAATCAATTACATGTAATTTTTTTCTACGCAGATAATCTTTAGTGATCATACCTTTAAAAAAAAACATGACAAACAGCTCAATATATGATAGTAGTTAAAGAAGTGTATTGTTAACAGATTAACTATCATTCCAAAATGATAGATTATTTAATGTGCAGAACCATTTATGAATGCTAATGTTCTGATCCACCTTGAAGACCTTTTTAGCTAATATTATAGATCATTTATAATAAAATAATTAAAATTGAAACTATAAAGTAAATTTGTACAGGAAAGACACAAATCCAGGGAGGTAGAGTACAACGGAATGTTAACTGTCATATGAAACTGACTACATTCGAACCTTTATATATAGAATATGAAATTTTCTTGAAAAAAAAATTTGATTTATAGAAATATTGCTATTTATAATCTTAATCATACTAAAAATAATTAAAATTATTTTATTATGGCTAAAGAAGCATCAAAGACAATTTCTGGGGGTATTTAATATGTTAAATTTCACAATTCTGCTTTATTGATTATATCAAACTTTAAGGACTTAAATTGTTTCTAATCTTCAATATTTTAACATTTTAATAATCCAACCTTGTTTTTAGTAAATTATTGATATCCTATTTGTTTTTTACTTACACAATTTATAGTTACTTAGATTAGAATATTTTAAATCTAGTTTTACCTCAAATATTTTAAAAAAAAAAAAATTGAAATTCATGTTTTTTTAATTATCTGTTTGAAGACTAAACAAATCGAGTTAATCTTTCTTTGTGAATCTAAACATTTTTTAATACTTGTTACTGATATTATATTTAGCCTTCAAATTTTCCTAAAAATAAGTAGTTCTGTACTACTGTTTCATTTTTACCATGCCCTGACTATCATTGGCTTACAATATCTGGTTAGTAATATTCGTTTTTTATAATTAAATCATGAAATGTTTGTACAATAACTAAACACTGATGAGGTGATTTCAGATATTGGGAAAAAGCGTCTAAATCAATACTAATATGAAAATTTTCTTTGTTTTAGGACATGGTGACTTTTCTGGAAAAGGAAGCTGGTAACAACAATGCTTGGTTGGAAATGTTTGGTAGTATTGCAAAATCACTTTCCCCCTATTCGGTTACTGTAGGTAAGTTAAAAACATCTATCTTTCTATCAGACTTTTCTTGGGAAAGGTTGATTTTACCTATATTCCAATTAGAGTTAATCATTGATACAAATATGTATATTTCTTTCCTCTTTACATTGGGATAACGTTAAAAATGCTGACTTTGTTTTTGTTTACTGCCCAGTGCTGTTCTGATATCTTCCAATATATTCCCTTACTGGTCTCTTAAATTATCTTTATTTATGAAATTTGAATTACTTTAGAAACCATGCAGCACCATAAAGAAGTAATTGTCAGTGTTAAATGAATAGATACTTTCCTGACTGAACACTTATTCCAAATTGTTTACTTTATTTTTTAAGATTGCATAATATAATTAATATTTTACAATATAATATAGTTTAATTTAATATCTATAAATTACATGTTCAGGTACCTTCCAGTAGTGTTAACCTTTCGCTTGAATCTAGTAAATTTTCTCTAAACTCAGTTGTCCACCAGTATTCCATTAAATTGATAACCTTTCGCTTGAATCTAGTAAATTTTCTCTAAACTCAGTTGTCCACCAGTATCCCATTAAATTGATAACTTTTTGCTTGAATCTAGTAAATTTTCTTTAAACTCAGTTGTCCACCAGAATCCCATTAAATTGATAACTTTTCGCTTGAATCTAGTAAATTTTCTTTAAACTCAGTTGTCCACCAGTATTCCATTAAATTGATAACCTTTCGCTTGAATCTAGTAAATTTTCTCTAAACTCAGTTGTCCACCAGTATTCCATTAAATTGATAACCTTTCGCTTGAATCTAGTAAATTTTCTCTAAACTCAGTTGTCCACCAGTATTCCATTAAATTGATAACCTTTCGCTTGAATCTAGTAAATTTTCTTTAAACTCAGTTGTCCACCAGTATTCCATTAAATTGATAACCTTTCGCTTGAATCTAGTAAATTTTCTCTAAACTCAGTTGTCCACCAGTATTCCATTAAATTGATAACCTTTCGCTTGAATCTAGTAAATTTTCTCTAAACTCAGTTGTCTACCAGTATTCCATTAAATTGATTAGATGGATTCCATCAATGGAATCAGTGTTCAGTTAGGAAACTTGCCCTTGCTGAAACTTAAAATTTTTCATTTGATGTTTTAATTATAAATACTTCAAACAGCTTTAATGATTCACAGTTAATGTTAATATGGACTATGAATTATTTTCATGAGTAACAACATAACCAAAATTAAATTAATATTTTAGTCCGTGGTACAGACCCCTTTTTATCGAATTATTAACACCTGCCTGAAACTCCGTAAACTGTTGGAATTGGAGTGTTGTCAATCTAGAAAACAAACTTTGTCTACTTAATTAGGTACTAAAAAAAAACGTAAATACCGATTTGCTTTCTACTTGGATTGTAAGATAATTTGGTCACAAAATCGATAAAAAAGGTGGCCTACAAAAATATTGGGCCGTTTGTTCTATATAACCCCGTTATTTTGAAAATTTGGGGGTGTAGGCCGAGCCAAATGGCTCAATATTTTTGAAGGCCACATTTTTTCTCGATTTTATGATCAAATTATCTTACAAACCAAGTAGGAAGCAAATGGGTATTTACGAGTTTTTAGTATCTAATTAAATAGACAAAGTTTGTCTCCCTCCAGATTGAATACGTCCCAATTCCAAGAGTTTTCTTAAATAAAATAGTTGTAGGTTACGATGTGTGAAGCTATTTATGAAGTTCCAGGCGGATGTTAATAATTCAATCTAAAGGGGTCTGTACCATGGACTATCTATGAATGAATTTCAAACATATATTATATCTTCACATAAATTGTCAAAATGAAAAAGAGTGAGTAACAAATATCTTATTTTAGAACAACCAGCAAAATTGTATCCGACTGCTGCTACAAGGCTTTCCAGACTTTTTTCTGCTATCAATCTTTTTGATGCGATAGTATTAATTGGAAATCTTCAAATACTTAGGAAACAAATATCTTTCACTCTCAACCAAAGTGCCAAAATCCATGCTCGTAATTATACTTCTTCACTGCAAGCTGTGAATGAGTAAGTTAATCATACTTAAAATTTAAAATATTTTAAAAGTTTTTAATTTTTACTTTCTAGTCATATTTTTGGTTTATTATTTTCAATAATCAACCATTGTGATCGACCAAAAATTCAAAAACTTAACCCCCTCTCAAAATTTGAGGTTTTATGTTTCAGGATGTGTTGAATTCGAAAAACGAATAAAAATTTTTTTGTCCATCTGCCGTCCACACATTTTCTCTGAAACTACTGGACCATATTTTTTCAAATTTGGATATAAAATCAGAGGTCACCCGAGGATGATCCTCCTTCATCGACATTACTACCTGCCTTTTACTTTCAAAATGGCGGCCAAAAAACCTGCGTTGCTATAGACTGTAGCTCCTAAACTAATCTGCAGATTTCATTGAAACTTCGCTAAAGACATTTTCTTGACGACCTTTAAATTTATCTATATAACATACTTCAACGAAAAGAAGCTGGAAAAAAGTTACGAGGGATAGTAAAATTTAATTCTGAATAATTAAAAAATTATACACTTTCTTGTCGATGTTGTGATAAGATGTTTCAAAGTTATTTAAATTTCCTACAAAATGAAGGAAATTTCATCTAAATCAAAGCACTATTAGTAGAGATATATGATTTTTAAATATTTTTAATTTATTATTTTCAATAATCAACCATTGTGATCGAGCAAAAAATTCAAAAATAAGTTTACAGAATTTCCTAAAAAAATCACTAAAATCGGACAATTAGGAGCAAAGATATAATCTTCAGTTTTTTTTATATGTTCTACTCCAAATGTTATATCCTTTGTTTGGTTTTTAAATTTTGAATGCGTTACTGAAGTAATGCAATTTTTTTCAGCATATCACTAATGATTAAAAAAAAATGTTAGTCCAATAATTGGAATCACCTTTTATTTATTTTTCTTTGTAACTAGGAAGATAATGTTACTTTAGATGTATAGTTGTTTGGAAATAATAAACCATTGTGAAATAATTTGCGGTGTTTTTATTATTTAAATAAATTTTAGATAGACACCAACAATTTTTTTTTGTCATTGTCGTTTCAACTATTTGTTGGTGACTGTTGTTCTAAAATTTATTTAATACAAATATTATAAACATTTTTAAGTTTTCTTTTTCTTTTAGTGCACTGTTAATAGAAGTTTTAGACCATGAAAAAGATAGTTCCAAACCTGGCCCGTCACCCTCAGAAATAGGTAGGGTATCTGAACTGCTGATGTGGGTTGGAGCTAATGACCCCTATGCTACGATTTACATTACATGTAGAAATATACCCTATATATCCCTTTTTGCATTTTTATTTTCATCAGTTCATGTACCACGCTTCACATACGATAAATCTTTAGGTAAGTAAATTCAGGGATTAAAATTCTTATTTTATGTACTATATGTCCGGATCATCTTCTCATTAGTCATAACTTTTATCTTTCACTTCAATTTCTTTCTAGCCACTCAGTGGATTCATTTTACCATTTTTTTTTTCTCCCAATTTATTTATTTTGGTGAATTTAAAAAAAAATTAAATTTGGTGGTAGACAATTGCATCTAATTTTTTTTAATAATCAAATTATACCAGCATCCTAGAAAAAAAGTGTTGAAAAATTTGTGAGGAAAATCCTCCGCATGATAACCGGAGCGGTCTGAGATCAGAGTACTAATATCTGGAGAAGAAAGATCAGTAAAGAACTACTTACAGAAATTGGTCAATCAATAACCCATGATATGAAGGCATGGAGGTTAACATGGGCGGGGTGTGTAGCTTCTAGTATCTGGAAGCCTCTACCTAACAATGTATGCCTCAACAGAAGGCAAAAAAACCACGTTGAAGGCCAATAAGCAGATGAATAGATTGAATCAACAAAGATGCAACAGAGCTGCATGCAGAAGAAAGAAATAGCCCGAGACAGGGAGAGATGGAGCAGGCTTGTTAAGGGAGCAAAAGATCAACCTGCTCTTTAATGCCATCAGAAAAGAAAAAAAGAATCACATAAATTCCTGGAAAGTAAATAGAAACATAAAATAAAATAGGGAGGGTAGAGAGAAATCTCTGTTAAATCAAGTAAAAGTATCTTTTTTTTTGTTCTCCCCTTCTTGCTTTTTAGGCTACACAAAATTTTTCCCGGTCCAGGGGAGAGAGAATTGTGCCGAGTTAAAATTCCCACTGGGTACCAGGATTTGAACTCATAATTTTTTTCGATCTAACTTCAGTGCATCAGATTGCTGGTCAATGCCTGATGCTGTGCACATGCATTAGCCCACTTAGCCACCCCGCCGTCCAAGTAACTGTATCATCGAGATTCTTCCAAATAAACTTAATTTCAATACTTACAAAAAAAAATTAAAAAAATGTTTGCTAATCAGATTGTCTGTTCATACCATCTAGAGAAATATTAAGTTTTCAATTAATTTTAATTATGAAATCTATCTTTTATTTATATTTAATTAATAACAATATCATTTACTATTTTTTTGCTTATTTTCAGCTACTTTGGTTTGTAAAAGAACTGGTGAAGGTGTAACACCTTTTGTTGTGGGTACTCATACTTTATTAAAACAGTTTAATGTTGATATCACTAAACAGTACATAGTCTTTGGATGCCAGTATGTCAAGTCATATATGCTTGCCCCTTTATTGTAAGCGAAAAATGGATAATTATTATTTTCTTCTATTTTTTTAATAGCAATAAGATTTGTAAATTAATATGATTATATTTTAGGGCTGGAAAACAGGATGTGGCACAAGAAGCCCTTAGTATGATGCAGTTCTTGGAACAATTCATTAGTGTTGGTGATCTTCCTAGGTCTCTTATCACTCAGTCTATACCTAATTTAATTGTTGATTTATTCAGACATGGATTAACTGCGTATACTAGCTGTTAGCTGTCACATATATATATATATATGCCTTTTGTAATTATTTAATAATTAATAAAATACCTTATTTAATTTGGCCTTATTAATTCATCACAATACCAGTAATATTTCTATATTACATATATTCTTTCCCTTTACATATTTTCATTTTTTAAAGATATTTAGTTAGCATTAATTGGAAATAAAATTTTATTTTCATAGAAAATAGTCATTTATTGATATAACATTTTTACATCAATCTTCATCATTTTTCCTTCTTTTTTTTCAAGAACAAAAACTAAATTACAAAGTTGGTAATTTCATTTTATTCTTACAAATTATCATTTTATAATCATATTCTCCAAACTATGAAGCATTGACCAATGAAATACATTGCAAATAAAAATTTCTTAAGCTTTTATATTTCTTATAAAGAAATTTTTATGTTGTATACATTTTTACAGTATTATTCAATAATTTTTTATTTTAAATAAGAATATAAACAATACTTGGCTTCTAAGGACTAAGTAAGGGGTCACTTCATCAGGTTTATCAGGCTATAATATCAGATGAACCTTCAAATAATAAAAAAAAGGTTCATGGAACAGGAAAATAATTTAGAATTAAAATTGAAAATGGCATCATGAAAGGCTGATACGAGAGGAAAAATAAGTCAAATTCAAATATGTCTTAACATTATTGATTTCTATACAATTGAAACAAGGACTATATAAAAATATATACACAAACACAATATTTTATATACTACGAGGTAAAAACAAAGATATATACATTATCACAGGGTTACGATTTATTGTTTGTACGTAAATTAGTTATCCTTGAAAGAAGGAAAGCAGTCCATTGGGACTCTGGAACATTAACAGCCCATGGAGGTATAGCAGACGGTGGTAAAACAATATTCTGCATTGCTGCTCTAACTTCTTCATCATTCACTTCAATATCCGTACGTTCCTGAAAGAAAACATAAGTGATAGCTAGACAATATTAGGACAGACAAAGTTGCTTTTAATGAAAAATATATTTTTCCAATCAGATATTTCAGTATCAGTTTCAAATTGATTTTCCAAGATGTTGACTGATTTCGAGATCACTCAGAGTATACGACAGATGGAATTTCAAAAGTAGATGACCAAGTTTTATGTTTGGTAAGGTCAGGTCAGCTTAAGTCCCCATAATGTTTGCTTCTTTTTATATATTGTTAAAAAAGTCACTAGGTACATTTTTGATGGAGCTGAACTTTTAAGAATACAAGAATACAAGCTGCCCTGAAATGATACAAACTCTTTTATATATCACATGTAGTCACAACAATCGCACAATCTTATGATTTCACAAATAGCCCAGTATATGAATGGCTCAAAAGGGAGTGTAGAGTGCGTGAGTAGGGACCTAAGCGATTCCTTCAGAAACTTGTTTAAGGTGTGAATACATCCAAAGTCCTGACATCTAGGTGGTGAGCCATGGGGGGGAGAGGAAGAGAAAGTCCCCAATTTTTGGGTTTCTGCTTATATTTCCAAAACGGTGCGTCATATGGAAAACATTCCTGATAATAAATGAAAGTTAATAAAGTTATCTAAAACTTCAATCTACAGTAGTTTTTTTTTTTTAATTCTCAACCATTTTCAAGCAACACACTCAGAAAAAGTTGAAATTTTAGAAAAAATCATTTTACCTCACATTTTTCATCAAACAGCCCTTCATATTGTCTAAGCTACTCATCAGAAAAATAAATTCATTAAAAAGAAGTTGTAAAGATTTGCTCTAAATTTGTATCAATTTTAGTCTTTCCTATCAAAAATATTTTAATTTTAATTTTTGTAAGTTACCTTCTTCATTATCGTTTTAAAGAGCTGGAATTTCATTTGACTGAATGTTTTTTCTTTATAATTTATTGTAACCAAAGCCATCTTTATATTTTTTCATATCATAAATTAATTCTTTATATTTATTTCTATTCGAGTCTATATGATTTTAACTCTTTCTTTTCAAAGTTCATTTTATGCTTATATTTTCTTTTCTATTGCAAAAATGAATATTTTGTTAAAAAACTGTTATATCCTACTCTCCTTCCTCGATCCTTTTCCCCGCAACTCTCCTTCCCAACATCTCAGTTATGACTAATATCCTAAATTCCTGTCACATCAATGCACAATCCCTTAATGCCCACGTTGTTGAATTCCAAAAATATTTCCTCGATAATTTTTACCACACAATAGCAGTATCTACAACCTGGCTGAAACCTTTTATTCCTTCCTCCCAAATTTCCCTCCCCAATTACTCTTTCCTACGTCATGACAGACCTGATCGCACGGAGGTGGTGTCGGACTATATATACATAATAGTCTCAAGGCCAAAATCCTCTTACAGTCTCCTTTTCATGACCTCCCTCACGTTGAATATTTATTTGTTGAAATTACCGCTATTTCCTCTCCTCTATTGTATGTTGTTGTCTACCGCCCTCCTCGTGTTCTATTTGACCAACTCTTTGAATCATCCCTTGTCAACCTGGTTTCCTCCTACTCCAATATCATCATCTCCGGCGATTTTAATGTAAATATGCTCACAGAATCTCCCGACAAATACTACCTTAATGACCTAATATTTTCTCTCAATCTTTATCTTGTCCCTTATTCTTCCACTCATCACACTCAGTTCTCTGACACCTAGTTAGACCTCCATATCTCTGACTCATCGCTTAAAATCCTTTCCTCCTCTCAACACCCTGTACCTTTTCTATCATCACACGACCTGATCCAAATCTCGTACGACCTACCCGTGAAATCATTTACTCCCAAAATAGTATTATATCGCAATCTAAACCTCCTTTCATATGAATCCCTTCAACCTGACCTGGATTCTGCCCAATGGGATACCATATTTTACTACACCTCCATTGACCCTAATGATATCCACCCTTACCTCAAACCTACAATCCATATTAGACATCCATGCTCCTCTGAAAACCAGAATCTTACGTCGTCCCACTGCTCCTTGGCTGACTCCTGAAATAAAGGGAATGATAAACAGAAGGAATGCAGCAAGGTGCAAATACCGTCAAACCCGCTTACCTGCTGATTATGCATCTTTCAAACAACTCCATAATGCAACCCAATCCACAATCCGACTTGCTAAATCCAACTACTTTCATAATGCCCTTTCCAATGCTCCCGATCCCAAATCAAAATGGAAAACACTTCGTAATCTATCCCTACCAGATTCCAATAACCTCATTTCCCTCCCTGTGACTCCAGATGATCTTAATGACCATTTTTTATCTTTTGCTTCTAATCCTTCTCCTACTCATGATATTGAACACCATAATTTCAATCCTGAAAACTTCTTTTTTTCCCATGTGTCCTACGACGAAGTACTTTCCACTATACTCAAATCCCACACCAATGATTATGGTCCTGACAATATTCCAGTAAAACTAATAAAATCCAGCCTTCCTACCCTTATTCCAGTACTTTATCATATCTACAACTTCTCATTGCAAAATTCCACATTTCCCTCTTCCTGGAAAACTGCACTCGTCCGACCATTGAGTAAAACATCTAACCCTTCCTCACAGAACGACTTCCGCCCTATTTCTCTTCTTTCCAACCTCTCAAAACCACTGGAACGCCTTGTCCAAAATCAACTTTCCAACTTCCTTGAAGAACGTTCCCTTATCAACCCATTCCAATCTGGCTTCCGACCCGGCTATTCAACGTAATCTGCCCTCCTTAAAATAACCCATGACCTCCAAAACTCCATTGAACACCAAAACCTTACTATCCTCATCCTTCTAGATTTTTCCAAAGCGTTTGATACAGTTGACCATAACATCCTTCTTACCAAATTGCAAAATCTTCCTCTATCCAACAGTGTTCTACGTTGGTTCAAATCCTTCCTTTCCGATCGATCCCAGTATGTAGTCGTCCCAGATCAACCTCCTTCAAAGACACTTCTCCTCTCCTGTGGTGTCCCTCAGGGTTCCTCCTTGTCTCCTACTCTGTTTGCTATTTACATTAATGACCTTCCCAACCAGATCCATCACTCCCAATACCACATCTATGCAGACGATTTCCAAATATACCTTTCCTTTCCCCCTTCCGACCTATTAGCTGCCACAAAAAAGCTTCAAGAAGATTTAAATAGAATATACAACTGGGCAGGAGTTAACAAGTTGAAGTTGAATGCGGAAAAGACCAAGGCAATCCTAATAGGCTCCAATCACCTCCTCAAAACTGTTCCTAACTTTCCAACCCTCTTTTTACATGATAATCCCATTAAATTTTATCCCACCATCAAAAACCTTGGAATAATCTTCGATCAAACCCTTACCTGGAAAAACCATGTGTCCAACATCTCCCGACGTACCTTTTCCACCCTAAAACACTTAAATAGCCTGCGACACCTTTTTCCTTTTGAAATCCGTAGACTCCTGGTCACCTCTTTAATATTTCCTCATTTCGACTATTGCTGCATGGTATATGGGGGCGTCTCTGGGGATCTCGAGGCGAAACTAAAACGTTTGATAAATTGCTTTGTACGATTCATCTTCGGGATCCCAAGAGACGCTCCTGTTTCCTGTTTCTATGAAGAGTTGAAGTGGCTTTATCCTTCCAACCGCCGTAAGTATTTCCTGGCATCCTTCCTCTTCCAAGTAATTCACTCCCGCCGTCCTTCATACATCGCCGAGCTCCTTCAATTTAAATCCTCTGTCCACTCCCGCAATACCCGTTCTCGGTCCTCAGATCTATATATAATGGCCCACCGAACCACTGCTTTCGATAAATCATTTATTATTCGATCCTCTTCCCTATGGAACTCCATCCCTCCCCACATCCATCAATCCAAAACCCTTCCTACCTTTAAATCCCAACTGTTTAATCATTTCTTATCCATCCAGTCCTCATCATAAAATTGTAAATAGTTACTACTGTATATAAATAGTAAATATGTATATAAATTATTAGATCGTTCTTTATTATTTTTACTTCATGTTTATTTTCAATTTTTTATTTTTATTATTAACTGATGTAAATTAGAAAGTAACTTATAATTTCTTTTTTTTTTTACTATTTAATCAAACTACACTCTTGTTTATGTATCTCTGAGGCTCCTTAGCCCACATTTTTGTTTCTCTGTATTATTCTAAAGGGACTCGTTCCAGAATAAATAAAACATTATTATTATTATTAAAGTTACAGCTATTTTAAAAATTTTCATAACATTTTGCTACTTCCAGAAAAAGTTGTTTATATCATATTCTTGACCCACACCGTTTATTTGTTTGTCTAATATGTGTGGTCACATTTTAAAGGCAGTTATTAAATAAGTAAAAAAAATTATGTTACTTTTATATTTTACAATTTCATCATTTTTTTATTAGAGTGCTACCAATGGATAGATTCTCTTCAAGCCTTGTCATGTCATTTATTTATTTCTATCACATTTGCTGAATGTATTTTAAATGTACACTTGTAAATTTCATAAATAATAAAAAAAAAAAAAACATTTTTAGAACATGTAGCTCGAAAACAGTTGAAAATTTGAAAAACCCATAGAATAAAAGTTTTAGATAATTTTATAAACTTTCATTTATTATCAGGAAAGTTTCCCCTGTGACACACCGTTTTGGAGATATAAGCAGAAACCCAAAAATCGGGACCTTTCATCTCCCTCCGGGTTACCACCTAGACGTGAGGACTTTGGATATGTTCACATCCTAAACAAGTTTCTGAAGAAATCGCTCAGGTACCTGCCCATGCACTCTACATCTTGTTCTCTGACTGGGCTAAAAGCGATAATTCATCAAAATTTTTAGTTTAAGATTATGAAATGTCACTTAATAATTCTTTGTAATAAACCAATGACATGATAGCAGCATGAACTGACTTACCAAAATATTTTAAACATGTCATCATAAAAAAACAAAAAAACACTCGTTTCAATTTTTCTTCAGTAAATCACTTTCAGTGTATCTTGGGTAAAAACATGATACAACACACCTGTAACTATATGCAAACATGATTGTTAATGCTCGGCTACTTAAGGATTTGATCAAAAGTGTGCTCAAAGTGATAATGAAATGAGCCTCCATCTTGGGGTAATGACCTAGAACTAGTAGAAACACTTTATTATGTAATATAATTGACTAAAGTAAGTGATTTTATAAACTAGAAAATGTAAAATCGCAGCATAATAGCTTTTCAATTGCTTTAAGTTCTAAAAAATTATATAAGTTAGAATTAAAATTCTACCTTGATAGGTGATTGAAGTGTTGCCTCAGCTCCATTTTCTACAGTCTGTGGTTCATTAAGCTCCAATGAATAAGTGTCTTCTGCGACAGAATGCCCCTGTAAAACGAATTGTTTAAAGACAATTTTCAATAAATCTGAGGAAAAGGTGAAGATTTACAAACAGCTATGTATCGAGCACCAGAAAAAATTAGATGCAAGAATTAAAAAGTAAATGATTCTTCCTGAATGTGCTCATATCAACACTTTTGAACTGCATTTATCCACGAATATCTAAAGAAAACTCTTCAACACAAAATATGCCAATAGCTGTGTGTGTGTGATATACCTATCATTGATATCTAGGTCATTCTGGCTATCTAAAGGGAGGATTTCAGGAGTTTCATTGTCTGATGATAAATTGAGGCCTTGCTTAAAAACCCTTTGGGTGCTCCAAAAACTGCCCCAAGCCAGTCTTTAACCTTCAGAAAACTCGACTACCTCTTCTTGAAACCACTTTTGTCAAATAACTTGGTTATCTGATTTTTGTAAGTCATTAGTCTAGCCTTTCTTCTTTTCCACATTGATTGATGAATTCCTTCTAAATATTGGAGACAAAAGAAATATCAAATGGAGAAACTTCATCTACGATTTTTAGAGAACATTACAGCGTCTTTGCAACCTTATCATTGGCGTAGATAGAGCCCTTTAAATTACACCAAAAAAGAGTGTTCACATTTGTATTTAAACCTAAGCAAGATGCCCAATTTCACATGTAACCTAAAGAGATGCTTTAGTGGCTGGCTGGTAAAGAGTGGCTGAGGATTTTCACTTACCAGATACCACAATAAAATTATTTTTAATTCCCTATTTTAAGGCAAAAACAAAATGATTGGTACTACTTAACAAGTGTCACTCAAACATGATGGATAAATACAAGATCACACTCCTAGTGGTATGCCGAATGAGTCTGTTATTAAACAGATAAGATTATATTACACATCCCACTGAAAAATCAAATATAAAATATTGAAATAAACACAATATAATTTTAACGACTGACAATTGTCACACACAACCCCACAGTACTTTTTCTGATTACTGGACAAAACAGTAATTAAAGTGAGGGAACAAATTAAAAAAGTGCCTCAAATCAAACATACACTAATAAATTAAATGATCAAGGTAACAGAAAAGTAATAATACACAATAATAAATAATACACAAAATTCACAAACTTTATATATTTTTTTGAGAAGGAGTTAGTCGAGGGTGCGGTCAAATAAATAAGAAAATTAAATTATATAAATTATTTTAATTTTTGCCGACGTTTATATATTTTTGTTGACTTCAGGAATGATACAGAAGTTTATAAATAAATTTAATTTCTAATAATAATTGTAACTAAAATAGTAACGTAGTATCTGATTTAATAAGTTATTCTCGGGAGTTATTAAGTAAAACAAATAAATAAAAACCCAGAAAACAGACAAATTTGGACCACACGCAACTTTCCCCTCCACACCCAACTTCTCTTCCTCTATTCCCTCCTTCCTCCCAAGAAGACTGCTTGTTCTGTGGTTTAATGGTACCTGTAAAAAAGCCATCAAAGAATATCGTGGAGCATATAAGAATTTTCAGAAATCTAATTGAATATAAAAACAGCAGACCATATGCAGAAAATTATTCAACCAAGAATCTTGGAAAAAATTTGTAAGTTCCATAAATGCCTCTACAACACCAACTGAAGTTTGGAACAAAGTCCACAAACTCACAAGAAATCCTCCATCTTCTTGCTACACTATAACAGCCAACAGACAATTGTCTGATAAGCAGTTACTAATTCCAAACACATTCGCAGCTTTTTGCATAAAACAATAGTAAAACCATCGTCCATTTCGAATTGCTTTATTTGTAGAGAGAAAGTTAACTAGACTAAGTATAAGTACAGACCTAACACATTCTTTTCTGATAAGCAAACAGCCTGCCTGCATCAGAATGGCAACACTATTAAAGTACTCTCACAGAGTTACAATGCCTTCAATTAATTTTATAGTTTCAAAATTTCTTTCTGCTAAACCATTCCTCGCTGGGGATGTTGAGGAACAATTGATTTTTGTTTAATAACAAAAATAGTTATATTGTCAGAGAGTACAATCAGTGGAAATCCATGAGTATAAAATAAGGATAGCAGCGATTTAACAGTTGTTAAATAAGTGGGAGCTTCTTATTATACATGAACCTCCACCCATCTATTAATTCAGAGTTCACCAATACCAAAAGGACTGATTTTAGTGAGATCCAGCATAATCTATATGAACCCTCTTGAAATTGGTTCATATAGATTATGCTGGACCCTACAAAAGTCAATATTAAGCTTTTCATTAACCAAACATTTTGAAGTACTGAGAAAAAATTATTTAGTTTTATAAAACTTATAAGTTACAAGTTCAGGCTGTTACTAAATAGATAAGTATTTTCATTAAAAGAGCTAAAAACGAAAATTGCACATACTGGAGATCCAAAATTGTTTAGCATTCATTATGCTTTTTTCCTCTTCTTGAAATGTAACTTTGATAAAATAAATCGTCAGAAACTGTTAGGAAGGCGAAGTAATACTAATACCCATTTTATTTTGATCCTCGTCGCCAATTCATTGTTCTGAATACGGTTGTAATAACAAACACTAGTATAATTATTATATCAAGATAAATTGATAGACACAATAGATTTGTAGGCAATTATAAACAAACAGCAACACTAATAATTTCATTTGTAATAGAATTTTAAGTGAGAAATTAAGTGCTTAATGCATAATGTACAAACATGCATGAACAAGGAACACTAAAAAAGCTTGGATTCATTATAGAAAGTAAGACCGTTAAACTTTATTTCATAGAATTTATCGTCAGTTTATAACAAAAAGTCACTAAGTGCATTTTGGATAAAGGTTAACTTTCAAATAGGGTTTTGTAAATTTCAACTTAATTTGTCAATAAAAAAACAATATGAATGAATGCAAATGACACAAAATCTTTAATATTTATCAAATGTAGAGACAAGCTTTCAATTTACTGATTTCATACAGGGAAAAATTCATTAAAGTTCTTAATTACTTAAGGTTATGAAATGTCACTTGATGAGTTTTTGCAATAAATCGACAATAGGTACTATAAAAAATGTATAAATTATGAATTTAAAACCTTACATTCCCATTACTTTCTCCAGTCGAAATATCCTGAGGCAGTAACTGATAGTAATTAATTTGGCCAGGTACTTCATCTCCACTGTCAGCAGATGCATCCTCACTTTCTTCTCCACCCATTGCTATTTCACTAATTATTTCAGAGCCAATATCATTTTCTGGATAATTAGGTGGATCTGGTGAGTTTAACATGGCATTCGTTGATCTTTAATACAAACATAAATAATAACACTAATTAAATCGCCTTCAAAATTAACAAAAAGCATTATAAGTATTAGTAATTACCTATAAAATCTCAAGCTATTTATTTTTTCCTAAAGTAGATTGGAGATTTAAAAGGTACTAGGCCGATTAGGACTGGAAAATTCAGTCTAACATGACAGCTACGAAATAGGTACATACATAAATACTGTAACCTTCAGTTTAGGGAACAAATTACAACCAAAGAAGACGATGAGTATTTGTGTAAGCACAGAAAACAGTTGAAGCTCTTTGGTAGTGGTGAACTTACTCTATTGTTTTATCGACTTATTTTCAGTTTTAATATTTCCAAAAAATAACGATATAGTTCAATCTTCCTCTAAACACAAATTAATTTTTACTAAAGACGAAAAACTCAATAGTATAATAACTACGGGTTATCCTGAAGGTACTTTTACTCCTTTCCCTTATATCAACTATTCTAACCATAAGGGTGTTCGTTATAAAATTAAAGCTGACAAAATTTGCAAAAGGATTGATCTTGTTTAATTTTGTTATCTTGCATAGTTAACGTCCTCATGCAAAAATACCTTACTATTCGCCAGAGAAAGTCATAAGGACCGAGACTTTCCCGGGTATGAGGCCCGTCATTCTACTGGAGGCAACATACAACGACTGGTCGTAGGACTGATGTACATATATATATATATATATATATATATATATATATATAGTGTGTGTGTGGTCGGTGTGAGTTGCCTGCAGTAGGCTGATTATATATATGTGTGTGTGTGCGCACGCACGCACGCACCCACACACACACACACACACACACGCGCGCGCGTGCGCGTGTGCGTATGCGTGTGTTTTCTGACTTCTTAGCATTCTTGATAGTTGTTTTAAGACTGCTAATGTCTAAGCATCTATAGCCAGCATTCTATAGCAGATCCAGGATTTAATTTTGGAGAAACTTCTGCCTCAGAGCTTATATAATGATAATTATTTCGGTTAAAAAAAAAAAAAGAAAACAACTACCTATATGAAATGATTCTTGTAGCCTTATTAAAAATAAATTACAGGAACAATAATACTTTGATGAATAATTGTTTAATATAATTTTCATGTTTTTATTTAGTAGCTGTGTATGGTTTATACTTTAAAAACTAAAACATATTGTGGTTGTTTCAGAACAAATCTTTTCAATCATGGTAAAAATATCAACCCCTTATGGCTCACTTATAGGGTAACAGATGTAACTGCTGAGTACATCCTTATTGCTTGCACCAACTATGAGGCATGGAGGGCCAAATTTATGAGAGTGACAGGATTCTACATTTTAACAGAAAAATTCCCTCAACGGATGTCTAAATGAAACCCCCCATACTTTAAAAGCTTTGGCTGTGGGTGGAAAGAAACTGTGGGCTCAACCCACTTCTCCTTAGGTAGGAGTGAAGAAACAGTACCTGGAAGGCCACTAAACAGAACAGGAAAAGAAGATAGGGAATAAGAAATTGAAAAATGAATCAAAGCAGGCTGTGTGCACAGAAATTTAATATAATATAAAAAGATAAACTTTCAGCAATTATTTCTTATGCAAGAATGTGTATAAAGTCACTGCTACAAATTTTGGTATTGCCTTAAGGCAGGATGGGTAGGAAAATAAAATAAACTGAAATAATAAAACTGTAGTTATTTCAGAAACTATTATTTTACATTTTTAAAAACTTTCCATTAATTATTTCAGAAATATATAGCTTTATTTCAATGAATGTTTAAATCATCCAAACTTTAAATACATATATACATTATACAGTTTGAGAAATTAAAATTCCCTTTAATTCATTTATTAAATAAATAATGTCAATAGTACCCAGATCACTGGAGCGATAGGAGTCCTAGGAGTTAGAGTAGCGATGAAGCGCTGTGATTTCACAGTGATTGCAGTGACTATCAAAGTTGGAGCGCTGTGAACAGGACTGTGATTATGGAGCGCCTAAATTGACATTCACCGTGATTTCAGTGCATCTGTCACTGCGATCACCAGCTCAGGTCCGGATTGATTGAATAAACAAACCACTGTGGCAGAATCACAGCTCTGCCTATTTCGCCCCATCACTAGTGCCAATAACATAGATATCACCAACACAATCAGACTTGTCATTTTGAAAAAAAAATTAATATCATTATTTTTACTCTTAAGAGTATGGACTATATTAAAATCAAATTATAATAATTTTATTTTATACACTGTATGTGAATAATTGTATTGTTTAGTTTTGTTACAGTTGATTTAATTTGTTTGCAATTCGGAACAAATGAATGCTGGATTGACTGCTGTTACAAAAAAAAAAGTTTAAATGGCATTATTTGTAACCTTACTTCCTAAAGTAAGTTATTTACTTATCTCAGGAATGTGAAGCTAGGAAGGGAGAATTAAGCATTTCTTGGACACAAAAGCTTACTAGCTAAATAATCATAAACTAATTCCCAAGAGTAATATTTCAAATAAAGTATTTTAAAATACACTTTTCGTATTTTGTATTTTAAGAAGTAAGACTATTTTATTTTTAACATACAATAAAAATATTTGTACTTTATTTCCAAGATACTAAAATACAAAAAAAGTATTTTATTTTGTATTTTCAATACACAAAAAATTAGCAAATAGAGTAGGTTTCCTATATTATATTGTGACTGTCCCTCAGAAAGTATTTTGTACTTGAAATAATTTTTCTAAAAGCAATTTAAATACATTATAATTGAAATACACTGTATTTAAAAAAACACAAAATTCGTATTTCAAAATACAATTTGCCCAAATCCGCTAATTACTATCAAGGTTCACTATGCATAATGTTTGATTAAAATTGACTTACTTTTATTAGAAAATTATTGCAATAGGAAGTTAGGTTAAAAAATGAACACTACAATGCTTTGAAAGTCATTTATTGAGGGATCTGCTGCTGCAAAGGTGTTAAATCAACATTTATTATTCATACTCACCCTAAAAGCCTAATCAGGGCATAGAGAACTGTTGACAAAAGCCATAGCATTCATGGTCAGCTATCATGTTTTATCTTCTGGCATTCGTTAGTAAGGAATTTATGTTAACCAGTAATTTTTTTTATTGATCTTTGAGACACAAGAGAATAGTTAAAAAAAAAATTATTTGTATGTCAGATGGTATAGTTACCGTAATAAAATTCATCATTTCATCAAATTAGCCCCTTAGAATGAGTTCCAGGACCTGGGATTATCTTCTTATATCTGTTGAGAATTATTTCAATTCCATAAAGTAATGATTTTACTTTAGGTTACAAAATAAAACACAATTATAAAATTTAGAGAGTAAATCTCTACTAAAGAAGCATAAGCAAGGTTTTACAAATTTATTTTATTAGTTGTATTTTTAAAATGACAACTGACAGAGCAGTGCGACCCCTCTCATAATCCAATGAGTAGCATTTTTTTGAGTTGCCAAAAATATAGCAATGACAAAGTTGGTGGAATGACCTGTAGTAGAAAGAACTCCTCTCCTTTCAGCTGTTTTGTAAAGTGGGCAAATATATCGAGTTCCCATTATTAGATCTGATTTTCTTATAGGTCTAAGCCAGAGCTAAAAAAGAAATATAATTTATTAAACAAAGGGGAATAATTTTAATAAAAATGAAATAACTTCCAATATTATAATAAACGCTTACTATAGGCATTTTATCAAAGAGAACCTTAGGTAGAGATTCATCGAGTTTTTGGATATCCATATTCCATCTGGCACCTTCAATGAACATGCCATCAACATATACACCATCATCGGGTGGTTTATCTAGCTCAGTTTCGACCATTACCTCAAAATAAGGATTAAATATTATTTTGGATGGAACATTATGAAATACTTAACTAAATCTATGAACAGATTTTATTTTCTATCTAGATTTATCAGTAAAAAGATTAGTAGTGCACTTAAACAAGTAAGCCCAACTATATTGACTTGCAGATTACTTTTATAGACCCACTTATCAAATGAGTTAATTGATTATTTGAACTCCTTTCTTTGACAAAACAAGAAATTAATGGTTGCCTTAATTTTATTTAATATATTTTCCATCAACATTTTATAGAATTCTTTTGATAATATTCACTATGATTCTGTTTTTACCAACAGTTAGATCTAATTGAGACTCTTTAAGGCAAAGACTTTATTTTTACAAACTCAGAGTAAAAATTAATTTAACTTTACTGAAAATTACACAAAATCTTAGTAACGACAGTAAGCGCTATGCCAGTAAATTAATTTACTGGTGTTAATAATTGGTTACAGAATTCAAGTTTTCTAAAGTTTTAATTAATTTTCTTTCAAACTAATTTTTTTAACTTTTATTGAAACTCGTAAATATCAGACCTCATTTAATTTGTTTTCGATTAAGTTAAAAGTATGTTGTTATTAATATAACAATAAAAATATTTTCAAATTAAAAAAAAAAGAAAATACGGGTTTTCATTTTGCCTTTAAATATAAAAGCGTTACAGGACTAAGACACTTTAACTTATGAGGTAGTAACTGCAAGTTTGATATTCACACTGCTTTCTTAAGCATAAAAGGCATATCTAATTTTCCTTTTTAAGTTTTTCCTGCTTAGTAATTTTTTTCAACTATCTGAATTTATTCTATGAAATCACATCTTATTTACAAATTAAAGAAAATTAGTAAAGAGAAATAACACACTTTGTAAAACTAATAAAATCTTAAGAAATTGGCAGTATATCAGTTTTCTGTAACTATAAATGTTTTTGAAATGTCTTTTATTTAGGCTTAGAACGGCAGCAAATTTCAAGATCTTCATTCTCATTCTACTAATAGTGATGAAAGGATTGTCTCAATTAGATCTAACTGTTGGTGAAAAACAGAATGATATTGAAGATTGTGAATATTATCAATAGAATTCTATAACATGTTGATAGAAAATATATTAAATAAAAAAATTCTGCCAAGTAAAGTCAGTATAGCTTTCTCACCGTTTTTATTGGCTAAAAAATATCTATGTTACAAAGTCTAAAATTTTTTGTTGAGAATAAAATTTCTGAGAGAAGCCATTTACGGAAATTCAGTAATTCCTCAACATATAAGAGTTTGATATTCACGAGTTTTGTTTATCAGTGAATACTAAAATGCGAAAGAGATACACATTAGCAGATTGTATATTTGATGATTCGTAATTAAAAAAAAGTTCCAGTGCATACTCAACATGCATATCACTACTATTAGAGAAAAACATCATAAAATTATAAAAATTGAATGTTTTACGGGAGAGCATAAAAAATGAATATTTCTTTATGATTTATTAGTATAATTTCATATTTTATTGTCCTCTGCTATTTTCATCGCAAAATACTGTATTATCAGCAGTGGACTACAAAACATCACTTTTAGCATAAATAGAATATAAAAGTTGAAAAATATTACATAAGACCTTTTGCACTAGCAGTAGTGATATATGCTTAAGAGGTATGTTTTAACTCATAAAATGGATAGAACAAAAAAGCTATAGTAAAAATTTGACTTTTTGTTTGTTCGGAGTTAACGAGACCAATACCTTTCTTCAGTCAAAACAAAACTAATTAAGCCGGAACATAAAAATATGTGTGAAGTTCACACAACTTTGATATTTAAGAAGGAAATCGAGACCACAACGAGCTGGTTGAACTTCAATAGAAATAAATATCTTCACAAATAAGATTTTTTTTACAAACTCAGAGTAAAAATTAATTTAACTTTACTGGAAATTACATAAAATCTTAGTAACCACAATAAGTGTCATGCCAATAATGTTTGGAACCGACCAAACAATACAGTATAAATTAACTTTTTGAATAAAACCTAAAATTTTATAACCCCACAAAAATATTGTCTTAACCTAACTCCCACTTGATCACACAGCCATTATATTGTTAACAATTATTTATATTAATTTTAATTATTAAATGGAATTCAATGAAATTAATACTAGGTAATTTCTATACTATTCTCCGAATTTCCTCCAAGTTTGTGCCAAATCGAACTCGCAATTTTTAACTATAGGCATTTCAAATAATCCATTTTCTGATCTGAAAGCGGAAGTATTTTTTTTGGAGTAGTGGATAGAATTTGATAAAATTCATACATACTTAATTATCTGTATACCAATCCATAACTTCCCTCCAACCAAATTTGAGCCAAATTGAATGAGCAGTTTTAGAGATTTAGACGTATAAAAAAATCACGTTTGCGTATATATAAGAGAAAGTAGTGGACAGATTTCAATAAAATTGACACTACATTACTTTTTCACCAATACCTACCTTTATCCAACTTTGAGCCAAATTGAACGAGTCTCTGAAATATTGGCATATCTAAAAAAATACGTTTGCGCGGGCGTAAGAGGAAGTGCTAGGTGGAATTTGATAAAATTGATATGGGACGTTTGATACACTAACCCCCACAATCCATGAAAATTGAATAAACAGTAGTATATGATATGCCCGGTATAGTAGATGACAGACACCAAAAGAGATCGTGATGGCCGAGTGTGTTGCGTTCTTGCCCATTCTAGCATTATCGTGCCTAGCGATGCTGGTTCGAATCCGGCTTAGCAGGGGTTGACTTTTATTTCATGGTAGACCCATGGAATGAAACTCGACCCTCCCACTCTGGCTAGAATAGGTTTGGTTGTAACACTAGAACAAATCACTCCTCCCTATGCCAGAAACGATGGGTAGGGAGTATTCAATAATTCAAACCAAAAAAAAAAAAATACAGACACTGAACCAAATTTGATCCTTGATGTTTGAAACATAAAATTAAGTGGAAATTTTCAATTCTGAACACAAATTTTTTTTAACCTCTCGCAAACAAAATAAAATGCATCCTTATCTTCGGTAGTGAGGAAGCAAAAAAAATTATAGAACTGAGCTTTGAAGAATCCATCCCCTCTTATAAAAATGATTTCCGATGTACAGAGTAAAAATGTAGCAAATTAATTATTTAAAAAACATTATGCATTTTTCAAAGCCAACAGATATATTAATGTTATGTATTAATATTATTGAAAGGAGTGTAACATAATAAAACAAAGCAAAAAAACTTACTTTGAAATCAAAAGCTAACAGATCAATTGGTATTTTGTACTTTCTAGCAAAATTTTGCTGTGCACCAGTTAAAAATGCTTGAGTGAAAAAAAATCCTGAGAGCCAGAAAAGTACAGGGGGTCCATGCTGATACCATTTCTGCAAAATTAAACAAGTCTAAATCTTTTCATATTTAATAGTTTTTGTGAGTAATTATTAATATTTACCATTTAAATAATATAATTATGAAAATTTACTAGATAAATCAAACTAACCTATTTTAGAAAACATTTTTCTTTTAGATGTTTGATAAATTAGATGCAATACTTCTTGTATTTTTTTTATGTGGATAATACGATTAAAATTGATAAAATTAAATTAAAAAAAAAAAAAGTTATATTAATAATAAAATCTCTGAAATATAATGATAATTTCTGTAAGGAGTTAGACCTTAGATTTTAAAGCAAAAAGTGATACAGTTTATACATGTAGAGTTACTCACACATTTTCTCTGCCCTACTGTTTACCTCAATAGTTTTTTTTAGCTTGAAGAAAGTGAGAGGAAATTTAATTCATTTTATCTATCTGATTCTAACTAAAATTAACACAATTTATTTTAAAATATTTTTCAATGATAGAACATTACCTTCCAAATCAGTCACAAGTTTATTATATGACTTCAAGAAGCTTTCAGTGCTTTGAATGCATATTCATCTATTTTAATCTATATGCACTGTGATTTGAAGTGTAATTCTCTATCACTGAAGAATAAATTATTCAGTCTACCTATTATACATTTAAAATATTTTAACAATGCTTCATGATGAGATTCCTTAGTATCAGTGAATATTCAGAATTTAGTATTTTTCTTTATATATTGTAATTTTAATAAAGGAAATTAAAAAAATTGGGTATGAATTTGCTGCATATTAAAATATGTTGAGCGGGAAAGAGGTGGTGGGGATAACCAATGCTTAAGTACTAAGAAGCAGCATAGTACACGGATACCTGCTCACTGGCTGGAGGACATCCAATTTGTGCTACATACCTAAACCAGTGAGGGGGGTGTATGACGATCCTAAATCCTTCAGACATATATGCCTATCAATCTTTGTAATGAAGATTTGAGACAGACATATCAGAGAACAATTATTGGTTACGATCCCTATACATCCTCATCAATTCGCTTAGCTTCCTGATAAATTGTGCGAATCAGCTTTACATAACTTTATCCTTAGGATGGAGAGACTTTTGTTGACATACTTTTGATTGGACTCCATAAAATGTCATTATTGGCACATAAAAGATAAGGAAGGTTGAACCATTGGTGACCAGAGGGATAGCAAACATGCTAGAGACCAGAGTTCTCAAACCTGATACAGAGAGGACATACAGAACTATGGATTAAACCGAGTGAGGGGTGTCCTCAAGATGGTGTGCTTTCTCCATTACTGTGGAGTCTAGTGGCTCAACACATTCAATACTGCAGGATTTTAAGCTCCTTACAGGCAGTAAACATCAAAGTGTTCTCTCTGACTTCATGAAGACAGCTACAGGCACCTTGGAGAACTGATGTAAAGTCAATGGGCTAATAATCAACCACAATAAGTTTATTGTATGCATCTTCACTTCGAAGAAAAATATAATAATAAGATTATACAAAATTAATGGTATCCAGCCTTACTTCTAACAAGGAGGTGAAGCACTTTGAGGCAAGGCTGGACCAGAAACTCAAATGGAACAGTTGTGAGTTAAACACAGCTAACAAAGTCCTCAAATGTCTATGGGCCTATAAAAGTAGTGTGGGGAAAAGTTTGAGACTAAGATCATGGTTGTATATTACAGCTGTCTGACCAATACCTGCGATCTGGAGGCACCAATCTAAAATCAACTGCAACAAGACACCAATAGACAAATTATAAAGATTACCCTGTTTAATGATGTCAATGTTTAATAGGTGCAATGAAAACTACCCCAACAGCTCCTATGGAAGTTATGTTGGACCTTAAAAACAATCTATAGGCTAGTGAACCTAAAATTATGCTCTTTGGTTTTAACTCATGTGGAACACTGGCAGCTATTTCAAAGAGTTGATGACATCTAGTAAAAGAACATTTAGCAATGAACTACAGTGTGAAGATTGAAACTTTGATGCAACACAAACCTAATTAATTGTTACACGGATGGCTCAATTATGACCGGTGGCTCAGGAGACGGATTATGAAGAAAGGACAGACTTAAAGAAGGTATGTCTATTCACTCGGCAAATACGCAACAGTATTCCAATCAGAAATACTGGCGATATTTCATTGCACCTCAAAACTGTTGCTTGACGGATTGGTGAGGCATAGGATTTCTATTTTCACAGACAGGCGGCAATAAGTGCAGTCAGCAATTATACTACTAGATCTTAAATTGTTAAGAACTATTGTTCAGTCCTCAACAATCTTTCTCTACAAAACAAAGTCACTATCGAATGGGTACCTGGTCACCCTGATATTACTGGTAATGGTAAAGCAGATGATTAAGCCAGGATAGGCTCTGAAAACATTCCCATAAAACCCGAACCAGTATGTGGTATAAGCTTCAGCTTTATGGTGAAAAAGCAAGACAATATTGGCATTCTAAGAAACAGATTCACTCTAGACTGTTCTTTGATGGACCCTGTGCAAGGAGAAGCAATATGCTGATTAATTTGAGTAGATTCTCTTAGAAAAAGTACAGTGATTCTATACGAGTCACTGCAAATTGAATTATCATATGTTCAAACTTGGGTTAACAGAGTAACCTCTAAGCAGCTTCTGAAACTGAGATGATGAAAATTTCAACTGTTTGCCAGCAATATTAAAGAATAAGTTTTGAATTATATTTAAGATTCTTTTTTTTTTTTTCTTCGACTTCGACTTTCTTGACTTTCTCCATAAACTTCTAGCAGCTATAGGGTTTTTATAGGCGACAGTTGTAATCGTTTTGTTCTCTTGACGATATCCAGGAAGCACGTGGTTTACAATAACTGTACACATTGACATTCATTCCCTCTCTATCAGACATTTTCCTGAAAGATGGTTGGCAACAATTATTTTGCAGCAATCTATCCTGTTTTTTTTATGACATAGGGGATTATTAGCCCTATTCCCAACCCCCAACATGGAGGACCAGGAGCTATGATGTAAGACACAGGGGTCGCTCACCTCCCTCCGAATCTCTGGGTGGGGACATTACCGTCCCCATGTGGAAATCGAACCTAACGTAGTGGTCTAAGCAATTGAGTTGAGCCTGTACATTAATTTAAGCTTCTAAAAAGAATCTAAATTAAAATGAAACAAAATTGAGTAAAAAGATAAAGAACTTTTTAGGATAAAATAAATTATAGAAGTATGTTGGGGTGTTCAATATGGTACAAACAGAAATGAGGCAGCTTACTACAGAAATAATTAGGTGAAACAGAAACAACACTCAAAATCAATAGCTAATAGTTAAGTTCCTCAATATTTTAATTTGTAAGAAATTTCAACTGAAAACACTAATTACGAATTATAGTTTAATACTACTTATTTTTTTAATTTAATTATAACTGGCATTTCATATTAAAATAATATACCTCTAAAAACTCTAGTCTAGTCAAGAGATCATTAATGTAGCTCCCAAGAGGCTTAAGGGATGGATAAGAAACTTTATTCCACAAAGCAGGTATTTTTCCAATAAGAACACTTTTGTAGACAGCTTCTAATTCAAAAGACATTACTACTTGACCTGCAAAATGAATATAATAAAAATATTTGAACTGATCTAACAAGAAAGAGTTAACTTGTATCATCTTTATAAACAATTTTCTAATCTTGAGCACTGAACATTTAGCAAATAATCTAATACCCACTAAGTGAATTCAAAATCTTAAATTTTTTTAAATACATGAAAATGACTAAATTAATAAACATCCACAACTGAAATAAATACATTAATTGATAGTCAATAATAGCTGAATAAAAAAAAACTTAAAATACAAAACTTTATATCGGTACTGTTAGTGCAAAAGATTGTATGTAAAAATTGAGTTTTTTAGCAGAAGAACATAAAACCGATTATTTCTTTATGATTTATTGGTATAATTTCATATTTTATTTTTTTCGGAAGAAATCCTTAAAAAAAAAAAAAATAAAAAAGAATCAACTGCAGAAAATTCAGTTGAAAGATAATTTCATAGTTATGAATAATTAACATAAAATTCATTACTTGCCTTTAATAGCTTTCTGCAAGTTTCGCAAACTGTTTCGTACAACAGTGATCAGGTTATTAAACCTTCCCATCTCTTGAACTAGAACTGTATTCATTGATTGATTATACAACGTAGGATACTTTTCCAATGCAAGAACCAAGTCAAAATTTGGAGGTAATTTTCCTAATATGTCTTTCGATACATCAAAAACTACTTTGTCCTGTCCTTCTGCACTTGCACCACCTTTGGCAGTTTCCTTGAAATATTTCATGAAATTTCATTTATTTAAGAATAATGAAATATGGAAAAATAAATAAATAAACATGCACATTATGGTTCTAAACATATTTCTATAGTTGATTTCAGGGTTAATAAAAGTTATGGTGGACATCAAGCATTTGAATTGGAACGAATCTCAGCAAAGGTTGTTGCTAAAGTCCTTGTGCAAGAACAAAACTTTTAATTCCAGTTCTCATGATTAATTCTATAAGAATGTTTTTGTTCCTACTGTTTATAGCAATGTTTACTTGGACCTATCCTTTAATTCCTTGTGACTTGGATTCACTTAATGGGGTAATTTACATTTTTAAAACACAGCTGCAACGCCAGAAGAAAAAATTGTGATTTGTGGTCTTATGAGACATTACTGGAAAAAAAGTCTAAGCTTGACCAAGGTAAAATTATTGGAATTGCAAACAGTAAATGTTTTGCCTCATCCTGCGGATAGTCCACGTATTGCACCATCAGATTATGGTCTGCTTAGATCAATGGTTCATTTTTTGAAAGGCCGTATCTTTGATAATTAAGAGGTCACAAAAATTGAATGTGAAGAGTTCTTTGCCTCAAAACCAAAGAAGTGGTACCAGCACCCAATTACTGGCAGAAACTTGGGTGAAAACAGTTGAAAACAATAGACTTTACTTTGAAGAGTAGTATTAAATAATATTAAAAATATGTAATATGAAATAAAGCTATGCTTATGTACAAGGACTTTTTTAACCACCTAGAAGACAAATTAGCAAAGAGTTTTCCAACGGACTAAATATAGGATAAAATGGGTATTAGCAGCTTTGTAACAAAATGCTGAGGAAAAGGGATGCTGGACAAATACATGAAAAGAACTACAGCTGCTGAACTAAAGTACTTCAAGAAGAGTCCAAGCCTAACTTTTGTTTGATCTCTTTAGATCAAGTCAGAATTCAGATGATTTGGGAGAACCTTAGGGAAGCCTACTTGAAGCTGAAAAAAGACAGCTTAAGTGATTCATTCACTGACACTAAATGAATGAAAATGGATGTTTTGAAGCTAGATCCAATAGGTGTCACTATCGAGGAAGGTATTTATCGATAGATACACAGTCTGACCAAAAGTGTTGAAGACCACATCTCCAGGCTTGAAAAAAGAAGAAAAAGAGTTTAAACACCATAAAGGTATTTGATCAGAGATCTTGATGCTTGGTTCGCTTGGACCTAAGTATATCCAGTTATCATTTAAACAAAAGGCTCAGTTATCTTGGTTGCCAAGATATTTACAAAATCTAAGTATCTGGTTCATTTTATTCTGTAGGTACCTTTATAAAAGAAAAAAAATACTTATCTTCCCTGCCTGAAACAGCAAATCCTTGTGAAAAACATTTAGAAAATTATGTAAATTGTGTAGTAAAGAAAAAGTAATATAAATTAATAAGATCTAACTTACTGGTCGAAGTTCCTAAAGGAGCATAAAATGTAAAAATAAAAAATAGTTCAAATTATTAAAAAATAAACCAAATTATCATAGTTTTGATACTTAAAACTATTATACTACAATATTACTTAATATCAAACAGTTTTTATATAACAATTTATAACTGTTATTTCATAGATTCATAGACTTTAGATATACTCCTTAATTAAGTTGGCCTAATATGATATTTAAAGAGAAGGTACTTAAGAGTTAGCTGGTCACCATTACTGTTATCCACCATTGTTTATAACCAGAACACTAATAATTCTAATACTGAGAATACCTACCTTCTTATTTATATTGAAGGAAATTGAAATAGACAAAAATAAATGCAATAATGACAAAACACTTTTATTTATTTTGGGAGATAAAAAAGCTTAATGCTACTAAAAATAGCAAGGAACCCTACAAGAGAACCCCTTCTCTGTGGACCCACCGCCACAAAAATCCACATAAATATTCAATCCAGGTGTTGCCTCACAGTTCCTCGATGTTTTTTATTCCTCCACTCAGCTGAACCCCATAATAGTTCTATGTGTTGAGTATGGAATCCACTTCAAAGGTCGACAAAGTTATACCAGTGATTTACCTGGGAATGGTTTTAGTTTGCTTCATTCAATTGTTAGGTGTTGTATCTTTTTCAACACTAAGAATATATAGTGGTTCTCCCTTCTATATTATTTTAAATACATTCTAATCGAGTTGTTGATTGTCTGTCTTTTATTTTTACAATGAAACACTCATCTGTTTCTCGTCAAACTCGGTCAAATATCCATTGTTCAAGAAGCACTCTCCCTACATGATTTTTTTCTATTATAAAAAATGTTTTCATCTATTTTAACTACTTTTCTAAACCTTCCAATTTTTTTGTTGTTGTTTTATTGCCGAAGTGTTATTATGTCTATTTTAAATAGAAAATAACAAAAAAGACAAAAAAAAACAAAAAAAAAACTGAAAACAATTGAATAACCAGAACGCACAAGTAACTAGCAGAGACGAGTTATAAGAAGAAGTTATACAAGATAAGAACGTAAATTCCGTGGCGACCAGCTAAGTCATAAGTACCAAAGAGAATATTGAAGAGAAGTTGGTTGGGAAGTTCAATCAAACAAATATTAATGTTTAAAGAGAATACATTTTTTATTTACCTGTGTAAGAAGAATACTACTAAATATAAGTTGTGTTTCTTGTTGATCTTTCATTATGTCAGCATTATCATTCATTCCGAACACAGAAGGACTAGTAATTAAAGGAAGAGTTTTCACATATTTCAGATATTCCTCATAAGATGTTGCTTTTGGGCAGTAATACAATCCTGTTGGAAAAGGTTAAAATTTATTAAATCTATTTTGCTATTATAAACTAATAGGTCACTAACATCATCTACTTTATTTTATTATTAGATTACTTCAGTCTATCATGCACATAATAAATTACCCATTCTAAAAATATGAAACCATCATTTGGTTATCTTTAATTTTGACTTGTTTCACTAAAAAAAAAGCCCATTTTTAAATCCTTCCTGTTACACATTTGGTTCTAAAACCATCAGAAATCATGCAAAAGAGTTAAATTTTTTAAAAATATTATTTTTAAAATGAACAATGGTTAACAATTGTTATACTTTAGCTAATTGCTTAAGCCATGGTTTAATAGAAATTTACCCATACAGAACAAGCTAACTTCTAAAGGAATAAGTTATGGTTTTAGGGATTGCCAATTCATAAATTATGAGATAAGTAGAAATCAAGTCTTTTTAAATAAGTTGAGATCAACCAATTAGGTTATTCATTGTCATGAAGATGAATAAGATTTCCTTATGCAGATTAAAACTCAATTTATAATTGAACTATTGGAAGGTTATAACAACTTAAAGTAAGAAGTTGTTCTGATGCAGTATGAGAATTACTCATTTGAGAATTGGTTAAGACTAAATTAGTGTAACTAGTACTATTGCCTTCTTCTAGCAAAAAAGAAAATGATGTTCAAAATACAGATTATCAAATTACTGATATAATTTATCTGAATTAGTCTTAAAATATTTCTCAAAATTCTACCTGAAGGATCAAATTTGTATAATTTTTCAGTATCTAGAATCGGTGGGCAATAAAATTTTCTTAATATAGTATTTAATGTTCTTCTATCCCAATCATCAGTAACTCTACCACCATAGTTACATTCTCCTGTCAAATAACATAGAGCTTCATATTGCACATCCTAAAATAGATTAAAAAATTACAAATATATTAATTACGTTGAAATTATGTTAGATCTTTATCAGAAAAAAATATATATTTTTCGGGAATAGGTTAAGGTGTTAGTAAAACACAAAAATTATATTTGTTTTATTATTTATTTACCTTCAAGTATGATTAGAGTGCTACCATTGGGTAGTTACTCAGCAAGTGTTTTTCATGTCATTATATACATTATGTTCAAAATTACTAGAAGTATTTATTTAATAATGTTGTAAATGTCTTTAAGAAATAAAAAAAAAAAAGTATGATTAAGGCAGAAAGTGCATTTAATGTTATAGCATAGATTGGCTCGGGTTGGAATACCTTTCATGGACAGCAGCCTCTTGACAGTATGATTGAGAGCAAAACCATGCAGTTGATGGTAAAAATCACCTTTCCAATCTGGTTAGGATAGGTTTGCTTGTACCTCTAATACAATCCCCCCTCCCACTCTTGAATGCCAGAAATGGTGAGGTAGGAGTGTCAAGGAAAAACAATGGTTTTCAAAACACTACTTTCTTATCTAATACAGAACTATGACTATATTTGTTGTAGAGGTACAAAGTTGTATAAGAGGTGGCCAAGCGGACCAATCTGCTAGTGCAGCACAGTGTTTCCCCGCAACCCGATGAAAGATAATTTGATAAATAAGTAAGAGTTTGCATCCCGGTGCAGAGGGGACTTTTAACTTTGGCATTACACTCCTGCCTTAAACCCCTAGTGGGAAAACCCTGTATAGCCTAAAAAGGCAAGGCAGAGGAGAACAAAAAAAAAGCTTTTACAAATTATTTATTAAAATAAAAATAAAAATAAGTATAATTTGCATGTTTATTTAAACCTTGACCTATTTCCTGACAGCATTTTTATTTAAACATAATCTTAATTATAGATAATAGAAGGAATAAAAAGGAATATAGGATAATCTATAAAAGGAAAATAAAAAGTTTTATATATATATATAGCCTTGAAGTTAATGCTTTTAAAATTGAAATTCCAGACTTGTTTTTATATGAAAAAACATGAACTTCCATACATATTACAATTATTACGTAAATATGATCAAAATAAATCTTACATCATATTGATTTAGAAACATTTGTAACTGTTGTACACTAATTCTTAGATCTGTTTCATTGAATTCATATGGAATGTTCCAACCAAGAGGTCCAAACTTCCTACGCTCTTGTACTAATGCATGAAAAAAACACAAACCAAACAGTAATCTTTTAAATGGTGCGTTTTGTTTACATCCTTCATAAAACTCAACATCAGCAATAGGATCACTTAATAACGACCTGAAAAAAATTAAGAACCATAAAATGCAAATAAACAATAGTACTAATAAAATATGACTAAAGTTACTAAGAGAGAAGTAAGTTCTTGAGTTGACCTATCAAAAATAACCTTAAACCTATAACCTAAAAAAATAGACTTTACTCTATCTAAAAATCATTCTTCTCCCTCTGTTACACATCAAGCTGGAATTCATAAAGAAGTTTGTTAAAACTATGAACCAAAATGTAGAAGCTGTTAAGTACTTAAGACGGAAATTTACTTCCAGTACTTGATTGGATTACTTAATGCTAGAATTAGGGCGAGGGGAGGAATCTCCAATGGGTCTCAGATTTGCAAAGTTCTTTCACTAGCAGAAAAATAAATTAATGATAGTACTGGCTCAGATATACTACTGCTGGACTGGCACAGATTTCTCTGAGTTGGCTTACAAGAGTAATTAACAGACAGGCAAAATAAGTTATCCTGAAGTCACCACTTGACCTAACAGCAGAAACTATTCATTGAGGAGAACAAATGCATTTACAAAAACAGGCCATATGTATTATGTTTGAATAACTATTAGTAACAAACTAATCAAGAGACAGAACATAAATGTTAGGTTATAATTTGAAAAAATTCTAAACTGTGTGCAGCCTTATGTCTCCAATATTCAGGAAACGAAAACAAACATGTCAACGTTTTGCCAATTCAGACATCATCAGGAGGGAAAATATTAGCTAATCCAACATCAACCCATGACATCCAAAAACATAGTTAATATCAATGCATAGTGTACGAGTAAGGCTGTGTGGTTTGGAATTTTCCCAAATTATAACCTAACGTGTATTATGTATGAGTATTACATATCTCACAAATGGAAGATAAAGGTTGGAAAAGCCATTGAATATTATATTTGGCTGTTGAATTAAGAAAAGAAACAATGATTATATATTTTTTTATAGGCTCATTGGTTACAGAAATTAATGCTAAATAAATAAATATGCAAAGTCAAAAGTGATCCCAGTAAAAATTAAGTTTTAAAGAGGCAAAAATAATTATATAGTATTCTTTACAATAATTACAAGACACCAGGGCCAAAGTTACGAACCTGTAAATGAAAATTATTCTTAAAATCTTCAGGTTGCTTCTATCTCCTGAGCATTGGTCCAAATCTATCAGTGGGTGATAATTATTTATTCTGTCATATCAGCTGTGAATCAAATCAGGAGACCCTTATAGGACACACCCAGCCTTTATAAAGTAGTTAAAGTTAAATGGGAAAAAAAATCTGCCAACTGAGTGTGATCTGGTGAAATCACCTGTTTTTATAACCATTGGCCAAGAAACAGTCCTTGCTTGCTAAGTACTAAACCTAAGGCCCTCCATGGATTATAGTTGTCCATGTTTTTGGTTTCTCTTTAAAACTTCTAAATTTAATCTTAAAGTATAAGAAACAGAATAATATACTTTTCAGATAAAATACTTTAAATGAAAATAACTCAACACTAACATTATTAGTTGAAGAAGTTGGATGGGGTTGCAGTCAAAATACAAAGTAAAAGTTAATGGATATTTTTATTTTTATTCCCTTTGTACCGACATTTTGGCCTAAGTTTCAGGCCTTCATCAGGGCTAAGCACAGACGAGATCACATGTAATATAAATATTAAGAAATGATATGATTTTTTAAAAAAATTTATAGATAAAAATGATAAATAAATTAAAGGAATAAATTTATATAACATTTTTATCTATCAATTTAAAAAAAAAATACTTATATCATTTCTCAATATTTATATTATATGTTATTTTGTCTGTGTTTAGTCTTGATAAAGGCCTGAAATTTAGGGCAAAACGTTGGCACAAAGAGAATAAAAATAAATATATTTATTTATTTTTACTTTGTATTTTAACTGAACACCCCAACCAACTTCTCTTCAATTATTTACTACAGTCAACCATCAATTCACTAACATTATTAGTATTGGTAATTATTGGGCAATATGAACTAGTTTAGTTTGATATGTCTTTCAAATTCCTATCTGCTTTTGAATTTTATTTCCCATTAGTTCTGTTATTAAAAATAACTGAAAATAATTAAAATCATTATTTCTTCTTATCGGATCCTTTTAGAATTTTGATAGCACTCCAGCGCAAAAGAGAAACTTTTTTTTTATTTATTGACCTCATTTATTATCATTGTTATAATAATATTTTATGAGAGAAAGTGAAACAGACTAAGAAGTTACATTTTCAACATTACTAAATTATTTCTCTTATTGTAAATGATTTGTATTAAAGAGAAATTTCAATAATAGTTTGTTATGTGGACAAATAAATAATTTTCTGATTATGATCAAATAAAAATTCAGACCTTGTTATATTGGCTCGTAGACCTTTTGGAGGTTCATTTGTCATTTTCACACCATTTTGAAGAACCAGAACAGGAAAATGATCAGCAGGATAAGAAGTTAGCCAAAGACGAAAATCAGGATGCGTAGAATCTGGAGTAAGTTCTTCACAAATCTAACCATCAGAACAAAAATAAGTTAGTAAAGAAACAGACTTTATCATAATTAGTTATAAAAAGGAAATAGCATTAAAATCACATAGAAAATTGAAAGCTAATATATGACAAGAGGTCCTTTTTGTTTGCTTTTTATTTTGTTGTCACTTTTTGTTGCTGTGGTATCTTTATAGAGCTAAATGATTTTTGTGACACCTCTGTCGGATTAAAATTTGTTTGTACTTTTAATACAACATACCATATATTAAAACTAAAAAATAGTTTCCTCCTCTATAAACAGTTTTTGCTGTGCTGATATTCATAGACATATTTTATTACATTACAAACAAATGGCATGTCCTTGCATTTTTTCATTATTAATTTTTATTGGCTTAACCGAGCCTGTATCTCCTTGGCAACTGAGCCATACTCCTCTGATCTAGTTTATCTAGGGCTACTGCTTTCCAATTGGCTGCATGCAGCTTTATAGCATCTTTGTTGATTCTATCTATCCATCTGGTTAATATACCACGGTAATTTATTAAAGCACTAAGTGATTTGATTTCATGAAATGTAACTTAATAACTTTTAGCAATAAACTGATGATGCATCCATTTTTTATTGCAAGTTACAATTTGTAATGATTATTTATTCAAAACAAACAAAATTAAAGGTATTTGACAGTAAGAAATTCAGAAAATTAGTCCTGTCAGACTATTTCAACGAGGTCAATATCTACCTGATATTAAAGAAAAGAAGACTTTATTTATATGTTTGTGTGTGAGTGAGTGCGTGTTTGTGTGATAGATATAATGTGTGTAATAAATGAGTTTAACTAAAATTGTTAGTAATTTTGAGAAAATAGTAAAAATTTGTAAAATTAATTACATAAAGCACCACTACAGTTAGTGGATTTTGACAAAAAACTTTTTGTAACATCCCAGTTATATACTTATTTCAAATTCAGTTTTTTTTGGGTACTATAGGACTTCAATGGAAGTCTTGGACCAACCACGAAAAAAAACTTCAGTTTAGAATGACTTTTCATTTATATGGACCCACAGAACATTTAGCAAGACTTGGTTAGTACGACCCAATGGACCTCAAATGGTTTATTTCCATCAAAAACGATGATCTGAAATTTTTCATAATTGCAATGCTTTCTCTTTGTATAGAGTAAATAAAAATAATATAAATATGTAAATATTGTTAATTTCATTCATAGAATTAATAAAAATGAGTAAAGGTAAAAATTGTTAAAGATCGATAAAATAATTTATAATAAAAAAAAAGTTGAACTATAGTCAAATAACTGACAACTCAAATGAAAAAATTGCCCTTTTTATAAAAAATGTATTTATGTTATTTAAATTACAAATAAAACTAAAAAAATATACTCAATATAGAAATTGTTAATATATATATATATATATATATATATATATATATATATATATATATATATATATATGTATATATATTCCAGAACTTCTACTGAAAACCCATAAAAATCATGAATAAGGTAACCTTTTCTAAGTTCGGCATCCAGCTCTTTGCTAAATGACAATTCTGTAGAACAACCCAAGTACCAGTTCTTAGGGCATCATTTATAAGTCTCATGGCAATAGGTCCCTGTCCCTGTCCTAAAGACAGAGAATTCAAACGATTTCCACCAAATCCCTAAAAATGGAAAAGATGTGGATATATAATATAATTTGATTGATTCAACAACCAGATATCTACAAACAAATTAGTATGTCAAGAACATAATATAATACAAATTTTAGAAAGATAATCTTTTAATTTAAATATGTCTTTCAATGTAATATTAACTAAGCATAAATCTTTAATCAAGTAAAAATGAAAAGGATAAAATTCATCATTACCATGTCATCAGCAAATTTCAACAATGTTACTGTTGGATCAGCACCTGGTGTCAGAATAAAGATGAGTGGTATACAACTGTGAGAATCAGCAAATGATGACTGGAGATCAAATACGGGGGGTTCAATGAAGGCTTTGCCAATTTCGCCTATAAAAGCAATATTTATTAGTTAACTTGCAAGAATAACACAACTTCATGTAAAATAAAAATGTTGGAATACACCTTGGATTTCTATTACAACTCTGAGAGAATCAATTAGAAAAAGTGGTAAAAATTAATAATTCAAAGCCTAACCACCTACTGGAATCATGAATGGCCAAATAATCTTTTGGGCAACCGATAAACCATTTTTATATGACCAGCAGGTAAGGTGATTATGAATATGTAACCGCTGGAGCCACCTTTTGGTTGAATGAATCTTATCTAAAACTAAGTAACAACATATTTCTATTATTCTTTTCAAAGAAAAGAGTTTCTTATTACTGATTAAAATCAAATCTTATAACTAGAAAATGAAATCAATACATCCATATTCTGAAAAAAAAAAAACGTGTCATTAACATTTCTACAAAAAAAAAAGCCCCATTTTCTGTAAATGGGGAGTGGAGTAGCTCAGTGGATGGATGATGACTAGTAATTTTTCATCAGCCCTGGGTCGACCCTCCTGGGACAAACCCAGCCTCAATAAAGCGGTTTAATTCACTAATTAATTAAGGGGGAAAACCTAGCGGTTGAGCGTGATATTGGCGGCTCACCTCCATGCAGAACCGTCGGCCTTGTAACAGTACTTCCTCACATTTTACTGAACCCATAACCCTTCATGGGTTGTTAGTGGTACAAGATTTATTTTATTTTTTTTGTGTAAATGCTATAGTACCCGAACGAAGCGTTGCGGTGAGTGGTGAAAACAGGTCTGATGAAAGATCTAAAAGATAAGATGTGAGCTGCTACGCTGCGAGATTCTCTCATCCCACTTCAGGCCAGCCACACCGACCAGTTAGTCAGATCGGAGAAGGGTGCCCTTCTACCTTCAAAGACCAAGTAACTCTTATAGGTCAACATAAAAGGGTGAATATTTATTTGCATAATTCATATAACCTACCACTTTCAATCAAAATGTAGTCCACTGCCAAATTAATGTCGAATGTTGTGTAAATAACCTTGTTTGGGAGTGTTGGTTATTTACACTCGTGAATTTTAATTTTTTTACAAAACCTCAGCACTGTATATAGACTTTTTGAGGATGCTTAGTGTTGTTGGGAAATCGGGAACCTAATGCTATTATGACACTGAGTGACAAGAAATAATAAGAATGTACATATATATGAAATTTGGGACTGAGTAAATAAATTTTGAATGATTTGGCTGACCTGGTTTGTTATTCTTCAATTGTGAGGCATATTGGACAACTAAATAAAAGAACTATTCACTCCTGTATAACAAAATAATTTATTTCCACAACTGTAATAAATTGAATCTATTAAAGTCTTATAACTATAGGCTTGATCTTTTTAATCTTCAGTGGAGCGGGCTTGTCTTCTCTGGTGTTACCACTCCTTCCTTCTTCCTGTCCTCGCCTCAAGTGTCTACTTTGTTCTCCCACGTTCTTCTCCAACTGCTGCCACATGCCAGCACTTTTCCAGGCTTCTTCCTTTCTTTGTTCTGTACCTTTTTCCATTGATTTTTTATCAATTTGATACTTTTCAATAAACCACTTGTCCACTGCACCATTGAGTACAATTCATAGTGCAACCTTACATTCCTTCTCATTCCCTCACTCAATGTCACATTAAGGAGTAAATACTAGAGGCCATCTACTACAGTTGCCTAAGTAGAACTCATTAGAGTTATTTGCCTTTTTTAATTAACTTTGAAAAGTTACCAAAACAAGTTCCGACAATTGCAACAAGTCTAATTACTGATTATTTAAATATAGATGATGTAAAAGTCAATTTGAAGAAAAATACAAAATTGGAATTTTTATATTTCACAAATTAATCTATTTTGAATTTTTTATTTTAAAAAAATTATTTAAATTTGTGTGTGTTATACAATTATCATCTTCACAGCAATTTTCAATTTTTTAAAATCGTCATTTTCAAACTCTTGATCGTCTTCAAGATTTTTAAATTGCATAATTAACCTAATATATTTAAATTTCTATTTAATTATTTAATATCATCTAGCTATGATATGATTATCACAAACTTCTTTTCATCCAATAAAATAATAATTTTAGTAAATCAATTTCCCATAAATAATTTATTCTATAGACCTGTTTGGCCAAATAGGAAGGTGTATAAGACACTTTCAAATACTCTTCTTATTTTGCAGATCATTCAATCAAACCCAGTTGCTTAGTGACTGTTTGGTTGTTTACGACCCCATATGGTAGCAATGCAAGGGTTCAATTTCAAGGGTGAAAAAAAAAGAGATTGTTTATGGCTCCAGTGGCGACCAACCAAATACAAGAACAATTTAACTTTATTATGAATATTAATTGATTTGTTTATTGTAGAATCTACACACATATATTCTAGCTATCAAGAAGAATATATCTTTCTCGTATCTACTGTAACTTGGGATTAGCTAGTTATGATTATATGCTTTAATTTTCATAAACTGAAATGTTTCATAAACATAGGTCAAATTAAGAATTATAAAACTTACTAGAAACAAGAATCTGGATTGCCGGGAGCATCTTATCTGATCTAATGCATCTTAAAATCAAAAGTTTTTGAAATTGTGTAAGAGAGGTGTCCCATGGATGAGGATAGTCCACATTTTGAGGTTCTAATGAATCAAACAGTTGCTTCCACTTATCTGTATTTTGTTCAAAATGTTCTCGCAATCCCTATAAATAGTCTCATATTATTTATATTTTACAACTGATTCATACTTTCGTAACATCCAAAGGGTTTGTAAAAACCTTGCGAACAGAGAATTAAACATTTGGATAATTAATGGATTTAAAACAAAACAATCTAATTCGATTTTTATATAATTTTGTTATAACTATTATCTTTTTGACCTTTCAGATGTTTCATTTAATTTTTCATCACCTTTCATTTAATTTAAAACAAATGTTATCATATTTTCTCCATAAAATCTGTTAGATTTATATGTTTGCATCACTTTCCATTTCCTTTCAATTATTTTTTTTTTATCAAATATTTTTTTAAAGGGAAAATATAGTAGAGATTTGGATTTCACACATCTATAAAGCCTCAAATAGGAATTTTCATATAAATCTAAAAAATGTTTTAGGAGTTTTTTTATATTTATTGTTTTTAAACGCGTTAAATCTAAAAGTTATTGATATGGTGTTGAAGAGTAATAACTCAACTTTCCAACGATCATAGATACATTGTATTGGAAAAACTCCTCAAAGGTTTCTGTTTTATATCTCTAGTCCTTTTATATTTACAGGGGTCTGGTTTGAGTCATTTCGTGTAGCTTATGTAGTCCTAACTTAATGTAAATTTTTGTGATGATACGTGGAGTCATTTTTATGTTACCCCACTTTTTGTGATTTTTGAAAGAAGATCAGAGAGAGGAGGAGGCTTGGTTCCAATTTGGAATAAAAAAATTTTTTTTTTTTTATTTCTATGAAAATTCGTATTTGAGGCTTTATAGAGGTGCGAAATACAAATCTCAACTCTGGTTTTCCTTAAAAAAAATATTTGAACCCACTTTCCTCCTTCGGTCAGTACAAATTGTTTCAACGTCGTACTTATACTATAGCTATATGCCAAATGTATACTTAATTTCAAATGAAATGGGCTATGATAGAACTCTCTTAATGAATATTAATCGAAAATAAGAAAAAATAAATAATAAAGTGAAAAAAAATATTGGAAAAATTTCTAATCGATTTCGATGATTTTTTTTTTTTCCTTTTGTAGAGAATTTAGTAATCTTTTATATAATCATGGTCATAACTCAGAAAAAAGGTTTTAATTCTTTAGTTATTCGCAAATAAAGTTTGTTTTCTTTCATAACTTGTTTGTCTGAATTTTTGGGGTGATTGGACTATTTTGCCCGCCTGAAGGAGAAGGAAGCCTTTGAAATTGGTGGCTCAATCTTGAGATTTGATGAAGAATTAATGATGATATGGCTTGCCGATCAAAAACACCATCGATAAATAATATAAACTCCTCCTCTCTCGTTCATAGAGGCCTTAAGTTGATGAAATGAGACATGTATTCAATGACAGTACTTCAATTAACTTGAGGTTGTGTGGATGCGAACCCTATGCCTTGTGTTATCTCGAAAATAGTACGTTTTTGGCCTTTAAAATGGAGGATCCAATGGTTCCGAAGGAGCTATCCGGGTCTTGCTGAACGCATAAAAATCTTCAAGGTCCAATTTCTTCCGTATCAATCTTAAGACGTACCACTGTTCGAGTATTGAAGCCTGGCAAAAGTTTATATCGACTTTATTTATTTTAGAAAGAAAAACAAAAGTGAAGAATACGATTTGCTAACTCCCCGTGAAATTCTGAATCCAACGGTACCCCATTCATGGTATTTGAACATGACAGGAGCTTATACCGATGTCGGGCTTTACTGTAATAATATATGTGGGGATTGTGGGAGAAAATGGATCTTTTAGAATAATTCTGAGCTTTATCGGAAACTAAAAATTTTTTAATAAAATGAGTTAATATTATTGTTTATTGTATATTATTAGGTTTATATAAGTAGATTTTCAGCATGTTGGGTGAAAATATTTTTTGAAAATTATGATTTCAATAAGTTAAATATAACAGTTAAACTAACCAATATTGACAAGGGTTGGGTGCTCTCAGGTGTTCCTGTAGGTTTTAGTTTCCAACCCTTATTTATCTTATTGATGAAAATCAATTTTTTTCATGTATTATATTTAACCATTTTTTATTACTAGTTACAATGTAAAATAGTTTTTAAATAAACAAAATTGAAGATACTTTAGAGATAGAAATTTTGAAAATTCAGCATTCAAGCCCTGGCAGTTTACAATATTTCAAAGAACATAACTCCTGCCTGATATTAAAAACTACTTAATTTGACATTGATATAATGACTTTCATCAAAATTGTTAGTCTTTTTGAAAAAATTGTAAAAATGTGTAAATTCAATGATATAAAGTGGCACTTCCGCTTAGTCGAGTTTTGACTAAAAAGTTGCTGTAACATCCTCTACCTACTTTAAATACATAATTTTAGTTTGAATAACTTTTCATTTCTGAGTTAGGCATGAACATTATAGCACAAAAATGAAAAAACATACCATTTCGGGAAACTTGGTTTTAACACTCAGAAAACCTCGAAAGATTATTGGCATTGAAAACTCAGATTAGAAAATTTTCAGGATTGCATTACTTACCCTCAATAGATACTTCATTTATAAAGTGAAAGTAAAAATCTAAATGAAACTATTGAATACCAAGTAAATAACCATCTAAATGTTTTTACATTATGTAAATGATCAAAAATTTATTCTGTACATATTAAAGATAGAAATATCATTACAACATTTATTTTAATAACAGTTAATTTATGTATTAGAATTAAATATAGCTACTTTAAATGAAGGCAGATCAGAGAGCCGGCATAATTCATCCCAGGAGACTTGAGGAAGCCATGTTGATGGGTTTGGGAATGGATTGTCCAAGCCAACTCCACCAGTGAGCAAGAACATCCAATCGTCTGAAGATACGGCATTTCTTTTAAACATCAAGTTAATAACAAGAATCATAGAAAAGAGCAGTTTATCCTGTAAAATAATGGAACCATTTCAAATAGCATAATGTGCAATATCTGTAAAATATTTCAATCTAGAAGGATATCCAAACAAATAAGATAAATTTAACACATTAGTATCTATAAACAAAAAATTACATGTATAAAAATTTAGTATTATAATGTATAATATGTATTTAATGTAATATGTATAATAATTAATTATAATGGTACACCTGTGCGGTAACTCATTATCAACAAAATATTCATCCTAAATAATTGATGAAGCTATATGCTTTATACTGACTATATTGAAGGATTAATTTATTTAACAAGGAAGGAATTAGCTTACCAAAATAAAAAATATCCTTTAAGCTTAAAAGTTAAGTAATGACATTCAGCTATCTTTAAACTTAAACTAAGTATTGCATTTATTAGGATGGTCCAGAAGAGCGGGATCTCTGGTTTGTAGTCCTCTCTCTTATTAAGAGTGGAGTAAATAAGCTATACTTGATTATGAACATGGTTACCGCTTTGGGAATATTAACAAACATGAAAATTAAGACATATCCACAAAATGAGTTCATTTTTATTAAGAATATCAAAGAATCTCATCAGAGATGCCTATGGTGCCTTGATCTCAGAATAATTCTCCTCTGTTCATTGTTTCTGTAAATTTTTCAGTTTATCATAGACTATGATAAATAGCAATATTTCAACAGTCTGACAATGATAAGTATCCAATGGCCATATATCCATTTTGTTAATTTGAGATTTCAGGACTGAAGACTTTGCATTCACTCATGTTTAAAATACTGTCTTTTTCTACCAACACTAAAAGTCATAAATAATTGTAGTCAAAGCTCTAAAACTACAACTACTGGATATATTGACCCTCACTACTTTTCCAACTGCTTTGCAGTCACTACTTACAGCACAGTTGTAGTTGTGAGCTTTGACTACTTTTATTGTATTTAACAGATAATAGATGTGGTGAGCTAACTACTAACTACAAAGTAGTTATAGGTGCAACAACATCCTAACTATTAAAGAAGTAGTTATATAATAGTTATATCTGTCCAGCTGTTGCACTCTGTAAAACAGCGCGCCCCCTCGCAAGTTAAAATAATTTAAAGTACTGTATGCATAATTTTCTTCAATTTTATTTTATGTTCTCCCAGTCAAAGTAAAATAAAGGATATATCAAATTTATGGCATTAAAATATATCAATGTACTTCTGATATTATAAAGAGACAAAAAAACATTTTCAACAATACCTTTTCAAACAGACTTCTACATATATTTACATAAAGGGAATAAGTAAAATATTTGGATAGTTCTTCTATTCTTTTTGGTACATCATCACATTTTTCAGTGTTATCAATGGCCATTTTAAAGAGATTGACAAACCAAACAAGAGAATACTGGTACATAGGATCTATATTTGCTAAATTAGCTAAAAATAATAAACATAAATGTTAGATATGTTTCATATAAAACTACTTACAATAAAAATATTTTGAAATATAATAAAAAAAAATACACGCGAACAAATAATAGTCAGATCACTTTTTGAAATTAAATGGAATTTCTAAAATAAGAAAAAGAAAAAAAATGTATTCACTCATAAATTTGTGGCAGTCTGACAAAGCATAAAACATATCCACCAACAAGAGCCTAATAGATCAATAACAAAAAATAGAAACTTTAAATAATTATTTCATAAGAAATTACACTTCTGAACACTCAGTTCAATGGCTAACTTAACAGATGTGAGAGCAAATTTTATAGTTTGAGGTATAAAAATATTTAAGATTTGACCACACCTTGTAATACTTTATTTTTTAATTCTCTTTGCTTCCTTTTAAATTGGTTTATTTTTATTTGTATATACATATACAAATGCAATACATATCTATATATCTATACATAGATATAGATATATATGTATATCATATATACATTGGTGCGAAAAAGTCCTCAAACAAACCAAATTTTTATAAAAATGACAAATGTTTCAACTTAAAAGTGTTTTTATCTTCATAATTTTAATCTCATAGATCTGCCTCATTCCAAAATTCCTTCATAGCCCGCTCTGTCAACTTTTGGAATTCCCTCCCGATCAAAATTCGACATGCCCCTTCCCTGTATACATTCAAAAACCTCCTATTCCAATTCCTGTTCCAAAAACAGTCTGATACCAGCTAACTATTGATATTATATATGTATTGTGTAGCAGTCATATAATCATAACACTTGGTAAGAGATAGTACATGCATTTCCTACTATCGACGTAGGAATTTCAATACATACATTTTTTTTTTTTTTTATTCAATTATAAGTAACTGTTTATTTTTATATATATATTCAAGTAAAGTTTTTTTTTTTTTTTTTTTTTTTTTTTTTTTTTTTTTTTTTTTTTTTTTTTTATGAAATGAACTCATTGTATCTCTTTTTCGTTCTTCATTTCTCGAAGTGTATGTTTATGTTGTTCAACCCTTAAATATAATTTTGTTCATAGTTCAAGTGATTCGTTCATAGTTTTAATTGTTTTGTTCATAATTTGAAATGTTCTGTACATAGTTTTATCTGTTTGTATATAGCTTGTGCACCTAAGGTTTTCTTTACTTTTTATTTTATTTTATCAATTTTATTTATTGTTTCCACGTTCAGGCCAGTAATATTCTATTATTTTGTACATTATTGTTATTCTGAAGGGACTTAGTCCCAGAATAAAGTTTTTTTTTTCTATCTATCTATCTAATTGTATACTGATTTAACATATAAAATATTGTAGATGTAAAATATATTTAAATTAGCATTATTTGCAATTAGTAACAAACCAAGGGACAAATTTGTTTTGTTGGCGTTATTTTCAGAGGGTGAATAAAATTACGTTATAGTTTAAATTTTACTGTTATCCAATTCAGTCTTTATTCTTTATTGTTAACATCAAAAATTGTATAAACTCAAGGAAGCTGAGTTTATCTATAAAAATTGTTCCTATATTGGTATTCTCCACTTTTTTTTTCAGAAACTTAATTTATCGTCCATATTTAATCATTTATTTTTATTTTATATTTTAAAAAACAGCAAAATATCCACATTTTTGATCATTATCTTGCTGAAAAATGAAGTCCAATCAGTTTAATCCCAGATGTTATTACATGATGTAAGAATGCTATGGTAATGTTTTGCATCCAGTTTTCCTCCTATTCACAAGAGGTATCCAAGCTAATCTAGTTCTGCTAATGTCAGGGGATGTTTAAATTTGAAAAATAATTCACTAGTTCAGGAAAATGGCTGCTCTGGAGTTTCCCTAGAGAAGAAAAGGAGATGAACAAAGGAGTTTAGTTGTTGTTTGACTGGGTCACTAGTTGTTTGGAATTACAAGAGAGAGGATGTCCCAGGGAGCTCTTGTGTTGAGTAGATGAAGTGTTTTTGGAAGGGGTGTTTGGCAGAACATTGGAAAGTGTTTGAAGACAAATGAATTCAGTGCCACAAACGAAGAAACAGTGTATACAGAAAAAAAAGGTTAGCTTGCCTATTCATCAACAAACAGTGTTAAGTGTAAATAATTTCAATTTGTCTGAGTGTTTTGATCTGATTGTCAGAATGACATTCCTTATATAAAATAATTATAAATTTCAGTTTAATATATCAATATTCTTATAATTTTGTTTTTTATCTAACAACCTCATATTTATTTTGGAAGTATTGCTACAATATGAAGCGATGTTCCAGAAGTTTTATTATTAGTTAAAATAAGGACATATTACAATATAAAACAAACAAAAAACCTGTACCACCACACAGCAACTCATGAAGGGTTCTTGGGTTCAGTACTATGCAAGAAAGTACTGTTTCTTTGTTGACAGTTGGGGAAGGAGGTGATTTGACTGCGATCATGCTCTAACATCTGGCTTTCCCTCTTAATCGATCATTTAATTAAGGATACCCGCTGTATAGAGGCTGGATGTTTCCCAAGAGTGTCTATCCATGACAGATGAAACAGAATAAATAAAATATCTGCCATCAGCTGGACTCGAACCTGAGACCTTGAGCTTGGAAACAGCGCCCTACCACTAAGCTATACCAATCAGGGCTTCTTTAGGGCCAATCCGAGGCAGTGTTGAACTGTGGAATGTATTTTTGCAGCCACTGCTGAGTTGACCTGGCCTTGTGAGTTGCAGCGGAGTCCTGCTGGAAAACCCAATGACTTCCAGCAAACAAAGTATCATTTAGAGGCTTAACAACATGTTCCAAAATATCGTCCTGATAGTTTTTAGCAGCTGTTTTAACTCCTTTTTCACAAAAATGGAGCTTTGTGGTGCCATCAAAGCAAACTACCCACTAAACCATCACTGAAGAAGGGTGATGACCTCTTTCCACTCTTCCAATGACTTCCTGGGCTTCTTTAGAGCTGTGTGCATACACAAGATCATTATGGCGATTAAATTTTTCTTCAAGTGTAAAAATGTTCTCATCGCTAAACAAAATCTTCACAAGACCATTGGTGTAACGGCCAAGGAGCACTTTGCTTCTATTCACTCTAATGTTTTTTAGGGAAGTGATTAGCCTTTGTCCTGTCATTCTTCGAAATTCACCCATCCTAAGGTCACTTTCTATAATGTGAGACATTGATCTGACAGAGATTCCCATTTCCTGAGACATGTTTTGTTTTTTTTAAATGGGACTTCTTCTGAATCTAGCAGCCACTGCTCCCACTGCATTTGCTGTTCTCACAGTGCGGTGACAGCCTGGTCGAGGTCACATACAGATAGAGTCTCATTATATCTATTTATAGTGCGGTACACAAACAAACGGCTGATACCCAAAGGTTTCAAAGTGTTGAAAATCTCTGACCTACATTTTCCAACTTTGTGTAAGGCGATCACAGCTATTCGGTTTTCTTTATCATCCCACTCCATGTTAACTGAGCGAAAGAAAAATAGAAACTAATTGGGATTATTATCCAGACATGTAAAGAAAATAACCTGATAGAGGTAAGGATTATCTAAATAATACTCAAGGATGTACACATAAAAACAAAACATAAGCCGGCACCACTAGAGCCCATGAAGAGTCTTGGGTTCAGTAATATTTAGGGAAAGTACTGTTTCTTAGTCAACGGTTGTGCAAGGAGGTGACTTGACTGAGATCATGCTTAATTGCCAGGTTTTCCCCCTTAATTAATTATTTAATTAAGGGTACCCACTTTATAGAGGCTGGGTGTGCCCCAGGAGGGTCTTCTGATTCCAGGCCCCACAGCTGATGAAACAGAATAAATCATTTTTATGCCATGAGCGGGGATTCGAATCCAGGACCTTGAGCATTGGAAGATCAGTGCACTACCACTGAGCTACCCCATTCCACATATACATATATTTATACAAATATTTATGTATAATACAACACCATGCGATTGGATGCCATGGAATGATGTGGTCTTGGTTTTGTGTTCTTTTCTGTCCTGATGGTGTCTGAATTGTCTTAACATTGACGAGTTATTTTATTCTTTAGCTGCATTTTTGAGACGCATGGCTGTGTGGTTGGAGTTTTCCAATTATCAACTAATATAAATTTTCTGTCTCTTGGCGAGTTTTTACTTGTTGGTTTATAAATTGTTTCTTACAACTATGAAGTTAACCATTGATATGTTCTCAAACCCCTGAGGAAAAATAATGATGAAAAGAACAAAAAAAAAATTAAATGATGAATAATAATAAAACAAATTCTAAAATCTACAGTTCATACTTATACTAAAAAATAGTACTGTTGTGTAAACAGAAATTGGTTCATATTGTTTTCGAGTAGCATCAATTGATTTTTCTGTTACTTCAGCAACAGCTTGCTTCTGAGCTATTTCATTGGCTAATACTTTTGAAGAACTTAACACATTCACTGCATTTTCATCTTCCAAAATATTACCCTCAGATGATGATAAAATTTCAAGGATTTTGTCCTCAATTTCCTTTAGCATTCTGTAAAAATTGCAAGGAATATTTATGTAATGTAATAGGTGTGCAAATAAAAGACTTATACAGATAGAGACAACCGAAAATACAAAATTAATAACAATAAAAAAATATATAAACTGTACAAAATAAAATTGAAAATGATTTGCATATATATATATATATATTATATATATTTTAATATACACCTTAATTGAAAGATGCTAAAAATGATTTAATTATTTAATGTAATAGTTAAAAAGCAAGCTAATCTAGTTCTACTAGTGCATAGAAAAGAAAATGGCTGCTCTGTAGTTTCCCAAGAAGGAAAATCTTAAAGAGGAGAGGGACAAAGGTTTTTGTTTAGGCAAGAAGTTGTTATTTAGCTGCAGTGAAGAGAGGATAGGAGAAGGAATTCTGGCTCCAGTGGGTAACCCAGTAATACTATTACCATCTTGGAAGTTGTTGTTTGGCAGAGGGACTAATTGTTTGGAATTACAAGAGAGAGGATTTCCCAGTGAGCTTGAGTTGATTAGTGGAAAGTATTACCATTTTGGAAGTTGTGCTTTAGCAGAAGATTGGAAATTATTTAAAGACAAAGGAATTTAGTGCAACAAAGGAAGAAATAGTATCTATAGAAAAAAAAAAAGCTTGCCATCATACTTGACTTTATTTTAAAATCAGTGTTTAATTTTAGTATAAATAGTGTAAATAATAATAGTTTGTCTGAGTTGATCTGATTGTCAGTAACCCACACGTGAGATAAATAAATATATTAATTCTCTTATAATTTTGTTTATTATTTAATAACTAATTGTTTATCAATCACATGTTAATATAGAGAATGCAATAGATAATAAAAAAAAAAAAGGTTACAAGAGTGTTGTAATACAGTGTCGAAAACTTACAGGGGGACCTCCACTCTTGTGGTGTTTGGTCATTGACTTCTTGATTGTTAAATTGAATGCGGCGGCGTTTTATTCTCAGGGATACACTGACGATATTGCTATATGAGACTTCTGAAAGAATGGTGCCAGGAAAATGGCCTTGGCATAAACCGGCAGAAGATAAATCTCTGTATCTTCACTAACAGAAGGAACATTAACATTAGGCCACCATCATTAAATGGGTCAACATTAAATATTTATAGTGAAGTAAAACATCTTGGGATTACTTTAGATAGTAAGTAAAGATGGCTAAATCATATTGAAAAGATTTGTGGTAAGGCTATACACTATACAGGCGTATATACAGGCGTGCAGAAGAGTTGTTGGCAAATCGTGGGGGCTGAAACCTAGCATGGCCTTATGGCTATATATACAGAATTGCATTTATTATGCAACTGTAGTGTGGTGGCATAGGGCAGCTGCAAGCAGGCCTAGAATGCTGCTTGGCAAGCTTCAAAGGCTTGCATGCCTTATGATGACAGGAGCTATGAGCACAACTCCCACTAATGCAATGGAGATTCTCTTGAATCTGACACCATTGCATTGAGAGGTGGAAGCATATGCTCTCAGAACTGCTTATAGATTGGGTAAACTGGGAGTGATAATTTGACAAAAATAAATAAAATAAAATGAACTGTGTGATTAATTGGAGTAATTAAAATGCCCTAATGCTTCAATACTTGACAACCCATAATACTAATTAACATTAGTTCTGGATTAATGAAGTTACCAAATAATAAATAAAGTATGTATTAAGGTCAAAATCCTACATCATCAAAGAGGAATATGAGCAATCTGTGTGCCCAGCTCTAAAAGAAATTGGGAACTGCTTTATCTAAAAAAAAAAATTAAAATATCTAGCAATTTCAACTCTTTTACTTGCCTTTTGTTTTCCGCTCCAGAAACAATCAGCTGATTTTTTTCAGACTCTAAATCAGGCCTGTCTTTAGCAACAACAATACCAAGCAACTGATCTTCTAACCCCGTAGGAGTAATCATAAAATTAATAAGAGTAACTTTAACTGCTATTTCAGGTAAATAATGAGGATTACGTAATTTAGTTGTAATGTAAAATCTGAAAAACAAAAATTACCATGAGAATAGTAAAATTTTAAATGAATTTTGCTTAGGTATAATAATTATAAGTAAGATAGGTATAACAAAAGAAAAATAGTGTAATAAATCAATAAAAATCATACAAAATATTTATAGAAAGGAGAATATTTAGATTAGTAGAAGACTTGGGCATAATAGCTGGCAACAATTTTGAAATATTATTAGGAAGAACATTGGATCAAAAGATTTAAAAAAAAAACAAAAGTTATTATGATATAAATAAAATATTTGGACTATAAGCATCATCTGGGCCATTACTGTGTAAAAGTGTCTAGTCTTGGAACAACAAAATAATAGAATTTTAATTTAATAGTACTTAACTATGGTGGAAACTCTTATCAAACTCACTTGTGGCATCTCTTTGGTAATATGCATGCACAGACATAAATATTTTTTAATTAAAAAGATATAAACATTATTACCTAAAATCAGCAGAAAATTCAACAATCGAATCTCCTAATTTAATACACAAAGCTCCTCCAGCTTTAAAAGTTTGCTTCAGTAACAGTGGTTCTAAAAGTGCATCTAGCTCTTCACCAATATTTTCTAAAAGAATCTAAGCAAATTAAAAATACAAGTTATTTTTTACTTAATAAAAAGGTATATTAATAATTCATAATAAAGAAATAGTTAGCTAAAGTAACATACTGGCTGTCCAAATTGAATAGCATTTTCAAGAAGTCTAACATAATCAGTTTGTGATAACCTGATAATACCTAAATTGTTAGACTTTTCCATGTTTTTAACCCATTTATTAGCTTGTCCTTGTGGATCAATCATTAAAGGGAATCTCCTAGCATTTCTGAAATAAATATTTCAATGAAAAAATATTTTAGTTTCATATTTATTTGATAAATTACCAATCCCCGTATATACTATAATATAAATTTTATTCAACTGTTATTTGAAAAAATATCTAGCCATTGTGTAAATACGACTTTTATAATAAACAGCAACTGAGTGTAGTAAATCAAACAAACAATACAATTATTTAGGCATTGCTTTCAGATCATCAGGTCTCTTCAACAATGTTGATGAGGAAAAAAACATATCAAAATTAACAGAATATTGTGTGGAAGACTTTTCTCTCTTGCTAGAGTGCTGGTTAGTACATTACTATATAAGGAAATAATTCCATGTACAGAGTTAGGCAATTCCATCTAAGGTCAATATATTTGTTTTTATTAATTTAAATTGTAATAAAACAATATAAAACTTAAAACCCACCATTATCATTTTATAGTATGAAATCTTTTTAGTAATATATTACTGTTTTAGAGTGTCTGGAGACAAATTTAGAATTTAAAATCTTGTAAATTTAATCTTATTATTTTATATTTAAATTGTTATAAGACTCTTTAAATTCCAATCTTTCCAAGTCTCCAATCTTTTTTTACTCGAGAACACATTTCTATTTTAATAGTCAAGTGGCGGGCACCAATTTTTAGTTTTCCAACAAATTTTATCATTTGATATTGTTAAAAAATTTAACTTTAACATATAAAAAAGTATTGCTTATATTCTTATATAATATAAATAATTATCTAATAATACATTTAAAAAATATATATGAATTTCTTTATAAGAAATATAAATGGTAAAGATAATATAATTGCACAGCATTTCAGTAGTCAGTGCTTCATAATTTTCAGAAAACAATTATAACATGATAATCTGAAATAAGATAAGAAAACGGTAAATGAACGCTTAAATAATGATTAAATACAAAATTATCAACTATGTAATTTTGTTTTCGTTTTCAAAAAAAATAAAAAAATAGAGAAAATAAAGAGGAGCATAAACTAGAAAACATTGTTAAAAAGCTATGATATCGATAATTTTCAAAGATAATTAATTCTTTCTTTCTTTTTTAATCATTTCCTATTCTACTACTGAATGGTGTGAGGAACCACCTTGTAGAGCTGAATCCATGATTTACATTCCTGAGCCAACTGCCGCCTCCTCCTTCAGTCAATAACTGTTCTGTCAAAGGCCTCCTTAACACCGACTTCCCAAGTCTTCCAGGCCTTCCCTAAGTAGGATATGAAGGTTGAATTTAAGATTTCACCCATTGCTTCCGAAAATCCCCAAATTGTCTGCATAAGTGAACAAAGAGAAAAGGACAGGCTGTAAATTTCTGTATCCCATTTGATAGGGTCTCATATTTTGTTTTACTATTTTTATTGCATTGTCTAGCACTAGTATGAATAACAAAGGACTTAGACTACACCCTTGCCTAATAAAATGTTTAGATTTGAATTCTTTTGATAAATTATGGATTGTTCTCACAATATTTCTTTGAGTCTTATAGAGACTTGGAATTACCTAAAGAAGGCTGTTTCAATTCCTTTGTCTTCTAAGGCTTTTGCTATGTCTTGCTTCTTCACTCAGTCAAATAACTTAGTCAGATCCACAAAACAAGCATATATCTCCTTATTCCTTTTGACTAATTTCTCAGAAATATGTCAAAATGCAAATATAAGATCCTGGGTACTTCTGATTGGCCTGAATCCAAACTGTTCAAAGCCTCTCCCTTTGTATATTTACTTAATATATACAAGTTTTCATTAAACTATATGTATGTGAGGTCTAGATATATGACTTGATACAGAATGACCCACATATCCATTAAATTAACTTAAAATTTTACCAGTTGCATGTTAGTATTTTAAAAATTGAATTACTAACTTGACAATAATCCCATTTTCTACTGAATACGCATCACTTGGTAATCCAAATATATTCCAAGCTCTGATTTCAACAGGTTCGCCAAGAGTGTTGGTAACTGAAAAATCATCTGAACAAACAATATTGAAAGATTTAACTTTTTCTACCCAATCGACAATTTGATTAGCCCTAAACTGTGTTGTAAAAGGGCCTAGATATGCCACAACTCCTGAAGCCACTAAAACATCACCTAAAACACAAATAAAAATGTATATATATATTGTTTAAATTAATAATTAAAAATAATGTAAATGACCACAGTAATAGTGATGATATTATTTCTGATGAACAATGAGAATTTCAGGACTATATATATATATATATATATATATATATATATATATATATATATATATATATATATATATATATATATATATATATATATATAAATATATAAAGGAAAAATAATCCATTAGATTAGCATCTATCTGGATGCAGAAGTATATAGTTGGAGTCATTGAGAGAAAAATACTGTATTTTTTAAAATACTTATATAATTACTATATAAAATATAATCATTTAAAAGTAAAAATTGGAGCCTTTGATTACGGATAAAACTGATGTAAATTTGAAATGTATTAAAAAATCTAAAATTCAGGGAATATTCAGAAACATGAGTATATTTGAGGATAAGATTACAGAAGATAAAATACTTGTTATAAAAAGAAATACCAACAATTAGCAACAAAGAAAGACAAAATTACAAAAAATAATACCTTATATAAATAAAGTTTTTATGGAAGTTAGTCTTATCTACCAAAATTCTCTAGAAAACACCACGCTCTTTATTCAGCAAAGTAAATCTAATGTGGACATTTACATGTGGACATATAAGGTAATACAATTTCCAGAAATTCAACAAAGTTTATTTTACTTTAATTTTTTTTTTCTTTGGCCAGTTGGGATTTTTAGAGTATTTCAACTACCAAAGTTCGGTGGTCTACTGATATACTGCACATGTTTCAGACAATTAATTTGAATGAAAATTAATTCCTTCTTCTCAGAATACATTGTATTTACTTATTTTCATATGATATTGTCATTTGTTTATTGACCATTGCTCTATGCAAATTATTTGCATGGGTAAAGAAGTATTAAAATATTTTTGACTACATAGCTGGTTTTTGAAACAATGAAATTTCAGATGATCAGTGGAATACAGCTGTGCTGTGAAGAATAGAATTATCAGTGGTAAAATGATCATAAGAAATATCATCAAATCTGAAATATCCATATCTTTTTTTAAAAATCTAACAAGCTAATTTATTCTTATTATTACTAATACCAAAAAGAAAAAAAGAGCAATGTTATTATTATTATTAAAAATATTTCACCTGTGAGCTTATAATATTTTTTTCCCAATGATTCAGCAGTATGACGCCATCTTGTCTGCTCTCCACCTAAACCTCCCAACAATTCTTGTGCTCTCTGAAGTTTGAGGGTACATAGATCTGTATCTGCCTAAGAAAAATTAATATTTTTTTAACATTAGATACTAAAAAAACAGGATGTGTAAATATATTAAAATTTTCATAAAGAACTGAACAATTGAACATAAAAAAAAAATTGGTCAAAATAATATGATAATTAGAAAGTTGTATTTAATCTAAAAACTAAATAATACTCTCTAAATATAAACATAGAAAAAATATTTTTATTGTAAGTGCAGCCACCTGAAGTGCAGCTAGTTTAGACTTTTGGCTTTCCAGAACAGCTTGAAGTTTGGCAAGTTTTGCTTGAACTTCTCTCAATTGGGCTCGTTTAGCTTCTAAAGCAGTCATAGCAACTTTATATTCCTCTTCTGCTTTAGCTAATGCTATTTTTTTAGGAGCCACAACTTTAGCAACTTTATCATACTTAGAAATTGCAATAACCCATTTACATAACCCTAAAAGAAATAAAATATTAAAATTAAAAGAAGATTTCAAAAATATTTATCCTGTTGATTTTATGGAATCACAAACAGATAATATATGTTTTTCTAAAAGAGAATGAGTATTTTTAGAAGCTTAAATGTATCCAAGAAATAAAAAAAAGTTAAAGCAAGACAGAACATCTCCAAAAGTACTTAAATATAAATAATTTTATCTAAACTTGCTATTGTAAAATTTTAAGCTAAAACTATTGAGATGATTACCATATATTACTTAATAGATAAGAAAAATAGTCTTTAAAAACTACTCTAGTTGATTTAACTAATGCACTCCATGTATTACATGCATAATGACACTAATTAAAGGAAAGATACTTTCAGATTTGAATTAGACTAAAGATGTATTATCAGTTCTGTCAGCTATGAACTTTATTGAGTTGGAAAATCATCATAGAATAATTCCAGCTTCAATAAACCCGATAATTTAATTTGTTATGAGCATCAAGTAATGATCACAAAGTGAAGAAGACAAGATTGGTAAGGCAAACTTTGTTGTGAATATTGAACGCTGTAATAGAAAGAAAGAAAAATATTCTGGGACCAACTAACCTAAGGATTAATAATGTGGTAGGATAAGAATGATTAACTTGGTTTTAAATGATTTTAGACCTTATTACCACATGTATGGTAGTGGAGAAAGTGAAATATCACATTGCTGTTGAAATTCTTCACACAGATTATTTATCTATCCTCACTATTTATCACACTAAGATTGATTATTTATCTGTAGGTACTTTCTTTAGTTGAATGAAAAGATTTGTAAACTAAATTTAAGGAAATAATTAAAATAACAAGGAATTCAAGGTACTAATTATCATTTGAAGCCTTATTAGCAGGATAATGTTTGTACCATTATATTAAAATCATAAACATGGAAAACGATCCATGAGTCTATTTTCAAGAACCATAGTATGAAACCAAAAAATTAATAATGTTGATGACGAGAGAGAAAGTGTGAGGAAGAGGGAGGGAGAAAGAGGGTAAATATAATTTCTAAGGGATAACAATATTTTGTTTCCTTGCTACCAAAGGTAGGGAATCTTTATATTCATGCAGGAATTGGAAAATGTTTTGTCCTTAAATAAAAATTTCCACTTGTTTTTATGTTTTAATCAAAGAATAAATGTGATTCTATGCCTGTCTATAGTCAAATACATGTGGCAGGTAAAACTCATACTATCACTGAACAGACTTTCAAGGATTGTTCGGTTTAGTATCAACCTTAACGATTAACGAAATACAATTCATTTCCTCAACTTCTCATATCCAAAACTATTTGGGATCTTAGTTATTTGATTATTATGCTTCTTCATAATTATGTTAGATTGAATTGATTGATTGGGTTTGAAATGAAATTCTGAGTGTATCATTTTGGTTAGCATTTTATCTTGTTCTCTCAACAAAACATTCCACCTATGCATGAACATCTTGCAGACTGTGTCAGACAGATTTAGATTCTCATCATTATAGTTATGACTGTCTTGTTGCCAAAAAATCTCAGAGGTTAATAAGTGTTAATTGAATTGTGTTTGTTGGTATACTTGAATAAGATAATACTTTCACCTTATGTGTGGACAGCTATAATAGAAGTTCCAAATTATACACAAGGGAATTTTAATTTTTAAATAATGCATTGTATTCTTTAATTTAAAAATCCATAGAATTAATATGGTCATAATAAGAAAATTTCTCTTAACTGAATTTACATAATTTCAACAATATTAATTAAATGCACTGAAATTAAATGCTTCAAACACTCTCAAAATTTTACTTGATTTTAAAAATATTTGCCAAATACCATGAAAGCAATAAAAAGACAGTGTGTAAGCTTGTTTTTGAAAATAAAATATTGCTTACAAAAATGATTAAAAAGTGAAATACATGCAATCAACAAAAACACTTTATTACCATATTCCATAAGAGACGCTGGATTTGAAAAAAAGAAATAAAAATTATTAATTTCAAAATAAATATTGAAAATATCACTATAAATATGAGGAAAATACAAAAATATCAATGAAAATATGAGGAATATACAAAATGATAATGGTGTATCTCAACAAAGATTATGAAATACATTATTTTAACAAAATTTGGGGTGTTTTATAAAAAATGTATACCAATTAGTTTTCAGTAACTACAGTGATCATTATTAATTATTAAAATAAAATTCAGTGATCATAGATTTATAAATAAATATAATCTTTAGTAAAAAAAAATTAAGTTTATCGAGTAACATGAAAAACTGAAGGAAGAAGAAAGAAGTGTCTGATCATCTTTAATATTGAAAGGTTTTTTAAATGAAAAATATATGATGAAATTTTGTAATACAATCAACAAATAGAGGCGTTAAAAAAAAAATTGAACTAACTCGCTGATAATTTCAGAATGAAAAATTTCCATCAGCAGGCATGAATCATAATAATTTTTAGATATAAATTTCATTAGTATGATCAGCCAACTTAACCAAATCTGTGTGGTATCAAATGGCAATTTTCAAATTTTTTGACTTGGCTGTTCCAAAAATTCTAAATTGAACATTCAAATTCCTGATTGCAATTGAAAAACCAAATAAGCCATTTCTCATTTATGGTTTATAGCAACTGATTAGGGAACATTATTTATGGTATAGATAATTTTATACTAATTATAAAAGGTTGTCAAACATAATATTTGACAACAGTTTTTGCAAAGGCAGGCCTGCTTTACATTCAAATGTACATTATTTCTTCTTTCTGTAATTATTGCTCAATAATAAGAAAATCCATCGTGTAAATTAAAAAAAAAAAAGTTTAGCTAATTTATTTATTTTGTGTTCTTCTAGAATATTTAAATTGCATTTCTTTCTCTTTAGGTTGAGCTGATTTAATATTTATATATTAACTAATACAATTATAAATATAGCCATTTAACCATAATAATCAATGGTCATTTACCCTCAGCTGCAGTTGATGCGGTTTTAATCTTATCAGGATCAAATTCAGCATTATGGAGAAACCTATCTGTAATACTCTTCATAATACGTGGAGGAATATTGTCTTTGTCGAAATTAATCAGACCTTCCAAAAATTTCATGTCGCCAAGAACCCTTTTAGAAGGACCCCAATAATCTTCAACCATTTTACCAGAACCGTCTGGATCCGGAATCCTGTCTGGTTTAATATCCTAAAATGATAATTAATAATTGTATAGAAATTTTATACAAGAGTTTAAAGGACTATATTAAAATAGAGAAATCCACCTTCATCACACATATTGCCTCCATCACAAGTTTAACGCCTCGAGGAGGATTTTTCATGCTCTTGACCACTGTAATATCAGCAGGCGTTAGAGTATTCAGTGCAGCCAACGCAGCATCCAATATTGGCATAGCTTCAGCAAGATTTTCGTCACATTCATTTTTTATAGCTTGAGCAGCTTCAGCTTGAGCATTGGCATCTTTTTCATCTCCTTTTACTACTTCTTCAACCTACAAAATGTAAAGGAATCGTACCAATAACAGATTTAATTGAAAATTCCCTTTTCAATTTTTTTTTTTTTTAACAAAATATGAAAATGTTTGAGTCGCAGCCAACATAGACTATTTGTTTTAATTTAATTTTTTTTTCTATATAATTTTATCTCCTGTGGGTTCGAGGATAATATAATAGTCCCATCATGTTTAACCGCTTGTCGTAGAAGGTGACTAAAGGGCCAACTGTCTGTTGACCTTAATACCCATCCTTCCTATCATTGACTGATTACCAATCCTATCCTTCCTCCTTTTCCCATCCATACCTCTCCATCACTGCCTGGTGGGATAGAATGATGTTTAAAGGCTAAGGGAATCAACCTCTATAGAAAGTCCTGCTCCTCCAAGGCTGGGGGTAGTCATAGGGCTAACTACCTTATTTCCGGTTAAAAAAAAAAAAAAATCATTGTTACTAAACAGAAACAAGAAAATAGCCAGATGGATTTGGAAAAGGACTACTAAAACTGGCAACTTGGAATGTAAGAAGTTTGTACCTACCTGGCGCTAGTGAAATACTGGAGAGAAAGCTGTAGAGGTACAAGATGGACATTGTGGCTTCACAGGAAATTAGGTGGAAAGCAAGGGAAATAGTCAACCTGTAGGAATACTCAGTGATTAATAGCCATACCACACAGAGAAATCACTTTTTTGAGATGGTTTTCATAATAAAGAAATCGATTAAGCATACCCTAATGAATTTTAAAAACATAAATGAATAGATATATTTCATTAGGATAAGAGGAAAACTCATCATCGGTGTACTAACAGGCCACTGCAGACTTAAAAGACACTTAAAGATCTGTATAGTAAATAATGAATTCTCCAATCTTTGCAGAAACGCACCAGAAACTGCACTTCATTTCATTACAGAATGTTACCAATATACATCACTCAGATACAGACTTCTGGGCGCAGACAGAATACAAGTATGCAAAGCTACCTCTATAAAATGGCCCAATCTTTTGAACTATATTAGAAGAACAAAAAGGTTTGAGACAGAGTTATTTATTATTTATTTATATATTCCACCCTCCCATACCACTATGGCAATACGGGTGTTTGCAATAGTGTGTTATTAGGCATGAATGCTTAATAACACACTACTACTAGTTAACATGATGTGCATTTCTTCTGTTCTTCTTGTTTCGGCCTAGCTTTCAGAATCTGGAGGTCTTCCTGGTGCTTGTCCTCTTCTTCTGCGGGCACCAATGTGGAAGTGAGCGGGGCCCCACCGCCGTCTTCCATCCATATATGAAATCCTTAAACCGCGGGAAATTTTCCTCGCTGACTAACTGAGGAAATTCATTTTCAGTGAGGACATAGATTCCCACGGCTCTTGTCATAGTCGCTCTTAACGTTTCAAATGCGGTGCAGGTCGTGACCACGTGCTCTACAGTTTCCGGAACACTACAGATTGGGCATAGAGGATCTACATCAATGCCCAGACCGTGAAGTTTAGCTCGAAATCCTCCATGCCCAGTGAGGAACTGGGAAATCCAGTAGTCCGGGAGGACCCACTTTGCCTGAAGCCTCGACTGCACTGTGGGAAGGTACTTCCTCAATGTACTTCCTTTAGGAGTTGCTACCCACCACCGGTTCCATGCTTCAATTGTATCCTCCTGGAGTATCTTCTTCCATCTATTAGGCGCTTCCATAATCTTCATCCGTAGATTGTACGAAAGTACGGTAAAGCCTTCCATCTTAAAGAATATTTTGCCACTTCTTCTAGTAGGAGGAGGTCGAGAGGCACCACTCCCGCTAGGACCTGCACCGCTTCATGCAAAGTTGTCCTGTATGCTCTGGTGACCCAAAGCAGAGCTGTCCTCTGAGTCGAGGCCAGCCTTTTTTTTTGTCGTAGTGTGAGGTTACGGAACCAGAAGGGAGACGCATACCTCAGGATACCCTCCACGACATCTTTATATATCGTGATTGTGGCTGGATACCTAAGGCCCCAGAAAGTGCCTCCCACACGAGTTAGACTGTTCATTGCTAGGGCCACCCTACCTGCCAGATATTGAGATACAGTTTGAGACAATATTGAGATACAGTTTGAGATAGAGTTAGAGATACAATAGACAACCATTGGTAGTATTGTCTTTGGGGATGGCAAAAAAGACCAATAGGCCCACTTGCTGGACTAAATCCCCCTATCAGTACCAGTACCAGTACCAGTATTTTTATGCCCTGGGAAAAATACTAAAATCCAAGGAACCTGGAATGCCAAAGTAATAATTTATAAAACCATTATAAGTCCAGTCTTTATCTACAGGTGTAAAATATGGGTTTTGACACAGAAAAGTGAGAGGTTGCTGACAATTTGGGAGAGAAAAGTCCTAAGGAAAATATACGGTTCGAAGAAAATAAATGACCATTGGCGAACACAGAAAATGACGAGCTCTAAGAGCTGCTGTAGATCAACAAAATAGAAGAAGACCTCAGCTGTATGGGTATAAGAAGATGAAGAAGAATATCTAACGATAGGGAAGCCTGACAGAAGCTTGTTCCTGATGCCAAGGTCGAGGTGAAAGGGAATGTTGAGCAAATCAGTAATAATAATAATAATATAATATTATGGCAAGCCATTTTATTTGTATAAATTAGGCCTATCATTAAATATTAAGAGTATCCCGATACATCCCAGCGATGTTTTCAGCTACTTCCGGCACAGCTCGCCTTTTATCACATATCACATGACATGAACATTAGTATGCCCCTAGATGCATGATGACTGTCATTTGGGACATTATCATTCTCCAAGAGAAAAGTCTATCGATCTGCACAGCTGTGAAGTGAAAGATAATTTGACTGACCGGATACTAGTGGCCAGTTCTTTTAATTTAGGACATTGGGTTAAGTTATTACTTCGTTGTTAACACATTTCTCAACCCTTGGGTCTCACAGTCCTCAAGGTGTCATAAAAATTATATTATACATGTTTATCCTCAGAGATTTATATTATTTTAAATTATTAGCAAAGATAATCGTAAGCTATGGAAAGGTGAGCGGACTTGGTCATTTATTATTAGAACCATTGCCACTGCCACAGTTTGTCCTTAAATTTGATTAAACAACTTGAATAAACATAAAAAAAAAAAAACTAATTTATTTAATAATGTGTCTAGCTATAAATATTAATATGTAAATACAGTCTTAAAATATAAATTTAAGTAAATTATTAGGTAAATAAGGATTCAGAGTAGCCTCTGTAAATGTCCGCCCGTAATGGGTTAATTTTATTATCTCAAATAAATACAATATTCAAATTTAAGGTAATTCAGAAGATCTATGTAAAATGAATTTTTGTTTGAAAAAATATTCAAAAGATAAAAACATAACTGAGAATTTGACCAGATTTTAACTAAAATTTTTAAATTGGTCTTGCAACGCCCCTTCGTTTGACCAGCCCTGCGCCTGAACTTTGGGCTGAAACGTCGTCAAAAATAAATAGAATTATTTATTATTTTTACTATTTTCTTTTTTTACTGATCACCTCAACCATTCTTCTCTTCAATTATTGACTACAGTCAACCATCAATCCACAATTATAAAAATTTTAAAGCTTTCTGAGCGTAAAATTACTATTAATTTTAATTTTTTTTTTCCAATTTTGGGTTTTTTACTATTAAATAAAATTTTAAAAAATAATTATAAGGAAATATCTGGATCAATTTAAGTTATATGACCAAAATAAATAAATATAAACACAAAAATAAAAGTATTGATTAATAATGAACCACAAGCTGTGTTAATAATGAAAACAATATCTCACTTTAGCGACATCTTCTTTCTCTTTATCGACTTTTGTAACAGTCTGTCGAACATCATCAGCTGCTTGCAGAAGAGCTGGTTGTAATTTCTTTAAATTTTCACCCATGATACTAATTTCAGCAGCAGCACTTGCAAGTTTTTCTAAGCCTACTTCATATCTTTTTTTAGCAACCATGACTTCACTGAAAAGTTGATGATAGTATCAATTCAAAATCTAGTTTAATAGGAACTAAATACTAAAAATAAGAGGGAAAAAAATCATACTTTGCTTTATAAGATTCTGTTGTACATTATAGTGTGTTCTATTAATTCACGTTAATGGTATAAGCCTACATGTTCTTTATTAAGATTCTCTTTATTAAGATGATTATTTCTTTGAATTCCAAAGTAAAATAGTCTTTCTAGTTCAGTTAATTGATTATTAATTATATTTTAATAATTGCGATCATATTAATCATAAATAGCATGATCGCAATGAAAAGCCATATCTAACTAAATAATACAAAAAATAAACTCAAAGAAACATTTCACAATGATTCTCAGATCTTATATAACGTTATTTTAACTCTTTGAAAAAACTCAAAAAGTAATTGAAGGATTAAGCGGCCAAAGGTAATAAGTAACATGGGAAAAGTGGTATTGTTGATAAGGATACAGGCATGAAGAACTTACAAAGGCATTTAATTTCAGAACTCACAAAATGTTATTTATCACTCTTATCCATTTGACCTTTTCATTAGGTACTATTTCTTTACTTTCTGTTTTATTTTTGAAGTGAAAACATCTTTAGGCATGCTTAGCACTTTATTATGTGGGTAGTGAATGAGATTAAGCCTTCACGCTCTGCTATGTAACGCTCATTCAAGTAGAGTCAGCTCGAGTCAATTAATTTCTGTATTTGGTTTAAAACATCTCAGAAATTTAAAAATCAGACCTGCATACTGTAAACATGAGAAATGTTCAGCATTTCATCCTTTTTGTATTGAACTTTTATTCAAAATTGTATCTTGAAGTACCGCCGTGTTAGAGAGGCAAAAAGGGAAAAAAAGGTCGTGTCAAAAACCATAATATAACAAGTTTTTTAGAACATTTGGATTAAAATCTCAAAAAATAAAATTTGGACCTGCATACTATAAGTGAGAGTATGCGTTATAATAATCTAGGTATCTAATATCTTACTTTTAGACTAATTATTGGGTGTCTGCAGATGATACCCAATAATTAGTCTAAAAGCAAGATGTTGCTCTAGATGTTATATACCTAGATTATTATAACATGAATTAGAAACTGACGATGGAGCACATTATTATTTTTAAGCATTGTATCCACAAGATCATTGGGATTGTGGTTCTGAAGATGGGAGTAAATATCCCGAAACGTAAACTTGTAAACATGCAATTTTGATAATACAACAAATATATTCAATTGTTGCTAATTGGAAGTAATCATTGCCATATAACTAAGTATATCATACAACTTCCCAGAAAAAAGAAGTAGTTTATAACAATTATAATTGTATATATTGTAAATGTTATAACTTTGTGAATATAGAACAAAAAAATTGTATATTTCATATTATTAATTCTACCTTGTTCATATTTTCACTTCTATCGTGTTGTCTAAAGCACACATCATAGTTATTATTTTTTTTCATCCACATTACATTTATAATGAATAAGTAAATTATTTTTTGTTTTATTCAGATTATTTATGACTTTAAAATGCTTATTAAAACACAATGTGTTTATTATTGAATACAGAAACAAATATATGAGACATGCGTTATCACAAAGGAAGTGCTTAAACATGATAGCTTGCTTTGACAGACACACAATCAGTACAATCACAAGTAATAGCTATTTAATGATTCGAACGCCACTATGCAATCATTTTTTTAGGGTGTTCTCATTCTCTATTGCCTATTGTGTCACGGGGGAAGGAAGGAAGCACCAGAAGAAACGTTATTCCTGCCTAAAGATAGATATCTAACCTTTAAAAAGATTTTCTTTTCCATTAGAAGCCCCATTTTAGAAGCACACATCATAGTTTTTTTTTACTTTTTGCTACGTTAATAAATAATTATAATATAAGTTACTTAGGTAATTGAATTTACTTTCTTTTTTTTCCAATAAGATCTTTGAAAGTATTTATAAGCTCTAAGTAGGAAGTAGGAGTGACATATGTGTGCCTTCCAGTTTGTCCAAGATAAGCTTCAGCGAGTGTTTGAGTAGATATATGAAAATCTTGACACATATCAATACAGGCTTCTCGTTCTTTCGCAGACAAATTGATTTCAGACAGAAATCTTTTAGCTACAGCTAATAAAGCATCTTCAGGCCATGTCTAAAATTTAAAATAAGAAATTAGTAATTATGATAAAAAGTATACATATAAATTTGATCCAAATATATATGAATAATATAGATATAATCCTGTCATTTGTCTTAAATCTTTCTAGCGAGCAGTACCCTGATGAAGGACTGAAACTTAGGCCGAAATGTTGGCACAAATGAAATAAAAATAAATATAATTTATTTATATTTTCATTGACTGAAAATACCAACCAACTTCTCTTCAATATATTAATAATAAAAATATTAGATATTAATAATAGGTCTGTTCCAACTCAAGTATAGACTATCAGCAAACTGTCAGCCAGTGCAGTATGATTTTTCTGTTCCAAGCATATTCAGAGTACAGGTTTTGTTATGAAGAAAATGCAATCCTCATGAGGTGCTGATAGTTTGCAAATAGTAAAAACTCATGTAGGAAGAGACCTATAAGATATTCATAAATATAAGTAATAATACTACCTGAAACCAATCAATAGTGCAGCAGTTCACTAATGCAGGAAACTTTCTTAAACGATTTCTAAATCCATCTCCTATAGGACTGAAGGCAAGAACTATATGTAACTGTTCTCTTACTATTTGTAAAAAGAAGTTGAATAATGCTACTAAACTTCCATCAGTCTGTAAAAAATTTATGATTATTATAGACAAGAAAATCAAATTTAAGCTGACAATATATTGCAATAACAAAATATAAAAGAAAATTGTTTTCACCTGTTGTGACTTTTCTCTTTGTCTGTCAATTTGTCTCATCTTTTCACATATTTCGATTTTCTCATCCATGTTGAAAATATTAGGAACTTCACCAGAATTCAATAAATTATTAAGATCTTCAACAAAAGATTCCTCTTTAATCTGAGAAATCAGAAAAAAATAAATAAAACAGCTATAAAAGTAACAATTAATAATCTATTATTTTCAAAGGTATATATTATTTTCATTAGACCTACATATTGTGGGGGAAATATTGATCATTTCATCCTCTTTGTAATGAGCTATTATTCGAAATTATTTCTAAATCGACACCACATTAGAGAGGCAAAACGGGAAAAATAGTGTTTAAAACCAAATGATAATGAATTCTATTGAAGATATGGATTAAAATATCTCAGAAACTAAAAATCGGACGTGTCTACTATAAGTGAGGAAATTGTTCAGCATTTCATCATCTCTGTAATGAGCTATTATTCAAAATCGTATCTTAACGCAATGCTGAGATGCGAAAAGGAAAAAATATTGTCAAAAATGAAATTATAACAAATTTTATTGAAGATATGGATTAAAATATCTCAGAAACCAATAATCGGAACTGCATACTGAAAGCGAGGATAATGTTCAGCATTTTATCCTCTTTATAATGAGCTATTATTTACAATTTATATTTCATATTATTTATCTCATCTTGTTGACATTTCATTTTTATCACGTGGTCTAAAATACACACCTTAGTTTTTTTTATAATTAAAACAAATCTCTTAAATAAATTATTCTTAATTTTAATTATAAAAATAAGTTATGTACCTCATACCTGTGAGTCAGTGAATAACAACACGACATGCTGGTCGCTTGCACTTCCTTTTCTTAAAATATTTTTAACATCTTCATGCCAATCATTACTAGAATATGCTTTAGAAATTTCCACCTATAAAAACATATTGATATTCAATGTTCTTATTACTGAAAAAATATCAATGTTAATTATAGAAGTTGGATCAGGATGGCAGTCAAAGAAGAAAACACATAGATAAGTGTATCCTTATTTTTAATATGTATTTTATTTTATTTATTTATTTTATTTATGTATTTTATTTTATTTTATTTTATTTTTAATATTTTATTTATTATAACACATAGATAAGTGTATCCTTATTTTTAATATGGGTCATATTTGTTTGGCCTGAGGTGTAGGCTTTCATTAGGGCAACAAGTCTGAAATTCCAGGCCATGTGCACATCTGTAGTCAACGATGCACAATTAATGATAAATTTATTCAAATTTGTATTGTAGAAGATAGTTAAGAACAATAATATGTATATTTTGCTCCCAAAATCTTTTATAGTAAGCAATATTAACATCATAACTAATCAACATGACTCAATCTGGATGATCTTGACAATGCAAACTCCTACATTTAGCTGATGTAACTAATCTTGATTCCATTTCTTTTCTTTGGACTTAGAATCTAAATCAAATTAAGAACAAAATGCTGTTCCCATATTTGGGTCATAACTATGTCAATTCAACACAGAGTTGGAAACTCGTCTCAGATTTTCTTGAATTTCGGTAGTGATTTGGGAGCTCATCCTTCCAATACTACTGGACATCCTTTCTATCTAGACCTCTCCTCATTCGTTGAATCCTCCTTTGAACATGGTCTGTCAAGGCCTTCTGGCATGATCTTTAGCACATCCTTGGAATATATAAAATTACAACATTATTATGAAAACAAAATTAAAGAAACCAATATTTAAAAAATTATAAGTTAATTATAAAATAAGTACATTAATATTAAAAGTTTATTTTAGTACTCAGTGATCAATTCTACTTTTCAAATATCTAGTGGCCTTCCCATGGGGCAGTAGATAATTTTTTTGAGATTGGAAATTATGAGTATTTTTAAACCATGACTTGAATAAAAATGTGAAAGGAAAAGTATTCCATCCTCAAGGTTACTCCATCCTTCCACTCATTGTTGCTGAAAGTTTAAACTTGCCAACCAAAAAAAATTGTAAGGAAAAAAACAGGCATAGTACTTGTTACTGATGCAAATATGAATTTTTATAATTTCATGTACCCATAAAAAAAAAGTAATTTTTGTGACTTCAAGATTTTTCAAGTTAGATAATATACTAGATTAAAGAATACTTTAATGATTGGGGCAAAAAAATTCACTGGAGCAATTGGAATTTAAATAAACTGTGTCAACCTGTACTCAGTTTATGAATTCACTTTGTCTTGGGACAATTAAGACAAGCTTCGAGAATTTTTTTAAGGTATATTCTCAGTAGATAGGATTATTTTTGAACTTGGTTAGTCAAATCCCAAATCTGCTCTTCATCTGGTGGACCATAAGTTAATCACTAAGGATATCTTCATGAGGGCCCCTCCTTAAGTTCATGTGAAAGATTTTTGTTTTCAAAACTGAAAAAAGTGTGTCTTACATTCTTTAAGTACACCCAACATATTTATAAGCAACTTTCAATTCTCTCTCAGGCAGTATATTATGTTTCTAAAGATTATCTGGTACTATATATATGGTGGTTAGTGCATTGAAAAATTCTCTATATCCTTATTTTTACCAAGTAGTTTTGTCGTTAGAAATTCAGTTTTTTTCCACTGCCTTCTCTTTTACTGATGGAGATATTTTTCCATTTTTTCCACTGCTGGTACATTTCAACATTACCATTTATCTCTAAAAAAAATCTTTCCTTGATATTTAATTACTTTAAATGAGAAGAGTTGAAATTAGAACAAATGATAGATGGATTGTAGTGGAGGCAGTAATAATTTTTTATATTTTAATGTTACTATTTTTATTTCACACACACAGAAATCCATATATACATTCAATTTAATTTCTGTGATCTAGATAATTAAATATTAATTAATTCTAGTGCTAGATTAATGGAAATTGGTCAACAACATATGGAAGGCACAACTAGCTCATGGAGGCCACTGGTTGTCATATCATAGACACCTGTGGTCTATACAGGAAATTCAAATTACCTGATAGAGATCGTATTCTGAAATATGAGCAGAAAGCCTTGTTAAGGACTGCCTTCCGGAACCACCAACACCAACCAAAAGTGCATGACCTCTAGGTTGTTTCATTATGCGACAGATCCGAGACAAATGTTCAATAGCAAATCTACAAAAATATCGTAATTATTATTAAATTTCTTATGTATATGGGTCCATTATCAGATGATAAGTCAATCTCAAGAACCAAACTTTGAAAACTTTTAGTTGGTTAAAATTTTTGGAATTTTTAAAAATTTATTTAAGATCATTCAATGATTTGGCGAAATTAAAAACATGTTTCTGCCTAACATTTTTAAATTAATCTTTAAACTATTAAGATTCTCACAATTAATGCAATTAATGTCGACAAATCAATATCATCAACAACAAAATGGTGTCTACCAATTTTGGTAGTTGACATTCCTAAATAATTCTCAACCTTTTGAAGAATTTTTAATTAATAATTAATAAGGTTGAGAACCTTATTTTAACACAGATCACAATCAAGAGTTCCCTATATTGAAGAATGCCACAACTGTATCTTCTTTTCCTCTTTATAGAGGCACTTGTTTATTTCTCTTGTAAATTTTGACAATATACCTATCTAAATTATATTTTATTAATAACTGTTATTAATACAATAAAATGTACACACTGAGATAGTAATTTTATTACCTACAGTGGCCAACAAAAGTTTTCATATACAGACTGACTGAAATAAAAACTTCTATATAAAAAATTCCTTCCAACATAGATATAAAATATAAATGCATAATTAATCTTCAATACTATCCTGAATTTTATATTAGATTGTGTAACATATAAGTATCTAAATATGTTGCAGATGAAAAGAAGAAGTAAATTATAACAAACAAAATAGTTCAAATTATACCTGAACAAAACCAAATTCATAGGTTTTTTACTCATATTATTGTATTCATTCAGGTATCCTTCAACAATTTCTGTAAGAGTTACAAAATCATTTACTTCTATATAATTTCTCTGATCAGCTTTAGGGTTTGCAAAGTCACAATACATAAGTTTTCTAAGGTCAGTTTCAGTAACCTAAGGAATGTATTTTAGAATATTATTGGTCAGTTAAAAAAAAAAAAGAAATGAAAATACATATTAAAAATAAATTTATAATAAACATTAAAAGAGTAGAGATTCAATATACCAAACATACCTCAGTTTCTGGCGGGGTACATAAATGGGCGAGAAGTTCATTCATATCTTCTAACAGATGATTATGACAAACATCATGCAAAGTACTCACAAGCCAGTTTCTATCATGATCATCAACAAGTCTATCACAATATACACGAAGAACTTCATGGACCCACAGTCGTTTCATTGCCTTAAGGTCTTCCATGGCTTCAGGAACTGAGAGTAATACACCCTAAGAAACAAATAAAAATAATATATTGTAATATCCGTCTTTCTATTACTTTCTTTTTGACAGTCTCCCTTTTCCTCTTAAGCTATGTGTGAATGAGATAAGCTTAGATCAGAATAAGTGAACTGACTATGATTAAAGGACCACTTCTTTAACATATTCAACACGTGTAAGAGAGGAGAACTACCCTCAGAAATTACTAAGTATAGGAGACCACATTCACACATTTTCTTGCCAGTCGACCTATACAGTACACCCTTTTCCTTTTCAAGGTTTATGACCGGTAAGAGTTAATTAAACACTTCCTTAAATTACAATAAAAAAAGGGCCTATTAGAATATATTAGAATAAATTAAATAATACATGAACATGTTTTACGTACAAAGTGTAAAATGAGTACGTCATGCATGTTATACGTAAGTATAAATATTGGTTTGTATAAAGAGTTAGACTGAATTGCGTGAAGTGTATCTGGTTAATATAATTGAGGTGATTACATTATTTCGAATAAAATGGGGATATAAAATTGTTGGGATTACTAATGAAAGAACCCTTAAAAGTTTCAAAAGTACATATGGTACGTATGTACGGTACATAAAAATACGGGCCGGGGTAGCCATACAGGTTAAGGCGCTTGTAATAGGTAACCAAAATTAAGCAATGCCGAGCGTGGTCAGTACTTGGATGGGTGACTGCCCCCCACGGAAAGACACGCTGCCCGAGATTCCTCTCCCTCTCCCCTCGGGTATATGAGACAATTTCTACGATCAGTTAGAAAAAGTTGTGGACCAGGCTCCAAAAAATGACATAAAATTAGTCATGGGAGACATCAATGCCAAGTTAGGTCGAGAAACCCAATTTAAGCCCATCATCGGAGGCCAAAGTTTCCACGAAACTAGCAACGATAATGGAGAGAGATGCATTAGTCTGGCAGCAGCTATAGGTCTAGTAGTAAGCAGTACAATGTTTCTGCACAAGGACATACATAAGTATATCTGGGTAAGTCCTAAAGGAGCAAAAAGCCAAATCGACCATAGGCTGATAGACCAAATTGTGCTGATAGATAAGAGGCATCAAAGCTCCATACAAGACATAAGGAGTTATCATGGAGCAGACTGTGATTCGGACCATACTCTGATTAGAATCAAACTCTATCAGAGGCTGAAGCGAATCCACTGAATTGGGAACCAATTAGAAAGAGAGAGGTACGAAGTCCGTAATTTGAAAAACCCTATAGTACAAGCTGAATTTCAAAATGAGCTGAAAAATAAATTCGAACCCTTGAACTTGGAAGGTCTCACGGTGGACCAACACTGGGAGGCACTAGAGTCAGGGCTAAACCAAACAGCTAAGGAAGTAATAGGGATTCAGGAAAAAAGAAAAGCCAAGAAATGGTTCACAGAAGCATGCGAAAAGGCGGTGGAGGAAAGAAGAAAAGTCCTCTGCTTACAAACTGATCAAGCTATGCTGGACAAATACACAGCTGCCAGGAAAAAGACAAACAAAATAATAAGAACATCCAAAAGAGAATTCTTCGCATATATCAAGAAAGAAATGGTAGGATATAAAAACGAGAAATACACAATGCGAGGGAAAGATGGCAAATTTACGGCATCAAAAGAAAAAATCCTAAGCATCTGGAAGGAACACTTTCAGCAGCTGCTAAACCAAGGACACCCCACAAACGAAGATGACATGGACCACACTGAGGACATCGACCCACTTGATCGACAACCTACCATCAGAATTGTTCAAGGATGGGGGAGAAGAACTCAGAGCCAAGCTGTTAGATCTAATCCAGAAGATATGGGAGAAGGAATGGATACCAGAAGCATGAAACACAGGGTTGATCTGTCCTATCCTTAAGAAGGGCCTCCATTTATGAATGTGGCAATTACAGAGGCATAGCACTTCTTCCAGTCGTCTATAAAATAATGACTAATATTCTGTTAAATCGGATATATCCGTATTATGAAAACATAATAGGCGACCATCAAACAGGATTCAGGAGAGGGAGGAATACGCTATATCAGATATTCATCCTGAAACAAGTACTTGAAAAACGATGGAAAGTAGATCAGGACGTACACGCATTATTATTTGTCGACTTCAAATCAGCCTATGACTCTGTTGACAGAAACTGTCTCAGGAAGATCATGATTGAGCTGGGTGTTCCCGGGAAATTAGTGAGGTTGACGAAGGCGTGTACAAATGATCCTAAATGAAGTGTACTAATACAAGGAGAAGTATCTAAAGCCTTTGAAGTCCGAATGGGTTTGAGGCAGGGAGATGGATTCTTGCCGATGCTATTCAACTTAGCACTAGAGAAAGTAATAAGAATAACATCACTCAAAGATGGAGGGATGCACGTTGGAATGAAACATAAATCCTAGCCTATGCCGATGATATAACTGTCCTCGGAAGTAATCAAGAGGATATTGAGAGACTTGCTCGGACACTATTAAAAGAAGTAGAGCAAATCGGACTACAGGTCAATGTAGATAAAACTAAATACATGATAGTTAGCCACAACATCCACCCTAATAATGATCTGTGTGGATTCCGAGTCATTCCTGAAAGTAGACAGATTCAAATACCTCGGCTCCACAATAACCTCAATAAATGATCAACTAACAGAGATAGACCAGCAAATAACAAGTGCGAACAGATCTTTCTTCTCTCTTTCAAAGGTACTGAAGGTACTGAAGGGTGTACAACGCTGTGATTAAGCCAGTTCTGATGTATGGTTGAGAAACCTGGGCTCTAACCGGCAAATTAGAAACCAGAATTGAGAGATTCGAAAGAAAAGTTCTACGTAGGATAACAGGACCTATATGGGACCAGAACCTTGACACATGGAAGAGAAGGAACAAAAAAGAATTGTTGAAAGAAACTGGTCAGTCAATATCTCATGTCATGAAGGCAAGGAGATTAAGATAGGCAGGGCATATAGCTGGTAGTAATCCATCAGGACACCTCTACACGACAATGAATGCCAGAGTAGTAGGCAAGAGAACATGTGGGAGACCAAAAAACCAGATGGATAGATAGGATAAACAAAGATACGGCTAAGCTCCATGCAGCAAACTGGAAAGCAGTAGCCCAAGATAGGCAGAGGTTGAGAAGGCTGGTTCAGACTGCCAAAGATCTACAAGGTCTGTAGAGCCAACCAAAAAAAACAAATATATATAATAAAATTGTATAGGGTTACATTACATCTATAAGTAGCTCAGTTACACACATGGTCAGGTATCTGTCACAAAACAAGTTAGACATTGTTTCAGTCAAGTTGTTTCATCATCTAATAAGTATTTAAGCTCATTTACAAAAAAAAAGAAAAAAAAAAAAGGCAGAGACCTTTTTAAACAAATTTCAATACATGGCTTCTCAACAAATGTTTAGTTTCATACACAGCCAGACTCAATACAGCCAATCACTCCAACGTATTTAATCCAGGTGATCCAGAATAAACACCATAACAACTTTCTGCTATCATTGCGTACTGTTTAATTTGAACTGTTGTGAATAATGAAAGTTTCACTATCAATGATTCTTAACAAGGAGTACTCAGCAGCATTTAAGCAGATATAAAAACAGAAGACGGCATAATTAAGCTCTAAGAATATCATGAATGTTTCACAGCTCATGTATTGTGAAAAACTTGAGACAATTGGGAATAACTATGAATGGAAGCCCAAGACTAACGATTTTTTTAAAGACAGCAAGGATTAATTAAAAAACATCAAGAGTAAAATATCACTAAATTATAAGATTCAATTCGTTTAGAAGTATATTGTGCACTAACATAGTATATAGGTACTGTACACACCTAGCTAAGTTGAGCTATTTGGTTTTAAAATGTTAATTGTCCTAATTTATGAATTGAAAAGGTAGTTTCATTAATTTGAATTAATTTCATTCCAAGTAACTTCAAAAACATAAAATTTTCATAACATACCTGAATAACTCTGGAGAAATCCCTTAAATTAAACAAATAATGAGATTTGGCTGGTGTTGGAAGAAGATTTTGTAAACTTAATTTGTATACAGAAAGGGTAGCTCCAACAATTTGATCAATACAAGGATCAAATTCTTTACTGAAACCCCTGAAACAAACAAAACAAAATAACAATTTCTAATAAACAAAGGCTTGATGGTGAAAACTAAGCACTGAATTTTCAAAATAAAAATTATATTTTCAAAAATGTGTAATATAATCTATAAGATATATCTAAAAAAAAAAATTTCAATGATGAAAATTATTTTTAAAAAACTCATTTCACACATATAAATTTTAAAATTATTACATATTTAAGGTATTGGATTATAATTGAAATAACAGAGTATGTAAATTTGTATATATTTATTTCTAATAAATAAATGTGCAGTTGGGACGAAATTTCCTATCAGTTTCAATAAATGGAACAAAATTTTCCTTTCATTCATACATTCCAGAACAATGATTATAAAATTACCAATTATTTATTTCAAACAAAAATATTTTCATGTTCCCAACCCCTTTAGACATGAATGAACTTTATTCTTATCTGTTGCAATTGTTGACTCTTGGGAACAATATTTTTTTTCTACTCAAACATAATATTTAATCAATAAATTTATAATTCCAAAATCTAGAAGATATTGGCATAGATTTTTTAATTTTAGTAACTCCTTGAGTAAAATTCATTCAGGGACATCACCATAGGAGGTCACATCTCTCTAATAATTTAAAAACTCAAAACTTTGTGAAATTTAAGAACCTACTTGGAATTGAAAATTTTGCTAAATAGTTTATTGATAAATTCCTAATTTTAAAACCTAGACGGTATAGGTATAGATTTTTTAATTCTGGCAAATTTTTCCGTAAATATAATATTTAGCAAAAATTTTCAGTTCGAAGTAGGTTCTTAAATTTCCCAACTTTTTGAGTTTTTAAATTATTAGGGGGAAGAGACAACCTCCTATGGCGACGTTCCTGAATGAATATTTAAGATAAGTTTGCTCAGGCATAAATAATATCAAACTGTGAATTCATAAATAATATATAAAAAAATTTAACAGGATTTGATAAATATTATTAGGACTTACAAGACAAGGAAACTTTACCTGGTATCAAGATGCCATAACATAATTTTACTAAATATCATCACCATTGTTTCATCAGTAAACTCATTCAGAACAGTAATATTAAAATGACGCCAGAATCTTGGTGTTACTGATTTTCCACCACTTGGAGGATCCATGGCTGTCATCAACTATAATTGAAGGGGAAAAAAATTTCAGAAGCAGAAATCATTGTATTTTCTTCAAACACTTATTTGTAAAATAAATATTATAATCTATAACTTTACATTAGCTGAACACAAATGGAATGGATGCATGCTGAATCCTACATAACTACATACAATAGTAAAAGTAGAATCAATGTGTTAATAAAGAATAATTTAAAACCTGTTAGTAATCATTTTAAGGTCTATGTTTCACATTGCATTGCATTCACAGAACTTTATTAGTTTCAGTATGCCAAGAATAAAGTGCAGTAGTCTCATTAATCCAGACCTATATCAGGATTGTTTTTATGCTTAAAGATTGTGCTTGAATTTTCCAGTTAAGCTGGTTGAAAAGTTAAGTGGCCTTAAACCATTTTCAAGTGAGTGATTGTAGAGGCTATGTAAGCCAACCAATCATTCCAGACTGGATTATTTCAAAATCTTACAAGTGAATCTCCTAACACTATTTTAGCATCATAATTAAGGATTATTTGGGTCTTCGTTGATTTATCTTCAGTTGGTACATGAATACTTGTCAGAGAGACAATCAAGAATCTCGCCTTTTCTCAACATCCCAATCCTCTCATTTACCATTTTGCTATCAAGAATAAAATACTTGAGGTTCTTTTTAACCATGAATCATATCCAAACAATATTGGTTTCATGCCCACTATTGAAAAGGATATAATTATTGAGTTCCATTATCGCAGTCTTCTTCTATCTAATCTCCTCCAATGTAAATATATCCATATTCTACTTACTTAGATAATCTACCAGCATCCAACTCTTACCCCCCTACATTAGGCTGTGTTTGTTCCGAGTTCCTATTGCCAAAAAATTTCTAATCTTGCCAAGTTGTTCACCATATGACTGTCCAGTTTCTGAACTGTAGGAGATTTCATAATACAGTTTTAAACAAACTCCTCTTAAACAGAAGAGAGGATTATCGACACATTGCACCCCCTCCCCTCTCCCGCTTACCAAAAAATCTTAGCCAATGGATTAATGTAATACTTTTTAAATAGTTGTTTAAAAAAAAATCTATCATTCAAAAGTTGATTTCCTAAAATCTGTAATTTATACATGTAGCACATAATAACATGTATACAATATATTTTAAACATACATAAATGAACTCAGTGAAAATTCATCTTTCAGCCATATAAAAATAACATTAAAACTAGGTATCACCTGAATATCAACTAGCTTGATGGCAGAAATGTCTTTTCTGTCATACCACATCCAATGATCAAGCCACTGACGCAAGAGTTCAATTGGAGGTTGAGCACCATATTCTTCTTTCATAGGCATATTCACATCATCAACAAAAACAACAGCCTTTTTACCCAAAGGAGGCCCAAAAACACCTACATTAGGATTAACAGAGGTCATAATATTCATAATTTCTATTGAAAAATATTTTTATAATTGTAATAATACCATCAAAACCATGAAAAAAAAAATTGTATATCTACATTGTGCATATACAATCAGTATGTTTTGCAACAACTTTACGAGATAATATGACAATAATACTGTGACCATTCTTTTATATTTCATAGTATACAATATTAGTAGGCTATGCCATTATTTGAGCCAAAATGGTAACTTGGCAAGCATGTTGCCTAAAGAAGGTAAGATTTTCAGAAGTATGGCTACAGAAAAGACAAAGTAAGTATAACATTAACAATTTTTGTTATATTTAATTGTCTTACAAATAATTATATTACTAAATATATCTTCATACCTTTCCTTCGTTTGTCAAGTTTACTCATGATAATATCTTGAGTTTGATTGGCTGTTGTTTGTGCTGAAAAATTAATGAATAATGGCTTGTAAATCTCATTATCAACTTTTTTCAAAAGAAAATTCTGAAACAAAACATAATTATATTAATACATTTCATTAATACAAATTCAAATTCACAATCCTTCAGCTTAATATTACATTTTTAAAAAATGAATAAAGAACAAGAAATTGACTCTAATAATCTCTGACATCATACCTTCAAAATGTATCCTAATAAGGGAATGTGGTGTGGTTATTGAGGTCTAGCTGTAGAATAGATGCATGAATTATTGTCTTGGTGATAGATATATAGTTCCTATATAGTCTATTGATTCAGAAACAGTAGAAATAGGCCTTGAATATTTTATCACTGTCCTTGAGATTGAATGTAGCAGGAAGGATATTATCGATATTCTACGCCTAAAGGTTTCCAGAAAAACTACAGTGTGTGATAAGACCACACAACAGAAGTGAAAACATCAATAAGGCAGGAGATTAGTAATATGAAATATAATTTTTTTTGTTCTATATTCACAAAGTAATAGCATTTACCATATATACAATTATAATTGTGCATAAAATATTTTTTGTTCTATATTCATGTACCATAAACAACTCATGAAGGGTTATGGGTTCATTACAATTTGACGAAGTACTGCTACAAAGCCAACGGCTGTGCAGAGAGGTGATCTGGTAAATTATTCTTTGTACTGAGCTATTATTCCAAATTGTACCTTACTGTGTTATAGAGGCAAAAAAGGAAAAAGATAGTGTCGAAAACAAAATGATAACTAGTTTTTATTTGTTTTTTGACATTATCTTTTTTCCTTTTCCGATCCTCTAACGCGGCATCATGTCAAAATTTAATTTTGAATTATAGCTCATTGCAAAGAGGATGAAATGCTGAACATTCATCTCGCTTACAGTATGCAAGTCCGAATCTTAGATTTTGAGATATTTTAATCCAAATGATCAAAAAAACTCATTATCATTTGATTTTTTACACTATCTTTTACCCTTTTCGCCTATCCAACATGGTGTATCCTTAAGATACAATCTTCAAATAGCTTATTACAAAGAGGATGAAATACTAAACATTTCACTTGCTTACAGCAGGCAGGTCCGATTTTTAGTTTCTGAAGGTGTGGTTAGACATTTCACAAATTATGGGTAAAGCAACATTATTGCTAAACCAAACTATATATTTTATTTCTCTTGATATTGACAGCCAATGGAAACATATTAAAAACAAGAAACATTAGTTTAATAATAATATTTTATCTTTTTTTTTTTCTCGTCTCCTAGAGCACATTGGCAATAACTCTTGGACATGGGTCAATTATTTTTCAAACTAGAATAATCCAAAAATTTTTAATTGAAATCAGTAACCTCCCCTAGTAAATACCTACCAAAACATAACAAACAACCATATTGTTGTCCTCTGAATCTGTGGTGCTGGATTGGGCAACCAAGTGACTTGTAAAATTAATTCTTTAATATGAAACAAGAGAAAGAGAAATCTCATTAGAAAATGCACACCTTTTCTACTGAAGTAGTAACCAGATTTCCTGACCTTCAATTTCAATCAGTGAATCTTCCAATGTCAGGTAAGGTTAATTCTTGGTCCCCCCTCAGAATGAATAACAGAATATCATCTATATTAAAAAACTGGTTCTCTTGATACTCTGACTTGAACTTTTTTAAGGATTAAAAAGACAGCTCATAAATTGGATATTAAGAGAATTAAACATGACCTAATTCTTTGTAATCTATGAAATAAATAGATTTAGTGTTTTTAATTACTTTGTTTTTATTTGTTTATTTTTTTTTAATAGCAAAACCTACAGCAAATATTTTAAAGTAATATGAGACAAACATTTATTTCATTTCTGTAAATAGTTTATTACTTGCTACAAAAAAAAAAAAAAAAAAAATAGAAAATTAGTTAATTCACATCTTACCACTATATAAACTGATTTTCCAGTACCAGTTAAACCAACAAACATAGAATGTTTTTCATGGCAAACCAATAATTGCATTAATGCCATAGATCTTATTGTTTCAACAGTAGTTACAATAATCTGGTTGACTGGTATATCACGTGGTATAGGTGGTGCCAATAATAAATCATCTGCCCATAGTTTCCATTTGCCTTTTCCCTGTAAATAAAGTACAAGCTGAAATATATGATTAAAAAAAATTAGAAAAGCTAAAATTATTAATCTATAGAAAGGAGGCTGCCTAACCAAATTAATGTAATGCCTTCCATTCAATAGATGTGTTGAACTGTGCAACAAGCTGTCATGGAATGAATAGTTCTGGTAAATGTGAATATTCATGCGGCAAAGCAAGATATAAATCAACCTGTTGTAATACATGATCACTATCACATGCTACATGCTTCAAATTGATCCAAGGCTTTGAAGTCTTAAATAAAACAATACAATCATGAGAGGGCAACCTAAATGAAAGATCCAAAATGGAGAAATAAGCAAAAACTAAGTGGTGTGATATGGAAAAATTATCAGACTAACCACTCATTGTTTATAACATTTCTGAGATTTTATTGTTAATGCCCTTCCTTGTTATTATATATTTAGCAATAATTATAATTTAAAAATAAAAAAAAGTATCAGTAATGAAACAACTGATTGTAAAATAAACCACCTAAGAATACTACCATCTTTTCTATTACTGTATAACATATCTAATAGTAAATTTCCATGAACAGATATCCAGTATCTTAAATTTAGGATTGTTAAAGAACCATAGATTTCCTGAGTGGTTTCTCTTATAATTTCATTATGGCAAACTAGTTATTCAATAAAATTGGTATTCTGTAATCAGAACGATATCATCTGTAGAAAGAGCATAAACATGTTTTATCCTTTATCTTTCAGTCTTAAATATTTTTGGGATTTATTATAATTATTATTATTATTATTTTGTACTAAAACCCACCATGGTGACTCTAATGTGAATTATTATGAAATAAAATACTCACCTCTTTTATATACCTATAGTCAAACAAATTTGCATGAGATGGAGGGAGGAAAATATAGTTTTTCTTTGGTTGAGTGACTAGTTCGTTAGGGAGGCCGAAAGTCTTTTGCACTTCAGGAGGAAATTGTTTCTGTAAGAGTCCATTGAATAAAACACAATAAGTTTCTCTAGTTTTCGTATCCAGAGTTCCTCCCAATCCCCATAAACAACAGAAGAAAAAAACACCCTATTAAGAAAACAATAAATAAAAAGTAAATTTAATAAAAAAAGTTAACTTAGGATTAAAATAAAGTCCAATCAAAATAAAATGTTACCATTACATTTAAATATAAACTAAAATACACAAATAACTGTTGGTATAGTAACTATATTTCTACGAACGGATGATTATGTAATAACTGAAACAATACTTTCATAAATTAACTAAAAATGTTTGAATTTAAACTATGACAGTTTTCAATTTTTTAAATTACCATTTTCAAGATCTCGACTTTCTCCAGGGTCTTCAAATCGCTTTATTTACCAGAAATATCTAAACTTCTATAAGTCTTACAAGGTGACTTACCTTTCCAGAGTTCCCACAACCACAAAGTGGTAGGGAAAGGGGTGAGGACTTTTAGTATATTTATTGCATAAGTACCCCAAACAAATTCCAAAGTCATATACTTTTTTTCTTCTCCATATTACTTTTTGTCTTTCATTGATTGGACTATTTATTTATCCACCAATCTGAGCTTTGTATATTTTATAATTGTATGTACCCATTGTACAGGCTACATACATACCTTGGAATTCTTCATTACCATCTTCATCTCTAGCCAGCCATCCCATTGAGAAACAATAGAAACAAAACTTTTTTAGAATGTCTTCTTTCAAATTATTTCAATTTGTAGGCCCTCTGTTTTTTTATGATTCTAACTTCACTGGAGGGGAGAAGCCATTTTTGAAATATAGACTTGTCAAGGAAAACCATGCACTAAAGTGAAAGAAATAGACAAACTTGATAAAATCAATATTGGGCCATCTAGATATCAACCTTCAATCCCTGAAAAATTTTCTTCTTATTTATTTAACCCCTATACCTTACAGTGTTGGTACAGCTTGTTTTTTCTTAGTTTGTTTCTATCCATTTCTTGAACACTTCACTGTCTGTATTCAATCTCTTAATCTTACATTAAGTGAATCAATCCTCTGCTCTTTGCCAAATGTGATAAAGGTTCCCCAACTAATTTAACGGTCGTTCTTGTGGTCGCTTTCCCTATATTTTAGTATACCATACATTCTTTGGTAATCTATAAATCAACATTCTTAATACTTTGACAAACCGCATAATTTATTTTCTGTGGATGTTTTCTGTTAACGGTTGCAGAGCTGTCTCTTCTTCAATCCTTTGATTCCTCATTAAATCAAATCTTGTTGTATCAACACCTTTCCTCTGGAATTTTATCTCTGTGACTTATACATGGCCCTTCAAATTTCTTAATATTAGGCCAAACTTTCAGTTGCAAAGGTCAGCATAGGGATAAAGACTATTTTATATACAGTCTTCTTTGTCTTTATTATTTCTTCCCTTCTCCCAATTATGAAATTTCAATTCTGGAAATACACGTGCATTGGTTTATTTCAGAATACAATCTACTATTGTTACTAATTTTCATTCTTAAATACTTTTACAAGTCAAATTGTTCCAAAAACTTCTATTCACAAATTTCTTCCTAAAAAGTCAGCTCATTCTTTCAAAACTTCAACTTCTTCAGTGATCAGCTATCCATTAATGTCCTTGATACTTCTGACCGATTATCTGTAATCCCCATATAGTCTTTTCACTGTGCTCCTCAACTTTATTTATTCTCATCATAGCTCGTTTGGAGTTATTTGCCAAATTCAGACCAGCTTTTTTCATTACTTAATTTCAATATTCGATTTGCCTATTTTATATTTTCTTGGAAAAGGATCAGGTCATTAAGGTTGTTTAATCTTGTCCTGTACTATTTCTCACCACCATCTTGTTCTTCTGGATGTAGTGCTGATATTTTTATTCTGATAAAAATATAATTAATTTATAATTAAAAAATAATTTTTTTCATACAACCATAGTATATATATCCCTTTCCATATGTTAACTACCTACCACATTTTACAGCTATTATATTCTTAACAATAAAGTACCTTGATTCTAATTGCTAAATGGAATTTCATGAAATTAATACTAGACTTTTTATTTTTTATTTTCCTGTAAACTTGGAAAATTAATGAAAAACACATACAAATAAAATAACCAAGTACAAACCTCCATTTGAGCACGAATATCCAAATCAGAAAGGGATTCCAAGTGTTTCTCATCATAGAAGTCATCCATAAAACAGTCGAAGAGATTCATCACTCCTTTTATTAGATTTGAATCAGATGCAGGAAATATTTCCTTAATAAAAACAATAATATAAACATATTTTACTCACTAAAAAAACTTAATCATCAAGTTGTAAAGACTGATTCCAATACACTACCAATAATTTTTTTAAGAAATTACGGTAGCTCAGTGGGTAAAGCATTAAATTATTATGCTAAAGGTTCTGGCTTCGAATCCGGCTCATGGCAGGTAATTATTTATTCTGTTACATTAGTTGTGGATCGACTCTGAGGTCAGAATGCCCTCCTGGGGACACTCAGCATAGATTAAGTGGGCAATTTTATTTCATTGATTAAGAGGAAAGCCAGACTGTTGAGAGTGATCTCGTCCCAATCACCTCCCAGTACCATTGAGCTTGATAGTACTTAGTATTAATAATAGTACATTTATGAAGTATATAGTAGTACTTAGTCTTTTTAATACTATTGCCATGTCTGGGAGCTGAATAATTTTTGTGAACATTGTTAAAGAGAAAATTGTAACCGATTTTGTTTTTGAAATATTATAAAATAGTAATCTGATAATCAACATTTACAATTTTATTAAATTCAGATTTTACAAGAAAAAAAAATTGACTTTGTTCAAGAATACTATTTGAAACAAAATTATTTTGATATGATATTTTTACAAATAAATTTACTAACATATTTGAGATTTAATAAATTAATCAACGATCAGCACATTTAAAAAATTTAAAAGTATTATAGTATACTGTGAGCTGATATTTTATGCAATATTAGAAAAATAGAGGAAAGTGTAGTGATAAATTTTGATATACCCCAGTTATTTGGATTAATAGACACAAATATGAGGTTTGCTGAAAAAAAGTAGCTCAAAACCTTGTGTTTTTGTAAAAAAAAATATCAAACTTTTTTGTTTTTTCAACTATGTCCGGAAAATACAAAGTGTATAATATCTAACAAGGGGGAGGTAAGAGACATAGGATCATCCATTTCATTGTAACTTTTTTTAATTATAACAAGTCGAACACTTATGAACATAAAAACATATTTAATGGGGAATGGTGTTTTTACTCTTCATTTTGAGAAACCTGATTTAACTAGAATTCAAAATAATATTAATTTGAGACGTGATAAAAAATTATTTGTAAAGTACACGTGTATAATTTTTTTTCTACTTTAAACATATTAAAATTTTTTATTGACATCACGTTATGAATTAATACAATTTTTGAGGTAAATAAAAAATTGAAAAAAGTAGGCAACAAAGCATGATTGGGGATATGTTTTAGTTTATATTTTCTTTTAACAGTTTGGGCCTTCTAGATTGTTATTCTGGTCTGTCAGAATTATTGAATATATGACTTACACTATTCACACTTTAATCCCCTTACTTATTAGAACATACAATTAATTACCTTTGCATTTCCACGTCTTAAATAAAACAACAGTACAGGAATAAATCGCATAAAAAGATCTTTAATAACAGTCTTGACATGGATTTCAAAGCCTGGAGGAAGTTTATTCATCCAAGAAATAACAAGACATTCCCAACCAAGAGCAGTAGGTTCCATGTATATCATGCCACATCTAGATACCTAAAATATATTTTTCTAGACTAGCTAAAGTATAAATTAAATCAATTTCAAATTAAAGAGAAAAAAATATTATATACTAATAAGTCCTTTCTGCTATTATTTTCAAAGAATTGTTAATAACACTCTATCTAGTCATAGAACACAATAACATGTATAGATTGGTTAATGGGCTGATTCAAGAAAGGGAAAATTCTAAATCTATTCATAACCAGTAACTCTTTTTATTTATGTAGTTCTTCTAGCCAGAAATATTTCTTTTGTTCTGTAACCTTTTTTTATTCTCAGGAGACCTCGTCCCAGAATAAAGTTATTTTTCTATTCTATTCTACTCTATAACAAAATAAGAGTTGATCCTAGTTATTTGATCTCCTTACTTATGATTTATTATTATGTTCCTCTGTACAAATTTTCGAAGTTGTTCCTCTCAATTGTACCATCCTCTTCAACAGTTGTTCATAGTTGGTGGCTTAAGGTGAAATAAGAAGAATCATTTCTTCATTCACTGTCCTGATCCTTTTATCATATTCAGCTAATGCTTCATTCTGCCTAAGGCTGTCATTACACTATCCAGGTTTTTCTTTTAATTTAATAATCCATTAAAATTTGCTCTAAGAACTGGTAGAAGAGAATCTAACAAGTTGAATATTTTTTTCTGATGGATTTAGACATCTTAAAATTCTTTGCCCGAAAAACGGGACCTTCAATGTAGAAAGGACATATTTAAGTAACCCAATCAGCAAAGAGGAATGGCTTAAGGTTTCTCTACAATTTTTAGCCACAGCACTCACATCCTCAATTATTCACTTTCAAGCATTATACTGGAAAACTATCGAGCCATTTATGAAGACCTGAAGGAAGTTTTTTTGAAAGTATCTATTAATAAAAATAATGTTTTGATTGTTCATATTTTGCTTTATTCAAATGGCAAATAGATACAGTTTATGGACTAAGTTGAGTATGTTTCAAGTTTATTTGTTTATAGTTGGTCAGTTTCAACTGCTTATTTCTATTTCTTATCTTAGTAATAGTGAGGTGTCTTCCAAACCCGAATAAAACTCATAACTCTTTCAGATTGATATTGATTTGCACAAATAGACATATAATGATTTTGTAGGTCAACAGTACTTGATATATTGAGCTACTTACTATGTTCTTTAACTTATTTAAATTTCAGTTATGATTCTATTTCATATATATTTTTTTTTGCTTCCTCCTTTTTTTCCTCCTTCAGGCTAACATATTTACCTCCAGTCAGCAAATTTATCTTGCCAAAAATTTCTTAAGTATTTGGAGTAGTATTAGGCTGTTCCTATATGGGAGTTTATTGTATAATCGAATCACACCATTTTTTTTTTGTTGCATAATGCACCGCAACCACAAGGGTCCATTGTGCGCCTTGTTCTAAGCCGTTTTATGTTAAAACGTAAGTTCCATCGCTTTTGCATATCTCAATAGGCATACTGGGTCTGCCACTCGGTCCTCCCCAACTAGCTTGAGTCTAAGCTTAGCAAACCTATCACTCTGACAGACAATGTGAGAGGCTGTTTCGGTCTCAATGAAAAAATTTCCATAATAGATTTCTAGTCAGTCTAAGATTGTGCATTTTCAATGATTCAATCATAGCATATTCAATTATCATTATTAGTCTGCACAGTATTAGCCAAATTCATAAAAATACCAAACTGGTTAAGCATCTAATTTACCAGGATTATGATTAATATATATTTACAAAAATATAAACTTTTTCAAACAATTACAGTAGCTGGAGAAGCGACATCAAGATCCATTGGCTCAAAGATGAGATTTGTAGTTGGAGCTAAATCTATGATCTGACCAGACATAAGGCATAGCTTTTTGTTGTCATCAAGCACTGTATTCATATTTTCAATCCAAACTGCATCAACAGGGCCATCAAATACTAACCACTTCCTGAAAAACAGTTTAGCAATTGATTATATATAATTTTCCACCAATACAGTATTTATTCTGATTAAAACAAAAATTGAAATTTGTACGAAACTGAAATTATGTATTCGAAGTAGATTTATGGCTCAGATGTTATAGCTATATAATAATATACAGATTATTATGGATGTTATTGCTATGTTAAAGCAACTTTTTCTCTAAAATCGACCAACTTGAAGTGACACTTTATTCTTAGATTTTACAATATTCTCAAAAACTACTCCAACGATTTTGATGAAATTTCTTTTACCAACATAAAAACAAGTAATCTTTAATATCAGGTAGGTATTATCGCCATTGAAATATTCTAACAGATCTTAAATATCAAATTTTAATAATTTCTTGCTTTGAAGTACCTCAGACTTTATTAATTGGAAATAATCAACCATTTCATATTATAACCAGTAATAGGAAATAGTAAAATATAAATTGAAGAGAATTTAGTTTTGGTATGCAAACAAAGAAAGAACAGAAAGTAAAAAAAAATCAATTGTTTACTTTGTTCTTTCTTTGACTAACTACCTCAACCAACTTCTCTTCATTATATCTATTACAGTCAACTATGAATCCAATATCTTGATAAAATACTAACTGTGAAACAATTTTACAGTCTAATAAAGAACAAATAAGGGCTAGGGAGATAGCTTAGAATGTCCTCCAAATGATCTTAACTGTCCCCACCGTTCCTCTTTCTGTTCCTTTGATGGAACAGTACCTCGGTTTTTCAAGGAATGTACATTGCACATAAATGAACATGAAACAGGGAAAATTACTTATAATTTAAAACTTGTAAAACATAATTTGAGGTTAAAACAAGTTTCCAAATTTAGAATAATATTTCAGTTATAATAGAGATCTCCAAACTACAGCCCTCAAGCATGAGCCTTTGTTTATTTGAATTGCAATGGAAATATTCAATGTAAGTAAATCACACAAAATAATAAATACATGTTTATTTTTATTGACCAATTAAGTTACACAATAATAAATATGAATATGTTGGCATGATGATCTTGATTTTGGTTCTTGTGACTTAGTGGGAGGGTCAGTTTACTGCTTAGAAGTAATTGAAGAAAGTCAGTTTGGCTATTTGACTAAAAGTTTAGAGATCCCTGAATTATGATAATTTCTCTATCTATGAAAATATTTTATAGTAAATATTTCCAAACCTATTAAGATTTGTAGAAGTAGCAAAATTTCTGTAGCTGACAGCTAAAACTCCATCAGACCATTCATGAGAAACAAGATCAAACTGACCATATAATTGACCCATAGTTATAGATTTGGGATTGATAACAGTAATTTCAACCCTATGCTCATCCATTTCACCCTGTGTAAAAAAAAAAGTGAGTATTCTTTTTATAAATTTTAATAATAACAGTATATACGGTATGAATGCAATCTCTGAACTCTATTATAAGTGTCCTTAACTGTGACAAATTGTAATATTTCTGAATAAAGTGTTTTTTTAATAATAATAACTAAAAACAATTACCTAAAATTATTTTAGGAAAACTAGAGAGACTAGGTTTTCCTAATTCATTAATTAAGAAATGAAAAATATTGAGTTCAAATTTACAACTAGAATACAAAATAATTAATTTCTGGAGTAATTGAATAACCGGTAAAAATATTTGAACTGCATTTGATGATGGTATCATTGAAAACCAATATTAAAATATCCCTATTTTACATGAAATTCCCTTTCTATTGATACCCCATTCATCGAAATTCATTTCTGAGTCAGAAACGTGTTCTATTTCAGAAATCTTAGATAGTAAATTTAAAAAGGATGTAAATAACCTACTGAAAGTTTAAATGTAAATGATTTGTTTTTGGCGGGAATAGGCGAATAGCCTTCCGTTTATATATCGGAGAACTTAGGTTATTTACACTCCTGAATATTAAAAGAAATCCCCGGCACTGGATATAGACTTTTTTGAGGATGTTTAACTGTCGTTGGGAATTCGGGAATCTAATACCTTTTGTGACACTTAGTGAGAAGAAACAATAAGAATACATATATGAAATGTGGGACTTAGTAAATACACTTTGAATGAATTGACTCACCTGGTTTGTTATTCTTCAATCGTGAGGCATATAGGACAACTAAATAAAATTACTTCCACTCCTGTATAATAAAACAATTTATTTTATAACTGTAATAAATGAATGTATAAAAGTCTTATAACTGTAGCCTTGATATTCTTGGTCTTCAATGTAGTAGGCCTCTCTTCCCAGATGACTTCCTCTCGCTTCCGTCCTTTTGCCTCAAGTCCCTGGTGTCCCCTTCCAGCTGCTGCTACCTGATCGGACCTTTTTCCTTCTTTTCGGTTGTTTATCGATATGAGATTTTCCTATGAGCAATTTGTCCACTGCACCATTGAGTACAATTCACAGTGCAACCTCACATTCCAATATATTATATATTCCTTCTCATTCCCTCACACAATGTCATATAAAGGAGTAAATACAGGGGGATGTCTACTATAAGGGTAATGAAAATCAATGAATATTATAAAATAACTATATCTTAATTAAAGTTAATACATGCCCATTCTTCGATCAATTCAAGAGCATCGGCAAGCATCCTGTAAGCAGTGGTTTTGCCACTAAAGGGCAAACCAACAATCATGAAGCCATGGCGTACAATCATCATCTCAAATATTTGTTGAATTTTTTCAAGAAAGAAAGGAGTACACTGTACATTTGCTTTGGCACAGGCTTGATAGGAAGCTTTGTTCAAAATAGTGTAATCAGGAGGTGGTAAGGTGATACCGGGAAACAAATCTGAAGTAATACCCTAAAATAAAACAATTTGATTCATATATAAAATCTTACTAATAAGTTAATATAAATAAGATAAAAAATTAAAAAGAACATGAATTAAAAAATTTTCTCCATGATAGACAGCAAGAAGTCAGAGAGGCTTATATACTGTTAAATAGTTAAACAGAAAATCTTTAGCTTAGTTCCCTTCTATTTTTCAAAAGCTTTTGATTCAGAAAATCATAAGATTCTCCGTTCCAAACTCCAAAACCTCTCCATATGAGATAGTATTTTTAATTTGTTATTCTTTCTTGTTTTTTCATTCCTGATAATAAATATCCTTCTTATCCCCATATTCTAACATGTGTTTGTTATGGGCTAATTTCATCTGTTATATAAATGATATTCCTAATTCCATTCGACACACTATATATTATACACCACCAATATATGTTTGATGTGATCTAAAATTTGTAGAATAAAATTAATAGTAATAACTAGGGTAGTAATAACTGGATTTTAAGGATTTTTTTTTCTGTCGAGGAAAAATTGAGATCTCAAAAGATATATGCCGATCTTGAGCAGTAGATTTTAAATACTCAAACCCTAACAGATTTTTTATTCGTCTATTTTTCACTAAAATGGATCTTTTTTGCAATTTTCCACCTAAAAAATTTTGTTTCTTCTTTCCTGGGGTCTTCATTGAGAGTTTTATTAACTTGAATATGTTATCAAATTATTATGTATGCTTTCACATTTAAGTAAAGTTAGTTATATCAATTTAATAAGGAAAAAACAGTAAAAATCTCATAATACTAGGATATTAGTCTAGGAAGCATTGTTAAATAATATTCAAGAAAACGGAACACCTGTGTGTTTTGAGTCTGAGGAAATTATCAATCTCCTACTTCGATTCACAGAAAAATTGGCCATTATACAAGGCATTCATTTGATTTGATTACCTAAGAAGTTAATGCAGTACAGTCTACAAGAATACATGATATGGGAAATTCTCTTTGTTGAAATTCTCAATTAAATGAAAAAGCCTCCTCCCCATTATTGAATCTCCGACAGCATAGTATGAGATTTTTTTCTGTTCTATACATTTTAACAATAAAAAAGTTAATTATTTGATAGCAATTCTATGTAAAATGAAAAATCTGATATTTTTCTTTTATTTAATGAAAGGTACATTAACAATCTTACAATGGACTTTAAAAATAATTTTCGCTAAGATTTGAGATAATACATTATTTTCAGGAAATTTAAAAAATATTAATTTCCCATAAACATGTAAGTATTAAGGACAGATCTGAAATAAATTAATAACATTCAGTGCATTAATTTATTCATCGATTGAATCACCGTTACTATATCTCAACTTACTTCACAAATTTATATTCAGTTTACTTTCTGAATATAGGGCAAGTTTTAAAGTTCATCGATGGAAATCATCAATGGAATTCAGCACTATCAGTCATGATCGCTCAGTAGTTCCATTCACTGTTGGAGTCAATAGATCCGTCAATAGATTTAATTGATGGGATCTATTGATAGAATTAGTGATGAATTTAGGAAATTGTCTTTTTGTTATTAAGAATTGTTAGTTCTTAAAAATGAATTTTAATAAACATTATGGTTTAATGTTGCTAATCTATTTTGCCATGTCCATTTATGTTTTTCATGTTAAACAATGTTTAAGGTTTACAAATACTTTTGTATTTTTCTACTATATACTATTGTTAATAAATAGTTTAAGATTTTTCTTAGATCTAAAAATTGATTTTTACAATCTATTTCATGGTGAATTCAGATCCAGGCCATAGTAATAATGCAGGAGTATTTTATTTTTTTATATTTATTGTATCTCTCTTCCTTTCGTTTCAGCAACATATGTTTATAGGTTTACATATGGTTAGTATGTAGATTAAATGAGGGTAAATGTAGAGGAAACTAAAACCATCCTCATCAGTTCTAAGGACCTTCATTTCTTTTTATCTACCTCAATAGCATACCAATACAATTCCATACTCCTATTAAAAACATCAATCATTTTTTATCAACATCTGTCTTGGAATAACCATAGTTGCTCCTTCTCATGAAATCCATTACTATCTCCATTAACAATTTCTAAGATTCCACGTTTCTCCAAAAAAACCATCATCATCATATCTCATCCTTTATTTTCTTCCACTTCAATTATATCTGCTTTTGGATTATGGTAGTCAATCTGGTTAAGCTTATGTTAAATTGAAGATACTATTAAATGTTTTATTAGATTCATATTTGGTCTTCTCAATCATATCCATGTCTCCAGTTGGTATACTAAGCTGAAGAGGGCTCAATATGTTTATTATGGAAACAGTTTGGTGTTATGGAAAAAAATGTTTGTCTTTCTTTCCCAACCATTTAGAACCAAAAACTGTTCCTATATTCTTAATTTGCTCATACTGCATTCCTCTGTTCACTCTTGAAACACTAGATCCCAGCCTAAACAGTTAAACACTACCTCCCATAAAACTTAATTTAGCAAATTGTTTTATTGTTACTTCAACTTATACAAATATTTTCCTATTTCTATCCATAATAGCTCTTCAATAATACTGATATACACTACTTGCTTCTTCACTTACTTCATCTTCAATTTGCCGGATTGGTGTAAACAATATCTATTTAAAGGAAGGAGATGGTCCGGTGTTGTGGTCATAAATACGCTAAATAGTGGTAAAACTATTTTATTGAAAGCCTAAAATAGTTTTACCACTATTTAGCCTATTTATGACCGCAACCCCAGACTATCTCCTTCCTTTATAATGCAATGGTCAACTATTATATATTCAATATCTATTTAAATTAAACAAATATCTAAATATTGTTTGCATCAATTACTTGTAAATAATTAAATGAGTATTATCAATTGAATATATATTTGAACAAAGCTAGACAATATACAACTGATTATTTATTGTAATATATGAAAATAGATATGTACCTTAGAATAAAAAGAAAATTTCCAAAACTTTCAAATTTGAATGATCATGCAGAAAATAAAATCAGGTTAGGAGGGTACATTAATTGTTAGAAGGGTCAATATTTTTCAATTAATAGCTATTTTGACCAACTAATAAGAGAACATCAGCCCTTTGAACAACTGATTTAAATCCTTAAGATTTTTTTTTTTTTTTGCAGTTCTTTCAAATTTCAAAATTCTTTACTTGGCCTTTTTGTTCCAACTTACAGATAGTATTCTAAGGGTGCAACATGACCCATGATAAAATATATTTTTACGTATTCATAAGATAATAAATAATTCACCAACCGCAAATAAAGGCAAATCATGAGATAGGAATTTCGGAATATTGACATCCTTTATAGACCGCAGCAATATTATATCTTCCACTTCTGTAGGATATTTCAGTTTTAAATTTCCAGCAGCTATTAATACTGACTTCACAGCCCTCATACCTTTAAAATGTTATTAAATAAAAATATAGTATAAATATGAATATTAATAGGGATATAATAAACAGTTGATTAAATCTAGATGCTGAATGTTATAATTGTTTAAACTAAACCCCAAAATCCAAAGTGAGAGGCCCTTCAGAAAAACAGCATACAACACAGTTTTTAACCAACTTTTTAATTTAAGAGAACTAAAACTAAAACACTGTGTGTTTTTTAAAATAACAAGACTTCAGTTAAAAATTAATTTTAATTTCAAAGTTTGTGAGATTTTTTTTCTTCTTCATACAAATAATTTGCAGAACATGTATATGTAATGCAAGAAAACCTCTTACCATAATCGTAATGATGCTGTGATGAAAGTTGTTCTGAACATAATTTGTAGGTAGCAACTATTTTCACAGCTAATGGTCTTGCATTTACAAATCCGAAAGAGTACAAATATATTTCAGAAATCATAGCATAATCTGGAACCATCATTGCTACAGAACGAAACAGAGCCTGAAGTGTCAAAAACATAAATCAATAAAATAATGTTAGTTTTTAAACATCATGTAAAGGAAATATAAAATCGTAAATTACCTTTAAATTGTCAGGCAATTCTGAACGTCCTGCATAGCCAGGGTTCATGGTAATAAACACAGCACAAGTTGGATCCAGAGTAAGTTCTGTACCTTCAAACAACAGCTTTGGGTTACCAGACATAATTCCCCTTTGTATAGTCAAAATCTGTTGAGCTACTACAGATAACACCTCAAGATCAATACGGTTAAACTCATCAAAGCAAGACCATGCTCCCGAAGCTGCTAATCCCTATATAAAATAAAGAAATATGATACAGCGATATCATTATAATTTGGATAGACTGTTGGCCATTACAGTACAGTTCTCAATAAATAATTGTACTTTCCAAAAACATAGGTTACAAAAAAAAAGTCATAATTAACTGATAAGCAGTTGTCTAACACTGATTAAGCAGTGAGAACACTGTTTTATAAGAATCATTCAATAATTTTTCTTTAGCTTTCACTAATTTTCCTAGTGACATACAATTTTATTTTACAATATTTAAAACAACCATTAATCAAATACAATAAATCAGTCTATCAAATGCAAAAAGAATTTTAAAAATCAGACAAAAATTAACTCTTTCAAACAAACAAACTCTTTGGTTTCACACATTTGTACAGATTTGATTTGGCGCAAACCAAAGAAAAATGTTTTAAATAGAACAATCATGATTAATTAATAGTAAAATATTGTTATTGTACAATATATTTTTATTTTAGTCTATTAACCAATTTATGAATTTTATGTTGAAAAGTACAACAAGAAAGTTAAAGAAGAAGAATACATGTAAATAAAAAATATGCTACCTTAAAAAATTTTCCTAGAGCTATATAATCCAAGCCATCAGAACAATTAAATACAACACACTGCTTGGCAACTGCTTTAGCTAAATCTTTTGTTGTTTCTGTCTTTCCTGTCCCAGCTGGGCCTTCAGGGGCACCCCCTAATTAACAGAAATAGAACTTAAATGGAAAAAAAAATTAATTGCCAGTTTACTAGGAAACATATTTTGATAAAAATTAACATATTTCACCGACTAAAAATTATACTTTGACTTATAGTAGAAAACAGACAAATATCACTCATTTTTTGATAACTTTAAAATAATTGAATAATTTCATTAAAATAATTTATGGGTATAGAATTTACCATAATGAATTTAACCATCTGGAAGCAGAGTTGAGCAGAATTAGAACATTTTTCAGGCGAATAGGATACAACTTGTATTCTGTGCTCATGAATACAACAATGATTACATACAAAACAATCATCTATTCCGAAACAGTTTTGATAAAAACTTTTCTATAACTATTTTTCATATATGAGAAGGAGTTAGTTGAGGGTGCGGTCAAATAAATAAAAAAAAAATTAAAATATATAAATAATTTTAATTTTTGCCGACGTTTCGACCCACTTTGCAGGTCGTCTTCAGGGCGTTGGATGTGGCACTGCGGGAGGCAGTTGTTATACTGCAGTTGTTGAACTGCCTCCCGCAGTGCCACATCCAACGCCCTGAAGACGACCTGCAAAGTGGGTCGAAACGTCGGCAAAAATTTAAATTATTTATATATTTTAATTTTTTTTTATTTATTTGACCGCACCCTCAACTAACTCCTTCTCATATCATATCAACGGTCAACCATCTCTACATCATTATTTTTCATATAATTTATACTTTTTTTATTTTAATAAGTTCATTTCTGTATCTTATTATAATAAGGTTGTTATTTGGTCTTTGATGAAGGCCTGAAACTTGGGCCAAAAAAATAAATATTTTTTATGTACTTCCAATGACTCAGATCCCTAACCAACTTTTCTTACTATAAGAATTTACAGTCATCATTTAAAATAACTACAAACAATAAAATAAAATAACATACCTAAATGCAAATGAAGAGCACCAAACAATGTTCTGTAGCACCTATCAGTCAATGGTGTAATAACAAGACGTGGGGAATTCCCTAAATATTCGTAGCCATACCTCAAAGAAGAATTGATCATTGAGGCTGTAAGATTATTTTCCTATAAATAAAATCTTCTCAAAATTATTGACCAACTAAGTAATATAATAGGTAATGTAATATGTATATTCAGTAATTAAAAGGAATATTTTAGTATATATAAAAATATAACTTGATATAAATAATAAAGTAAATGTATTTTTATAAATTGAGCTACATAGGAAAATACAGGTGTTTAGCCTTCTTTAAAATCACACTGAATATACCACTAAATAAAAAATTAAAGTACTTACAGTCCAGTAATAACGAAGTTGACAAAGCCATTGAAAATCATCATCTTTTGCAATTTTTCCAGCTTCCAGCAGCCCAACAACATCACGAGCATGGACATCAATTACTACCAGAGCACCTGGTGGTAAATAAATAATTATTATAATAGGCTTAGTTAGACTTATGATTTTTTAATAATCAAGCTATTTGTGAGAGAGATTAATTTACTCATTCACTGTCATGAGCAAGAATACTATTATCATTAAAACCACTACTATGCTTTAATGTGTCTAATTATGGTATGAACTAGAATGTATGATAATGATTTCAACTACTATCAGAGTATACCTAAAGTAGTTCTATTCTGAGTAGAAAGTTTTCCTCGAACTAGTTCAACAATTTTATCTATTTGGGTATTACACTGATTTTTGTATCTAGTGATTGCTTTTTTTCGGATTGCAGTATGTACCTCTGTAGTCCAATAAGTACTGGTAACTGCTAAAACTGCTTGCCCGGGCCAATCCATTACCCATAAATGGCGAGCTTTTTTAGGATAGGCTAAAAGGGAATCTGCTAGAACCTAAAATAATATAATTAATTAATTCACACTATATAAGTTCTTTACACTAAAATAAAGAAAGAGCTATACTCTGTTTTGGGAGTAGAGAAAAATGGTGAGAACCAAAATAGATGTTAAAAAGGTATCCTCATATAAACCTTCTGTCAGGAGTTACATACTCTGATGGACCTTTATGGCTGCTAGAAGTTCCTACAATCTAAATATACTTTAATACCATAAAATTACATTTTCACATTTTACTCTCTAAATACACTTTAAAGCAATAGAATTACATGTTTACATTTTACTCTACCATTTAAAAATAAATTGATATTCTATTCAAGATGTATAGAACACTATTGGACTCACTTCAAACAAGATAATGATGGCTTAAAATTTGAACACCATAACTCAGTTCCGAAAATGGCTTGTTCAATTAGACCCTAAATAGGAGGAAATAGGGGCAATAATGTATAAGTAACAATTTTATCAAATTCCATTTTACAATTAAAATTAACTGTATAATTAAATTAATTGCGAGAAGTAGAATATTGGTGCTTCTGACTCTCATTTAAGATTGAATGTACGTTATTATTTTAAAATACATGCCATTAGAGAGGTGTTACATACCAAAAAAGGTTTGAATCTGGGTGAAATAATATCAGCGCTTTGGTATGCTGATGATTTGGTATTGTTTAGCAAAGAAACGGAAACAATAAAACAACATTGATGAAAGCAGGTAAAGAACTGGGACTCAAAATCAGTATAGATAAGAAAAATAATTTATGGTTGGTAGTGAAAACGAAAACAATTTCAGGTTTTAGATATTGAATTAAATACATTTCAACATGTAGAGAAGTTTAAGCATTAAGGGTCTATGATAACAAGAAAAAACAAAATTGAAGAGGAAGTTAAGGCTAGGTTAAAGGCGGGAAATTTTTGCTATTTTTCATTTGCGAAAACACTTAGCTTGCAGCTGCTGTCCCAAAACTTAAAATCAAAATTTACAAAACTATTATCTTTCCTATGGTTCTTTATGGATGCAAAACGTGACCGCTTAAATTGAGAGATGAGCAACTTCTTGGGTTTTGTATTAAAATAAAGTATTGTGCAGAATATTTGGACCGGAGAAGGATGAGTCAATCAGAGAATTACATAATGCTGAATTGTGGGAACTGCACCTCATTAATATAATTGAGATGATTAAGTTGAAACAAATAAAATGGGAGAAGATTCCGTTAAGTCTGATCTGGCGGGGTTGGGTTTAGACAACTCCTGGTGGATGGAAGAATGTAGACAATGTTGATTGGTGGTATCGGCATTGAACTTTCAGGTTCCCTAAGACTTATTATTATTATATAATTATAAATATCTTCATAAGTTAAATTACTTGTGTCTAATAGAAATGGTGAGGAAGCTATATTAACCCTTTTTAACAGACATTTTTTGTTTATAAAAGAGAAAAAATACATACAAGAAACATATTGATTCCAATATTTTCTTTATTAATTATGAGTGGATTGTAAATTAATAATCCATTAATAAGAACATTTTAATTTATTTAATGCACTGTCTTACCTGATGAACACTTTTTTTCATGTCTCCTTCCAATGCTAATAACCATTTCTCAACTTGCCCTCGTGCTTGTACAGTACTAATTATATCAACAAGATGAACAACTTCATTTTCAGAAGATATCATGTGTGTTATTTCTAATTCATCAGTAAAAGTTAATTTAGCGATTCCTTCAAAACATTTTTTCAGGTATTGTTGTACTCTGAGATAAATACGGACAAAAATAAACAAATATAAATTTACAACTGCTACAGTTACAACTGTATACAAATAAAACCAGTAAATATGCACACATTAGAAATAATGACTTGAAGAGGTAGCACTTCCTATAATAATATTAAAATAAAAATATTGCGACTAATAGTTAATAACAACCTTGTTGGATCCTTTGTTTCTGATAAAATTTCAAGAAGTTCATCATTTGACAAAAAGAAAAATCTCGGGAAGTACAATCTCTTTTTTTCTAAATATTCATTCAATCCTCTCTGAATCACTTCTAGCAATAAATTACATTTTTTTAATCTATCTAACATCTTGTCTATATCAACCACAACCATTACATGAGAGTCTCCACTAACAGTTTTCATGATATCCCTCCATATCTAAAAAACAAAAAATGAAAATTTTGATGAAACATCAAATATAATTTTATAATTGTGGGTTTATGGTTGACTGTAGTAAATAATTGAAGAGAAGGATGGCTGGAGTGATCAGTTAAATTAAAATGACAAAAATAAATAATTTGATTTATTTTTACTTTTTAGTTTATTTTTTTTTACTTTTACTTTTTGTAAAAATAAATAAAATTATTTATTTTTGCCATTTTAATTTGACTGATCACCCCAACCATCCTTCTATTCAAATATAATTTTAATTAATTCAAAAACTGATGCAATTAACTAATTTCCAATGAGTAAAAAAATTAAGTAAAGTAATCTATGGATTTACTTTGGTATGAAAACAATCAATGGAACCAAGAGCAATGTTCATCACCACTCTGTATCACATATGTGGATCTAAGATAATTAATAACATAATTAATAATAACATAATTCACACACACTATTTCCTCAAACCTCAAAATTTCAATTATCTAAACTCTACCATTATTTTTTATTATTCAAAACCCTTGAGAACATAAACATGTGGTTGTAAAGTATACCGTTCATTTTTTATTAGAAATGTATTTCCATCAATTCATTCATATTTTTCTGCTTTTAACTATTAAAGAAATAGTTATTATTTCTTAAATTAATTAAACAAATTGCTGCATTTTCATAACTTGATAACATTTATTTTATTTTATTTATTACTTATTTAAGTGCAAACAATTTTGCAACCCTAACAGCTTACGCTCCTATACACCAGAGAGCGATCGGTAGAAAAGAAAAGAAAGAAAACAATCAGTAAGCATTAGATAGAAAAGAAAACAACTGGTAGTTCTGTATTGATTTTTAGAAAATGAAAGTATTTGTGTAATACTAACAAATTTTCTAGAGTAATTTAAAGATACTGATGAGTGAGAGAGAAACTGAGCCTAAGTCCTTAAAAACTTTAATTGTGTAAAATAGAAATATCACAGGAGGTGCCATTAAGGAATGGAATGGATGGTGAGTGACTGCTCCAAAAAAGACTGAGCCACTATTCTAAGTAAGAACCAAACAATTATAATGCTGCAATAGAATTTAAACTATTGCATCTGTATAGTTTTAAACAACAAAGATATTGATTCTTTATGTTCCAAGTAAGGCATTTACAAGACTGGCAACCCTATAATCATGGTTATACATATCCAGGTGCACAGAAGGTTTAGTTGATGAAGTATTCAAGTCTCTATATTTTGTTTGAAGATGACTTCCTTTCTTGATGAATAAAGAATTTCGACTATGAAGCTTTTGTACAGCCCACCATAACCAGAGAAAATGCCAAGAATTTGTCACAGATATACATAAAGTATGATAAATATAAGAAAAGATCTGTCATCAGACAGTGAAAATTGAAATAAACATCTACCATAAGTTTTAAAAAATAAATAAATTTAGTTAAGATAGACCTTGTCAACAGCACTAAATTTTCTTCCTTCTTCAGGCATTTGTTGTTGAATATCAGGAGAAGAAAATATAGGTTCCAAATACAACCAAGTTGACTGTACTTTAAGCCATTCATCCATAATTTCTTGTAATAGTATTAATTTTGCTTCCCATGCACTAAAAAAGTTTTAAATGTGATTTAGTTATTGCGAACCTGATTATAAATGCTAATTTTATTTCAGACAAATTTTTATTGGAAGAATAATAATACAATCTGCCACAATCAAGGGCATTAGATACTACAGCTCTATCTGTATATTCATACTATTTATATACAAGATAAAATACAAATTGAAAAAATTGATTAATTAAATAAAAAATTTTTTAAATAAAATAAATAAATAATGATATTAAAAAGACAATATAAATTAAAAGAATAATAAAAAGAAAAAATACTTGTCACACATTCATACTTATATAAATGCAAATAGAAAATGTATTTAAGGAGTCTGTACACTTTTCTATTCGATAAATACAATGAAATTGACTTAGAAAATATTTGATATGTTTAGATCATGAAAATAAAACTAAAGTGTGAATATCCGTGAATATGTAAGGCTGATTTTAAATTATTTTTTAAACATCCTCTCAGATAATCTTTTTATAGATTACACTTTTCAAATTAAATTCGCATTCCTTCCAGAGTGGACAGTTATGGGTTTTCAATTTGGTACATATGGACAATAAGGTCTTCAGGTAAAGAAAAAAGATTAGTCTGTATAAAGTACCTACACATGTTATATACTGTCTCCTGAAAATATTGGTACACAGAATGGTATATTAGTTGGATTGCATTAATTGCTGATTAAAACTACCAGTATGATGCCTCATCTACTTCTTAACTCAAAGAATGGATGAATCATTGTAATATGATTGATTTTTTTACTTTTTAATATTTAAGAATTGTTAAGCTGTTATGCAGAAGATTGTAATACTGTAAAATGACTATAAATTGATGGGCATTATAAATTTGTTTGCTATAGGGAAAAATCCATGTAAGATTAACTTCAGTATATGTAAATTTTCAAAAACCAATGAATTCAACTGAAAATTTATCAGAACCATTCCAAAATGATTAAGCCAAATGAAATATTTTTTTAACTGAAGGAGGGAAAACAATAAAAAGTCAGCCAAGTAAGGAAAGTATAGCTTCCTTATCATTTATGATGAAAAATTATGTATCTACATATATTTTAATTTGAGAATTAAACATTTAAGAGGAGTATTTTCAGAAGAAGATAATCAGGGGGTGCAGTCAATATATAAAATACAATATTTATTATAGTATATATATTATTATACTATTATATAATATAATGTTTTATATATTGACTGCCCCCCCAATTCTAACTTCTTCTAACATTAGCACTTCTTCTGAAATTAGAATCTATGGTCAACCATCTCTATATCATTATAAGAGGAGTAGTTTTAGAAGAACAGTGACGTCAAAGAAAACACACGCTTAAGAGAAAGAAGTGAATCAAATTTGATAAAATTAATAAATGATGTTGGAGCATCTGGATATCATCCCTTACAATCGCTGAAAATTTCATCAAATTAAATCAACTGTTGTGATACCTGCTATTTTCAATCGACTACAGAAATATATACAATTTAAAAATTATATAATCTCCCATTACTCCATTTTTACTGCATACCACATTTAAAGGGCCATTATACTCTCGATAATACCATTAATTTAAATTATTAAATGGAATTTGATGACACTGATACTTTACCATATTTACATTGCTCCCCAAATTTTCTCATGGAAAATGGTTTTGTTCATTTGCAAGCGAAAGTAGAGGATTGAATTTGATAATATTAATACTAGATCAATTCTTCAATAATCAATAACTTTCTTCCAACTTGGAGCCAAATCAAACGATCAAGTAGTTTTTGAAATGGTTGAATAAAAATAAGTTTTTTGCATCCATAAACGAAAGTAGTGGATAAAAAACTATTCAGGAGATAAAAGGAGAAAAGAGAATGAAAATCCAGAAAATGATCACACTACTTTTATTTTTAGCCAACCTCAAAAAAGTTGGAAAATTGTTTGAACAGGGAAAAACCGATCACCCATTCATGGGATGAAAAAGGAAAAGTGGCACTATTTTTTTTTTTTTTCGCTATTCAACAATTTGAAAGAAAATTTATTTAAACCATGACAAATTAAACATCTTTTTACAAGATAAAAGGGGAAAAGTGAATGAAAATTTTCACACCTGTATTCCATTTAGTCCTTTTGGTAATAATAATATATATATTTTTTATTTATTCATGATATTTACAACTGTATTAATAAATAAAATACATATAGTAAATTTGATAACAGAAAAATTTGAAATAGTCCAGGTAATTATTGTTTTACGGTCCACTTTTTTATAGATTTTTAATTTTCAATAGTAATATTAGTTAAACTTCATTAATCATGTTTTTAAAATCATGACAATTGTCTTTCGATAAATAAAATTGACTAAACAAAGAATATTGTTATATCCATTTTTAAAAATATGGATTCAGTTTAAATAAGCAGAAGTGCTGATGATGGCATAATCCTAATTTTTTTTATTATATAAGAATTAAAATAAATTAAACAGAATTATGGACGGAGGATTTCGTCTATTATTGGTGAATTATATCCTGTATTTCTGCATGAATGCAAAGCTTTCCTACGTTCAGTAATAAAGAAGCAAAACACTTTCTTGTTATAATATAAAGTCAAAGTTAATACTTACAATATCTGTTGCTCAAATGGTTTGATGTAGGGTGAATTCTTCATTGTCTGAGTCTTCACAATATGATCGTCAAGTAATAACTGAATTTCATCAACACTACTAATAATAAATGTTCCAGTGTCCCTGAAATAATAAAATATATTAATTAATTTACATTAAAATGTGAATATAATGTTATAATACTCATTCACAAGAAAGGGTCTCTGGCCGAATTCTCCTACTATCCCCCTATATGCCTCTCATCAGTAATATACAAACTATATAAAACTGTTCTGGAAGGGAGATCAAGGCCCCTAGTTAACACCTTGGTGGAGAAGAGCAAGTCAGGTTTAAACTAGGCGACAAACATAGTACCAAATACTCTTCCTAAGAAATCTTCTCCCAAAATCTTGCATCTCACATTCATTGATCATAAAGCAACATTTGACATGGTTTCCAGACATGAAATATGGGCGGCTATTAGAACTAAGAATTTCCAAAGGAACTTAGTGGAGGCAGTTAAGTCCACTTACCAGCACCCAAAGAGTTTGGAGGTTGGAGTCCAGTCACTTTCACACAGCAAGGGGGAGTGGGTCAAGCAGGGATATAATTTAAGACCTATTTCTAATTTATATAGATGAAGAGGCGGCCATTTGTAAAAGAAGAACAGAGAGGACATTTCTGGGGAGAAGAAACCTTCGTCTGGTGGTTCTTGTCACTTATTCAGTTGAAAAGTTACAGCAGGCAGTGACTGAATTGTATGAGGAACTTTGCCAAAAAGGAATGGAAATCAATACCAGCAAAAGCAAGGTATTGCAGGTAGAAAGAAAGATTGAAGATGTACATGAACACAGCAAAGGAGAAGAATTGGTAGTGGTCAAATACTTTACTTTACCTACTTAGGAACAGTCATAGACGGATCTGAGAAAGCGGGATCAGAAATATCTAGCCCAATAAGCAAGACAAATGCAGTCTACTACCAGATTTGCAACATTTTAGTAGGAAAGTGAGAGGTAACTAAGGATGTCAAGCTCCTTGTATTCAAATCTGTATACCTGCCAATACTTTTGTACTGGACTGAAAGATCAATATTGACAGACTGGCACGAGACCAGAGTCACAGCTGTTGAAATGAAATTTCTGCAAAGAACAGCCGGAAAGACTGTGACGCAAAAGAGGATACGACAGGAACTTGAGATAAAACCATTGAAGGAGGTTTTGCAAACCTACCAATTGAAATGGTTCGGCAATCTCATTAGGATGGAGAAACATAAAGACCCATTGAAGACGATAGACTATATTCCAGATGGCAGAAGACCTCGAGGAAGCCCGATAATGTCATATTTGGAATATATAGACTTTACAGAGGAAAAGGCAAAGATCACCAACAGGCTAGGAATCTAGCAAGGAACAGAGAGGAATGGAATTTGTGGCTGTGCACTCCCCTATGGTGAGAGGCACAAAAGGAAGAAGAAGAATTTACAGTAACAAAGTCATATTTATATAAAACAAACAAGTGTGTGTGCATGGGTAATTATTTAAATATAAAATCCTTTATGAGGGTGATAAATAATTAGGATTTGCAGTCTAAATTTGTTTTATTCAGCGTGCTTAAATTTCAACCCAAGCATGTTAGTCATCAGGGAAATGTTTATTTTCCAGTATAGCATCAAGAACTGAACTTGGGAATAATAGTTACCAACAAAAGCATGCATAACTTTCATCTAAATAAACCTAAAGATAACTGATATTAAAGTTCGAAATGAAAAAAAGACATAACAATGAGAATTTTTAAACACAATCGTAAAATCTTCTTATTTTAACTATGACGACAGAAAATACTTTCTATCCATGATTAATTAAATAATATAAAGACTATTTTCTATTTATAACTGAATAAATGGTCTGCTAAGAAATTATTGTAACTCAGTGACCATATGATATGAGCCTTTCAATTGACAAAATGACTAACTCCAATTTTAATATTTTTGAGTAAAGTCATGTTAGTGATATTGCTAGTAGGAAAATTTATAGTATCTGTAGAGATAGTGAGTAAGTTGATACCAGAGTAAGTGATTGCAGTGTTGAAATATAGAACTGTGAATAAAGGTATACATTTTCCCACTAGAAACATCACTAAAATTAATTATCAAAATGTAGAAATTGGAGTTAGCCATTATGTCAACTAAAAGGCTTATATATATGAGACTTTATTCTTTTTATAAATATTCATCAACAAAAGAATCAATATGAACTAAATTTACCTATATTCCAGAACAGAAAATTGCATATCCATCCATTCATTAACCATCTTCGCTAGTGCCTTTTCCAGATTATTTTCTTTTGTAGCTGCATCACTAATTGTTTCAAATTTACTAACATATTCTTCAATACCAAATTCAAAAATTTTTGCAAGTGTTAGGTCATCGTCTGGAACCATTGGGAAACCGACAATTTCTGAAATCATTTCCCAATGCCTTTCCTTTAAGCCAGGGTTTCCTAAAGTCATTACTAAAGGCATATGTTCACGAAACTCTTCTATTCTTTCTCGAACCTATAACAAGGATTAGTTAGTTTACTAATTCATTAATCTATCTATAACAATACTTTATTCAATTTTCATTAATAATTTTCTAATATAAATGAATTTTATTATTCATCCCCTAATTAAGCCATGGCTGGCTGAATCAAGATCTGTCCGTAAACTGGTAATCATGAGGTTTCACCAGGACATCATACATCACAGAGAAGAGAAGAGAAAAACAGGTTGTATCATTGTGTTGAATATAAAAGTGATGTGGGTATATAAACGCTATATATTACAAATACATTCAAGTATTATAATAAAAATTAGTGTTATCACAAAATATTACTCACAGCTTGAGCAAGCCTTTTAGGCTCTGGTAAATCACTAAAAAACTTTTCCAGCTTATAAATATTCCTGAAATATGTTCCAGTATCCTGATCAATTTCATCAGGATCATGTGATCCAACTCGTGAAGTGGTCCAAGCTTGATGCTTAAGAGTGAATTCCAAAGCATTGTCAAAAAGTTTCTTGAAAGGAGCAAGTTTGTCGGCAATCTATAACGAACCAATATAAAAAAAAAAAATCTTAAGTTATTTAATCAGCTAAATAATACAAATAAAATAAATAACCTAACTACTGGTTCATAAATGTAGGAACAACTATTAGATCAACTTTTATTCAAGTAGAAGTTCTAGTTCAGATCGCTTGGAAACAATAAAACTTTTATCATATCATATTGGTGTCAGGTCAAAAAGGTTTGGTCCTTCATTTTTATGGAGAAAAAGCAAAAACAAAAAACCATACATTGAAAAATAATGTAAAAAAAAGTAGCGGATGGATTTTAATAAAATTAACACAGCATCAATTTTTTTTTAATACTCGACTTTCTTCCAACTTTGAGCAAAAATGAGACGTTCCCCAAATATAGACATGGCTAAGAAAATACATTTACATGTACATAAGCGAAAATATTGTATGAAATTTGATGAAATTAGTGTGGTTATCTAAGTAACAACCCACACAATCTGAAAATTTCATGAAAATCTGATAAGTAGTTTATATGCCTGTCACATGGATTTGACAACAGACAGACACAGAAGGAAATTGGTTATTGATGTCTAAAACATATAACATGAGAAGAAATTTTTGATTCGAAACACAATTTTTTTTAAAACTCCTGCATGAATACAAAGCTTCCTTACCTTTTGTAATGAGGAAGCAAAAGAAATCTTATAGACCAAAAAAAGACAGATTTTTAAGTCAAGAAGAAATTAAAATTTTTATTTAATAAACAATTATAACTTAAATCTTTTTACTATGCACCAGTTTTACTACATGGTAACATAACTTTGCGAATGTAAATATAAATATAAATACCGAAATAGGAAGAAGAATTGACTCGCAAGACACTTGTGTAAACTATATTTTTATTATATTTCCAATAATGCTTTTTCCATACCTTTAAAAGTATTGTTTACAATTAACATATGAGATTAAGTTTCTAATTATCTATGCTGCAAACCTAACTGGTATACAGATAGGTAGTTATAACAATATTTCATACTCATAATCAATTATAAATTGAGCCAATATACCTGTTTACGTTTTGGGTAAAATGATTCTTCCCAATTAAAAGATTTTTCTTCTTCATTAAATTTATCGATAGTTGTTATTGCTCCAAGTACTTTAGCTTCAAGATTTGCAGCTTTAGCTTGGTATGTTGCCAACTCTTCAATGTTCCCATAAGTTTCCAATAAATCCACATCTTTCATCCATGCATCTAAGTCATCAACAAATTCCTTGATACGATCCTGAAAGAAAATGTAATAAATGTACAATAAAAATTATAATTAAATACATATTTATCACTTTCGGTGCAGGCTTAATTTATGAAAATACCTAATATACGGATGCATGTTTTTAAAAATAATTTTAGTAATTTGGTATTTTTTTTTTTAACCATCTTTAACAATTTTGTAAGTTATTAGAGCTATAAGCTAAAATAATTAGCCTAAAATGAATTTCCAGAAATGACCAAAGGACAACTTGTACGTGAAGAATTCTAAATACCTTGTGGGAGAGTCCACTAGCACGCCCAACAGTCCGTTTATTCTAAATCCACTTAAAGTAATTTTCTATTTACTTTCAAACAAATAATATAAATTGATTAGAATAGCGAATAACAATGACTAATGATATATAATTATTGATTTAAATTAATATTTCTAATTAACATTGGCATATTACCACATAATTAAATAATAATAATCGGAAATGATATATTTCTCTTGTATCTTTTTCAGTTGCTCACTTATATCTGAGATATAAAAAAAAAAATTACTAAAATGAAAAAAATATATAAAAATTTATTTTTAGATCAATTAAATGAAAATGTACCGAGTTTTCCTCATGCTTCCACCAGCAAAGGTTGACAGAACTGATGATGCTATTTTTTCACAAAATTATCGAGAATTTTGACACATAGTATATAAAATTAATTAAATTATCAATAAATAAAAAATTGTATCATTAGTTTTGTAAATTATTTTTAATAATTTAATATAATAAATGTGATAAATAAAAATTTACTGCACAAAAAACATTGATTACAATTTAATTTTACATTGATTCTTTCTTCAGAAGGACCATCCATAATGAGTGTTAAGTCTAAAAAATATTACTGATTCACTACTAAGAGATATCTAATAATAAGAAACATAATTGCTTCTAAGCTTCCGTTAAAATCCTTGAAGTAGTTTTTTTATCAACACCTATCCTTGAATGTCTGTTTTCCAAATTACCCGAATATCCATTGCTTTCCTTAAACAGATTCTAAGATTTTATGACCCTATGTTAGTGGTTCATGGGCATTATTCAAATACATTTTTATTTAAATAATGAATAAAATTCATTTGTTATTTATTGGCTCTTTATAATTCATTAATTACTTACAAAATAATCTATTTTCTATTATTTATTGTTTATGATAATTAACTAATTCAAATAAAACAACTGCCAAGTAAAATCAGTATAGTTTCATTACGTATCGTAACTACCTTTCTAATCACATATTATAGGGCTAAAACATTAGCGAAAGATAATGGTATTTTTTTAAACCTCAAAAAATCACAAACTTTTCTGAATAATATTTACTGATGATTTTTATTAAATATATTCATGTATATATTTATTTGATTAATTAACTTCACTAGAAATTCCTGCTCACAAAAAAAAAAAAAAAATGTGCAGTTTTGAAATACATATGAATCTCATGAAATTCACCTTAAAAAGACAAAATAACACTGTTTACAAAAGAAAAATAAACATACCTTAAGATAGGTTTGAAATTCAATCTTCTTCTTCTCAACACGACTCTTATTCATTTCTAACACTTCAGCCATCTTTAAGTACAGTAAAAATGTAACAGAATTCTGTTTGATTTCCATTGGGTTTAAAGGGATATGGTCTGAAAGAAAAATAATATAGGCCATGATGTTTTTAAGTTTTTCTTCCAATTCTAGTAAGGTTTTGTTCTTAACTTCGTCGGCATAAGCTATTAATTTCATTAATTCGGCAGTATTAGCAGGTGTTGCCAGAAGTTTTTCAATTATAGCCTGATAAGTATCTCCTAAACTAGAACAAACAATGAAATAAATCAATTTCTAAACAAAATTATGGACATCAATGTAATTATTATGATAAACAACTGTAATATGACTTAGTTTTTAGTAGGATTTTTATTTAGTTTTTAATACTAATCAAATTCAGGTTTTAAACAGACCACAATATACCAAAAACATATTTTATTAGTAAAAAATCTCTTTAACAAATGAGAAGTTATTTAAACAAATTATTTTATTTTGTAACATTTGCCCTATTTGCAATTTCCAAACATCAATTTTAGACTGATAGATAATGGAATAGATCATCTGACACAAATTATCTAAATAAACCAAGTTTGAATAATCTAATTAAAAATAACCGATATAATGTAAAAAATGTATTAAAAGTGAAAAACAAAATCTGGTGAGCTAAAATTATTATTAGTTGGCTTAAAGCACCGGGACCCTTGAAGGATCTATTGTGCGCCATATATGCTGTTCGTTATATTCTTAAAACAAAATTTAGTCGCTTCCGCGTATCTTAATAGGCTTGTTGGATTGACTGTCTCATAGCTACTGGGGCAATCAATTTGTTCTTCCCCAAAAGTGCCAGTCTAAGCCTTGCAAATCTATCACATCAACAGACGATGTGAGAGGTTATTTCATATTCCTCTAGACAGAATCTGCATAGCGGGTTCGTCATGACTCGGAGATTGAATATGTGATACTTTAACTAACAGTGGTCTGTGTAGATTGCTGTAAGCTTTTTAAGAGCTGTTCTCCCCATACTTAGCAACAGTTTACTTCTTTTATTAAATGGACCTTTAAGGAATAGCTTCGAATGTGGTTGTTCTCAGAAAAAAACAGAAAAATTTCAATGACTCTTTTATTAAGATTTGCTTTAGAATCATAATACAGATTTGAAGCATACTGCAATCATTTGAATTATCAATTATAAATGAATAATCTGTGATATGGCTGATAATTTAAAAATTGAATAGATTACAAAATTAACTTACTTTTTGCAAAGGACTTGGTAATCAGAAATAAGTTTTGTAATTAGCTTCTCTTTTAGTTTTGCTGCTGAATGCATGACTGATTGGATCAGTTCTTCTCTTTGCACTTTATACATTCCCATTTCTATTTGCATTTCTATTTTACAGGGAATTTCCAAATAGAGATTACTAAGTTTCAAAACAAAACTTTTATATTCTTCAAAAGTATGGCTATCCTCAATGAATTTATTTACAGCTATTTCAGCCTACAGTAAGAATAAAAAAAAAATTCAAATACAATATTGATCAAATAACACTTAAAAATACAATAAAATTACATTTTATCCAAAATAATTGTAAAAGATAAACCAAGAAAAATTAATGCCAAATCATAATTTTACTGAATTACCATTGATGTGCTTCTCTGGTGATGCTTGAGAAGCATTGAAAACAGAGAAGTTATCCACAGAATTGGGAAAATACTCTTATAATAGAAATCTTTGTCCTACGGTCTAATCTTTACATTATTTTTTTTAAATAGGTACTACCCATCATAGAAGTTGTGTAGGCAGGGAACATTGAAGGTTGAAAACTACCTCACCCAGGTTGTAGTAGACACCCCCCCTGTATTTACTCCTTTATGTGACATTGTGTGAGGGAATGAGAAGGAATATATAATATGTGAGGTTGCATGATGAATTATACTCAATTGTGCATTGGACAAATTATTCATTGAAAAGTCACATATCGATAAACAATCAATGAAGAAGGACTCTGGAAAAAGGACGGAGCAGGTAGCAACAGCTGGAGGACGCTAGGGAGAAGAGAAGGCATTCCAGGCCGGGACAGATAGAAAGGAGGTTGTCAGAAGAGAGGAGAACTTACTTGAGGATGAGACATGGAGGCGAGATGACGTTACCTGAGATGAGAGAGGCAGGACAGTGAAGACCAAGAAAATATCAAGCCTACAGTTATAAGACTTTAATAGATTCAGTTATTACAGTTGTAAAATAAATTGTTTTGTTAGACAGGAGTGAAAAGTCATTTATTTATTTAGTTGTCTCATAGGCCTCACAATTGAAGAATAATAAACCAGGTGAGTCAATTCATTCAAAGTGTATTTACTAAGTCCCACATTTCAAATATATATTCTTATTGTTTCTTCTCACTCAATGTCACAAAAGGTATTAGATTCCCGTATTCCTTCAAAAAACATCCTCAAAAAAGTCTATATCCAGTGCCGTGGTTTTGTTTTGATAATCACGAGTGTAAATAACCTAGTCCTCCGATATAAAGCGGAAGGATATTTACAATTCCCGCCAAAAACAAATTATTAACTATTAAATTTTAACAGGTTATTTACAATAAATAACCTATTAAAAGTTTAATTTTATTAATTTAATTTTATTCAGTTAGTACAATTCATCGTGCAACCTCACATTCCTATATATTCCTTCTCATTCCCTCATACAATGTCACATAAAGGAGTAAATACATGGGAGGTGTCTACTACAAGGTGCTTAATGAACATGACTGCTTTTAAACCTACAGTTTTAGATTTAAGATACAGTACTGGATGGCAGGTCATCAGACTGAGGAGTGAGAAAAAGAAAAGGCGAACCAGGAATTTGCTTATAATAAAGAGGCAGCATTAAGCCATTCTTCTTCCATGAAATAATGAATAATGGCTGTTTCGAGGAGAGTGGGAAACAGGTGTAGGGAAGTGATTTTAGTGGATACAAATTTTACATGCACCTGGGCCTGTTCCCTTCTTTACAAAGTTTTTCACTAAGTCTCATAAAAACCACATACTCGCATACGTTATTCTGCTGACCAAAAAAATGTTTTAAAATTTTTAAGAAATATTGTTTTAAAAACTATAATTAATAATATACCAGTATATAATAATATACTCTAATAAAAATATACCAGTCTATAATACGCAGCAAAATAGACTATGGAGCGCAGATATATAGTACAACCAACAAAACAATATTGAGGATGTTAGATTCTATACACAATTCAGCCCTTAGAATATGCACTGGAGCGTTTTGAACTTCTCCAATCGACAGCATCTACGTTGAATCTGGAGAAACATCCTTGAACTTGAGACGAGAATACCTATCTCTGAAATACATTGGCAAATTGAAAGCATCTTCCCACCACCCATTAACTCCATATTTATTTTCAGAAGAATCAGAAAGGAACGGACTTAGAAATATAGAAAATAACATTTTTAAACAAGCAATTTACAATGCAACAACTAAAATAAACATGGATACGACCATTATAAGACCCATCCCAGAATTAAAAATGCCGCGTTGGAAAAAAGATAGACCATTTATTAATAAATCTATGACTAAAATTGCAAAGGCATATCCGCTTGAAATACAAAAATCTTTTTTAAAGCTAACGGAACAATATAAAAATTTCGATTTTATATATACGGATGCATCCAAAAAAGGAGGTAGCGTAGGATGTGCTTTAGTGAGTAAAGAGAAACAATTACTGTTTAAATTACCTGGAGAATGTTCAGTATTCACAGGAGAGGCCACTGCCATCATGAATGCTTTATATCTTATAAGCGAAACTGGAAAGAACTACTGGGTAATTGTAACGGACTCATACAGTGTTTTAACTGCCATTGACAATCCATATCCTAAAAACTCCATAATTAGGGAAATACTCAATATCTGGTGGGATCTAAAAAATAAAGGAATAACAGTTGTATTGGTATGGGTACCAGCTCATTGCGGAATTTTAGGAAATGAAAATGCTGACAATGCAGCCCATTTAGCAAGAAGTGGAGGAGAAGAAGAGGAAGTGACTAGAGTGAAATATATCACTTTAGAAGACTGGGTACACGAAATAAAGAAAAATCAACTGGCAGAGTGGGAAAAAGAGTGGAGGATCAAAGAGTGTAAGCTGAAAGAAGTGAAACCCAATTGCGATAAATGGCTCACTAGCAACAGAAAGTCTAGGCGTGAAGAAATTATACTGTGCCGCCTAAGGATTGGGCACTGCCAGTTCACTCATAGTTATCTTTTAAGAGGCCTAGAAGCTCCTACTTGCGAGAAATGTAACAATACACCGCAAAATGTGAAACACCTTCTAGTAGAATGTTCCCAATTCGAAAGGCTCAGAGAAAAAATAGAACTAGGAAAAACACTAAACGAAATACTAAAAGACAATGAAGAAAGAGTCTCGATCGTGTTAAATTTTTTAAAAATTGTAAACTACTATAACAGAGTATAAATCATAGAAAACGCCAATGACCCTTTAGGGTAGAGGCGAGAAAAAGGAAAAAAATTAATAATAAAAACTTTGATTGGTAAAATAATCTTACATCGCCATTGATCAAGTCAATATAGTTGTCAAAATCATGGACCCTTAATTCTGGCCCGATTCTCTGATCTTCTAATAAAGTTAGTACAGTTTCTTTCTTTTCATTAATAATATCACTAGGTATTTCAGGCTAAAACATAAGTAATGAAGAGATTTTTAAAAAAAGAATAATCTTTATGTCAAAGTTTATACATACAATATTAAAATGCTATATGAATCTGTAAAAACTATAAATCAAGGGTGTCCAACCTTGATATAGCTATTTATATTGATATACAGTCATATAGATATAGCAAAATTTGCAAATAGCCAGCCAATGAATTATTTAATTTTTAATTTTGTCATTTAAAAATAATTTTTCTTTCTGGGATGAAAGAGTAATTTAGTATATAAGTAATAAAATTACTTACTGCAGTACATTTTTTTTTTTAATGTAAATAATAGTGATGAAAACATTTACGTTATCTCGTTAAATTTAAAAAATTACAAAAATGAAACAAAAAAAATTAAAAACCAAGTGCCTATATAATATAGAAATAATTATTGTTTGAAGGTTACAAGATATAGAAGAAGAAATTATATAGCATGCCTAAATATGCCATTGGTTGTGGAATTATAAAAGTAATGTTATTAAAAGATTGAGGCGATCTGAAAGTTATAATGTATAGATAATAACAACACATGGGTAGTAAACAATTGTTTGAGACTGGATGTAGTGAGTCTATTTACTAGGATGCTCCGCACTTATAAGAGCCAAATAGCCACCTATTCAGTCATAATTAAATTATTAAGTTGGGTCAAGGCGAGCCGGAGGTAACAAGTGTGCTTTATTCTATCTCAATCTCCTAACTCCTCACTTCCATACCTTAGTAAGAAACCTTGGTTTAATTTTTGATCAAAACTTATTCTTGAATTATCTTATCTCCCAAAAATAGCTATCCTTAAACAGTACCTAAGATTTCATGATTATATGTCTTTTGAAACCATCCAGAGCTCTATTCCAGAGGTATCAATTCATTTTTTCCCCACTAATGAATTGTTTCATTAGATTCATCATCAGGGTCCTCCAGCACTCCTACATTTCTAGTTGTACACCCAATTAAAGCGGCTCTATCCTGTTTTCCGACGTCAATACTCCCTAAGTGTCTTTCTTTTCCAATCAATTAGAGCCAAAAAGCCTCCCTAAATTCTCAATCTGTTCACCCCATGTTCCTATGTACATCTTTTAAAGATAAGATCCCAACTCATGAACTTGTAAATTTCTTCTCGTAGAACTACTTCCTTAAAAAAGTCTCAATTTTTCAGAACTATCTCGTTTTGGAATTTTTATCCGTCTCCTTAACTATCAATCTTTAATCTTTCCATGTACATATTTCAAAGACAAGATACCAACTCATGAACTTGTAAATTCCTTCTCATAGAACTACATCCTCAAAAGGACCATGGAGGACCAAGGATGGTCCAGGGTGGCGGTCATAAAAAGACTAAAGTAATCAAAAAAATATTTTATTTCATGCCAACGTTTCGACCCGACTTTGCAGATCTTCTTCAGAGAGGTGTATGCTGTATGGAGTTTCGGTTAAACACAGGTTCAACCATTTAATTAATTTCAACCGAAACCCCATGTTGCATACACCCCTGAAGAAGAAGACCTGCAAAATCGAGTAGAAAAGTTGGCTTGAAATAAAATATTTTTTTCACTATCTTGGTCTTTTTATGACCGCCAATCTGGACCATCTCCTTCCTCTAAAATATACAACAGTCAATTATCAAGTGTTCAATTTAAAAATCTCAATTTTTCAGGACTATCTCGTGTTGGAATTTTTATCCCTCTCATTAACTATCAATCTTCCATTTATGTAATCATTTTTAATTCTTTTTTTTTTTCATATTGCTTATTTCATTTATTATCTTATATTAGATTTATATTAATCTATGAATATGTGTACCATATGGATGTGAGAATATGTCTGATACTATAACTTTAATTTATTTTCTTATGGTTTATCTTTATTTTATTATTAGTTTTTATTATTAATCATTCTATATTATTCTTTATTATTAACTATTCTATATAATGTATAACTCAGAAGCTTGAAGATTTTTTCTAAAATTGAATATCTACATTATTCTAGGAGACTACATGTCTCAGAATAAAATTTACTTTCATTCATTCATATTTTATTCATCAAAGACTATTTTCAGAGTGCCAAACAGATCTATGGTTTTATTGTGATTACTTTAATATACATGTAAGATAGCTCTACAATAATAATAACAATAACCATAATAAATAAGCGGAGTGTATGTCAATTATGATATCAACAAATGGTCTGATTCAAAAGGCTTGGAGTTGCCTCTTGGTGTGCTAAGAGAGGTTCAGCAAGCGTTCCTCCTTGGACATAGCCAGAATAGACAGAAAATGTTTAAATATTTTAAGAAAAAAAAGTGTATCTGTAGGTGGTTGGACTTGTTCCCCACCTTTAGCTTCGAATCCGCAAATGTGAGAAAAATAAAGATAATAATAATAATAATAGTAAAAACATTATTAAAAAAATACCATTAAATATGTAGGGGGTAGAGTCATGTCCATATAAAGAATGTATTCAAGACGAGGAACACTTTTTATAGCCAATACCAACAAATCATACACATCTAATATAGCCCTATTAAATTTATCAAAGTTTGGTTCAAATTGTATCCTCTTGTTTTTAAGATTTAGAGCCACTAAGAATCCAGGATTTTTACCCTAAAACAGACATATATCACCTAAAATTAAGAAAGTAATTTGACATTTTAAAAATACATACTGCTTCAATTAAAGATATAAAATTAGTAGCTTGTGTATTACACAACTTTGACTTACCTTACAACTTAGCATATTGGAGCTAGGATACCAGAAATGTTTTAAATCATTAAAACAAAGAGACTTATGATGATACTTAATTTGTTTTTTAAATGATAAAAAATTTTAAACAAACAAATTCAACCTTAAACTGATATATGAGAAGGAGTTAGTTGGGGGTGCGGTCAAATAAATACTAAATTAAAATATAGTAATTATTTTTATTTTTTGCCGACGTTTTGACCCACTTTGCAGGTCGTCTTCAGGGCTACAAAAGATACAAAACATGTTGAAAACAAAAAATAAATATAAGTAGATATAAAATAAGAAGAAGTTGTCAGATACAGAAATAAAAGATGATATCAGAGATATAGTGGGTGACAATGTAGTTAAATATTAAGTATTATATATGTAGAAGATACAAATAAATGGAAAATAAGTATGAATAAAAATAAAAATAAAGGAGAATATACCATGTAAGTTAAAAGTAAACAGATTGCGATAAAAGATAAGGAATAAGAGTATAACAAACTGTTGGGTTAACAGATAAAGAAAATTATTGAATTTTCTTTATCTGTTAACTCATAGGTATCTAATATAATCTCTATTAGTTTGTTATACACTTATTCCTTTTCTTTTATAGCAATCTGTTTACTTTTAACTTACATGGTATATTCTCCTTTATTTTTATTTTTATTCATTTTTTATTCATACTTATTTTCCATTTATTTGTATCTTCTACATATATAATACTTAATATTTAACTACATTGTCACCCACTATGTCTCTGATATCATCTTTTATTTCTGTATCTGACAACTTCTTCTTATTTTATATCTATTTATTTTTTGTTTTCAACATGTTTTGCATCATTTGTAGCCCTGAAGACGACCTGCAAAAGTGGGTCAAAATGTCAGCAAAAAATAAAAATAATTACTATATTTTAATTTAGTATTTATTTGACCGCACCTCCGACTAACTCCTTCTTATATTATATCAACGGTCAACCATCTCTACATCATTAAACTGATATACCTCAAAGATTAAACCACTTGTTGATCAAGAGTTAGAAGCAATTTCTATTGGAAGTGGAAATTCCATGAATTTTATCCCTTCAATATCTCTCTAATTATCAATTTTATCAAGAAAATGTAAAGAATCATTTTTATAATACTTTAATTTTGTATAAGATAACAATTGGGACAAAACCTTAACAGTTGTTGAAATAATCATTATGAAAATGAAACTAAAAATCAATTTTTTGTCTTTCTCGTTTCATCATAAATACCTGATGCTAATAACTTCATCACTTTTCACCAGTTATTGCAGAAAGGGTAATGAACACTGGTGTAGTTGCCAAATATAACTTGTTTATGATTACAGTTTTTTTTTTATTTACTGCACTTTTTTTAATGTTCAGGGAAATATTTTTTTCCATCCAGAAACATATGTTTCTATCTAAACAAAATAATATTATTTCCAGTTGCCAGTCCATCTCTACACTTCAAGTACTAAATTATGTATCCTTTTTTTTTCTATTAAGTAAAAATATGTAAAAAAAAAATCAATAATTAGTATCTGAATTGTAGAAATGGACCAGCACCTGAAAATAATATATTACATTGATAAATATTTGTTGGCAATGCTTGTAGGAGATGGGAGGTTACTCAGGCTTTCCTTTCTAAATGCTCCATCTCCCCTCCTCACCCTAGCGATCTCATACTGGAAATACGTTTTTGGATGCTCAATTTTCCTCTAAATTTTAATTTTGTAAGAAAAAATGGTGAAAGGAATTTCAATTTCAACTTGTAAAAAGAAGTATTTACAAATGAGTGAAGAGAGGGGATCAGGGAGAAAATGTTTTGCCACTGTGCACCCTCTCTCCTTCTCTATCCTCAGACAAACTTATCTTAGATGGACTCTACCAAGAATGAAATGAGGAACTTGTGGAGATAACTAGAAATAAATACACTGATAGAGCCTTGATCCTTTGAGGGTGAACGGAGTCTCTGGGCCTCTAAAATCAGTAGCAATATTAAATTAATCATAGCTTCAGGAAATCTTCTAAAGGCAAAAAAAAAAAGATTATTCAACCCTGAAGCTTTAATTCTCAATAACTCTGGTATTAACGAAGCTGGTATTAATACTAAATTAAACCCTATTTATCTTCTTTTTTTCATTTGTCCACCCAAGACTTCCATTGAAGTCATATACTTCTATCTATTTATCTTTAAAATGTCTCCATTAATGCAGACGAATATTGTACATTGAGAGTTAAAAACTCAAATCTAAATTTTATGGTATACCAACAAGTTTTTTTATCCACTAGAACAAATGTATTCAGTTAATGATCTTATCTGAACAGTGAAATGTGTTCTTTCATTTTTGCAAAATGAATACATCAACATTAGAAAAATCTTTCTTGGTAACAGGTTAGTAGTAAATAATCACCACCCTCAATTCCTGCTGCATTTCTTGAATAAAATATTATTTTTATTTTATAAAGTACATACTTTTTTGTTTTGAAAGATTGATGTGTAAAAAAGAAATAAGTTTTATCTTTTATCGTCACCATACTATCAACATTATCATTATAATATTTTTTGTTTACACTTTACACTGTAATTGGGATAAATTCCATTTACAAAACCTTTAGCATTTTCTCGAATCACATTTCATTAAAATCTAGTAGATACTATGGTTACACACAATCTCAAAATCAATATGAACCAGGACTTTTTTAGGATTTAAAAGATATTTACTAACTCCTTTGATAGTTTTAACACATTTTGGCTAAGTACGGACATTGTTTGACAGCTACAATTAATCTAACAAATACAAGGCTCATAAAAATTAAGAAAAATCATTATAATCATAAAAAGAAAATATACAGCCATGAATGAACTATTAGTAAATGAAGTTACATATTATTATAGAAGAATCCCCATAAACTGATATTTCTTTAAACAAAATGAAAACTAAACAAAAGTCTTTAAAATATGGACGCAATCAAATTCCAACTAACCAAAAACTATATTTTAAGAATAATAATCAAAATTAGATACAACACACTAGTTAAAAATAAATTTATATTTACAATAACTTACTCCAATGTCACATATGAAATTTGTATAATCCTCAACTGAATTGAGACACAACATTTGTAACTGGTACGACATTAAAGTAGAAATGCACTCATAAAAATGGTGCATTGTTTTTTTATGGCTTGATGATGGTATATTACCACTTCCATATTCCTAGAACAGAAGATATAGCACCCATTAAATATATTTTTGTTTGTTGTTTTTTAAATAAAGTAATGAGCCTTAAAGATACAAACATTACAGCAATTATTAGCAGCATTAGAATATCTAGATCTATCATATCATATCAATTATAAATACCTTATTTATATCATTCATCATTATCATATCATAGATATCATTCTAAATATAAATACTTTTTGAATATATTAAAAAACTACTAATTGTAAAATTTAATCAAATGCTAATGCACATTTGTTCTCATAGATAAATAGATAAAAAAAGAAAAAAAAAGTTGCAACTATATACAGAATTAGAATCTATATCTTACTTTTAAAAATAGTTCCTGAAGTTTTGGGAGCCAATGGTTCTCCAGAAGATTCTTTATATTCGCAACGTGTTCTCCAACACTAAACATAAACTCCTCAAAAGAGAATGAATTTTTCTGTTTTTTAAATTGTTCCACATTGACTAACCTGAGATTGCTATGAACAAATATTATTTTTAAGTTTAGTACCATTTTTTTTAATAATAGGACTTTATAATAATTACTATCTTAATGGAAGTCCTCTTTATAATCAACACTAAGAAACAAATAAATATTAAGGACATATTTAAATTTTTTTCAGAAATCCAATAACATACAGAAATAAAATTTTTACATTAAACATCATTACTGACAATGACCAATGAATAACTCTTGGAGTAATTGTAACCATTATACAGTTTAAAAACATCTTTTTTATTTTTGTAGCAAACAAAAATGTAAGAAATATGGTGCATGTCGAGAAAAAGTTTTTGAAATTTAATTTGACTTCAATTTACATGTTTAACGATCCCCTAATTAAAAAAAAAGTGATTTAAAAACAATATTGATCAGCTTTGTTGTCTCTATTTCGAAGGACCTCTCTTCCTCCTAGAATGATGAATTTTTTTTATGAAAATATAGTGGTATGTAGCAACTTGTTTAAAGTTGTAAAAAAAAATAAGAATTTCAAGACAATCCATCTTCTATGGAGATGTTATTGGTAATTATCAGATGGAGAACAATCAGATGTTTCACCGCAACCAGCTGTTGAATGAGATAAAAAAACCATAAATTTCATGAAATCAGTTAATTCTACTTTGAAAAACCAAATTAATGTGGTCTAAGGAAGCTTGAAAAATCGTTTCAATAACTACCGTAGCCTGTCTTTCAGTTAGCTTTTTGAATGGAACCTACCTACCTTAACAGTTTTGGAACAAAAAAAACACTTAATAATCTAAAAATGAGATTTTGAATAGGTGAATTTGTTTTGATTTTTTTTATTCTTTGACTTGATCGTCTTGAGCTCTTTCGGCCATATGAGGTCTAGCAGACCAGTAAACTTCAACTACAGTCCTGGCTTTTGTTCTAATTGTTCAAAGCTGTCATAGATCCTTGTTGGTAAAGTGGGATTGTTGCTGATTCGACAACTCCAATAAGGTGTAGATGGCTTTGGAGATAATCAAGTCGCCATTTTTTATTTTGCTTTGATAAGAAAGAATATTTTACTCGTTAAACAGCAAGAGCAGCAATTCTTAGAACTTCGCCCCTCCAGATAATGTTAAATTTATTATTCTATTTATCAAAAAATACCTGAAAAGTGAGATTTGGCGACTGGAACAGGTGATAAATGAAAAATATGAAAATACACAAGTCTTTTTATAAATAAATGAGTTGCATAATTCTACAACAAACTTATGTTCATAGTACAATGTCCTTACTTATGAACCAATTCCCTTAATGACCTGGTCGTTGGAGCAGAACTTGGTTGTAAAGGGATCTGTAGTAGTATTACGTATCTCAATATAAGTTTCAATAAAAAAGATAGGATACTATCATAAGTTAATTCCTGGCTGCAAGATGGAAAATTACTTGTGAGTTAAGACTGCATAATCATACTACTTGGCAGATCTTTCATGTTACCCACATCATTTCCATGTAATTTTTCTCCTTTCTCAATAAAGTTCATGGATTCCTCAATAATGATTATAATTGTATCCTCCTCTTGATTTAAATCCATCTTAGGACATCCTAATCGTAGCCTGAACAACAACCCTATCCCATCCCATACTTCAATCAAAAATCTTGGAATCACTGTTGACCAAACCTTTTCCTGGAAACTGTACATCTAAATTTCCTGTTGAGCCATATCGACCGTAAAACAAAACAATCGTCATCGTTATCTCCTTTCACATAAAACTCATCAACTCTTACACTCCTTGCTTGCTTTCTCCCATTTGACGATGGCTATCTGGCGACGCACTTCTTGGTGAAATTGCAGCAAGACGTATATTTGCTTATGAACTGCTTACAAAGACCTCTTTTCGGACTAGTCAGGAAAGCGCATATAACCAAATATTACATCGAGCCAAAGTGGCTCTACCCGTCCTTTTGGTTGCCTCGTTGATATATCAGGTTTTCAGAACTCAGCATCTCTTCTACTTATTAAAGATCTTATAATTAAAATCTGCCACTCAACCCTATCCTTCTGAACGACTTCCCTACCAAACTGCTGTAATTGACAAATCTTTCCTAACCAAAGATGTCTCCATCCCGCTCAGTATGTCGTGCATCAACTGTTTTCTAGTTCAAATAACAACTCCTTTTTCAACCACCTTTACCTTGCCTAGTCAGATTAATATTATTATGTTTTAAATTATATATAACTTCATTGCAAATGCTACTAAAAAATTCCTTTTATTGTTTTTGTTACTTTTCAGATTTATATTTTTCCTTTAATTGTTTTAGCTGTATTTTCTTCTTTATATTTTTATATAAAAAATTATATTTTTATTAGATATAATAATTAATTAAAAAATTATAATAATTCTTTATTCAATGATTGTATTATTGATTATATTTACATTGAGTACAAAAATGGTAGGGTCACACTTTTTTTTTAATATTCTTATAATTTATTTAGAATAATAAAACAATACAGACAAATGTTTTCAAAGATCGAGAGGTTGAAAAAATATTCTATCCATATATATTAATTATATTGTTAAAATATGATATCAGATATGATGTATTAAATAACAATAATTTGTTTTTAAGAAAATTTTGCTTGTAAATGATTTATAAATTATACCTATATTCATGATTCCAAAGGTCAAGTACTTTTGCCAGAAAGGGGTTTATAACATGAAGACGAGTTTGAATTTTCCTTGAACCATACTGAAAACCTTTTTTCATAGCTGCATCGCCTACATCTCCCAAAACCTGTTTAGTATGTTTAGTCTTTGACTCAAAAAATAAGACATCTGAAGGATCTCTGAGCACAAAATCAATTACAGATTTTTTTACAGTATAATCATAGAGTTCCTAAAAATTAAATATCAATATTACTTGGAAATGCTGTTTAATAATGTGTTATAAAACAAAAAGTCAATCAGGAATATAAATTTCAAACATACATTAAGTGATTTTTAAGTTTGATAATATATTACTATATTATGAGCATTTTCAGCTACTTAAATTAGTGCTTTTTAATAATTAAATATTAAATATCATTGTATGAGGTATCTAGATAAAAATTATAAATAGCTGAGTAAGTAGTCTGTGTATCAAAGACTATAACACTATTTAAAATCAGTTTTTTTTTTTTTTCTGTTGGCATTACAGACCATGTAGATCTTTTGTTGCCCTAACAAGCCTGCTCCATCTCTGCCTGTCTTGGGCTATTTTTTTCGATTTATCTGCTTGCAGTTCTATTGCATCTTTGTTGATTCTATCTATCTATCTGCTTTTTGGCCTTCCACTTAGTCTTTTGCCTTCTATTGAGACATTCATTGTTACGTAGAGGCTTCCAGATGGATTGCTTGGAAGCTTGGAAGAAAGCTCAGTTTGTGCTAGTTATACATACATAGATGGCGCTACATCCCGCCACCAAGACTGGGCGTCCTCCAAAAGCTTTCACCACTCAATACGATCAGCTGCAGCATCTCTCCAGTTTTGGACTCCCAGTAGAGCCCATGCGTCCGATGTCACTGAGTCCTCTCATCTTACATTTGGCCTTCCAATCTTTCTTTGTCCATGCATCTTTCCGGACAGCATCCTCCTGGGTATCGCCGAACCATTCATATGTGCGACATGCCCTGCCCATCAAAGTCATCCTATCTTAATAAACATGATCAAATCTATGTCCTTATAAAGGCCAGCAAGTTCGGCATTTCTCCTTCTTCTCTAAATTCCACTATCTCTAACAGGAACAAAAATCCTTCTTAAGATTGATCTCTCAAAGATCAAAGTCTATTTTCATATTGCTTCTTAAATGTCCATGCTTCTGATCCATAAGCTAAAACAGGGAGGACCAAAGTTTTGTAGAGTGTGATCTTGATCCTCTTAAAGAGGAACCTTCTTCTAAAATGCTTTGCAAGGCCAAAGTAGCACTGTTGCTATCCGCCTGTTGACTTCAAGAGAGATATCGTTTTCAGAGTTGATCTCAGACCCGAGGTAGACAAAGCTGCTTGCTTTTTCGAAATTATATGGTCCAGCCACAAAAGAAGCTGTCCCTAGCCTATATATACTTGTTCTTATCTTCATTAATGTGTAGCCCAAGCTTCTTTGTTGCGTCTTCTATGGCCAAGAATGCACGTTCCAATCTGGCATCAATATCAAAGTCATCACCATACCCAAGGATCTGTTACGGTACTGTTAAGAAGGGTTGCGTGGAGTTGGATTCCGGATATACGCACTGCTTTCTCTGTAGCGAAGTTAAAAAGAAGACAGGCTAGAGCATCCTCCTGTCTTACACTGCAGCTAGAATGAAAATCTTCCGAGAAGTCACTTTCTCCTCCTACTGCACACTTCGTGCCTGACATTGTCATTTTCACGAGACGTATCAGCGCTAGTTATAGCGCTATTCTATTTCTGGCCGTTGATCATTCATTGAGGTTATTGAGGAGCCGAGGTATTTGAATTTTTATACTCTCGGGAGTGACTTTCCTGCTACGCAGATCCTGTAATAACAGGACCCACCTAGTTATTAGTTAGTAAATTAAATCCCCAATAGGGATGGAATTTTCGGCTTATTGTCATATATTTTATTTTGTCTTCATTTACTTGTAGGGCGATCTGCTCTGCCTCTCTTATCAGTGGATATATAAAATCACTTATATCTATTATAAATAAAAATTATATTATATATTAGAATTAATGACAGTCTAAAGTGTAAAACCATACATTTATATCATCTGTCCTTCAAAAAAAAAGAAGGAAATTGAGGGCTGATTAAAATTGGACTTTTAAAACCGAACATAGCTTGTCTAAGTTATTTCTGCAAAAGACAATCAGAGCAGCACCAATACTATGAATTTAATTAAATAATTGTTTATATCCAGAGAATAATGTATATCACAGAAAAATTAGATTGATATGTTGGCTCAAACAGTTTGGCCATAATTGTTTAACATCACCTATTACTCTATAGCTACAATTACTTATTACCCATTCAATACCACAAACAAGCAGCTTCCAGACAGAAGTATCCTCTGATTTATACCTTCTGCCTTTGTGAATGTGATGTATAAGAGTTATTAGCAAATAAGATGTTGAAAGGTTATAACAATTGTATCTCATCCACTGATATTCAATAGTTCTAAAATCTATTATCATATATGAATATTGATGTTGCCAAAAGATATAAAGGAATATCACAAAAAGATGATGTTGAGAGGTGAGAAATGATTATCATTTTTTGTCTCAGAAATATAAAACTAATGATACTGATGTACTTCTTGAGCATTAATTTAAAAGTGACAGGTTGGTCAAGATTGCATCGATCACACTATACATGGAATTCCAAGAATGGCCAATTACTGACAATGTGTTCACATATACCTCTGAACACATTGTCAACAATTTGCTTTTTAATTAAATTTGAATACCTTAAATTACATCACTACTTACGACTTTTGCTCACTCAAAAGAGATTAAAAAAAAACCCAATGGGTTTTGTTGAGCTCACGCCCAACTCAGTTGAGGCATAAATAGACAATTTGGTCACATCCATCTATTTACAGAATTCCTTTTACAGAGTGATCATGTACATTTATAGTGCAGATCTTGTGCCTAAAAATTGAATTGAAGAAATAATCTGAAAGTATTTTCTTTTTTTATTTCATTCATTTTATTCATTATCTGTTGGCTTTATAGACCACATAGATCCTTGGCTGTCTAAACTAGCCTTCTTCACCTTGGCTATCTTGGGTTATTGTATTCCAGTTTTCTTCATGTAGCTCTAAAGAATCTCAACTGATTCTATTTATAAATCAGGTTTTTGGCCTTCCACATGGGCTTTTAACAGCTATCGAGGTATTGTTGTGTGAAGGTTTCCAGATGAATCACTTTGAGTTATATGGGCGGGAGCCCATCATAACCTCATTTCATTTATATCATGATATATTGAAATTATCCATTGTTCCCACCACCTTTATGCCGACGATTCTCAAATCTATATTTGATACATCCTTTTCTCCCGCTGAGTTATTGGTGGCATTTGCCAAAATTCAAGAAGATTTAGATCGAATTAGTGCCTGGGCCAACTTAAATGGATCAAGGCTAAATGCTGCCAAAACGCAGGCCATTCTCATTGGTTCCAAGCCCCTTCTTAGATCCCACACCAACTTTCCCTCACTCTATCTAAACAACCACCCCATCACCTTCTATCCCTTTGTTAAAAATGTAGGCTTTCTCATAGATCAAACCCTTTCCTGGAATCACCATATCTCTCATATATCCCACTCGTGCAATTTCTACCCTCAAATTATTCCATCACTTCCGCCACCTTCTACCCCAAAATACCCGTAGACTCCTAGTTTCCTCTCTCATCTTTCCCCACTTTGACTACAGCTGTGTGGTGTACGATGGCCTCTCGGTGGAACTCCGTGATAGACTCAAAAGACTTATGAATAGCTTCGTAAGATTTGTAATTGGGACCCCGAGACGCTCCCGTGTCTCCCACCACTACACTGAGTTAGGGTGGCTCTTCCCCTCCTTAAGAAGACAATATTTCCTAGGCACTTTCCTTTATCAAATCATTACCGATCATCGTCCTTCTTATGCCTACAACCTTCTCCAATTTAAGTCCTCAATCCATTCCCTCACTACAAGATCCCGACCCTCTGACCTATACATCCCTTCTCATAGATCTGCCTCATTCCAAAATTCCTTTATAGCCCGCTCTGTCAACTTTTGGAATTCCCTCCCGATCAAAATTCGGCATGCACCCTCCCTATACACATTCAAAAACCTCCTATTCCAATTCCTGTTCCAAAAACAGTCAGATACCAGCTAACTATTAATATTATATATGTATTGAGTAGCAATCATATAATCATAATACCTGATACTAGAGATAGTACATGCGTTTCCTACTATCGACGTAGGAATTTCAATACATACATTTTTTTTTTTTTCATTCAATTATAATTAACTGTTTATTTTTATATATATATTCAAGTAAAGTATTTTTAATTTATTTTATGAAATGAACTCACTGTATCTCTTTTTCGTTCTTCATTTCTCAAAGTGTATGTTTATGTTGTTCAACCCTTATATATAATTTTGTTCATAGTTCAAGTGATTCGTTCATAGTTTTAATTGTTTTGTTCATAATTTTAAATGCTCTGTACATAGTTTTATCTGTATTGTATATAGCTTGTGCACCTAAGGTTTTCTTTACTTTTTATTTTATTTTATCAATTTTATTTATTGTTTCAAACGTACAGGCCAGTAATATTCTTGAATGAGCAGTTTCTAAAATAACTTCTTTATTGCTCCTTATACTTCATGTATTAGTACTCTGATCCCAGATCACACCAATTAACAACTGGAAGTATTCCTCTCATATTTTTCAACATTTCATTCTAGGATGCTGGTAAGTGTCCAGGTCCCACACCTGTTTATCAGAACTGACTTTATCATAACATTTTACACCCTTGGTTTGGGATTTCAAGGTTTTTCAATATCTTTGACAGAAGAAAGTTGTTTGCCTTTAAACAGTATGCTGGTCTATTTTGGACCATTTCTTATTCGATTCTAAAAGTAACAGTGTTAAAAATAAATTAACAGATGGGCTTGCTATGCTCTTTCAAGAGATACCAAATCCTCAACAAGTCATTATCTGTTAAGGTCGGGGCTTACTAGAGATCAGTCACTTCCATATATATTGACACACTTAGCAACATATACTGTGTGATTGATTCCACCTTATTACCACCTTGATGGCTGTTGAGTATCAAGCATCAACCGGAAGAGATATTTTGAAATTAGTATCACTTCTTGAAATGGATTGCTAACCCAATAATGAAAGCAGTCAGAAGAGACCAAGCCACACTTCAGGATTTAAGAATTGAAAATTAAGAAGTCATGGGTGGCCAGACATATTGAGACACAACTGTTATGAATTAATCAACTGTCAAAATGTATTGAATTAGTTTTGAGCAATTTTTTAGAAACATAGTTTATTTGAAATAAGTAGGAAAAATACTATTTGGAAGCCCAATAAATCTAAATAATGATTCAATTTCGGGGAATCAACAGTATATATTAAAAAGCAGTTATGAGTATTATATACTTTTTTAGATGTTCATATCATATATATGACCATAGTATGTTTACCAATTTTGATCAGGGTCATTTTTTTTTAACAAACTGAATTGAGATTTTTTTAATAAAAATAATTTCAATTAAAATTACTAACCATATCACTAGAATAGAGAATTTTGGATAACAGTAGGGTGGAACATTTGATTACTGATTATACTAGAAATTGAACCAAAAGATATCAATTTGAAAATAATTTAAATCACCTGTATTTCCTTAAAAAGTATGTTCAATTTTTCTTCATTATTTCTTATTTTTTTAGGAACTAATTTTAGTATGTTTTTAATCCACTTCTTAGACATGGGTGAAACATTCATCGTATCAGAACCATATTTAATATAATAATGATAACGAAGAAATTGTTTTTCATATTTAGAAGGGAATTCTGTAGCAGTTGAGTTTTGTTCATCTTCTGTTATCAGAATTAATTCTGCCAGTTTTCGTCGAAATTCTTCCCTTTCTTTCCTTAATTGTGTATATGATTTTTTCAAAGTCTGCAAATAGGTAGGTAAATAATATATGAAGAAAACAAAAGAATTTGAAAAATTGCTAGTTTTCAAATTAAAGAAGATAAATAAATTAATCGGGAAGTTTTTTTAATGAATTTATGTATGATATTATAAGTATAATATGAAGAGAAGTTGGTTGGGGTGTTCAGTCAAAATACAAAGTAAAAATAAATAAATTATATTTATTTTTATTTGTGCTGACGTTTAGGCCTTCATCAGGGCTGATCTCAGGAAAGGTTCCTATAAGATCATATGTATGATATGAATGTATGTATAAGCCAATTTTCAATTTTCTGATGTAATTTTTCAATTATTAGCCCTGATGATGACCCAGGTGCTTAGATCAAAATCTAAGCAAGCCAAATAAATCCTGTAAAAAAACGTCCTGATTATTTACTATCCTCATGATTTTAAGTCAATTATCCATCTCTAAATTATTTTAAATTAATATATCGACACCTTACTTTAAACCTGTGGAAAACCAGAAACTCTTAAAACCAATAGCAATTAATTCTGAGCACTTATTCAACAATTACAAGGTGATATGATAAAAACTACTATAATGTGGATAAATTTAATTTAAGGTAGTGCAGAAATAACTAGGAAAAGTAAAAAATCGTTCATAAAAGATTTCATAAAAACTGAATAGGTAAAACAAATTCACTAACTAGTATTAGCATGTTTTGATCATGGTCTATAAGATTGCCTTTCCTTTATTGGAACATCCTTCACGAAAATAATTGAAAAAAGGAGTTTATATGAATTAGTATTGGTAGACTCAACTGAGTTAGTGTTGGTAGACGCTGAACATATCACGTTAAAACCTTTTTTTTTTTAAATTATGGATAAGTGAAATATAACAGTTTAACTAAATATATTAAAGCCCAGCCCATAGGAATATTGGGTATTTGAGAGTAGGTTGGATAGGTTTGGTCGTCTTAGACTGTTTCCGTAGGTTTTAGTTCTAAACCTTTATTTCTCTTATAGTTAAAAATCAAAATTTTTCTTGTTTATATTTAACCACTTTCATTAATAGTTAGAATGTAATATGTTTAATATTTTTAAATAAACGAATCAAAGGGACTTTGAACGAAATAAATTTGAAAATTCGGCATTTAAGCCTTGTTGAACTCTTTCAATGGAAATAATACCTGCCTTATATTAAACAACATTTGATGTTACATTGATATAACGAATTTAATCAAAATTGTTTAACCCGTTTTCGAGAACATTTTGAAAATATGTAAATTCGATTATATAAACTTCCACTTCTGGTCACAGGCGGATCTACGGGGGGAGGGGAAAGAGGGCTTTCGGGCTGAAGCCCCCTCCCCCCAAATGGTTAAATATAACCATGTTTTATGAAAAAAAATTATCTCTAAAAGTATTATTGTTCTTCTAATAACATTTAATAGGACTTAAAGAATCACTTAAATACCATTTGATATAGGTAGTTAGTTTCTTTCTTTCTTCCGAAGTAATTATCCTAATAAATACATTTAAAAAAAAATCATTCAGGCTGAAGCCCCTCTAAAAATTAAATCCTGGATCCGTTAGTGCTTTTGGTAAGTCATCTTTTATAAAACAGTTGCTGTAACATCCCAACTTTATACCCTCCTTAAATACGTAATTTCAGTTAGGTATGACCAGGAGTGCCTACAAGGGGGTTTCATGGCGCAAGTTGCGCCATCAAAAATTTTGAGGGGCATATTTTGTCGGGGTTTTGAATTTTTGAGGGGGGCAAATTTCGATGTTGTTATGAATTTTCGTTTTGAAAAGTTTCAAACCAGAGGACTAGGGAAAAGCATAGTTCAGACCACTGAAAGTGTAATTGTTTATGAAATATGATTTTTAAAATTTTACTTTAACTTGCACTGTTTTCAAGAAGAGAAGAAAAATAAAATATCTTAGGAGGAAGGAGGGAGATCGTGCGCCATCGACCTTGGGTGAATGGGTACTCCTTGGTATGACTTTTCACTGTTCACAGCTCCACACACATTTCACGAAACGTGTTTTTTTTACTCTAAGGAATCTTAAAACATGCATTGAAAGCTCCAATTCGAAAATTTTCAAGATCGCAATACTTTCCCTAACTATAAATTTCATATTTAGTTAAGCGAAAGTAAAAATAAAATGTTGAATGAGAGAAGGTTCCTAGGTTGTTCCGCACTTGGGATTACGGCAGGTTCAATACCTATTTACATATGGATGAGCTTCAAAGGCAGATCTATGGGGGGAGGGGAGGTTTTTCAGGCTGAAGCTCCGCAGTTCGAATCTTGGTGTTGCTTTTAACTTTGGCATAAATCCCCCGCCCTTTTCTCTGGCCCGGGGAAATAACCCACATAGCCGAAAGGGGAAGTAAAATAAAAATCCCACTTGTACTAGTTTTTCGAAATAACGATAGTTACATTCTTAGTCGCTGAAACTATATTTTATAGAATATAAAATATAATGAACATGAACTGAACTACAGTAAAAATCAAAAATCGATTTTGTATGGAATAAAGTAAGGATAATAAAAGGAATAGATTCTCCCTATAGATACATATTACTATCTTAAAGTAAACTGTGGCATGGCCATCCAGTAGGAGGAGGGGATAGTTTCTCTAACTATTTTTCAGAAACATATAATGAACGCTCAGCCAACGGATATACAGAGATTCTGGACTTCTCAAATGCCAACATGTATGTTTTATAACGTTCATTGTGTTGAAACTACATCCGGTTTTAAGGAATTTCAAGTGGTCTTTACCAGAGCCTGATAATATCTATAATTATCATACCTGGCTCCTGAATTAGTACAACAACATATAAGAGTGTGGTGGTTTTCCAAGCACTTGTCTCCAACGTGGATGATTAAAATTAGACAAATGGTCGAGGCAAAAGATGTCTATTAAGACCGATTTTTCTAACGAGCAGCGAATGAAGCAAACTTTAAAAAACTTATTTAATAAAAAAGCCAACAAAAAAAAAAAACATCCTTAAATTCCAGTGTGGTTTCCAAAAAAGTAGTTCAACTACTTATTATTAGGCATTCATAACTAAATTTTTTTTTTATTAAGATGTAGTTGCAAAAAGATATTTAAAATGAAAAAATATTTAAAAACTCATAATTAATTATAATCAAACACCACTTACTTACTTCCTCTTTTGCGCTCTTTTTACGTTTAGTTCCTTGCGAAACCCCAGATGTCGAAGGATAGGGTTTATTCTGGTAATATAATTCAGGTCTTTCAATTTGTTTTCTGGGCAAAACAAATAGATTTAAATCAATATCTAACTTTCTTTCTTTTAAACCTGTTTTTGAAATTGGAGGATCATATATTCGCTTAGGTTTTTTACATGTCGCATGGTACTGACTCATGATAGTTAATTGGCCGCTGAAAAAGACAAGGGAACTCGTAAATGAATTATTCATAATGTAGAGTTTTAATAGTTAAAAATGAAATACTTACCAATGAAACTGGCAAGCTTTATGAAATTAGTATGTTCATACAGCTTAGTATCAAACGAAATACTTATAAGTGTTAGGGGTTGCTTAGATACCGTAATCAATAACCATCTGGATAAATTAATCTAATATTATCATGACATAACTTATGTCACATAAGTGATATTTTCATTAACAAGAATTTATTAATCTATCTTTTTATATAATACGACAGTTTTTCGCCGTAACGATCGCTTTTCCGGCTCTCAGGAGCGATAGATTTTTATGAATGAGGTCAAACGAAAGGGTATTAAATGGAGCAGTGACGAATCATAGTGACATCCACCCGAAATTTCAGAGAATAAAGTTATGAATAAAAAGAAACTTTATTTGCGAATTACTTAAAAAGTATGCATTTTTTTTTCTTGATTAGACCCGTTATTATTTGAAAATTTACTAAATTCTCTACAAAATGAAGAAAAGAAATCATGAAAATAGATTAGACATTCGTAAATCAGAAACAATTTATATATAGATAAATAGGACAACAGTTTAACCGACTCTAGGAGCAAAGTGTGTATAAATATTTTTATAAGGAGAAACAGAGTTGGGGTTTGAATTTCGCAGGTCAAAAGACCCTAGATTACGAATTTTCATTGAGATTGAAATTTTTTTTTTTTAATCTTATTTATTGAAAAATATTACAATCTGTCCCAAGGACATTTATAATAGTGTTCACAGATCACATTCACACTCTGTACAGCACGGGCGGATCTACGGGGGGGGGGGGGCTTTCGGGCTGAAGCCCCCCCAAAATGGAAAAATATAACCATGTTTTATGGGAAATTTTTTTTTAAAAATACCACTTAAAGTATTATTGTTCGTGTAATTACATTTAAAATCACTTAAGGAATCACCTCAACACCATTTCATATAGGTAGTTAGTTTCTCTCTGTTTTTCCAAAGTAATTATCGTTATTTTCATGAAAAAAAAAAAGATTTCGGGCTGAAGCTCCCCCCCCCAAAATTAAATTCTGGATCCGCTAGTGATGTACAGTAAATACAATAAATTATACAGAAAAATTATATATATATACAATAAATAAGAATAAAATAACCTAAAAATAAATGAATAAAAAGAACACATACATACCTATATACGTGATTGAAAAATAAAAATTTTTTTTCTACAAATTTGACCTAAGGCACTCCCTTTTAAATTGTACTTCCACTTTAAAGATATTGCATTTACTGTTCTACTACACTTTTTTCCTGGCTGATATATTAACTTTATTATTTCTCAAAGTCCTTTGTTTGTTCTTACATTTTGTTTCTTTAATAATTTAGAAAATTCTATGATCAAGAGTTTATTTTGTCTTTATTATTTTTCCAGTAAGCGTTTAAAAATAGGTCCTAACAAAGCAATTTGTACAAATGTTTTGGTATTTTACGTTAAATAGAATATTGTAATCAACCCAGGAAAAAATATAAATTCCATAATAAACAGGTTCTACTTATTTCCATATTGTTTTGCTATTTCTTCACTGAACATAATTTTCTGCGAATTATTCGCACGGGTCATCTAGTTTATCTATAATGTAATAACGCAATAATTATAAATATATATGTAAAAAATATAACAGCACACAAAATAACAATAAACGGAAAATACAAAATATTAAATCAATGAATGCTATTTATACTTTCATCATTATTATATAATCTATATAATTACACCTTTTCATATAATTGTTGCAACATTTATCTCCTCAAATTCTTCAAAACATGAAATTCATAAATTATTTATGAAAAGTCAATGCTAAAACCACTGAAAAGAAACATACCAAACATAAAAAATATCACAAATAAGAAGAGTAAGTAGAAATATCATTCATTGATTTAATATTTTGGAATTTTCATTTATTGTTATTTTATGTGCTGTTATATTTTTTACATATATATTTATAATTATTGTGTTATTACATTATAGATAAATATTCGACTAGAAAATGGAAAAAATTGCCCGAAACGTCGTCGGAAAATTTAATTAAATTAAAGCATGGAATAAATATATGTGGATGAAATCAAACTTTTTCCTCGTATTATAAATTTTAGAAATATTCTTTTTATATACCAATTCATTTCGTATCCGACTATATTGATATTTTGTTTGGTAAAATTGCATTCACATGCAAATCTAATGCTTTTTCATTTGACCAAACTTGTCTGAAAGATAAACTTCCTTTGATAATTCATGGGAAACTAGTGATAATAGTTCCTTGATTCGATCTGATGTATGCTTATAACCAGGAACTTTTAAGTGAAATTGTAAATCATTCTAAAAATCATATTATTATAAAAACCATTATTATAATTATAATATGATATTATAATTATAAAACGAAAGAGAGCATATTAAAACAAGGCACAATTATTTAATGAAAACTTTGGCTTCCTGAGAGCCAATCCAAGGCAGAGATGAACTCTGAAATGTTCTTTTGCAGCCACTGCTAATAATTTAGTCTGTGGGCCAGACCCCCTTACCGTGCACCCCTCCCCCTCCCCCCCATATCCCTATAAATTGCATATCGTTGTGTTCCTTGTGACAATTTATTAAAAAAAAACAATGTTCCCACAAAAAAAAGTGAACGAACTGCTCCAAAATGGCGTCCAAACATGGCGGATTGACGACTTTGACTTTAGTTAGTTTTTTTGTTACTGAGAATCAGCATTTGGCTTAATTTCATCATAGTTGGTCTTTTATTAAAGCTAGATAGTCAGAAAATAATAAAACATGAGAAAAATATTAAAAACTAATTGGCTTAGGCATTAAAAAAAAATCGGTAAAGTCAATTTAAAAAAAAAAAAAATTTCAAGTTGAAAATCAGGCGTCGTTTGTAATTAAACGGTCAACAATAATGCAAAACGTGCTGAAATAAAACATCTAGAGAATACATTTCTCTTTCTAAAACACTGATTACTTTTTAAAATATTTGAAGTAGTTCCGTAGAAAATGTACTTAAGCGGCAGAAAAGCGCTACTGGCGTAGGTGCCTTCAGGCCTCTACCACACCACTCACTACACTAGTACTAGTACTCACTAACTAGTTACTAGTTATAGTGCTATAATAACGTTTTTGTTATATTAACGAATAAATATTAATATAATAATTTAATTGTCAAAAAAAAATATGCCATTTTGGGGCAGTTCGTTCACTTTTTTTTGTGGGAACATTGGCTTTTTTTTTAATAAATTGTCACAAGGAACACAACGGTATGCAATTTATAGGGATGTGGGGGGGTGCACGGTAAGGGGGTCTGGCCCACCGTGTATAAGTTGACCAGGCTTTGTGAGCTGGAGCGAAATCCTGCTGGAAAATCCAATGACTTCCATCAAATAGAGTATCATTTAGAGGCTTGACAACAGTCTAAAATATCCAAAATATCGCCCTGATAATTTTTAGCTGTTTTAACTCCTTTTTCATAGAAATGTAGCCTTGTTGTGCCATCAAAGCAAACTTCCCACCAAACCATCACTGAGGAAGGGTGATGACTTCTTTCCGCTCTTGCAATGACTTCCTGAGCTTCATTTTTTCTTCAATTGTAAAAATTTTCTCATCGCTAAACAAAATCTTTCGATGAAGACCATTGGTGTAACGCCCAAGGAGCACTTTGCATCTATCCACCCTAATGTTTTTTAGGGAAGTGGTTAGCCTTTGTCCTGTCATTCTTCGAAATTCACCTATCCTAATGTCACTTTTAACTATGCGAGACATTGATCTGACAGAGATTCCCATTTCCCAAGACATAATTTGTTGTTTTCGAATGGGATTTCTTCTGATTCGAGCATCCACTGCTCTCACTGCATTTGCCGTTCTCATTGTGCGGAGACGGCCTGGTCCAGGTTTGTCACATACAGATAGGGTCTCATTATATCTATTTATAGTGCGGTACACGGACATACGGACATACGATTTATCATTAGAACATGTGTTTAATTATTAGATATTCGTAGTTTTGTTGAACTAAAATCGTATTTTATTCTCCTACGATTCATCATTCATCACACACACACAAACACTATCTTCGTTTCGTGTTATATTACTGGAGATGTGATTTCTGTTTCATTAATTTATATTCTTTTTTTTAAACTTAAAGTTCAATCAAAAATAACAAAATCTGACTTAAACCGATTTTCACAAAAATAATGGCTTGTATCCCTTTACCCAAACACTGCAGACTTATCTAGCATATGATTGCTGAATAAATACATAAATGAAAGAAGTAAATATTTTTTAATGAAATGTATTCTGCATAGTTTACCATCTTATTTCTCTTTGGAAAAAATGCAAAACGGTCTATATTCTTTGGAATTTCTCAAAGAACCTCTGTCGTAGATTATGGGTGTAAACATTGTTCAGGTTATCAGTGTAGAAATTTGTTGATCTTCGTTCTTAGTTTCATTCACTTTAAAAATAATCAAAACTCTGGTTACTGTTTAGAAATATATGTATGTTATATATTTTGATCTTTATTCATTGAAAACTAATTTCTAAGATTGGGAATCTTTTTGTTTTAACGATTTGAAATTTATGAATAATTTCTAAAAATAATTTGTAAATTTCTATATTATTCATAAATTAAAATTTCTTAATTATTTTCAATAAATTGGTTTAAGGATTACCATGACTCCACCTCCGCAGTCTCCAGAAAGGCAAGAAAAATTACTAGCTGATGCCCTAGCAATTGTTAAAGAACAAGCATTTGAAATGAAGTTAAATTTAGATAAAGGCAAATTGATGGATGCCTTAAAGCAAGCTTCAATTATGCTTTCTGAGTTGAGGACGTCTCTTCTTTCCCCTAAAAGTTACTATGAACTGTGTATCCTTTTTATATTGAAGTTTGATTTTTTTTTTTCATCAGCATACTAACAGTACTATGTGCATTAGTTTTTATATGTTCAATTAATTTTCTATTTTATTCATTTTTGAAACTAATTGTATCATTCTACAGCGGTTTTTTTTTTTTAACTTTCTTGTTAAGTTATTTGGAATAAGTTGAAACAGGAGGAAATAGTCTAACAGGTGCAGGTCATTTATCATGTTTTTTTTATTTCTTGCATAGGCATTAAAGTTATTTATCTATATTTTTTAAACACCACTACATTTCTTTCTTAAGGCTTTTAATCATATTTGTGAAAGTAACCATTTGATCGCTTTCAGAGGAATGAATAAATTATTAAGTGATTGACTGAGTCATTTTGATATATTTTCTTTTTTCTCCTTGTATGTAGTTAAAAGTAATGTAAGGAGCCCAAATCTGAACTAAAAACTAATGTATAAAAAATGTTTTGCTCCTTTGCACAGTATAAATCATCTGAGTTTAATTGAAGCGTTCATATAATAATTAATAGAATTGGTCTGTAAAAGTTACTACATCTTGTCTGCACAATGATCCTTGGAATGTTGGATGTATTTTTATGTTTATTGTATTCTTTGTCCTTAATTTGGTATCTATTCACATATTTTTAAGAGCGACAGATATGATTATTTTTTAATTTGATTACTTTAGTTAGTTTGTCCACATCTATGTTTTCCTTATAATATATTAAGATATGGCAATTTCGGATCAGCTTCGACACTTAGAACTGTATTTATTAGACGAATTCCAAAAAGGTCGTAAAGTACCTGATCTTTATGAAATTGTTCAATATTTTGGCAATATTGTACCTCGACTGTAAGCTGTTATTGGTTATGTATAAATATACGTAATATTTTTTTTTATATTGATATATTTAATGTATAATATACGTTTTGGAATTTTCAGTTATCTACTCATTACTGTTGGTTTAATCTATATGAAAACTAATAAATCTTTGAGACAGTCATTAATGAGAGATTTGGTTGAAATGTGTAGAGGTGTCCAACACCCGTTAAGGGGTCTCTTTCTAAGGAATTATTTATTACAGTGTGTAAGAAACATTTTACCTGACAATGTAGAAGGAGGAGATGGTGAAGGAACGGTATGAATTCAGTTTTTATTTTGATTTATATATTTATTTGTTTTTACCCATTTCACACACATGCCCATGTATATCATATAATCTTTTTTGAGTCAGTGCAAAAATTCTCAAATATACGTCTGGCGCAGCTTAACATTTACATATATGTTTGTGAATTTCTATTATAGTTCTCAATAAAAAGCTCATTAAATGATTTTTGAAAGTGAAAAACTCATGAAGTAATTAACTAATATAACAGAAATCCATTACCTCTATAACCTATATTAATGGCACTATTTCCTGATTTCACAGAGGATTTAATTTTCTAAAATTTTATTTAATGACTTTTCACAATAAATCGATGATGTGTAAATTTGTTTTTTAGGTCAAAGATTCTATAGACTTTGTTTTAATGAATTTTGCTGAAATGAATAAATTATGGGTTCGAATGCAACATCAAGGTCATAGTCGTGAAAGAGAAAGAAGAGAAAGAGAAAGAGAAGAATTGAGACTTCTTGTTGGTACTAATTTAGTGAGGCTCTCTCAGTTAGAAAGTATTACATTAGAAAAATATTGCAAGGTTATTATCATATTAAATATTATGTTAATGTTAATTCAGTTTAAGTCCCATTACTTAAAAATAAAAACTAACTGTGGGTATAACTCTGACCATTCTAAGGGATGGAATATACTTGTATATCTACTTGGTGGTTGAATGCAGTAACATATTATAAATTTATAAAGTTGCTGAGTATTGAAAATTGGTGTAGTAGTTGGGTGCCTTCCCTTTTTATGGCAGAGCGAAAAAGATACGAAAAGGATTTCAACCGCGGATATCCTTTTGTAAAGACGGAAGATCTACCCTTGGGTGACAAGAATGAAGTGATCAACAGGTGGAGAGACTATTTCAAAGAGGTGCTTAACCCAGAGGAAAACTTGGAAGAGACAATATATGAACTCAGAACAGCAGAAGATGTAGAGCTGGAACCACCTGATCCTGAGGAAGTAGAAGAAGTCATTATGTCCTTAAAAAATAATAGCGCGCCTGGAAATGATGGGATCCCAGCCGAATCAATCAAATCTGGAGGTGAGGCACTCAATAGAGAAATATATGAATTGGTACTACTGATATGGACGAAAAAGGAAATGCCTAGTAAATGGAAAATGGCTGTTATGTTACCGATCCATAAAAAGGAAGACAAATTGGATTGTAGGAATTATAGAGAAATGAACTGCTGTCAAATTTGCTAATGAAACGAGTTGTCAAGAGAGCAGAAGAGGTGTTGGGCAATTACCACTGTGGATTCCACCATGGAAGATCTACAATGGACCACATTTTTTGCATGAGGCTGATGCTAGAAAAATGCTGGGAATGGAATCTTGAACAGCACCTTTTGTTTAAAGATTACAAGCAAGCATATGACAGCATAAACAGAAGTGGAATGTATGAAAAGTTAAAATATCTGGGATGTCCTTTGAAGCTTATCAGACTTATCAAGATGATTCTGCAGGACAGCAAAGGAGTTTTCAAAATTCAAGTAGAATTGTCAAATAAATTTGATATCCATAAAGGTGTTAAACAGGGAGATCCTCTCTCCCAGTTTTATTTAATATGATATTGGAAATGGTCATGATGTCAATCCTGACAAGACCTGGAGGATGTATCTACCATAGACTGACATAATATCTTGCATTTCCAGATGATATTGTGATGAGTTCGTGGAGGCTGAGTGTGTTGGAACGTTGCCCGGTCTAGCATCCTCATGCCTAGTGATACTGGTTTGAATCCAGCCTGGGAGTGGTTGACTTTTATTTCATGGCAGACACAAGGAATGAAACTCGACCCTCTCACTCTGGTCAGAATAGGTTTGGTTGTACCTCTAGACAACCCCCTCCCCGAATGCCAGAAATGGTGGGTAGTGGGTTATCCAATAAAAAAAATAAAAAAGATGATATTGTGATTACCGGAAGAACAGTCAGTGCATTACTTAAAGAATTTGAGGAGTGCTAAGTAGCCGCTAGTAGAACAAGACTGGCAATTAATATGGAAAAAAATGAATATATGAGGACCAGCAAGGAAGAAGAAATATCGAGGGGGCTGGATATCGTTTCGAGAGAATACCGCTGTTTAAGTATTTGGACACTCTTATCACTGAGGATAATAAGATTAAAGAAGAAATTATGGCAAGGATAGCAGCTGGCAATCGATGCTACTGGTCTCTAATGAAAATATTTCGAAACAGCGATATATCCAGAGCTCTCAAAATAAGAGTGTATCGTATGGTCCTTGAGCCTGTGTGTGTGATTTGACTGATATGGTTTTCCTCCTTGATCAATTAATTAAATAGTGTGTGTACCCACTTTTTAGAGGCTGGGTGTGCCCTAGGATGGTCGTCTGACCCCAGGATTGATCCATTGCCAATGAAACAGAATAAATAATTTATCTGGAATCTATGACCTGGAAGTCAGAGCCTTTTTGAGGTTGTGATGGCCAAGAGTGTTGTTGTGTTGGCGTTTGTGGCATTCTTGTGCCTAGTGATGCCAGTTTAAATCTGGCCTGGGACGAGTTGTCTTTTTTTTTTTTTTTCTCCTTCCCTTCCTCGCCGTTAAGGCTATACGGGATTTTCCCAGGCCAGGGGGTGTGGGCGGGGATTTAAAAGACTCCCCCGGCACCGGGACGCGAACTTGTGACTATTTTTATATCTTTAATTCATATGTCAGGTTGCCAGGCAACGGCGGTGCAGTGCACACGCTTTAACCCATTCGGCTACCCCGCCCACAGGGACGAGTTGTCTGTATGTCAAGGCAGACCTACGGAATGAAACTTGACTTTCCCACTCTGGTTAGAATAGGTTTGGTTGTACCTATAGAACAATCCCCCATATGCCAGAAATGGTGGGTAGGAGGTAATCCAATGAAAATGTGTCAACTCACTGAGCTATCTCACTCCCTAAGAATCTTCTGCCTATACATTAACTTACTTCCAGTCAGTTTACACGCAATGATGCTAATAGCTTTAAATAAGCTGACATTTACAGATGAATGAAACGAAAATCTCAAGCTGTAACTTGTAATGGAAAGCACCCGATTACTACTCTAATTTTTAAAGTCCATAGTCCAGTTTCATGCATATTCCATCAATGTGTTTTAGTTAATATGCAATTACATTCTATCTCTTAGAAAGAATAGTAATTTCTTAAAGTAAGTTATATTTTTATTTTAAAGATATTAGTATTTAAAATATTGGCAATTTATAATCAACATATATCTTGAACTTTTGCATAGTATAAAAAATCAAGAATATTAAAAATATAATGAAGTATTTTGAGTTCTAATTGTTTCAAAACACTCACGGGATCTCACTGGATAATTTCAACCATCAACCTTGAATATTGGTTGTACTGTTCGCCCAAATACTTGTTCCATACCTTCAATTGAATAATGTTAACTCGATTAACATATTAAATTATAAGTATTTTGTTCTGAAGTTGTTTGAAAACTGTCTAAGAATTTCACTGAATAATTTGGGTCCTCAAACTAGAAAATTAATGAGCTGTTTGCTTAAAATCGTTATGTATCAACAAACAGTTAACTGAACATATCATTCTCCTTATAGCTTGGATGTGGTTGTACCCAACCACATCCAAGCTACATTTATTATCATAAATGTGTATAGTTTTTATCTCACAATTTATTATGCAAGAATTTGGGATTTTAGCAATTATGTTTGAGATGATGTTGAGAATAAAATATTGACAATAATTGTTTCCTATATTTTTTTCTATTTCCCCTACCTGATTAGTTCTACAGATAATTGACCAATTCTAGCCAGCGTGGGAAGGTTTAGATTTATTCCGTTAGTCCAAAATACATTTCAACCCGTTTAAACCAAATTTGGACCAGCACTACTTAACACGCAGCCAATATCACCCCAAGTTAGCTTTAGCTTTATCAAGGTGTGATTATATTTTTATACTAAATTTTTACTCTAGATTGCCCAACATAGGTTAATGTTAAATAGGGTATATACATATTTTCCCTTTGTGTCGTTCTCTTGAACTATAATTCAAGAAATGGCTGAAAGTGTGCCATTTTGTGATTCCTTCCTAACATACTTCTATTTATATTTATTATTTTTAATTAGCCTGATTTATACAAAATACTTGGTACTTATATTTTAAATCAAGATTATACCATGAACTAAAGTAAGAAATTTTATTATTGATTACTATAAAATATTGCCATTGTTATTTTAAAATTTGTTTCTCTTATAATACTAGCAATTTAATTTTATATTTCAGCTAGTTCTTCCTGGAATTTTGGAACAAGTGGTTAGTTGTCGTGATGCTATAGCTCAAGAATATTTAATGGAATGCATTATTCAAGTAAGAATTTCATAATTTCAGGATTAATCATGTGTTTGATTAAGAGTTAAGACATCGAAACATGATATATCAAAATGTTGATTTATCATATTTGGAAAACAGATATATTCTATGGATATTTTAACAACTAATATGTCACATTTTCAGTGATATATAATTATTTTATTAATACACCTCAAACTGTGAAACACCTTCTAGTAGAATGTCCCCAATTCCAAAGTCACAGAGAAAAAATAGAACTAGGAAAAACTCTAAACGAAATACTACAAGATAATGAAGAGAGAGTCTCTATGGTGTTTAAATTTTTAAAGATTATAAACTACTATAATAGAGTATAAATTATAGAAAACACCAATGACTCTTTAGGGTAGAGGCTAGAAAAAGAGAGAGAGAAAAAAAAATTATTTTATTATAAAAAAAAAATTATGCATTTTTCAACTTTTGATTATAGTTTAATTATTTAATCAACCTCTAGCCTTTGTTCTGAACTAGGGTAATAAATTGCATAAATAGAGCTGTATAGAGAATTATACTGAAACATAAATTACTGTTAATAGCTTTACCAACGTTATAAGCTGTCAAATAATTTAAATTATATTAACTAAAAAAAAAAATTAAGACTGATAATAAACATCAATGGTCCAATGGATGTATTACCCGGATTTTCTAAAATATCATTAAGTAAAGTAAATCTACAGGTGGTACATACGACAATGCATGAAAGGTTTTGGGGTCAGTGATATATCATATTCTCCTATCTTTTCATATTTTATACTTTGTTTTCTCTTCCTTACTTCCTCTGATTTCTTTACATCATGTTTATATGTGTTGTTTACATTACTTACTGTACAGTACAAATAAAATAAACAACATACATAGGTATTTAGAAGCCAGAGGAAGTAAGGGAGCGGAAGCAAACTATAAAATTTGGGAAGAAAAGAGAATATGACCTAGTAAGTTTTTAAGTCTTAAATTTATTTACAAATATTCTATATTAATTTTAATTCACCAGTGGTGAAATATTTTTTTTATTTTTTCAGGTATTTCCTGATGAGTTTCATTTGGCAACTTTGAGTCCGTTTTTGAAGTCATGTGCTCAGTTACAGCCTGGAGTTAATGTGAAAAATGTTGTAATAGCTTTAATTGACCGTTTGGCTAGCTATGCTTCCTCCCCAGAAGTCGCTTCGTCACCATCTCAATTAGAAGCCCTTTTCACAATTTTTTCTGAGCAAATATCTCTTATCATACAGGTAAAATTTAATTAAAAAATATTTATGAATAGAACTATGATATATTAAATGCTGTTTAGTTTTTAAGTTATATATTATTTTGCTGTATGTACTCAAAATCATACCTAACGTAATTTAAACCACAGCTACATTCTCTGCCACTTGGCTTTAGTGAAATGAGTTTTTTATAATGGTTAGTGTCTGTGCTTAAAAACATTTTATTTGTTTTCAGACTAGAGCTGATCTGCCTACAGAAGATATGTTGTCTTTGCAAGTATCATTAGCCAACTTGGCCTTAAAGTGTTATCCAGAAAGGGTGGATTATGTAAATACAGTCTTAGAAAATACTCTAAATGTTTTTGAAAGGTTACAAATCAGTCAGTGAGTTCACAATCAGCACTTCTCTCTCTTATAATCCTTTATGATTTTTAAAAATTATTTTTGATATTTTCATCTTTAGGTGTGTTGATAGCCAACTATTATTCTGCATCTATAACTTTTTAAATCTTCAGTTTACTTCTATATGAGTTTATTGATTTACTTTATTTTTTAGGGTTGAATATAATAGCAGTGTTTCACGAGAATTGACGAGATTATTAAACATTCCTTTACAGACATATAATAATATTTTAACAATTTTAAAACTCAGTCACTTCACTCCATTACTTGGAATCTTTGACTTAGAAGGACGTAAAAATATGGCTGCATTGATTGTTAATAATGCATTGACTAATGGAACATGTATATCTACCTCCAATGAGGTATGTATGTTAATACATTTACAAATTTGTTAGTAAATTTTAGTTTAATTTATAAAAATAACTGTTGATGATTAATGTAATATTAGATTTATAACTACTGTTTACAATTTATTTTGTACTTTTGAAATGCATTTTTAATATTTTACTATGTATGATTGTTAAAGTTTCATTATCAGCCCACATTTTCAGAGTATCTACCTATCAGGAAATTCAGAAATATGTTATGGGTTTTGGATGGTTGGGAAAAAATCAACAATTAATGGAGAAATCACTGTAAATTTTGTAAAAGTATATATGAATTCTGTGGGTTTGTTAGCTTTGGCAGCTAAAGTAAAGGAATGTTTTTTAAAATGTGAAAGTATAATTTAACGTTTTCTAATGCCTGGTCCACACTAGTATACATGTTGTAAGATTTTGATCTGAGACATATCTCAGTTTGTCTACATAGACATGTCTATAGACTAATCCCTGTCTATAGGCCTGTAATGAGACCAAAAAGTCTCCGGTCTAAAGTCTTCTGATCGGAATGGGAGACATTATGCAACATTAAACATGCTGCACAACATTTTGACAGTATGGACGTCACTCGGCGTCTTGAGGCGAGACACGTCCCAGTCTGCCTCCATCTACCAAGTGGTTGGTTCGCCTGTTTACAGTTATTATCTAAATTTTTACAGTTCTTTTAAAAACTTGTGGTATAACGAGAAAGTTTTAAAACTAATTGAAGATAACCGTTACATCTCCCAGTCTTAATTTATTTAATAATGCATTACCGAACCTAGGTCCTTATTCAAGCTCTTTGTGCATCTACCAATTTGTACGTTTTTGCATTCTTTCGCTTTTAATTAGCACTAAGCAGAAACTCATTCCACCCAATACTATGTCCTTCATGGTGGGCTGTGAAGATGAGACTGAGAAATTCAGATCGTAGTATGGACGCTAGATGAGACAAAGAACGGTGTCTCAAGACTCTCTATATACAAATCTCACAACAATGTCTATTATAGTGTGTACTAGACTTTAAATGTTTTCTTTTACAACCAAGGAATAGATATAATGATACTAATAAATACTTCAATTATTTTATTTATTATTTATTTCAAGTTTAGATTAAATTGAATGATTTATAAATTACAGGTAGATCTTATACTGACTATGATATCATCTTTAGTTACTGAAGAAGAGTCATCCTCTTTAGTAGAAGAAGACCCTGAAGACTTTGCTGACGAGCAAGGATTGTTAGCAAGGTGTTTATTTTATATTGATTTGATAAAAATTGATAGATGCTGTATTTAGTGTATTAATCTAGTGATAATATTGAGTGATTAAACAAGAATTTGCTTATTAATTGATAGTAACATCCATTATCTACAAATATTTTCAGCTTTTAAGACTATTTACTCTTATATATATTTTGGCTCATATAGATGATCTTTGATTGCAAATTTAGAGCAGTCAGAGGTTACTTTCTTGAAAATTTGAAACAGTATCTATCAGATATAATGTGAATAATGGAATTTTAAACATACTCGATAAACCACAATATGAATCCTAATTAAGGTACACATGGAATATTCAGCACTCTTACGCGCAGATAGTTTGAGTTTCCTCTGTTAAGCTGATGGACTTTTCATATCCCAGAGGATTTATTACCAGGGAAATCTAAACGTATAACCATTGAAAAGGTGTGTTTAACAAGTATTGCTACCTGCTGGGACCACCATGGCCAATAATGCATGCCAGCTGCGAAGCTGCTATGTCTCAGGCAATGATACCCAGCTCCCAGGAAGGCTGGCAAACAGAACCTTACCTTATACTAACTATGTGATCTTTGAATGAGATCTAGCAACCTTAGTTCTTTTTCTCAGGGGAGTACTTTCTGTAGAAATGCAAGGAATCCCTTCTCTTAATATTCTGAGCTTGCCTTAAACCAATAATAGCTTTATAAAGATTTTTTTTTGTCAAGTTTAGTTTATTAACTTTCTATTTTAATTTTTTTAGCAATAAAAATATGAAAAAAGGTTAAAACAATTTTTTTTTTTTAAAAGTATAAATAAACTTCAATAATTTTCTACCAATAAACCTTGTTTTAGTTAAGAACTTTGTTAATTTTTTATCAGTTAACTTATTTCATCTTTTAATATTTAGTTTATGAAGCAATTTGTATTATTTTGGTCTGAACCCATGTAAGATGTAAGTAAATATAATTAATGAAAAAATATTTTAAAAAATAAGTTGATTGTGTTGTTTAAGGTTTATTCACCAGTTAAGATCTGATATACCTGATGATCATTACCAAATTCTTCTGAAAGCTAAGTCTCATTTCATGAAAGGAGGGCAGAAAAGAATTAGATATAGTTTACCTCCTCTCATTTTCAGCGCATATCGCTTGGCTTATCGATATGCCGACATGAAAGAACAGGTATTTATTATTTTATAATTAAATTACTAACTTATCGAATTTATACAATTCAACTAAACTGGAGTCGTTATGATAATTGGATACTTGTATCAATTTTCAATTTTTATTTGTCCTTGTATATTAGGTTATAATAATAGAAACCAAAAAATTGCCTAATTTTTCTGACGCATGTTTGCAAAGTAATTAACATTAAAGAAAAGTGGTGGCATAATTTGTGAAGCTTGGCTCATAGAATTGGGTATAGAATACTTTTTAGCTTAATCAGTGTTTCAGCTTTAAAACTTACACCTGAGAAATATCTTTCTGTTTTTTCTCTCACCCTCTTGTCTCTGAATAAAAATATTTGATCAAATGAAATTTGACTACTTATACATCGAAGATTCAACTATCTGAATTGAAAATATTGTATATATGTTATATACCAGTAATGGATATGATATTTTGATTTTGTGATATGGATGTCTCCAATATATCACTGAGATATCGAGATCTCCAAAGTCAAAATCGTAAAACTGGAAATACTTTGATGGGCTTATAAGAATAGACATTGGCGAGATTCCGAAGGAAGAGATCTTAGGGACAAGGATAGTGGGATGACCGAATGTGAGGTGGATGGATGGTGTGACTGCGGATGCAAGGATTCTTCTAGGCATGCGTGACAGGAGGACTGCTGTACAGGATAGAGCCAACTGGCAGAGGCTACTAGAAGAAGTATGGACTCATTGGCGAGTAGTTGCGCCATTGAGTGTGTGTGTGTATGATATGGATGTGATATTGAGTTCTTTTTCTTGGTGTTGCAAAAATCTTTCTCTTATTATTGTTTATGAATGTTTCCTTTTAATTTAAAAAATGGGGCTCTTAGAGAAAGTTACAAACCTGCTATAGACCCTTCCATGCAGCTAGGAACATTGAATATACACTGGGAGTTCTGAGAATTTTCCCCTGAAGATGAAAAATATTTAGTTGAGTTTTATTACACTCTGATTTTTTTATATATATAAATGTTTGTTTATCTTTCATATTTATTTAAGTCTGGCTATCCAGATATATATTCATAGATTGAATTTGATTCCAGTTTGAATAAGTGGAAATGCACCATTTGTTTAGTTTTTGTGAAGTGGTTTATAAATAATTAATAGAACACTTTTCATTTATTTAATTAAATTTATATGTAATTTCTTTTATTTATTTTTAAGGATAATGACTGGGGAAAGAAGTGTTTAAAACTAATGGAGTACTCACATGGTCTTGCTGGAAGTTTAGCTAAGGCAGAATATCCAGATCTAAGTTTGAGATTATATTTACAAGGCACATTAACCGCTGTTCAGATAGGATTTCCATCCTATGAAGAAATCGCATATGAATTTCTTTCGCAGGTATTCATTTTTCATCAGTTAATCGTTTTATTATGAGTTAGATCATTCTGTTACGATTCTGTTCTGTATTATTCTTTGCTGCACAACATTATGTATTTTTGTATTAACATTTAAAATCATTGTTGTTTCCTTGCTACCGGAAGTAGGGAAGCTTTGTATTTATGTTGGATGTTAAAAATTTTTTTGCCCTCAAAATCGATAATTGGGTACTTGTTTGATTTTTATTAGTCAGTGTCAATAAAAATAAAAAAAGTTCCCAATTTTTTCGGATACATGTTTCCAACTAAATAATAAGAAGATAAAAAAAAGATAAATAGCGTTAAAGAAAAAAAAAAATGTATGTTTATAAATTAGAGCTGAAAGAGGTTTGAGACTATCATGTTTGGCAGCCACACACATCATACTACAGTAGACACAGGCCACATCCCCAGTCTGTTTAGAAAACAGTGAACAACTGATCTAGTATCAATTTCATCAAATCCCGTTTAAAAATTTGTATAAAAGTATTTAATTTTAAGAATATAATGGTTGTTAAAAGTGGTAGACAATGAATATGTGGAAAGGGAGGATATACAAGTCGTATGGTTAATATAAGTGGCTACGGATCCAAGATGTCTAATCTAATTTTATTTAAAATATTAAAGATATCATATTTTTTTTCTAAAGGGATTCAGCTTATATGAAGAGGAAATGCGTGACTCTAAATCTCAGCTTTCTGCACTTACTCTCTTGGCTGGAGTTTTCGATAGAGCTTCAATTCACTTCTCAGAGGAAAATTCACGTCCTGTAAGAAACCAGTCTTCACTTGCTGCTGGAAAGTTACTTAAAAAACCTGATCAATGTCGTGGAATTACATTGTGTGCTCATCTCTACGCAACAATTAACCCTTCGACAAACCAGGTGTGTTTATTGTTTTGAAATATATTGAAAATGTTATTGTCGTTATTTTGGAATGTAAATGGTTTAAACCATTCCAATTCAGTTATTTGAGTTTTCTCATTATTTATGTCAGAGGGGATATGTTTTGTATTAATATTTCCCATAGTTTGCCTATGTGCGTTTGTATGGATTGAAATTTATATTATAAAAAATATTGCAATGATAGGTTGAAGATGCCCAGAAAGTGGTGGAGTGCCTAAAGAAAGGTGTAAGGTTAGCTACCCAGTGTATGGATCCTGCTGTTCAGACGCAACTCTTTGTAGAACTTCTTGATCATTATGTGTATTTTTATGAGAAAGGAATTGAAACGGTATGTATATTTGTTTCCTTTTTGATTTTATTATTTTCTCTATCCATATATTGAAGAGTTGCAATATTGTATTGCTTATCCATTTTTTTAGAGTAGTGACTCCTCTTAATTTTATTGTTAACACATCTAGTTTTCACCTCATTACTAGGAACTAACTCAAAGCTTTCTATTTCTCTAAATAATCCGTACATATATTATTACAGTTAAGCTCGAAATCAGTTTTGTACCAAATATAAGCTCCTGTCATGCTGAAATACCACGAATGGGATACCGTTGGATTCAGAATTTCACGGGGGGTTAGCGAATCGTATTCTCCACTTTTGTTTTTCTTTCTAAAATAAACAAAGTCGATACAAACATTTTGCTAGGCTTCGATACTGGAACGGTGGTAGGTCTGTAGATCGATACGGAACAAATTGGATCTTAAAGATTTTGATGCGTACAGCAAGACCCGGATAGTTCCTTTGGAACTATCGGATCCTGCGTTTTAAAGCCAAAAAACGTACTATTTTCGAGATAACGCAAGGCATAGAGTTCGCATCCACACAACCTTACATTAATTGTAATACTGTCATTGAATACATGTCTCATTTCGTCGACTTGAGGTCTCTATGATCGAGAGAGGGGGAGTTTATATTATTCATCGATGGTGTTTTTGATCGCTAAGCCATATCATCGTTAATTTTTCACGAAATCTCAAGATTGAGCCACCAATTTCGAAGGACAAGGCAATCGGACAATTTTTAGCAAATATACAGCTTACTGAAATTTGTATACATGTTAGTTCCAAACAAAAATAAAGATTTTAATTAATTTTTGTTTGCTTTGTGGATTATATGTATCGATAAAGTAACATTTGATGTCTTAATCTTTTGATAAGTTGCATTTTCTTATTAATTTGGCATTTGATAACAATATGCTGTGCGAATTTTTTGCACGGGCCTACTAGTCTTAAATAAGTGCCAAAAGTATGTTTTATGCTTTTATTATATTCCTAACTCATTAGAAAAATATTAGTTGTCCAATATTGCTGTCTGCTGGGCTCCTATCTCTTAATTAGTATATTTATGTTGGTATTAATTTAATTTATTACAGTTCTTTTAATTATTTATTTATTGCAATAATTACAATAACATAGAGTATGGCGGAAAGTTCTGTAAATGAGTCATAGATTAGGAAAACAAGAATTTGTCAGTTTTAATAAAATAAAGTGAATGATTTAAAAAGTATAGCATATTAGCTGTATTTTAATGAATAAAAAATACAAAGATTAAAATAAGAATGATATCTACTTAGCTGTATTTAGCACCTCTTATGGAATATATAAAACTGTTTTAGAAACAGCACTAAAATTTAGCTTAATTTATCTCTAATATGTCATCCTTTTTCCCTCATTTTATTTGTTTTTCTTTTTTTTTCACTTTATCTGTTCCTGTGCTACTTCAGTCCATCCCAATGATTAATATCATTTAGATTGTGTCCTCTATTCCTGCTTATGATACCTAGATAAAATATTCCGCTTTTAGGACTGACCTATTCTTTTATTAAAAAAATATAAACTAAGAAAAAATTCAGTTACATGATTAAAGCCAACTCAAATAATTGTTCTAGTTAAAAAAAAAGTTGTTTTTCTTATCCTTATATATTATTAAAGTTATTCATTCTACATCATTCACAAATATTTTTTTAGATAAGTGATAATATGATCAGTCAACTGATAGCCAAAATTCGAGAAGAATTAGCAAATTTAGACTCGAGTGAAGAGACAGAACAGATAACCAAGCATTTAGAAAATACACTCGGCCACCTTAAAGGAAGATCAAATTCTGGAATTGTTATATAAAAGGTAATTATTCATTGTTTTTTTTTCTGTGTTTCACTGATAAAAATTACAATTGTTTTATTTTATAATTTATTTCTTGTGAACTCTTAAATTTTATTTGATTTATTTTCCTCCTACTATTTTGGCATAATTTTTTGGTGAGAATCTCAAAGCGTAGTCTAAAGGTTTATATACTATTTACTGTAAAACATTTCTGTAGCAGACACATGGTAAATCAATTTTTTTCTGCTATAGAGGAATCCTGTTTTAGAGGAACAGGAAGTAAAACATGATAAAAAATTAAAATTAGTGGATTAAAATTGTACTTTATAAGATATAAATGTGATATAAAGAACATTTTTATTTGTAAATTTACAATTGATATATATATTTTAAGAGAAATAATGTATTTTATAAACAATAAAAGTAAAAATATAAAATGTTAACTTTAAAAAAATAATATTACTTTTAAATTAGTACCTGTAATTTTTGTTACATTGAAGTTTTTGATGCATATCTATTTTGTTTTCTGAATTGGCTTGGATAAATAAAATAAGTGTAACTTCTTCAATGTCTTCCGTCAAAATGAAAAAAGAGTGATGGAATATAGTGGTCTCCCTATGTCACCCTGCCTGACACACACTGTGATGTCTGAAGTCGGCAGATGTCTGATATAACTGTCTTTCATAGTTTCTGCAGGTTTTTTAGAATGATTTAGTTCTCTGTATAAGAACCTCAGACACTTGTCTATAGATGGATTGTCCTTCATATTGTAAGTTATTTATATGAAATCCATAGCTTTGAAAATAATTACTCTATGGTCATTGGAATGGTCCCATTCGATTCTGAAACAAATCTGCTATTATAAATGATACCTTACTTCATGAAAATTATTTTGCAAATAAAACGCTCTTATTCCGACACTTGTCTATTGAGGGTTGTTCTCTTGAAATTTTGGATTATCTCTGCAGATCTTGATTCCTAATACCAAGAGGAAGATTTCACGTATATAAACATTTTTGGTATATTTTTTTCTGTACTATTTGTCAATAAATTATTAATGAGGCTATTCAATCATAACCTCATTGTTTCACTTTTCTTCATTTTCATTTATTTTTAATATGTGATATTGATGGTATACTCATTGACCACATAAAAATTTCCTTATATTATAAGTATCATTTGATATTGGCTATATTAGTATTTTTGATTTGATATTAAACTAATTTCGATATCATTGGGCAATATTGATATCTATAAAGAATATTAGTACTTGACCGATATCACAACAACCCTACGAAGGAGAATAGGCAACAAGAGTTTAAAAACTGTAATCACTGTTTTAATACTGAATTCCTGCTATACGTAATTAAACTAAGCTACTATAAATTGGATAAATGTTTTTGAAATATGGACCTCATTGGCTTCCTGCTGTCCGTAATTGAGAAACGTTTCAATCAAAATCCTAGCATCAAGTCTGTGCGCATCTGTTATAGATAACGTCTGTTACAAACAAGTCATTATATTCAAAGATTACTGAAATCAGATAAGGATTGTAAATTTGTCCATGATAAAAAAGAAATGTTAGTAATAGAGAAGTGTACAGTACCATTCATTTTGTTCTTTCAACATGATACAATTTAGTAGAAATAATTCAGTAATGAATTATTCTACATATATTATTTCACAAGTCTAAAAATTGGATTTGTACCAAATAAAAGATCCTGTCATGCTTAAAGACCATGAATTGGATTCACAATCTCACTCTTTATTTTATAGAATAATTCAGTAATGAATTATTCTACATATATTATTTCACAAGTCTAAAAATTGGCTTTGTACCAAATAAAAGATCCTGTCATGCTTAAAGACCATGAATTGGATTCACAATCTCACTCTTTATTTTATAGAATAATTCAGTAATGAATTATTCTACATATATTATTTCACAAGTCTAAAAATTGGCTTTGTACCAAATAAAAGATCTTGTCATGCTTAAAGACCATGAATTGGATTCACAATCTCACTCTTTATTTTTGTTTAAACAATAAATAGATAGCAAATCTAAACATTTTACTAGGCTTCAAAACTAACAGTTGTGAGTCAGCTCACTGATCTCTAAAGTATTCAGGTTTTGCTTGCTATTTATTAATTTAAAGAAATTGTTAGTATTAAAAGAACTTAAACTATTAATAGAATAGTCTTTAATTAATAAATATATGTTACAGGTTAAATCAACTTGAAGTTGAGAAGTGGTTTTATTACAAATTGTTATTAATTCCATGATATTGTTAATTTTTTATTCATTATTCTATTTGTTATGTATAAAATAAATATTTTGCATTTATAAAATAGATATCATATATTTATTTTGTTGTAATCTCAATTTTTTTTTCAACTTTCTGATATGTAATATTTAATAATTATCAATTATATGGACGGATGTTATTGGTGTTCTTATTAATACATGTATGAATTTGGCTTTTTTAAGACATTCTTTACATTAAAATTTCATTTTATCTCTTTCTTATCAGTACAAGTTCTGCACCTCTCTTCAATATTGTTTGGTATTAGTAGTTATATCTGGATGTAAAATTTATTTCATTAATAATTAAGTTTAAACATTTTCTTAACTTCCATTGTATTTTTTTAATCTGTTATGTTTCCATAACGTACATGTGTATATAAATAAATATATATTTAATTACATATAATAACCTTTAGTAAAAACTGTTGGCCAAGTTAATGAGTAGTATCATTAGTATATAAGATCTAAAATTATGTTTGATATAAACTAAGATGTTATAAGTTATGAAAGAAAATATCTTGGTAAATATATATATACACATATATTTCAAGCCATATTTGATGGTTTTTGTTAACTTCTAATGTTGCACCCTAATAGATAACCAATTTTATGTAGTTTGTTCAATTTCATAAGATTCATTTTTTAAGAGAGGAAAGCTAACAATTTTCAGTCATTTGATGATAAAATACTTAATTAACTAAAGTCTTGATTGTGTGAACTAGTTTTGTGGGGAATCGTTCAGTTGCACTTGCAAACCTTGATTGTGCAGTTGCAACCTTCATAAACCAAAGATTATGGGTTCAAATCCTGGTGCCCAGGAGTCTTTTAACTGGTGTAATTCCCTCACCTGAAAGGACAAAAAAAAAAGATAGTTAAGATAATAAAATTCATTAATAAAATAAAATATTTGTTATATCATCTAAAATTAATTTGGTACAAAGAAAATTGTAATACTGATGTGGTTCAATGTTAAGTTCCTCTTTATGGTAGCTATGTCTGTAGAGTTGCAATTACTGCATGTGGTCAGGTTCTTCTTATTCCAATCATCAGGATGCCAAATCCACTGTTTAGAAGGCTTATGCATGAGATGGTTACAAGTAATATCTTCACATCTTAAGATACTATTTTGCTGATGCTGAACATAGCAGCAACCGCCATCCGTGGCTAAAAATCAATTATGCTTCTTTGTTTCACTGAAAATGCTCACTATAATGGTTGAATTATGAGATTAGGTTTTAAGCCTGTACAACAAAATGTTAAACAGTTTGCCCACCAACAACAAAATGATGGTTTCTTGTTATATTTTGAATCACCTCAGCAGCCTCATGGTAGAACCAATATGAAAAAATAAATTTTAACAATTCTTGGTGAATCTCTGATTTTAAATTGACTATTCATTATTATTACAATCATTTAAGTAATAAATATCATATCATTTGTTCATTTCAAAAAGTCATCTAGGAACATTTCATAAAATTAAATCATTAAGTGCTTTGCTGAATTCCCCTCTCTGTAAAATCTAAACATTGTGTAACTATGTTTGATATATAAAAGGTTTGTAAGTTTTAGTAGGTTTATATATCAACAAATTTTGTCTTCAAAACGGATAACACAACACTCTAATTAAAAAACACAAATTGATTTTTCAGTGTTCTGATTTGGGTATTTACTTGATATAATTTTTTTTACATTATTTAATGTAAGTTGGATTTTCGTATATTTGTATCCCTCTATAATATACTGTTATTAGGTCAAGCTTACAAAAATGATCATGAGAAAAAAAGAAATGAAATATAGCAATGTGACTTATCATCAAAACTCTTCTCTGATATGATAACAGAATACAGAACAGTCTCACTTTCAACAGCTTTATTGCTTCAGGAGTGGTCAGAAAGGAGCAGTATTGATATGACACCATCCATAGACTGCTGAGCAATGTCAATAAAAGGTGAATAGTGCTCAACTGCTAGCAGTCGGAGCAGTACCAGGGGCGGTGGACAGTACCCTTTGCCTTTACGAAGGCAAAATAGCTCCTTTATCTTGTTATTTCTGGCATTTAGATAATCAAACTATTCTAACTAGAGTTGGAAGGTTGATATTCATTCAGCTGGTCTGACACGCATTAAATTTCAACCTGCTCATCCCAGATCGAAACTAGCACCTCTAGGCTCGATGTTGATGAGGTGATAACAGCCATTACATCCTCTCAAGTATTATCTATGTGGAACATCATTTATATCACTATGCTCTGTGATACCCATTCAAGGTTATGATATACTGGATCTTTCCTGTCTATAAGTAGCCTCTGCTTTATATTCTCTTAATCACAGTTACTGAAAACGTAAATGTAGTTGAAAGCTTCCAACAGTTTACTGCATTCAATATTAGATTTCATCTTTAAATGATTTCAGTTGCTTATATCATGATTTGGGCAAGTTATAGATTCGTATTTCATTCCATAACTCTTTTTTAAAATATTTTTTTGTATATTGTCAAAACTGTTTCTTAGTGATTTTTATCACTAAATAGCAGACAACACATGAAGCATTTTGGTATAGTTTTTCTAATATGACGTTCTAGTTAGAACAAAAAGCTGGATCCACAAATTACAATGACCACAGGTTTAAGAATCATTAAAGCTCATGTCTATTGTGATAAATTTATTGTTATCAACTAGTATTAAAACAAAATCAAATGAACATAGCATTGTACAGAAAAAATTGCATATGTACATTCCAATAATATAATTTATATCATTTTTAATATTAATTATATCAGTAAAGGTTGTACGATTTGATACACTCCTGTAGAACTTGGGTTTGCTTTCAGCTCGACATATTTTTGATTATTATTGTATAAAATGAAATAAAAATTACCCAAGAAAAACAAAACAAAATGAGATCTTATAAAAAAAAAAATACTAATTATTAAAATTATAACAGAACTTAAATTTGATGCAACTTGTCCACCTTTAACTGAACTTAAGAAACCTAGGAAATTAAGAACTATGTTCATACATTCCAATTCAACTGCATAGGTTTACTTCTCACTAATAGTCCATACATAAAACCGGAGGCCGTGGCAAAAAAGTTGTTTCAATTCATACTAAGGTGTGGCCTTAAAATTTGACCATGTCCTTAGACCTGATGAGAAAAATGCATGTCTGCCACTGGAACACAAAATGGCGGTCAAGTGAAGATAGATAGAGACCCTATAGACATAGAGAGCTACCAACCTTTTAAATTTATAGTATTTACTGTTCTAAAACATGAAATAATAATCAGCCACCCCATACCCTTAGAGATTTCAAGTCGAAAATTTGAATTTACGATTCAAAAAGATGACTTCTTTTCAGTTTTTAGCTTATATCACTGAAACTATACGTTCTAGCGATAATAGTGTCAGAAGTAAAATTAAAATCACTTTGGACATACGCATCACAAATATACGGAATTGCCAAAAAAACTCACATTCAGAAATTACAAATATTCCAGGCCAAAACCTTCAGAACAATTACTCAAGCACCTTGGTATGTTAGTAACGTAACTCTCCACAAAGACTTGCAAACCGTCACAGAACATATACAAACTTACTACAAAAGGTTTCACAACAAGCTCTATGGTCACCCCAATAGACTCATCCAAGACATGGCCAATAAAAACATGCCCGATAACATCCGCAGAAGGCTGAAAAGGAGTTGGATGAGAGATCTCCTTAATTAACCTCAAACATGACTGAAGATAAACCACTGGGTTTTTCTCTTCCTCATGCTTATCATGCCCTTTCTCCTAGTCTATTTGTACAGTTATCTCATTCACTGGTTGTCAGTGGACATTGACAGTTGTGAATTAAAAAATAAAGAGGAAAAAAAAGAAGAAGTAAAATTAAAGGTAATTTGTAAGGACAAACATTATGAAATAAATACCTTTTTTTTGCCAGGGGCTCCTGGACTATAAACCATCATTTGTAGGTCCCGACTAAGGGATAAATTAGAAAAAATTAAACCTTTAAAATATAAAGTTAAAACAGAAGTACTTCCCTGTAGTAACCATATCTGAGAATAAATGCAAAATTCTAGTCCAAAAAATATATATAGATTAATCATTGCCAACTAGATGAAATCAAAACAAGATAATTAGATTCATTATTTTCAAAAATGAAACTTTGTAATATATCAAGAAAAAACATTTTTATTTCCTCACCCACAAAATTAGTGGTTTCATGTTATGTAGATACTAGAAATTAAAAAATCTTTCCATCTTAAATTTTTCTCCAAGACTGATGTTCCAATTTTTACTTTCACTTATGTATATATATGTAATATATAATATAAGTAAGGGTAAGTATTGCGATTGTGAAAATTTTCGAATTTCAGTTTTCAAAGGAAATACGTTTTTTGAGGTCCCCTGAGTTCAAATAACCAAGTGTCCTAAAATGGTCTGTGTGTGTGTTAACAGTCTAGCTCATAAACGAAAAGTCGTACAAAACTGATATTATGTATTTAAGATTTGCCGGATGTGATAGCAACTTTTTCGTTAAAATCGGCAAACAGGAAGTGCCACTTTATATGAACGCTGAAACACATTTTTACAGTTTTCTCAAAAACGGCTCTAACGATTTTGATCAAACTCGGTGTATCATTGTATAATTAAGTGGTCTTTAATATCATTTTTCTAAAGATATTTAATAAAGTGTCTTTCCTAAGAACATCTTTCATAAGAAATAAGTACCTAAATTTATACTTTTATTCTCAGTTCCATATTTCAACACTGCAATCACCACCTCTGAAATCAAATTACTCATTGTCTGCATAGATAACTTTTTCAACTAAAAATACTACTAAAATGACATAGTCAAAAATGTTGAAATTGGAGTTAGTCATTCTGTGGTTTATAAAAGCAAAGGAAGTTGTGTGGTTTATAAAAGCAGATGGAGTGACTAGATTTTTATTGCCTGTCTTCGTTATATTAAATAGACATTTTGTAATAATGGTCTTAATGACTTGTTATTTGTAAGCTTTAAGCTTTAGCTCCGTTTAAAATGCATTTCAAAAAATTTTATAATAGCCCAGCATTGCCAGAAAATAATTTCTATTCAAAGTAGAGAGGTAAGTGAAAGTTGTGTTGCGCGCACCAGATTTTTTTTTTTAGATTGGCACTAGTCACTCCATAAAATTACCATTTTATTTCCAAATAGTGTTCAATTAAAGGTTTCTTAAATCCACACCTCAATCATATATGAAGATAAAGAGAATATAAATTTTTTAAAATATTTATACCAAAACCTCATATGAAAATTAATTAAAATAATTTTTTTTAAGGCTAAGTAGAATGATTCCTAAAAACTTTCTTTTTTTAAAATTGTTTGTAGTGATAACAATTTATGTATAAACCATTTTCATTTTTTTGTATAAATTTCAAATAATATATTTTGAAATAACGTTAGGCTATTCTGAACATTCATGAGAAAATAAAAAAAAAGTTCAGCAAATGTCACGTCTTTACTTAATAATTAAACTGTCAAGAATGTACCTTATTGACAGATGTCAGCATTTAATAACTTCATATAAAAAAAAGTACATAATAAGTTTTAAGAACTATTCTCAAAATAAAGCTGGTTATCCTAGTAATCAACTTGCAGTCCAAGTAAGAAGGAAAACATTATACGCAATATCTAATACTTCCAATAAAAAATTTTCCTCTACAAAGAATCATTAATTTGAATTATTTAGATTTATCAAGCTTCAGTCCTGTCTCGTACTACTGTTTCAGGCCATTTAACATAAAACATTTCATTGTAAAAAAATTTTGTTAATTACAAGATCACCTTAAAAGATGAATTAATTCATGTTATATACTTTTTTAAATTAGACCTTTTTCATTTTGTCAGCTGGTCTAAATGTTCTCTATTAAAGGTAATAAGAAAGGTCCATCATCAAAGCATACACAGGACACTCACCATCAACAATATTTAAGATAAAATATTTTTTAATCACATATACATGAACTTAAAACAATAACTACACACATAAATTATATAAATACTTTACATAATAACAATTTATTAGAGAATAAACGTTGACATCTAAAAAATGGGTTGCTTTAACATTTTTATAGTTTAACTATAATTGTCTTTTTTGTCAAACAAATCTACCTAGCTGTAATCAACCTTAATGTATTTGCAATACATATGACTTTTAAGTATCAACTTTAATATTGGCATATATTACATCTTACAAGCAAAGTAAACCAGTAATCCCTTTACTAGATTAAAATTTAATTAACACCTTAAGACATGGATCATAACTGTAACTTACCTTGAAATCAAATATCTAAGATCACATAATTTAAAATAAATATTATTGTTTGAATTTGTGAAATCAATTGTAATTAATTTAAGTTTTGAAAAAAAAAATTATTTTAACTACTCCAAAACAATGGAATTAATTGTAGTGATTTAAAGATTGAAGGAAACTAAATTATTTGATGTGTATGTAAACAAAACTAATTCATACTTTATTTAAATACTGTCACTTATAACAAAACTGATCCTACAAAACTAAATTTTTACTGAAATTAAGTAATTCATAATGTATAATTTTCAAGTTGATTATGTAAATACCAAATTTTAACTTCATGACTAGCTATTGAAGCGTAGTAGTCATATTCAAGGTACATAACTCAAGTCTGTTGGTGACATATTTCAAATACCATGGCAACAACGTACAGAATGTGTTATGTAACTTAGCATTTTAAGAGTCAATTTACCTAATAATAATAATAATTTTTAACAATGTTTCATTGGAAATTATTTTTAAATCAAAAGCTTTAATGAATTCTCAAAAATAGCAACCAAAAACTCTAAATTATCAAATAAATACGATTTAAAAATAACACAGGGATTACTGTAATACTTTAATTTATCACACAAGAGATTGTAAAATTAATTATCCTTTCTTAAAAATATAATCTTAAAAACGACTGATGAACTGTTTAATAGAAGTTGATATCGCTTATGTTCAGTAAAGCTTATACAAATGGAATGAATAAATGGTAAATGAAACTACTTAGTAGTAAATTATTTAAATTAAGTAGATAACAGTTTAGCCACTATCACAAATGTGTATTAGTGAAAACATATCAACATATATACGAATGTGTAATTGTGTATACACACATTCATAAAGTTCATAAAAAAAAGAAAAGAGAAAACATATGCCTATCCTTTTATTTTTTCACAGTAAACAGAGAGATATAATTTAAAGAAAATCAAAACATATATGTATATATATTTTTAAGTGAAGCTAAATACTTGCTTTCAAAAACAAAAATTCTTAGCTTTATTCACAGCTTTATCTACAATTATAATAGTTAAATGGCATGCTGTGTGTATGACCTGAGACATTTTAAAGACTAGGAATGCTCCCAAAAGCAATACATTACAGCATTGTAAAATTATTGTTATTTAAAAAAAAAATAATAATAAGAGTGAAATAGGGTATTAGGATGAAAACAAAACAATTAATAATAATAGTTATATATACAAATGAAATGCCAAAATAAAAACATCATTGACTGAATTTTGTGCTGATATAACAGTGAAATAAATAATAAACATTTCGACAGCTGATGATTTACAGATTGATATATTAAAAAGATATATAAGAACAACCAACAACACTTGAATGGGGTGACAAACTTGATTTATACATGAATGGGGGTTTCAGAAAAAATGTATTTACAAATAGTTTATTAGCTTCGTTTAATAGCAGTCTCCAGCCAAAAAAAAAAAAAGGTTATCTGAAAAATAGAAAAAATATTACTACTAATAATAATGAAAAAAACAAAACAAATAATAATTTCCATTCAAATTACAAGTCAATATACCATTTCAATCATAGGACAATAAGTTAATCCGATCATGTGATCCTAATAAAGGCCCACCTCATTCTGGACCCTGTGCTATCATAGATCACAGTATGGCACTGTATATTGGAGCCAGCGCACAAACAGTTTATGCAGTACTGTCCTTTTCTTTATTTGACATGTATGCTCTGTATTGAATAAGTGGCAGGCCTAACGCATTCATCACACAACAATGCCTTTACAGACAGTGGCTGAGAGACTGGAATTAACCTCTACAAGGAAATAAGCACAGTTATGCAGATTGGCAAATATTTCAATAATAATAAATTACAGTTTTTAATTACGCACTTGTACTTTTTAACTACATTTTTAAATGATTATACTAAAAATTAAGAGTACAATACACACACTACTATTGAAGCACTGTAAGTCAAGAGTTACTTTCATATGACAATTGTTGAAGATTGGATGATTTAAATTTTTAAGTGTTCTTAATCGAATTTGATACTCTCCATCTTTTGTCTTTGAGTTTTATTTACATAGAACTCATATATAATGCTGTATCTCAGTAATTCACAACGGAAGAAAAGTATTGTTGTTTTTGAACATATCGTTTGACATTATTTGAAGTTGTATTAATTAAATAGGTAATCTAATTTGATGTTTAATAAGTTTTTGGTTAGAATATATTGGTGAAGATCTATAGAAAGAATGCTAGAAAAAAAATACATATTTTTATTTTTATTTTGTTTATTCTCCTAGTCCCTCTCCCAAATACAAATCATCCCCGCCAACATAAACCCTATCCTACTATAGTATTATAATTATTTACAGATAAAGATGTATAGCTATTGAGCTATCAAAAACAAAACAAAAGAGAGTGAGCGACCTTATGGGAATGTGTGAAGAACACTTTTGAAAAAAAGTAGATGCCATAGTTCTAAAGACAACTGCCCGATTTATTTTATTATTGTTACCAAGGGAATTTAATTATCTTTTGAATGATCATATATATTGGGTGAATCCAAAACTTTGTTCGGTTTTTGTTAATAGTGATAATTGTTTTCAAATATCTCCAGTTCTCTTAGCCTTATCTGACAATAATGATACTTATCAGAAACGTCAAAGTCCGCTCTTAGAAATTGTTGTATTTGGTTTCATTGGCATTAGTTGTGTATGTGCTACACCATAATGAATGTTTCAAATGATAAAGGACATTTTCGACATATTTTGCTTTTTTTGTTGCAAAAAAGGCAAGCGAACTTCGGGGGTCCGCCGAAAGATATGTAAGGTATAGGTGAACGATGCCCTAACAGAACGTACAGCTCAAAAATATTTTGCCAAGTTTCGTTCTGGAAATATAAATCTTGAAGATGCACCAGTCAGCCCAATAAGGATGTTTCGAGTGATAACAAGGTTGTAATCGAACAACACCGGTTGCTACAGGTACGAGAATTTGTGGAGACACTGAAAATAGGTTTTAGAACCCTTTAAAGGCATTTAAAACAGCTTTTCCAAATATCAATCTGCAACTCTCTTCTGAACTGGCACGAAAGGAACTCATTTTTCAAATGAATTGTGACGGATGACAAAAAGTGGATCATATACGACAATGTAGGGCGCAGGAGATCGTGGACAACTGCTGATGAGCCACTTAATGCCACCCCCGAAGATCGGCCTGCATCCAAAAAAGATTTTGTTCTCCATATGGTGGGATTATCGCAGCATGTTGTTTTATGACCTTCTTCTACAAGCAGAATCCATTGATTTGAAGATCTACTGCACCCAGCTAACGAAATCGGACCAACCATTATGACAGTAACGTTCAGAACTAGTCAATTGCAAAGGTGTCGTATTCCACCATGACAATGCCAAACCACACTCCAAAATAATAACACAGCAAAAGTTAGTGGAAGTTGGGATGTTTTATGTATTCTCCGGACCTTGCAGCATCACCACTTATTCCGACTCCTCCAAAACTCCCTCAACGGTAAATCGTTCGCAGATGAGAGAGATGTGAAAATGTATCTCGATCAGTTTTTCACTTCTAAGCCCCAGATGTTTTACGAGAGCAGAATAATGAAATTGTTAGAAAAATGGCTAGAGGTCATTAATAAAAAGGGCGAATAAATTATTGAGTAAAATTTATTCTTTATAAGAAAAAAACTTGTTTGATTTCACCCTTCAAAAACAACAAACTTATGGATCCAGCCCATATAACCAACCAACAAATATATATATATATATATTAATTTTTTTTTTCAGTTACTTGCAAATAAAATTTAGTTTTTTCACAATTTTTTCCCCTTTTTTTTCTCCTCCCCCCTCCCGGGGATGTATATGTTATACATGTATATAAATTTGAAGAGCATCGAGGAGAAAAATTGAGGCAAGTTTTATCAAAATCCTACCCTTTTAGTCCACTCCACACATAATGCATTAGTTAACTTGCTTGGAAAAAAAAATTGTGTAATTATAATAGAGTTCAAATGATAAAGAGAGTATGTAATATTGAGATTGAATGAAAAAAAAAAAATAATAATAAAAAAGGTTCATATTTAGCTAGAAACTTGAAATAACAATGTGTTTAGGAGGTGTAATAGGAACTGGGGGTGTGACCATGGTTGTCAAACATGATGCTATCAAACATTTCTCAGCCCTATTTTATAAATATGCATTAAAAGCTAATAAAATACATTTTAAAATAAATATTTCATTGATATAAGTTTTGAAGCTGGAAACACTATGTAAGCTAAAATTTTTAAGATACCATTGGAATGAGCTATGAACAGAGAGGGTTTGAATTAGCAGAGCCTCAACGTTGTTCCGTCCCCACCACTTTTCTTAAAATATAATTATTTTTACAAATACATCAGAATAATTCAGGACTTATGCATATTTAAAGTTATAATATAATCTTATTTAAAACCTATACAAGTACCGAATTTGGTATAATGCCATTGAGATTTTTTCCTAAAGGTTTAGGTAGAAAATGAACTGTATTCTGGGACAAGGTCCCTTAAGAATAATAATTATGAACAAAAACCATATCTGGCAAAAACTACATTAATAAAAATTAAACAACATACACAATATCTTCAGTGACAATATATAAAAGTAAAATATTTTGAAAAAACAAAACAAATCATATTTGAAATGAAAAGAAAAACAGAAATCAGAAAAATTAAAAAAAAAAAAAAAACCGCTATAAATACTATGAGTTGATTCTTAAAATTAAAAACTTTAAAAATGTCAACAATTATTCATTTCAATTAAAATATGATTCATAAAATTTATTTTAGGATTGTACAGCATCATTTTGAGATTTGAGAAGGAATTGGTAGAGATGGTATTTGAATGAGAACAAGGAAGAGGCATGGTGGATGTCAGATGGCAAGGAATTCCAGAAGGCAGTAGATCGGGCAATAAAGGTTGGAAACAGAAGATCTTGTTTTCTGGAAGTGGACTACAGGTATGAACGGCAGGAGACTGTAAATGTAGGAAGGATGCTGGAAGTTGATCGTTTGGAATAGGTAAGATTCAAGGAAATATTGTCGGTGGAAAGAAGGGAAGAGCCACTTTAACTCGTTATAAAGGTGGGACAAATGAGATCACCTCCACCAAAGAGTATCAAAGACAAGCCTAAAGGAGGAGTTCCTAAGTCGCTTCGACCTGTCTTCGAGTACCATCGGGATGCCACCGTACACCACATACCCATAGTCAAAGTATAGTATAATGTATACATTGTTCATCACTCACTATGACCATTCTAATGGTGTATTTATTTCCTATTATTTTTTTTCCTTGGAATTTGTTTTTAACATGGCAAAATGTTTCTACTTTAGTAGTATTTTTTTCTCTCTATTCATTCATGATATTTACAACTGTATTAAAAAAAAAAAAAAAAAAAAATACATCTAGTAAATGTGCACTCAGGAATATAATAACATGTAATAGCTTGTTGAGAAATTATCCACTGGTAGTACTCAAAAATTCTATAAAAGTTATTTATCCATTTTTTATTACTTCACAAATGAAGAGAGGCTAATTATTTGAAATAATATTTCAATAATTTAGTTGACCTTTTAGTTAAAGACAACTTTTCACTATCACTATCTTCAAGCATCTTTTATTGTTAAATATCTTCATAGGTAAATTGCTTATATATTTGAAGTCTTAATTTCAAGTATTACCATAATTTGATTTGCCAAACATACCCATATGGTCGGTTAGCTATTTTTTTAGTTTAGCCCAATCAAAGTCACTAAGTAGTTTTGATTGAGCCAAACTTTTAAGTTATTATTACCTATCACTTTCATAATTCAGTTTTTAAAAAGTACCTAATATTTACATACTGTTTCTTATGTGTTTAAACTATTTTCATTTTCATGTTTTAAATGCTGTCAATTACCTATTCCCATTTTTGCAGTGCTTTGACATTTGGTATTTAAATTTGTGTGAAGTTTTTCATATGTATTTATTTATTTTTCATATTTTCACAATTATTAGTTTACAATTGCTGAGAGTCTGTACTCTTGTACAATACAATTTTATATATATATCTGTGGGCCAGACCCCCTTACCGTGCACCCCCCCCCCACATCCCTATAAATTGCATATCGTTGTGTTCCTTGTAACAATTTATTAAAAAAAAGCCAATGTTCCCACAAAAAAAAGTGAACGCACTGCCCCAAAATGGCGTCCAAAGATGGCGGATTGACGACTTTGACTTTAGTTAGTTTTTTGGTCACTGAGAATCAGCATTTGGCTTAATTTCCTCATAGTTGGTCTTTTATTAAAGCTGAATAGTCATAGAATAATAAAACATGAAGAAATATAAAAAAATAATTGGCTTAGGCTATGAAAAACACCAGTAAAGTCAACTTTTTTAACAAAAAAATTTTCAAGTTACAAATCAAGCGTCGTTTGTAATTAAACGGTCTACAATAACGCAAAACGTGCTGAAATAAACCATCTGGAGAATATATTTCTCTTTCTAAAACGCTGATTACTTTTTAAAATATTTGAAGCAGTTCCGTAGAAAATACACTTATGCGGCAGAAAAGCGGTACTGGCGTGGGTGCCTACAGGCCTCTACCACACCATTCAGTACACATAAATGGCTTAGTTATAGTGATATAATAACATTTTTGGTACATTATATTGGTTTTAATTAACGAACAAATATTAATGCAATAATTTAACTGTAAAAAAAAAATTAAAATTAAAAAAAAATTATTATTATTTTTTTTAAATTTAACCTCCTTTATTCTATACGTAGGTCGTTTAAGAAGACCTCAATTGTAAAAATGATATAATTATAATAATAAAACTTAATTAAAAAATACTTTGCTAAATATCTTGATTTTTTTTTTATTTAACGTTTGCAATTTAACACTGAGTTTGGTATATTTACTGAATCTTAGAGGTAATTAAAATTTTTATATACTTCCCAGGAAATGAGTCATATTAATACCTGTTTTATAAACTAAAATAATATATACCTAATCTGAACTATATATAATGAATAGCTGGCGGGTTGTTTAGTAAAACTCATATATCACTAATTAAAAAATTAATTTTTATTTCCTTTATTTTGTGCGGAAGTTGGACTATATCATAAATAAATAGGAAATTTTAATATTAAATGAATTATTCTCTATGCACAAAGAAAGATAGAAAGGGTGACGCTATAAGTTCTTCTATAAACCAGAACTGATTGTTGTTTTTGATCTCAAATTGAGGAAAAACGCGAAATTGAACCAGAAAATTGGAAAAATACATTAAGCGAACGAGAAAGGAAGTGCCAAAACCTCGGAAAAGATAAAAAGGACCAGTATCCATTATATAGCTAAATGAATCTATAGTAGACAGATGAACAGAATATTTCAAGATGCTGCTAAAAGGGGTCAATTGCAGTTTGGATGATATTAAGTGGACGATGTAGGTTTATTATGGTGAAAACCACTTTATTTTCGATTGCTACTGAAGGTGCACACTGGGACTATCTACACTTTGAAGCAGGATATAGAGAGGTATATCGAGAAAGTTTAGTCTGTTTAGTGCATTTGCAAACGATTTTTTAAGGAATCTAAAAGGAAAACGAGCTTTTCTGAAAGACAATTAGATATTAGCATAATCCAAAGTGTGAGGCACTAAGCAGATAGAGAGCTATTTTTCATTTTATATGGACTTCTCTATACCTCTAAAGTGAAGACAGTCCCAATTTTCAACTTCTCTTCCAATGTGCAACTTGAGTTTCTCAATCCATATCGCTCTGGCAATCGACAATATTTCTTATTCCAGCTTCTACGATTCTTGAGTATAATTTCTTTGGTACACTAAACAGGAATGGATCTTGGTGGGTATTACATTTCCTAGTATCTCCTTTCTTGTAAAGATAAAAAATACAGTCCTTTCATATCATTTTCTATTATACTTGTTGCCTATGTACGCTCAAAACTGTGCGAAGCAGTTGGGTTTCGCCCATTCCATCTTTCTTTGTGCAGAGAGAATAATGGATTCAATATTAAAATTTCCTATTTTTTCATATGGTACAAATTCCGAACAATTTATTCCGTAATTTCTGAACAATAACGAGCTATGACTAATATAAGATTCCTTAAAAATCTCTAGCAAATGCATCAAACAGAAGGAGAGCTATGAGCGATAACTTTCTCGATATACCTCTCTATATCCTGCTTCAAAGTGTAGATAGTCCCAGTGTGCACCTTCAGTAGCAATCGAAAATAAAGTGGTTTTCACCATAATAAACCTACATCGTCCACTTAATATCATCCAAACTGCAATTGACCCCCTTTTAGCAGCATCTTGAAATATTCTGTTCATCTGTCTACTATAGATTCATTTAGCTATATAATGGATACTGGTCCTTTTTATCTTTTCCGAGGTTTTGGCACTTCCTTTCTCGTTCGCTTAATGTATTTTTCCAATTTTCTGGTTCAATTTCGCGTTTTTCCTCAATTTGAGACCAAAAACAAACAATCAGTTCTGGTTTATAGAAGAACTTATAGCGTCACCCTTTCTATCTATAGAGAATAATTCATTCAATATTAAAATTTCCTATTTATTTATGATATAGTCCAACTTCCGCACAAAATAAAGGAAATAAAAATTAATTTTTTAATTAGTGATATATGAGTTTTACTAAACAACCCGCCAGCTATTCATTATATATAGTTCAGATTAGGTATATATTATTTTAGTTTATAAAACAGGTATTAATATGACTCATTTCCTGGGAAGTATATAAAAATTTTAATTACCTCTAAGATTCAGTAAATATACAAAACACAGTGTTAAATTGCAAACGTTAAATAAAAAAAAAAATCAAGATATTTAGCAAAGTATTTTTTAATTAAGTTTTATTATTATAATTATATCATTTTTACAATTGAGGTCTTCTTAAACGACCTACGTATAGAATAAAGGAGGTTAAATTAAAAAAAATAATAATAATTTTTTTTAATTTATTTTTTTTTTACAGTTAAATTATTGCATTAATATTTGTTCGTTAATAAAACCAATATAATGTACCAAAAATGTTATTATATCACTATAACTAAGCCATTTATGGGCACTGAATGGTGTGGTAGAGGCCTGTAGGCACCCACGCCAGTATATATATATATATAACAAATAAAATATATTGCATTCATTGTTTAAAAAAATAAAATATAGACTTTTAGGGCAGAATATGTTTTGTTCTCTTATGTTTATATTTGGGTGTAGTTTTTGAACGTTTCCCTATTTCAGTTATTAATCGATTTAATGAGTTTTCTTGAAATTGAAAGAAGGCTAGGAGTGTTTTGTAAATATAATCTTGTATGTAGGGCTTGCCTAATATTGAGTGCATCTTATTATTTTGGTATAATGGGAATAATTGTTGACTAGCTAAGCTGGCCTGTGCGAATAATTTGCATAAAATATTGGTCAGAGAACAACTGGTAAAATAGTATGGGAATATGTTAATGAAATTTATTATCAGGTGGAGGAAAACATTTTCCTTTTCTTGGTCAAATTAAAATAGTTGATTCATAATAATAAAACAAAAACTTTTGTAAAGTTTGATGTAGTCTATATCTTTGCTCATAATGGTCTAATTTCGATATATTTTTCTAGGAAATTTTGTAACCTTTTAATTATTCATGAATTTAATTCACTGTAAATTACATACTTTTCTTGTTATGGGCAAATTAAGTTTGTTTTTATTTTTAACGGTTTTTCTCTGAGATGTGGGGGGTTGTGTTTAGACAATCTTTAAAATGATTGTCTTAGTACTAAATAAGATATGGCGAAATTAAATACCAATGAGAAATAAAAGATAGTATATATCATATTTATTTCTAAAAATGGGGACTATTTACAGTTTGTTTTAGCTCTTACACAATAAAAAAATTAACAGTAAACTTGAAGGCAGAAAACATTAATGTAGGCTGAAAACATCAGCCCCTTCCTCGATTCTCTTTCCACATGCTTAGAACCCATCTATTCTCTCCCCTCCATCGATGATGTGGTTAAATGCCTTTCCTCCAACCTCCTTGATTTCCTCAATCGTCACGCACCTCTAAAAACACGTGTCTTTAGACGTCCTCCCGCTCCTTGGATCAATACAGAAATAAGAGAACTAATGAGGAGAAGAGAAACTGCTAGAAGACGATACAGACGTACTAGACTAACTCAGCATTATTCCACATTTAAATCTCTACGAAATCTCACACAAATGACCCTACGTCATGCCAAAGCCCAATACTTCAATAACGTTTTATCCCAAGAACCTAACCCCAAATTCAAATGGAAAATCCTTAAGAACCTCTCTATTGTTACCTCGAAAACTTGCACACAGTATCCAATCGATCCCAACACACTAAATTCTTTTTTCACTAACCATTTTCTATCCACATCTCCATCTGACCGCTCATCTTTTTCCATTACCGAAACCCCCTTTGATCCTGATAAGTTTTACTTTCTCGACATCTCTCCTACAGACCTGCTCTCTGCCACCCTTAAATCCAAAACGAATGATTATGGTCCTGACCAAATACCTGTTAAAGTTATCAAACTATGCGTTCCAGCTTTACTACCCGCACTTCTGCACATACATACATAATTTCTCTCTCCAAAATTCCATTTTTCCCAAATCTTTGAAAAGAGGTCCGTCCACTGAACAAAGTTCCAACTCCTTCATCAGCTTCCGACTTCAGACCCATCGCCATCCTATCCAATCTATCCAAGCCTCTAGAAAGATTAGTTCACTCTCAGTTGAACAGCTTTCTCGAGCAAAACCATCTCCTCAATCCCTTACAATCTGGTTTCCGTTCCCAGTATTCCACCCAGTCTGCCTTGCTAAGGATTACCCAAGACCTCCAATCCGCAGTAGATAAACAGAAAATCTCCATCCTAATTCTTTTTGACTTTTCCAAGGCATTTGATTCCGTTAATCATGAGATCCTTCTTTCCAAACTCCAAAGCCTGCCCATGTCAAATAGCGTCCTAAAATGGTTCCTATCCTTCTTATCCAATCGATCTCAGACAGTTACAATACCGAATAAACCTCCATCATCATCACTTCAATTAACGCGAGGTGTTCCTCAGGGTTCCTCACTCTCCCCGACCCTTTTCTCCATCTATATTAGTGACCTTCCTAACGCCATTCAACACTCTAATTACCACCTATATGCCGATGATTTCCAAATATACCAATCATTCCAACCTTCTGAGATGCCTGAGGCCGCCCGGAGGCTACAAGAGGACATCGACTGCATCAACAGATGGGCAGAAATAAATAAATTAAAGCTGAATGCAGATAAAACCAAGGCTATTATCATCGGGTCCAGACATCTCATCAGCTCCTTTCCTTACTTTCCTCTACTTTACCTCAATAACCATCCCATCCATTTTTTCCATACAGTCAAAAACCTAGGAGTAACCTTTGACCAGAACCTCTTCTGGGATAATCATATCTCCCAGATTACCCGAAAATCCATAACTGCCCTTAAACAACTCCTAAGATTTCATGATTGTATTCCTCTAAAAACCAGACAGTTCCTTGTAACCTCCCTTGTATTCCCCCACTTCGACTACGGCTGCTTGGTGTATGGAGGGCTATCTGCCAGGCTGGAAATGAGATTAAAAAGACTCATGAATTGCTTCATAAGATATATTTTCGGGATCCCCAGGCATTCACATGTTTCACTATGGTATACAGAGTTAAAGTGACTTTATCCTATTTCCCGACGACAATTCCTCCTTGGCGTTTTCCTTTTCCAAGTCTTCAGAACTAAAAACCCTCCCTACATCCTGGAACTCCTTACTCTGCGCTCCTCTATCCACTCTCTCAATACTAGGTTTAAACATATAGACTTATATATTCCCTCCCATAAAACTTCCTCCTTCAGCAAATCCTTCATCATTCGTGCTGCTTCTTTATGGAACTCACTTCCTACCTCCATGCGTCAATTCTCATCCACAAATTCCTTCAAACAGCACCTGTTCCAACACCTACTCCACATTCAAACTTCCCCTAACACATAAAATTACTTGCATCTATACAATGTTTAATTTCAATCAATTGCACAATTGAAATAACAATTAACAATAAATTAGTTGGTATTTTTATTATGTCAGACTAAGATACATAAATTTGTAACTCTGTTATTATTCTTAGGGGAAAGTAGTCCCAGAATAAAATTATTTTTTCATTCATTCATTCATTAACATTTACAAAAAAAAGAAATTGATATATGTATGTGTTTTTTGAATAAATAAAAACAATTTGTTGCCATCTTCGTGTTGTTTTTCAAAATTTCAACAATATTATTTTCCTCTACTTCATTCCGATGTTCTTAATAGGCACAACGTTCAGTCTAGATATGCACCCTTTGTCATTAGATGTTCATGTGTTATCCTAGCATGTCCGATTCGTAGTTTGCGCACGATTTGTATATTGTAATTTTTATATGTATCCGAACTAAATCCATGACAAACAATGGATCAAGATTTCCTACCGCAGATATAAGGTTAGGCTCGCGCGTTAACTGGAAAACTGCCCATTTTAGGACTTTAAAAGACATTTACTTAATCATAAAAAATGTCTGAGTTATCCTTAAATACATAAAACAAGGAAATTATTAAATTAGTTTTCGGAAATCATAAGTTATATAAAAATTATAATTATTAATATTTTATAACGCTTCTTTGAAAACAATATTAGAAGTAATAATATATAAATTACAATAGGCTGTGTACCTTTGTAAATAATGGTCCGTTTTCACTATTTTGCTGTTTTTGTTTTGTAGGGAATTTAGTAATTTTTCAAATAATAATGGGTTTAATCAAGAAAAAAATGTATACTATTTAAATAACTCGCAAATAAATTTTATTTTCATTCATAATTTTTTTCCCAAATTTCGGATGGATACTCGTCACTGCACCATTTAATATCGTTTCGTTTGATACCTTATTCATCAAAATACATCACTTCTGAGAGCCAGAAAAGAGATTGTTATGGCAAAAAACTGTTGTATTATATTATAAAGATAGATAATTCTTTGAAAAAATTGTAGTTTTTTATGTTAGTTCTATTAGTGAGGCTCCATATAGGGCAGGTGTATTCGTTAAGATTAGCCTTATTACAAATTTATACAGAATTAATTTGGTTTTGGGTGAAAGTTTTGATTTTGTATTGAAATATGAAAATTTCAACTTTACTTTCAGATAATTTCTAATTTTGAATTGATGTGTTGAATAAATAAGAGTTTATTATCGAGCGTTATACCGTAGTATTCAACAGACTTGGTAAGCGGAATTGTTGAGTCATTTAAGATTATTGAAGAGAAGAATAGTTGGGGTGATCAGTAAAAAAAAATATATATATATATATACTTTTTACAGATCAAAATAAATATACTTATTTATTTTTTATATTTTTTTTACTGATCACCCAAACCATTCTTCTCTTGAATTATTCACTGCAGTTAACCATCAATCCACATTTAAGATTATGTTCCGCGGGATTATAGGGGTTAAAAATTCTAAATAGAAATTTGAGCTTTTGAATCTGAAGCCACAGGGGGAATTGAAAATGCATACCATACAAACAACTAATAAAAATAATGAAGTTTTACAAGATGCTATTTATCATACATCAAATGCTATAAAAACCTTTTCCTACAAAAACACACCTATAAATAAAGATTACCTTTCTATTATGAACATGTTGAAGTTATAAAGATAAAACAATTAAACTCTTGATTTTTAAACATGTTTTTTTTTTCAGTGTTGTGCAAAAACTTGTGTAATTGTCATCTGTAATTACATCAAACCTAAATACCACTAAAAACAGTTAATGGTTATACATACTCAATGAAAATAGGAGAAAAAAAAGGGTTATAAGTTGGCACAGTAGGAATTTAATCATATATACATTGAAATACTACCCAACCCTGAATTTTTGTTGCTCATCCAGTTCTGGAAGGTCAGATCTGTATATGGGTTATTTATTTTTGTAATATTTTACCCATACATAGATCTAATTTATCAGCACTGGATGGTGGAAGGAACAATGTTTAAAAATTAAGGGTTAAATTGTTTTAACTCAATATCCTCAATTTATATATATATATATATATATACACACACACATAAATCTATTTCGGGACAGATTCATAAATTCTTTTATAATCTAACCAAGAGCATTTGCATATTTAATTGAAGTTTCCAAAACAGAAATACAATATTAGTTGCTTACTTAATCAAAATCTATATCCATATTGAAGTCTGGTCTTGAAGATGAAGTACTTCCATTGCTACTAGTGCTGCCAGTAGACCCAGTACCCGATGAAGAAGATGATGAAGAGGAAGAAGAAGTTCTAGAATTTGAAGATTCACTTGCACTTGCATACCTAATCAATGTGAAGTATTATTTTAATTGATAATAACAAACTAATATAAATTAGCATAAAATAGTATGTATGGTGAAATCTATTTCAGTTCAGTGAAGAAAAAATTGTTGTCCGATTAAAGAATAAATAAAAACTTCAACTCCCACTTCAGAGAGCATTGGTCAAACAGGGACTAGCTTTTCGGGCATGTTAATGGATTCCATCATTTTATCGAGATGACCACAACAAATAGTGATGATTAAATGGTTAAAATCATGACAGGAACAGAGTACATTCGTGGGTTATGGATACTTGTCTAGTATGTGGTCGGGATCGACTGCTATCGGCCAATGTTTATAACCTGAGCACTGATAATTCTGATAATCCTTATCTTCGTATTCATATTATTGAAATTGTAAACAAAAACAAATGTAATAGTAAAAAAATATTTTTATTTTACAACACATATATGAAATAGACGAAAACAAATGTAATAATAATGAAACAGTTTGATTTGAAATTGAAATAGACAAAAAGGAATGTAATAATTTCATATAATAATAGTTTCAGCTGCTCTTTGCAGCCCTGTATCGTTGTTAAATTATGGGACTACCCATAAATTAATTTTAAAGCCATTAAAAAACGAAATCCTCAACCCCTCTTACGTTCCTTTCCTCATAGAAAAGTTTTTGTTACAAGTGGTACGAAAGCATCTCCAAATTGTTCATTAAGTTATTATTTACTAACTTACTACAGTTATTATTTACTAATTTATTCATATCAAAGTCAAATATAGAAAATGCAGAATAAAATCTATATCATATATAATACAGTAGTATAGATCCTTTTTCAGGATCGATGGATTTTGATGAATGTGGTAGTATCGAACGATGAAAGAAAATATCATGGGGAAAAGTGACAAATCATAATTTCAAAAGTTAAAATATTATTACAATTACAATAAAAGTCTTTGAAATAATGAGGAATTTTCAAAACAGATGATTTTATAATTCAGTGGATAGATAAATTGATGTTTAAATATTTTGAAGTCGACATCATGATCCAGTATAGTTCAAAAAAACTGTACTGTATCCTGCGTTTTAAAGTCCTAAAATGTATTATTTTTGAGATAATACATGGGCCCAATCTTATACTAAAGATAATGAGTCTTGATGCCACTGTTGCTATGGATTTCATTTTCCATCATTTTTGAAGATTATTTTATTCTTCAGGTAGGAAGAATAGTTACATTCTCCCCAAATTTCAGGGGGAAAAGTTAGGAACTTTGCCTTTTTAAGTGCCTCTTAACTAAAAAAAACTTAACTTAGGAATTTAGGTACTTAAAAATTAGAATCTATAAAATCATTATCTTACTTACAGTTCTTTATGTATGTGAAACGTGGCCGATTACATTAAGGGATGAGCAGCGTCTTAAGGTTTTTGAAAATAAAGTATAGCACAGAATATTCGGACCGAAGAAGGATGAGTTAACTGGAGAGTTCAGATGGTTACACACTGAATTGCGTGAACTGTATCCGGATAATATAATTGAGGTGATTTCATTGCGGCGAATCAAATGGATTTGTAAAATTGTTGGGCTTACTAATGAGAGAATTCCTAAAAGGTTAATATTTGCTGAACCGAATGGTAAACGTCCGAGGGGTAGACCGAAGCGAAGATGTGAAGATTGCATTAAAGGTGATCTGAAGGTACTGGGTTTGGACGGAGAACGGTGGAGGGAGGTGTGTAATAAGCGATTGGTGGTGTCGGCATCGAACCTTCAAGTTCGCTAAGCCTTTTATTACTATTATTATTAATGTTTTTAAAAAATCAAGACAACCTAGAGTTTGATACTAAGTACTAACCAAAGTGGGAGTCTCAATTCTTGAAACCACTAAGAAATATTAACTGACCTAGGTGGAATCAAAACCAATTCTACACCAGGCACCACTCTAGGACCCTCACCTCTACAGCTAAGCTATCATGTCCTCTTATGAGACAGATGTAATGAAACGATTTTGTGGAAAATATAAAAAGTAAACATTATTAATTCATGTCTCACCTAGGAATCTAACTATACCCTGTTTTTTTATCAAGCGCCAATCAATAATCATAAATTACTACATTGGTGAATTTTTCTTTTGTGAAATTAAAAAAATCATGCTCTTGTTGTAATCATAATTATAATTGATATATAAAACGATTTGTCATTTTAGTTCACATAATGTGTTGTTTTTTTTTTGACAAAAAATATGAAAATTCACAAAAACGTTCTTGAAAGTCCCAGCTCCATCCAAAATGTACTTAGTAACTTTTTGCAATAAACCGACGATACTACCACTTTGGTAGTGGAAAATTCTTTCATTGCCAAAATGATGGTTTATCAAAACTCTTCGATTTTGTCATGACTAAACAAATTGCTACATACTCTTTTCATCAAACAATAATCCAGCAGTAAGGTGTTTTTGTTCTAAATAAAAGTAAATTCAGTATCAAATAAAATCCAACAGAAACCCACGCACTCATTGATAATAGTCTAACAATAATACATGTCTCATTTTATTAAATTACTAAGCTAATGTGATTAAATAGATGATGGCTAATCAAATTATAAAATAGATTATAAAGAAGAAATATCAAAATTCATAATAGGCAAATTCTTACTAGATTTTTTAATCTAAACAATTTATCCAATAATTAAACAATAACCAATAGAAAAGAACTTAAGTCATGCTTCATTTTGAAGAAATTGTAAGTCCAGATTTCAGAAATATTGAAATAACTGAATTACTGATGTGAAGGTATAACATTAACAAGAAATTTAAGTGTTTCTGTGAAATAGATATTTATAATATGTTTTAAATATAATATTTGATATAATATAATATTTGATTAATCTCACCGGAAAAGTGTTGCTAAACTGTTGCCAACAACATTATTCGAGTTATCTGGATCTTCAGCTCGCCCATCATCAGTTAATGTCTTTCTGCATATAGGGCAAGTACCATGCTATAAAATATATTTAATTAATACTTTAAATGAAAAACTATACTTATAATATAAAAATATACATGCACACGCAAGCGTGCACACACACTTCAGTTAAGTAAGTTATTTCAATAGCATACCAGCTCTAGCCAAGGAATGATACAATTTTCATGGTAGACATGTTCACAAGGTAACTTCCTAACAGGCTCTTCAGCTTTAAAATCTTCCCAGCACACAGAACATTGCAAATTTGTCTCTATAAAAAAATAAAAAATTAATCTTTATTCTGGGACACTTAGTCCCATGAGTATAACAAAAAATGCAGGATTCAAGAGCAGCTATCCGACTGGTGTAGGGTGTGGCGACCCCATCGCCTAGTCTATAGACTGCAATCAGCTACTGGCCCATCAGGTTGGTGGAACAACTACTCTGACGCCCACATAGTACACTGCAAATAGCACACTACAAACAAACAACACAAGGTCAAATACAGTACACACCCTAGAATCACCTCCCCTACTAGTTAACCGCCCCGGACCAGATCAACAGGACAACTCTGTCGGATGTTCCAGTTCCCACTCTAGGCGTACAATAGGCTTACATGGCCATAGTACACTCTTGCCGCAAAAAAAAAAAATAAAATAAAACCAGGGAGTACGTCAGAATACTCCAAGTAGGCAGCCTCTCTACCTGACTTGCAGGCAGAGTCTGGGCTGGTAACCCCCTCCCCATAAATTTTAAATATTAATAAAGCCGTACAAAAATATGCCGGACTGATCTTAAGGAAATGACACAATGCCTGCCCTTAAGAGAGAGAACATTCCATGTTCCCAGACATGAAATGTTCTCTCTCTTAAGGGCAGGCCTTGTGTCATTTCCTTAAGATCAGTGCTAGAATATCGCTACAATGCAACATGACAAATAAGAAGGAAAAAAAGGATCAACGTGCAAAAGCTCAGGAACCTACAGGACAAACTTCTTTTTACGGAATCAATGGATCTAAAATTTCAAGACCTTGAACCGGATGATGACCTTAGTCAGATATGGAAGACAGATAAATCAGCCATCTTAGAAGTCTCAAACAAAGTCTTAAGCCAAGAAGAATATTCAAGAAAAGCTCCTTGGTTTAATGAAGAATGAAAGCAAGCAGCAGATACGAAGAACTCTGTCTACCGTATGATGATACAAAGAAGATGCACAAGACATTCCGTAGAAAACTATCGAATAAAGCGTAGAATGGAAAAAAGGCTGCATCAGAGGATAAAGAGGAAATGGGAATGTGATCAATTGGCAGAAATTGAGCACCTTAAAAATCTCAACGAAACAAGGAAGCTTTATCAATGGGTTAATACCAGCCGGAAGACATTTAGGCCACGAATACCTGTGTGTAGAGATACTGATGGCACACTGCTTAGTGATAAATAGAAGGTACTAGAACGATGAAGGGTTTACTTCTAGCAGTCTCTTGAACAAAACAAGAAATCGCGATTGTTTGAACCTGTGCAAGATATCCCAGGAGACCTTGAGCTACCAGATTACAAGGAGCTTCAAGAAACGATAAGCTACCTGAAAAATAATAAGGCACAAGGAGCAGACGGTTTTCACTGAGAACTTCTGAAATATGGAGGAGAAAAAGTGAACAAATTGTATGATCTTATCACGAACATTTGGCGAAGTGAAGAAATGCCAGATGATTGGTATATGACAATCATAATAAATAATAATAACATCCGTAATACATAAGGAGACATTATGGAATGCAGGAACTACCAAGGAATATCTCTGCTCTCTAACGGTTACAAGGTGTTCTCAAGGGTGCTATATCAGAGATTCCGCCCAATAAATTGGATTGTACCAGGCAGGGTTTATGAGATGTCGAGGGGCTATGGATCAGATCTTTTCAATAAGATCAATTCTAGAAAAAGGCAGAGTACAATACTACCACGCACCATCTCTTTCTTGATTTTCAGAAAGCCTATGACAATATTATAAGGGAAGAGATTTATAAGTGAAGAACACATAAATTTTTTAGGAGTAACATTAGACACTGAATTAATGGGGACGGGGTGGCCGAATGGGCTAAAGCGTGTGCACAGCACCGCGAGTTACCTGGCAACCGGATTATAGATTTGAGAAGATTTAAAAAGTACGAGTTCGCGTCCCGGTGCCGGATTTTAAATTCCCCGCCCTCACCCCCCGGCCCAGGAAAATCCCGTATAGCTTAAAAGGCGAGGTAGGGAAGAACAAAAAAAAAAAGACGCTAAATTAAACTTTAAAACTCATATAAAAAATATTCATACACAGTCACAGCAAAACTTGAACATATTAAAATCTTTAGCTGGAGTATCGTGGGGTTCTCACCTACAAAACATGCTCATTCTCTACAAAACAATAGTAAGATCTAATTTTGATTATTGCTGTGTCATATACAATCAAACTAAATCACCTCTCATTAATAGGTTGAATACAACACAAAACTGTTTCATAAGGTTATGTTTGGATGCTTTTAAAACATCTTCAGTAAACGCGCTTCAGGCCTCAGCCGGAGAGATGCCATTACACATCAGAAGGGCATGGATAACGAAAAAATACATTCTCAAAGTGTATTCCGACAATAATCATCCTGTAGGTAAAGAAATAAGAAGTGGAAACATGTTCTGTCCCCAACTATTCGTCATTAACAAATTACAGCCTCTTATGAAATCAATACACATTTCGGAAGCTCCTCTGGAATACACAACGCCCATTCCCAAATCTTTAATTAATATTCACAGCTCCTCTAATCTAGCTGGTAAATTAGAGAAGAAAAGTTCATACTCATTAATTTATTTGAAAAAATTAGCACTGGACACAATCACGGAGCGTTACCCTAATTATCTACAAGTTTATACAGACGCATCAAAAACAAGTAACCGAACGTCTGTAGCTGTGTATGATCCCCAAAAGAAACAGAAATTTTCATTATCAATAACAGTTGATTTCAGTATTTTCAGCGCCGAACTGTATGACATTCTTAACACCATAATATACAGCGAAAACACATACATTAACCAAAAAATAGTTATTCTGACAGACTCAGCAACTGCATGTAAACACCTAAAATTAATCTACCAAAATAAGGCACTGACACATATTTCCTTTAAAATCATATCATTAATATACAACGCCAGCAACAATTACTTTTTCCAGTGGGTGCTGGGACATGTATAAATATCAGGAAATGAAATGGCAGACAAAACTAAAGAAGTGTATCAGGAAGGATCACTAGTGGGTTGGGAGGTTTAAGAATTATTTTGATTCCAGAAAGTTTCTAAAGGAGAGGAAAATAAATAAGAAATTAAATAACCATTACAGATATGAGAAAGACAGAGGACGGCTTTTAGTTGTAATTGGCGATATAACCAGGTAGATTAGGCGATATAGACAATTGTTTTGAATGAAAAAAATAAAGAATAAAATAGATAAAATACCTTGTTGTTCTTTAGTAATAATAACAACAGGAATTTGGCTAATTTTGTCTTTCGCTAAAGGAGGAGGTCCTGTAGTATCCATCTGATTCAAAAGTTGTGTAACAATGGCGTCAAGACCTTCCCGACCCCAAGCATAATCTCCTGGGTTAGCCATTAATAATCTGGAAATAAAAACAAAACAATTAGATAGAAAAAAAAATATAATAAAAGTGGGAGAAGTAGGAGAAGAGAGAGGAAACATAGAAGTTAATGGTAATATTTGACTCTAAATCATACATGAGCACTAGTTTGTTAGTGACATTGTAGCTTTTATATATAATATTGGTTTGTAAGTGTTCATTTTTATTTAAATTAATTCAGAGCATTAATAAGAATTTTTAAAAAGGTAGTTTTACAGAAATGGATGTAGAGATCAGAAAGAAAGGTGATAGAAGTGAAATTTGTAAGCTGTATGAAGTTAACATAAAAGAACTTGTAGTTAGGAGAAAATTTTGGATATATGGATGGATATGCTTAAATACTGGCAAACCAATTTATTGGTAACTGTATATTTTTTTATTTGATCATTTCATCATGTCATGTCCATTTCTTGTTATTTCATAAATTCTAAGTGGATTTAGTACACTTTTGTTGTTTACAGATTACAATCAGCCATTATTAATCCTCTTTTATAACATTTATTACCATTCCAATTGATTGCACACTGTTAAGTATGCCATCAAATATGACCATGATCATGGTAACACAATTTTCGATTATTTAATTTTTTTTTTTTTTTTAGTTTAAACTAGAGACATTTGGCCGCCAGAAACATTACCTATAGGATGCAAGAAACATTACCACAGCGTTTAGAGAAGGGAATTGTAACAAACAGATCATTCACTGTGGGTTTGAAAAAATTTTCTTTGTGGTGCTCATTGACAAGAATAATTCATGTCTACTTTTTACAGTTTTTACACAGAATTGAAACCATCAAATTCAACCTGCATTGATGATAAGGTTGATTTTATACAATTTTTCGGTCAGTTAAAAAATTGAATTTAAACGGTCATGCAATGTCGATTGCATGTGATTAGCCTGATATCTACTGCCGTTTCTTAATTTCATGTGATTAAGAAGATTAAAAGTTGGGGGCCTTGGTTTATTGGAAAAAAAAGGCCTAAAAGTTAAATTAAGGCTTAAGTGGTTTAACATTAAGTAATGTTAATTAATGACTTTTTGTAACTGATATATATATATATATATATATATATACGGTAAAACTCAAATAGCTTTAGATTTTTTGAGTCAATTTCCACAGTGGTGTTATGGTAACACACAAGCAATCTCAAGCAAGAAACTTTGAATCCAGTCTGGGGATGAGAGGAAGGAATTCTATTTAGCACCAAACCTAGAGAATAACTTCCTACTCTGGCTTGAACAAATTGATAATCTATGGAACAGACCAATCTTACTTATAGTAATTGGAGTTTATAAGTAAGTTAAACTCTAATGAACAACAACTAGCTTATGTTAAAATAGGACATAAGAGTGAGTAAAGAGATGTATATTTGAGTTATAACAGCTACTTAACAATTTTTTATTTTATTTTACATTTCCTTAATCCAGGTAATTCTAGTTGAGGAAAAGCTTTTCCACTTAGATAATCAGTACTTATGATGAATAAATTACAGAATGAATTGTTTGAAATAACAATTCTTAAACATCATACTACAATAACTAAATATGAACAAATTAATTGTTCAGAATATTATTTTTAAAAATTATAATATTTATTTAAAGTAAATAAATCAGGTCACTGACCCTAGTAAAATAAAATATTTTAATCTTGACCTGAGGAAATTTACCTCATACAAACTATAAGATAATCGTATTTTAAACATGTATGAAATCACTTTATCATAGATGCATTCTTATTAACAGAATATAAGGATTGTGTCACTAAGTACTCACAAATGCCCTCCTGGAGTTCCCCCACGTGCAGTTCCAACACCAATTGTATTTGAACCTCCCCAGCCGACTCCCGTCAAATTCATAATAAAATCTTGAATAAGATGTTCAATGGGGGCCAGTTGCCTAGCTCTTCCTGTCCTATAACAATAAGATTAAATATTCAATACGATTTTCATGGATCTGATACAATCTTGCCCATATACAAGATATATATAACCTAATAAAACATACAAGTCTACAAAACTAGATAGGGATAAATACAATTATAAGGTTCCCATTTAATTTACATTGGATCAGACAGTTTTCAGATCCAACATTTCCATTTACTGAATCTCTGAATAAAAGCAACATAATTTCGGAATTTCTACTTATCAGAATAATTTTTTCACATTTTTGGCGATTGCTCAGCGATTTCATTCTTGTTGTTTTTTATTTATTTTTGTAAAAAGAACATTACGATGACAAGTAAGTTTCTATTTATTATTAAAACACAAAACTATTGTTTATTGAATAGTGATTTAAACTATTTTTTAACTAATATAATAAAAAAGTTTATGTTCTTTTACCTAACATAATGAATTATTAAATTTACAAAGGTATGTTTAATTGCGAAAAAAATGGACAAGTAGGTACTTATTATTTACAAATATTTTCTTGCTGATAAATTTAAATTGTTTTCTTTTTTATTAATTTTATTTTACATTATTTGACAATGCATCTAGCAAATGTGCTGTCTTTTGTACCGTCTTCTTATTTCTTGATCTTTATTGATATTGTAAGCGGATCTCAAGGCCACTGCCTTTTTAGTCTTCTTTGATGCTCACCAGGTAACAGGATAAAGAAAGAGATAGGACAAGTGGATTTGAGTGATTAATGGTTGAATAGTGGATTGTTGTGTACTTCTTATGTATGTAGGATTTTACTGTTAGTATAGTATTGTGTAATTTGAAATAAACCAGGGTACACTTACGATTTTTTGAAGATGAAGAATTACTGGTGGATTTAGAAGGTTATGGAATAATTTTTATTTTGCAGAAAGTTTTCAAAGGAGAAGGAAATGAGTTGTGCATAAGATAGCATTAAAGATGTGAGTAAGAAATCAGGGTAGGTGGGGAAGGATGAAGGGAGTGATTAATTAGATCATAGGCAGGAGCTTTTTGTTTGGAAGTCTGTTGATTTCCTTTGGGCCAAATCTTTGCATAACTTTGTTGTTTAAGTAATTTTCAAAGTTGTCCCATTTCATCTAGCCAATAATTAATGTCGGCCAATAATGGGGTCTAGTTTTTACAAAAGTATTTTGATAGTTCTAGTAAAATTAGGCCATGATCGAAAGAGATGAAACATTTGAGTGTGGAACTGGTGAGGAGCATGTTATGAAGAAATAATAGAAAGTTTGAAGTCCGTGATGCTCTTTAGTAGTCTTTTACATTGGGTACTTGTTAGTAGAGAGACCCACTTTAAGTTCTTAGCATTGGAGTCTCCACCTATCAAGAATTATTTTCCCATAGATGAGAAAATATTCTTTGATTCATTTAAAGAGATAACTTTGTTGGGGGGCAATATAAATAGTGGCAACACAAAGCTGGAATTTTGGGGAATTAAGATAAAAATTTTTATATTACAATGAATTAGTTAGGGCAGCAGGAAGTAAGTGATGATTTAGAGTTTGGTCAACGATAATAGCATTACCTTCATGTACCGTGTTTAATTTAAGTTTTATAAGTAAAGGGTACTTTATTGTGTCCTATATAAAATATATATACCTTATTTTAGAGTTATGCCATTTTTTTTTTTTTTTTTTTTTTTTTTTTGAGATCCACAAAATAGTTTCATAGAATGATGATAATTTCATCTTTGTATTTAACTAGACAGAAATTTAAAGAGAATAAAAGTATCAATGTCAATAAATTGCACCATGATTTAAATTTTAACTTGACTGATTTCCATAAAAACTATTGGGACATTTTGTGAGAAAAAGCTAAGCTAGGTGAACTAATAGATGGCCACTAAAGACAAGATAAAAGGCTAATAGTTGTTATTGGTACGTCGAGTTGGATGAACACTATTACGAAAATGGTAAAAAGAAGTTACGATGATTATTCCAAAACATTCAGATTAGAAAAAGAATGTTATTACTTTAAAATGAAAAGAAGGAATCCATATTATTGGTAAAGTAGTTACTAGTTACATTCAACAGAAGCAAGAAATTAGGGATTTTGTCACTTTAATTTGTGAATTAGATAATGAGGTTAGAACACAACAAAAAAGCAAAAGGAGCAAAACAGGAGTGATGGTGAGAGAGAAAAGTAACAGATTTCTGATGAATTTTTAATTGAATGAAATGAGGGGAAATCATTGGCTGAACTAGCATCAGGGGGCGTGGTGGGCGAGTGTGCTAATGCGTGTGTAAAACATGCATTGCTCGGCAATCTGATAAACCGAAGATTACAAGTTCAAATCCAGTGCCAGGGGAAACTTTCAAGTCCTGGCAGTAATTACCTGCCCTCTCCTCTGACCTGACAAAAATTCATAAAGCTGAAAACGAGGAAGGGGAGAAAACAAAAATTCTAATCTTGTATTCGACCAAGAGCATAGCCAACAAATTTAAACATAGCTCACTCAGTTTTCTAACATAGCTTGGCTATTGGTTGACAACCTGCCTTATTACTAAGACTTTCGAGATTTCAGGTAGCCTAAATTTAAATACAATAGATATATAAAATTATAAATAAACAAAAAACACTTTACTACCTTACAGTATTTCAATAATTGATTACACAAAGCAATTTAAAAGTAAAATTTAACTTGAACTACTGCACTAAAGAAATTATAAAATCATTCAATGCATTTAAATGACTTCGGCTATAGATCAACAAATAGCAAGTGAAAATTTACACACCTGCCACTTCTACGAGCTCTTCCACCCCTTCTTTCCTCTGTTCGATATCCAGCGTCAACCAACATTTCATTCAACATCTTAAAACACAATATAAAAGTTACTATGAATAAAACATAACATAAGATAACTATTTGAAGTTTATTTAATCGTTTTAAATTACTTAACTTATTTTCAATCATTAAAATTTAAAAAGATGTAGAGATTGTTGACCATGATATAATATGAGAAAAAGGAGTTGGTCGGGGAGTGAGGTCAAATAAATACTAAATTTTAAAAAATAGTATTTTTAATTATTATGCTGACGCTTCGACTCACCTTGCAGAGAGGCCCACATTTGTAGCCCTGTTGAAGACCTGCAAGTTGGGGGACCGAAATGACTGCGTGATAATTAAAAATACTATTTTTTAAAATTTAGTATTTATTTGGCCGCATACCCCACGACCAACTCCTTCTCAAATTAAAATTTAAGGAACTAAATAAAAAGTTTCTAATAAAATAATCGATAAAAATAAAAATACTAAAAATATAGTAATCTCTAATATTATTGCCAATAATTATAAATTTAACATGGAATTTTTTTTTCACAAAACTTAACAGTAAGTGCTCCCAGTAATTTATTTTTCTTTTTTTAAAACCTCTATATGGAGCAAGCATATATTAGGTTTTTTTATTGCAAGTCCCACTTAAACTGCAACTCGAACTGAAGCTCAAAGAATGCTTTGCTCATATCTATCAACTTTTCCCCAATAACGCATCATCTGCAGAAAATAGGACCATTACATATTTGTTAAACACTGCTCCACCCATCTGGATTCATAATTTTCTGACTGCTCATTCCAGACTCGAGAAATAAAGTTAACTCTTCTGAATGCATGGGGTTCTGCATCACCTACCGGTATTTTTATATTCAGCAAAATTTTATCCATATTTACATTATTCAAGAGAGTATTGAAATAATTTTTCTATTACTTAAGAATATGATTCTTGTTCATAACCAGGTTTCCTTCAGCATCTCTGCATACACTTAAAAGAGGTATTCACAAGTGGAACTGATAAAACTTCATTCAAACTCGATAGGATTGTGAGTAATAGTTTTCAATGGTTCTCTATAGAGTAATTCGTATACGCTAGCATGATATAAACAAAAATAAAAGACCACATTATGATGAGTGATAACAAAAGCAAGGGCCAAAAATATATTTTTAGAGATTCTACATTTTACATCAGGGGCAGGTGGATAAAACATGCATACACGTTACATTTGTATTTCTTCAGGGGCATGTACAATACATATAAAGAATAAAATAAAACATACCTCTTCAAATGGCTGTACCATCTCCACCTCAATGTCTGGATCACTTTCTTCATTTTGATCGGGTTGGTTTTCTAATGCTTCAATGAACCCACATTGACAATTTGGACAGGTATAATCCTGAAACCGATTACTTTATTAATTACAAATAACAACAGATAGATGTACAAAGAATGACTAACAATTCACATTCGAGTTGACTGTAAATTACATGACATATTTAAAACTCAACTTCATTTGAGAAACGAATAGGACAAGGGACTGGTCTTTTCCCAAAACCATCTGCAGTAAATGGTATAAATAGTATCACATATTATAGACATTTACTGTGTCTCTATCAGAGAGTAACTCTGCGTGAGCCTCATTACAAATCCCACTCCTATTACTGAGCCTCTAAGGTAATTCCATTTCAGAGAACACATTGTACAGTGAATATCCTCCCACTTTTTCTTCACCACATACTCTTCCTTTGATGAGGTGAGTTGAAGTGAATCTTGACTCATCTATGAACAATATTAATTACCATTTTTTATTTAACTTTTATCCAACTAATGTAATCAAGGAAAAATGAAGTCTTAGGTCCCTTTCACACCGAAGATGCAAGCTTCCTGGATGCAGGATGCATGTGCATCTTGCATCTTCTGTTTATATCCATTATCTTTGTTAGTTTAATCAATCATCCGACTCTTCAGGCGACAAAATTATAATTTTGACTTGTGCAGTAAGAAGAAGACAAAGACAAAGAAGAAATTGTATGGCACCATTCACACTGGAATAATGCTGGAGAGCATAGCGTTGCAATGGTGTCTCAGCAGTTACTGAACCAGCCAGTAAATTTTCAGGCGTATTATAAAAGAAGATATGAAGATTTCGACTTTAAACAAATTTTTGTATCTCATGGAACAGTCACTGAGTCGTTGAGATACAAATTGTCAGTTATGTGTAGTTGCGAAAGAGAGACTACTTATATCTCTGAGGTAAATACTATATTTTCCCATGAATAGTATCTCATTTTTTAAACATGTGGATGTAGCTCAAAACAGGAAATGTTACTAAAGAATATTTTGCACAGCGTTGTTTATTAAAAGTGTCAATACCACATCTTGGGGAGGGGAAGGAGAATAAATTTTACCTTATAATTGGAAAACTCTAATCTCACAGCTTTGTGTCCTTAAAATTTAGGTAAAGAATAAAATAAGCCATCAACGTTTTACCAATTCAGGCATCCTCAGGAGAGAAAAGAAAAAAACCTTAGGTCACACCACTCCATGACGTTCAATCGTCATTTCAAAAGATTAAGAAAACGATTTATTGTGATTTGGCATCCAATTTTTAATCTTCCATGCGGTGTAAGCCGATCGGATCCATTGAATCCTCCTCCTCCTCAAAAATGTTTTACTTCAGGCGCGCCCAGGTGGAATAAATGAGTATACAAGACCAGCACAAGAAAGATTCATGCTAAAAATCTGGTTCCCAAGATGCAAGTGTGTCTTGTAGCCAGGATACAAGACGCACTTGTATCTTCGGTGTGAAAGCTCTCTATTACAGCAATATTTAAGATGCATGCATCTTGCGTCTTGCATCTTCAGTCTGAAAGGGGCCTTAGAACATGGAGGAGTTACAGATCTAGCATTCATAACAATTTCATTCAACCACCTTGTAACAGTTCATCAAGAAATATTTATACCGAAGACTCCATCAACTGGAATAAATTGGTTGTCATATCCTACTGAAATGTGTGGCCAATCTGACATGAGTCTCATAGTATGGTTGCATCTCTGTAATGCTTTACTCTCCTAGAGATCATTGACTGGCTATGTGCTCTGACAGTATTGCTTTGGCTAATTCTTAATTCAAGTTAATTGGGCAAGTTATTATTTCCTTCCTTAAATCCTGAATAACGTTTCATTTATTCATCTTAAAAGAATACAAACTACTTTTGAAGAAATATAAAATAAAGAATCTATTAAACGCAAGAGAAATGAAACACGCAGCGAATAACATGAAGTGTACTGAGAGGGAATTCATTTTTCTAGAATAAAAATAAAAAGGTATAACTTTTGTTTGCATTTGTGAACAGTTCATCATACCTAACTTAACTGTAAATAAGTAAAAGTATATCTGAATTGGACTGTTACATTATTTTAGAGAGTTAACCATAAGTGATGTGATATTTTTGGGCAGTAGTAAGAAGTTCAGGTCAGGAGTAACAGGAGAAAAATCAATCAGATTTGGAATATTTTACCATATAACAGCATCTAACAACTAACTCATAATACTTGGGGATATGTTAATATGGAAATTTGGTCAGCAAAAAATAAAAAAACTATAACATTATGAATTAACAAAAAGTGTTCCAGATAAAAATGAATAAGAAATTAAAATGTTTAAAATAATTGCAGAAGTGACCAGTTCATTAGAAATAATTTCTCTGCTATCTGCATGCAGATAGCATTATGCATATAATGCAGATAGCATAATGCTATAAAAACTGTAACATTATGAATTAACAAAAAGTGTTCCAGATAAACATTAAAAAGAAATTAAAATGCTTAAAATAATTGCAGAAGTGACAAATTCATTATACATAATTTCTCTGCTATCTGCATAATGCTATCATAATTATAAACTGTTATCATGATCTTTTCACCATACACCAAACTGTTGCAACCGGTTGGATAACAAAGGTTCATCATTGAAAATAATAATAAAAATTAATCAAACCATGTTTCTAATTATGTCATCTTTATTATTTAATTCCAGTTGTGTTTGAAGATTTCACCAGTACTGAGTACTTTAATCACTACTCGACCTCATGATTGACGAGTACAAAAAGTAATCAGCTGTCCTCGTGAGTACTTTTCAAAGTAATCGAGTACTTCATTATAAAAATTACAGGAGTAGAATATTTAATATTTCTTCCATATTCAAGTCCATTGCTTTCTTATGGGGATATAGTTTTTTTTAAATAGTATCGATATTAATGTAAATCGATAAAAGAAAGAATTATTAAAATATTTTGGATATAATCAACTTTGGGGCCCTTATGATTTTAATTATTATATTTTTTTTCCTACACCACTTGACTTTTATGAAAATAATGTCCAGTTTAAGATAGTGCCCCCGGACCCCACCTTTTGTAACATTTCAGATTTAATCGATATAAGAGTCGATTATAAGATTTAGGGGGGCGCTTTTTATGAAAATGATGTCGAATTTTCATAACTTTTCCGGTTTAATCGATATCAGGGTCAACTATTAGGTTTTGGGGTGTGCTTTTTATGAAAATAATGTCGGATTTGAAATAGTGCCCCGGGGCACCGACTTTTTGTAACATTTCAGAATTAATCGATATGAGGGTCGATTATTAGGTTTTGGGGGCTGCTTTTTATAAAAATAATGTTTGATTTGAGATAGGGCCCCCGGGCACCCACTTTTGTTAACATTACAGATTTGGTCGATATCAGGGTCGACGATTAGGTTTTATGAGGCGCTTTTTATGAAAATACTATTGAATTTGAGATTGCACCTCCTGCACTTTTTAGTCTCCCATCTCTTTGTAGGAATCTGGCTAATACACGGTGGGCCAGACCCCCTTACCGTGCACCCCCCCCCACATCCCTATAAATTGCATATCGTTGTGTTCCTTGTAACAATTTATTAAAAAAAAGCCAATGTTCTCACAAAAAAAAGTGAACGCACTGCCCCAAAATGGCGTCCAAAGATGGCGGATTGACGACTTTGACTTTAGTTAGTTTTTTGGTCACTGAGAATCAGCATTAAGCTTAATTTCCTCATAGTTGGTCTTTTATTAAAGCTGAATAGTTATAGAATAATAAAACATGAAGAAATATTAAAAAATAATTGGCTAAGGCTATGAAAAACACCAGTAAAGTCAATTTTTTTAACAAAAAAATTTTCAAGTTACAAATCAAGCGTCGTTTGTAATTAAACGGCCTACAATAACGCAAAACGTGCTGAAATAAACCATCTGGAGAATATATTTCTCTTTCTGAAACGCTGATTATTTTTTACAAATGTTTAAGTAGTTCCGTAAAAAATGCACTTATGCGGCAGAAAAGCGGTACTGGCGTGGGTGCCTACAGGCCTCTACCACACCATTCAGTGCCCATAAATGGCTTAGTTATAGTGATATAATAACATTTTTGGTACATTATATTGGTTTTATTAACGAACAAATATTAATGCAATAATTTAATAGTAAAAAAAAAAAATTAAAATTAAAAAAAAAATTTATTATTATTTTTTTAAATTTTAACCTCCTTTATTCTATACGTAGGTCGTTTAAGAATACCTCAATTGTAAAAATGATATAATTATAATAATAAAACTTAATTAAAAAATATTTTGCTAAATATCTTGATTTTTTTTTATTTAACGTTTGCAATTTAACACTGTGTTTTGAATATTTACTGATTCTTAGAAGTAATTAAAATTTTTATATACTTCCCAGGAAATGAGTCATATTCATACCTTTTTTATAAACTAAAATAATATATACCTAATCTGAACTATATATAATGAATAGCTACCGGGTTGTTTAGTAAAACTCATATATCACTAATTAAAAAATTAATTTTTATTTCCTTTATTTTGTGCAGAAGTTGGACTATATCATAAATAAATAGGAAATTTTAATATTGAATGAATTATTCTCTATGCACAAAGAAAGATATAAAGGGTGACCCTATAAGTTCTTCTATAAACCAAAACTGATTGTTTGGATTTGATCTCAAAATGAGGAAAAACGTGAACTTAAACGAGAAAATTGGAAAAATACATTAAGCGAACGAGAAAGGAAGTGCCAAAACCTCGGAATAGATAAAAAGGACCAGTTATATCCATTATATAGCTAAATGAATGTATAGTAGATAGATGAACAGAATATTTCAAGATGCTGCTAAAACGGGATCAATTGCAGTATGGATGATATTAAGTGGACGATGTAGGTTTATTATGGTGAAAACCACTTTATTTTCGATTGCTGAAGGTGCACATCGAGACTATATTAACTTTGAAGCAGGATATAGAGAGGTATATCGAGAAAGTTATAGCTCATAGCTTTCCTTCTGTTTAGTGGATTTTCAAAAGATTTTTTAAGGTATCTTATATTAGTTGTAGCTCGTTATTCTTCTCATTATTCTTGAATTGTTCGGAATTTGTACCATATCATAAAAAAATAGGAAATTTTAATATTGAATGTATTATTCTCTCTGCACAAAGAAAGATGGAAAGGGCGAAACCGAACTGCTTTGACAGTTTTGCGCGTACATAGGCAACAAGCATATTAGAAAATAGTATGAAAGGACTGTGGTTTTTACCTTTACAAGAAAGGAGATACTAGGAAATGTAATACCCATCAAGACCCATTTCTGTTTAGTGTACCAAACAAATTATACACAAGAATCGTAGAAGCTGGAATAAGAAATATTGTCGATTGCCAGAGTGATATGGATTGAGAAACTCAAGTTGCACATTGGAAGATAAGTTGAAAATTGGGACTGTCTTCACTTTAAGGCAGGTTATAGAGAAGTCCACATAAAAAGAAAAATAGCTCTCTATCTGCTCAATGCCTCACACTTTGGATTATGCTAATATCTAACTGTCTTTCATAAAAACTCGTTTTCCTTTTAGATCCCTTAAAAAATCTTTTGAAAATCCACTAAACAGAAGGAAAGCTATGAGCTAGCTATAACTTTCTCGATATACCTCTCTATATCCTGCTTCAAAGTTAATATAGTCCCGATGTGCACCTTCAGCAATCGAAAATAAAGTGGTTTTCACCATAATAAACCTACATCGTCCACTTAATATCATCCATACTGCAATTGATCCCGTTTTAGCAGCATCTTGAAATATTCTGTTCATCTGTCTACTAAACATTCATTTAGCTATATAATGGATATAACTGGTCCTTTTTATCTATTCCGAGGTTTTGGCACTTCCTTTCTCGTTCGCTTAATGTATTTTTCCAATTTTCTCGTTTAAGTTCACGTTTTTCCTCATTTTGAGATCAAATCCAAACAATCAGTTTTGGTTTATAGAAGAACTTATAGGGTCACCCTTTATATCTTTCTTTGTGCATAGAGAATAATTCATTCAATATTAAAATTTCCTATTTATTTATGATATAGTCAAACTTCTGCACAAAATAAAGGAAATAAAAATTAATTTTTTAATTAGTGATATATGAGCTTTACTAAACAACCCGGTAGCTATTCATTATATATAGTTCAGATTAGGTATATATTATTTTAGTTTATAAAAAAGGTATGAATATGACTCATTTCCTGGGAAGTATATAAAAATTTTAATTACTTCTTAGAATCAGTAAATATTCAAAACACAGTGTTAAATTGCAAACGTTAAATAAAAAAAAATCAAGATATTTAGCAAAATATTTTTTAATTAAGTTTTATTATTATAATTATATCATTTTTACAATTGAGGTATTCTTAAACGACCTACGTATAGAATAAAGGAGGTTAAAATTTAAAAAAATAATTTAAAAAAAATTTTTTTAATTTTAATTTTTTTTTTTACTATTAAATTATTGCATTAATATTTATTCGTTAATAAAACCAATATAATGTACCAAAAATGTTATTATATCACTATAACTAAGCCATTTATGGGCACTTAATGGTGTGGTAGAGGCCTGTAGGCACCCACGCCAGTACCGCTTTTCTGCCGCATAAGTGCATTTTTTACGGAACTACTTAAATATTTGTAAAAAATAATCAACGTTTCAGAAAGAGAAATATATTCTCCAGATAGTTTATTTCAGCACGTTTTGCGTTATTGTTGGCCGTTTAATTACAAACGACGCTTGATTTGTAACTTGAAAATTTTTTTGTTAAAAAAATTGACTTTACTGGTGTTTTTCATAGCCTTAGCCAATTATTTTTTAATATTTCTTCATGTTTTATTATTCTATAACTATTCAGCTTTAATAAAAGACCAACTATGAGGAAATTAAGCTTAATGCTGATTCTCAGTGACCAAAAAACTAACTAAAGTCAAAGTCGTCAATCCGCCATCTTTGGACGCCATTTTGGGGCAGTGCGTTCACTTTTTTTTGTGAGAACATTGGCTTTTTTTTAATAAATTGTTACAAGGAACACAACGATATGCAATTTATAGGGATGTGGGGGGGGGGGGGTGCACGGTAAGGGGGTCTGGCCCACAGACTATAAGTACTTTCTGTAATTCGATATGACACCGTGAGTACTCTCAGTACTCGCCGAGTCATGAAATCAATAAATCATGAAAGTAATCGAGTACTGCCCATCTCTAAGGATAGGTACGCTCTTATCTACCTACTTTAAACATGTTAAAAAAAAAAAAATGAATTATTGTTCTTTAGTTGATGGTTTTATCATTATGTTTAAAATTTTATCCTTATACTTTAATTAATTTGACTGAAAACAATATTAATGGGTGCCAGTGTAATAGCTTACTATTTATATTTACTTATTGATTAACATCTATGGTAAATGCTCCCTATTGATCATTATGTGATGTTAAAGATAAAATGTGGTATATAATTAGTTGCTTAAAGAGGCTTCACTACTATGATGCCCTGAAAGAAGGTATGGCTGCAAGGGGAGAGCACTTTGTGAGGAAAAAATTGGGGCTGTTTGTTGATCCACAAATATGCACTGCTATATCGTACCGGCAGACATAGAAAGTGTGATATGTCTTAGAATCTACTGATATAAACAAAAACTATACAGACTGGCTAAACCATTTCCCATCAAAGGCTTTGCTTATAGTGGTGTCCTCTCACAGACTGCATCAAAGTCATCTGTTTCTCAACTGATGGACCCAAAAGTCCATCCTGACTTAAATGAAATCATTCAAAGTTCTTTTATATTTCTTATAAACTATAGACCTGCAATGTGCTAAATTAGAGTAAATCAATAAAAGCTGCTAAATAAATCAGACTCAAACTAGTGACCTGAAAAGGAAATTTCAGGATAAAGTTTGAATACCTGGATTGTGTAGAATTCAGATGTGATTTGAAGAAGAAAAAAAAGTACTGTACCATTCCAATCCATGAAGGATATTGGGTTCAGTACCAAGTAAGGGGATACAGTTGCCAACCGTTGTACAAGGTGATTCGGGCTAATAATCACACTCTATCATCAGGTTTTTTCTCCAAATAAGGTTACCAACTTTAGAAACTAGGTGTACCCGGAGTCTCTGGAGCCCAGGGTCGTTCTGAACAGAAAAACTAATTATGAAACAAAATTTTCAGGAATTTCTGTCAAGATATTATTATTGGGTTAGCCGACATTTTGACCCATATGTTTGGGTCAAAACGTCGACTAAGCCAATAAAAATATCTTGAATAATATTTCTGAAAATTTTGTTCATTCTTATAATTGATCGGTCGACTACATACCCATCTCTAAAGAAAAACTAATTCTATATTCTGTTCTATAATGGAACAGAATATCTGCCAGTCAGATTCGAAATCAGCCTCAGGAGCACATTGCCTTACTCAATGAACCCGCTACCTAATAAAATACAAAACCAGCCAAAAACAAACAAACATAACTTCAGATAAGTGAGTGAAACGATCCACCAAGTAGGCAGTACTTACTTAGAGAACTTAATGATCTTTGCCTGATTAACTACATTACTCCTGGAAGTTAAGGATGTCAAAAAAAAAAAAAAAAAAAAAAAAAGAAAATCCCAGGGAAACCTACTTACCTTTCTTCCAAAGCTGAAGAGTTGTGATGAGACAAGAGTTCTAAGCAATGTGGGCCAGAGAAAACTTTGCTTCGGCAGCAGCCTGAGCAATTTAAGCAAATGTTTTTAATGGAAAAATAAATCTTTTCTATAAGTCATTAAAAAAAGAAAAAAGACTAAAACAAAGTGATTGTAATGTTATTAACCTAAAAATAACTGTGTAGTGCAAAAGAGATAACAATTCTTTCATCAAAAATTTATAGAAAACGGTAGATTACAACAAAAAATTAATAAATGATGCAGTTATCAAGCCTTTCACAGCTCCAGAAATCTTGCAACAGGGAGCTTTGACTATTAGCAACAGGAGATAAATTTGTATATAATGAAATGCTTCAGACAACTACTGCGTCAAACATATATCTTTATCTTGGGATGGCAACTATCAAGATGATTGTTTAATAAAAACAGTCTTTGCCCCCTGTGCTAACAACATATTGTTTTTATGTGAGAGAATCCTAACATCAGCTATATTTTAATCAGCATTATAAGGGTCAAAGGATCCTCATCACTCTAAATTCTGCCATTATTCATCCTTCTATAGCAATCATCCGCAATGAAATTAATGTAGCAACACCTGCTATATTAAATTAAATCAAAATTCAATATTCAAAATCCTGACTTCCATTCAAATCATTGATTTTCCCGCAAGGTATGTTAACTGAGAGAGATAGCTTACATCTTTCTTTTTTATCTTTCTTACAGAAAATTAGGATTAAAGACTGAATAAGATAAATAGTACAGGGTCTATTGTTGATTGTTATTCTCAAGTGAATAATAGGACATAAATATGAATATTGTTGTTATTACACAAGGTTTGGATATTATTCAAGTGAATTTAATGTAGGGATTAAAAAACTCATATATACTAAAAGGAGTAAAAAAAGATAAGGTATGGAAATTATTAACAGGAATTCTGATTTAAGGAGAAGTTAGTTGGTGGTGTTCAGTCAAAAGTCACAGACATTATATGTGAGAACTATAAATAAAAAAAAAATATATATATAATTTCCACATGTGTGTGACTGAACTTCTTAACTAACTTGAATACGAAAAGAGAGGTCACATCACTGCAAAGAAAAGTATGGGTATACTTTCTTGATAAGAAAGTATGGTTTCTTAGCCTAAAGGTATAAGGGGAAGTGATATAGTCAGCATTAATACACTCAACAACTTAATAACTATTGTAGAAACTAAGTTAGTTTTTGAACAGCAATAAAACAAATTGAAAAAAAGTATAACATTAACTAAACTGGTGAAAAATTTGGGAAGAAAACATAACCTAAGACTGATAACAGTAGCCAGCCTATTTCTGGGACATTAACTGTTACTAATCAGAAAAAATAATATTACATTTATAGAATAAATGCAATAATTAATGGAGCATTACAGGCAATCAAACATAAACCTAGATTTTTAAAAACACATCAATATTGATTAACAACTTAAGTAAACTCAAATAATAAGACTACATTAAGTTAGAAACATTTTTTGATAAAATAGTCACAAAATATAATATTAATTAAAAACGCCCAGACAAATCACTAAAACATAACTTGGTCTTGTTTAAGTTTTCTCGATATCTATGTTACCTAAAATTAGAAAATGGAAAAATCAGAGTTGATTGCAAATGAACAAATGAAAAAAAAAATTGATGGAGGATAGTGCTAATATATATGGATAAAAGTTTCGATAACTATTTAGAGAAAATTGAAATAAATGTATCAATTTCATTTCCACATTATAGCAGATTACAATTTAATATACTGGATGATACAATCATATTTATCGGAAGGATGAATAGAATTTTAAATTGTAAGTACCTACAGTGACAACTAAATTAGATTAACTCACACTGATAACAAAACAAAATCAACAATATATAGAAGGAATAGTGATATTATATAGGAGTGTTATAAGGCAAATACAAAAAAACAATTAAAACTCACAGATAAAGGACAATATCAATCAACAACTAAAATATGATAATACTTAAATAAATAGGAAAGTCAAATAAAAAATAAATATTAATGCATTCTAAAACATTCATGATTACACAGATAACTTCCTGACATGACAATTGAGGGTAACAAAAATATACGAAATTTTATCAACAATGAAGACAGCTTAAAGTGACATTAGATTGAGACACATTAGAATGTCATAACTGACTAATATAGATAATATGATGTAATGTAAACCAAACTAAACGAAATTAAACTTATAAAACAATTTAAAAAGGGTTGCCAGTTAGATTATACAAAAGAATACACAAACAACTAAAGTTCGATCAAAATTGAATATAGGTTATGACATGAGTAGATTCATCCTAAAACTATGTTTAAGTGGAATAGTCTGAATTAATACAGTACTTACTGGTAGTACTCCACTTATTTCTCGGCTGCATTTATGGCAAAAAAATCTATTTACTGGTAAATTTTCAACAGCAGCTTCTTCGGCCATGATTTCGGTGACTGCACACAAAAATAGGCCACCACAATCTGTATGTGACTTAATAATGTTGGGTAGACAACTATTCTTATCGTACTGACAACATACCGATTGTAAGATACATAAATAATGCTACTTTTATAAGATTGTAATCATTTCAAAATATTTTTCATTTTCTTACTTCATTTTACTTGCTACTTAAAATATTGCCGCCAATTCATTCAAATTTAAATCAAGAAAAGTCATTTTAAAAACTGACAGTGAGGTTATAATGGTGTCCGAAGAAGTTCGTAGTATCTGAGCTGACGATAACTAATTTAGGATTTGTGTCTCGCCTTGTAAAAATTAAGTTTTTTTATAATGATTTTACAAATTATCCTAATAGTTTTGTTATCAAAATTTTCTTTTGCTGAAGATAGAAAGGTAATGATACAATGTGATAATATATGTAATGATTATTATTGTTATTGTTTGTTTTTCAAATAAAAAATATTAAACTAGAATTACTATAATTTTATTTTATATTTTTAGATAACCATGGCCATTAATCCTGGTTGTGGTGCTGAATGCAAACAGGATTCTAATATTCTTATTTATGTTAGAGCTGATGGGTTAAATGATACATTACATCATATTTGGGACTTCACTAATAAACCAACAATTGTACTTGCTCTATCACCTTTGAACACAACTCTTATGATAAATTGGACAAGCTTTAAGAATTATGAAGAAGGAGCATTGCAATTTTCACCATTGCCGTTTTACACCTTTTCTTATCTTGTTGACAAGGTTGAACATTTTGATAGTTGTACATTTTATCTGATGCATGTTAAGTTGTATTTACTATTTTTAATGCCATTAGTGATAAGATCCAGCAAGAATTGCTTTGGCACTATTTGTCTCTCGATAAAAGGTAAACAGATATCTTATTATCATATGGGAATTTCAGCTACAATGTAGTGACAAAAAGGAGGGATACGACTGATCGTTAACTCTGTTAGTAAATTACCTGAAATATTAGGAAGTTAAATTCATACTTTATTGTAGGATGTTTATTTATTATAGAATATAATATTTATTACAGATTGTTTATCTTAGGTTTAGCCACCACCATATTCACTTTTTATTCATAAATAACAATGTGAACTTATCAAAATATTTGTCAGCTGTTGGTAAAAAATTCCATTTATTTAAAAAAATTAAATATTGAAAAATAAAAGAAGCTATGTGTTGATAATTGACCATATGGGAAATCAAAAAGTTGGTCTGGGTGTCAGATAAAAATGATATCAAACAGTGTTAACATTTTATTTAAAGCTTTTAATAAATAGTTGGTATTATTTCCAACTGGCTCCTGGACCATCTTGAAATAATCATAGATTTTATGTTTCTTATCTTAAAACTATGGTCTGATAAACTCATTCATATTAAGCTCAATCAATACGAATAATGTTTATGTTGCTATAAATTAAATTAAGGCAATAGTGATTAAATTGAAGCATTATTGCAATCAAAATTTAGTTTGTCGTTTAAACACATCTCTATATCCTTAGGGCACTTCTTTCATTGTATGTAAATATGATTGTCACAATACTTAGCTACTTTTGCCATTCCTAAGAGCTACTTTTGCCATTCCTAAGAAACCCATCTACCTTGTGCTCAATATATTCATAATTGTTCAGACAAGCGATTATCTTAGAGTACTGTTTTGGAGCTAGTACTAATATTCGATTGTATAGAACTAGTTGACATAAGGAAATAAAAATGAACTTGACAAATTTAAAATGTGTATTGAAAACTAAATAAATTAAAATGTACAAAAGTGAAGATCTTAGCTTTATTGAAACAAAAAAAAAAAAAAAAATTGTCTAGCCAAAATTATTATTTGCATTTAATTCTTAACAAAAAGTAAATGTATGTTATAAATACATAAAGTAAATTTATGTTATAAATAAAATCTAGTAGATATCTCAGAATATAGTGGACAATAGTTGTAAATAAATCTAGCTGATTGTTTCCAATTTTTTTTTTTTTTTTTTATATTCTAGTCAAGAGATGTGATAAATTTTTCATAGTATTTATGTCCAGTGGCTGAGGAAGAATATACAGCTGTCTTCCACCACTGGCTCCCTGTTATCTATTTTATTGCTATTTATTTAAACCTTACTGTGCCTTTAAGGCAATAAGAGTGTATGATGTTATGCATGTCTACGTAACCTCTCACTTCTGCAGGTGAAGTCTATAATGATGTTCAAATCTCTGTCCTGAGTCCTCCAGTGTCTTTCTATCTGTTCACTAAATCAGTGTAGTGAGGGTTGTTTTCTGCTGTGATTGACTGCGGGAAATCATTTCTTTATACATCCCGTGAGGATATAAAGACCAGTTTCTCGCAGTAATTTAGCCCTTACCTTCTTTAAGTGTTATAGAACCCTGGTAACATATTTTACATTTTAAGTATATAAGGTTGCTGTATCTTTTGTCTTTGGGTAGGGATTTTGTACTCTGCCTGGAAAAGAGAGTGAATTCATAAAATCATCCCTTTAACTGCTATGTTGTTTTTTTAAAAAATGTTCTATTTAGCTATGGTTTGCTGGGTTTTGATTAAATAACTTTATAATTTTGATCAAATAAATTCAAAACATTTAACACAGATAACTGTTTTTTTTTTTTTTGCTTTCATCATACTTTTTTTCCTGGCTGACACCAAGTTTTACTGAAAATCATAGAATTCCTTCCATAAAAAAATATTTATACAGGATATGGCTAATGTTTTGAAAGATATATAAAGTATATAAGATATTTTTTGCTTGAGATTAAAAGAGTGAACAATTTTAAATAAAAACCAATCATTTTTCTCTTTAACTCTAAAATGTATTTAAAGTTTTTACTGATTTATAATGCTGTACTGAATGAAACTTCAAAATTGAACTTTTATTTAACCTTTTTTTCTTTAGGCCAGGTAAATTTTACCATATTTGATAAACATTCATAATTAAAAAGCAATTGAAATACCTTTGAAAGCAATGAATGCTGAACCATCCAATTTTTTAAAATTTCAAGGGATCTTTGTTACATATCTGTAAGTCTAACAGAATATTAATAATCTAGTGATTTGTTTTCATCTAGCAATCATCAAAACTGTTATAAATTCTCAATGATTTTTTTCTGATCAATCTGATTTTCCTAGTAATAATTAGGAACATCAGAGATCGATCAAAAAAATAAATAATTGACCTATTGGTCACAGTTATTGGCCAGGCTGTTAAAAAAAAGGCAATCTGCATCTTACACATATGATTCTGAGATTCTTGCCAGTATTACAGTATAGTTTTTTTTATGTAATTTGATGTTTGATTTATTTTTTACGTAATATTGTTTTAACAGCTTAGTTTGCTGGTTCTGGTTGGCCCATTTAGCATATGTTGTCAGGATGTAAACAAAATCTGATCGGCTCCTCAACAAAAAATCAGATTGGGCTTTCTTGTGAACTTGAAACCCAGTTTATATCAAGTATAAATTTTAGGAGATACTGAAAAAAAAAAAAAAAAAAAAAAACAATGACAAGAAAGTGAATCTTATTTTAGTGATGCCTGAAATTTTTATATTTTATAATAACTTTAGTTTGTACTTTGTTAACCAGAGTATTTCTGGAAAGTAGGCTTGAAATATAATAGTCATAATCTAATGTTCGGTTTTCTGAAATTATTAACTTTAATGATACTACTTTTGTTCCTATGACTAATATGTTATTTAGTACCTCACATTATTATTATTATTTTTTTTTTTGGTCCTATCTTGTCGATTAAAGTATTTATCAATAAGAGATATTTAGTCAATGATAGTTAGATAATGGTATCGTTATCTTACCTCTCAGTTTGCTAAGCCTTATTATTTATTGTTTGTATTATTGTATTCATTTTTTTATTTTAATGTTTTATTTATCTTACAATTTTTAAGGTAATAGAATTTAATGATGTCAACAATACTGCAATTTTTGATCCTACTGTGTACAATAAATCTGATTCAATTGTTCATGACACAAATTTTAAATGGGTATTAGATAAATATGTTAATACCACTAGCTATGCTTCTGTTACAATGAAAACTGACCACAAACATTATTCACACCTTTTAAAAAAAGGATGTATTAGTATTACAGTAAGTCAACTTTTTTTTTAAATTTAAAGTTAATTTAATTAAAATTAAAATTTATACATAAGTGTCTGTTTTAGTTATCAGCATTTGGGACTATGGAACATTCTTCTTTGCAGCCTCATTTATTACATACTACAAATGCAACCCAAATAGATATTCAGTTTGAAAATCTTTCAACAACTAAGCACTTCAAATCTAGATTTGCTCTTGGATTAGCATTGGTCAGTTCAGATTCTGCCAATAGTACTATGCATCTGCATTCCCGGAAAAGTCTTGATGATGAACACTCACCTGGAATTTTTACTGTAATCACCTTAGTATTTTTCTATAGTCTATTTTAAACCTGGCTTTATTTTCTTGTGCACCAATGTTTAGGGCTTTATCAGAGCTCTTGTCTGAAATTTTCAAAACAAGTGCCTTTTTTTTTTTTTAATTAAAGGCCCTTGTATTAAAAAATTAAGATGAGCAGCCCTGAAGAAGGCCTAAAACTGTAGGTGAAACTTTGATACTCAAGAAATGATAATGTTTTCATTTTTTATCACACTCCAAGTAACTTTTGCTGATTGATTTAGAATTAACAATATCTTCCTCATTAAAAAAATATTTGAAATTTTCTAAGTATTTATGCGAAAACAGAAATTATATCATGTCCATTACTTTTAGATTGGTGAAGTGAAATCAAAGCAAGGTTATTTAGAATGGAGAACTGTTGCTTATACATCATTAGAAAGGTCAATGACCAATTCAACAGGTGTTTCATCTGGTCTGTTTGATCTTCCTGGCATTCAGTGTTTTGATGATACTGCACTTGTATCTCTTTTTGGCTCCGATCTGGATTTCATGCTTTGGAAAGAACTTTATGTTTCTCTTGGAGAACCTGGAGATACTTTATATTCATCAAATCCATTTATTTCTTGGTGAGAATATTGATAAAAAATTACATTTATTCATTTTATCTTTTAAATTTACCAGCATACTTTTTATATTTTGATTTTCTTATTCTGCTAATAGTAACAGCCATAGGCCTGGGTGGCCTGAGCACATCTCTACTTGTTGGGAATCATAACAATTTATAAAACGTATGAGATAAATTAATCTTAGACTATTAATAAAGCAAACTGAATCCTAGACATATCCAGGGTATCTATAGATTGGTAAAAGTTAGGAAAATTTCATTTTTCTGAAATATTCAATGATTTTCATCAAACTCATCTGTAAGTAAGGGAATTTTCTGAAAAGTTATTGCTAAAAAAAGTGAATAAAGATCATTCAATATCAATTTCACCTCAAAGCAGGAGAAAAGTATGGGATTAGTAAAAAAAAAACGGTGTATCAATTTATCAAATTTCATTGCTGAGGTATTCAGAAACATATTTTCTTTGATAGGTCTCCAAAGCAAAGCTCTTTTGATTTGACTCGTAGTTCAGTTAAATTATTAGTAAAAAGTAAATAATGTTGTATCAGTTTTATTAACTATTTGGGTTTACTGATGCACTAATATATTTTCATTGTCACATCTATATTTCAAATGCGGCTTTTATAATTCGGGCTGAAATTGGAGGAGAGTGAGAGATTGGTGTGAAAATGTCCATCGCCTGCTGTTTATGGATGCACAAACGTATTTTCATTGATACACTTATATTTTATAAACAACTCAAATTTCTCTCAAAAGGTGAAGGAAACTTGTGGAAGAGTCTACAAATGGTCTTGTATTAATTTTATCGAATTCAATTTGATAATTTAAATTAATGTAATTGTTAACAACACAACTATGAAATGTTATAAGCAGAAAACATAAGAAATTAGCAGTTGTATTTGTTTCTAATTAAATGATTTATTAAATATTTTTTTATTGAAATATTCTATTCAATTTACGAACAGAGTTTATGCGTATCTATCTTTTTTTATTTGAAGAGTTTTCATCACATGCTAACAAATAAAGTACACAAATTTACCGTAGGTAGTTTATTTTAAACGGCAGTGTCACTAAAGACGTTAAAGAGAGGAATACATTTTCTGAAATTTATCATAAATATATTTTTTTTTGTTTACTTTCTATTTGCATATCATATGTTCTAGAGATTTAACTTTTTTTCCCCATCTTCTTTTATATTTTAATTCACACACAGCCTCTATAAAATAGCCTTTAATTAATTATTTATGGAGTAAACCTGACGGTTAAGTGTGGTCTCACTCAAATAACTTTCTTGCACAGCTGTTGACTACGAAACGGTACTTCCTTACGTAGTACTGAACCCATAATCTTTCAAGAGTTGTGTTGCAGGTTTTTATTTTCTTCTATATATATTTGTTTTACTCACTATTAGTATTTCATTTCTCCTGTGCTGTTTATACAACTATAATTTTTGTAGGTCATTTCTCGGTGGCATTGGAGTTCCTGGGAACGAAAGATTCTCTCTCTTTATCTTACTAATAGTTGGTTTTGGTCTTGGAGTTCCTGCATTACTTATCATCATTGGTGGCATTTGGATTGTTGTGAAACGATTTAGGCAAAAAAATGATATTGTTTTTACTGAAATGTAAGGAAATAATACATAAAACAATATCTATCATATATATATATATGGAAGTAAAAACGTCATTATTTAATTATTTTGAAATTGCACTTGACAGCTTCCATTGTAAAGTAAATGTATACTATCATCCTTATATGTAATCTCATTCTCTTAGGCAAATGTAATTAAGTGTTAGGATTTTATTTTTATACTATTTTTTATTGTATTATATAACGTAAAATAAAATTATTTTGTGTTTAAGAAGTATTATCTCATACTTCTAGTCAAATATGATTTAAGTTCTTTGAATATTTATTTTTGGTTTTTAAAATAAATTATATAATAAGCTTTTGCAGTTTTTGAGCTTGTTATGGATACAGTTTTTTCTCATCATGCTGAAATGTTTGTGCTCTTGAGAATCATGTCAACCGATGTAAGGGCCTTGATTTTATAACTTTTACAAAATTCAAAATATAATAACATAAATGAAAATACTTATGAATACAACATGAAATTGTGATATATTAAACTACATGCTTTAATTATTATGGATAAACTGTGATTTTTAAAATTTAGTATGTACCTGCATTGCCTTTTACCACTTTGTCTGTTGCATTAATAAAATTTAAAAAAAGACATTTATTTAATATAGGAAGAAAGTCATAATATTAGAAATATAATATTTATGAGAATAAATATATTTTTATATATTATATTGTTGTGACAAATTATTTTTTTCTTAAATATTATCAAATAGACTGATGAGTATGCTGTGCTAATTAGCAGGACAACTGAATTGAACAGTCTGGCAATTTTATTGTACTTATCTTATTTTAATAAATAACTGTAATTATATTAATTTATAATTGGTAATTGGTTGACTGTCGTGGATAATGAAGAGAAGAATAGTTGGGGTGTTCAGTCAAAAAGAAAGGCAAAAATAAACTATAATATTTATTTTTTATATATGCCGACATTTCGACCTGAAGTTCAGGGCTAAGAAAATAACCAGATAACAAGGTATGAGAAACATAAGTAATGATGTTAAAAAAGATAATAAGAAAAAAAAAATAAAATAAAAAATTATTAGAAAAATAAAATAGATAAATATAAAGTAAAATGAAATTAGTTAGACTTTAGACTTTTGAAATTAGAATTAGACTTTAGTTCAAACTTCGTCGGATAACCGTTAGAGCTGACGCCACCTACACATTTCTTCTCTCTCCCCCTCCCTTGTAACGACTTTTATTCTCCCTTCGACACTTAAGGAGACAGGTATTACTTCTTTTATTTCTTTCTTATTTCAGCTTCCTCAATTTCTTCCCTCCTTCCTTTCATTCCTTTTCTCTGTTTTTAACTCTTTATTATATTATACATTGTCTGTACATCTGGATAGACTTTACAATATCTCAATTTTCTATCTAACTACTCCATTCTCAATGTTTTAATTTTACTATTTATTTTCATTTCTTGTATAACTTTATATTTCTTTTTTATGTTTTATATTTTATTCTAAGATTCCCATTGTAACACTTTTGTCACTCCTTTTTGATTATGCCTACTTCATCATTCCACACTTTGTAACAGTTTTTATTATTTATCTCTTAGTTCTTAGTCATTATTCTAACAATTTCATTTTACTTTATATTTACCTAATAATTTTTTTATTTTTTTTGTTTTTATTTTTTATTATCTTTTTTACCATCATTACTTATGTTTCTCATACCTTGTTATCTGGTTATTTTCTTAGCCCTGATGAAGGCCTGAACTTCAGGTCGAAACGTTGGCATATGTAAAAAATAAATATTATAGTTTATTTTTGCCTTCCTTTTTGACTGAACACCCCAACTATTCTTCTCTTCATTATATTAATTTATCATTGGTTTGATGAATTGCTATTTTTTATCTGACTGAACCGATTTTTAAGAAATTAAACCATGATTTTTCTGGGATTGTACATTGTCACCATGTATTTGAGATCAGGAGTGCTTTTATCTGATCTATCCTGATTTATAATTGGTAAAGTAACAACTATTCTCTGAAATAATGAAAAAATGTAGGGCCAAGATAAAATAATATGTAAGGCAAAGTATACTTTACATGGGTAGGAAGAGAGTATTATACTTTTGGAATTTGTTGGGTGTAATTAAGAGGAAAACATAATAAGTATCTTCTCCCATACTCCGATTGCTTCATGGGTGCTGGAAAGTTCCTTTTTTCTGTTATATTTAACGTTTTTCACTTATTACAGAAAAATTTACTGGAAGTGAGTTTAGGAAATTTTATGTTTTTCAAAATTATATTTATTTGTTCTATTTTATCTTTGAGTGATTAACAAATATGGCAGTTATAAATATTATACTAAAATTTGTGAAGAACTGTACTTTAGTTATTTTCGTTATTCATAGTTCCCTGCACAACCTAGGTTGTTAAATTTTTAACCATGAAGGGTATATAATTTATACACAGTATATACCTTTCATAGGTAAGTATAATATATAAAAGTTAACCAGCCGTTTCAAGACAATAGTTGGTTATGGTATATGTCTATAAACTATACACCCTTCATGGATAAAAAATCAACATCCTAGCTTGTACAGAGAACTACTATGAAAAAAAAATATCCTAAGTACAATTCTTCACAATTACAAAATTTATCAGAATATTTATAATAGCTATAACTTTTAACGCAATGAAGATAAATTGTAAAAAGTATACAAATACTAAAGCATTAATTTAACATTATGAAATGAAATTTTATTGATTTTATAATTTAGAAAAGAAAAAACTTTTCATTATGACGCACAACGTTTTTTAAATATGAGTAGTCAAATGTTTCTTTCATCTCCATGCTCTTTTTTGTCATTTATTGACTGAAATATGGTTCAACTGTGCCATTATAAATAAGATAGTTTCATTTTTGTGGATTAAAAAAATTATTGATCCTTGAAATCTGTGTAAACTCATAGATGACCTCCAAAATTAATACTATGATAGTATTAAAAGACATTTATGTTGCTAGTTTTGTTTGTTAGACCACAATTAAACTCAGTTGGCATAGATATAGCACTTAAGGGGATCTTAGTGGGTGGAGCCAGAGGCCTGGAGGTAAAGATTATTTTAAAGGTGGTTTCTCATCCTTCTCTCGAGTTTTTTAATTTTTATTTGTTTTACATTCTTTCAATTACCCGCACTAATAATTAATTGATTAAACACTCTCTAAGATATTGATATAGTTCAGACATCAAGGATGCTAGAAGTAGACTAGTAATGAACCATAACCATAGTCATTTTTATCAATGCCCCGCAATAGTTTTAACTCTTGTCCTTCATATTTTCTTACCTCCAGTCTTTCCATTTTGTAGATGAGGTTAAGGATTATTTAGTTAAGCTAGATTTTATCAATACTTATATTACTTTAGATATCTGCCTTAAAGTACTTTGTTGTTTACCTACCCAGATTTTAATGATAACTAAGAATAAAATAAGATTTTAATTCTAGTAATTCTTTGAAGGAGAGATCAGGCTAAGTTATCTGAGAGGAAAACGTAAAATTAAAGTATAGATTAGAAATTAAAAGTCCATTCAAACCTTAACAAATGACTGTAACTCTATAGTTAATATTTACTATTTGATACTTATATGGATCATTCTGTCATATCTAACACTTATGTTTTCCTGTCTCATATTAGGTTCAACATTACTTTATTTTAGTAATCAAATGAAGGCGCAGTATAATGATTATCCTACAATCTAGTACATACAATTATACTATAATCTGCTGTTATCAAAATTCAATAGGGTGTCAAATGGTAGAAAGAGGTAAATAATTAATCAGATAGCCTGGCATTCTTTAATTTTTTGCGATTAGTTGGGTCAGTGAATTTAAATCCGAAGTCTTATGCCCTAAAAGATGATTATGCTAAGTAGTACATTAAATTGAGAATACCTTCAATCCTCAAGACTCACAAATATTTCATAAACTATTTTTTATATAATTCCATGGTTTCATAATTTTCATCTTGAACATATCATGTTGGCATATAGTTAAAATGTTGATAAAAAAGAGTACCATTTAAGAAATTGTATTTGGGTCACAGATCAATCTTTCATCAATGTATACCTACCCTACCCTTTAAACAATTTGAAGTTAGTGAATAAAAATGAATAAGCTTTTTGACAAAAGCTTATATAAAATGAATAAGTGGCAACAAAGCAACTTATGCCTAGTTAGTTGTGTTCACATAAAAATATTTGAAGTCGATGACGGCTACTAAGCGAAATTGTTGCTAAACAATTGCAGGATGAAGTCAGTAAATTTCAACTTATTATTTTAATTCTGATACTTTTTAAAAGTATGTTCACCTTTCTACTAGTATTTTTCCAAGGGAATCTAAACGTTCATTCAGTTTTATAATCCGTTCGTTAATTTTTATTTGTTCTTCATTTTTAAAATCTATTAAATTCTTGTGAGTTACAGCTAATTTGTCAAAACAAGCTTTAAGCCTGGTATAATTTTCCTCACTTGTTCTTAAACTAGTTTCAAAGTTATCTTTCTCCTCTTGTAAAATTGAAATTTCCATTGTCATACATTCTAATTTTTCTTTTAGTTTTGACGCTTTTTCCTTTTCTTCGTTGTAATTTTTAAGCAGTATTTCTTTTATTCTGTATATTCCTGTATCAATATCAGACATTTCCTGTTTTTCTTCTGATCTACAATTTCTCTTTATTTCAGTTGTCGGAGTTATATTTTGTTGATTTGGCTCTTCGGTTTTAATTTTCTGAGTTTCTAGCTCATTACTTTTTTTTCGCTTTTTTCTTTTTTTTTGTAAGAGTAATGCTTCATATTTTTCTCTCAAACTGTCTGAGTATTCTTGAAGGCTTGCATTTTTCCTCAGAAGCTCTTCTTGTTTGTAAATAAGTGATTTTCTTCTAGCTTTGTTCCAATCTTTTTCATATAGCAATTTTCTATTTGTAGCTGATAATGTCTCTATAACTCCCTGTAGTTTATTTATTTCACTTTCCATTAATTGTCTGTGCTCCAGTTCCTTTTGAAGAGACTGTTTGTTGTAAGAATTGAGAACTTGCAAAGTATTTACTAATTCATTCAAACGTTTGATTTCAGAGCTTGATGCATCAGAGTCATATTGAATGGAATTTTTTTCGTGGCTTGTGCTGATTAACTCTTCATATTTTTGGAGCTTTAAAACCAATACTTTTAATTCATCTGGATCACGATTACCAACAGTTTCTTTAAGATGTTTGTATTTGACCTCTAATTCTTTTACAACGTAATCTTTTTGTTGCAGTTGATTTTTTAAGGTTGATATTTTAACATTAGCAGCAACCAATATTTCAGACTTGGCTTCCAATTCGTGGTTCAAATATTTGTTGACCATTGTTACTTCTTCCTAGAATAGAAAAAAGGTAATATGAATTCATTATAAAATGAGTAAATCACATTATCCTAATGAAATACAATCATATAGGCATATATTTGCTATATATAGTTGTTGTTTTTTCTGTTGGCTTTACAGGCATTATAGATTTATTGCTGCCTTAACCAATATTCTCCATGCATCACCTTTGTTGAATTAATCCATCCATTTGGTTTTAGGACTTTTAAGTGATCTATTGCATACTATCCAGGCATTCATTGTTGTGTAAGACTTCCTGGTGGATTCCTGTGTCTCTCAATGTTGCTTGCTTCCAAGATCAGTTATATCGTCTGCAGATCCATGGGTTTTATCATTAATTCCAACATGTATACCTCCATTTTCAAGTAATCATCATCTTTATTACCACCTCCTGTGCTAAGTTGAACTGCCATCAGCGAGAATTCCATCAACTTGCCCCTAACCAGTTTGAAGGGTTCTGATGCTTCTTGCAAGTCCCTTGCAAATGGACTTGCAGGTCCCGAAATTTAGGATCAATTTTTTAATCCTTCCTAAATCTCACCAATTCCAGTAATAATGGTGTTTATTTATTTTATATTTATATGTGATAATAATTGGTCCCGATCACATCCATTTTTAATTTTCTTAGAAATTTTATCTTTTTAAAAGAAATTGTTATGTCAAGAATATTATTATCTTTATCTTTACTTTCACTTACACCTATGTTAGAATATTTTCGAATCCCAGTTTTTAATGGAAATACGCGTTTTGGGATTTCCTTGTTTCAGTTAACCCTCTTGTAAACTGATCAGTGTGTTCATGCTCGGGTGTGTGTAGAGCCTAGTTTAAACACGATAAGTCGTAGGAAACTGAAATTATGCAGTCAATGCTTACACTAAGGTCTATACCTTCATATATGTCTTGGATACAACAGCAGCTCTCCTACAAGATCGGCTTACCAGAAGTGGCACTTTATTTCACACATTTGTACAATTTTCTTGAAAACGGCTCGTAACACTTTTTAAACTCCTCAAGCGAATATACAATTAAACGGTTTTTAATATTAAGTAGGTCTTATTGATTTAGTCTGCTTAGCCTAAATATAGAATTTTCAAAATGTCTTTCTCTGAAGTATATTTGAAATGATAAACAGCCTCTTGTGGCTAGATCATTAGGTTGTTATAGCCGTTTATAACAAAACCATTAGAACACATTTTGTTTCTGATTTGGTACAGGAGCCAGGGGTGCCCATCCTCCCGGAAGGCCCATGGTGGTAAACCTTCCCCCACCTCTTCCAAGATATTTTATAAATATCTCTCTTCTTAAAATCAGTGCAAAGGAAAGTAGAATTTGAATATTCATAGATTATATACGATTACACATCCTGTGGTCTGTTCCGTGATTCCACTTGTCTTTTGATGTGAAACTTTTCATTTTGAAAATACAAAACACTGGGTGTGCTCTCCTCAAAAAGTGCCCCCTCATTAATTTGGATGGCGCCATTTGCGCCATAAAACCCCTTTCTGGAAACCCCTCTATAGAACAATACACTAAATTTCTGGTAAAATCCATAAATAGAAAATCAACATAGTTAATAGTTAACTAGTAAACTACCATAAATTTAATCATGCACTGTTTTACAAAACAGTTAACTTATGTAATTAGGTTAGCGTAATGGGAAAGAATATAAAACTTAAACTATGCTAAGGCAGCAGTGGCTCCAGAAGAGTATTTACAGTGGCTATCCTTTGCCATGAATGATTACAAAAACAGTTGTTTTTAATGCTTAAAAGAATTTACGTGGTCTTGATGCCTGCTCAAAATCTTTAAAATCGCCTCATCTTTATCTGCCGACTTGTCTTCATCGCATTGTTGAAATTTCCAACAACTCAGTTAAGGTCTAGTAATAATTTCAGTAGTGAAATTACGAATCACTTATTCTCCGTGAAAATGTCTTTTTCTTGATACCTCTTTCGCGAAAATCTATCAATCCTGATTGGCAGAAAAGGAGTCAAAGATTAGAAATAATATGCAGTAGATACTAGTATGCCTTTGCGAGAACCTTCACATTGGATATCTACTCTTCCCTCTTATTATATCATCGTAGAACCCATCATAACGTATGCAGTTAAAACCTGAACCATGTCATCTGTGCTCTATTCAAAGGTACTACAAGGTGTGGAAATAGACTTTTTGGAGCAGAAGTCAACGAGTGACAAGGATGGATATTATTAGGAATGGTTGTTTGGAACAGGATGCAGACTTCTATGCCCGTTCCAGAGAATTGGACGGCGAAGACTGATATGGTACGGTCATATTAGACAAATGTCTACCGAGCGATGGTTCTGAATTCTTGATTTGAAGACAGAGAGAAGGACAAACCCGAAAAAGGTGAAAGAGGAGGTGGCTTCAGAATGGAGATTGGCTTGAGCGCAACCTCAGAAGCTCATTTCTGACGCGAAAAGAAGAAACACTCGTTGGAACCAGGGTCGGGCAATTGTCCGGGGTGCTCGCAACTTGTTAGAAATTAAAAAAAAAATGCAGAACATATTAAAATAATTAATTTCAGCCTATTAATAAACAACGTAAGAAATAAATTTAAATTTTTTGGGGAAGGAGGAGATGAAGTAATTGCCCGAGGGTACAGAATGTCTAGGATCGACACTGGTTGGAACGCCTAAATAATATAATACTATATATACACATACATATTATATATATTTGTAATTAAGAAATTTTATTCATTAAACACAATGAAGCGGTATTGGAATTTATATTGGTAAAGCCACATAATTTCTAATGACTATATTGAAGTAACAATTTACTTAACAAGTACACCGAAAAATATTACTATAACTAAACTTGTCCCACTGGAAAATATTCCTTCACCTTATCAGATAAGGTCAAAATTCTATAAGACTGATCGATATCTTTAAAATACAATTCGTTCTATCTCGATTCGACAATTGTCAACGTCTCCCCGAAACGATATCTCTATATTTCAATGAATTGTATTGATGTTGTAATGGGAATTTAAGAATCATAAGAGATATTCTTCATGTTTACATGAAATTCCGTTTCTTTTGATACCTCGTTTATTAAAATCCATCGCTCCTAAGCCAGGGAAGGGTTATACCACCTCATAAAAACTTTTTTGACTTCTAGCGCGAATATAAAGCGCCAGTCTCTTCGATTGCAAGAAAGCGAAAGTGAATCGCCTATTTGAGAAACGAAACTCATTTTCATTTTCATCAGTTTTGAATTAAGATTGGTTCTAAATCTATAGGTCAAAGACGACTATTTCAGAAAAAAAAGACATACGTATATATATAAATAGAAAAATCAATCTGTGTAGTATTTTATATATATATACACAGATTGATTTTTATTTTTTAAAAATTTAGTAAAATTAAATTTCCTTTTTGTTTCAAAATCGTGAAAAGTCACGTATGTTGTTTCCGATAAATGAAATTTGTTTGTCGCACTGCACCAGAGTTTTGTAAAATGAGTTGAGTTTTTTTCAAGTTTGCGTATAGGTAACGAATACCATTACTGTTAGTTAAGCAATTAGTATCAAATGGTTTTTACGTACCTATCAAGTCACATAAACCTATCAAAATGACTAAACATATAATTTAGTTTATTTAAACGCATTATTTACCAGTTGCCTTGTTAAACGAGTAACTTTTAATTTCAATATAAAAAGTACTGTTTGTAGATTTCCGTTATCTTTTGTACTTTCTTTCTTTTCTGTTTCCGAATCCTCTCGGTTACTGTTACTTATACTCTGCATTTCCAGACAGGTATATTTTTCCAAGTTCTTAAACAGTATTTTCATCTAAGTTAATATTTGTATGTAATAAAAGTATGTCTCTATTGTCTATATATTTAAGAAACGATTACTCTAAAAAAAATCATTTATTATGCCATATGTTCTTTTTACTGAAGTAAACTATCATCGGTGTTTCGAAATATTCAAAAGACAAGTAAGCAAGTAATGATTTCTTTACTGGTTTCCTATTAAATAAATGAACTTTACGCTACTCTCCCATCTTCTATCTGTATGTAATTTAATCCCAAAATCAAATTTACATGTAAAAACTCACTAGTTGGCCCACACGAATTGTGATGATCTAAACAGTGAATTAGATTAGTGAAAGTTGGAGATTTTAGCAGCCCGTGAAGAATTAGCTTCTTGCCACGCTGCTTATTGGCTTTATTTGTAATGCTATAAATTATTTTCAGTAGAGGAGGGACTTTTAATCAGTGGGGCGAATAACGTTAATACATTCGAAGCGGCGACGTATTGGGCCGCAGTTAGTAGAGGCAATAGACATCGACAGTCCAGGCATTAGACTAGTGAAAATTTTAGTAAATTCAATTTTTAATTTCAGAGTATTGGTAAGTTTAAAAACTGCTCAATTAAGCAACGCCGTAAATATAAAAACTATCTCCACTGCTTGAAAAGCAATAATTGTTTTGTCACCCAATAGTCACATGGGTAAATTTTTATGTAATATTTTGTTGCCTTGCGTTAACCAATTTTTTTTTTTTTTTGTAGGTAATTTAGTAATCTTTCTAATTATTGGGTACAATAAATAAAAATGAATAATTTTTTAGTTATTCGCAAATAAAGTTTCTTTTCCTTTATAACTTTTTTCCTTCAATTTCGCGGGGATGTGATTATTTTTCAACCTAAAGGTGAAAGAGATCTTATAATCTCAGTGACAATCATAAACATCGTGCAATAAAGTGTTATTTTTGCATCAAACATTAATTGACAGATGATGCATTATGTACAAACCATATGAATTTTCAACTAGCATTCATGAATGTTATCAAATAAGGAAAGTTACTCCTTCTATCTGACGTTAGAAGGAGTAACGGCGACTTAAAAAACAAAATTATATAATGTAAGCCATTCTGACTAAACGATGGACATTCCAGGGAAGGGGTTTCTATGAAAGAAAAACAAACAGAAAATTGAAATCCATTTTTTACAGTAGGAAAACTTATTATATATATATATATATATAACTTTTATTTTATATATATATATATATATATATATATATATATATATATATATATATATATATGGTCTAACTTCCCGCGGGGACCTGCCGTATTGGGAAGTAGTGCCGAGATTCGATCCTATGATAGTAAATTATATTAACGTGTATTAAATTGTTAATGTTACCTCTTTATTTTTAATTTAATAATAAAATTTGCCAAAAATTTCATTTCAACCATGCACGAAGATTATTCATAATAATTTATTCGGAAAAATAAGTTTATTTTACTATTTACCTAGATGTGAAAAAAAAAATCCATATTCTACTACATCCTTGGTTCAAGTAGTTAAATGTTAACAGGGCAACTAAGTCGAATCTACTAAAGAGTCTCATGTTAAACCAGCTTTTGATCAAATAATAATAGACAATGTTCATTGCTTTGAAACAAAACAGAAAACTACTTAAATGACAAAAACTACAGAACGGTTGACACTTCCGCATTTTGAAGACTCAGGACATCAATAATGGTGCCAAACCTTTCTGTTTTTTTTTTTAAATTACTCTTTAATGTCCTTGTGCACACTAACTGGGACAGGAATAAGCAGTACTTTATGGCTTAGAATCCTGTTTCAGCTGCAGTTAGATTAATATTGTGTCATGTAAATTCTAACAGCATCTAACGAAGTGTTTGATGAAAATGAGTTAGGTACTTACTTTTATGTGACCAGGATATTATAATTAGTAGGGTGTATAAAAAAAACTGGTTTTCAACCAAATATTTGTACTATTATTTTTTATTATGAAATACAATCAATACTCAAACTGTAGTACGTTGTTCTCTACAATCATTAAACGTCTGCTAGCCAATTGCTCGATCACACGCTGATACCATTCTTTGGGATGGCTGTCAAAGAACATTAAGACCGCAATTCAACTTCCGCAAAATTATCAAATGTTTTTCTTGGAAGAAAATGGGCCATCGATCTAATTAAAAAGTTATCCGATGGTGCAAGGTCTAGACTATATGGTGGAAGAGGCAGGAGTCTCTTATCAGAAGGGTTTTCAATATTCACAAATTTCTAACCTGTCAGCTGATTGATGAGGAGTAAGTTTGTGAGGGATCAATCTACTGCTCTTTTTCATCTTCTACATGGAGAGTAGATGGCGACTAACAGAATCTTTCAACACAACACACTCCCTGGCATGTTCGCGAGTACTCCTGGACGGGTTTGACTCAACAGCTTCCCGCAGAACCTCATCAATATCCATTAATGGTCACCAGCCCTTCTTCCTTTCCTACGGCGTATCTCCACTGCTAAATTTTTCAAACCAACACCGCGCAGTGCGCTGGTAAATGACACCTTCCCCATCAGATTTAATAATTTCAGGAGTTGCTTAAGCGGCAGTGAAATTTTTTATCCAGTAATGCCGTAAATTACGAGAATTTCGGAGGACACTGTCATGTTTCTTCTTTGAAACAAATAACTTAACTGAGGCGTTTTTTGAAGAAGTCGAATGGGATTAAACAAGTTTAGAGAACGCTCTAAAGAGATTATTAAGTATTGGTAGTATTAAATAGGATGACAATATTTGCAGTCCTTTGAAATCTTGAATTTGATAAAACGGCCATTTTTTTAATTTTTTGATACACCCTATTACTAGAAACTACCATTCAGAGGGCAATCCAGAAATACAGAAAGAGTTATAACTTAATGAGGGCGACAGTTCCCAAGGATGACCAATTTATTGATACTAATACTTCAAAATCATTTCTTAACAGCTGTGGAAATGACAGGGGCTTCAAATGTCAATGTGGGTAGAGATGCGACTTGCTGAAGTTCTTCAATCAGAAGCCAGAGTTCAAATCACCCCAGCTGCTCTTAGATTTGCGCTCATGAACATACAGCTTGGACCAAGAATGACTGTACCCGAGTAATGCTTTCAGGCATGTTTAAATTTTCATTATTCACAACAGTGTGGATAAGACCAGGACAGCTCTCTTTACAATTCAGTACTTTCAAATGGTTGCTATCAGTAGGTGGATCACAATTACTTTGGGATAGTATCATTTCAGAGCCAGACTAAGGGAACCCTACTGCACAAAGGTATATATCTGATATCGTAGAGGAATGGTGTCATTCACCCCTTATATCAGCAATGATTTCATTTCTGAACAATGACAACACTTGTCCACATTTTGCTAACGTGGTTAGTCATTAACTTAATGAGGTATGTATAAAGTCCCGAATTTAATTCCATTGAACATGCTATAGAGGTGTATCCAAAGGAGACCAAATCTTCCCATGAGCTTTCAACTTCCTAAATTTATTTAGAAGAGTTGGTAAGGTGCGGAAAACTTTAGAAAAAATCTTCTACAAGCCCTAATATTGCCAAACTTTTATGGTATTGCTCTGCCATGAAAATACCTGCTCATCCTGAATTTAAGTTCATTTGATCCAAAGGATGCCGCTGGAGGTTTCGAATTATCACATCAGCTCAGCACATGATTTTAAAAATTGTTAATAAAATAATTTTATCAAAAATATATTGTTGAAATTAGCAATGAATTATAAAAATTAAGTTAGGCAGTATTAGAATTTATGTGACGATTTATTCAGTGGTCCACAGACTCAGTTCAAATGACCTACCTTCAAATGGACCATCAGACTGCCTACGCTCACTATTGTATGTATACCACTCATTATATTTCTTTGAACCTCTGCTCCAGAGGTGATCAGAAGAATGACGGGGTATATGAAATAAAATAATTATTCAGGTAAGCAGATTTGTACTTCAAAGATCACAATATTTTCTGGATTCAATGGTTATATTTATTTTAACTGTTAAGGGAATACATAATAATATACAAGTGGCAATATATTTTTGTTAACAGTTGCTTAAAAAATATATGTAACATATACATAATAAATTGCTTTCCAAAACATAAATAAATAACATATTACAGCAGAGTCATTTTAATCCTATCATATCATAAGTAAAGATTAATGTTAGATATATTTTGGTGTTATTTACAGTATTAATCTTTACAAGAAAGTAGTTAATAGCTAATAATTTTTAAATAAATATAAATAATTATAGTCAAAAATATTAAAGAAAAACAGGAATGAATACTGGTTTTTTATTGAACACATATAAATCCTTTTTAAAAAAAATTTAAAGTTTTTAATAATTATTAACAAACTATTAAAATTAAATTGAGCTTTAACAATTTAATAACTTGTGTAACTAAGATTTAACATTTCCATTAACAACTTTATTAATAACAATCACAAAACAATTATATTTTACAGTGGCAGAAGTTCTTACGCATGTTAAGCTGTAATGAACGTTAATCATTACAATATTCATGAGTTTAAATTCTAATATAGATTAAATAATAAATTTAAAAACCTATTTTTAGTATTTGGCCTTTGTGGGAACATGGATTAATCAGATGTGTATCTATATAACAAGAAACATACACAGAGCGTAATATATACACAGTTGTGTAAAAAAGAAATTCTTAAATTTTTATTGTTAATCTAATGACTATTTAAACACTTTACTTTATATTTTATTATATTAAAGCATGATTTCAGTAAGGCTAATAAAAGCTAGCCAATCACTTGTCCTTTACTTATCTTAAAAAAACAATTCATATATTAAGGACCCACAAATCCATTTTTCATTCTCCAATAAGCAAGTTATGGTTTTAGGTAAAGTTTTATATACAAATAGGATTCTTATACATATATATATATAGTCTACAAGTTATAATATAAAGATGCTTACTGATATAGTAAATAAATAAATATTGTAAGCTATAGTCTGTTTGGTCTAATAATAATGAGCATATCTCAATGTTTCTAGCAGTTGTAAGAGAGAAATGAAAAATTGAGTAGAAATATCATGTAATAAAATAAATTAAAACTTGACACAGGCAGAAGAGGACTACGAAGAATCACTTTTCTCATTTTTTTCTGCTGTTAACAAAGAAAAAAAAAAGATATAATATTCATTAACCCAAAAGAGAGTATATTGTTCAATAGTTTTGCATGTGCTAGACCTTTCAAAACTACTCTAATAACATATAGAAAAAATAAAACAAGCACAGAGTTTAAAGGATCTTTGTTTTTTATGTTGTCAATCACTTTCTTTTTAAGGATACATTATTTTTCAGCTTATGGTTGTGCAGAGAAGTGATTTGGCCAGGATTATGCCCAATCACTAGGTTTTCTCTCAATTGAGGGTACCAACTTTATAGAGGCTGGATGTGTCCAATCAACTATAAAGGCCAATTTATAGTTGATATAACAGATTAAATGATTGTCTACACCAATCTTGCACACTATGATAATTTAAATCATATACATTGATTTTTCTCATATTAGTATCATTTCGTTTTTAATTAGCAATAATAAGTTACTACATTCAAGGAATTTATAATATTAAATTTAACATTATAATGGTTTTTACAGAGGTCTCCATACTATGGATTGCAAAGGTTAATTTAATTACATTGTAATCAAATAAATTTTCAGAATTCTGAGCAACATTATAGCCTCGACACCTGGCTATATTTTAAGCATGGTTCTTCTATTTTCCCTAATGCCAAAAATTCAAGCAGATTTTTCTTGCTAAGGTTAGGATCTCCGATGCTGTTGAACAGCCTGAACAAAATGCCGCTATCCTATTATTATCAGCACTAGCCAGAACATTTTTATTTGCAACGATAGATTTCTCTACCAGCAACTGAAAATGACGAGAAATAAAGTTTGCCAAGAATTTTAAAAAAATAAATAATTGGCAGTAGAAACAATAAAATACTAATGGCTTGTTCCATATTTGAGAGTGGAAAACAACTTGAAATTACTATCTGACAAATATTACCCTTTAGCTTCAAAGAACAAATTATTTGTTAATTGCCGAAAATGAATAAATCAGATGTGACCATAATCAAAAGTTAATTAGCGCAACTCTGCTAATAAATATTTAAAAAATATGGAGTACGAAATAATAATAAATGTATTATTTTCATGTTCATTTAAGAGACTTTTATTAAATATTAAAACTTAAACAATGAGAAGTAACATTAACATTGAGAAATTGAATAAACTTACGAGAGCTTGGCAGTGAAAGTTGTTTGTTTGCTGATACTCTAGCAGGTGAATAAGAAATATTAACAGTAGTTTTTGTGGGGGATCTAAGATCAGTGCACCACTTTTCCCCACTTCCTCCTCGCTGGGTCCGCTGTTTTATCCTTCTAATTAGTTCTTCATCAGCTTCATCATTATTGTTAACACTATCAGCTCCATATTTTTTCCTAAAAAATGTTCTCCTTTCTTCTTTATACCTTTCTATTCGTTCTCTCCTTTCAACATCAGATTCTTCAGTTTTAATTCCAGAGTTTAGTTCCCATTTGCACCCATCTTTTTCAAACATTTTTTGCGATTTTTCAGTCTTTTTATCAGAATCTTGAAATTCTTCTGGAGTTGTGAATTTAGTATCTTTCGTTCTATCAATCCAATCTTGTTTCAGAACTTCAGATACCACACAACAACTTACTTTTGGCGTAGTAATTTCCTTTTTTAAGGATTCACTATCATCTATTATGCCTCTAATAGACATACTTAATTTAGTATCACAATTATCTTGTAGGAATTGTGCTGAGGTTTTAGAATTACTTTCATTCATATCAGGATTATTGTCATTTGAATTTCCCTCACTTTTATCCCTATATAAATTGTCTTTAATCATTAAATCAACATTTTCATAATTTGTAGCACTATCTGAATCTAATAATTCATTGTTATCCTCCCAATCAGGTACACATTCATCAGACAAACTACATTCAACTACTTTTACTTGATTAGTTTTAATTTCTGTCTTTATAGGTTCTGAACTGGGAGAATGCTCTATTGACACCTCTGTTGCCACAGTTCCACCAACATTTTCAAGGGAATCAATTATTTTATGATGCACTGGAATTTCTGTTTCATCATCATTCTTACTACTTTTCTCAGACTTTTCATCGGCTTCTTTATCTGCAAAATATATAAATATTAAATCAATTATAAAATTATCGTTGTAGACTTATTTATAAAATCAAAGCATTAATACCTCTTGTAATTTATGTTATGAATAGTTAATCAACCTAACAACACTAATCATGATACGCTTGTTAATGTATCAAATCTGGGAGAGGAAAATGGTTAGATAGCCAGTTAGATGGTTAGGTAGCCATTATGTGGGAAACTTGGAAAGCACTTATAAACACTTGGTTTATAATGAGCGTCGATAAGTTTGAGAGGTTTCTTTCATTAATTATTCAATTTTAATTTTCTCGTTTTAATTTCAGCAATTTAAATAACTAGTATCTCTGAAGAATAAATAATATTAAGAGAACATTTTTATTTGTATAAAGAATATATTATTACCAAGAAAGTCAACCAAAACACACGATTGGTAAAAAAAATAAGAAGTTCTTTCTATTTTAGTCCAATGTGTCCAAAGGATCTCTGTTTTATTCTCCTTTGTTCACCTTTTCAATAGCTTTTTAGTTTGTCATAGAATATATCAAATAGTAAAATTTTAATTTTTAAAAACCAAAAGAACATGTAAGTATACAACGTGGCACCCAGGAGGCTCTTGGTAGAAATTAAGATATATCTAAAAAGAAATGTACATTTTTGAGCTTGAAAGTGCAGTCCTGAAAGAACTTTATTGTATTTTTAAATTCGGCAAACTTTTTTTATATGTCCAATAAAGTGATTAAAATAATTATAATTATAAGCCTTTATAATTATAATGTTTACTTCTGTCAAAAATTCTTATTAGCGGCGTCCAGTGACTTATGATGATTTGTATGCATACTTCGTACATAAATATTATGTATTACTTACAATAGAAAAATCTATTTTAGAATGACAGTATATTTATTAATGTATAATGTTTTTACCATTGACAGTCCACAAATCAAAGACAGGTAATTATTATTCCTTATATTATAATCACTACTTCTTTTATTCTTGTTTGTTTATTCACCCGTGACATAAAAAACAATCAAGAGATCAAATCACTTTTGATTTTTTGGAGTAGAAAAATGAAAACGTATTCTTTGTTATTACAACCAAGTCATGACCTAATAAAAAACAAAAGGCTTATATTTAATTACCTGTATTCAGTGAAGAATCCTTGTCTTGGTTAGAATCTAAAACAAATCTATTTAGTTCCTCAACAGAGTTTCTCAGGTATGAAACTTGCTGGTATATTTCAGAAGTTGTTAACTAAAAAAAAATACAAATAAGTTGGTGAAATATTTATAATTAATAACAGAATATACGTGACTAAAGTAATTTATTATTACAACCAAAAATATAAATTAATTTTAATTTCTAGAAATAAAATTGGCAGATAAAAAATACATGAGCCAAATAACCTCTCGTCATTTTAGTTTGTAGTATATAGTATTGATAAATAATGAGCTTCAAATTTCAGATAATTTATTGTCTGTCATAATTGAATTTAACTTTTCTTTAAGCTAATTATTATTATAGTTCTACCATATTTTTAAGACTTATAAAAATAAAATAGTAACAAATTAAAATGTACTATTGTATAGTATATATATTAACTAGAATATTAATATCATCATGTCAAATGTATCTTTATTTCTACTATAGTCTATTTCATAGATGGGGAACCTTTTTACTATTGGAGGCCGCCAGTAAGGTTAGATAGTGATAATGGAGGCCACAATATTTATTATATTTAATATTGCTATTTTTATTTATTAGTAAATACACACACCCATATTAAACTTAATTCTATCAATTTTCAAATTTTTGTAATCTAAATACTTAAATATAAATTAATGCTAGAGCTAGATTATTGAAGAACACACATAAACTAACAGGGGTTACATGTTCCCCACATGTAGTCTATATCAACACTCAATTATATAACAAATTAAAATCATCTTTTCTAATGTATTAACAAGAATAAAATGGTTCTGGAGATGGGGACATTGTGCAGAAAATTTAAACTGTGATAGGACGTGTTAAAGAATGAAGAAAATATGGAAGTTATAAGAATATAGACCTATTATAATGGTTATATACCTGTACATCCTCATAAATACTATTATCTGTTTGATTAACGCTCTTCTGATTTTCATAAGCTGGTACGGGTGATACTGGTTCATATCCTTCAATGCCTAGTTCCATTTCTTCATAACAGCCTTCGTAAAGATCATTTTCCTGTTTCACTTCTTCACAAGATTCATTGTCATAGTTTTCAAAATTTTCTCCTAGAAGTTAGTTTAATATTATAAAAAAAAAAAAAAAAAAATGTATTATTAAATAACATGTTCACACATAGAAAACTACCTATCTAAATTAACAAAGTAAACTATAATACAGTCCCCTCTTTTAACAATAATATAAAAAATCTGGTGCGCGCAACACAACTTTCACTTACCAATCTACTTTGAATAGAAATTATTTTCTGGCAATACTGGGCTATTATACAATTTTTTGAAGTGCATTTTAAACAGAGCTAAAGCTTAAAGCTTACAGATAACATATCATTAAGACCATTAAAATTACAAAATGTCTATTTAATGTATCAACGACAGGCAATAAAAATCTAGTCACTCCATCTGCTTTTATAAACTACACAACTTACTTCGCTTTTATAAACCATAGAATGACCAACTCCAATTTCAACATTTTTGAGTGATGTCATTTTAGTGATATTTTTAGTTGAAAAAGTTATCAATGCAGACAACTGAGAATAAAGGTACAAATTTAGGTACTTATTTCTTATGAAAGATGTTCTTAGGAAAGATACTTTATTAAATATCTGTAGAAAAAAGGTTTTTTTAGTCTCAACAATTTAAAAAATATATTTGAAATTTAACCAAATTTTCGCCTCTTCAGGGAAAAAAATTAGAGACCATATCTTTCCTCCTAATTGTCAGATTTTAACGATTTTTTTGCTTCCTCACTACCGAAGGTAGGGAAGCATTGTGTTCGTGTGAGAGATTAAAAAAAATTTTCAGAATCGAAAATTTTCACTCGCGTTTTACGTTTCAGACATCAAGGATCAAATTTGGTTCGGTGTCTGTCTGTCTGTCTGTAGTCAAATCGATGTGACGGGCGTATCACCTAGTACCGTTCATCCAATCTTCATGAAATTTTCAGGAATGATGCTGATTGGTGCCTAGATGGTCCCATATGAATTTTATCAAATTCCATCCAGCACTTCAGCTTACGCACAGCGCAAACGTATATTTTTAGATATGCCGATATTTCAGAAAGGGCTCGTTCGATTTGGCTCAAAGTTAGATAAAAGGTAGACTTTGGTGAAAAAATAATGTAGTGTCGATTTCATTGAATTGTGTCCAACACTTTCTCTTATATGTGCACTACTAGTCCTCCGTCCGCGCATTTTTTCTGAAACTACTAGACCGATTTTTTTCGAATTTGGATATAAAATAAGAGGTCACCCGAGGATCATCCTCCTTCAACGACATTACTATTCGCCTTCTAGTTTCAAAATGGCGGCCGAAAAACCTGCGTTGCTATAGACTGTAGCGCCTAAACGAATGTACCGATTTTGATGAAACTTCGCTAAAGTCATTTTTTCTACGCCCTCTAAATTTATCTATCCTACATACTTCAACGAAAAGAAACTCAAAAAAAGTTACGAGAGATGGTAAAATTAAATTCCGAATAACTCAAGAAGTATACACATTTATGTCAATATTGTACATGGTTTTTTAGAAGTTTATGGAATTTCCTAAAAAACAAAAAAAAATTCGTCAAAATCAGACAATTAGGAGCAAAGATATGGTCTCTAGTTTTTTTTAGATGTGCTATTGCAAAAGGTTTATCTTTTTTTTTTTATTTCTGAATGTGTTAGTGAAGTAATGCTATTTTTTTTAGCATATTACTATTGATTAAAAAAAATTTTAGTCCAATAATTAGAATCACCTTTATTTATAACTAGGAATTTAATGTTACTTTATATGTATAATTGTTTGGAAATAATATACCAAAGAGAAATAATTTACAGTGGTTTTTTTCAAATTAATTATCGTTATATATATATATATATATATATATATAAATCTTTCGTGCTGAAGCCCCTCCTCCAAAATTAAATCTTGATTCGGTAATGTATATACTATTATTAGAGCATAAGTTCGTATGTAATAATTTTCAACTTTAATTCTATGTGTAATAAAGGTAATATTTTGTAGTCTGCAACTGATATAAGTAGTCTGCTACTATGGAAAATAACAGATGAAAATAAAATATGAAATTATTCTAATAAAGCATAAAGAAATATTGAGTTTTTATGCACTCTTGTAAAACAATAAATAAATTTATACATAAGACCTTTTGAACTAACAGTATTGAAATTCATGTTCAGTATGCATTTTTTTTTTTTTTTTTTTTTTTTATTAAGCATAATCAAGTATGGAATATTGAAATACGACCCTCTGTTGTTGAATGTTGAAGGGTAACTGTAATCGGCTATTCCGATTCTGCTTCTCTCAGAGATTTTATTCTCATACGAAAAATTGTATACCTTGCAATATACAACGGAAACGGTGAGGAAGCTATACTGGCCTTACTTGGCAGACGTTTTTTGTTTTTTTTGGAAAACTCCACAAACTTCTAAAAAACCATATACAATATCCCAAAAAAGCGTATACTTTTTGATTTATTCGGAATTTAAATTTAAAATCTCCGTAACTTTTTTTCCAGCTTCTTTTCGTTGAAGTATGTTATATAGATAAATTTAAAGGGTATCGAGAAAATTACTTTAACAAAGTTTCATTGAAATCGATACATTCGTTTAGGCGCTACAGTCTATAGCAATGCAGGTTTTTCTGCATTTATATTTTTTTTCTCCTTTATTAACTTATCAAATTCTTTCAAAAGTTATATGTAGCATTTTTTCATAACTCTGAATAATACGAAATGATTAACTTTTTAAAATAAACCATATTAAAGGCACTTTAGAGGAAGACATATAATATGAAAATTGGGCATTTGAAACCTGTAAAGTGACATCAATGGTGAAAAGACCTAAATGATATTAAAGATCATGTAATTTTACACTGATACGATGAATTTAATCAAAATTGTTAGGAGCCTTTTTCGAGAAAATTGTAAAATTGATTATATAAATTGTCACTACTGATTAGCTGATTTTGACTAAAAAGTTCCAACATCCCAGGTATATAACAAACCTTAAAATGCAATTTCACTTTCATACAACTTTTTTGTTTTTGAACTATACTGTTCACATACATACACACACAGACGATTTGGGGAACTTGGTTATTTAGACTCAAGGGGCCTCAAAACATGTATTTCCGTTGAAAACTCAGATTCAAAAATTTCCACGATCACAATACTTTCTGTTACTTATATTATATATATAGGTAGATGAAAGTGAAAAAAAAAGATCCTCTGGATTTTATACTTTAAATCTACTGTCCAAGATATCAGATTAGTTCGGTTGAGAACTCTATTTTCTGTCAAACAGAAAAAAAAAAAAAAACTTCGTCAATTTTAGAAGAACTTAGTCAGAGGGTGTGGTCAATTTATAAAATATTGTTATTACATAATAGTATTTGTATTTAAATATCCACTATACTATAGTTTTATATTCCACTATACATCTACCATATTATGTAATATAGTATTTTACATATTGACTGCACTGAACATCTACCATATGTAATATAGTATTTTATATATTTACTGCACCCCCGACTAACTTCTTTTGCAATTAGAATCTATGGTCAACCATCTCCACACCATCAAGAAATTCTTCAAATTGGAGCCTTAACCATTAGCAATAGAATGAGATATATATGTATACCAAGAACTGGTGATTCAGTCAATTTTTCATAAGCATATGAAGCAGATGTTCTCTGTGAAGAAGGTGCACCATCACAATTATTGTTTGCTGTTCTCAAATTTTCATATGAACTAGGAGTAAGTAGTGGTTGGTACCTAGAAAAAACAATTACCAGAACTCTATAGTGACCATACAATGTAGCAATAATTCAGTTAAATGACAAAAGAGTTTAGTTTTTTGGCTAACTTAGTAAATAAACTTAAGATTATAAAAATCTAGCAATTTAATATCTGTGATGGAATTTACAGTGATTGTATAGAACACGTCAGGCAAGATAGCAGAATTAAAAAATTATATAACTAAAAAAAGGAACATTTTGTAACATACACAACTGAATGTTATAATTGAATATATGGTTCATATCATTCTTCATTTAACAAGTTAATATGGATTATTGGTGGTTATTAAAATCTTACTCTGCACGATTGCCGAAACTAAAAAATTATTTTGAGGAATATTAGGAAAAAATAAAAATTAGTAGGTAATGAAATATCTTCATTATTCTTACAGATAAAACAAAACTCGTCTGTTGAAACTGACATTTAGTTTTTTCTTCTACCCTCTGATATCACTTAAAAAATATTTACATGCATTACAAGATTATAATATCATGTCCTTATATGTTTAAAGTTGTAAATATTTTGTAAGAAACATCAGGAGGAGGAAAAAAAAATTAGGTCCTATTCAATGCTGCATTACTTCACACTCAATTTGTCAACTAATTGTGGAAAAGCAATATATCAGACAAGCTGATGCAATTTTTTCTTTTTCTTTTTTCTGATGTAATTTATCAAAAAATAATAAATAGTAAGAATCAAGGTAAAAACATAATTGAAGTCCCATGGGTGAGCATGTTAGAAATTTTTCAACATGCTTATGTCAGTAATAGATACTGGTTCAATTATAAACGGTTAACTTTTATGTAATTACTAATTTTAGAATATCCTCTGATATAACACTCTTTTTGGAATATGATGGTAGAATAATAGGGGTATATAAGAATTTTTAATCAAATAACAAAATGAAAATAATTATCATACCTTGGAGAGGTGTCAGAGGGGCTATCTGGTTCAGGTGAATAGCTATCAATATAACGAAGTTCTTGAGAGGAAAACCTTTGTTCCAAATTATCAGATTCAATAAGGCTAATGCCAGAACTAAAAAGCTGATTTGTTTCATCTTCTGAGAATATTCTCATTTCACTTTCTTCTACGTCGAAATTCATTTGTAATTCACTCAAATCCAGAGACAATGATAAACCTGAAAATTAATACATCAATTAACATTAGAAAGAATAAAAACAATTAATAGAATACAAAGTATAAATGGTATAATTGGAAAATAAATATATTGAGAGATAGATCAGTCATGGTCATAGAAGGACATCAAATAACATAAAAAAAAGAAGAAAACAATTAAAAAAACAACAAAATTACTAAAGGAAATGAGAAAAATTAAGATAAAATTATAAAAATAAACGGATGAATTTGGTTTCACTATAGCTGAAATTCAATTATGGATTGTTTTAAATTTATATAACTTGTACACTATATATAAATTAAATTAAACTGAACTTTTATTGCTATTTTCTTTACTTTTTAAATTGAAACAATTTTCTTTTTTTTAAACTTTATTTTTCCATATTTTTCAAAAATATAAAATGACAATTAGGGCACAATAAAAATAATAACTTATAAAATAAAAGTTTGCAAGGTATGAGAGAATTAATATCAACTGTAACTTTTTCAGGAAAATAGTAACAAACAAGATTTAGTGGAGAAATCTGATGTTAGAGGGACCGGAAAGTAATGTCGTTTTCTTAGATTAAATTAAAACACATAAAAATTTTTTAAAGGAGTTTTTACTTTTAATCAATGATATAATTAGCCTCATTATCAACAACCTTTTGCTTTCTCATGTCCAAATTTTCAATGTCGGATTGATAAAAATCAATTGGTTATTGAGCAAAATATAAAGAGATATCATTTTGGCATTTGATATCATATCATATCATTTGGCATCACATAGGCATTTTGGATATCATTCAAATGTGCAAATCGTTTGCCATTTAGAAAGTTTTGAAGCGAACATGGTGGAAATCCAATGGTGGAGAATGGTGGATGAGGCAGTACTTCCCACCCCAATTCATTAATTTTTTTCCAATGCTTGTATTGCGCAGTGTGGTCTTTCATATTCGTGCTGCAGAATAACACCTTTTCGGTTGACAATGCTGGCCACTTTTCGGTAAAAGATTGATTTACAGGATCCATTTGTTCATAGTAAAGGTCTTCATTTACAATTAATCCAGGTTTTAGCACTTCAAAATGAACAACGCCGCGAATTCTCCACCAAACACAAATAAGGGCCTTTTTGGGGTATAAATCTGGTTTAGCAGTACTCTTCGTGGAGATTCATTTGGAGAAAGTCACCGCCTTTTGTGTTTTGGATTATCAAAGAGGACCTATTTTTCATCTCCGGTGATCAAAATATGCTTCTGTATTGTACCGTTGAAGCAATAAGTTGCATGTGGTGGATGGTTGGCGAAGGTTGGTTAAGAATGTTTGACAATTCCTTGATTGTCTGATACGGATTTGCTTCCCCTTCCACCCTTAACACGTCATTGTCTAAGGTTGTTAGTCTTCCTGATTGATACAAATCAGAAGCATCAAGATTACAGTTTTTTAACTTGAAAAACCACTTTTGGCATTTAGGAACGTCTAATGCATTTGGATGAACATCGCAAATGTTTTTGGTAGCAACTGTTGCGTGACTACACTTGCGAAACTAAAAAAGCATACTATGTCGGATATCAACCTCTTCTGGTATCTGGCTGGCCATTTCACCCAAAATTGCTAAACAAAATTTTAAATTTAATTATTTACGAAAACTTCGATGCACACAATGAGCTGAATAATGACAATTAAACAACATCACTTTCCAGTCCCTTTAATATATGTTATAAAATAGATAAATGTTTTATTGAATCACCTTCATGCTGAGTATCAACAAGAGAAGAAGTAGATGGATGCTCCGCAGTAGCCATATCGAAATAAGAATCATGTGAGACAGATCTGCTGTGAGTTGAATTATTCACCTGTTGAGAAGAGCCATTTGTTCCACTACCTGTTAAATACTCAGCAGACTTTATGACTGTTTTCTGAAAATATATGAACACAAATTAATGAAAATTATGAAAACATATTACAAAGTTTAATTACTATTTGGTTATAACCTTCATACAAATTTCTCCCCAAAATATTTGTTTTTGTTAGATATGCATACCTAGATAAAAATAAACCCAAACATTTATATTATGTAAGTCTAACAATATGAATTTGATATTTCTCTCCACATTGTTTACAGAATGTCGTCCATTTTTTAATTAATAGGAACTACCTATTGCTACCATATGAAAAAAAAAAAAGAACAACGGAAACAAGGACAGAGAAGAAGTTGACAGGTTGAAAGCTAGAGCCAGATTGGCTATTTTGATTAAAACAGCTTTTTTAGTTTTAGACTCTAAAACTACATTTAAATAAAAAAACTAAGATATGCTTACATTAACGCACTGTAAAACTTAATTATAAATATTTAATTAAAATTAGATAACTAAAAAACTTTACCCTCTTAAATCTACGGGGAGATTTCACTTGGTGACTTCTTCTGGGAGTGAAAATAGTTTTCCAATTAAGAGCAGGACGTTTGCGAGGTAGGTCGATTACTGTGTGGTAACAAGGCATTTTCTCTATAATACAAATCTGCTCCTTGACTTCTCCTAAAATATTACCGCATTGTAAAATGAAGATTTCATAAAATTTATCTTGTTCTATTATGTAAAAAATAATTTTAAAAATAACATACCCTGGGTTATACGTGGTGTTTGACCTCGGGCTTGAGCTTCCTCCAAAGTAAGTAGCTTAGTTGGTGTGCTTATAGCTACCGACTTTGGCCTGGCCTCACTGATATCATCTACAAAAATAGATGACGTTTAAACATACATAATAACTGATAGACAGGGTGTCCTCTAAGAAGAGGGTAATATTTATACGAGTGATATCAGACCTCAAGAGCTACAAAAAAGTTTATATAAGCGATGGTCCGATTTCCAGCAGGAAAGTAGGATATTGAAGTTTTGTGTTTTTTTAAAGAAAGTCATATCTTTTATTGAATAGAAAGTGATAACTAAAAGACTATTTAATATAAGTAATAAACAATTATTTCACTGTAAACTATATATTTACTGCAAAGGAAAATGGAATTTTTCCTTGTTAAAATCATTTAAACAGGACTTTTTAGTGGCTAAACTAAGATAAGTTCAGTTTTTAAAAAAATTATAAATTATTTGCAATTTTTTTTATCATCTTTCAACTATACTACAGATACCCCACTTTTATGAACTTTCTCGTTTAATTAGCTTTAATTCCAAATTAGTTAAGTTGAGGTTTATTAACTTTCTCATTTAATTAGCTTTAATTCCATATTAGTTAAGTTGAGGTTTATTAACTTTTATAAACTATCTTGTTTAATTAGCTATAACACCATATTAGCTAAGTTGAGGTTTATTAACTTTTATAAACTTTCTCGTTTAATTAGCTTTAATTCCATATTAGTTAAGTTGAAGTGATTTCATATTCTTATAACTAAAGTAACAGTGTTTACTGCAATTAATTGTTGCAAAAGCTTTTATTTCTTGTTTTCCATGATTTGGGATGTATTATGATAAACATAATTGGATAAATACACTTTTTATTTTTATTAAAAAAAAAGGTTAAAATAAATGCTTTTTCAAATGTAGTTAATGTAAAGTAGTTATAAAAATATGCTTTTCATCCAGATCTCTATTATAGGAATTAATTTGTATTTATAAATGACAAGCTAAATGTTCCTGATCCTAGAATTTACGTTTTCATGGAAATAATTGAAGCAATCAGCAGAGGTTTCTTTATTTTAAACATAAATTTTAGAAATAGAAACATTTATTTCATCACTTATAAATACAAATCAATTTCTGTAATAGAGATCTTAACAAAAAAACCACATTTTTATTACCACCTTAGATGATGAATAATCAAAAAATTATTATTTATAATGTTTTTTTTTTCTTTTAGAAATAAAAAGTGTGTTTATGCATTTATATTTAATATTATATATAATATAATATTAAATATAAATAAATAAAAAAAAATATATATATAATGAAAGCTTTGCAATCATTTATTGTAGTTTTCTCCTTTTCTTCCTCTCTGTTACCTGGTGGGCCTCAAAGAAGACTCAAAAAGCCTCGGGTTCTGCTCACAATATAAATAATTTTCAAGAAATATCACATATGATTAATCACACACTAAACACTTCTTTTTTTTCTTTTTCTGAAAACGTAAGTTGTCCTCTGAGAATGAAAATTTGGAATTCCATTCAGTGAGTAGATGCATACAATGGTGGCCACTGTTTGAACCATACATACATGAGTACTACTTCTACAGGAGGATGTGTAATAGCACCAAAACAAATTTGAACCATCTTGATATTTCTCATTAAAGTCCTTTAAAGTGATAACATTTTAATAAGACAAATATCTGTTCATATTGCATAAAAAGAGCCCCCATGCCCATGAAGATAAGTTTTGAGTGCTCATTAAACTATGAAAGAATACAAATAAATAAAACAACAATTTACTATTAAAATGTACATAAAATTTTTTAACTAACGTGTTCCGAAAATCTCAGGAGAATTAAGAATTAGAAATTCAGTGACCACAGCTTGAATCCCAACACCCTGAAGTGCTGCAACACCTTGATCCAGGGATCTACATCTTAATAGGTTGGGCGCCCATACTATAGCTACATTCCTCGCTGTCATTCCTGTACCAGAACTGTGACTGCATACGTGTCCAAGATGACCCATGAGGTACTTTAGAGTTCTAGAAAAATATAGATGATTAGAAAAAAATGTATTTCTTTTAAGTATACAACATAAAACAATGGGTAGGTTTTATATTGTATATTAATATACTAATATATAAATTAAAGAAATAGACGTTATTTATAACTAGGTCAATCTGTTATAACTTTTTTAGATATTTTTTGTGATCTTTGAGGAAACTTACAAATGGGTAATTAGAGAGAAACTCTGTTGTGCTATGAAAGAAATGGCTATCCCTAGGAAAAACCATTGAACTAGTTCTTATTTGGAAAAAAAAAAAAAAATAAAAATAATGCTCAAAATAAGAGTCGTTTAAGACCAAAATAAATTGCTTTTTATATCGAATATATTGATTGACTCAGCGAAATATGTATGCTAAGATATTATTGATTCAATATTTACCGTGTAAGGTGGAATTAAAGTGCATGTAAAAAATAAACTAGCCCACAAATGTTCTGCCAATTCAGGCATCATCAGGACAGAAAAAACAAGATTACTTCACACCATGACAACCAAACACATACTATATGTTTATATTAAAAAATATATATTGAATAATAACAATTAATTACCATAATTAAAATGAAACCTAAAAATCAAATTTATAATCTTTAATTCAATAAATTTATAATAAAATAATACAAAAACAAACCTGTAATGTGGTGGTGGAAGTTTTCGCACTACTTTTCTCATATTTTCAATGCGATGATCTATTGATGATTGAACAGCAGCGACAAATTCTTCATAAAGTTGATAGGTACATAAAGGATTAGGAAGTTCTCTGAAGTACATTTTAAGGAGGGAGGCAACACTGTGAATATCCTGCTTTATAACTGTGTCCTCAACAAGAGTTGGAAGCCTATCTTCATCGAAAATCGATCTATAAACAGAACAATTAAACAAAATATACCAATAGCATTTAATAACACAAAGCAAATTAATAAATAAAAAATGATTCAATGAATAGTTATTTTTAATATGTCATCCTATAGTGTTTTTGCGTTTTACTAATAAAATGAAGTGTGTAGACAGTGACTGATCAACTATCAGCTGTTCACTAAGGATTTTATAATTATATATAACACTATTTATCATTTCATTTCCCTTACATAGATTCATCTATATTACAGAGAAAAAAAAACTGAAGAAAATAAATTTCATTATCATATACATTATTTTAATAATATGGGATTTTCTGCTTTATTTTAATGTTTGTTTACTAATAATGTGATATATTACCTCAATCTTTGAATGTTAGAAGTTACTCCAGAAAGACGATAAATACCATCTACTATGCCATGAGCTTCAATGAATTCAGAACAACATTTAAGCACCAGAGGGACTGGGAAACAAAAAGCTATAACAGTTATCTAATATAAACAACATTTAACTAATTATTGAATCAATGTTATTTAAATGTGCAGATTTATATATATATATATATATATATATATATATATATATATACATATTGTTTTTTGTGACTTATGAATTTTTAAAATATAAAAATAAACATACTGTCCCTTCCAGAGTTAAGCAAATGTTCTGAAAGATCACAACCAAACACTCTTTCTTTTAGAATACCAGTCTGCTTCAAGCGACGACGAGAGGGCCTTGAAAGGATAAAAGCTCGAAAAAATGCAATTAGTTTTCCATGTTTCCTAGAAAATAAAAAAAGTGGTTATATATTTCTGAACTAAAACAATATTACACATGAGTTGCTCCACAAAGAAAGAAGGAATCCAACATGTCATCATAATTAATTTTTTTATAATTGATCGCGAGTATAATACGCCATGCACACAATAACATAAAAAAAAAAAATGTTATTATACCAGCTGTCGAGTAAAAAAATAAATAAAAATAATGGTGAAAAGGCAAAATCATGTATCTTGAATGGAGCACCTTATATAAATAATATTAATTTTATAAATTCATCAATAAGATTCAATTACCTTAGCACTGGTTTACTAGGCTCAGCCAAAGCTATTTCATTTGGTATTTTATCAGTTATTACAGCTACACAATTAGAAGGGAAAAATCCAACAACAAATCCTCTTTTACCTCTCCACCAAACACTTTCTTCTGCGGGAGGCATATCAATAACAGATATCATGTCTCCAATCTACAATGAAATAGTAAAAGCTTTTAATTTTGCTTTTCTCTAGACTGAAACTAATAATTTTTATATTTGTTACACACAAAAGAACTTTATATCACATTTCAAAGTAGTCATTTAAACACATTATAAATGTACGCAGAACAGAAGCATACATTTCGTTAACCAGTTTGGTTTGGTTCATGATAGGTAATAAATTTTTGTAATTGGGTACTAGCATAAATTTTCAATTTTCATTCACCTGTGAAGATAAGATATAGTAATAAAAATGATAGAAACTATGAGATTTAGCAACATGGAATCGTTAATGAGAATCGAAAGAAAGAGAATGAGGATAATATATGGGACGAGAAGAATGGAGAAAGAATACCGATTAAAAAAGAACAGTGAGCTTTATGAACGTATTGAAAACTTAGAAACGTCAACGAGGAAAAAAGGAGACACTAACATTCTTCAGGCATATGAATAGAATAGATTAAAGAAACTAATATTCGATAAAGTGATGGAACTGAAAAACATAAAAGGATACACAGAACAAATAAAAGAAGTAGAAAGAATGGGTATCAAAGAGGAAGACTACCAAGAGAGGCAAAATAGTGAACAATATAAAGGCTCTTATAGCGGAGAAGACGAAGCAAGATTGTAAGAAATGGACAAAGGAAAGAAGGAGACAGAGGGGAGATAATATTAGAAAAATGGGCCAAAAAAACTAGAAATGGTATGCGTGTGGTCCATAGTTGGCGTATATCACGATAAATATATACATACACACACACATATTCTATTTTCAATTTATTTTATTTTTTGAACTGGCTCCTTTTAATTTATTTATTTTATATCATCAAAGTAACTAAGCAATCCCTTCAGCTTAGTTTAAATAGATGGTACTTTTTGTCTAGCGGGCCGGCACGAAACCTCACTTCTTATCTAACGTCATGTCACATAACCTCCCTCTTCTTATCCCGCCAAACCTTTGAGTTATTGTATTGTTTAGTTTTCAGTTATTCCCTTATTACGTTCACTTATTAAATTCTTTACTTTTGGCCCGTTTGTGTTTATTTTTAGTTTTTGGCCCGTTTGTTTATTTTTCATTTTTTTTTAGTTTGTGGCACCTTTGTGTTTATTTTTCATTTTTTTCCATTTATTTTCGTCATATTATGGATCTTCTTAGAATATGGGATCTGCCGTCTTCAGAAGAACAGGCAATTCAATGTTTTCAAAATGTTGGGATACTTACAGATGTGAAATTGGGTGAACGAGGTCATTGAAAGAAGTTAACCAGGAATGCCAAATGGAGATGCTTTCGTAGGACTTGTGACACAAAACTTTCAATAAGGAAAGGAACATGGATGGAGGGCTCGAGGATTTCGTTTTTAACAGCTTTAAAATTGATTTATGGGTGGTCCCATAGCATAACAACGATGAAGTGGGGCAAAGAGCAGGTTTTGTGGCGGCGGGTTCACAGAGAAGAGGACCCGTTTCTCACTATTTTAAATAGCATAAAACAATTTTTCCTTCCAAAATAAATAAGACAAAGTGAAAATAAATTGTACATATGTTGTTTATAGTGTTGATATGTTCTTTAAATGTTTTTTTATTATTTCATTTTCATCTTTTATATCTACTTATGTTCTTCAAGTGTTTTTTTATTATTTCATTTTGATGTTTTACATGTACATATCTTCTTAAAGTGTTTTTTTATTATTTCATTAATATATGTGTCGTAAATAAAAGTATTTTTTTTGTTATTACATTTGTTTTTGTTTACACTTTCAATAATACAAATTTAATACAATATTATGAAGATATGAAGTAGGAGAAGGCTTATCAATGTGTTATGGGAATTATCAGTGTTCAGGTTATAAACATTGGTATATAGCAGTCAGTGCCGGCCCGCTAGACAAAAAGTACCAAATAGATAATAGGCAAGTAACATACAGATAATAGTTTTTCAAATAAATTTAAGTAATATAAACAAAATATTCTTCCTAATTTTTTTTTTTTTTTTTTTTTTTATGAAAGCCATTCCTTCCACTAAGCTGGAAAGGACTTCAAATGTCACTATTGATAGAGGTAACAATAGACTGTTATTGTGGAAAGCTTTAGTCTCATTAGGCATAGCAATAAGGCATTATGTTAATAAATCTGGAACAGAGAAGAGTGGAAGAGTGAGGACAGCCTTCAGTAACTGGCCGAGGTATGCTTATGTCACAAGGAGAAAGAAACAAAAATATTGTTTTCTTTAAATAGTTTAAATCATAATGTGTCAGTAGAAAAAAAGATTTTTTTATATTATGAAGTTAAACATGAGATGCTTTCTATTGTAATTTTTTTTAGGTTTGGATGTTATTCAGTTAACCACAGACCTGGGTCATACACTCATGATTTATATGAAATAGGCATACAAAATCAAAATTCAACAGGGACGAAAATGTTAGTATTTTCTAAATTTTTTTTTTCAGTCCGTGTTGGAATGATGTACTGTCTCAACTTGAATTATTTTTTTTTAGAATGTGATGTGAAATGTGTTTGCCATGCATACATTAGATCTTGGTTTTTCTGTCCTCAGAAACCTGAAGTGACAAAATGTTGATGAGTTGCATAAATTTTTTACCAATATTTTAGAGACACTTTGTTTTGTGATTGTAATCTTCCAATTATATCCTAACAATTCATTGAAGTCTCTTGGTAAGGTTATTTATATTTAATTGTAAGCTTATATATATTTAAAAAGAAAAAATACCTGAAAAGAAAGCTCATCAGTGGCATGAGCTGTATAAGGAGTGGTTGCAAAAGCAGCAGCAACAGCAGGAGTATTAATCCCCTGCCCTGCAGCTACAATCCTTCTGCCTCGGTTGTCCAATTCGAACCAACTCAATGCAGGTCCACAACTGATAGCACAACCACTACCGATATAGCTCAATCTTTTAACATAACTATTCAGAACTTTCTTGATTTCTGCCTGCAAGACACAAGTTTGTTAGAAACATAAAAAAGTTAAAACCATCTATTTATAATCACATAGTTATCACGTACATCATTTTTGGGCGTCATCCGTGACAGTATAGGTAACTCACTAAATTTTCTGTCAAATACACATTGGTGCAGCTGTTCATCGAGCTTACAAAAGTGGTCATAAGTTCTACGTATTTGCCAAGCTTCATGACCACTAGTCACTTTCAACGTAATTCCTTCGAATCCCTCCCCTTTGACTGAATCTTCTAATAGTTTCAACTGATGCAGACAAAAATAATTTTAATAATAAATCAAACATAAAATTACATCTAGCAGGACTGAAATATAAATACCTGTATAGGTTGTAAATCAACATGATCATAATGAAAGTGTGCACATTCTTCTAATTTTGGAAAGCGGGAAGTTGAACATTGGACATTGCCAATACTGACTAATGATTTTAATCTTACACTGCCTACATCAATCTGAAATAAAGACAACTTTATGAACCAAAAAGATATAATTATATAAAATAATATGAATTGAGTGACCATTTTTTATAGATACAATAACTTACACAACAGTAGGCCTATAAACAATACTTCCCTATAAAGTGTGAACCCAGTACACCCAAGGCCTTTCATGGGTTGTAGTGGTAAAGGAAAAAGTAATAAAATAATTTTTTACTCTTCTGTGTTTGTTTATGGCCAACATCTTCTTAAATTACATCAATGGTCAGCTATCTCTATGTCTTAAATAGTATGATGTGAAAATGGCAAAGGAATATTTGAGACATAGAATGAAGTTTGTATTTAATTGTGACAACAATACAAGTACTGCAACCCAAAAAAAGGAGTAATGAATGTGAGCCTGGTGGAATAGGTAAGATATGGTCCACTTTGAACTGTTAAAAAATAATGAAGCAATCAATGAGCAAGTCTACTGTAGGCAATAAGACAATGTTTACAAGATAAACATTCTGTCATGGTGAACTAGAAGGAGGTTATCAAGTTTGGGCGTGAGGTGGCTGGCAGACTAACAGGTGTGCAAGCCACCATTTCCTGGCAATTTGATAAACAAGATAAAATGATAAAATAATTATGAGTTCAAGTCTAAGTAACGAAGTGGCTTTTAACTCTGACAATAATCCCCAGCTCTCTTCCCTGTACTGGTAAAAACACTGTATAGTCTAAAAGGTGATGACAAAAAAAAAAAAAAAAAAAAAAAAAAAGAAGGGGGTTACTTATCTAGCACCATGACAATACCGAACAAAGCGACCTAGTAAAAAAAAAAAGTTTTAGCTAGGAGTCCATCCTAATTCATCAGATTTAGCCCTCATCAAATTACTGCCTGTTTTCTTTCACAATATCATTTGATAAGAGTGGTGAAATTCAGAACACTTGAAGGGAGAGAGTTATCAATAAAAGGTTTCTGTAGCCAAAAAAAAACAACCATTTTTTGGCATCTGGGACTGACATGATGCTAGTAATAGAACAAAATGAAGAATACTTAGTGTAATAAATGTAAATACAAATTTTACTGAGATTCAGACAATTTTTCTCACAATCCAGTATATAATGAATTATCGGTATATTTATGAATTATAATGTATATTTGTTGCAAGGTAAATCTATAGCAACATTAGAAAATTCTATACATGCAAAAACTAAAAATATATATATATATACAAAAAAAAATCAACTGTACGTTTTAGTTTCGATACAAAGATGTTCAGTTTAATTATTAATGAATAGTTAAGGCAAAGATAAAATGTTTTAAATAATATTTTCGGTCTGATTCTGAATACGAGAGGCCAAAATTTATTAGAAAAATTCAAAAGCATTGTTCCTACAGAGTTTTGCAACAATTTAGTCAATATAGGAACATCAACATCGTCTATTTTAATGAAGGCAATGAAAATTTCAAGACAAGAAAAGATAAATTAATAAAAAAAAAGTCCACCTTTGAAATCAATGAAGAGCATTAGAAACTTTGATGTATCAATGAAGATATAGAACATTAATTGCTTTATCGTGAAATTTAAAACTAAATAAAAAATTAGAACTAATTTACTATGAATTGATTAACTATTGAACTTTTAGTCAAATTAAGGCACAATGTCAAAAAATTGGGAATTATATATTTTTTTAAAGATGAAATTAACAGAAAAAAAATGAATGATAAAAAAAAATTCAGTTCAATAACCTTATTAGCATTTGATTTAATATAAATTTTGATTGTGAACAACTAATTATTAATAATTAAAATGTGAATAAAATGTAAACAAACGGAATTCAAATGTACAATTGTAAACGAACCAGTAAAAAAGTTTATAAATGCTACCTTCGATTTGGAATACTGAGGAATAATATCAAGTAAAGTTCTGGAAGTCTGAGCTCCACTTATGGAAGCCATTCCAAAATATAAACTTGGTCCACTTCATATGTTATCCCACATCTTCTAAAATTTCTTTCAGTTTGAATAAACTGGACAGCCTCATCATTTTTAAGTCTAAAAACTAAGACAAAACAACTTTCAGATTGATAATCACATAACTCTTTTAGAAAATTTTGAAGTATTGATGAGAAAAATATATAAACTTTTCATATTTATATTTCAGAAACAAAATATTGTAGGTTACAATGTAACCTATTTACCATTGGATTTTCATTTAAGTACGTAGGTTTGACTATGGGCTGTAGTAGAGAACTTTCTGAATGTGGATAGGTTCATAGTAATGAATATTATATTAAATGATAACAAAGTCACTTTATTACACAAAAAAATGATAATTTTCTCTAATACTAAACCCCATTTTAAAGAAACTTTCATTCACTTGCACTGCCATTAACATAACAAACTAAATGCCAGTAAACCTACATCGATTGAAAAAAAATAAACAAAATAAGTTATGGTTTTAAGAATAGATCTTCCTTCCTTATTTATTTTTGTTTATAATTTATAGTATAAGAAGAGTTCTAATCTAATATTGTTATTTCTTACATAGAGGTAAACAAAAAAAAAAACCGTTCGGGTTTAAGAAGCTTGTGGATGTATGGGAATATGTACATTTGAGGCCCACGGTCGTAAAGCTGTATTATAAAACATTTTTTGGGGAATTAAAATGTGTTTTTTAGAGAGATTATTTCCATTAAATATTTAAATTAATATAAAAAAGGGCGTTTATTTTAGCTATACACCAAAAACATCTCTATAAGCTATTTTCAGGCGTTTCTTAAAAAAAAAAAATAAAATGCCCATGACATAAAATCATATCTTATTTTAGGTACGAAAACAAACAATAATCATCTGGACATTTTTTGATGTATGTATGACTTATTTCGTTACTGAAAAATATACTTGTTTGGTATGCAAATTAAAAGTTTATTAATTCAATATCCATGATCTTACGAAAGAAGATAAATAAAGAAGGTAACACATCAAAAAAACAATCGACTGCAGAAATTAGGAAATCTCATCCATCCTTTATAGAATATAGGTCACCATACCATATATGGTAATGTACTTGTACTTAATAGATTATTAGACAAATTGACATCTATAAATATTAAAACTTGGTTTAGTAGTGGGGTGCCTTTTACCCCTGAAGGAAACTCAACTCTTTCGGATGTTGATGTGCACCATACGGGACGAAATCTACTTGCCAGGAGCCGTTAATGTAGTGAACACCATATATGAAAACCAAATTTAAATACTCCAAGACATAAATTTCCCTTGCAATCTACCTAGATGTTTTAAATAGATTATGGAAGTATCTTTCCTTAGAATGGATGGGATTTCCCTATTTCTGTATTCAATGTTTATAAAATTAAAAACCACTTTTTTTCTCTTTAGGTCGGGCATCAATGCCACATTTAAAAGACTGGGCTAATTTGAATAGATATTGGTAATTACACTTATTACTCATTCGTTAAAAATGATAACCTAGCAGATCCTTCCATCTTATCCAATGAGAAATGGGTTGAACCAATTACTTATATTCATCCAAACGCAAAGTTCTCCTCAGTCATTAGCATTGGCTGAGAGACTGTCCTCACTGCTGGTTATTAAAGGAGATAACCACCCTTGAAGAATCAACCTAATCGTTTATTGAAAAGAAATATCCCATTGACGACCTTTCACTGCCTGAAGAAAAGGCGTTTGAGATGTGTATCGCGGTATATCCGCCGCAACGGACATGTACCCTCCGTGGGGCCTCTGAGATTCCCTACTGGCAGTGTGTTTTGATGTCTTGGAGCTATGTTCTGTCTGTTGATACTTCTTTTTTGGCAGTTGCTAAATGATGCTGTACGTGGTTTGGATAAAGTTGATTTTGTTATTTTCTGCTCTGAAAGTGCCTGACATTGGGAAATGTTGACTGGTTATTTTACTGGTCTTGTTAAATCCTTAGACTTTATGTTTGGAATATTACAATTATATCTTCTTCTTCTTCTTTCTCTTCCACCTATTTGCCTCTCAGCGTGAGGGTGCTTCCAGCCATCGGTCCCATGCATCGCTGTTCCCGGCCAAGTTTCTCATCTCTTCCAGGGTCTTCCCTCTTCGTCTTCCAATTTGTTACAAATGACTAACGTATGAGGTTCTTGGTCGCCCTGTCGGTGTTCTCCCCATCGGCCTCATCTCTAGGGTTTTAACTGGGTCTCTGTGGTGGTCCATCCGGCAGACATCCCCGTACCACTTCAGCTGTCTCCTCTCCAAAGTTTCTAGCACGGGGCATATCTTCAACTCCTCCGTGATCCTGTCATTTCGGATACAGTCTTTTCCCCACAATTCTTCTAGGAAACATTATCTCAGCGGCAGTAACACGGCTTTGTAACCTCTCATTCAGGATCCAACTCTCTGCTCGATAAAGAAGTACCGGTAGAAAGACAGACTTGAACAGATGGAGCTTCACATCTTGCCGCACTTCCTTTTTTTTTTTTACAATTATATCGTAGAAAGTATTTTCCTAATATTAAGTCAAGGATAGAAGAAAGATTACTGGGTTCCTTAGTTTTAACAGGGTAAGAGAGTTGGTTGAACATGGAAAGGATATTGATACAGGTTGTCCTAATTCAAACGAATCGGATTTTACATATATCATCAACATAATCCAATTTGGTACAGTTGTATTTGTTAACATAAGTAGTGTTCACTTAATTGGCGAAAAATCGGTACTGCCATAGGCGCCTAGAGTCCTCTGCCACATCATTCAGTACTCATAAATGGCATAATAACATTATGATAATATAATAACGTTTATAGTACATTATTTTGATTGCATTAACGGACAAATATTAATGCAATAATTTAATTGTCCAAAACAATTTTTTTATTTTATTTTTACGCATTATATTCTTGTGTAGCAGTATAACGATGCCATTTATGATGTACTATGGCAGTACTGAATGATGTGGCATTAATAGAGCGAGATAAACAGCAATTGTTGATGACCTATTTCATTAAAATTAGTGGAAAACAGTAAAAATAAAATTATAAGGATTTTTCTGAATTTCATAACATTAATTAGTTTTTAGGGATTTGTATTTAAGTTGTTAAGTTTCCAAATATGTTATGTATAAAAGCTGTAACAAATTGTCTCTTTTAATATTTAATTTTAAAATTTGAGCGAACTCCCCTATAAAAACAGATAATTAGTTAAAAACAAAAAAAGTATACATTTTTTGGAGGGAATTTTGAAAAATTTATCCATTTTGAAAGCTCGTTAGTTCGCTTCCTGTTGATTAAGAAACAAAATGTTACGTGTAAAAATGTTTGATAATTTTAAGCTGTTTAAGATTAAATATAACCATTCTTAATCTATCTTGCTCTGAAAAGGAGATATTTAGCGTAAAACAAAAAAAGTTCGAAATTTCAATGGTTTTAGTGATTTGTAGCAAACCCACAAGGCTTTTAAGGGCGGAAATTTGGACTTTTTGTATTCACTACACACCTAACAATATAAAAAAGGAATTTGAAATGCCAGACCTTTTGCAAGGTCTTTTTTTGTGCTAATTTAAATGGACTAATAGTCTTGCTTGGCGGTTTCCTGATCCTGGTCGATCTTTTTAGGATATTTGTGTACGACTATAAAAATTCTCAGTTCAATAATGAGGAAAAAATCCAAATTGGTTTAGTTATAATTGTTTACGCTGATAATCTTTTAACCAAATAGTAAGTTAGGGAATATTTAAAAACATGTTAGCAGCCATCAAGAGCTTAAACAATGATTATATACATGGAAATTATATAAATGAATGAAATAATTAAGTTACGTTTTTAATTAAGTTACGTTTTTTATTAAATAGGAAGCAATAAGCAACAATAGTTCCTTATATAAATAAGGAAGAAATTAGTAATTATTAAATAGTATGGCAATATGCAATAAGTAATTGCAAGTTTTGCCGTTTTTGGATTAAATTGTACGATTTTGATTTTTGTTGTATTAAATTGCACATGTAAGCACTTTTATAATAAATTAGATGATTTATAAGTACAAATATATAAGTGAGTGTGATAATATTTACCTTTTTATTTTATTATATTGTTCAAATTAAATTCATTATTCAAGATAGAAAAAACATGAGGAACGTAAATAATTCAGTGTGAAGCAAAAATCGTATTTAACATTACAAAAGGAAGAAGTAAACACAAGTGAGAAGTATTCTTGGAATAAAAGTTGCCTGATGTATTCCTTCTATTTGTATAAAAAGAGATGTGTGATTTGATATTCTGTCTCCAAAATGTAATGGTTTTTTTTCACAAAAAATGGCTTTTAGAAATTAAATTTTTAGAAAGCATTAATTTATTTTTCTTCTAAGAGCTGGGGTATATTGTATGGAATTTATTTTAATAATACACATTAGGTTTATTAAAAAAAATGTTAAAAATACTGCTTTCACAAAAATTTATTGTTTAAAGTGATGATGAACCAGTGTTTTTTTTTTTTACACAGATTTCCATAATTGGGACTGATCCTTATTGTATCTGGTGTCCTACTAAATGTTCCAAATCCTAATATTTATATTTTCATAAAAATAATTTAAGCAATCAGCAGGTTTTAATTTTTTTTTTAAATTTATAATATTCATTACATGGAGATTTTCCTGATCTGTGTAAGATGGAACTTAAGTACTTGAGTTTCGTCACAGGATTCTTAAATTAAAGTAAATTTAATTGAATGAAAAAATATTTTTTAATGCTTACTTTGTTTTAATGACTCTGATCATTAATTATGGCATCACCTTCGTTATTTTTTCCTTAATTAAAGTGAATTGGAGCAATTGTATTCTTAATCGCAAAACACCCGAAATATTTCTTAAGTTTATTATTTTTATTACTCTATTGTTTGTAATAGTTGTGGATATTATTATTTTAAAAACTGTTTTCGAAAAATAATTTGTAAGTAAAGAAATAATTCTAATAGCTTAATTCAAGTTAGAATTAACATTTCGATTTATAGGTAAAAAGTTAATTTATTTTACTCTTTTGAAAAATCAAAATATAAGTTAAGAGCACCTAAACTTCATTCCATTATTGTTATAGCAAAGAATGGTCTATTTATAATTATTAAAAACAACATTAATTAAAAAAAATCTAAATCTAAATTATAAAAAAATTGTGTTAAATATTTACCCTGTGGAATCTCAAGATAGAAATACTAAAAACAAAAAAATGTCGTAGTTTTTGTTACATAAAAAGGTAACTGATGAATATTATTAGAATGTTTTCCACAAAAAAAAAAGTGTTTTCTGTTAAAACGTACTTATGCACCTGAATAACTTCTTGAAGACTATTTTCTGTTACGTTATTGGCGGTCTCAGCTTCTGTTCTGATGCCTTCCAACGCCAGTTTTTTTCCGAAGTAGGAGTGTACCTGTCCTATTTATTTTTTTAATTCTTGAAATATATGATACAGTAAGGCCATAAATTAATGTTCATGGTGAGGATGGGTGGAGGAATCGGAATAAGGTGGAAACGGCCTTTTATTTATGGCCGTATATTCGATTCACAATTTCTGACGCGTTACATATTTAAACCTATTACTTGTTGCTAATTAGAAAATAAAACTAGAGGAGAAGAGGTGCAAATAATAAAAATTTTCGTAACTTATAAAAATGACTATTTATTTCCTGATAAACGACTTAAAATATACACGTTACATTAGCAATAACAAATGTTATTTATTTTTATGAATTAAGATATCAATGAATACGGACAATATTTTTCATGAAACATTTTTGTGTGTTTGTCCATTCATAAGATAGCAGTCAAGGCATAACAACTTTCAGTTGTTAACAACTGCAGCCAAGTAAGCAGTTAACAACTTAAAAAAAAAAAAAATTATGGAACATTAACTTTCTTTTCCATTCTTAGAATAATAGTTAAAGAAAACAATATTACAATGGAATATACTAGAGCAGTTTGGAAACTGATGATGTTCAACATGAAGCCGTAGCAACTGAAGAGGAAGAAGAGGAATACAATGGGCACCAGAGTGAGGGTGCTTCCACATTGTTTTTCATCTCCTAAATCGATGAGTATGTTGAGGAACCCACCTCCTACGCTTGCGAGGTAATCACTGTAGCCACTGAACGACATTTCCTGTAAACAACAACCAAATGAATGAGTTTGTTATGGTTAATACTCAATTAGAAAATGCATTGTTCATATATATAAATAAGCATTATATATTATGTATCATTATAATGTATTATGTATAATATCATTATATTCAGAAACGTGGCCTTGAAGGGAAGTATAGAACAGTTCATCCAATAGTACCTTCCTTAGACATTCGGAGCCCTCCCTCCTGAGTAATGACGTCATATCCCCGCCTCCAAAAAAAAAATAATTTATTTCTTATGCTGTTTTATATTATGTAATATTTAAATTTTATTGCATTCAAAATTTCTCTAATATTTTTATTTTATTTATTTAAACCCTACCGTGCCATTGAGCCAATAAGGGTTAATTTATTGGTACAGTGTTGTGTTTTAATAGAGAAGAAAAGTTTGCTCAAAGAGTTGGGAATATATATAAATATACCATTTTTTTTTAAATTTAAGTTTCTTGAATCCTTAAACTATTGAAATTTTTGAGACGTTTTGTTTTAACTACTCCAATATATATAGCACAGGGGGATAGATCTCCACGTAGACGTGGGGAGAGGGGAGAGGGCTTTCGAGCTTAAGCTCCCCACAAAATGACAAAATATAACCATGTTTTATGAAAAAAATATTTAAATGTTCCTCTGAATACATTTAATTGGACCTCGAGAACTAATTAAACACTATTTCATATAGGTAGTTAGTTTCTTTCTTTTTCTTCTAAGGTAATTATCAGAATATATATAAACTCTTGGGCTGAAGCTCCCCAAAATTAAATCCTGGATCCGTTAGTGATGTATAGTATAATCGTTGGAACAAAAATATCCGTAAGTTATAAACTAATATTTGTACAACTATTTTGTTTGCAATATTTGGAATAGTGAAATTTCGTTTTATCTATTGATATTGATATTAGGAAAATTTCAATTTTGCTCCTCACCTTCCCAAATACACTTTAGCGACGTATATAATATCATAAATATATATGGATGGATAAATTGTATATCTATATCTTTCACAGTAATCTCATGAAAGAGACGGGTATTTGGAAGGGTTGATGACTCTAGCAAATTGCATGAATTGTAATGCATTACTCATTACATATTAATTAACGTCAGTTCATGTTATTTAAACAAAATACCTAAGTTGAAGAGGATATTTTTTGGTAATGATTAACCATACAAATAGGTATATTGTAATTTACAGTCCTAATTGGTAACATAGGAGAGATTGGAATGTTATTAAGGTTCGTAAATATAGAGCTTGTATCATTTTATGCTCAGATTAAAATATTACTAATTTTAGGTATTTCTATTTATTGTAGGTCATTGATGCCTGCCCTAATGGAAAGCAAAAGACCACGTGAAAGTCCAAAAAGCAGATGGATCGATAGAATCAACAAAGATGCAATAGAGCTGCGTGCGGATAAATGGAAAGAAATAGCCCAAGGCAGGCAGAGATGGAGCAGGCTTGTTAAGGCGGCAAAATATGTACATGGTCTGTATGTGTAATGCCAACAGAAAAAAAAAATAGTTCATTGGTGTGATTTATGCTTGGCATGAAATAATCATTGGAAAAGGAAATGATAATTTAAAAACAAAGTAACAATTAAATGTAATAGAGAAATGAAATAAAATTTCTGTCTATATCTGCTGTGACACCTGATATAACTTACTTTACTTTGCTAACTATATCTCTAAAAAATAAAAAGATTTAGTTTGGATAATATATAATCAGTAAAATATTTTTTATAATGTAAGCTAACGTTTCCATTCAAACATGTGAGTCATCTTCAGGAGAACTGAATTGGGCGAGGTTTTCCAGGGAACCTGCTCTCCAAGGTCTTTAACATTGTGAAAGTGAATTTTGATTTCAGTAAGGATTTTATAGCTGGATGTTTTAAATTTAATTGATTTCATTGCTGTTCTTCATTAAAAAACATTAAGAATTTATCACCGATTGGTTTGAGGCACGGATTTTAACCCGAAACGCAAAACAAAACCTTAAATGAATGAACTACAATTCGGCTAATCAAACTTACAAGAATGTTATTTATGGGGTAGGTTTTGAAAATAACATATAGATTTCAGAGATGGAGTACAAAGAAGAACATCAAACAAGTCATGTAAGAGACGAGAAAAGAAATTGAAAATATATGTAGAACTATGATGGAAAGAACTCACGGCAATTTTTTTCAGTTTTCGCTTATCACTGCTAAAGTTAACAGAGTGAGTGAAGGATTTATTATGAATTTATACGCTTTGGAGTTATCCTCCTGCAATCAAAAATGGCCCTATTTAATAAATATAAACACCAAAATTTGTTACGAAACTGTCATATCATTTGTAAATTTATATTAACAGGATAACATGCCTATTTTGCGAAAAGTCCTATAACAACAAAATATTGTTATCTAAACTACAACGCACAGGAGGCGCGCAACAAAAATATCGCCAATGTTGATTCATCAAGTTAAGAAAATGTAGTATAATTTCGACAAACGAAGATGTCTACTACATGTTTCTTGGGACTTTAGATCCGTTCGCTAATACATTTAGCAACAGTCCTAAAGCCAAAGATAGATTTTCTTCAAGAAATAAGAAAATATATATATTTTTTTTAATGAACAAATTTGGGAAGAAAAACTTTATACAAATATTATAAAAATGTAAATAATAATGCATAAGTTGTGTAATATAATTCTTGTATGTTAACAGCGAGGAACTGCTGACTATTTCTTTACACCTGACTTATGAAAAAGAAAATATTTTTTTATTTAATGATATTTACGACTGTATTAAAAAAGAATACATTCAATAAATGTGATAACAGGACATAAAAACATGAAAATACTTGTTGAGAAACTACCCACTGGTAGCACTCTAAAAGAAAATATAATTTGTAAAAATAAATTCAGTATTTATTTGTTTCTCCAAATCGTAGATTTCGGACCACTGTGCGGCCCCGGTTCGGGTCAAGCCTAAACAGGCTGAAATTTATTTCGTGACGGACACCCTATTTGAATAGGTTGATTACTTGAAGGATAACCACCCTCTCCCCCTCCTATTATCTCACTACACACCCGTCTGCCAAAGTTGCCAAGTTATGTATACATTTGTTTTTATCATTTTGAACTTGTATTATAAAAATTATAAATAAGTAAATATTATTTAGTTTTTAACCCAGTGCGGTTGTGGGCGTAGACTGTCTAAAAACCGTATGTCTGAAATGGGAGAGTAAACAAAAAAGTGTTATCATAATTTCATAAGAATTCATTGGACTAAAAGGTGTCGAGAAAATAAACAGTTTTTTTTTTTATATTCGTATAAAATTGGAGTCTAAAATTCGTATAAGAGACTTATATTAACATTTTAAAAGTAATTTATTTTTCCAATTTAAAAAAAAAATAAACGATTGTTAAGGCGTAAACAAATCAATTTATATATTTTCTCAAACTCCTAACACAATAATCTTTTAGGAATCTGAAAAAATTGGAAGCCTACTACTTTCGAAGATTTAAAGATGCTAAATTGGAAATAAATAAAAAAGACTTACTTAATATTGGAACGTTATAGGAAGGCACTTCTTAAACATACGCCTGACGATAGATCAGCTCTCTGTGACCCAGCTCACTGAATGGCACGAGACTTATGCTGGCGTATGGAAATGAACTCTACGAAATTTTCCTTTGTTGATTAATGAAAACAGTGAAAGTTATGTAGAAATAATCTAATAACCCGGGTTACACAAGACGCCTATTAAGAGTTCGGAAGGAACCGAGGTTCCAAGTGGCCAAATTCAGATTTCTAATTTTGGATTATAGAAATTCAACGAGGAGGAAATTTGTTTTAATTATAAAGAAAATGAATTAGATGAAAAAATCTCATTATTTTAATTTTTCGAATTTTTATCGATAATGTATTTTGGCACATCCCTTATAACTGCTTCGATTGTCACGATTGAAATCATATAGCATCATCACCGTAGTAAGAGTTTTATTACAATCCAAGTAATGTTTATATTTATTTAATGAATTATAATATACACATAGCTCTATTCCAGCTAATAAGAAATACTAAGACATGCTGTAATTATGTCTTCATATTGTGGTAATAACTTATTAACCATTATAATTCTATAAGATCACGGTTTATTGATTTTTAATTATGCTACTATTATTATTTTCTAGCCATTACATGAAGCCCCTAGAAGTGAAGGGTAATCCGAAAAATTTGAAAATATAACTTAGAGAATGACTGACATGAATATTTGTCGATCTACTTACTCAGTCCTTTATAGATATACGCGTTCTATTCACCAAGTGGGGTCTGTCACAAAACCATCGATTTATTTTAACTTCATATTTATTTGATGTTATGGTCCGTTGAAATGAATTTTTTTTTCAAAAATCACAAGTTCGAATATTGATTTATCTTAACGTAATTTATTTTTTTCGAGATTCAGGTTCATTATTCGATTAATTAATTCGCTTTATTAAAAATACTATCAATTTAAGGATCACTTTTGAACGTGTAATCTTAAAATTTAAGAATTTTCATATATAGCGCCTCTGATAATATTGTATAATAGCGGATCAAAATGGTCAAGAATAAATTCAAAAACCTGGTGCGCGAAGCACGCGACTTTCACATACCACCTTCTTCTTGGTAGAAGTAAGTATTTTCAGACAAAGTGGAAGTGAAAGTAAAAATTATTGGCGCTATATTTATTTACATTTCATTGTGGGTATTTTTATTTGTTTAATTGCCCTTATATAGACAAATTTTAATTTTTATACATACAATTAAGTATTAAATAATACCTATGATAGCATTTATGAAAACCGCATATGTATATGTACATAATGTTGTCGAAGTCTGTATTATATTAAGCTCCTGTTATGTATGGAAGTCTGTTGTAATCTTTTGGCGCTCGTATTCCTTTGGTTCTTCCATTACAACTATTTTCTGTTACGATCTCTTATTTCTCCTTAAGTTAATTATAAAATTCTGTCATATTTTTTATTTAGCTATTTTTTGAATAAAAAATTAATGTGAAATGGTTAATTATTTCAAATAAAAAAACTTTAAGATACTTTATAGGAAGATAATATTGAAAATTAGCCATTTAAGCTCTGTTAGAGAACATCGATGAGAATATAACATACATTATATTAAAAACTGCTTAATAATACACTAATATACTGAATTTAATCAAATCGTTAGAGCCGTAAAATCGTTAAATTGATTATATAATGTACCACTTCCCCTTTGCCAATTTTGACGAAAATGATGCCTTAACATGCAAGACTTATAAAAGCAGTTTCGTATGACTTTTCGTTTTTGAGCTAGGCTGTTCACATACATGCACACAGACCATTTTGCGATATTTGGTTATTTGCACTCAGGGAACCTCAAAACGTGTATGTCAGTTGAAAACTCAGATTCGAAAATTTTCACGGTCCCAATACTTACTTATCCTTACTTAATATTACATATATAGGTAAGTGAAAGTAAAAATATACTATAAGTCGATACACAATGGCCCAATCTTAAAATTGATAATAATTTCATCAAAATTGCATTTGATAACTCCATATTGAATCTCAATAATGATCAAATCCGAGAAGTCGAAATACAGGGTGTTTCGTAATTGCACGACACTATTTTAGGTATGTGTTCAGTAACACAAAATAAACAAAAAAGTTCGTTCATATTAACATTTATCCCAAACTCATTTATTAAACAGTTATCAAAGGTTAAAGATTTATTATTTATTTACTACATTAAGATTGACTGTACAAAGTCTAACATGTTCAATACTAAATAACAGGTTTTAATCGCCTGATAAACAAATAAATGATATGCAATGACAGTAGTTGATCATCTGTTTGTCTAGTTCTGTGTGTTTTAGTCTGAGTGAATACTGTGAAACAGTTTAATTTATGATTATCATGAACAAATAGACATGCTTTTAACTTATGGCGAGGCACAAAGAAACGGTGCTGCTGCTGTTCAAAGATGTCGTGAAAAATTTCCTAACCGAAGAATATCAAATCGTAAAACTGTGTTACAGTATTCACTCACACTAAAACACACAGAACTAGACAAACAGATGAGCAACTACTGTCATTGCTTATCGTTCATTTGTTTATCAGGTGATTAAAACCTATTATTTAGTGTTAAACACGTTAAAGTTTGTACAATCAGTCTTAATGCAGTAAATAAATAATAAATCTTTAACCTTTGATATCTGTTTAATAAATGAGTTCGAGATATATTTTAATATGAACTTTTTTGTTAGTGAACACCTACCTGAAATAGTGCCGTGCAATAACGAAATTAATTAATAGATTGTATTTTCATAAAATAGAGACTTCGAGAATCCAATATTGAAACTTAAGGAGAAAAGAAGATTAACTATCCCTAACCATTATGAGTTTAATTTAGTGTTAAGAGGCACAATCATTTTTAGGGCATATTCACAATTTTATTGTACAATAATGTGAAGCTCATCATTATAATACAGATTAAACATTATTAAATTGTTAAATATCTGTTTCAATTCTAAGAGTGGCTTTGGTAATGGTGAAATACCTATAGAACAGAAAGTCCCTCAGTGTAAAAAAATCGTTGCATTTATGAGGCTGGTGGTATAACTTTAACCAAAACTTAGTTTTTTTCACTGATACACCTTTGCTTTTATGAAACTCACATAATGTCTAACTAGATAAATGAAATACAGGACTTTAGCATCAGTGTTTTTGAACTTACATCTCTATGATTCTAAAACAATATTTCGAAGGACTACAAAACGTTTATTATTTATCGTAGCGTAGTAGGTGTTCGGTGGGTGGTAAATGTTTAGATATTTGTAATTAATTTAAATATTTGTGAATTTCAAATAGTCGGGTGCAATATAGTTATAGCCTGTTCATATGTCGGTATTTATGTTAGATGGACCCAAGTCACACATTTGTCCTAATTCATTGAAAGATGACCAACAATTTTCCACTAGTGGAATGGTTAGTCCATTAATCGCTAACTACGGACGCAGAGACGGCTGATTGTAAAGGAAGCTTGTTTCCTTTTGTTTTATTAATTTTTATATGTCATCGCTTAAAACAGCTTCCAATCTCATCTAAGTGTTCTTGCATGCCTTCAGAAGCTATTTCAGGATGACTGTTAGTTAATGAAATGACTATCATTTGCAGATCTGCTGATGTGTATCGTTATGTCTACGTGTGTAAATGATGTAACGTAAATGACCAAGGTTACTTCCTTAAATTCCTGCTCTGATTAATTTTGAGTCTTTTCTTTCATGATTTAAATTTATCGTGTTATTTTTTTAATAACTCTACTCTAATTATTACAACTTAGAATCACATCTGGGGAATTCTTAATTTTTTAATCATAAGTAATTTAATCTAGGATAATTTTTCCAAGGATTTCTTGAGAGTCGCGGATTAACGTTGCTTTTTAAGATAACCTTTATGTCCCGACGCCCCTTGCTCCTTGGATCTCTTTATATATTAGAGCTTGTGATAAAGTGGGGAATTTCATTACATGTTCTTTAGTAAAATCAGTTATACTTTGGCTATAAATTAAAAGCCGTCCACAATCCTCTGGTCAATCCCTGTTCCGCCACTCTTTCTCTTCTTTATCCCCAATAACTAGTTAATAGTCCGTGTGGTACAGACCCCTTTTTATGAAATTATTAACATCCGTCCAAAACTTCGTGGAGGGCTTCATCTTATCGTAACCTACACGTTTTTTATTTACGAAAATTCTCAGAAATTGGGAGTTTTCTTATTAAATTAATTAGATACTAAAAACTCATTAATAAACACACAGACCATTTTTCGGTACTTGGTTATTTGGACTCAAGGTACTCCAAAACCTGTATTTCCGTTGAAAACTCAGATTAAAAAATTTTCACGATAGCAATACTTACCCTTACTATTTATTACATAAATACGCAAGTGAAAGTAATAAATTTAATCTGGCTGGATTACCACTAACAACAGATCCTGCTCAACAGCATTCTATTAGGAATCAGCACAACGTGGTTACGTGGTAGGATAACTAAAAAAAACAACGCTGGGAATGGGAAAGCAGAGGTAGTGCCCTATGAAGGCAGAGAAGAATCCAGTCCACCAATCCCTTCGAGAACCCATTTCATGTACTTGCGTAAAAAGTTGCATGAATGCATGTTGATGCAGCACTGTCCTTTACTGTGCAAGCGTTACATTTGGACAATCTTATGAAAATAGAATGCCGCTTATTTTAGACCACGTACTTGAATAGCAAGATAATCTCGCTACTACTTCCAATTGGTATTGGATTGATGAACAAGTGGGGGTATGATGACATTGATTTGGAAGTAATGCACTGCATGAACAAAAGTAGTTTTTCTCAAAATAGTATTGTCGGGGGATGTGATTCATTGGAAAACTAGGATTTTTCTTCATTTTACCAACCCAAACATTAAAACAATCTTAATATTTGTAACCATTCATGACAACTTTACTGGATTAAAGTATAAATTTATTTTGTAGAAAACATGATTGATATATTGCACCATATAGAGTCACTGCTCTTGTTTAAAAAACTATTTTATTGTACTTGTGCGAGATGTTTATATCCTTCAATATCATTAGTGTTATTTAGTAATTTTAGAACTGACAATATACTCAAATCTTCATTTAAATTTAGACAACAACATGGACACAATAGAGAAAATGACCTAAGTAGTCGAAATACTAAATAAATAAATCTTTATGTATTATTTCTCAAAGATATTTTTATAACGGCAAACGTATTTTCGTTAATTATTGATCAAATCCTTCAGGTGGCGACTAGGAGGTGTATTTTCAGAGAGATCCGGAAAAAATGCATATTTGCTCATAACTCAAAAACTCAGACTTAAGAATTGCCAAATTTTGAAAGAAAATAATTTATTCTGTATAATAAATAGAGTAGTAAGTGAAAGTTGTGTGATGCACGCAACAGGTTTTTTAAATAAACATTTCGATATTATATGTTTTGTTGCACAGCCACTGGAAGTTTCAAGGACTATCCCATAGATGATGGCTGTCATTTACACATTTGATTTACATGTGTCGTAATACCTTTAGTATTTCAACGACCTTTATGACTATTTTGGGAGTTACTTTATCAGTATAAGTTTTTTAGACTGTTTAATGATTTTCTGTTTATTTTCTAGTTTTTTTTACTAGTGCAGATAATAAAATAATATAATAATCATTTTTGTTATTGAACTGCATAGTTTTGTCGCAAATATTATTATATAAAATATTACATGGTATCTTTCAATCATTGCACCTTCCGAATTGTATGTAATTCCTCTTGCAGCTGTTAGTCTTGCATGTAGTCCTAACTAATCGCGAAGTTACTTCTGTTCCAGCCAAACTTGATCGAACCACCTGTCTTCTCGATGTCCGTCATCCACTCACATGACCCTAAAAATTCTGTCCAATTCTTCCCTAATCGTCTTAGTTCGAACTGGTTTATTTTAGTTTGCCCATTATTTCAGATGCAGAAATTCCACATTTCATTTTCATGGATGCAATACATAGTTATTTATCGAGAGTGATGAAGCTCATAGAACATCCACCAATCAGCACTGAAAGATGTACGGATGAATACTCCTTTTTCTGATTCCATATTCCAAAGAATATTGTGGATACTTACTATTCCATCGACCTTGAGGATTTTATTTACCTCCTGGTCTATTATAAGATTCACGCTGATATTTATTATATTTTCTTCACCTCTTTCAACACACATGGTCTTTATTGTCGAGGCATTGTTGGTGATTCCAACTTCAGCTTCTTGATCTTGCATCATTGACCTTATTTACGAACTCTTGATCTATCAACACATCATACGTAGATAACATGCCTTGACCCGAGACATGTGATACAGTTCTACCTGACCACTCCAGTAATTACATTCACAATTAGGAACATTGAGTTTCGTTTAAATGATTATGGTTATTAAAAAATTATGCAATTAATAAACGAGGGCAATATTTCATGGTGCCTAAGACATTTGAGAGCTTATGTTTTCTTTTTTTTCAAATTATTGCAGTAAAATTGTTTTTCTTTTTTATATTAATCTAAAAAATATTCGAAATATTACCATCTTAGAAATGGTAAGTAGATAAAGTTAAGAAATGTATCGATCCTAAAACATTCTGAAAACCGTTGATATACGACATTGGTAACAGTATAAGTGGGTTGTGAGTATTAGGTAATATACTTGTTCTTATAGTAGCAACTTATTACCAAATGTTTCACTAATTATTTTTTAGACTGCAGTCATTTAAAATGTTAAGCAAGAATGTCAATTAGCTGAAAGTATTCGCAATTTAACTTCAAAAAAGATTTGTGAATTTTAGACCTTTCCCGTTCTACTCGAATTAGACATATTGCTATTCTTACTTTCACTATCGGTATTATATAGTACGATAAAGTATTGCGATCGTAAAAATTTTCGAATCCGAGTTTTCAACGGAATTCAAATTTTGAGGTCTCCTGAGTCCAAATAATGAAGCCCCGCAAAATGGTCTGTGTGTATGTGAACAGTCTAGCTAAAAAACGAAAAGTCGTATGAAAGTGAAATTACATATTTAAGATTTGTATATACCTGAGATGTTACAGCAATTTTTTCGTCAAAATCGGCTTACTGGAAGTGTCACTTTATATAGTCGATGTGTATCATTGTATAATTAAGTGGTCTTTAATATCATTTAGGTCTTATCCCTAAATTATGTCACTTTACAGGGCTTAAATGCCCAATGTGTCTTCCTTGAAAGTACCTTTAATATAGTTTATTTTAAATAATCAACCATCTCGCATTATTAAAAGTTACGAAAAAATGCTAAATATAACTTTTGAAAGAATTCGATAATTTAATAAAGGAGAAAAAAAATAAAAATGTTTATACAGGTCGAAAATGAATCTCCGAAAATGCAAGTCAGAAGGTATTCTTATAATATATCGTTGGAAAGCGTAGAATTTTAGAAAAAAACAATATCTAATATAGAAATTTGTTGAAGCTAAGGGATAGCGGCTAAAAAATTATAAATAATAATTTTTGAAAACTAATAATATTGAACGCTGTTTTCAAGGAAATTAAATGAAATTTACTTATTGTAAACTTTAAAAAATATTTTTGCGTTTGTAGAAAGTATTTAAAATCCATCTAATCAATAACTAATACGAATATAATGCAAAATCATTTAAAGGTTGGGTATACAGATTTACCTTAAAATCTCTCTAGGCATATTCATATAGCTCAGAGACTGGAGTTATGTGGTGTACAAAAATAAATGGAGTAACGAGCTTTTTATTTCCTACTGTTGATATAATTAATGGTTCGGACAATTCATAATCAACGGATCAATGCATAATCAGCCGTTGACATAATAAATAGGATTTTTGTTATTTTAATGGTATTAATGATTTGTTAGCTGTAAGCTTTAGCTTTAGCTCGGTTAAAATGGACTCCAAAATTTTATAATAGCCCAACATGCTCAGGAAATAATTTATATTCAAGTAGAGCAGTAAGTGAAAGTCGTGTGTTGCACGCACCAGATTTTTAAATTACAATGCTCGTGCTTTACATACTAATGTAGCCACGTCTTAAGAGAAAATATTCATCCTTATAGCATTATTGTTTCTGTAATTAACGATATCAAAATAAAATTTAAAAAATAAATTTTGATTCCCCCAAATCAAATCTTGAATCTGCCTCTGCCGCTTATTGCACACTACAAAAATAATGTACTTTCTACTGACTGTAGATTGACACACATTTTTTCTAAAGGCAGACAATCGAAAAAATATTTAAGGCACTTTAATATATATACTATTGAAAAAGAAGTAACTAATAGTTAATGTTTGACTGCAGACAACTTTCCAGCATTAGGCAAGACTAAATCTCGTTCTGCTAAAACAAGGTGCATGGTCAGAAAAGAAAGAGTGACATTTATATAGTATAAAAAATTGCCTTTTTAAAATTTATTAAAAAATATCTTAGAAAAACTGGTCGATGAATGTAAGAAGGACATTTAATTTAATTTACATAACTTTGACATTTCTTATTCTTTATAGATTTGTTAATTATTTACTTTTGTTTATTTATTTATTGCTCTACAATTTTCTACGTTTTTTAAAATTGTAAATCTACGGGTACTATTATTTTCCTTTATTCTATTTCCTTGTTACGATTTGAAACAAAAAATAAGTTTGCTTACTGTTAATAGGCGTGTTGCATGTAAAATACACATTAAGATATATGTAAATAGACGCTTTTTTTTTTTTTTTTTTTTTTTTTTTTTTTTTTTTTTTTTTTTTTTTTTTTTTTTTTTTTTTTTTTTTTTTTTTTTTTTTGCGTGGATTCACGTTATGAACAAATGAAACTGACCTTTTCAATCTGGTTGGAATAAGTTCGGCTGTACATCTAGAACCACCTCCCATCCCTCGTATGTCAGAATTGGAGAGGTAGATAATTATTAAAAAAAAAAGTATTACCCCAAGACCAACATCAAGAATAAGAAAGCATATTCCAAGATATATTGAACGGTTTATGGTAGGCGATCTAAGATAGGAATGAAAATATGATCATAATTATAATTATCTCGTATGATTACTTCTCCTAACGATTTATTTATATATATTTTTAGTGTCATTAATGTTTCTGCTTATTTTGTTGATGTCATTGAAGTCTACAATAAGATCAGCATAAAAAACCTTAGAAATAGTGCTTCTGTAATCATCACGGTACGCTGATAAGATTGGAGGAAAATACATATTAAAATAAACGCAAATACGTGTTTTTTTTGCAAGGACCCGTGGAATGCACCTTCTCAATCTGGTTAAAATAGGTTTGACTGTAACTCGTCAAACCTACGTAACTAGACGTAGAAGTAATGTGTAACAAACGATTTATACATATACATTTATTTATTATTTACCCTAATTAATGTTTTTTCTTAGACCGTTGGCAGGTCCACGTTATGATTAACATAAAAAAAATATAGAAAAAGCCTTTGGAAATAGAGTTTCTACAATCAAATTACCCTGACAGGGCATCTGTTTTCTTTTTTCTTCAAATTAACAAATTATGAAAAACCTTGCCTTAGAATGTATACAATTCTTCTTGGAGGGCCTTCGGGCTGAAGCCCTCAAAATGGTAAAATATGACCATGTCGTATGAAAAAAAAATATTATTATCTCTAAAAGTATTATTGTTCGTGTTATTACAGTTAAGATGTACTTAGAAAATCACTTAAACTCTATTTCATGTAGGTAGTTAGTTTATTTCTTCTTCTTCCTAAGTAATATCGTTATATATTTAAAATTATATATATATATAAAACGATATCGTTATATAAAACGATACACCGTTATATACCGTTGGAATGTAGAGGATTTTAGAATAAACAATATCTAATATAGAAAGTCGTAGAAGGTAATGGAGAGTAACGAAAAATTATAAATAATAATTTTGTAAAACTTATATTATTTAAAGGAAATCACATGTTTTCAAAGAAATGTTTAGAAATTTACTAACTCAATGTAAACTTTTAAATTTCTTTTTAAGTTTGAAAAAAAATATTTAAAATCCACCTAATCAAGGCAACGACATTGTTCAAAAAACTATTTCATTGTACTTGTATAACAGAAGAAGTGAAATATAAAAATATTTAATGGATGTATAAAGCAAATGTTTACAACCTTAAAATATTTACACGCTGTAGTTTAATAATTCTAGATCTGATATTATATTTAAATAATTAGGTATCAACGCCCGTTTATTCCGAAAAATCGGTATACAACCTTTTAGAATATTAAATTAGTGAATAATTTGATGAATTTTCACTTTGTGAAATCCCAACATTGTCCACTTAAAATTAGTGTGACAAATTTTGACCTATCAATGGCAGGCAATGAAAATCTCGTAATTTCATTTTATTTAACTTTATAATGGAAAATAACAGTTAAATAACTAATAGGCACACAATCCAAAATCATTTATAGGTTGGATATACAGATATACCTTTAAATCTCTCTAGGTACATATTGCTCAGAGACTGGAGTTTTGTCGTTTACAAAAACAGATGGAGTAACGAGCTTTTGTTGATATAATTAATAGGGTTTTGGTTATTTTAATGATCTTAATGATTTGTTAGCTGTAAGCTTTAAGCTTTAAGTTCTATTAAAAATGCACTTAAAAATTTTTGTTATAGCCCAACATAAACAGAAAATATATTTCGATTCAAAGTACAGCGGTAAGTTAAAGTTGTGTGTTGTGCGCACCAGATTTTTACTGCTGAGCTATTTACAACATAACAAGATCCAACGTTTTATATTACATCAAACTTTTTGGTGATATTTTCAATTAAAAAAAAAGAGTTCAATTAAGTTTTTTTTTCAAAAAAAGCTTCAAAAAGTAACTTTTTTATTCCGAAATAAAATCGTTTAAACTTTAATTATAATAAACTTAAAATTATGATAATAATAAAAAATGGTGCACGAAAATGATACTTTTCACTAACTGATTTATTTATTTTTTTTATGGCGTTATGATTTTACACAATCCTATTTTTCATAAGTTTATATTTATTTAATTATTAAAACAGTAATTTTGTTTTTCCTAGGGATTTTTTAAGTTGTTTGTTTCCTTCTCTATATTGCTCTTTTATGCTTTTAGTAATATTCAAGGTTTTTTTGACTTTTTATTTGATTTTTTGATTATTATTTAATTGTTATATTGCTTCTGTTTATTTATTTTTTTGTTCATGTAGTGTGAATGTGATCTTACCTCCCTATAACCAATGTCCGGGTGTCAGAATGTTATATTTTCAATAAATAAATAAAAATATCGGTTTTTTAAAGTAATGTTGAGTGCTGACCCCTTGATATATTTCTTCCTCTCATTGCTAAACCGCTTACAGTAGATCGCAAAATGTAGTGGATCCTCGAAAGCGTTTTTTTTTTTCAAATATGAATTAATAAAAATAAATAAATGCAAATTAAATAGGGCAATTTAAGTTCAGCAATGGCGTATTTAGAGAACAAAATTGATGTCGCAGCTAATATTTCTTCCTATGTCAATAAATCTTGCACCCTATTCTTTGACTTGTTTGATTTGAGGTATCATTCGACAGAACGCCTTTCAGTTGACAAAACGTAAATTTCAACATTTTTGAATAAAGTCATTTTAGTGATATTTCTAGTTGGAAAATTTATAATATCTATAGAGACCGTGAATAATTTGACACCAGAGTAGTTAGTACAGTTTTGAAATATACAGGGTGTTTCGTAGTTTTAACAATAACACTATTTTAGATATGCGTTCACTAACACAAAATAAACAAGAAAGTTCATATTAACATATACCTCAAACTCATATATTAAACAGATATCAAAGGTTAAAGATTTATTATTTATTATTAATATTTATTTATTATTATTACTAAATATAGAGTAACTGTTCAAATGGCCCTGCTTTTTTTTTTAATACAACATTCATCACGACGAATCCATGCTTCTCTGGCTCTTCGTATAGCATCAGGGTGGTGCTTGATAGTTACTGCAGCTTCCACGATCTGATTTCTTAGCTCTTCTTGCGTGCGAACTAGACAAACAGATGAGCAACTACTGTCATTGATTATCGTTCATTTGTTTGTCAGTTGATTAAAACCTGTTATTTAATATTAAACACGCTTAACTTCGTACAGTCAGTCTTAATGTAGTAAATGAATAATAAATCTTTAACATTTGATATCTGTTTAATAAACGAGTTTGAGATATATGTTAATATGAACTTTTTTGTTAGTGAACACATGCCTAAAATAGTGCCGTGCAATTACGAAACACTCTGTAGAACTATGAATAAAGGTATAAATTTTCTCACTTGAAATATCACTAATTATATTATTTAAAAATGTTGAAATTGGAGTTAGTCATTGTGTCAACTGAAAGGCTGATGCGATTGTAAGCCTCGTATTATGGACGCACTACAGATTTCCAATTTATGATGATAGAATTGGGTTTGAAATGTAGAAAAAAAAACAATTTTAATAAAGGGGCAATATTTATGTATGTACAAACAACAACAAAAAAAAAAATAAACATTCGGTCCAATATTAGTGAAAATGTATAAAGAATTTTTCTTTTCACAATCAACAATATCCATTATTAGAAAAATCTATTAATCTAAAATTCGGTCAAAAAAATTATGGAAGGCAGAATGTCAGTGCGATCATATGATAATGTAAATGCATTTTTTGCCTGAATTTTCATCTAGAACTCATTCATTTTCAATGAATTAAGGAACAGTATTCGTAGCACTGGCGGATCCACGGGAGAAGAAAGAAAAACATATTTTTTGTCATGTTTATTGTTTATTTCTGAAAAAAAATTGTCTCTTAAGCATTATTGTTACTGCATTTTTTAAATTTTTTTTTTAACGTCGTTCAAAGAACACTTCAACATTATTTTCTGAATTCTTTTTTCTTCTTCCAGAATCATTACCGTTATTTAAAAAAAAAATCCAATCCCTCTCTAAAATTAAGTCCTTGATCTACTAGCGATTAGTAGTGGTATAAATGTATGAATGCATTTGTTCAAGACTACCCACCTATTATAATAAACTATACCTAATATTGTAGTGGTATTACTTTCCTGAAGATAGCCCCGAAGAAGAGGTGGAGAAGAGTTGACTGCAGGAGGGTTGGCGGGAGACTGACACTGAAGCGACCCTCTACTTAAGTGGGGGATGTGTTAATACGCTGGTTTCACATGGCATTTTCGGGTTGCGCAGGCTAATTTCGATGGTTTCTAGGCCATATAGTAGTCTACATAATTAAAACATATTCTCTTGAATATGTGAAATTTTTATCAACAACATAGTTGGTATGGATAAAGTAATCGTTGGAATGAGAAATGAACACTTCCAATAAAATTCTTTAAACCGTAGTTCATATTTACTCATTTAGAGAGAATTTTAAACTGCATTGATAAAATAATTAAAAAAAAAAAAAAAAACTAGACTATAAATATCGGGTAATCCTATTAACTCTTAGGTAACGTAATTGCTTCTTTACTTGAAAAATCTACGAATATTTAAACTTGGCGTTTAAACTAGCCGAGGTGCCTTCCTCCTCTGAACAAAACTCAAGACATGGATGTTAACATGCCCCAGTATTATGGCTATATCGGGCGAAATATTTTTGCCAGGAGCTGTATTATGCAATAAGAGATACCCAACTACTACACCAAGTATAAATATTCGTAGATGTCAATTTCCCTAATAATCTACCAAGCTGTTTAAGTAGATATGCACTACGTTCCCTTTACATGGATAAGATTTCCCAATTTTTATAGAATTTAAAAAAAAATTAAAATAGTAGTTTTTTAATGTGAACCATTTTAGTTCATTAAGTATTGATAAAATATTGTTAAAACATCTGATCGTGATCTTAATGGAAATGACGAGGCTGACAAACTGGCCTGAATAGGTTCTGGAATGATCCGACCAGTTATTCTTTTGATCATAGACTCAACTAAAACAATAATAAAACAGACCTTCGAAAGTAGAAGGAGAAATATGCGCAAAAAATTAAAGGGAAGCGATATAGTGGATTCCTGGAAGAAAATGGCAGGATCCCAAGATACCTTCCTAATGAGTTATCGTGCTTTAAAATGATTACAGGGCATGATTTCTTGCAGAAGCGCCTCCACCGCATCGGTATAAAAGATAGCCGACCTGTCCTCTATGCTCTTTGGACAGTATTATAAGAGAACATCTTGACACAAGCCCTGTATTATAGAGCATAAGATGTGCTTTCAGTGAAACGGACAATTCTTTTGGCAGGAGAGCGAAATTATATTGGAATTCAAAATTAAGCACCGCTGATCAAGCAGGCGTTATTCAAGCATTGTCAAAAAAGTCTTATACGTGGTATGTTAAGAAACTAACAAAAATTTGAAAGTACTTAAAATATTTCTTTCAGTATTTTAAATTCAAATATACACGAGATATCACGCGGTCATTTGAATTATGCAACTGATGGACTATAGAAATGTCAGATCTGACTTTGGTCTACATGAAAAGCATGATTGGATAAAATGGCTTGAAGATGGCTTACCGGCCGAAACGTAGCTATGTAAATTGAAATAAATGTGGTGAAGAAATAAAAACAGCCTGATTTTATAATATTAGAACATTTTCACCTAAAACAAGCGCATATACATTTTTTACAATAATTTCTTCTTGTTTTGAGGTTAAGTTTTTTAAAACATTCACGAAATCTCACCAAATAATATGAAACATCATACTTAAAATTGGTCCAGCCGTTTGTTCAGAAAACCTGACAAATCTGTCAGCGGAAAATCTAACACTTTAAAATTCTCGAATCTATGCGTTTCGGCCTGGGTAGGTGAGAATTTATTTCGTGGCGGAACCACGGAATTAATCTCGACCTTCTCACTCTGGTTAAAATAAGTTTAGTTAAACCCTCTATAACAGCCCCTCTCTCCATACTCTAGAAATAGCGAGGGAGGGATATCCATAAAAAAACCAAAAAAAAAACCCAAACATGCTCAGAGATGGATAAATGTTACTCTGAGTACTGAATACCAAGCAAGTATTTTACTCGGATACTGACCTTTTTTTGGTATCAAATAATTTAACTTTTAATCTACACACCCAAAATGTGAAAATAACGAGGTTGTATAGGTCAAATGATTCCATATTTTTATAGGCCACCTTTTTTATCGATTTTGTGGTCGAATTATCTTACGATCCAAGTGGAAAGCAAATGGGTATATACAAGTTTTTATTACATAATTAAATAGACAAAGCTTGCCGATCTCCACATTGAATATGCCCCAATTCCAAGAGTTTTCGTAAATAAAATAGTTGTAGCTACTACGATGAGATGAAGCTATTTAAGAAGTTTCAGGCGGATGTTAATAATTTGATAAAAAGAGGTCTGTACCACGGACTAAAACATAAAATTACGAGTTCAAGTCCCAGTTGAAGGGGCCTTATAAATGTGGTATTAATCCCCCGCTCTCTCCCATGGCCAGAGAAAAACTCAGTATAACTGACCAGGTAGAAGAGAAAAAAAGTTATGAATGAATTTTATTATTTAGACATGTCCCCAATATTTGCAAAAGACTAGCTGTAAAACTTCACGGAATGGGAAAGGTCAATTGAACTGGCAGGAATTTTTAATGAAAATGGTTTGCGATGGTTGAACCTCATTTAATGTTTCTAAAAATACAGGAATAGCTCACAAATGGTCGTTTTGTAGATTTTGAATGGTTTTAAATTTAAACTACTATTCAGATTTTAACTTAATATGTTATTTTACTGCTCATGATTTGAACCTGGCAGTCTGAAAACACATTATTAGTCTCGTGAGGAATCGGATATTTTCGAAAGAACTTTTAAAACATCCTCCTTTCACGTACATATGGACTTGATATAATTTAATTTTAAATTTAAAGTATTAGAATTCAGTAGTATTATCCTATGAATACTACTACTGAATTCTAAGTTTCGCTTATTTGGAATATTTTTTATGGAAATAAAGAAATCATTTCAATTGCCTCCATGTACACTATGGTACGTTAATATAAATCCAGCTGAGTATGATTATAAGCGTATGAGACAGAGGATCCAGCAATCTTTAATAATGAAAAAATAATTATAATTTTCAAAATACTGGATTGTCCTTAGTTGCGACAAAATGTAATATAATTCATTAAAAAAATACCGTATTACTGTCAGTATCTAAGTTTTTATTACCTTCTTTTTTTTTTTTTTTTAGAAAAGAAGCTTTACATTCACCGTTACAATAAAATTAAATTAATATATTGAATAAGGTTTTATAGGAGAAAGTTTAAATGATTTATTATCGTATGGGATCAGTTGAAAAAATAATTATAATTTTCAAAATACTGGATTGTCCTTAGTTGCGACAAAATGTAATATAATTCATTAAAAAAATACTGTATTACTGTCAGTATATGTCGGCCATAGACATTCGGCGCCCCCGGTCAATGAAGTCATTTCTCCTTCCCTTTAAAAAAATAAATTTATATTTTCAGCTATTTTACACAAGGGGGCGGGGTGGCCGAATGGGCTAAAGCGCGTGCACAGACCGCGAGTTGCCTGGCAACCGGATTACAGATTTGATAAGATTTAAAAAATACGAGTTCGCGTCCCGGTGCCGGAGGGGATTTTAGAATTCCCCGCCCTCACCCCCCGGCACGGGAAAATCCCGTATAGCCTAAAAGGCGAGGTAGGAAAGAAAAAAAAAATAAATAAAAAGCTATTTTACACAATATAATGTTTGACTTTTATTTCATTCAAGATTTCTCTAATACAGTTGCATTGTTGTTAGACTAAATTTAGTTATTTTAATACATTTTGTATTTTTTTTCATTTCTAACAAGTGGCGAGCGCCCCTAAGGATCGGCCAGCGCCCCCAAAGGGCTCCCTTCTAGGTTGGTGCCCAGGGGCAACTGCCCTAGTTGCTCCACTCTAAGGCCGGCACTGTATGGGATAAATATGGGACCATGTCTGGAATGACAATAATAATAAAAAAAAAATAAAACCTTAATGTACTAAGATTTATTTATCTCCTTTTTTAACCGTAACACAATAGCTGTGGAAATTGTTACAATTAACGAATAAAATAGAGCAGTTTTGACAGTAATGAATCCAAAAAACACTCCGTAGGCGCTAAGTATGATGAAGGCGAAGACGATAGGAAGGATGGTGATGGTGTTGCCAACTTTTTCTTTGTCGCCCATATCGTGGATAACCGAAAGGAAACCTCCTCCGACTGTGGTCGTCTGGTCACTATAGCCGTCGAAAGACATCGCCTGCAAACCAAAAAATAATAAATTATATTTTTCTAATGAATTATAGTGTGATAGTAATCACTTGTATTGAAATAACTCGGCTAATTAATACATACTAGTGAATAATTATTTAAATAGAATTACTGAATTAGGTAAATATATAATTTTTAGTTGGGAGAGATCATTCTAAATTAAGATTGATGTTGGAATACAGCAATTTAGAGAAAATCTAATACTTTCATAGGCGTCATAACAACTTTGAGACTCTCATCGACGCTGCTTGTATGAAGCTCAAATGGTTTGGGAACTGAGTGCTTTAAATCGAATTTATTGGCCATGACTATTTCCAGAAAGAGTCTTTAAAAATGACATTTTTCGATATTGTTTATTTATTATCAAGACTGCCAAGGCATACACTACCGTATGGAAAAGCATATACCTATCCATCAAGATATGAATATGGATCATAGAAAGTTATAAATGTGGGTTTGCAGATTGAAAATATTAGAGTGACCTCAGAATGAGAGAGAAATATTGGCGTGTCTATGGAAAATTTGTAAGGTATCGAACTATTTAAAATAGATTATCGGTGACATTATAATAGGCAAGGAATTTATGAAATAATTTCATAGATACAATAACTATAGATAATTTCATCAATTATAACGATCATATTTTCATAAGATGATTCAATATTTGAATTTCTCCTACCAAATGAATGATAATTTATTCAAATTTATTTGCAAGTATTGAATATTTCCTTAGTGTCATTTATTTGTAGGTATATTTTGAACAACCGGGTTTTTAAAAACTTTTTTTTCCCAATAAAAGCGATAAATAGTCAGGACGTAGTCATTTTTAAGGTTTTTGTTGGTGCTGACCTTTGAAACCAAGCATGCGGGTCATCATGAGGGCATGTTTCGAGCACTGAAGATGTTCATGTACGCAGTATTTTCCATTGTATTTCCCTCATGACCGTCTTAACCACCTTTGCCTATCTTCGGCTAGTGCTTTCCAGTTATTTGCGTGTGGCTCTACAGCATCTGTTCTAGGTTGTTGGCCTTACAATTTTTTACTATTGAGGGATTCATTGTCTTGTATAGGCTTCCTGATGGATACTTCTTTCTAGAGCAAGAGTGTCCATCCTCTCCATGGTCGATGGCGCAAGAACCTACACCCCCCTTCTCCCAAGATATTGTATTGCACACCTTTCTTAAAAACAGCTAGCAAGGTAGAATTAAAAAAATCGTAGATCATATATAAATAAACACTTGCTGCGGTCAGTTCCATGTGTTTCCCTTGTCCATTAGTCCGAAAATTTATAACTCTGTCGAAATTTGCCGCCCGTCAAAATATGCCCCCGTTTAAATTTTGATGGCGCAACATACGCCATGAAACCCACTTCTGGGCATCTCTAATCTAGAGTGTTCAAGTCTAGCAGGAGCATGTCAAAATTGGTTTAATGGTATCCAACACCCTTTATTTGAGATCTATAAAGATTTATCGGGATGCCTTTGAAAGAGAGAAAAGACTGCTTTTGCTCTTGAAATACGCTGGTCAGATGCTGACTGTTGGTCATTCATTGATACTGATCCGGTTAAGCAGGATATTGATTATTATCTAGTAGGCAACAGGAAAGACTGCTATGCCTCTGTAATTATTACGCTCCTGCATGGAGTCCTTCATGATAAATATATAATATGTGTATATATAAAGCTTTTTTTTATTTTATTTTTTTTTTAAACTTTTATTGTGATTTTTACAACTGTATTAGTATGAATACATCTAGTAAATTTGTACAGAGAAATATTATTACATGAAACACGCTTGTTGAGAAACTACCCCCTGGTAGCACTCTAATAATTTGTCTACATGAGAAGAACACGAGGCCATCTTCTTTTCAGACGCCTCGGAGGGTTATCAGGAATCGAAGAGGAAGCAAGGTTAGAAACAAGAGGATTCGGATGGTTATGAAGTTTATTATGGAAGAATAGGTATCTGGATTTGGCCAAATCGGAAACATATGGAACATTGAGGTATATAAAGCTTTAAATAGGGATTCTTTATGTAGATGAGTAATTATCAAATTTTTGAACAGTTTTTATCTTCATGAAAATAAAACTGATTTGTAATTACGAAATGTGTTTTTGATGAATATGAAACTAGTTTTTATTGTTGATTGTAAACTATTTTTAGATGTATTTTTATTTTGGTAGGTTTATTTTATTGACATGCCAGGTTATAAATCTCAAACTGCTTTCAGATTCTTAGTCGTATTTTTTTTTTTTCGAAAATATCTGATAAATTAAATTATAAAAAAAAATTATAAAATATTTGAAAAGATATTCAGCAGTTCATTTCAAATATTTATTCAATTCCAGGTAAGGATTAATGAAATTATTAACTTACTTTCCACCTTTTTTTCAGACAAAAATAAGGGGGAAATGACTTCCCTGGTCGCTCAAGCTTTTATATCGTTTCCTTTTCCCATCGAAAAAAAAATCGATACCTTTTTTGTTTTTATCGAATTGACCGAAATCGTGCATAGAATTAAATTTTGTATTATCAATAAATCAGGAAATTGGAAAATAGAAAACTGACATCGCAGTATGTATTTAGGTCGACCTGATAACATGGAATAGGAAAGGGATTCCTGGAGTGAATGAGTGTGGGTATATATTACGATAAATTTAAAATCATGCATTTTTGTTTGCATGAATGATAACATTTGTTCAAGATGCATTTAAAAATTAGTAATACTTTCGAAAAATTAAACAGTACAACGGATCACATATTTGTGTATGACTGAATAAAAATAGTAAAAAATATAAACGACGAACTAAAACTTTTTTATTCTTGTATGAGTTATTTTCTATAACATCCCTTCAATTGTGATTGCAGATAAAGAGTGAACTCATGTGGCACTAATTGTAAGTTGAAACTAACGTTTTATTTTTTCCTTACCATCAGATATATGCATACATTACAAGGTGACAAAACCATTTTGTATTATATAAGTGTATATTTTAAAATATTTTGTAAATAAACTAAATGTTGGTCATCTAATATAACATAATTGTTCTATAATATATTATAATATAATAGTTTTGGACAAGCTATTGTAACGCAGCTGTTGTAGAGTACATTACTGCTTGAAGATATACAAAACATTATTTTATTAGTTCATCTTATTCCAGATCTCATGTAGAAGACAACTATTGATTTATTAACCTCATACCTATTTTAAGCATATATGTCTTTAATAGGGTGAAAAATATACTCTTTCAATACAGACGACGTAGATAACATACGCAGAGCTATGTGTTGGGTGGATATTATATAAGAGGTATAGCTCAGCTAGGACAAGAATTAATGTCTGAACCTAAGTTTCACTTTGCTAATGATAGATTTTAAACTAATAATTTGGATCATTTCACAAGTTTGCCAAATACGAGAGTTTCATTATACTAGTCACTAAATTAGAACTGGAGCAAAGGTTTTGCAAAAATGTATTGTGGGCTCCAGAAACAGCTAGACTATCATAGAAAACATGCCCTAAATATTACGATAAAAGAACCGGTTATAATAGGTGCAATCTAGCTAAGAGCTGAGAAATATCTGAAAGTGACACAACGTTGAATTGGCTAGATTCAAAAGTGTGTTAAGGAAAGACAAATTTTACATAGCCAAAATAATATGAAAATGTACCCATAATTAGTAATCAATGGTAAAATAAAAAAATTGGTGACATAGGGGCATATTATTTTACCAATGCAACAATCTGTAATAAGATTGATTGACATTTTGATAGATGACACGTTGGGTAAGTATATATTACAAAACAGATAGAAATCAAGAGTTGACTACTCAAGGTATCATGCTAGTTATATTTTAATCCATGCCGTGTACAGGAAAAGTGGACTTCATTGCCAATTAGAAGCTAAATAAAAAAATAATAAAAAAAGCGTGGGGCATTAAATGTAATCGAGTTATGTGTTAGCAAATAAATCGTATCGTCCTATCACAAAATGTCACTAAGAACATTTTTGATGATGCGGTAAGTTTAAGAACTTTTTGTGAATTTATGTCGGCAAAAAAAACAACAAAAAAACAGCGAGTTCACTAAAATGTTACACACTCTTTTATTCACCAAATATAGTTACAACAAGTGCACAATATTCTGGTTTTATAAAGAGAAAATTTATCAAAATTCATTGTGATTTAAGATTTTGAAATGTCACTTAATGAAATTTTGCAGTAAACCGACGATATATCAAATCCAGGATGATAGGAGCATCATTCTAACAGTTCAATATTAGATTAACTATAATGAACTATCAGTTAAAATAAAAAATGCCTGATAGATGCTGGTAATTTAACGGAAAAAAATTGGCCTCTTTGAAAAACAAAACAAAATTAGGATCCTTACTAATTATAGTGTAAAGAATAAATTTGGGCATCATTCATATGTTGACAGCACTGATGTACGTTACCTTCGGAATAAAAAAAAATATGGCCCACCATTTCGAAACAATATCTTGCCGCCCTTGAACTTTTCCTCTCCGTGGGATCGCTTAGGAAATCTATAACAGACTTGGGCTATATTTTAAATTATAAAATTGAATACATTTTACATTTAAAAAAATATAAAATACATTTAATGATTAAAATATAAAAATATATCTTATGTTTTATTTTGAATACACAAAATAAATTCTCAAACTAAAGAGATTCCCTTGAATTATTGTAGGCTTGATCGTTTGAACGTTTTCTTTCATGTACATAATTAACAAACACGCTACTGCGTGTTACACTCCTTAGACATAGAATAAAAACAGCAACCCAATTGGGATAATTATCAGTATATTATGGATTTATGCACGTCAGCCTTCTTAATAACCCGATGTAACGATCCAAAGACATTTTGGTTTGTAAAACATGGCGTAAAACATTACCGAAAATTTGGTGTTAATTGTAACTTAAGAAATAACCATAATTATAAACAAACCATCCACGCGTGAAGTTTTTAATTGTTAATTAGTGTAATATCATGAACCATATAGCACTCAACCTCAATTATGATCTTATACTCACATAATTATAATATAATTAGTTGGCCAAAATCTATTGCCAATTAAAACTTTTTGCTACCTACCACACGAATCTCAAATTAATTTCATATATTTCAAAGATTGGTACATATATTGGTATATATATTCCGAATCTTCAAATTTACAAGTTTCCGATAGAGAGAAGTACAATAACATTGCAAGTTTGCTGCAACAACACAGTTGTTAAATGGCAGAGCATATTGATCAGTCTTATCGATAATGAAAACAATACAAAAAGGATTAAGTTTTTTGGGATAATTATCCTAGATACGACATGTTATGATTTCCTTTACATTCTCCTTATCCTCATTTTCTTTCCCTCCATTTTGTTTTTGTTTCTAGAATTTGCAACAAAAAAGCTCAGAATTAATACAGGTGGTGATGGAGGATTCCTAGCGATTCCAAAATAATATATTTCGCCATACTCTGCAGCTGATTACGATGAATTGGGTACCGTTGGATTCAGAATCTCACGGGGGATTAGCAAATCGAACTCCAGCTTATGTTTTTCTTTCTAAAATAATTAAAGCCGGTATAAACATTTTGCTACGCTTCAATACTTCAACGGTGATCGATACGTACAAGTTGGGCTTTGAAGATTTTGATTGCGTACACCCTTCCCTGCGTTCTTCAGCCCAAAAACGTAATATTTTCGAGGTAATGCAATGCAAAGGATTTGGATCCACACAACCTTACGTTAATTGTAGTACTGTCATGGAATACATGTTTCGTTTCGTCGACTTGAGGTCCCTATGATCGAGAGAGGAGAAGTTTATATTATTTATCGATAGTGTTTTTTTGGCGGTAAGCCATCAAATCCCAAGGTTGAGCCACCAATTTTGAAGGTTTCCTTCTAATTCAGGCGGGAAAAATAGTCCAATTACCCCGGAAGAGAGCAGACAATAGTGTAGACTCATTGAGAATTCCCCATCACATATATTAGACTTTTCCTTCGCTTATTCGTTTCTGTATACTGATTTTTTTTAAAAACATGTTTGCTATGGTGAAATGGTCCTAAATAATTAGTTTTTTATTTAAATTATATCTGTTGGTTATAAGTATGCTGTGCGATCTAGCAACTCAATACAATTGAGCAACTATGCAATATTATAATAGTTCTGTCTAGCAATAATTAAATTAGAATAATAGTAGTAAAAGATGAAAATATAAAAAAAACAAAAATAAATAACAATGGAAATTTAATAAAGATACAAAAGAGTTCAAATAACAGGGAATGCTAAGAAACATTAATTTTATTGCATTATGTAATTGTGTTTCTATATATATATATATATATATATATATATATATATATATATAGGATTAACTGTATATTGAAAACTAAATATAAAATGGATGAAACCGTTTAGCGATTTAAACAAAAATTCCTCATTTCATTCTGAAAGGCATTACTCTTCTTGATTCAGAGTTTATATTAAATGATGGTTTTACTAATAATGCGCATATCTTTACTTTTGAAAATCAATGAATTTATAATAAGTTTGCTATTAAAATATACATACACATACACACACATACACACACACACACACACGACTTTCTTTATCGTTCTGGATAACAGTTCAATAAAAATGTTTCCTCTCTTTTTGTTTAATTAATATTAAGTTAATATGTTTTCATAGGGACATACACAAAGTACTTTATGCAACTTTTTCAAAAAGTTCCATTTCAACAGTTTTTGTGAAACTTTTTAGGAAAAAGTTTTAAAAATAAACATTCCAAGTAACTTTTTCGTTTCTTCTAGGTTTATGATAATATTTAAACTAGTATTATTTTAAGTTCTTAAAAAAAAGTTAAATCAAATGAGAAACGAATAATAATTGGACGTAGATTTGGGTTATGATCTATCTTAAATAAATTACTCTAAATCTGAAGGATTATTGTCGAAATGATCAGAACATTTAAATAAAAGCTGACTTGAAAATATGAGAGGGAAAAAGTTCTAGTTACAAAATAACTGAAAAAAAATTGAAAATTAAGTTTCCAATCGTACAGAAACTGATAACAAATAAAAGTTTAAATTTCATTTCAAGTACTATAAATCTTTAATACATTACTTGATTCTAATGTGTCGTTTGTTTTAGTAGCTAGGAATGCGAGTCATTTTTTAGTAAGGACTTTTGTCGAAATGATCAGAACATTTAAATAAAAGCTGACTTGAAAATATGAGAGGGAAAAAGTTCTAGTTCCAAAATAACTAAAAAAAAAAAATTGAAAATTAAGTTTTCAATCATACCGATCTGATAACAAATGAAAGTTAAAATTTCATTTCAAGTACTATAAAAATTTTTAAAAAAAAAGTTTATACAAAGTCAAATAGACTGCATCTTTTCTAATACTGCTCCGATTTAGAAGTAATGCATATATCTACTGATGTATGAATGAGTGAATGAATGAAGTAATGAAACCTACGCATCGTAAATTTTATCCGTGTGTAATAGTTTCCTCTAGTAGAGCCAGGAAAGTAATAAACAGTCAGCTATGTAGGTCAAAACAAGCTTCCACGTCATTTATATTCATTGCATAGGAAAAAAGTAATGTAAACAACCAATGAGGAAGGAAAACAAAAATTAATCCTTACGTACTTTATTTTGACATATTTCAGAAAATGGTTTTGACTTAACCCCTGATTTTCCTTCAAATTTAGGTAAAGTTAAGCAAAAATGGTGGATAGAATTTGATATTCGACCAATTTTACACAAATCCCAAACATTGACCCAAATCAGACGGTCCCTTTTCGAAATGTAGGTGTGTCAAGGGAAATAGGATTGCGCAGGTGTTGAGGAAAGTCGTCGATGGGATTTGAATAAAAATAATCTGAGACCATCTTTGAACTATTTATAATATCGAAAATTTTTATTAAAAGAGTAAAAGTTGTTTACATATTAACAGTACCAGGTGCCGGAATAAGGAATTTTACCAAGTGCTCCAAGGACAGTTTTGTCGCCCCTTATTTCGCCACCTATCGCCCCCCTCACTATAAAAGTCAACATTTTGTATCAGTATTTTAAGTAATGTATTTCGAAATAAATATAATCATTAGATGACTTGTGCCATTGACTGAATTAAGTTCAAAACCACTAAAAAATATGTTTTACTCAACTAGAATAGTACCCTATTTAACCGACTATCTCCTTCCTAGTTTTGGAACTCGTTGGTATTAGGTCCGTACAAAGATTTGAGTACAATGTGGAGAATTGAGGAGAAAATTGTTTTCATTCCCTTCGTGATTGAAAAAGTTCCTCTACCTTCGGTAATAAGTCAATCAATTTATCATTAAACCAGGTTTCTATAATAATCAAAATTCAATATTGCATCAAGAGATTTAATTCATGGTAATGATTGGCAATGTTACAGAAGGGTCCTTCAATAGAAACAATTGTATGCTAATTTCAATTGCATAACTTACGATTTCAATTCCGATTGGTAAAGACATTAACGGTCCCATTATGCTTATTAGATATGTTATTACGATTTAATTGAGTAAAAACAATAATACAAATTTAGTTCGTGGTATAGATCCCTTTTTATCAAATTATTAACATCCGCCTGAAACTTTGTGAATATATTCATCTCATCATAACCTACAACTATTTTATTTACAAAACTCTTGGAATTGGTGTGTTTTCAGGTACTAAAAACTCGTAAATATCCATTTGCTTTCTATTTGGGTCGTAAGATAATTTCATCACAAAATCAAGAACAATGGTGGCCTACAAAAATATTGGGCCGTTTGGCATATATGACCTCTTTATTTTGACATATTGTGGGTTTAGAGCGTGCCAAACGGTCCAATATTTTTGAAGACCATCCTTTTCCCAATTTTGTACTCAAATTAAAGATTCAAGTAAAAATTAAATGGGTATTTACTTGTTTTTATTATAGCATATAATTAAATAGAAAAAGTTTGTCAATCTCCAAATTTAAAACGCACCAATTCGGAGAGTTTTAGTAAATAAAATAGTTGTAGGTTGCGATGAGATGAAGCTATTTACGAAGTTTCAGGCAGGTTTTAATAATTTGATAAAAAGTGATCTATACCACGAACTAAATTTGTATTATTGTTTTTACTCAATTAAATCGTAATAACATATCTAATAAGTATAATGGGACCGTTAATGTCTTTACCAATCGGTATTGAAATCGTAAGTTATGCAATTGAAATTAGCATACAATTGCTTCTATTGAAGGACCCTTGTTTATACTACAGATAAATATTTACGTGTATTAATCAACTTATATACAATGACATTTTCATATTTAAAGTTTGCATAGAGATTCCAGTATGTCGTCTCCATTTTATTTATGCACTAAAATTAACCATTTATGAGTTCTGGATGAAGCTGGCGAAGGATTCTAGTTTTTTGTAACAAAAAACTAATTTTATTGTGCTTCTTTGTTGGTTTATTTTCAATAGTCAACTATTAGTTTTAACATTACTTCAATTTTCTCTTTTGAAATGTCGTTTATTAAGACAAGAAAAGCTTGAATTAAGTTGAAGGATTTTTATATCACAACACTTGATAATTATATCTCTGATTATTAAATATTTGAAACATTTTTATTCCAACAGGTTTTAATAAAGCTATAAAAAACTGTTGAAATATAATATGTATTGTAATATAATTAATATTTATAATTATAAATAAATAATTCTAACTATTTGAAATTTTTTTAAGCTAGTTTATACAAAAGAAAAAGTATTCGTTTTAATTTTAAAATATATCAAATATGTTATATGAAATAGCTTAAAATCAGCATTTTAAGAACTTAAAGACATTGATTTATGTGTGTCAATTGAAAGCATAACTACATGTTATAGGTTATCCATGTAACGTAATGTTTTAAACCTATTTTAGTTCAATTGTGTAGGCACAATAGATAAGATTGTCGTTGATAAATCTTTATTTTAGATTTTCAAGATATAACTTATACATACAGGAACATTTACTAGTACCTATGTAATGACCGGATGAGAAATAATGCTACGACAAAAGAATGCATTAAATTACTACCTATTTACTAAGATTAGTAGTTTTATGGGAGCTCTGGCATGTCATTCAGTGACTGGTTCTAGGCCACTCGAGAGAACATCGCTAAAAATATTTTACCTTGTTAAGAAAAATAAATAATACTCTATAAACAAATAATGGCACATAAAAGTATCCAATTTAAAACTTTAAACCAACAAATTGACTTTAAAGTTGTTAACATTCATGTTCCTTTTCTATTTTTCTTTCTTGATGTATTATTGGTTAAAAAAAAGTAAAAGCCAGGTTAAAATATATATATATGTATATGTATGTGTATATATATATATATATATATATATATATATATAATAATAATAATAATAATACATTTTTCATTTATTACTTTATGTTTCTTTCATGGTATGTTGTAGGTTAAAAAAAGTAATTTTCCTGAAATTACTACACCGTGAAACTACACCGTTTTTTTTTTATCCCATTTTATTATCCTTAACCTTAATCCATAACATTCTATGCTTTTATTCAGGATTTAAAATCGATAATTAAAAAAATCAAATCTGATCAAAATAAAAAAAAAGTGATAAAAATCATGTCCTGATCATTATTTAAAAAAAAATGTTTACAATTAACAACAATAATAATTTTTGAGCAATACTTTTTTAAATCAGAAATATATTTGTTTGTAATCTCTATGATATATTTTGATACTGGAGGGAATATTGTTGTCAACTGTTAGTAACAGAACATCTTTATTTCCGAAATCCATGAGAGTATACATTAATAACTTATATATACATATTAATATTTAATTTGTGTGTAAGAGATGATTTTTATTTTTTTATCTAAATTGTTTATCACAATTTAATCATTATTATTTCTGTAAAATCACATCACTCAGTAAGTATTTTTAATCGAATCAATAAACATCAAAGATCGATTTAAATTTTTATATATAAATCAGGCATGATTTTTAAATTAAAAATCAAATATAATAATTATTATATGATTTTATGGAAAATAATTATCGATTTCAAACCAAGCATTTATTATATACTTACGATAATTCAGTAAAATAATAAAGAGAACTTTTATTTATTCTATTAATTTTACTTTTTAGGCATTTATTGCACGTAAAGGACGAATATAAATGGTACAATTCAACAGTCCATCCCATATTTTTATAAATACAATGGATAAAAATTTCGTATGTATGAATTAGAAAAACATTTGTTATTATTGAATTATTTAAACGAAATAATCAAAACAGGATTGTCGGAATAAGATAAAGCACGTTTGTAAAGATAAAGCTCAGGTGGAACAAGCCATTTTAAGTTATAAAACTTGCAGCTGAGCTTAATGTCGAAGAGTCAAAGTTTTTTTACAGATAAATGGGTTTAAGATGTCATCTTACGAAATTCAAGAGATAGAGATCGTTAACCTAGGCCGTCGGAAACCTGTTCTTTCTTCATTCTCCTCAAGGCCAGGTTCAGTGAAAGTAGAACCTGAAATCATCGTTTAGAATGTATTCTAAGTTATGACCTATTACACGAAGAAGAACCAACTGATGCCAAAAATTAATAAATAAATATAAACCGATTAATATTAAGAAAAATCTATTCATTCTATTACAGGAATTATATTTTTATCGACTGGTGAATCCTATTCAGCGGAATAGTTATTTTGAAGTTTTGCTAGTTGACCCATGCAAATAGTTCGTGTCGGTGAACTAATGTTTAAGAATAATAATAATATGCAATAAGAAAATACAATGCAATATTAGGGAGTAATATCGTGTATTTGAGGGAGTAATTATTTTATATTCAAAATAAGAGACAAAAATATGTATACAAATTACAATTGGATGTATCTTTAAATAAAAAGGTCCGATTTTGATGATTTTTTTTTTTTACGTTTTGTAAGATATTATGAAACCCTGGACAAATAGTTCGTGTCGGTGAACTAATGTATAAGAATAATAATATGTAATAAGAAAATACAATGCAATATTAGGGAGTTATATCGTGTAATTGAGGGAGTAATTATTTTATATTCAAAATAAGAGACAAAAATATGTATACAAATTACAATTGGATGTATCTTTAAATAAAAAGGTCCGATTTTGATGATTTTTTTTTACGTTTTGTAAGATATTATGAAACCCTGGGTAATTAGGTAAATCCATAAATAACTATAAATTTTGTATTTTTTGAGTTATGCGCAAATCATATTTCATTTTCTTTTCAGAGAAATTTGCTTATTTCTCGTACCTGAAAGAGAAGGTAAACTTCAAAGGGATGGTTTAATAATTAGATTTTATGATGAATTAATGAAGAATTGGCAAGAAAAAAAAAAACAAGAGAGAGAAGCTATACAACAAAATATTAAAGGACATGAGCTTGAGAATTTTCGGAGGAACGAATTTTAATTTATCAGTTTTTCGTAATTATTTATTTTAAAAGAAAAACGTATTTTTGAAATATTTATAGTTTAAAAAATACCTCGCAAAAAATAATAGTGAAAATTAAGTTGATTATTAATCAGTAATTATTTTTAATTAATACACACAATTTGTATTCATAAAAACCATTTAGTTAATTTCTTCTTAATTTATGTAAAAAAAACTTGATATTTCAGCCAAGCCGCTCAATGCCGTAAGTTTTAGGTCGTAGTATTTCATAAATAATGTACAGTTTTTTATCCTCGAGTTAACAGGATTTAGCCCCAAGTGCTACTTGTCCTTGGTACAGACCCGTTTTTATCAAATTATTAACATTCGCCTGAAACTTCGTAAATAACTTTATCTCATCGTAGTAACCTACAACTATTACATTTACGAAAACTCTTGGACGTTTTGAATCTGGAGGGGAGCAAACTTTGTCTATTTAATTAGGTACTAAAAACTCGTAAATACCCATTTGCTTTCCACCTAAATCGTAAGATAATTTGGTCACATAATCGAAAAAAAAGGTGGCCTTCAGAAATATTGAGTCGTTTGGCGTGAATTACATCTCTAAATTGTCAAAATAACGAGGATATACCTATATATCCTCTATAGTCCTTGTCCTAACAAACGACCCAATATTTTTGTAGGCCACCTTTTTTATCGATTTTATGATCAAATTATCTTATGATCCAATTAAAAAGCAAATTTATGACTTTTTAGTTCCTAATTAAATCGACAAAGTGCCCCCCTCCAGATTGAAAACGCCCCAATTCCAAGAGTTTTCGTAAATATAATAGTTGTAGTTTACGATGATATGAAACTATTTACGAAGTTTCAGACGGATGTTAATAATTCGATAAAAAGGGATCTGTACCACGGACTATACATGCCTAATAGCTACATAAGTAAATGTATTGGAAGTGAATGTAGCTTATTATAGAGTTGGCGATTTTCAGATGTCGCTTGTAGTGTTTTATTTGTATTTATTATTTTTGTTTGTTTGTAGTGTTGTTATATATTTCTTTAAATTTCTCTTAAACAATAGGAGGCAAGGCATTTTCTGCCCACTAATGTTTTATGAAGGGGGGCCAGCATCCCCTCCAATATTCACCGCCATTAACTTAAAATAACACAAAAAGTTTCATTAACCGTACAGGCAATAATTATATTACATTACAAATAATTACTGAGCTACTTTTTTAAGTATGAAGTCCTGTTCTGCCCTCCCTCCTCCAATGCATTTAACACGGTTACCATGTTAACATGTTACACTAACAGTGTAACTGCCCCAATATTTTGTAAGGGCCGGTGTTATCGTAACAGTATAGCTAATTAGACCATTTATTAAAGATTATAAACTTTTAAATTATTTTTTCATTTAACACTGATGATACGTGGATAAATTTCCATATCATGATAAATATTTTACACTGATTAATTGATAAATACAATTTTATTATAATAGCTGAGGTGTATTTAGGTAATTTAAATAAGTTAAGAAATGAAATGTGGTGACGAAACATTTCGAATGATGTCATGACACATTTATTCATGGCTTATTAAATATTATCAGCTGATCTGCTACGTCAATCGAAGTGCAACAATATTTAACAAGAAGTGTTTATCACAAGGTGATTCACTAGATCTCATTGATAAATAGAAGATGAAGTAATAAACGACCTTATACGAACAATCAACTACTTCACTACATTACATTCTCTATTTACTTGATAATTATGGATAAATAATGCATAATTTTAATATTAATAGTAGGATGGGAATTTTACCAAATTTGTCAAATACTTACTTACCTAAATTTAACTTAAAAACTAAGTGTAAGGATGGCAACAAAGTTGTTGCCAACACAACACTTGTTGTGATGCCAACAAAGTTTTCTATCTTACTCTCATAACCCGATTTATACACTTTTAATGAGAACATCTCATTTGCTTGCTCCGCGAAATAACGGGTGGATCTACCGGGGGAGGAGGCTTAGGGGCTGAAGCTCCCTCTCCCCCCCCCCACCCAATGGTAAAATATAACCATGTTAATATTTGGAAAAAAAATATTTAAAAAATATCTCTTGAAGTATTATTGTTCAGGTAACCACATTTAAACTTTATAATTTTAAAACTTAAAATTTAATCTTTAGGAATCATTTAAACGCCATTTCATATAGCTAGTTAGTTTCTTTATTTCTTTCTAAAGTAATTATCGTTTTTTTTTTTAAAAAAAGCTTTCGGGCTGAAGCCTACCCCTCCCAAAATTAAACCCTGGATCCGCTAGTGCGTGGCATAAAAATAGACGAAAATCTATTCAAAATTTATTTAGCAGTTAATATAGTGAGTATACTGAATTAGTGAAATAGTCGGATTACATCCTTTGGAAACGTGATTGTTTTTAAAAATATCTTACTCCATTGGAAGATTACAATTAAATGTTCATATTCAAGGAGTTAATTTCGAAAACATTTATAGTGTTTGTTCAACTTTTGATAATTTTTGACTAGCCTGAAAATAATTTTTAAATATAATTTTTTATTTTTTTACTGAACGGTAAATAAAACAATCTGCCACACTGAAGGCAACAAGTATCAAGGCTAAATATGTTCATTCATACCATATTTACATATAATAGGAAAAAAAAATTAATAAGTAAAAATAAGTGAGTTAAAAAAATATATATTACCAAATATATATAAATCTAGAATAAAACAAAAATAAAAAATAAAATATATTATAACAGAATAACATAAAAAATTAAATATAAATTTGAAAAATAAGAATTCTATATTAATTTTATGTTAAAAAATGAACTACTCAATATCTTGAATATAACTAATTTCCATAAAAATGTAGGTGATTTAATTAAGATAACTGGAACTCTACATTATTGTTTCCTCCTTACCGAAAGTTTTGTATTTTTGCGGAAGGTTAAAGAAGCTTTTGTACTCAGATTCGAAAATTTTCACTCGTCTTTTAAATTTAGACATTTTAGACATCAAGAAACATATTGTGTTCATAATATGGATGCATGTCTGTTGTCAAATGCATAAAGCATGAGAATTATCTAAAACTTTTTATCCGATTTTCGTACTGTTTCATAGATTTTGTGGGTTAATATTTAAATGGTCCAGTGTCTATTTGATAAAATTCCATATATGAAACGAACACGTTTTTTTTATTTTATTTTTTTAATGCTCTTTCCATTTGGCCCGAAGCTGGAGTAAATCTGGAGAATAGTGTACAAAAGGTCTAATTTCACTTTCGTTTAACAATTAAAATGATCTATCTAATTGTTGTAGTATATGGTAGGAAGTGAACGTATAGAAAGGGACTTCATATTTTTACTACGACTAAAATAGGGTGTTATTATATTTTAAACTGTATTCGAAAATGTATTTGTAATTGAATCTATGTTATTGGGATAAAACTTACAACACTTAACCGGATTTGATGAAAATTCCTGGGACTATTAGCATTGATGTCTAGATAACCCCCAATCGTTTTTATCAAATTCCATCTATACTATACGACTATAAAACTTCAAAAACGGCTACTCATGTACCCAGACCTTGAAACATAGATAATTATGGAATCAGTAGAAAATATGAGGAAGTTATACTGACCTTACTGGGGAGTTTTTTTTTTTTTTATGTTGATTTCAGATTGTCGAAAACCATTAATTACAATAGATGATTCTTAATTCCTACAATATAGCGTTGGAAGCTGAATGTTATTTTTGTAAATATGATTTTCTGATAGTCATTCCTCATCTATGGATTGGGTTGTTTATGAGTCGTCCTTCCTCCTTAGCCGCTTATTAAGTATTTTTTTCGGACTCACTTATACAAATAGAAAACATAAATCAGTTATTTCATAGACCTTGATTTTTCCTAAATAAAATAATATCGAAATCATATCTGTCAATTTAGAATTATTTTATAAAAAAAAAAGCAATACTAAAGAACAAATACTACCCTTTCTATTGAATGATTATTTGGTTAGTAAGTATTAGTATGCTTTAGTGATACCTTTATTTTCTGATGATCAGGGGTTCCCTGGAACCTACCTGCCCCCCTTCTTCCAAAATATTTTGTTGCTAACAACCTTTTCTTGAAAACAGAAGAATCTAAGGTAGAGTTAGAAAAATCGTAGATCATATACAATTATACATGCTGCGGTGTGTTATATGTTTCCTCCTTGTCCCTTAGTCCGAAAATTCATAATATCGTCGAAATTTGATCCCTCAAAAATTCAAAATATAACCCCTCAAAAATTTTGATGACGCAAGTTGCGCCATGAAGCCCCCTTAACTTATCATATTATTATAACTTCTCGATAATCTAACAATTATACTTTTTATAATCGTTTTTTTTTCAGTATAATGATTGGAGTATAATGGAGTTAGTGTTGCCCAAAATCGGTCTTGGTCTTGCACTTTGCAAGACCAAGGCCAAGGCTGCCTAACTGTAATCGTAACTGTAAAATCGTTTGATAAATTTTACACCGCTACCGTTCTTATTAAATATTTCTCCTGAGAAATTAGTTTTGATAAAATCATTTTTTCGTGAAATAATTATGCGTACACATTAACACTGCCTAAAAAAAGAATAGTGTGAAGCAAGAATATTTCGGCAACGCTATTTTGGGCCATGTTAATTAGAAGCGTTATGTGTTATGTTCCGGTTCCTTTGTTCCAAGCCATTTATTATTTTTCGTAGATAATTTTAATAAGGTACAGAGTCCGCTGTTGGTACTGGGTGGTGTTTCATAATTGTTTAGGTAACTGGATCAACTTCTAGATACAATTGTATTATGGCCTACCAACATGCGATTTCCCAAGGAAGGAAATACGCCCCCCTCAAATATTCTTTTTCCTTCTTTTATTTGAATTAAACATACATATTTATTATCTTTTTCTTCAGATTTTTTTTTTCTTATTCTGAATTTATTATTAGGCAACCATAGATAAATATTATAATTCACCAACATATTTCCAATCTCCGACACCAGAATATAAAAATATATCGAGGAATAATTTTTATATACCTATTGAAATCAAAGTATTGATTTTGGGTTCACCATCACTTTAGATTTCAAAAAGTCCATCGCCAAAAAAGAATTAAAAAAAAAATCAGGAAAGATGTTTACTGATTAAATGATTTTAAGAATCTGATAATTGTTTAATGAATGGATAATCATAAAATTACGCGAATGAATGAAGGAAATACATCATTAAACATGAAACCAATAATATTAATGATAAAAAAATATATACAATTATGAGGAAAGCAATACTAATGCTTGTAGATTGACAGCAACATGACGATTTTTCGCAATGGGGAGGAAATGCGATGTAAAAGATATCCGTCTAATCACGGAGGACAGGCGCGTATGATAATGTTTTTTAAAAAGACTTCGTAGTTAAATCGTGTAAAAACGATTCCACGATCTTACTTCAACTAACCTTTTAAGCTGCGAATTTCATACGTACAGGAAGTCTATAAATAGTTCTGCCACAAATATATCATTTTTGTTGTGGTGAAATAAACTATTGAAGAAAAAAAAGCGAAATATGTTGGTTTTAATTTTGCATACTTTTAAAAATGTATAATGTTTAGTGTGTTCATTAATATATACATATTCGACACATGAACAGAAGAAAACGAAAACAAAAATGAGTAAGAAAATAAATGTAGTTTCATTCAACAATGCAATAAGAAATAAAATACGAGACGTATTTGTAAGAAATAAAATACGAGACATAAATTAAGACATACAATTTTTCCAGCGAGATGAGTACTATATTCTGATTGCCACAGCTTTAGCAAAACAATAATACTGCCTCGTTTTATCGATTTGAAATAAAATGGTGCATATTGTGGCGAAATCATCAATTGGGAACGTTAAAGGTTATCTTTCATAGAATAAGATATTACAGCTGTTACAACACAAAGGATCCACCACAAGCCCATTTCGTTAGACAATAGGTGTAAAATTACGAAAGAGGCGTAAAATGGGTTATGACATATTTCGTCCGAATGAGATATTTTACTCTAACAGTTTATTCTGTACGTCGAACTAATATAAATGTCTTTATGGCCAATGAATAAAATTTAAGATTTAAAAAAAAAATATTTTTTTGATGGATGTTGCCGCATTGATCAGGTTGAAATATATGCATCCATTTTTTATTTCTAAATTTCCTAAATCCATATGAATCGAATAATCTCTCTTCGATGAAAAATGTTCGCTAGCTACAAGGGACAAACATACTGCATATCAGCAAGACGCACTAGATGCAAAGCTGAAGAATATAGAGAAAAGAGAAGAACGGAGAAGCGGTATCATAAAATAAAGAAAAGATCCTTGGAGAGAAAGGAAATAGAAACAGCCGAAATGCTTAAATCTATCGGTGATACCAGAAGATTCTATGCCCCAGTCAATCAAAGCAGGAGGCCCTTCAGCCCCATCAACTCAGCATACAAGGATCGCGATGATAATACAATTGTTGAAAAGGCAGCGTGCATGAACGTAGGGAAGAAACACTTCGCGTATATTTATTCAGAACGTCAAGACGAGGAGGAAAACAGCTACCATATATTCCAACAGGACAGAGATGTTGAACCACCAGGTGATGAAGAGGTGATTGATGCTTTAGATAAGTTGAACACCACAAGGCTCCGAGGACGCCGATAGATTTAAGCATTTCGGCTGTTTCTATTTCCTTTCTCTCCAAGGATCTTTTCTTTATTTTATGATGCCGCTTCTCCGTTCTTCTCTTTTCTCTATATTCTTCAGCTATGCGTCTAGTGCGCCTTGCTGGTATGCAGTATGTTTGTCCCTTGTAGCTAGCGAACATTTTTCATCAATCTACTAGCTGAGTTGCTCAAGCATGGTGGGTAGTATCTGAAAATAGCCATACACAATCCTATCATGACATCTGGGAAAAGAAATATATGCCGTCGGAATGGAGGAAATCCTTAATATGTTCCATATTTCCTGCTGAGAGTGCGGCAAGATGTTGAAGAGAGGGCGGAATGTTATGTTATTACTTTTTGGTATATCCTCCGCCTTCGACAGTGTATGGTGGCCTAGCGTGCTCCAGCAGCTGCAGAGATACGATGCTCTTATCAATTTATATTCACTTGTAAGAGGCTACCTCCAGGACAGGCGTGTCAAGATTAGAGAGAATTACTATGAGGTAGAAGCTTCCATAGAGAGGGGATGCCCTCAGGGATCAGTCCTTGGCCCTGCTTTGTGGAAGCTTGTCTTCGATGAATTGCTGGGAGTGTTAGAGGAAGAGCGGTTCCCTGCAACTGCCTATGTTGATGACCTAGCTGCTGTGGTGGCCTCAAACAATATCGTCTAAGATGGGCTGGACATGTGGCCAAGATGGAGGAACAGGGAACTCCTATAAGATGACTGACAGGGATAGTCCATGGCCAGAGGAGAGTTGGCCGCCCCCGAATCTGTTAGATTGACTGTATGGCTGAGGATGCGAGGAGTTTGGGCGTCCACAACTGGATGGCAGCAGCGCAGGACAGAAACTTCTGGAGGTTGCTGGTTGAGGACGCCTGGACTCGCCAACGTGTTGTAGCACCAAACTAACATATGAATCGAATATTTGTCGATTATATCAATAAAAATTATTCTATGTTGAATATCAAGAACATTTATACAGTTGTAAATTAATCGAAATATTTAAAACCTTTAAATAAAAAATCTGAGCGATGTTTAATTTATTAAGATATTAACATAAAACCAATATATGAATATATAATGTTTGAAAAGGAAATCAAAATTGAAAACATATTTTTTAACTCATTAATATTAATCCTTTATTAATTAATAGACATTTTTAATGGAATATATGTGGTTACTAATTTTTCTTTATTTAAACTTTTCTTTTTTTGACACATTGATATTTAAGATTTAATAAATACATATGCATCCGTGTTTAAATATATACGTATAAATACGTGTACATAGCGTAGTGTCGCAACAATTCAAAGGTTGTGAACAAATATATATATATATATATATATATATATATATATATACAAACAAAACAATTTGAATGGTCTTCTGTTAGCGATAAAGTCATTAGGCAGAACTAAAATCCATTTTTGTTTAAAAACGTTTTACTAATTTTTTATATTCAATTTTTCTTATGAATTTTTTTAAATAATGAAAAAATAAGTCTCGTTTAATTTCAATTATGATTAGTGCTTCCACAATTTTCCATCTAAAGTTTCATTACTATTTTCCACTATTTTAGCTTCTTTATTCTTATAAAATGCCAGTAAAACCCTGTAAAACTTCCTACTGTTCTTTTTATCAAATTGCTGTAGTATTTTCTCAGGCTTTTTTCTCATTAGTCTTTTTTTTTCACGCACATTTTTTCTTGCTTCCATTATTTTTCTTTTATACCATAGCTCTCTGCCGTGGATTTCGATGCTCTCTGTATCAGTTTCACTCTTGCATCATTTCTCATTGGCTGGTTTTTCACATTCCTTGTCAAACCAGTCTTTTCTCCTTTTCTGCTGTCCCTCACCTAGGACCTCAGTTTCTCCACTCTTCGTTGTCTTTAAATGCACACAAGTTCTGTTCAATTGACTTCGTTCTTTCAAAGTTGTCTAACCTGTCACCAATGTCCTCCTTTAATCAATTTCGAGTCTTCTCAATTTATTGTCTCAATTGAAGGTCAATTTTCTCTATTATTTTCGTATGATATGATATAGGTATTTTATACCTAGTTTTAATTAGAAAATGATCCGATTCACATCAAGCACATCTGACACTGCGAACATCTTGTACATCTTGCGTGCCTACTATCTATCAGCAAATGGCCAATCTGATTCTAGATTCTTCCATATGGAGATGGATATCTGGATAAGCCTTCTTATAGATAAGTGTTGAGGGAAAAGGTGTCACTCACCCTCATTCCCTAATTAGCCACAAAGTCGATCAGCGCATTCCATTATTACTTGAGACATCGTGCTTGCTACGATTTTCTATAGCTCGATGAAAAGCGTTCTCCTTCTCGATTTCTGTGTTCCAGTCTCTTAAGGCAAGCTTCACATCATACATTAGAGTTACGATTCCTTAAAATGCACGTGGCCATTGCATGACAAGGGACAGTAAAAGAAACATTTGAAAATCACAACCACTGATCTTTGGGGATAAGGAAAAAAAAGAAAGAAAAAGATTTACGTTCACAACCCTTTATAGTGTACCTTAATATTTATCGTTCACTTCCTCTGCATTCCGGCGTATGCGCTAAATAAAAAATTCTTCCCTTGAATCTTATCCTCTATAGGGATATATCTTATGATAGACATCCTTTCAACCAATTACTGTTTGTATGAGACCGTTTCTTTTACCACAAAACCAATTTCCTACAAATTACACTTATTGCCACCATGGAAAAGATTGGCATTGATTATTCAGGATCACCACATCCTTGTCAGCTGGACAAATAAACTTTTTAAAATGAATTTCTATAGAAGCAGCGGCATTTTTAAGAATATTGAGAAATATTTTGGTAACGATATTATTATTAAAGCACTATGTATATTATAGCACCTGAGTTAATCAAAACCGATGTAAAGTTAACTTTTCAGTTTTATTGACTCTACCTTTTTTGTTGATTTATCGGTAAATCTAATATTAAGTATCTAGCTGAAACATCAACTCAAATCATGATTTAGCATCTGATACACTATAAAAATGCCTCTAAATGAATATATTCATATTAACTTTATTTACGAATTTTGACAGCTTTCAGATTTTTTTCCAGCAAATTATGAAACCATTTAAAAATTATCGGTTTTATTTCTCTCTTACATATGGAATTGAAAACTCTTGCGATCACTTTAGATAAAAAAGATATATCGGAATCATAAAAACAATAAATAAAAAAGATAGGCGAAAGGTATGTATTAAATTAGATAAGTAGTTACCAGAAACTACAGTAATACTAATTAGGTGTATTAACTAATAATATACAATTAACAGGAAACAGGAAAGTGGACTAAATATTATTTTAATCTCATATCTCGTGACTTCGTAGCGCACTTCTCCAGTTTCAATCGATAACATTCTTATTTTTTAAAAAAACGTACTTTCCTTGGGCCTTCATTAAAAATCATATCGAGAATTTAATTATCTAAGCCCATGTTTATAACACTCTAAGCAATATGTTTTCTAAAAAAGATATATGGATCTAAACCCAAAATATTAATGTATTTAAGAGAATAGTGTGAAAATAATTTACTTAACATTCCATGAGATAAAATTAAGAAATATCGTTAATTAACTATATTCACAACATTTTATTCTTATCTTGAAACCAGAATTTGAAAACGATTATTAACAAAATAAATAAAATCCGATCAAAATTTGTATCTGATGTTTTTAAAATTCATTGGATGATTTTTATTAAGAGAGGTTTTCATATTTGATAATTTTTGTTTCTCATGGCACTACAACTCGGTTACAGGTCTTGGCATCCTCCAATCGTCACGGTCTTGTGCCGACGTCATCCAGTTCCTAACTCCCAACATGCCGCGAGCGTCTCCCGTCACACCATATGCCCATCTCAGCTTTGGTCTCTCTCTTATCCTTGTTCCATGGATTGGCTGTGTAAGCAATATTTCAGGCATTTCTCCGTCTGCCATCCTAGCAACATATCTTTCCCTTATTTGATAATAAGTGATATTTTTATAATTTTTCAATACAATTTTTACAATTAACAATAATAATAATTTTTCAGTAATACTTTTTTGTGGAGTCTCTGTGATGTATTTTGAGTTTGGAGTAGTAGGTGGAGAATATTCTTGTCAGCTATTAGCAACTAAACTTCTTTATTGCGGAAATTCATTAGAAATACAAAAAAAGATATATATATATATATATATATATATATATATATATATATATATAAAACCTTTTAGTTTGTTGTCGAACATGATCCTTAGTTTTCTTACTTATTAAAGTGGAATATAGAAGTCAGCATAGTCATTACTGACCCATGCAGGTCTTCGCATTAAGCCGTGCCATAAATCTGGGACAAAAAAAATAAATAATGTATAATGTTATTGAGGATGAAGATATTTCACACTTCCTAATTCTTTCATTCTTTTCTTTGTTTTGTCCTTCGTACATGATGTAGTCAAATAGAAATTATCACTCTTCATTACTTTGTAAGAAACTGCTGTTTCTAGAGCGGGGATAGAGTTAGTAAGAGACTACGTCAAGATCACGGTTAACCTCCAGATGTTTTCTTACTTGAGAGGACCCACTTGATAGAGACGGATTTATTCGAGGAGGGTCTAATCCGCTAATTCTATAAGTCCTATCCAACGTGAGGGTCATGTACTTTAACATCTACTTAAAGGATACCATATCTTCTTTCTTTGTTACTCACAACTCGACACAGAAAATAAAACATCATAAATTAAGCAACATATATAATGCGAAACTTCTTGCAATAGCCTCAGTACTCCACTTCTTTTAGTCAAGAACTCCAAACACAACAGATTTAATATTCAAATTTATTAAAAGGTTTGATGTAGGTTTAAAGGGAAAATCTGTTTACTTTATATGGATTTCCAGTCACGTGGGAATAGTTGGTATTGAAATTGCAGATATGGCAGCCACTTAAGCACTCACGCTTCCAGGCCTATTGCTATCATGACACTTTCAGAAATGAGTTTCCCTCTCAAAGAAGAAATATCAGATAACTGGCAGTCCATGTGGAACGAGAGAAAATTAAAAATTATCAATAAATCAGTAAGGCTCTGGACCAACGTGACTAGGTCAAGAATATCTAATATAAATTTAACTCATTTATATCTTGTCAATAAACAGTCACAACCAATATGCCAATGCTGCAATAGCCCTCTAACTGTCAATCATGTTTTTCAGGAATACCCTTATGACCTCTTAAGCTTAAATAGGTTATCACTTAGACCTGATGTATGAGTGATATTAAATAATAATGAACCAAACATAAAATCAGTTGAATTGACATCAGTTAAATAGTTTAATAATTACAATGTTAATATAAGTGGAAGGAAAATTATTGGAATTCACCAATTCTTCTTGAAATTTCCTTTTTTTTTTTTTTTTTTATACTCATACGTTTATCAAAATATAACGTTAGGAATGGAAAAGGGATATATAATAAATTGTGCGGATTGCCAAATAGTTATTCCCTTGTAAATAGTATCAAATTTCATCTAATACTTCCGTATAGACATATGCTATATGTATTTTCCTCAACATGCATTCATTTCGACAACGGCTCATCTGATTTAGACCAATGCTCTATGATAGTTGGTAACTGATGGTCCACCGAAAAATAGTTCAGCATAAATTGTATAGCATTTTCTTTACAAATTTTCTTACACATGTGAAGTATTTTCTGCACTAATTCCCAACAAGAATTATCTTCATAGATTCATCATATACGATAATGAATCATAAAATGACAATCTTAGAAGATGAGTTTCCAGAATCGTCGCCACAAATCATGTAATAATAAGAAATTATCTTTGTTTTTTTGGAAAAAAAAAATATGGCTTTTCACTGAGTGAATAGAATAATAATAGAAGAATATCATTGCAGTTGCGTAAGCAATTGATTGCATGTCGAAGACCCTCATCAGGAAGGTAAGAGATGGAAGTGACTCCTTTGTTTTTATTGCGTAAAATCTATTGGCCTATCCAAACACGAAATCATATTTAAAATATAAAGTATTAAAATATAATATGTATATATTTATTTTTTTGAATCGATGAATTATTACATTTTAAACTGCGATTATATACTTGGCTAGAAGGTATCGATATTGTCTAGAAGTTATAATATATTTCTACAGTAAACTTTACAATATACGGATACTGTTAATAAACTCATTTGGAGTAGGAATCAAAGTTAAAACACTGCATTATGATTTCGTATTTGGTCCCCGTTCATCAATAAATGTGATACTTTCAGTTTAGTGTACCTAATTTATTTAAATAATATTCTGATTATTGTGTTCGAATAAATGTCTTTGAATTTTGAATGGTTGCTTGATAAACAACACAAATTAATAAAAAAGTAAATTACTTCAAAAGATTAAGCATTAATAAAATGGTTTTGTTGACAAAAATGAGAATATAACTGAATTTCTTTTCACTTAGGCATAAGGTATTTCAAGTCCATTTTTACTTTCACTCATATATTTCATATATAGTAAGGAGCATAATTGCGATCGTTAAAATTTTTGAATCTGAGTTTTCAACGGAAATGCATATTTTGAAGCCTCCTGAGTCCAAATAACCAAGTTCCGCAAAATGGTCTGTGTGTGAACAATCTAGCTCAAAAACGGAAAGTCGTATAAAAATGAAATTGCATATTTAAAGTCTGTATATACCTGGGCCGTTACAGCAGCTTTTTTGTCGAAAATGGCTCTGACGATTTTGATTTAACTCACTAGGTCAGTGCTTAAATGCCGATTTTTTCAAAATTTTTTACTCTAAAGTATCGTCAATTTTTTTATTTGAAATATTTCACACTAATTTCTTATGTAAAAAATGGTTAAATATAAAATATGAAAGAATTTTATGATTAACTTTAGGTGGAAGAAGAGATCGTAAACGAGAATAGTTGTAATGGAGGAATCAAAGGAATACGAGCGCTCTTGAAAGATTTGTAACTGGCTTCCATACTTAAAATGGGCTTAATAATAAGGACTCGGACAATATTATTTATATATACATGTGCAGTTTTCATAAATGCTATCGTTAGTATTATTTAATATTTAATTGTATAGCTTACAGCGAAATAAAAATAAAAATTTGTATATATACCAGTACTTAAACAAATAAAAATACATATAATAGAATATAAATAAATAGAAGAAAAGAATATTAAGAATAAATAAATATAACTGCTATCAGTGGCACTCTTGTCGGACTAAAATTATGTCGTGACACTTAATTTATTATAATGAAATAAATAATTGAAATATACAGACGGAAAAGGAAATGACTAGTGTCAAAGAAATAAAACATAATATATTAGAAGGCTATGAAAAACGTATGGTAATTAATTGTTTTAAATGACGTTTCTTACCTTCTATAACTTTTACTTTAACTGTCCTTTGACTTAAAATAATTATTTCTGCTAAGAAGATGGTAGTAAGTGAAATGTGTGTGATGCGCGTACGAAGGTATTTAAGTACTGCTGCTTTGGTAGGTAAATAAAAGGATCGGGGGAGGATTTCACAGATGTGCTTTTTCAGATAGCAAACGGTATGTAAACATAGTTAGAGGGGAAGGAAAGTAACATTTCTGTTAGTAGAATGCAAATAATTTGCAGACTAAATATTCAAGATGTGTATTCAATCATTATATTTTTTATTATTAACCATTATCTGTCGTATAATATTATATCTCTGATTGTTTTTAAAAATTTTCAGCCCTGATGATGGCCCACATGTTTGTGTTGAAACGTCGGCACTTGTAAAAACATTATAATGACTGCTTCCTGAATATTTATCACCCACATGCATCCTGAATGTTTATCACCCGGATAATCAGTCGACTAACTCCCTTCAATAATTTATAAAATATTAAAAATTTATTTTCATAACATTTGATCACGTTATATGAATTAAAACAAATTAATCATGGAGATACTTAAACTATAATAATTTTTGTCAGTATTTTGTGCTCATATTGTTCAAGTTAAAAATCCGTGAAGCCAAAAAATCGTTATGTACATATTAGCGGACTACTTATATATGCATTACACAGAAATTTGCCATAATTTTTAGTTCAAATTATTTTTAAACACTCAGGAGATCTTACGGGATAATTTAAGATATCAAACTTAAAAATCGCTCCAGCCGCTCGTCAAATTAATCAACCTTTTAGAAAATCGATTAAACACATTTTATTTAATTATGCGTCAGTGTTGTTTGAAAACATTCTCTGGTTCTCAATGAATATTTTGAGTCATCAAACGTAAACATTGATTTATCCGTTAACTCGAAAAATCGTTACATACGTTTTAATGGACACTCCAAACACGTAACAATCGTATCGCTTCGCTTTCAAAACACCCAGTGGATCACACTGAATAATTTAAGATATAAAATTTAAAAGTCGGTTCAACCTTCTGCTCAATAAAGTGTCACAAGGCTTTTCGCAAATTGACTTTACGCATTTTATTTAATAACAAGTCAGTATTTTTAACTGAAATTGTTTTAAAACACTCAGAGATCTCACAAAATAATTTGTGCCATCAAACTTAAAAATTTATGCAGCCGTTCGCTCCAAAAAGCGTTATACAGCTTGTAGTGGACGACCCTTAAAGTTGTCGCCTCTGGCACTTCAATGAAAAATATTGCACAATACATCAACAAGAAACTAGTAACCTCTAACTAAGTAACCTGCTCTAAAAACGAACTTTCCCACAGGCTTATTTGCACTATTTCACTCCTATCTATGGCTAAAAGTATTAATGATATAGTTACCATTATGAAACAAAAAGTATTACTCCTTGTACATTCCACTTTTGTACACATGATCTAATACTCGTTTAATGGAAATTGGTTATTCAAAATCTAGGTTATGTAAGCCCACTGCTTTTATGGAATACTCGAATTTGGGGCTGCGAAAGTATTAGATAGTTAAACTCACTCGTCTGACACCGTATATTTATTTAATTAAGAACAAGACAACATAGTTAAAATATTAGCACGAATAATATATATTTCAACATAGGAAATAATAAAATACAATTGTATTTAAACATACAGTCCTCTAAATATAATTATAAATTTTTCATTATAGAAAATACTTCACATACGAAAAAGAAACGCGAATCAACAGATCAGAAAATCAAAAATTTATAAATGTTACTCATATTTATTGCTTGTATGAGATTCTCTTTGTCAGTTAATTATAACTTTTTATTACTTTCCTTTTTTATTATAATAAAAAGTCCTCAGGACGAATTTGTGGACTGTAATGAAATACAACACTTAATTTCTATTTGTTTATTCTACTTCAATTCTGTTAAAAAATGAGAAAGAAGACAGATCCAAAATATAAGTAAATCAAGCAATAACAGAGATAGTAATAACAGATTTCATTGTGAAAATGTTATATTTTTATAGCTAAGATTATCAAACTGATTAAAACACAATCTAACTTTTGAGATAATAACCTATAAAATGTTGTGGGGTTTCGTTCACAAAGTCGAAAATTGAATGAATTGGTCTCAACAACAATTAAGTTACATGGTTAATATTATTTTTTGATCTTAGTTTTCACATAATAATGTCACGCTATCATGAACATGGTACACTTAACCTTGCATCCAGGTGTGAACTTGTGATAACAGCAATATTTAGGTTGTATTTTAAATTTTACAAGTTGTAGTTTGTACTTTTTTTATGGAACGAAAAAGTACCAAGTACAAGCCACTGGACTAATAGTATTAGTTTGTACTTTATTATGAAATAGGCCCTTTATTATCGATTCGCTGAGTCGGGTAAATCATATTAGTATTTTTTAAAATTATGATTCTATTATAAGGCGATATGAGGATGATTTCTGTAACAAGTAACATCAATGTCGTTCATTTATAATGGCAATTTTAGTTGAATTTGAAAAATATTAACTAAATCAAAACGGAGAGAGTTGATTTACTTAGGTAAATTTAATGAAGTAATGAGTACAGCGTTTTATATGTTTGTTATAACTGTTAGAAGATTAAAAAAGTAACTGCAACCAATAATTAATCCTTTTCCCACACTCCATTTCTATCACTTACCACATAAAAATACATAATACAATTACTTTTTTGTTCCATATCAGTTCTTATATCAATAAATCATCTCGTATTTTGCGTTATCTTAAGCATCTAAACGTTTCTATTAACAATAACTTTTCCTCGTAATCGGGTCCTTGGAAAACTACGAACACACTAATTACTCTCATTACTCATCTAATAAGGTAGGATTATTAATGATGTATTAAGTTAGTTTTAGGCTATTAGGATAGGGCATTGAATGTTGTGTAGAGGGTAACATGTTGAAATCAGTTGTATATTATTTAAATGTTATATATATTTTTCCCATATTATTCTATATGTCATACTCTTTTATTATTATTATTATTATTAATAATTATTCAATTCTATGACAGATCATTCACAGTATGATTCTTTTATATATATATATATATATATATATATATATATATATATATATATGTAGTATTCTATCCTTTTTGTATTAGTTTATGTATAAATGCCAATAGCTGAAAGGCTATGCAATCTAGATGACATAATTGCCGAAATATTGTTGATTTTTATTACATTTATGTATGTATATAATATATATATATATATATATATATATATATATATATATATATATATATATATATATATATATATATAACTTTATCACATACAAAAAGTTCTTAAAATTAAATTTTAACTTTTATTTTTAATAAGTTTCGGCATGACCGGAATATTTATTTTCAATTTTGTTTTCTTCTAGTCCATCGGAATTAGAAATATTTCTCATGCAACTTTTCAAGTAAAAGTTTTACAGAAAATTTATTTTTTAAATGTCATAATTTTAATTTTATTTTAAATGTCATTTTTTTAAATTTATTTTTTAAGTGTCATACGTTTCATTTTAACATGTGGGCTCCATGTCATCCTTCTGTCGAAGGTGAGTCCAAGGTAAAGTACTATGTCCGTTTGAGGAATTTGATTGTTGTCAATATAGACTGGAGGGCAGGTGTTTTTTCAAAGAGTAAATGTTATATGTTTGGATTTTTCATGACTAAGTCGAATTTTCCATAGTATGAACCAATCTTGTAGTTTAAGCAAGTGATGTTGTAGAGTTAGTGAGGCCAGTGTAGGGTCTTGATGTTTTGTGAGGATTGTTGTATCGTCTTCATATGTAGCTGTCAAGATCTCATCGTCAATAGGTATATCGTAAGTGTATATAACGTAAAGTAGAGGGGCTAGTATTGAACCTTGGGGAACTCCTGCCAAGATTGGACGGACTGAAGACACTACCGAGCCCTGCCAAACTGAAAAAAATCTGTCGAAGAGGAAATATTGAAGGATAAGATAGTACGTGTATGGAAGTATAGTCTTAAGTTTATTAGTGTATTTGCTTATTAGTGTATGGAAGTATAGTCTTAAGTCACCTTTTATTACCTTTACTTAAAAGTTCTTTTGATGTTGCCAAAAATTCGGGTCTAATAAATTACTTCTATTATTAACTACACAACTAAACGAAACTTAAGAATCAAGTAATTCGTTTGAGATAAATTGTAACTCTAATCTAATCCAAATTACTGTTGATTTCTCCTATAACGTTAACATTTTTTTAAGGAGTTAAATGAATAAATGTTAAAGTTTTACAATAAACCTAGAAGTTTATTCCAAAAAAGTTCCTTAGAACTTATATTAAAACTTTTTTTGTTCTGAAAAAGGTTCCATTAAAATATATGTATTTTTTAAAATTTAACGTTCTAATTTTTGTCATATTTCGCTATTGTTAGTGGATAAGGTCATATGCAACAATTTTTAAAGGTAATTCTGTTTGTGCTAAAGGTGACCTTTTTGTAGTCTGTAACAGCAATGAATACTCTGCTACGTTAGAAAATACAATAGGAAAATTATATCAGTTTTTATCTTATTTTGTAAAAAAAAAAAAAAAAACTGAGTTCTCCATACGATATTTTGCACTAACAATATCGATATGAAGTATACCGTAAATTAAAGAACGTTCCCACTCTTCTTTTCCATTATATTTCTGTAATCCAACTTCTTAGATCGGGCATCAATTTATGATCACAGCGTATTGGTTATACCAATTTCCTTCGTGGTATAGATTATTTTATTTCTATATTTTCTTATAAATATATAACATTTATGTGACCATGAGTGCTAATATTAATAGTAATAGTAATAGTACAGCAGTGTACCGCCAGGAACGGAAAACCAAAGCACCGAGGGCACCGAAGGTCTAGGACGAACGTTGACCTTAAAATCCTTCTCCATGTTTGACAATCTGCATCCGTTCATCAGAAATAAAGCTCATTATGAAGGAATTAATACTAAGCCGACTTTGAATATTTAAAAATATGACGGCTTAACATAATTAGCATGTAGATATTTTTATAAAAACATGTACATATATGAATAAATGAATATTATTTACGTACGTTTATAATCATTGAATCATTCAAGGAATAAAAAAAATATATAAAAAATAAATAAATTCAATAACATAAAAAGTGTAAGTCTTTGTTGCTTAAAACAGAGTTTGAAATTGATAATTAAAAAAAATCAAAATTATATCTGATCATGATTTTTATCTGGAATTTTAAAAATCATTCGATGATGAACAAAATTTTTACAATTAACAATAATAATAATTTTTGCGTAATACTTTTTAAAATTAAAAATATAATTTTTTTTTTGCAATCTCGATGATATACTTTAAATCTGGAGTAGTAGATGGAGAATATTGTTGTCAACTATTAGTTACAGGATACCTCTATTTCCGAAATTCGTTTGAAATTTTGGCTTATGAAAAATAAATATATACATAGTGCAGCTAACGCGTGCATAATTAAAGCGATTTCAGAAATATAGCATTAATAAATGTTTACACAATCACAATTTAATTATTATTATTTATGTAAAACCGATCAAAAATCGATTTAAATTTGTATTTATAAATCAAAAATGGTTTTAAATAAATAATCAATAATTATAACATCATTTTGTTGAAAAAGTAATTATCGATTTCATATCCTGATTCGAAATAAGGAAGAGCCCGTTAAGTAATGCAGTACAGGATAATTTTGAGGTGACGTGAATATTATGCGGTCATCAAATGAATAATGATTTTAGAAACAAACGTGAACCTAATAATGCATTGACATATATTACTCCTTCCTACCTCAGTACAGTTTTCAGAAAATCGAATTTGAATTTGTTTTTATCTTTTTTGGCTGAAATAACTGATACAGAGGAAATGAATTCCATTTATTTATTTATTTTTTAATTTCCTAATATTTTATATATATATGAAAGTTCTTCCATTAATATTACCTTAAGAAAATTAATTTAAAAAATTTCTTCTTTTAATTTATATGAGCCGATTTTGTACTTAACTAGGGTCATGATGCTTATCAATGAAAACTACGGTTTAAAAAGATTCCAAGTTTTTTCTCCTTCCTCAAAAAAGTTTATTTATTCATTCTGTCACTTATATGCATACTTTTAATAAAAATACATTTTTATTGAAAATATGCATAAATTTATTTGAAAAAAAATGCTATTTTTTGAAATAAATTATCAAGGTTTTTTAAGTGTTTCTTACTAAATGGTTTTGAATACATAACTAGATAGTATAAAATTATCTATTTACTTGCTTGCTAATGATAAACGATTTTTTGTCTTCGAGGCATAGAGCTGATAAAAACTGTTGAAGGTATTGGTACAATATATAATAAAAGAATTATGACTTTTCTGATCATTTTTCAATATTTCGAATATTTAGTGCAAATATTTATATTTTAAAAAAGTTACTATTACTAAGCTAAATAGTGAAACTATTTTTATTTTGGGTAAAAATACAGTAACATTGAAAATCTGTCTGATTGCTGTTTCAAGAATGAAAATTACACAATTTATACAAATTATTCATAAAAATTTCCTTTGTATATTTAAAAATAAAATATGCCAATATATTTTATTTTTATATATTTATATATGAAATATTTTATCGACAGCCACACTCCAAAAACCTATTAGTATAAAATCTAAAATTATTCATTAGACGAAATAAATTGAGTATTTAAAATTTTGTGTTCTAAATTTTTTTTGTTTAACTTTTACTCCTCATGCTTGATACAATTTATTTTTTATTTTATTACGTTTTTGTTTTCATTTCTAATTATACACAAGGTGAAGACTGACAATAAAAAAATTGTACTTACAAACAGGCTTTAGCAGCTTAGTTGTCGATATTATTTTTGCTTTTCTCATTTTCATTCTTTTTGTATCCGAATGTTTAATAAACAACTAGCACGTCAAATTTGACATGTGATTGACATGTCTGTTAAGATTTTGTCACTGTTATTATTTGAGTATAATCTAATTTCATTTGGAATGCTTTTTCATAAACAAAACTAACTAAAGCAAGTAAAATTCACATTATATGTACTTGCAAGGTTATAAAAGTATGGTAGCGCAAAAAGTCATTATGTGCGTTGTGATTTCAGTTTTTTTCTTTGATATGTACATATTAAGTATATTAATTAACTGTCGGAAATAGAATAAATATTTAGTATTGCAAATAAGAAAAAATAAATAACCAAATTGCTATCTTAGTATTTTTTTAATGAATCAGATACTTCAAATTTGATTATCTCAAATTCATTAAAATGTTACTTAATGACTTTTTGCAATAAACTGATGATATATTGTATTTAATATAGGCTGAATTCCTATACTAAGCCTTCAGTTGTAATTGCAAGACTTGAGCTAAAAATAATATTTAAAGAAATAACAATAAAGTTTTGTTGTTGATTGGATCGCAATCGTTAACGCACATTTAAATCAAATGATATTATTTTATTTTGATGAATTATTCTAAAAAAAAAAAAATCATTATTAATCATTAATAGATCCAAATTATTGCCATGTAAGTCCATAAACTGTGTACATTTGGTGACGTTTGACCTATTTTTTTAAATAAAAATCTTTAAAAAAAAAATGGCACCGAAACTAAAAGATATGACTATACAATTAAGTCCATAATATTTTATTGTCATATTCTTTTCTAAACTAAACTTCTTAAAATTGTTCTATTTGGAATATTCTTATAGATGCTATGACTTATAGCACTGTTTCACTCTAAAACATTGAACTAGGGCTTGAAAAGGAAAAGAATATTTATTTTTAAAAATATCACGGTATCACTGGAATTTTTAATGTCGGTAGTTTTATCAGTTCTTTTAAAAACTGGAACTTTTTCAAGTAATCGTTTTACAAGACTTTTGTTTTTAAAAACTTTAATCAACAATTTCTGTCGATTCCTATGAAAAATCAATCTAAAAAATAGTTTTTATTCTTAGATACTCAAACAAACGACAAATTAGAATGACGGGTAATTCATTTAAGACGAATGATAGCTCCGATATAAGTTTAACTGTTGCTTATTTGTCAGTCAACGGACATTTTTTAAAGAACTTGAAAAAATGCAAGTTAAACTTTTACCACAAACCTGGAACTTAATCACAAAAAAAAATTAGAACTTTCATCATAAGAACATTTTTTCTAAAAAGTTTTACAGAAACTTTTAAATAGAAATTTTTAAAAAACTGAGCTCACAGGCGGATCCACGAGGGAGGAAGGGGCTTTCGGGCTAAAGCTCTCTCAAAATGGTTAAATATAACCATGATTTATGAAAAAAATTATATTTAAAAGTATTATTGTTATTGCAATTACGTTTAATTGGACTTCAGGAATCACTAAAACACCATTTCATACAGGTAGTTCGTTTCTTTCTTTTTCTTCCAAAGTAATCATCGTTAAATATACGAAAAAAAAAATAGTTTTGAAAGGAAGAAAGTAAATTTTATTCTGGTACATTTAGTCCCCTCGGAATAATTTCAAAGAATATAGAAATGACAATAGTCTGGTGATTGTGAATAATTAAATGACAATTAAAAATTAATTAATTTACTAAGTTGTCTAATCTTTCAGCTTTCGGGCTGAAGTTCCACCCAAAATTAAATCCTGGATCCGTTAGTGTAGAGAATGTACCACATCAAAGAAACGGAATAAGATAATAACACTAGGGGGAAAAAGAAAAAAATATTAACGACTTTTTTTTTTTTTGTTAGTATGAGTAGATGTGTTTAGAAGTGTTTTCTTTTCTTGTAAAGTGTTAACGAAGATATTGTTCTTTCAATCAACGATAAGAATAAAGTGATTAAAGTAAGAGATGATAACTTGTTAATGATATGATTATGATACATAAAGAATATGCTTTATGATATGACATATACGAGTGTATATAAAAGTGTATATATATATAGTGTATATAAGAGTGTATATATATATAGTGTATATAAGAGTGGAAAGTACTCACGACAGGTAGGGTAATGTTCCGTGCACTAAAGTCGAGCGAAGACGAAGCCGGCAGGCCGGAGGACTCCTAAATGTTGCTTCCGCCTCCATCGGCTACCCCCTCCACCTCAGACATCTCTTTGTCACTTTTGTTCTTATGTTTGGCTGTTAGCGCCCTTTGCGGCTTGTCAACAATGACAAGTTTCTCTTCATTTACCATTAAGTAAATTTGGCAACCGTTTGGCCGTCGACATGAAATATGTGACGAAGTATACGCCATAGCTTCCGAATGAAATTTGGTAGTTTTTGTCCCCTGTAGATAGTGGAATACCGTTATTCTGAAAATTTTTTGTTTTGTAAAAAAAAATATTTTTTTTTTCTTGCCAATGAACAATAATTTTTTAACTGCATCCGAATTCTCAAATTACCAATATCGATCTTAACAATCATTAGTACGAAATCTAACAAAATACAACAATCAGTATAAATTTCTCTTGAAAATGTATTGGCAACATGCTTCTTAGGAATAGATTAAAAATACAATATTTGATTCTTTGTTATTTGGCAACTGATGACTTCCAATTAACAACAATTGAATTTATTTGTTGTATTTTCAAATTACATGTTTACAAGTTAACGTTTCGGGATATTTACTCCCATCTTCAGAACTACAATCCCAATGATTTTTTGTTGATACATGGCTTAAATCTAATGTGCTCCATCGTCAGGTTCTAATTCAAGTTATAATAAATTAAGATATATAACATCCAGAGCAACATCTTGCTTTTAGATCAATTATTGGGTGTCTGCCATAGTGAATCAATGGCATGATGATAAACATTTAATTTGAAAATACAAAAAATAAATTCAATTGTTGTTAATTGGAAGTCATCATTGCCAAATAACAAAGAATAACATACTACTTTCCAGAAAAAAAGAAAAAACAATATTTGATAATGCATGATTGAAAAAAGTATGACAAGATACTGCGGCTCACATTCAAAATGATACACTTTGATAGAAATTATTGAATAAATAAATAATTTAATTTATCAAAAACAATATTTTATTGTAATCAATAAACATCCTTCGTTTACACTTAATGAAATTTTCTTATGTTCTTTTTCTTGCTCTAATGTTATGTTTTACGTTCTTTTCTTGTGTTATATTTCTTGGTGTGGTGATGTATTGCGGTTTCTGGTGTAGGAAATTTTCACTTTATAATGAAAATATTCTCATGGTATAGTGAATAAACATGTTTACAAAGACAATTTCAGGAGAAATTCTGGAAAATTTCTTCAAAAAAGAAATTTTGTTTTTATGAGGATAATGACCCCAAACACTCTGCCATAGTGGTTAAGGAACGGTTACTTTATAACTGCTCCATCGACTCCATTACAAGCAGACTGAAAGGAGTGGTAGAAAATAATTGCCTTCAAGGTGTTGAACTAAATTAATAGTACTTAAAAGTTAATAAGAAGTGAAGTGTATCATTTTGACGGTGAGGTTAAATTATCCAGTTTTTATGATTAATTGTTTTTAATAATCACAGTTGAATATTTTAGTTTTATTGAGTATATGTACATATTTAAAATGAGGTTATAAATAAATCTGCTGACGAGTTTTTGGTTTTATTTATTTTCTGTAACCATTGAAGTTTATTTTTTTCTATTTTTCTATAGGGCGTATCAATTTCACAGTGAGCTATTGTACTGTAATATATAAATACAGGCACGTATACATATGGTATATAGAGGGTGTAGATAGTAGGTAAAGTGATAATAGGCTTCAAGAGTTACAATAAAGATGTTAAAAGACGAAGAACGGTTCGATTTTTCGCATAAAAGCAGGGAATTAAGTTCATATCAATTAAATTGCGGTTGGTTTCTGAAAGAAGTTGAGATTTGCCTCTACCTAAGTAAAACGTGAAACCTCAAATTTTGAGAGGGGGTTAAGTTTTTGAATTTTTTGGTCGATCACAATGGTTCATTATTAAAAATAATAAACCAAAAATATTTAAAAATCGCGATATCTCTACAATATGAATGAAACTTCCTTCATTTTTTAGGAAGTTTAAATATCTTTCAAACATCTTATCACAATATGCAATACAAAAAAGTATGAACTTTTTGAGTTATTCGGAATTTAATTATACCATCCCTCGTAACTTTTTTTCCAGCTTCTTTTCGTTGATATATGTTATATAAATAAATTTCAAGAGCGTCGAGAAAATGACTTTAGCGAAGTTTCAATGAAATCAGTACATTCGTTTAGGCGCTACAGTCTATAGCAAAGCAGGTTTTTCCGCCACCATTTTGAAATTATAAGGCGGGTAGTAATGTCGATGAAGGAAGATCATCCTCGAGGTGACCTCTGATTTTATATCCAAATTTGAAAAAAATCGGTCGAGTAGTTTCGGAAAAAATGCGCGGACGGCGGACGGACAAAAATTTTTTTATTCGTTTTTCGAATTTTACCTATCCTGAAACGTGAAACCTCAAATTTTTAGACGGTTTTTTGAAAATAATAAACAAAAAAAAAATATGTGATTTGATATACTCTTACCATAGATTTTATGGATTTAAAACGTATTGAACAAGGATTTTTTTTTAACCAAAGTGGGGTGTATGTAATACTGTTGTAGGTTGATAAAAAGAAAATCGAGAATAATCATTCAAACAACTGCGTGTAAAAAAAAAAACTTTAGTCTGCTTTAAATGATTTAAAAAAAAAAAAAACCTACTGGCATTATATAGTTTATTAACAAACCAATTTTTAACTTCTTAAATTTAACATTTTTTTCATTTTAGTTTATATTTAACAAAAAATCGTGAATTTCTTTTAAAAAACAACACAAAACTTTAATTTTCTACACCAAACTTTAAATATAATTGAGGTTCATATAAACTTTTTTGTCTTGCTCTTGAGGTCTACTATCATTCCTCTAATTATTTTCCTTTGCTTGTGGGACATCCTGTACAAAAAATATATTATATGTACGATTATAACAAGATATACGTAAATATGACAAGTATTACATGTACCAATATAATATGACAAGATATATGAGTACATCTAGATAGTAAAATGCACTAGCGGATCCAGGATTTAATTTTGGGGGAGGCTTCAGCCTGAAAGATTGTTTTTCGTCATATACATATAACGATAATTAATTTGAAAAAAAAAGAAAGAAATTAACTACCTATATGAAATGGTGTTTAAATGGTTCCTGAAGTCATATTAAATGTAATTACAAGAACAAGAATACTGTAAGAGATAGTTTTTAATATTTTTTTCTGTAAAACATGGTTATATTTTACCATTTTGGGAAGGGCTTCAGCCCGAAAGCCCTCCCCCCCCTAGATCCGCCTGTGGTGAAATATATGTATTCATAATATTCGATTGGGCGAGGATCGTTTAAATTTTCTTTTAATTTTGATGTTCGCATAAATCAGTGATGGTTATACGTCACTGATTATTCATTAATAAAAATTTTTGATTAAAAAATTAATATACAGAGGAAATGTTTAATCAGTTATGGTACACGAAACTCTTAGAACTACAATGGAAATTTAGCATTATGGTGAATCATCTCTAAACTTGTACTAAATGTTTCAAATATGCGGTCAGATTCCATAGAGGAATGGCTAATTGCGTTGCATATCAACAGAAGATTTTTGGATACCAACAATTTGGGTTCAACGAGCACGAAACCGTCAAGAAGTACATTTTTTTTCTGAGCAATTTGATTAATTATTATCTTTACCTCAACACTTTTTCGATGGATGGCTACTGCTGTCTTAAGTTTTCAATAAATACCAGAAATACTTTTTTGGATTTAATCGAAGAGTGGAAAATATCCTGCATTGTTCACATCCTGCACACAAGTTCAAATTTTGTCCACATTTTTATATTAAACTCTTAGGAATTATTGCATTGAATTGTACAAATTATAAAAATGGATTTATATATTTTTTTAATAATTTTATGTAAGAGAGTTGTGTTCTATCTTTATATTTAAGCTGTTGAAATATATAAATTATATATTAATTCTGCTTAAGTCCTTAAATTTAATTTAATTATTCGCTTATAATCAAGTGATTAATACGTAACTGGATAAATAAGGTTAAATCATTTATTAATTATGTATTAAGGTAATAAGGAAATGTACCTTAAACTTGAATCGATGAAAGGTCGGTTGTGTTGGTTGCAGACTGAATGCTTGTACGGCGTAAGGCGACCTTCGCGGATTCGCGAGTTTTTTTTTTACTCGAAAAAAAATTAAACAATCTCACATAAATATACCTTATGGCATTTGTTTCATGATCTCCAACCCTGTTTATTTTAATAATCCGCTCTGGTGATGTAATATACTAACTGTTAACTGCTTCGTTATTCATTGGCATCGAGAGTTTTTTTCTTTATTTTAGTTTTTTTTTTTTTTTTCCTAATAATGTCCCAACATTGATTTGCATGTTCTCTATTTTCTTTATCTATCCGCTCAATCTATCGTTACCTCTTTCTTCGAAAAAATTGATTTCGACGAGACCTTGTGGCTATGATGAACTAATCAGACTCGTGAAAATATATTAGCGATGAAATTATAATGTGTTTGTGTAATGATAGCCTGCTTCTCAAAATTTATCTTTCAAATGGAAGATTTACAGTTGGAATCGTATTATTTGTGGTAAATTATATGCTGAGATACCGAAAACAGCAATTTTCTACTTTTTCATTTGCCATCTCATTTTCAGTTAAAATAAGACTCATATTGAGACGGAACTTGAAAAACAATCGTTAAAAAATTAGGGGAAAAATAGTTTACCAGTGTTTGATTATTATAGTACAATAGAATTTTTTATTATATTACGATAATCTTCTGAAACTTTTATATTGTACACATGTTCCAGTCTCCTCTACGGAATTAAAAAAAAAAAACATACAAAGACAATGAAACAAAAATTTGCAAAGTCAAGTCGGCATTGTTATAAGCTACTTAATTAACCATATTTCAAGGTCAATGATTTTTTTTGGAGGGGAAATTAACAATATAAGCCGATTTTTAAGTATAGTCTTGTCGGAGAAAGAAGTAGACGGAACTATAGTTTAACAAAAAATATAGTTTAAATTAAATAGTTACGTATAACCAAAAAGTTATACCCGCATATAACTGTAACATTTATATAACCTCCCTTTCCATATATTCATTGCCTACCAAAATTTTCCATTCTTTCGTTTTTTATAATATGAGTCTAGCATGAATTCATCTAAATGCACTAAAAATATAAAATAAAATAATTAATCAACATTTAGGTATTTCATTTTCGGATCGCCTATAGCATATATGTTTGTCTCACCTTGGCATATGCAGTACCAAATGTCTACCCCCAGAGTTCACAAACCGTCTCAATATAACTGCGTCACCAAAAACCAGTTGACCATGAGGCAGTCTCTTAGTTCACCGTGGGCTTTTTGATTAAAAAAATCACGCAGGTACAGTCTGATCACGAATTCATTAAAAGAGTTACTTCAGGAAGCCAACTTTATCTTAAAATATATGCTCAAGATCATTTTCAAAATAGTTTCTATTAACTTGGTACCAGTTTATCTATATGTATATCATTTTAATTTAAATTATAACTTTAGCATCCTATCAAAAAATACAGGACTGGAAAATGAGAATTAATTGACGGTTCCATTTTATCATTTTTTAAAATATTTATTTGTTGAAAAAGCTCTTAGGACCACAATAGATAAGTCTGGATATTTTATCTTAATTAAAACGACCGCGTTTCGTCTTTCCGGATTAATCCATCTGACCAACTCTGCCATTATTAAGTGAATCGATGAGAAGTCCCAGCTCACAAATCAAAAATAATTGCCAACTGCTGTTTTTTTTTTTATTCACCATTGAAGTTAAAATATAAAAGTTTAAATTATTTCTTCTGTATCAAAATTAATATATTTAGAAAACTTATCTATTTATTATAAGTATAAAGTCAGGCAGGATAAAATTCCAAATCGTGAAAATGGTGAATAATAAATTATGATGAAACTGAGTTTCAATATGTATTTTAATAGATTTAATTTTATTTTTTAAAGAAAAGATTTGCTCCTCCTTCAAGGCAAAGAACAAATTAATTAGCTGGTAAAAATTATATATGCTTAACACTTATTGGACCCCAAAACATCTGGCATCAGGAATATATCAACTTTAAATGATCAATACAAAAACAACGAATCTGCGTAATCTAATAATTAATACCTTAGTAAGTAGACTTGTTCCTATGATATGATTATGCATTGATACCCAGGAACCAAAAACAGTGTTGAAGTTGTATGATCACCAATAAAGTTCGTTTTAAAAATTGAAAGAAACTGGACTCTACGTCCTAACGGGAAGAGAGTTGCCTCAACTAATGCCAGCAAATGTCTACCCGTTCTTTTAAGATTTCGTTTAAGCATGGAAACTTGTAGTGGGCCCAGCACACTTCGATCTAGAGCGACGAAGAAGAACACTCGATAACGAAGACGGAAATTAAGAACATCGAAAAAAACAATAACACAAAGAAAACAAGAATTTGGAAATCATGAAGAATCACATGAGTTCTAACAGGAATGACATATGGCATGTCAGTCCTGCCAAACCCGTATTGCCAATAGGAACGGTAGGGAGTAAAATAAATATTAAAATACCTCTATATTGTATTTTGTAAGTTAGATATCCCTACTTTCAATGACTAAAAATTATAACTCTGTTAGTAGTTTTTAATGCACTCCTCCTCAATTACCGCGAATGTTGGAAGAAAATTCTAAACACGCTATTTTCGCATGAAGGTTCGACTGTTAGTTTTCCTTGAACCACTCATAATTTCAGGCTTGGTATAAATAGTATAGCTGGCGATCAGGTAATTGACAGGTGCAACTGTAGGTACACGGTTACATTTTCAACTGTCTATAATTGCAGATAGACAATGTTTCTTCCTATGCTATGAAAATAATGAATACTCACCGGAACCTTGAGGACTAATTATTTAACCATTTATCATCATAATTTTATTATTACTGCCCTTTACCAATGTTCATTTTATTTTAATTACACTTATTTAAGGGATGATAATATAAAATACGATTTTATTAAAAATGATATATATATATATCTTTTAGTGGTGATGTCTTTTTACGGAGAATGATGGATAAAAGCTTAAAACCTTGTATTAATAGGAAATTTTTTTGGCCGAACATATTTAAAAAATAATTGATAGGTTTAGATAATGACTAAAAGGGAGAAAAAAAATATTAGGCACAAAAAACATTTAAATAATTTAAAAACTATTGCTGGCTAAGTCTTACAAGGTAATTTAGAAGATTAGTTCTATGGAAATATTTTTCTCTAATCCTTGGTCATATTGATGATTCAGCAGATAAGCTAATGTTACAGGAAGCGAAACTTGGTTTAAGTAAAACTGTATAGGCCTCAAATTATGTCTTTTAAACGCTATTCTTCTCATCAAGTCAATTTTTGAAATGTTTAATTCAAATGATACGAAAGTTCGAAATAATTTGTTTTTTACATAATTAACAGTTTTATATATAGTTATAAGATTTCATTTTACTGGTAGCTTGACATATCTTGTTGGTTTTAACTTAACGAGCAAAATTTGATTTTTTTTTCAATCCGGTTGAATATATATATATAGAGTGTCCCGTAAGTAGAGGGAATTTCCTATAGGAGTGATAGTAAACAATAGTGTTGCCCTAATGCGAGACCGAGACGAGTATTGGTCTTGCGAACTCCGTCTTGGTTTTGCGCAAGACTCTCGGAACAGTCTTGCAGTTACTTATGTCACTGTAATTTTTTGGATAGGAGAAACCTAACTAAGCCCGCTTGAAAAATTAGAGGAGTTAAATGCAAAATTATATTGGTTATACCAATTATTAACATATAGTAACTAAAATTGCCAAGTATTAGTAACTATTTTGCCTTAATTTCTATTTAAAAAATCGATTTGATTTTTTTACCAGTCCTGGTCTTGGTCTTGCAACCGTTAGGTAGCCTTGGTCTTGGTCTTGCAAAGTGCAAGACCAAGACCGATTTTGGGCAACACTAGTAAACAACAATAGTTTTTGGGCAGATATGTATTTTTTCTTTTGTAACTGTTGATTATTGTTATTCTAAGGGGCCATCGTCCCAGAATGAAGTTTATTTTCTATTTCTATTAATGCAAGATTTACAAAAAAGTTTCTTATAAAGAATTGCCCAATTTCCAGCATAAAAGTAGGAATTTAAGATTTGTATTTTTTTAAGTGAATCTCGTTTTATGTTTAATATGAACCAATAACTTAAAAAAAAATTCATTGAAGTGACTAAACGTTGCTATATAGTAAACCAGACAAAATTTACTTTAAAAAAGAAAGTAGAGTAGTCATAGTTAAAACTATTGAGCGGACAAACACAGCTAAGTTCCGTTATTAAAAATCATAAATTATTTGTAATTTTTTTTATCACCCTTCAACTGCACTACAAAGTTTGAGATTCACCTCAAGTTGTGTAAAGAAATGATCTGATTTTCTATCCAGTCACCTAAAAGTACCAGTCTTTTCAGCAATAATTACTACAATTAACTGTTGCAAAGCTTTTATTTCAGTGATATGAGGTGTATTATAATAAATACAATTCCATAAAATCAAATTTTATTTACAAATATAAAAAAATTAAAAATAATAATTTTTAACCTAAAGTGGTTAAGAAATTGTGTTGTTTCTTCATAAGAATTGATATGTATTTATCATTGACAAACTTAATGTTTCGTACTAAAATTTATGTTTAAAATAAAAAACCCTACTGATTGCTTCAATTATTTATATGAAAACGTAAATATTAGAGATGAGAATATTAAGATTGACACTTATAAATACATATCCTATGAACAGAAATCTTGGAGAAAAACACAATCCATAACCAATTTACATGAAAAATGTTTGGCTTCACATATTTTTTTTCTTCAGGTTTTCGGTATATTACATTATAAGAAAGATATCTATAAAGAAGAGATTCATATATGCCCATATATATTTCGTGAAATAGATTCATAGTTTGAAATGTTTATTATGTGTTAAATCTTATTTTTCGGGTGTTATTCAATCATACCGATGGCATTTTTCAGATTCCTGGATTATGTTTTGTAGGTCACGCAGTTATTGCGGTATGGCCTAACCTCAAAATAATATCCCTTTAGGTTTTGAAAGTTTGGAAGTAAAAGAGGTGTCAGAAAAAAAATCTTTCATCATTTTTGTTTTTATTTCGGAGACAACTCATGTAAATCTGTCTATTTTCGAAAACCTTCATGAGTGATCAGATCGGTTAGATTTATTTTTCTCCGAACTGTAATGTACTTTATGTTTCCATTTACTTGTGTTTCAATTAGCTTGTCTTTGTTTGCTAATATATTTTCCAATATTTTATAGAATTGTACAGATAGTTTTTGTTCCATTTAATATTTCTTATTTTCTCCGTTTCAGTTACTATGCCTTCCATGCATTAAAGGATTCATTGAAAAATAAACTTTTTAATACTGTTTATGGGTTATACGTTGTTTCCATTCATGATTGCGTATTTACGGGAGGAAAATTAACTGGCTAAGGTAAAAAGTTCAGTACGTAGTATCCTCAGTGTATCGTTTTGTCAGGATGATACGGATTAATAGTTTAACTTATGCAGTTGATAAATTCTAAAATGAGAACTAATCTTAATATATATATATATATATATATATATATATATATATATATATATCTTAAACCTCGCGTTTTGTTGGCTCGGTGTCCCCCACTCCGTTGATTGTAAATAGTGTATATAGATATGTTTGTGTATAAGATGTTAATTTTACTTTCAGTTCATTTTTATTGTGTGTTTTTCTTATATATATATATATATATATATATATATATATATATATATATATATATATATATATATAAGCTACTGTACAGAGTAGTAAGCTACACATATATTAAGATATATATGTTAGTGGACGGTGCTGAGACTGTCGGTGTGTCCCTGGCCTGATCGAATCTCTATTTTTAAAATTCTAGCTTTGAAGAGGATCCCATCATTGACTTATAAAAAGAAAATAGCGGGATTGAAAAGTCAATAAACATAGAGGAAATGAACATTCAGTAGTTTATTAAATAATTAATAAGTGACCTTATTCCCAATTAAATTAGTTATGTTTAAATTTAATACTCAAAGGTCGATTTAGGAAAAGTTGTAAATATATATATAAGGGCGTGTCCCAAAATTAACGCAAGATTTAAATTAAATATAAAACACGGTTATTTCTTCTTTTGATTTCTTTTTCTTTGTCAGTTTAAAAGCTGATAGTCTAGGATAAGTAAAAATGGAGCGTTATACGACCGAACAAGGTGTTTTCATTTTTTAACAATATTTTAAAAACCATAAAAGTTTAGCGGTCACTGTTCGAACATTTTGCGCAAAATATTCAATGAAAAATTATGGTCAGAATAGTGATTTAAATTCATCAACTTTGAAGGGAGTAATTGAGAAATGCAAGCAGACTGGATCAATTGATGATGTGAACACACTGGTCCTCCAAAAAAAAGGTGCTCAAGTTTCAATATCAAAATAAGACAATAGGCCACAAGACTTTCATTATTTTAAAAATATTGTACAACAATCAAAGCCCGTTGTTCGCTAGTGCAACGCTCCATTTTTACTAACCCTAAACTATCAGCTGTTAAATTGACAAAGAAAAAGAAAACAAAAGAAGAAAGAATTGTGTTTTATATTTAATTTAAATCTTGCGTTAATTTTGGGACACTATATATATATATATATATATATATATATATATATATATATATATATATATATATATATAAGTATCCTTAACTCATTGTGAGACAGATTTTAATATTTCTCAATGAACAATTAAATGAATCAATCAATAAAAATTGAAAGTAGATAAAATGAAAATAATGGAATGTAATATAGAATAGAATAGAATAGAATATAAAATTAAACTTTATTCTGGGACTAATTCCCTTTAGAATAACAATGATGAGTTAATACAAAGTAAAGTACAAATCTGGTCAAAAACTAACTTATAAAAATTTTAATATTATATACATTATTTAAAAAGTATGTAACCAGTAAAAAAAAAAAAAAAAAAAAAGATATATATACAAATGAACATAAAATCTTCTCAAAATTAATTAATTGTGATGGAAAAAAAAAAGAAGAGAAATTACATATTTATATATACATAACACAATTTATAAACAATAGGCTATCTAATGGAAAACTAACTTAATACAAAATGTAACAATATCTACAGTGGTTTATATAATAATATGCAGACACTAAGATAAAATAAAAATCTTATGATACTTGTGGTGTAATGAAAAAAAAAAAAAAATAAAAGGAACTATTTTTACGTACATTCTCATATTGACACACATAAAGACAAAGATATAAAATATAAACATATATGACCGAAAAAAAAAAGCACAATCTGAGGAGAAGATAAAAATAAATAAATAGTAAAAATATTAGTCAAAAAGATTTAAAACGTGTCTGTATGCTAAAGAAATACAGTTTTTATCTACTTTATGATTAACAGGATTCTGTTTCATGTGAATGTGGATGGATTCGGAAATGAGTCTTTTTTCATGGTTAGGAACCGTGGCATGAACAAGTTAAATTTAAAAAAAATACTCATATATATAGTTTTGTTTCTATTGCCCGCGACCCAGCATCTACATGTCTTTTATTCCCTACAATCTAGGTAAAAGTATTTTGATTTGATGTATTGAAAATGGTTGAGTCAATCCTTATATTTTTGTTACCAAAACAGGGAAATGACCTTAACATAGTATTTTCATTTGTGGAACACCTTTCGCCAACGGATTTTGGCATTTGGAAACCCTTTATTCACTGTTTGATGCAAGAAAATTTAACCAGGAAACTTTCAATTCAATATCGAGCTGCAATAATGATGTGAGACATAAGAAACAATTTTTTTAGGGGAAGGGAGGAGGGATGAGTACTCTTGTATTCTTTTTTCTTAAGCAACAGTAATAGCTAAACCGATATCGAACCCACTTTTCCCGGTAGCTCTGATCGCACCTAAGAATATAGAGATGTTCCACTTTAGAATTTGAACTGTGTTAGTAAAGGATTCGTATCCAATTATTAACTCCAATTAATAAAACGGGTACTGATCTATCAGTCAGTCAGTTATTTTGGTTAAGCAAAACACATTTTTTTTTTTTTACTAAATGCTTGTTTTCACAATATGAGATTACAAAAGAATGATTGATTTCGTGATGGCCGAGCATTTTAAAGCGACAATTTTTTTTTTTTTTTGTCCTTCACCTACTTTTCTTAGGCTACACGGAGTTTTCCCGGCCAGGAAGTAAGAGCGGAGGGTTAATGCCCGAGTTAAAAGCTCCTCTGGCACCGAGATGCTAACTCGTAATCATTTTATCTTATACTTCTGTTATCAGGTTGCAGGACAACGCTCTACCCCGCTCTCTTGTAAGCGTAAACTTTTTGAGTTTACTCGGCTCCAGTCTGAGTGGGTCGAAATTTATTTAATGGTGGACCCATGCCATTTCGAACTTCCAACTCTAGTTATAATAATAGTTGTAGGTTTGGTTTATTCTAGATTACAACAGCTCGAATATTATCTATAATGCAGTTGAATAAATAGCGCATAAAAGATACTAATACTTTCTACATTTTTTCAACAAAATATTCAAGGTCTCAGGTCTGCTTTGCATATAAGATATAATGCAATATTAGTCGTGAGTATAAGCTGAGTTGCATCTAGATTCAGTCACAATATCTCGTGTTGACAGCAATGTTTTGATATTTTTTCTCCCCTAGTTTAAACAAAACACACGCTAGAGTGAAAAAAAAAATAATATAATCAGTAGTCGGCCTTGGCTTTGCATTGTTAGTCATAAATGTCGAGCAAAAGTTTTTATAATTCTTTAGCTGAAATATTAGTAGTAAATTTGAATTATGTTAAATTTTTGATGTCGAAGACAATAACTATTAACTGAAACGGTTAGGGGCTACAGTACAAATAAAAATGAAATTTATTTATTTACTTAATTTACTAGTAAGTAAGTTTTTAAAAATATAACTTTGTTAATTTATGAAAACACATATTTCTGAATCGCATTATATCAAAAACGGTTTTCTAACTAAGCGGAACTCTTTGCTATTGATAGTGCATATTAGCATTTCTTGAATCATTTTATCTATACAGAGAGTAGACTAAAGGGTAAGTATGTAGGTAACAAAAAATATTCAAATTAGTGATGTTAGGCCTCCCCGAGTTATTAAAATGCTTAGAAAAATATGGTTAGATTCCACTAATAAAAGTAGAAAATTTAAGTATTCAGTTTTTTTTTTAAGGAAGTCATGTTTTTTTGTTGGATAGGAAGCGATAACTAAAAACTATTTATTAGTTCATGGTCTAGACCTTACTTTATTAATTATTTCCTCTTCGTTTCTTGCCTATGTGTCCAATTAAATAAATAAACATTTCTTATTTTTGAAGTTTTCTTTAATTTTATTTGGACGTTTCGGGGATATTTTTTTCGCAAAAATATCATGAATATAAATGTAAATATTGTTTTATGGATTATTATATTATTGTTTAAGGTTCTAGGTGGGGTAATCGTCGTAGGTGTTAATCACGTTTATGATCGTGACACTTGGACCCACCGAGGTTCACTTCAATAAATAATCTCCCAGTATTAGATTAGATACAAGAGTAAAAAAAAAAGTATTACAAAATGGAGAAAATAAAACAGTCCAAACTATTAAAAATAAAAACGGGGAGCAACAAATGGGCTACAAGCACGAAGACATCGAAAATGAAGGAAATCATATTATGTCGAACACGAATTGGTAACTGCCCATTTACAAAGCTTTTATTCTTAGAGGTCTAGAAGCACTCACTTGTCAAAAATGTGCCAACGGACCACAGTTAGTGAAACACCCATCAGCAGAATGCCATCGGTCCAAAATAATCGGAAAAAAAATTAAATTACCAACGACAATGAAAGAAATATTGCAAGACAGTGAAGATAATGTCACCACTCTGTTCCAATACTTAATAGAAACCAAATTTTAAAAACTTACCACCAATCTAGGATAGAGGAAATTATAAAAAAAAAAAAAGGATCTAGTCAATCATATGTATCCACTACACTAACGAAATTTATTATTAGATAAAATTAAATTTGATTTAATTGATAGGAGACCATTTGTACTGGAAATACGTTTACGTATATTTGAGCGAATTTTTTAAAAAAAGAAATGAATGTCATAAAAAAAATAACGTCATAAATTTCCATCACTCCAGTTATGGGTCAAATCTAGCTGTAGATTTCATAGCACGTGTTAACACAACATGTAATCTGTGACAGAAATATATCAGAAATATAATATAATGATAACAAAATTGTTGGATTCCTTATACAGTTTCAATAATCAAGAAATAATAACTCCAAGTTAGATAAAATATAGTTATATTATATTTATTGAAATTTGGTTATATACATTAGGTATATTCATAATAATTAAATCTTGTACATCTTCACTAATGTCATATAAATATCATCATATTAATTTATACAAATACAAAATATAATGTTTGTAGAAGTCTTAAGTAAGATCAAAGTTTTCTCATATATGAGCTCACTGCTGACCGCCATAATACTTGACAAGCCGCTGCTATAATAACTGCATGTTGTAGTCAGGCAATATTGATTTGACACGGCTTTCCCATTCCCTAAGTCTTTTTTCTTTTTCTCTTTCAAAGTACAGTATCCGAGGAAGCTGTTTCCATAAACCAAATGTTTTCAGCAATAATATCCTGAAAACAAATTTAAACATATTTAAGGAGCTTACTTTCAAAAGAGAACATAAAAATAATCTTTTTAATTTCATTTGGATAAACTGAACGAAACATTAACCACTTTCCATTAAAACTAAAAGAATCTATTTCTCATCCAAGAATCAAGTTGTTTGTATCAAAAGGGAACAAATACATTCCCTATAATATTGTTAACTGTATTCCGTTCAAAGGGAACATATCCTTGTTAAATTGTTTAAGGTGAGAGGGCTATGCACGCTGATGCAAAGTTCGCATACAGCGTGCATAGCCCTCTTACCTTATAATGCCCTTGGGCAATAAAAAGAAATTGAAAATATATGTATATATAACATGTATATATTGTACTTTGTAATAAAGAAATTCCTGGGGGGTAGGAAAAAAAAAAAAAAAGTTAAATTGTATAAAACGTGCACAATGTTTTTTTCAAAAGGGCACTTATCCAAAATGGAATTTAGCAGTTATGCTAAACTATAATTTTCTCATAAAGTAGCGTAACTATTGGGCACTAGGAGCGTATTGTCACAGAGCTGATAATTTTTGAGAGGACACATTTTTGTTGGATTATGAGTTTTTGGATGAAATCATATTTTTGTGGGGTTCCAGTTTGGACAAACTTTTAGACTAGGCAACGTGGGAAACAGAAAGAACAGACACAGTAAGTGTAATTGAATATGATATCCAATTGTTTTAATCCTACTTTGGATTGCACTGTTTTTAAAAATAGGACATTAATAAAATGTCTTGAGGGAAGGGCATGCGCCATCAACCTTAGAGGAAGTTAAAAGACGCAACTGATTACTAAGTTGCAAATTGACAAAAGTAGGCCCAACAGTTTTTATAAATCGAGAAGGGAGCTAACTTACCCCGTCAAAAACTCCAAGATCCTAGTTCTTTTCTCGCAACAAGCACGACCTCTACGGAAAATTCCGATCGGCGATGCATTTTACCGATGGTAAAAAGTATTTTACTCCTTACTGTCGTGTCTACACGGATGCCACGTTCTATTCAGTCCATTTTCCCAGCCGATTACACTGGATTGAAGGGCAACAGTGGAAATTGGGTCTGCCTTACTTCACCACTTGCGCAATCATGATTTGAGTATCGATATGCTCCATCTGTTTGGCAATAATTGTACTGGCCAAAATAAAAACACATACATGATTCAACCCCTTTCTTTTGGGCAATGAAACATTCATATGATCATGTATAAGCAATAAAGATTACTTTTGCGGTTGGAGCTCACTGTTTTCTAATCTCGTTCGTTTTTACACGCAAAAAAAAAAAAAAACAACTCAAATAGGATACGTACTATTTTGAAAGCAAGATTACAGTTAAATGTTTTGTTATTTTCTTTCGTCGGCCTAAGACTCCCACAGAAGTCCTATACTGCAGTTAAAAGTTAAACTTTTCAAAAATTAATGTTGAACATATCGGTTCATTTTGACGAATTGCTTTAATATTAATGTATATAATTCAATTTAATTAGTAATTTGTTCAATCGATAATAACTATCCATAACCAATATTTAGACATCTAAAATTATTATTAGGAAAATATTATGTTATGATACATGAATTTACCTGTCATAAGCGTTTTCTATATACTGGAGTAATAATTCTTTGTTGTTGACACTCTTGTAAGTAGCGTTCAACCATTTTTTAAAAGTATTTCTAGTAATTTCCTTGTCATACCAAATGGTAATTTCTCTTCTCCGTCTCCTAATTTCATGCATTTTCTGAAATAATAGCAAAAATACAATATTGATCAGGTACAAATGTTTAATTGAAAATTTGATTAATAGTTGTCGATAAACTTTTTTTTAATATTTAGATTCAATTTTCAAAACAATTATTGCCCCATCGGATTCATTGTGTGTTTTTATATTAATTTATGACCCTCATTTTAGTGACTATATTCATTTCTATCAAAATCAAAACTCATTCTCCTCGTCAATCATCATAAAGTACGATTAATCTAATTTAAAATATAAGTTTGTAGTAAGACCCCTTTTTACCGAATTATTAACATCAGAATGAAAATTCGTAGATAGTTTCATCTCATCGTAACCAACAACTATTTTATTTACGAAAACCCTTGGAATTGGGCCGTTTTCAATGTGAAGGAAGGCAAACTTTGTCTATTTAATTAGGTACTTAAAACTCGTAAATAACCATTTGCTTTCTACTTGTATCGTAAGATAATTTGATAACAAAATCGAGAAAAAAAGGCGGCCTTCAAAAATATTGAGCCGTTTGGCGTGACTTACACCCCAAATTTTCAAAATAACGATGTTATATAGGGCAAACGGGCCAATATTTTTGTAGGCCACCTTTTGTAAATACCAAATGGGTATTTAAGAGTTTTTATTACCTAATTAAATAGACAAAATTGGCCCCCCTCCAGATTGAAAACGTTCCAATACCAAGAGTTTTCGTAAATAAAATAGTTGTAGGTTACGATGAGATGAAACTACTTACGAAGTTTCAGGAGGATGTTAATAATCGATAAAAAGGAGTCTGTACCACGGACTATATGTCTTAGGCCATAATAAACCTGACAGTTTACGTCAAATTAGGTTTTAAAATGTTCCTTAGTAATAAAACCAAAAAAAATCAATTAGTACTTCATGGATTTTCATCAATTAACATTGCCATCAATTTACATTCTGTACATTTTATTTTCACTTTATTCCTCACTCTGTTCTTCAATATTATTTAAAAACAACATGATTAATTTCACAATAAAACAATCAGATTTCAATTAAATAATTCCTGAAGAACCAACAAGACGCATTGAAAACGTTGATAAGAAGAAAATTCCAAAACTACTGAAATTTACTTCAAGGCGATAACAAGTAAAAAGTTCGACTTTCGATTTTGAACGAAAGTTAATATTCAATTTTCGCATCTCAAAAACTTTTAAATACGAATTTTTATAGCAATAGAAAAAATTTAATTTTCTCGAAAATTTTGCCCTAGACTGGATCCTTCAAAATTTTATCGACAACCACAAAAGTTGTGATGTAATTAAGATATACACAAAAATTATTATGGATTTAGGATTTTAGAGGTTGTGTATAATCAAGATACACCGTAAAAAAATTATAACCAAAGATATAAAATAAAAATTATTGAGAAGTTTTTATTAATTTCTATTTTACAAAGGAATGAAATGTTATCGATGTGTGTTGGAAGAATAATAATTCAGCTTTCCAACAGTTGTACTAACGTTGAATTTGGTGAAAATCCTGATAAGTTATGAATGATTTACTTATCGGTCGGAAAAAAAACTTCTCAATCAAGTATTAAATTATGCAATTATTGGTTGCTATAAAAATTCGTATTCAAAAGTTTCAAAGGAAACTAAAAACAATCTAACTTGCTTTTTCCTAACAAAAACTTACTTCGCTTGCTTAACTGAAAACGCTTTTTTGTGCTTTGTAATTTTTGATACATTATAACACGTTTAATACAATAATCAATATTTTTTCTTATTGCCACCAAAAAATAAATCGATTGTGTATAGGCCTTACAGTTGACAGAATGACTAACTCCAATTTCAACATTCTTTATTATTAATTTTAGTTATGTTTCTAGTGAGAAAATGTATACTTTTATTCATAGTTCTATATTTCAACACTGCAATCACTTACTTTGGAATCAACTTACTCAATCTCTGTAAAGATATAAATTTTCCAACTAGAAATATAACTAAACCGACATTACACAAAACTTTTGCAATTGGAGTTGGTCATTCTGTCAACTGCAAGCGTCATATAATAACCTAAAAATCCGGGATAAGCAAAGACAAAAATAAATAACATAAATTTTGTTTGATATTATATAAAATATTTTTTTATCGTCTCCCAGGGCCCATTAGAACGAACACCTGGATTTGTGTTGAATGTTTTTCGATGCAGTATCACAAAAAAAAATTGTTTGAAATAATTGACCCAATGACTCTAGCCTCCCCTTATTTGTAATAGATTGTTAATACAATTTATAAATATTTTATGTGTTTCGAATACACACACACACACATATTATATATATATAATAAAATTATTTTCTATTTTATTCTATATATGTATATACATATGTATTATATATTACGTACATATATTATGTTATATATTACATACATATATAGAAAGGACTGGGGTAGCCTTGCGGACCAAGGCACTTGCAATAGATAATCAAAGTTAAGCAACGCCGCGCGTGGCTAAATAGCACTTGGATAGGTGACCGTCCACCAAGGAAAGCCACGCCGCCCGTGATTCCCCTCTCCCCCTGGGTTTATGAGGACCGTCAGACTACTGGAGGCAACTCACATCAACCTTGTGTAGGGTTGATGAACCTACCCCGTACTTTAAATCGGGAATCGGGATGTGGTCTAGGAGACCAAACTCGCGATCAAAGATCTTCATGGTCTGTAGCGCGAAGAGTCGTAGATGAGTCAAGATTCGCTCTTCGAACTCCAGACGGCCGTGTAAGGGTGTGGAGAAGAAGAAACGAAAGATATGCACCCTGTAATTTTTCCCAGAGCCAACCTTTCCAACGTGGTTCCTTAATGGTGTGGGCTGGGATTTCAATGGAGCGCCGCACAGAATTGGTTGATGTTCGTGGAGGATCTTTGACGGCCATTCGCTATGTAGATGAGATTTTGGAACCTCATGTGTTGCCTATCCTCAACGAAATCGGCGATCGTTCTATTCTAATGCACGATAATGCACGTCCACATGTCGCCCGCATAGTGCAGACGTTCCTTCAACAGAACAATACTGAGGTTTTAGGCTGGCCAGCACGTTCTCCAGATTTGAACCCCATTGAGCATTTATGCGGTTACCTCGGAAGACGAATAAGAGCGCGCGAAACACTTCCTGATACATTTCAGGACCTTGAAAGGGCTCTTCGGGAGGAATGGGCTATCCTCCAGCAAAGGGACATTTCCCGACTGGTGGAAAGTATGCCGAGGCGTCTTCAAGAAGTAGTGAAGGCAAGAGGAGGAAACACGCGCTACTAAACGTTTGATGTAATTAATTTCTTTTAGAATAATAATGGTTCGTTTTTCAATTTTTTTTTCTCTAATCTTTCTTAACCAATCACATTTTGATTATTAAAGGTAAAAAAGATCATAAAATTCCATAAATAATAAGTATTATCTACGGATACCATGTATTATATACAAATTCAACTTTACAGAAATATTTTTAGATGAAAACCTGGAAAAATCAAGTGGATGGAATTTTTTGCCTGTCAGTGCATATATATATATTCATTCATAATATAGACAAAATCAATGGTGGAGGGGGGCTGCGTATGCCCATGATATATCTATATTTCTGTTGTCCAGTTATGACTGCTAACATTTTTTGGTAAACATTTATAATGTAGATAATTTAAAATTTCTAAAAAAAAAAAGTTATTATGAAGAATATAATAGGCCCATTATTATTCCTACAAACAAAAGCTATAAGTAAAGATAAAATAAATTACCCGTTTCCATTGATACCAGCCAGTCATGACAGTGTAGGTCTCATCTAACCTGGAAGCAAGGTCGTGTAATAAATCCTTCCTTGAAATTACTGTTTGTTTCCAAGCCAACATACTTTTTTTAAGAATGGATAGATCATATATATAAGAGCATCTACTTTGTATGTATTGCAAGTACTTCAAATAATTTCTCCATATATGAAATGTTTTAGCGCATAATAAAGTTTTGTAAAATGAATTCGTTTTCGTAATCAACATAGCGCAAATTTCTTGTTCCCTTATCTTCTTTGTTTCCATTTCTTTTATCATTCTTTCTTTTTCCCTCTTTTCTTGAATTCTAAGTTTTCGTTTTTTTTCTTCTAAACTTTTTCTTTCTTCTTCTTCTTCTTTCAGCTTTTCGGCTAGGAACTTTTCTTTTTCTTTCTTTTTCAATGCTAGTAAAGACCAACGATTTTTCCTCCCTTCTTCTCTCTCCTTCATTCTTTTTACAAGCGGGTGCTCAGTAGGTTTCGGCAATAATTTAGTTTTTTTAGCTGATTCATCCATATTATTAAAATCTTCCCTATATTGAATGGTTAAACGATGTTCATCTGACGTAGAAATATTATCTTTTAGTTTGATAATAATATCATTCTGTTCAGCAATAAGTGCTTTTTGGTTGTCAATAATAGATTTCTGAGCCTGAAATCTATTTTGATAAATTTCAGTACATACTGTTTTCATTTTAGTGGGAGTATCAGATTTACAATTTTCAAACAAGTTATCAGTCGAGCTGAAGGAATGAAGGGACATCATATTTTGTGTACTTATCCTCAATTGAGCCATGAAAGAAATAATTTTTTCCTCAAATAACTTTTCCTTTTCTTCTAAGTGTTTATTTCTCTTTCTATATTGAATGATTATCTTCCACAAATCGAAATATTTTCTGGACAGAATTGATCTACGATCAGTGGCAGGTAATGTTTTTGTTTTTTGTAACTTGAATTTTGCATTTGAGTTCTTTCGATGTTCCATTTCTTCTAAAACAAAGAAAATGAAAAACAAATATCCATAGGGATAAATTAAACTAATTATTTAAAAAAAAGGAGAATCATGCTTAAAAATTAAAAGTAATATTTTTTTAATATATATTTAATTGAGGTGTTTTAAAAAAAATAGTCTTCGTTTGGTACTTGGGGCCATTTTCGGGCTAACTGCATGATTTTCAGATTCACTCTCTACTTCGCCTATGCTTACGATGATGCAGTATCTACCAGCACCTCAATAAAACAGTTCTTTTCATATTAACGTGCTGTGAAAACAGGTACAGGCCTTTGGATCATGCAACCCTTGTGAATATCGGAAGTCACCGATATAGGACGACGACCGCTCGCAGGGAATAATAAACAATTACAAAAGCCACGAGATAAATTAATTTTATACTATAAATACTGCAACTTAATTGAAGAAATACAATTCAAACGTAAAGTAATATTGTACGGCTAAAGATGTTTTTTTTGGAGGGGGGGAGGAGTGGGAGAGGTTGGATACATGATATAATCGCCAAGGAGTGTCAAAGGGCGATGACCACTTCCCAAATTTTATTTTCCTCTTCTTAAAGTTATGCTAGGGAAAGAGGAATTATAAACATGGCTGTTAATATACAATTACACTTCCTGTGGTTGGTTTCGTGTCTTAACTCTTGTTCTCTGGTTTGAATGTTTTTTCCCCAAAATTTAAGCCTATCCAACATTTAGTTTCGCTCTAAAATCACAAACCTGCAATGTACTAAAAAAATCTTGGTCCTTTGAAAATGAGCTCCTCAGAAAAATTTTGATGGCACAACTTGTTCCTCGGCATTCTCTTCTGGATTCATCTGAGCAGCACCAAATATCCAAGGCCGACATTGACTGACTTTCAGGCTCAGAGACCAATTGGACAATATTCAAAGATTGTAGCTGAACAGGGTCAACTGATCGAGGAGGACCTACCTTTTTTCTCCGGGCAGAACATCCTTGGGATAACCTTAATGCCTTATGCAATCACATCACGATTTTCGATTAGAATATACGGCGTAGTTTCGTCACTGCTTCGCCTGGTCATACGCGCGATAGTGGAATAAAATGTAACACAACTGTATCACCAAATAGCCGCCGACTGGAATATCATATCGCCGAGGCATATTGCTCTCTGCATGTAGAAACCTTTAATGACAAAGCTAGAATCACAGTGCGGTAAATTTTATTTGAATATTCCATGGCCGATATATATGAATAAAAAAAAAAATCTTGAGTTAACATAGTTTTAAATATGAAATAATTGAATTTATAATCAAATAATGTAAGGGTAATATAATTGATCAGTCTGGAGTAATGTCAAGTTCAGAGAACCATTCTAATGTGACCTGTGACTTAGGTGCAAAACCAGGAGGACCCTTTCCCCAAAGGCTGATGGCGCATAAACCTTTTCCCACCCCTCCTAAGGTATTTTATTCCTCTCTTCTTCTTATTTTACTTGTTCATTAGGGATTCTCTAATTTTTTGGTAAACATAAAAAGTAAACAAAAGGTGTTCTTTATTTTTAATAAATTACTAACTAAAGGATAGTCAACATGAAGAATACTCATTTTGTAAACCGGCAGTTGTCTTCGACTTTTCTCAATTTCAATCTAGTGATATTCTATTTAACGAAGGAAAAACATCATATTGAACCGGAAGTTCGCAATATTATCGTGAGAATGGCCGGCCAAGGGCAATAGCAAGTGGATATCGCCGATGCTGTTGCCATTTCATGGCAGGATGTGCTCCAGGACTCAATTCAATAGACGCGGCGATCTTGAAGAACAGTATCCCCTAGATTGAAGAGCGATTATTGAGGATTTTCAATGATTACCTGGATCGGGGATAGTTTCCAAAAATGTGGAAGATCGCCGATTTGAGACTCCTCTACAAGAGAGGAAGCAGTGTTAAGCAGCGCTCAAAATCATATGTCTCCTCCCTATTATGAGCAAAATCCTGAAGAATCTCATCTTAACCAGCCTACGACCAGTTCTCACAAGGGCTATCCACGGTAATACGGTAGTAGCAAGGAAAAAGGAACCGCTGAGGCCCTGCTTTGACTGAGAGCGAACGTAGAACAGAAGGTTGAGCGGTATGTCATGTTGCTGTTTTTTGACATATCCTCCCCCTCCGATAGTGTCTGGTGGCCGCGAGCACTCCAGCAGATACAGAAGAACGATGCCACAAGCAACCTATAAGCCCTCGTAAGTAGCTACCTCCAGGGCAGATTTGTTAAGGTCAGAGCTGAAGCTTCCATAGCGATTTAATTTTTCAAAAATGTCTTTCCTCATAGTACTTTTAATTTTGTTTTGTTTTAAAAAATTAACTATTTCACACTGCAGATTTATCTATCTGCGTGGCGCTACAACCCTGGGTGGGTCTTGGCCTCCTCAATGAGCAGCCGCCATTCGATCCGATTTTGTGCTGCCGCTCTCCAGCCTCTGATCCGTAGCAGGCTCCATGCGTCCGCTGCCACTCCATCAACCCATCGAAGCCTTGCCCTACCAGGTCGTCCTGTACCGTGAAGGGCGGTGTCCAGTACTTTTCTAGGAATTTCTTCCTCTTTCATCCTTGCGACATGACCAGCCCAAATGAGCTTCCCCAGTTTTATAAACTTTACAACGTCCATATCTCCGTAAAGGTCATAAAGCTCCATGTTCCTCCTAATCCTCCATCTCTCACTGGGCCAACTATTCGACATAAAATTTTTCTTTCGAAAATCAAAAGATTTTTTCGTCACTTCTTGAGATGGTCCAGGATTGGGAAGCATAGGTAAGAAATGGGCGTATATGAGTCTTGTATATGACCAGTTTAGTGCCCCTGGTAATGGATCTACTGCGGAGAGTTTTCAGTAAGGCAAAATATGCCTTATTTGCTGCCACATTTAATTGTATAAATTGCAGCAATATAAAAATTAAAATTTGTATACATAACAGTGTTAAAACAAAAAATTACCCACAATGAAATAGGAATGAATATGTGACCTCCTTACTGACACCTTTGTCGGACTGAAAAGAATTCGAGGCCCTTATAAATAAATAAATAATTAAAATATCCAGTTGTAAAAGGAAATGGTCAGTTACGAAAAACGCATAAATTTAATATATTAGATGAAAAAAAAATATATTGTAATTATTTTTTTTAATAATATGCTGTACCATCAATGAGTTTTACTTTCAGTTCCTATAAGCTAAATATTATAATAATAGTATTACTTTATTTCGGGCGGCAATGACAAATGTTTTGAGCCTAAACATTAAATGATGAAAAGACCTATTTTTGCTGGAAGTATAGTGGTAATTGAATGTTATGTAATGCGCGCACCGCACCAAATGTTTGTATTAATAAAACCACATTAATAAAAATATCATATATAAACAACAATACCTCGATACATTTTTAGCAGTATATGTGTGTGCGCGCGTGTGCGTGCCTGAGTGTGTCATTAACATTTCTAATCATCAACTCTCCTCAATTGTTTGTTCCACCACTTTTTGGATTTCCATCCCGCTTAAAATCCGTTATGCACCATCCTTATCCACATTTAAAACCCTCTTGGTCCAATTCCTCTTCACAATCCCATCAGACGCTGTCTAATTATTTATTATGTAACAAGGTTATATTTATATAATTTTGTATACTTACACCATTATTTTTTTTTTTTTATGAAGTGTAAAAGATTTCGTATCACTTTTGACATAGCAATATAATGAAGAAAAAAGAGAAGAAATTGTTTATTTTATCTTTTTTTTTTTTATTTACAAGATTTTTTTATGTATTTGAGATGTATCTCATTTGTTACATTATATATATATATATATATATATATATATGTGCATAACGATTTATTACAGATTTTATATTAGAGTATCTCATGTACATATATATATATATGTAGTATGTATGTATTTTTTTTTTGTTTTATTTGGGTTTTTCTACAACTTGAGGAGTCATATCCCCGGCACCCAAAAGCCACTGCTCCCTGTCCATCCAATCTCCTTCACGGAGCCCTCTGGCTGCCGTGCATTACTCCGCGTCCTCTATCCATTTCTTCTTTGGCCTTCTACGCTTCCTTCTTTCAAGTGGCATATAGTTATAATTTTTTTTTGGCCAGCAGTTCTCATCCATCCGCATTAAGTGGCCATACCACTTTAACCTTTTGGTCCTGATCAGGTGAAGGATGTTCTTTTGACATCTGACCTTCTCTATAATTGCTGCGTTTGGGATCCGCTTGATTCTAGATATGCCACAGCTTCTTCTCCAGAAATCCATTTCCATGGAAAGAAACGTATTTTCCGCCTTTTTTATAATTGTCCTAACTTCTGATCCGTAGGTGGCTACTTTTTCTACAAAGGAATGGTAGATCTTCTTTTTAGTTTCCAATCTTATTTTTTTACTTCATAGGATTGAATTTACCGAACTTATTATTCTTTTTCCATTGTTTATTTTATGCTCGATGTCAACCTCACTACTTCCCTTTGAAGAAAGCCAGTATCCGAGGTACTTGAACTGTTGGCTGACATATGTATAAATGTATATTTGTTCCCCTCTCAATTGTTTTTGTATATAGTTTACAATAATATTCAATTGTTTACAATACTATTGCGAGTATTCATTCAAAGCTCTTAAGTTACAGATATAAATAATTTATTGTATTTAACTTAGTTTTTTTCTATTTGTCCCTACAATGGTTTTCTCATAAAATTAATTTGAAAATTCCAATTTTATTTATTTACTTATTGTTATTTTATTTTTCTTATGCAGAGATATTGTAATATTGTGATCCTATAGCTCACCTGCTTTTATTAATGTATATTTAAGCTATGTATAAAAAAAAGGATATACATAACAAATCAGGGATGCCATCCCCCTCAAGGTCGATGGCGCAAGAACCTACTCCCCCCCTCTTCCAAAGATATTTTACTATTCAAGTTTTCTTAAAAATAAAGCAAGCTAAGGTAGAATTAGAAAGAGCATGGATCATATACAATTACACTTGCTGGTCTGTTCCATGTTTTCATCTTGTCCCTTTGTCCGAAAATTCATAACCCTGTCGAAATTTGTATCCTTCAAAAATTCAAAACCCGTCAAAATATGTCCCCCTCAAAAATTTCGCCATAAAACCGCAGTCTGGGTACCCCTGTAACAAACTTCAGTACCATAGTAACCAGTTGGTGCCCTGTTATATTACTGACACACAAGTATTGTAATGTTTACTTCTTAATTTATAGGAGTAGGAACTAAGTTAGAACCAAATTGATTAACCTTTTAAATTGTAGTTGTATGAATACATTTATTAGCTACAAATGTTTTTAAAATTGTGATAAAAACATTATTTTATACGATTTCTTCAATTAGTTGTTATGAGACCTATAAATCAAATAATTTAATGATTTAGGTGCGAAATTGCTTTCTTCCAGCAATTTAGCAGCAACCCAAAAAAAATCAACAGTGTTCTCTTAAAAAGGTTGATGATATACTAATAATAATTTAATAACTAAATATACTTAATTATAAGATTATGATTATTAGAATTAACACCCTTGACTGAAAGAGTTAAGAAAAATTCAGAAGACTGAATCTTCATAAATAGATTGTTACCATCTGTCTTAATTGTTAATTGTTACCAGCTTAATCACATCCCATCGGAAAATTAAATCCCAAACACTACTTAGAAGGATTCCACATATCGAAAATGATAGCGCTATTAATTAATTATATAAATTTAAAATTATAACTTACAATTTGTCCAAATAATCAGGCATGTAGATACATAATGGAACATTCAATGAAAACGTTTGCCATTCATGTATTGTGTTCAGTGTTAACTATCGTTGCCATAGAAGATGGTAATATTTATAAAAATTATCTAACAATGGCAACCCTGTTTTTGAAAACTTCCCTAGAGTTAAGTTACGGTATAGGTTATGTTCAAATGTCAAACTTCGAATTTGACTCTAAGTTTGTCCAATGATTTACAGATGTGTTTGAAAATTATAAATATTGAAAAGTAAACTATTTAGCATCTAAGCAATGACTACTAAATACTCCTTGGTTATCAGTATTTAATGTCCACAAATGTATGCAACTGGTTTGTGGTTTAGGTTCTTTTTCTGCAGTTTCTCAGATGTCTAATAGTATAGTGACATCTTTAAACAATGATAACGTTATAAAAGCTCCAGATTCTATCAAATATGCTGTTACAAAAACAACAACCCAAGTTATACAGAATCCATCACTACTTTTGCTAACTGTAATTTTTAAATAACTGTTTTTGTTTTGTTATTTTATCCATTTGTATACATGATTGAAATATTATTTTGGATAAATAGGTCCAGTACCCCCAAAATGGATTCTCAAAGAATAACAAATCTAGTAGTATTGGTGTGTCATCTATTAACGCCACTCATTCAACTTTTGCTCAGAAGGCAGAAGCACCTTATTCACTGCTACAGTTGAATCAGCCAGTTATGAAAAATGTGCTATATTATGGAGGTAAGTTGTGTTTTTCTTATAAACTATCCATTTTTTATTTCCTTTTGCCTAAGATGTTCTCTTGTTTACACTTCAGCTGATACGCAGCCCATCAATACAAATAAACCAATATCTAACTACAATTCAATGTTACTTCTTAGAAATGATGAAGATCATTGTCAAGAGGACATGTCCATATCCAAAGGCTCATTTTCACAGACTACAGATCCAAATAATTTTGTTGTAACACCTTTTCCAAAATCAGTAGTTTGCACGGTAATGCCCAGAGATGGCAAAGAATGTATAATATCTGAAACTGAGGTATTATTATTTGTCATTTTTTTAATAATTAGTTTTGTATTATTATTTTTCATTCTTGTTTTTCTTTCAGATCCCAGTTCATAAAAGTATAGGCTCAGAAACTGAAACGGAAGTGGTTAAACTTGATGGTTAGTTATATAATTAATATTGTTTTTGGAAAACAGATATTCACAGTCGTGTATTAATTATTCTTTATCATAACGCTTTTGTATCTTGATACCTTTGATGTATTTATTTCCCAATGAAATATGCATCTGAATACAATTACTGTTGATATTATTAAATAACCTTTATCATTTTGAAAATTTTTTTTTTCCGTCATTACTCCCAGAGGGTCGTTGGTGTGTGACAATAATTTGGATTATATTTTGATACATCATTTTCAAGAATTTAAACATAATAGAGATTTACCCTTCTTTATCTTGCATAATTTCTTTTAATGATTTTGATAGACCTGATTTTTAATACATATATATTTTTTTAATCTTGGCTCTTTTACAGCAAGTATTTTATCTGAAATGTTTTTAACATTTTATTACTTCAAGGCTTTGTAACAGAATAAAATTACAGTTTCCTTAGGATTGGACCCAGTAATTTTATTTTATTAAATTCTTTAGACATTTTAGTATTTCAAGACCTTGTAACAATAAAATTACTGGGTCCTATCCTAAGTTGGCATAATATAACTTCTTTCTGGAGCTTGTGGTCCCTTAGTACAATTGAGAGTAATTACTCATGAGAGCTCCGCTGGATTAGGCCTGGATCACTTCGGTTACACTTGTTCGTAAAATGATGAGAACAGCCAAATATTGCCGTTTGTTATGACGTCAGCCCTTTTCCCAACCCACCCATTTCCCTATCAAGCATTTTTGAATAACCTGCATATTTCCACCACAACTTCCTGTTTTCTATTTCCTAATTACCAATTTATTAACACATTATTTATTAAATACTTCTTAATTCTTTTTGTTGCATTACTAAGTTGTTCCAGTAGTGGGTTCAAGATTTAATTTTTTTTTTTAAAGGTGGTTACTTTGGAAGAAAAAGAAAGAAATTATATATAATGATGTTTCAGTGGTCCTTGTAGATCAGTTTAAAAAAAAAAAAAAAACTTTTAGGGATACAATATTTTATTAACAAGTGTTCATTTAGTTACAATATATACATTATAATTTTAAAAGAGAACATAATGTAATCATTTAAGTATTTAACTTATATCATCCACTGGAACAAATATGGATTTTTAGATCTGCTATCAGTTTATTAGAGCATAGATTCACATTTAACTTAATCAATATTTTATGAGTTACTTGTTTAAAAGAATTAGCCTTTGTATCCATGACCATACAAATAAGGAACCAGAGAATGATAGGGAAATACCTTCAATTTAGGAACATATTTTAGTGATAAATATTCCCTCAAATGTAAAAATGGAACTCCTGACTCGGCATAGATACTTTCAACTAGAGAAGTCCAGAAAGCTGAAGTCCTAATTCTAAGTGCTGAATTATAAACAAAATCTAACAATCTTTCTGGGTGTTCCAAATATTTGAGCTCTTTAATCGATTTCACCTCTTATTATGGATTAATATATTTTTAAACATTTGTTCCTGAGGGCACCTCAACTATAACGGGAAATTCCCTTCAGAATGCTTAGTCTTTTTGTAAAATAATCACTCAAATATTTAATATTCTTTCCAACTCGCCCTTAGAACCTTGCAATAGCATTTTTCAGTTTTTGTGACTTACAAATAAACTTCAAATAAAATTATTAACTTATAAATAGAAAATTCCAATGAAGAACACCTTATGAATTGCATTAACCTTACAAACTAATTTAACCTCCCATGATGTGTTAAACAGTAAACACATGAATGTAGAGAACGTATTCATAACAATTACATTTATCTGAACGTGGAGATTGAATTTGTTGAAATTAATACTAGACCTTTAGTACGCTATTTCTCAACTTTAGGCCTATTTGAGCAAGCCTATTTTAAATTATAGGAATGTGATAATACATTACCGCATATGTAAGTGAAATTAGTCAATGGAATTTAATGAAATTGATATGGGATCATCCATGTATCAACCTGCACAATCTGAAAATTTCATCAAAATTAGAACAACTGTCAGGAACTAGTTCTGGGAGGATTCATTAAAAAACTTATTACGAATTTATTTTAAAAACTTATATCTCTTGAAACACATTTTTCATTTTCAGATTGGGAGGAATGTTCAAGTGGAGAGGAAGAAGCTGTACAAATAATATGTGATAAGCCAGTAATTTGTAGAGCTGTTGCTTCTCTTCCTGCTAAATTCCTTTACTTTGGAAAAGAAACTGGATCAAGTACATTATCATGAGTTGTTTAAAATTAAATTATTTATTACAATATTAACTTTTATAGTTTTAAATTATAAAATTATGTTTTAAAGTAAAATGTAAACTATTTTGCTTGTTTGCTGCATATAAGCATCACTGACATATTAATTATGATTTTGGGTAAAGAGGTTGAAAATTGTATCTCTTTTTTTTTTTTTAAAGGTATATGTTTGATTCTCAGTTATATTTTACAGGCAAAGGTGTTTTTGCAAAAAAAGAAATACCAAAAAGAGCCCAGTTTGGGCCAATGGAAGGTATACTTCAGAGGACACCTAGTGTTACTAAACACCATCTTGTGCTGACTATAGAAAATAATGGTGAAGTTGAGTGGCTTGATGTTTCGAATGAAAGTAAGAAAAATTGAATAAAACCTTCTCATTAATATTTCAAGTTTGAAATTTTTTGATTAAGATAGGTGTAAATAGTTATTATTTACTAATTTCATTCTTCTAATTTTGTTTTATTAGACATATCTAATTGGATGAAGTATGTAAGACAGGCTGAATCAGCTGATGAACAAAATCTAAGTTTGCATCAGATAGGGAAAAATTTGTACTTCCGGGCTTTGAATAGAATAGGGCCTCATGAAGAATTAAAAGTATGGTATAGCATGGCTTATGCTAAGCCAAGAAATCTTCCATTGTTAAGTTTTGCCAAGAATAGAAAAGCCAAAAAAGGAAGTAGATGTAACACACATTTATCAGAGAAAGAAAACGTTTCTGTCTCTTCTATTAAAGCTTTGAAAGATGGAGAAGTGAGGTAAACTATTAAATATAGCTAGCTAGCTCTACATTGATATTTAGAAAAGTTTTGTCTGTTGTGAGCTTTCATTTAACCAGTAATATTATTATATTTAATACATTTTTTTAGCTACTGTTTTTATGGTACATCTTATTTTGATTTTTTATACCACTATTCTCTGAACTCTTCTCAAAACGGTCTACCAAATTAGTGTTTATTAAAAGTTCCAAAGTTTGTAATTTTTTAAAAATTTTCTCCCCCTGGTTTTGATATTTCTAAGTTATAACTGGAGGTCATTGCACAAATATTAAAAATTTATATAGTGACTTGCAAAAAAAAACTTATATTGAAAAAAGTCAGTAAGTAAATGTTTAATGGAGCTTAACTTATAAGTAAGTTTTTCTGAATTTCAATCCCACTAAATAAAAATCCTGTCTCAGGTAAAAATATAAAGTTAGAATTTGATTTATTTCAGTAAATGGAAATGTTCCCATTGTAACAAAGTATTCAGAAGTGCAACGCCATTTAATCTGCATGTTTTGACTCATGCAGCTGACAATTTAGAAACAAAAGAAAATCACAATACTAATAATCAGACACCAACACCTGCCTTACTGGTAAATGAATATTCTATACCTGTATTACTTGTACTACATTACTTTGTGTGTGTACATACATATGTGCGCATGACCAGTCAGATGTATATTTTTTATTTCTGATTTTTAGGACTCAGTTACTGACTGTGATAAAAGAAACAAAAATCCATTGTCGTGCTGTAAGTGCAAAAAAACGTTTTTAAGTAATTCTGCCTTAGCTTGCCATGTTAAAAGTCATGCAAGTAAGCTACAAAGTGATATTATTTTATTTAATGAGATTTATTGTGTTTTTCACTTACTAATATAATATTCCATTTTAGGCATTCATACTTATGACTGCCCTATATGTAAAGAAATATTTTATAAGGTATTGCATTTAAAGCAACATATAAAAAGTCATGCTGTTGATGGAAATTTCTCTTGTCCTTTCTGCTCTAAGGTATTTAATGTTTTGATCTATTCCTGTTAAGTTGTCAAATACTTTTTTCTCTGTTAATATTCAATCTATTTCTAGAAATATCATGAATATCGTCATATAAGGAATCACATAAGAAGGTTTCATTGTGAAAAAAATTTCAGTTGTTTGCAATGCTCCAAACGTTTTTCTACATTAGATAAACTCAAACTACACATGTTAAGGTAAGAATTTTATGAGAGATATAGGGTTTGTTCCAATGAGCAGTCCTGGACTGGGAACAGACTCATTGTAGTAATTGTAATATTTCATTTCTTAAAGTTTTTTTTTTTATTTTTTTATATCCTATATTTTATTAAATACTTTATCAAAGCTAAACCAATGATTTAGCCACGATTTTTAAGATTATCGTAATTTTACTGTTATTTATGAAAAATAAAAATTAATGTTTCTTTATCTCACATCACAAACCTTGAAGAATGGTGTCAAAACTGGAGAGTTAAAATAAATCCCATCAAATTACTTTTACTCTTCGTCGTAAACCTATGACTTCCTGTCCTCCAGTATCCTTTAATAATACCCCACTTATCCCTGTTGAACAAATCCGATACCTAGGACTCCCCTACAGATTAACGAAATCAGTACAGGTTTTAACAGATCTCAGGCCATATTTCCATGTCAAACTTGCTAGTGGCCTTATTTAGCCAATGCTTTTGTCAGGATAGTGAACTGAAAGATGGTCCCACAAGATTGAGCAGTGGCTCATTGAGGAAACCAATACTCAGTGTGAGTTGTACTGCCAAGTAGGTTGTTTGTGACCGGATTGTTATTTCAACATTAACAATTTATGATAGCTCAAATGACAAATTGTTTTTCACTGTTCTGTTAAACTTTAATTATTGTGTGATGAGAATCGAACTTAATCTGATTTTATTCTGAGTTTATCAATGTTCTTCAAACACACATGGCACCATGGATTTGTTAGAAAAAAATATTTTCTTTTTTGATAATAATAAAACAACTAAGAACTATACCTTCAATTGTTTAATTTTTCATCACTTTTACGTTTAAATTTTTATTTATATTTTGTTGCAATTTAGTTTCGCGTTTAATGAATACATCTAGTAATAAAGTTTTAATCGATCAGACTTTAATTCAAGTATTTAATTTTTTTTTTTCAATATAGAGGTAATTATTTTAAATTTTCAGTCATTCTGATCATCGAGAATTCACTTGTGCAACCTGTGGAAAACAGTTTAAAAGGAAAGATAAATTAAGTGTTCACATGAGGAGGATTCACCTCTCTCTTAAATCGAAAGCTGAAAGTACTGAAACATCTGTTAATGATAAAACTTTATCACCCCAAAAAGGGGTAAGTTTTTAAAAATATATTTTTTAAATTGCTCCTTGTTTCATGGAGAACAATTATTCTGTTTAAAATAGTTTGATTTAAATTTCATACTGTTAATGATTGAAAATCATAAGACAAAAAAAGTTAAATTCTATAAAACATTCAATCTCTCCTCAATCAAGAAGAAAGAGAATGATGGAGATGATATTTTAATATACTTTTTTAATATATTATTAAGTAAGATGTGAACTAATACATTTTTCAGTTATTGTTTACCATCCATATGTATTAATATGTGTTTAAAAAACAATAATGCATTAAATCATGTGGGTTTTGTTTTAGATGAATGCTACTGATTATTCTGATTACATATACAAATGTCATATCTGTATGCTTGGCTTTAAAAGGAGAGGGATGTTGGTTAACCACCTAGCTAATCGACATCCTGAAGTAACTCCTGATTCAGTACCTGAATTGAATTTACCTATTCTGAAAGCTAATCGGGATTATTATTGTCAATATTGTGATAAGGTAAAAATTATTTATTTCATCTTTTTAATATTAGTTCAAATATAAGCCTTTACCATAGGATTGGGCGCTCACTAACATTTTGTTTTCAATCGATTGGCCAATAAATAAATGGGAAGTATAACTGCTGTGGTTATAATAGATATTCTTAGTTCATTATGTTTATGCCGAGTGTATGTTATTCACTGTAAACTAGACTATACCAATTACGAAATCCACACCTTGAAAGAGAGAGCTCACCTAATCACCTAAAGTTATTATGTTACTGTGTTTTTTGTCCAGATCTCTATTGAAGGAATTGATCCATATTTACTAAATGTCCTAATCCTAATATTTAAGTTTTCACAAAAATAATTCAAGTAATTAACAGGTTTATTTATCATTTTTTATTTATTTTTCTAGAAATATTAATTTACATTGAGCTACTATCTTAAATCGGTATCGACGTACAATTAGTAATGAAAAGCAGAATGTGGATTTTGGATGCAATATTGAAATAATTGAAAATTTAAGGAAGGAAAACCTTCTTCCATAATGTTACAACATTTGCAAGAAATACCAGCAAATGAACATCCTCTTGTTGCAAGACATAGATGACATAAGTACCTATTCAAAATAATAGTTAATTAGTGTAAATAAACATTTCTAAAAAAAAGATAAATGAACATGCTTATTGCTTGAATTTTTTCATTAAAATGCAAAGTATTAGAATTAGGAATATTTAGTTGGTCACTAACAATTCGTATAACAGATATCTGGGTAAAAAAGATAGTTTTATAATCACGTTAAATGATATATATTTGAAAAATTGTGTTATTAATAATATTTTTTTATTAATAAAAAGTGAATTTATGCAATTATGTTTATTATAATTCATCCCAGGTAATGGGAAAAAAAAATAATTTAATTTTTGGTGAAAACATGGGTACTTTTAGGTGACAAGACATCAAATCTCCTCATTTCTCTACACAACTTGAGGTGAATCTTAGCTTATTTTTTAATAAACCCTTAACTTAATTAATATGGACTCAAAGCTTATTAAACAAGGAAGTTTTCCTAAAAGTTGGGTATCTGTAGTGTAGTTGGAGGGTGATAAAAAAAAGTCGCAAATAATTCATGATATATTTAAAAACAGAGTTAGTGTAGATTAGCTGCTCAAAATTTCTCCTTGAATGATTTTACCAATGATAAACTCCAATTTCATGTAAAGTAAAAATTTTCTTTAGTTACTGCTTACTATTCAACAAAAAACATAATTTACCAAAAAAAAAATTTTTAATTTCCACACTTCAGCTGGAAATTGGCCCATTTAGTATATGAACTTTTTTGAAGATCTTGATATCTACTCTCACCCTTTTAAATATTTCACTCTTCTTACGGGTCACCCTGCATAGAATTATGAATTTTGTTTATTAATGAATGAAGACCTGCAAAGTGGGTCGAAACGTTGGCGTAACTAATAAAATACTATTATAGTTTATAGTATTTATTTGACCCCACCCCCTGACCAACTCCTCCATATGAATTTTGTTATTTCTTGAAGTTTATCAATAAACATAAATGATTATAATTTATTCTCTGAGTATTTTTTTTTCTACATTTCTCATGTTAGTTTTACGAAACTAAAGTGAGTTTACTAAACTAACAACTTTTCTATATCGGACCCTCATTTGTAATCATTAATTATCATAATTCATAATCAGGATAATGAAAAAAAAAAAGTATTTCGAAAGGTAAACACATTTTACAATGATAGCACGTTTTATTATGGAACTAAAAAAGGTGCCTCCAATGCCAGGTAATGTAATGATGCTTGTATCCTTCATGAGTTATCTAGTCCTCTTAACTTACCAAGATTGCTAAGAACTTAGAAGGTTGTCTTAATCATTGTCAAAACTCATTTTATTTGTTATGAGAAGAACATCACAAAATAAATATTAGTTTTGTTTAATATAAATAATGAACTTAAGTATATTTTTTAAATCTTCTACCTATTGTAAATTTTCATGAACAATTATCTGAGCTCGTTCTAATGCTTAAGAACTCCAAAGAGTATCATTTTATAACATTCAAACTCATTAGGAAATTACTTTTAGAACAATACTGAATAATTTGTTCAATTAATCTCCAAGCTTATTTATTTGTTATTTTAAAATATGGCTCAGTAAATTGTGTTAAATAATTTAATCTCATCTATCTAACTTCTATTCTGTTATTCTTCACTATATACAGTGATATTATGGACTATGTTTTGTTCATTGTCATTGCTGTATAGGGAATGAAAAAATAAAGAAGTTGGGTGGATGATAAAATTCCTTAACACAGTGTCTTTAGTCATTATAAACACCCATAGATAACTAAAAATAAAAATAAAATATGGTATTCTATTAATGTTCATTTGTATAATTTTTCTATTACTGAAACTATGTTGTTATTATTTATTATATTAAGTGAGTGTAAAATCTTGTTATCATGCGGATTATACTCAAGTGCTTTTTTTCTAGATTTATAAAAGCAGTTCAAAAAGAAAAGCACACATTTTGAAGAATCATCCTGGAAAGAAATTACCCCCTGGCAATGCTCAAATCGTAAGTTGAGAAAACATTTTTTTATTCTTTCCAATCTTTATTTTTGTAATTCCAAAATTTGTATATTTTTATTTTATCATGTAATTGAAAATGAAATTTGGGCTTTCTTGGAAGTGTAAAAAATAGAATTTTAACGTTTCACCAGTTTGTGGTTTAAATAATCATTTATAATATTTGTTGCTAAACTTAACTTCAGGATTCAAGTGGTTGGTAGATTCTGTTATTCATGAAAGCATTAATTTGACATTGCTAATATTTTTTACTTAATGATGACATGAAGTTCTTTCTTCTAATATTTACTATTTACATTTAGAGGGTATAGAGAGAAAATATGAGATATCATTTATTTTTATTTTGTTAAATTAGAATTATATGGTCTAGCTTTATTTTAAAAATAGTACATTTTTAAGGAGTATAACATTCCCACTACACTTAATATCAACTTAGCACATGATAAAGAGATCCTTATAAAATTGTTGCTCTTTTTATTGAAAACATTAAATGAGAAACATTTACAATGCTTTTATTCCTTTACCTGTATTTACTTATTTGTGGCCTTCATGTATTGGTGAAACTAAAATACATCTGAACATTCTTACATTCAAATACAAATACATCCTATCATCATCTGTGAGCACATCATGTCCTTTAGCTATGAATTTAATTTTGACAATATTTCAATTTTTTATTGCAGTCAACTTCTAAGAAAGGTGTAGAAAATGGGACATTATCTCAAACCGTTGGCAGTGTCACAACTCATCCACAGGTACTTTTTTTGTACATAAATTTAGGAGTTCAACAATATCATGATTATTCACTCACTTCATTTATCCCTTTTTTTTTTACTTTCCTACCTATACTAGGTAAGGAAAGTATTGGGATCAGGTGAAATTTCCGATATGTGGTTTTTTGACGGGTCTATACGTATCAGAGCACCCTGAGTCCTAAAAACACATTTTTAGCCATTGGTCTGTCTGTGCCAAGATTTTCTCGGGAACTAGTGAACAGATTTTGTAGCTTCTTTTTTATTTTGTAGGGTTTTGACTACTGATGCCTGTGTCACAAATTGGGTGCTCCCTGCGCAATAAATGAAAAACATGCTTTTCTATAGATTGCAGCGTGAAAACAGCTCTAATGATTTTGATGGAACTTTCCTGAAATGCTCTAACAATTGTCCTTTCAATGTTCGTACATGGACTAAATTCCTGAGAAAATTTAGGAAAAAAAATTATAAAGAAAAGAAAAATGTTTTGAGACCTAACTCGCTAAGTATATATTGTATGATAAAATTTATAATGAAACTTTTGAAAGGTAATTAAATTACCAACAAAACAAAAAAAAATCATCAGAATCGAACCAATATTAACGATGATCCAGCTTATTCTATTTTCTACTCATGTTTTAATTTATTACTTTCTTACCTATCTAGGTAAGAAAAGTATTGCGATTGGGTCAAATTTCCGATGTGTCAAATCATTCATTTCGGACAACTATTAACGAAGTTACAGCATTTCAATTTCCAATGTAAGATTATGGGTCTATATCCTCATATCCTAATACCTGAAGGAAATAGGAATTATTCCTCTAAACAGCCTTGAAATCCTCTCTAATTTGAACTGTAGAGATAACTTACAATTTTCAATTAATTTTTTGTTACATTTGATCTTGATAAAATAACTTGTCTTATTTCTTTGCTTTACTATATCATTTATATCTACTTGTCAGTAAAGAAGCTTGAATGCTATTGATATCTTTTTATACTTTAATAAATTATATTTCATCTAGCAAGGCTATTAGGCCCTAATTGTATACATATTAAATAGTCAATGTGTACAATCTGACTAATTAGCTGAGTTCAATAATTAATTTTTCCAAAAACAATTATGTCAACATAGTGCAGTTTACCTCTAAGGTCCATTAATGCATTTATCCTTAGTGAGCATTTAAAACTGATGTAATTTACTAGTTAGGTTAAATTACTTTTCTTGTCTTGATTATTTAATCATAACTCGAATGCTTAATGGTTTGTCCATTTAAAACTATGTTATAAGCTTAGTTATATTTATTTAAATTTTATATTTAATGATTATGATTGTTCATTATTTTACCATTATCTTTGTTTAAGCATCTCTTAACAAATGTTTACTTTTTTGTTTAGAGTTGTGACTGGTGCCACAAACAATATGCTTCAAAAGCTAAACTTCTTCAGCATCAAAGAAAAAATCACCTCAATCAACTTCCTAAGTCTCTACAGGTAAGATAATAATTGTGAAACAAATACCATTTAATTTATTTGTTGTACATTTGTCAATTACTGTACTGGATATACAGTCTTTTCTATCTCTATTGGCTTAAAATACCAATAGTATGGTTATATAAGGATTGGGATCTATAAATGCAACAAAAATTAGGCTATTAACAATAGAGAGGAAATCTGCCGAAAGATTAATACAATTTTTTGAGAATAAAATCTAGGGGAAGAACAGTTTTTGGAACAATGTAAAAAAGAAAAACAGATTTGAACATGTTTCAGCTAAAGTAGTGGATGTAATTTTATAAAATTGTTTGTACACTTTCCTCAACTCTGCCAACATTGAGCTAATAAGATGAGCTGTTTTCAAAATATGAGCATGCTAAAGAAAATTTTTCTCTACGCATAAGCGAAAGTAGCACACATAATTTTATATAGGATTAGTTTTACACTAGTACCCAAATTTCCTCTGACTTTAGGCCAAATTGGACGTAAAATATGTTTACACTTACTTCGAAGAAAATGTATGGACTTTAATAAAATCCAATCTCTGGAAATTTGATAAAAATTGGATTAACAACAGTAGATGCTGTGAACATGACATTGATTTAATTAAGAACGCATGGCACAATATTTGTTTCTTGATATTATAATAGTGAGTAGAAATTTTTGATTCAGACTTCAAATTTTTTTTCCATTTCTACATGAATACAAAGCTTCCCTACCTTCTTTAGTGATGATGTAAAACAATCAGTGATCTTTATCGATCTAATAAATCGATCATTGATTTATTTTAAGCAAGATAGTGCCATTTTTTCTCAGTGATACTACTAATTGAGCCTAGTTCTAGTAGATATTTACAATAGGTATTTACTTTTAATACTTCTTATATCCTAACAATTTTTATTATCTACTTCCTTTTCCTTTCACTGAACAACAAACCCCATACCTTTTAACCAATATCCCTCACCATTTTCTTTGATTTTTCTCCATCCAGAGCACTAAGGAAATGGGTTGTTTTATGTTGTGTCTAAATAGTAGATTTCAACACATGTGACAATTTAGCTTTTATTTAGAGACATTTCATTCGATTCCATAGGGCCTTTGTACAAAAAAAAAAAAAAAAAAATTGGCTAAAGTGGTTTTAATATTTTTTTTTTTTTGTTTTACACTACCTTAGGAGTGGGGTAGCTCAGTAGTAGGGTACTGAGCTTCCAATGCTAAAGGTCCGAGGTTTGAATCCCGGCTCATGGCAGAAAATTTATTTATCTGTTTCATTGGCCGTGGAGCGACTCTGGGTCGGGAGATCCTCCTGTGGCACACCCAGCCTCTATAAAGTGGGTACCCTTAATTAAATAATTAGTTAAGGGGGAAAACCTGGCGGTTGAACATGATCTCGGTCAAATCACTTCCTTGCACAACCCTAGACCTGGAAACAGTGCTTTCCCTAAATAGTACTGATTCCAAGACCCTTCGTGGGTTGTAGTGGTACAGGTTTACACTACCCAAAAAAAATATCAAATTGTTGAAAAATTACTATTTTTATAAATATTTTTTTAAGTATCCCAAGAAATCGGCCAGAACCAGTGCAGAGGAAGACTCAGATGCAATCAGAGATGCTATTGAAAAAGTCATAGAGACGGACATATTTTTACCAGAAACTCTTGATATTTCAGGTAGTCTACTGATTAATTAAAAAATAAAGCAAACTTTTTGTGTCACTATCCCATTTTGATAACTCATTTTTGTTTTTGTTTAGAATATGAAGCGTCTACTGGAGATAATAAATTCTTTTCTGGTGGTGAATTTATTATAGATGCAAGTACTCTTAAACGTGCCATTAAGGTTCTGTATTGTTTTTTCTATCTGTGTCCTTATGGCCTGATTTAATTATAAATATTCTTTTTCTTTGTAATAATTATTTTTTTGTGAATGTAGATTTTTCAATTGTAAATAAGGAAATGATGTTTTAGGGAGAAGTCCTATCTGCAGATTGTTCTCCTGAAACACTATCTGAACTTGGTCAGATAATTGATGCCAGACCTGATGGTTACTTCAAAGTATACCAGGCTCCTTCCGGGATTACTCTTGCTCATCCTGTAGAAGTTTGGGATCCTTTTCAACTTTGCCTCAGTCCTGAGACAACACCAGTACTTTCATCTTCTTAATATTTCATGTTGAGCCTTGGAAATTTTTTAATTTTTTTTTATTATTATAGATAAGATTAATTTTAAAAGTACAGAGAAGTACTTTAATTTAAAATGTGATAAATATTGTTGCTCTAATAATTTTGCAGGTCATTTCTAATAAATATGAATAATGATTCTATTTGTTTTTATTAGATCTATATTTACTCATTATTACTGTTCTAGAATGCGAATTTATGTTTATTTTCACCTAATCTATAGACTTCACCTGCAAGCTGCAGTAATTTTTTTTTACGTACTATATCTGTCTATATAACTCTACATATATTGTAAATACATGTACGTACACCATTTAAGCAAACAATCGTTTATTTACTCTGCATAGATAATTTTTGTTTTTGTTTGTATGATGGGAAAGATTCAAGAAGTATATCTTGTCATTAATAATTTATCCGAGCAATAGTATCACTGTCTTATTAACTAATTATTGTAAATAATTAAGTATTTTGTATATTATTTGTACAGTTATTACATTAAATTAGACCTGAGACAAATAAATATACATTTTTAATTATTAAAAGCAATATAAATTCATTCATAAACACCCTTACCCAATAAAAGGAAATAGTACTATTAGTGTTTGTTGATAGGCAGCAACCTGTTTTTTAGAATTAGTTAAAACTTTTTTGTCAATGTTTATTTAATCAAACAGTTTATAATTAAATAAGCCATTCTTGTAGCCGTCACTGTTGAAAACAAATTATAGAACTTGTCACATATCCACACATGCTGTAGCAATCTTTTGACAGCATTGAATATATGTGTAAAATTTTGAAAAAAACTCAAGTGATCTGAATGTTTCATAAAATATATGAATCTAATGAAATATTTATTGATATACAATTGATGATATTCTGAGAAAAAAAGATTATTTCAAACCAAATTTATTTATTTTTTAATGAATTTACTAAAGTACATTCATAAAATATTTAATAATGAAGAATTATTTTATATCCATCACATGAACTTAAGGAAATAGATCAAATAAATTACTGCTAAGATTATAAAGGTTCATAAGAGATCAAAATGTCATTTCTAAATACATTAATCTTAAAAAATGACTAGTAAACTAAATCATAAAGTAGGTGAATTAATAATATTTAATGTATGATCCCTAAGACCTAAAACAGAATATATATAATCGAAACCTATAGCAACATAAAATATAATCATGTTCATTTTATAGTTCAACTTTTCAGTAGTGGTGTCCCATATTTCAGATTATATATATTAGGTTTTGGTACTTGTGGCCATTTGAAACATATCTTAAGATTAGAATGGTTATGAGAAATTATGGTAAAAAAAATTATATTAAATATATTAATTGAGTTATTATTTATTGAATGTACATGATAAACTAAACAAATTGTTGGTTATTAAATTTTACCAAACAAGGTAAAGAAGTTAATCAAGAGGACATTGAGAAACTCGCTAAGACTGACAGGAGAAGCAGAGCAGATCGGCCTACAAATAAATCAAGAGAAAACAAAATATATGATAATAAGCCGAAAATTCTACCCCAATAACAGGATGCCATAAAAGGAAAATCATTTCTGAGAAAAAAATTCAAATACTTCGGCTCCACATTAACCTCAATGAATGACCAACAGTCAGAAATAGACCAGCGTATAACTAGTGCAAACAGAGCTTTCTTCTCCCTTTCAAAGGTATTGAAATCCCGAAAAATTTAAAGAAATCTCAAATTAAAGGTGTACAATGTAATGATAAAACCAGTTCTATTATATAGCTGTGAGACCCAGATACTAACCAGCAGAAAAAAGTATTGAAAGATTTAAGAGAAAAATCTTCAGCAAAATAACAGGAGATAATCTATCTCGATAAATAATCTATCTGGGATCAGAGTAGTAACAAAGAACTGCTTACAGAAACTGGTCAATAAATATCCCATGATACGAAGGCACGGAAGTTAAGATGGACAGAGCATGTAGCTCGTAGCAATCCATCAGAACGCCTTTACACAACAATGAATGCCAGAGTAGTAGGCAAGAGACCACGTGAGAGGCCAAAAACCAGATGGATAGATAGAATAAGCCAAGATGCAATAGAGCGGCATGCAGATAACTGGAAAGAAATAGCCCAAGACAGGCAGAGATGAAGCAGGCTTGTTGAGGCGGCAAAAGATTTACATGGTCTGTAATACCAACAGAAAAAAGTCAAGAAGTCCACAGGCAAAATGGATGATGTGATGGAATCTCCATTAGTCATGTTACTAACTATTATGACTGTGGAAAAGCTATTGAGCAGGCTAAAAGGACCACTTCACATATCTTTTCATATTTAAAAAAACGAACATTATAACAGGAAATTAAATATTTTGAAAGAGAGCGGTAGGGCACTAAGCTTCCAATGGCCAAGCCCCAGGTTCGAATCCCGACTCATGGCAGAAAATTTATTTATTGTTTCATTGGCCGTGAGGAGTCCCTCCTGGGGCACACCCAGCCTCTACAAAGTGGGTATCCTTAATTAAATAATTGATTAAGGAGGAAAACCTGGCAGTTCAGCATGATCCTGGCCCGATTCTCTCCCTGCACAACGGTTGGTCTTGCAACAGTACTGAACCCAAGATCCTTCTTGGGTTGTAGTGGTACAGGTTAAAGGTTTTAAATATTTTGGAAAAATTGAATCAAATTTAGAGAAGTGATCCTCTTAGGCTTTGATAAATCCTTATGCATATTACAAAATTCACTAGAGGTATAATCATTGTAATGTACTTTATTTCTACTGAAGGGCCCTATGAAATAATTCACTAAAAATAATTTTCAATTCATAATTTACTTCATTCTTTTTTTTTTTATATACAACCTCTACAAATAACTTGTAATATTCTCGCAACAATAATAACAATTATGAAATAAATTATTTAAAATATGAAACATGTAAACATAACCTGTGTTCTTATTTTATGGAATTCCGAGTATCACATACAAATAACAAAATGAAATTATTTACAACTATATAATAAAATAAATAAAAATATGGACATTATCTAATTAATACTATCCTGTAGTCCATACAAAAGGTTCGAGTCTTTCATCAGGAGGCAATAGATTATTCAGTTTTTCAACAGATTCTAAGGTCTTGTTAAGAACAAAATGACATTTAGCAATTTGTGCCGTAAGCTCACTAACTTTCGATAAGGTTTCAGCATGTTTAGAATATCTTTTTTGCCTTTCAACATTTGCTGCTAATGTCTGAGCAATTTCTGAATTAATCTGTAAAAGTTCAAGATATACATGTAATTCAGTAATCATAATATAAGAAAATAACAATTGAGAGAAAATAATGTTATAATAACTTAAAATATAAAAATACCTCTTTCAGTCTTAATCCCAGTCTATCTTGCTCATTGGCTATAGAAAGAGCAGATTCAGTCATATGTCTCTGACACCTAAGACACAATCGATGCAAGGCACGAGGATCAAACCGTTCCAAGATTTCAGGATCTCTAGCTGCTGGTACATTAAGGGTACTCCTCATTATCGGCAGAAACATTGGTATTTTCTAGAAAAGGGACACTAACTAATTAAAAACAAGACGATTGCATGTAATATAAATAATCATTAATTATAAACTCAAAATATTTGGATTATAATGATTTGTTAAAACGTATAACACACTAAAAATCTAAATGACATTTGGCAAAGCAAATAAAACTCTTTGAAACAGGAATAAGAAGAAGATTCATAACATAATTTAATAAATGGATACAAGATTGAAGATATCAGACCGAATTTATGCCTACACTCAAGATCTATGAGGTAATATCAGTGGATTCACATGGACGATAAAAAAAAAAAAAATTAGTTCTTAGAAGAACTTAGTTCCTACAAATAAATTACACCCCGATTTTCATACAATTAATATAATGAATCACAAAATCAGATCAATCCAGAGTCTTTTTATATTTATATTTTGGTATGGTAAAATAAGAAATAATAGAGAAATATAAAAAAATATTAAATTATCATGAACACCATTAAAAACATAAGAAATGCAAATTTCAGCATGTTTAGAATATCTTTTTTGCCTTTCAACATGTGCTGCTTATGTCTGAGCAATTCTGAATTAATCTATAAAATCAAACCGAGCAATCCAGTCTGAAATAAATCAATTATTTTATTTTGTGAATTATATTTTTCTTTCAACCATTAATTAATAATGATAATCAGATGATCAAAAATGGAATAAGTTTCTATTTTTAAACAAGTGCTCTATGTTTTCCAAATAATTATAATTAAAGCGAGTGGCTAACAAAAAGAAAGCTTGGAAAGAATACAAGGCAAATAAGTCTCAGCAAAATTGGTCTACCTAAGTTCATAAGAGAAATATCTCAAAGCACATTGTTAGAGAGACAAAGAGAAATTCTTGGGAACGATTTGAAAAGGAACTAGACCAGGATTATAGAGACAAAATAAAAACAATATGGAAAAAATTTAAAGGCATTAGAGAAAATAGAGATAAAAGCATTAGAAATGTGAGAAATGAAAATGGAGATATATTAACTGATACCACTGACATATTAGAAAGATGGGAAAGACACTATGGCATGATATTTGCAGAACAAACCGCAACGCTGAAGCTCTGAACAATCAATTTCCAATCTAGATGAACAAGATTTAGATATATTATGAGAAGAAATTTAAGTGGCCATAGAGAGACTCAAGCTTGGAAAAGCCGCAGGAAGGGACATCTCTCCAGAATTCATTAAGGAAGCCGGAAGGGAGATTTTTTTTTTCCTTACCTTTTAGGCTATATGGGGTTTTCCTGGGCCAGGAGGTGTGGACAGGGAATTAAGTTAAGAGCTAAGAGCCCCTCCCTCCCCTGGGCACCGGGATGCTCGTAATTATTTTAATCAAATTTATCTTTATTGCGGGCAACGTGCAGTGCAGTGCATTAGCCCGCTCAGCCATGCTGCCTCCTGCCAGAAGAGAGATAATAAAGGTGCTCCAGAACCTGTTCCAGATATTGTATGAGGAAAATAAAATTCCTAGAGAATGGGAGTACATCATCATACCCATAGCAGCTTTCTGCCCCAGAAGACAAACCCTTCACCATATCTTCGCTTTAGAAATGATAATCAAGAAAGCCTGGGATAGAAATAAAATCTTATATGTGGCTTTTCTGGATAACAAAGCTACGTTTGAGTCAGTACTAAGAGAAGAAAAATGGAAAGCTCTGAGAGCAAAGAACGTGCCAAATGGTTTGTTGCTTGCAATACAGTCAACATATCAGACATCAAGAGGTATTGTGAGAATTAATGGTATATGCTGACGAAATTATCATCATCGCTGACTCTATGAATAACCTCCAACAAGCCCTAGTAGAGAGTGAAGCAGAACTGGAAATAAAGGGCATGAATATTAATACCAGAAAAAGCAAAATCCTACAAGTAGGATGAGAGCCCGAACAAATACATAAACTGAAATAACGAACTATATGTCCAAGTTGGGACAAGCGAGAGGAAAGATATTGCAGAAGATCACAACTCTTGAGAAAGAGAGTGCTAGTTAGAGATTCTAGGTTGGATTAATCTAACTCAATGTTAAAGGCACAAGGAGAAAGTTAAAGAACAGGAAGAAGTTTCACTAATCTTTATGAAAAATGATGTTGAGTAAGCCACATATGATTAATATCTCTGATATAAGATACAATATTTATAAATTTTGTTTTCTTATATTATTACAGAAAAACAGCTGTTTACCTGAAGTCTGAGTATCTCAGGATCTTTTTCAGTGGACTCTTCTTTAGCAGCAGGTTTAACGACAACAACATTATGCACTCTTGAAAGTGGTGTTTTTCGCAATGTACTTTTTCTACTCGGGGAGATATTAGCTCCAAGTGATTTCCCTCGCAACAAATGACCTTGCTTAGCAGGATGCTTAGGCGAATCTATAAATGAAACACAAACAATGCTTCTAAATATGCACATCAATTGATATTTAATTATGGTCAAAAAGTTGTAATTATAATCTTAAGTCTGGTGATATTTATTAATTAATTTTTTTGAAGAATCATAAAGACACTATAAAAATCATAATTGCAAAATACAGTAATTTTAATTTACAAAAATTAAAAGATAATATATACTTAATACTGGTACAATTTTTTTGTAAATCATAAGATTCACATTAATCCTTTAGATAACTCAAACATATTTTGATACAAGGAGAATTAAATCAAAACAAAAAGTTAATAACAAGTAAGAAAATGATGAGAATTTAAATACATTATATTATCTTGAAGAAACAAAATAATTGATCAATAAAACCTTAAGTACCAACCTACATAATATTTACACTGTTAACAGTTTCTATTTAATTTTATTTATTTTTAAAGTGTTATATGCGTCATGATACTACAGATAGGTTTTTAGTTGTTATGTTTCACCAATTTTCAAACATTTATATAATGTGGAGAATTGAAAGTAATTTATGTCTAAAATAATTATATTCCAATCCTATACTATAGGATACATTTTTAATACAAAACATTAAATTTTATAATACCTTCAGCCTCTGAGTACTCTGAGGTCTTATTACTAATCATTACTAGTTTTTGAAATATTTGAAGAAATCCTTTGACATCAAATAATGTGAATTTCCAAACATAAAGTGAAACTATGGAATATTTATAAATAGAGCAGAAAACATTCATGGGGCTTCCTGAAAATTCTTTTTCCCTCTTTCGAAAACTCGTTTCGTGTTTTAGAAACATTCACTTCAATATCAGGCAGTACAAAGAGAACATATGCCATAAATCAAGAAAGAGGCAATCTATATGTAACTTAAGGAAAACAAAGCAAAATTTAACATGTTTTTTTTTAATAATCACAAAATAATGCTTGTTATGTGTCTATAGGGGTACAAAATATGTATAGAGTGCCAGTGATTACTTTTTCAATTCAATTTTTTTATAAAGATATTTATCCATTTTTATAATAAAACATTTTGGTAAATTCGATTCCCTCTTTATTTACTAACGACTATAATTGAGAAATACTGGCTCCAAGTTAAAAATATGTGGATTATTTTTACCAAAAGCATCATGATCTAAAAAAATATAAGGTGCAATTTTTACTTTCTTTCGGACAAAGACAAACAGAAAACCAAACTTATTTATGAAATCTGTTATGAGCACCCAAAAGCATATCAAATCTTAACTATCTATTAATTATTAAGAAGTCAAGTGGAAACAATAGTTGTAAAAATGGTTTGAGGTCCTGAAGGATTTCCATGGTACTCAGCATTCCATGAGACCCATCTTACTCCTGAGGTTCAGTGGATCTTTGGGCTATAACTTAAGCTCAAAACAGAAGTGTCTATCATAAGTAAGTTTCAATTTGGGGTGAATATACCCTAAAAGCTAGTGGTGTCATACATTGGAATTCAGAAAAAAATAACCGGTGTTGCAGATCCAAAAACCTTTTGTTTCCAGTTCGAGTTATAATCCAAAGGTCCAAGCTATCAAGAGCTTCATTATACTTTCAAATCACTTATAAACAGAAAACGAAAGAAATATAAACAACCAAAATAGACCTTTTAAATACATCAACAATATTAGTCTAAAATGGTATTACAAGAAAATCAATCAACAAAAAACACAAAAATAAATCAGAAAAAGTATTGTAGGAAACAATGTAAACAAAAAACATCTAAACTGGTCTAAGATAAATCAAAATAATTTACAAATTCTTATAATCCCACCATAGTGATGATTTTAAATTTAATAAAGACAAAGCTGAACTAATGTAAGTATAAAAAAATTAAATACAAAAAGCCAATGTAATAACAGGTATTCATTAATTAACATGAATGTACTACCTGAACACGATTGAATTAAACAACCCAATAATTATACATGCAATCTTATAGCCTTATCAAGAAAATAATTCAATAACAATATAATAAAAACCAATGATTCAATTTAAAAACAAACATAAATTTTACAATATAAAAAAGAGTAAGAAGCTAAATTTCTACAGGTATTTAGAAAATAAATAAATCACAACTGCGGGGTGTTCCATTCTAAAAAAATAAATTAAAAATATATGCATGGGTAAATTTTAAAATAAAATTGTATAAAGCATGAAAGTCAAGAATATTTGAGTCATAAATTTCTACTACTTGCAAAAGTATTGATATTGTTTAAAAAAAATATGAATAACTGTCAGTTTAAATTTTTTCACTAGGATGGATGGAATAGTTTTTAATTAGTTAATTTTTCATTTTGGCACCTGTGAAATATATTTGTTTAAATGTCTGACTCTGAATTAACAATTGTAGAAGGGGAAATTGAAGTAAATAAAAAGATAAACAAGCCAAATTTAACAAAAAAAAAAAAATGTGCTATTTAAGTATAATAAAGCACAGAAAACATCATGCGGCAACGAGAAGGAATAAAAGGTGCAGCAGAGCATGATATCACCCAACAATTACCACCAATAGGACGATTAACAGTGTATGATATATAAGGAAGTTCTGAATCCGAACAAACACTCAATCCTGGAGAACAGCTTCCAGGTCTGGAAGTTTCTATTTCTTGCTCTTGCCTATTTTGTTCAGGTACTGATTTTCCTCTTTTTAATTGTCCTATTCTAGAACCCTTACTTTTTTGAGGAGCAGCTTCTGTACTTTGCTCAGAACCCATCCTTAACACAAACTTTCAAAAATTAAATTCAAATAAACTAATTACTAAAATAAAATGCTTCGGAGCCTAGCAATAGATGTAATCTTATTTATTAAACGAAACATTGAAAAAAATAAAAAATTGACAAAACATATGTAATAACTTGAGCCAAAATAACTTGTAGAGCAATATGAACACAAAAACAAAAGAGGAGGTTATGATAACCTTTCGAGTATAGACGTCGAAAGTGATTCAAAACTTGGGAATAATAAACTCTCACCTACCTCTTTGCCTGGTATTGGTGTTCTTATAGTTTTATTTTTTTATTTTTTGCATTAATAACAATCCTCCCATTGTCTAGCTCGGAGTGGTACACAAGTGAATATAATTTCTCACTATTTTAACAAATGGCAATATTTGTTTTGTTTATTATCTCGTTTTGAATTTAGGATAATTCACTTCCATGAAAATCATTACCTTCAGTGCAATACTTAGGGGCCCAGAGAAATAAAGTCTAATACATAATAACGAGAGCACCGTTATAAGTTAATAACAATAAATTGCAGAATGACTGATCTGAGTGAGTCCACTTTAATATTTAATCACTTTAAATTCAGTAGCTGAAATACATGCTTTATAATTTTAACATGATCATATATTTTGATTGTTTAGGTATTTATCTTTGGTCACTCAAAGAAACAAATATATTCCAATAAAAAAAATAAGTTTGGTGAGGATTTCAGTTGGTGTGGTGATCCCTCCACCGTGGTCTTCAATGATCGTAGGCACAGGGTTGGGGATTTCATGGTATCTTTAATAATAATAATACTTTATTTATTCTGGGACGAGTCCCTTTAGAATAATACAGTAAGACAGACATGTGGGCTAAGGAGCCTCAGGGATACATTAATAAAAATACAGAGTAATTAAATAGTCATAGTAATATATATATATGAGTTACTTTCTAATTTTGATCAGTTAATAATAAAAACATGAAGAACGAACTAATAATTTATATACATTTTTAAAGTAGAATCTACTTACAATTTTTTGCGGACTGGATGGATAAGAAATGATTGAACAGGTGGGATTTAAAGGTAGGAAGGCTGTTGGGTTGACGGATGTGGGAAGGGATGGAGTCTCATAGGGTTGAGGATCGGATAATGAACGATCTATCGAAAACAGCGGTTCGGTGGGTCCTTATGTATAAATCAGAAGACCGGGAACGAGTATTGCAGGAACGAACAAAGGATTTGAGTTGAAGGAGCTCGGAGGTGTATGAGGGGCGGTGGGATTGGATAACTTGAAAGAGGTAGGACGCCAGGAAATACTTACGATGGTAGGAAGGATAAAGCCACTTCAACTCTGCATTAAAATGGGAAACAGAGGCGACCTTTGGGATCCCGAAGATGAATCGTACAAAGCAATTTATCAAACGTTTTAGTTTCGCCTCGAGATTCCCAGAGACGTCCCCATATACCGTACACCAATTGTCAAAGTGAGAAAACATTAAGGAAATGACTTTAGGAGCCTACGGACTTCAAAAGGAAATAGGTGACAGGAATAATTTACGCGTTTAGGGTGGAAATGATTCGGCGGGAAATATTGGATATATGGTTTTTCCACGAAGGCGTTTGACCAATGATTATCCCAAGGTTTTTGATGAAGGGGTAAAAATTCGATGGGATTATTATGTAGGAACAGAATTGGAATATTAGGAATAATTTTAAGGAGGTGATTGGAGCCTATTAAGATGGCCTTTGTCTTTTCCGCATTCAACTTCAACTTGTTTGTTCTCGTCCAGTCACAAATCCTATCCAAATCTTCTTGAAGTTTTTCTATGGCTGATAACAGGTCGGAGGGCGGAAATAACAGATATATTTGGAAATCATTTGCATAGATATGGTATTGGGAGTGATGGATCAGGAGGGGAAGGTAATGTAAATAGCAAACAGAGTAGGAGATAGAGAAGAATCTTGAGGGACACCACAGAAGAGGGGGGTCTCAGAGGGAGGTTGACCTGGGTCATGGGTTGGAATTTCAAGAAATCTTTTGAATAATTCATCATTTGAGATTTATTATAAATATAACCTATCTTCTTTAATAACAAACCGCTAATTTATTTTCAGGATCGACATAGCTTTTAATGGTGGGATTATCAAAGGAGGTTAAAACCACGAACGATCCTGCTGTGACAGTAAATGCTTTACTCAACAAAAGCTAATCTTCAAAATATTTAATTAACTTTAATATTTAAGTATGTTTGAATAATTTTAAGTAGTAGAGCTTGGCAGAAGCTTAAATACTAAGCAGGTAAATACCAAAGGAGTCTAGAATAAGATACGTTTTTTATATACTTAACTAATTGGTAGGTATTAGAATCCTGGCGAATTTAATACCGATTCAATGTTTTAATAAATTTAGATACAATTATGTGTTTTTACAATTATTCTTTCTCCTTCCTGTTTTTGTAAAGTAAGTAGCGATCAGTGTTCATCAGAATCCGTTCGTTGTGATTCTTTATACAGACTAAGTATTGTTAATCTATTGTATAATCACGTTTTAGATGACAACGAAGTTCAAATATGACCACTCAGTTCTATCATGGGTGGTGATGATAGTTTTTCTGAATGTCATATTTCCACTTTATGATGTTTCGTCGAAAATGATAAGACTTTTGAGCTATACTCAATATCATCGGAGCGCATATTATGTCTGTTCTATGACTCCTAGAACACGGTTTCGGGGATTTTAATGATGTCTGATATACTAACCATTTTTTCCGCAACATTAGGGCAGACCTCTTCGGATCAAATTATTTGAAATTTATTATGTATGGTTGTTTTTTTAAAGCAAAATTGTAACGGACTTATTGTAAGGGAGGCGAATAAATTGGGTAGGCATTATGGCATGTCCAAATATTTCTTTTCAGTTTTCAAGATTTTGCGAACCTCTTTTGTCAATATTGAGTTAAGGGCCCTTAAATGGTAAATATTATTGAGCCAATATATTTGAAGCAATATAATTGAAGGCAAGAAATATTGAAGGGATGGCTCACAGGGGTCAATTATATCAGTTGTTTGTATAAAGATTTTAAATTAAAACAATTATATAAAGATCTTGCGTTATTATTAATTGTACGATTCTACATGTGCGTTGTAATCCTAAGATCTCTACTATTTGTTTTGCTTTGTTGTGTTCTGCATAGAAAATTTTCATTAGTTTATACGTATTTTTATTCATTTATGATATCTCATTTATTATATAAATATATTTATATATAAATATATATGGAGTATCAAAATATTTATGATTAAATATTAAATAATACAAAAGAAAACATTTAGGAATGTGTTCGTATATGTCCGTATTTTGTTATGCTCATGTTACATATGAAAACCTGTTCTGATCATCGGGCCAGCTCAGGTGAGCTCGGCTGTGCTCCTATTCCTTTGGTTCCTTCCACGGGCGGATCTACGGGGGGGGGAGGCTTTCGGGCTGAAGCCCTCCCCCCAAATGGTAAAATATAACCATGTTTTATCGAAAAAAATATTAAAAAAGTATCTCTTAAAGTATTATTGTTCGTGTAATTACATTTAAAAGGGCTTTAGGGATCACTTAAACACCATTTCATATAGGTAGTTAGTTTCTTTCTTTTTTTCCAAAGTAATTATCGTTATTTTTATGAAAAAAAACAACTTTCGGGCTTAAGCTCCGCCCCCCAAAAAAATAAATCTTGGATCCGCTAGTGGTTCCTTCAGTGCAACTATTCTCTATTACGATCACATATTTCTCCTTTAATTAATTATAAAATTCTTTCATATTTTATATTCAACTATTTTTTAAATTATAGATAAATGTGAAATGGTTAATTGCTTCAAATAATAAAAATTAAAGGTACTTTAGAGAAAGCTTATTTTGAAAATTAGCTATTTAAGCCCTGTTAGAGAACATCAATGAGAACAAAACTTTAATATTATTATTATATATTAATATTATAATAATATTAAAAACTGCTTAATTTTTCACTGATATAAAGAATTTAATCAAAATCATTGGAGTCGTTTTCGAGAAAATAGTAAAAGTGTAAAACTTCCCACAAAAAAGTATCCCTTTTTTATTTAACAGCTTTTACAACACTAGTCATATGTAATCACCAGAAATAAGTCTTTGCCATCTTCTATCCGGCTAATATTCTTCATGCATAACCCGGTTCATCTATTCCTTAACTCTCTCATAAGCATATAAAAAGTATCCCTCACATACCCAAACATATTGCCATTATATCTTTAAAAAAAATTTCAGGAGAGGTGGGATTCCTCCCAACCAAAGAAAATTAATATAAAAAAAAGTAGCCCTCACCTACCCAAACATATTGCCATTTTATCTTTTAAAAAATCAGATGAGAGAGTTAAATTCCCCTTCCACCACAAAAAAACAACAGAGTATTATCCATCTACCCAAACATATTTCTACTACATTTAAAAAAAAAAAAAAAAAATGATCGGAGGAGGGTTACTTGCTAAAAAGTATTATAATGAAAGTTCCTTTACTGTTAACTTTTTAAAAATAACAATGAAAATTTGGCTAATATCATTCTTAGGATTTCAATAAATGAAACAATTCAAAACAAAAAAAAAAAAAAGATATATTTTTGATTAATATTTTCACTAGAGGTAGTACAGAAATGATTATACTTGAATACCTTATATATTATGTAATCATAACTGCTTCATAAAATCACACAGACAATAAATCTTACTGTTTATTATAGTTTTATTAAATACAGACTAGTGAACTGGTTTTAAGTTCCAGCAAATTTTGGTAATATACATATGTAACTTATTCACCTTTAATACTGAAAGTAGATTATAAACAACAATATTGCATATAAATTCATTTTGTATTTAATAACTAAACTTATTGATTACACACAGTACTTAATTTCTAATTCACTACTTTTAAATGATCCAATTGATCCGAGGTAATCTTATGCTATTCAAAGACAAAACGTCACATTTCTAATGTGATTTTAATTAATTGATAATTAAAAAGTGATTTAGATCTTAAAATAATAAAAACCGTATCAAGTCATAATATTCATTAGCAAATTTTTTATCCAGTGAAACTGAACAATAAATTATTTGCTATACATTTATTGTATAGTGTTGCAGTTTTTAATAGAAGATGTAATTTATTTTCTAGATAAAGTAATATTGATATTATTCTACTTATTATTATAAGTATCAACAAATATAAACAACAAATTTCTTTTTAAAATATAATTAACAGTGAAAGTTTGGTTGGTAGTATTTTAATATTTTGAATGTAAATATATTTTTTTTCCCTTGCCTTCTAGGCTATACAGGGTTTTTCTTGGGCCAAGGGAGAAGGTAGGGGATTAATGTTAAAGTTGAAAAGTTCCCCCAGCGATGGGATTTGAACTCATAATCTTTGGTCTATAAGGTTCGGGCAACGTGAGTTTTACTCGCTTGTTAGAGATCTTGGCCATCCTGCCCATTTGTAATGTAAAAAATTATAAAATAAAGATTATTTGTCCCCACTTAAATTAATAGCCAAACTTTTAAATAACTCCTCTTCTGTCTTGAACACAGACTGAAAACTACAATATATATACTGATTGATTATAAATAACAACAACAGATATTAAGGGTGTTTGTTAACTAACAAACTTTATTTTTTATTTCTTCTCCACAACCTTGTCTATAGGTCATATTTAAAAACACTTGTAACTAATAGCATTTTTTAATTTCTATTCAAAAAACTTATTCTTAGTTAGACTCACACAGTATTGGGGCATATTAGATGATGAAGGAGGGGAGAAAAGCATTAATGAAGCGTATCAATAGAAATAACACTATATAAAATAGATTAGATATGTAATTACTTGCATTTTGCTTTATTTTTTATCTATCCTAATCATCATCACCCCTGCTCTTATAAATCCTAATATGAGAGACAACTGTATATGTATGTATAAATATTTATATAAAGAGCCAATTTTAACCAATTTAATGAAAATTATAATTATATAGCTTCTATAAAACCAATTCAATTTATATTTTCTAAGAATATTTAAGTTCAATCATATATTATATTGATTAAATTTATTATTAAATTGAAGCTATATGATAAAAAATTTTTTCTCAACTATCTAAAAGTGTCAAATTTCCAACTTTGATATTAAGTCACTCTCAAAATGTGTTTAGACATTTCACAAACTATGAGACAAACAAATATATGAATGGGTGTTTCACCATGCTAGTATTGTTTTTTATATTTTTCATCTACTGTGGGTATCAAGAGAAATGAAATAAATAGTTTGGTTTGGCAATAATGTTGCTATTAGTTAAGTAAAATAATTGCATTTCCATAGTTTATGAAATGTTTAAATGCACTTATATAGATATATACATAATATAATACTTCTGAATCTAATAAACATTTATTTTTTTTAAATTTATAATAATAAAATTTGCTTGTTTTATTCAATAAATTTTATGCAATAAACATATTTGAAAAAACAATTACAATTTTTAACAGTTTGCTTATAGTTGATCTCCAGAAAATGGTGTGGTAACACTGTAAGAAAGACCAGCATATCATTTACTGTCAGTTTCTTCTTTTTGACCCTTGTTTTATTTGAGAAGAAATAGCTAAGTAAGTATTTGATAAATATATTTCCTTTTTTTAATATTAATACAAATTTTAAAGATTTTTTTAAATAATAAATTTTCATACATAAACGTTCTAAATTATAATAAAACTTGGGATTGAAATATAGAAATAATGCATACCACTATATCATCATGCAATAGTTCTTTTTATATAATCAATCTCTTGCCCTTTCTACTCCTAGAAAATCAAGTTTTCTTTTTAAATAAAAATTTCCCCCCATAAATATTATGATTGAAATATTTAAAAACATATTAAATTCATAAATCAATAAAATAATATTTAGGAATATACTATGATGACAATGCAATACAACTAATATAAATACAATTTATGAAACAATCACTAGTATCTTCTGATCACATAAAATGGCTCAATGAGCCATATCTATTCACTAAACTAGTCCTTCTAAAAATAAATATCTTAAAATGGTAACTTCACATGACTAAGTAAAATAAAAGTTCTACTACTGCAAGTATCTGTAGCTAATGCCATCCTGAAACAATACAATAAAATATAAATAGTTAATATTTTCAAGTGAAATTATACTTGAGATATAAATTTCCACTTTATTTCAAATTTTTTTTTCTTGTACAAATAACAAAGATTGAATATTTACTTAAGAGATGATCATATATGTTAAAAATGATTCTAGCTTATGTTTTAATATATCTATATCAATTTTACCTTGAGCTAATGAATTTATAAAGCTTTGATAACACATAAAAAAAAAAAATTGTCATTATGCATTGAAATAAACATGTAGATTGTTGTAAACATTTCAGTTTGATGCATACAGTGGGTCAATTTATTTACAGGAGTGCTAAAACTTCTGCTAATGTGAAATTTCATTATTTATTGAGTTTCTTTTTATTTATTGATTAATAAACTACATAATAAATGCAATACATTATAAAATAGATTTATTGCATAATATAATAAAATAAAACATAATTATCATTATTTAAACTTTGCTGCAGAAACATGTAACTAGCTAATAGCTTGGTTGATTATATTGATTGCCACACATAATTTTATTCATAATATAAACCACTAGCAGATCCAGGATTTAATTTTGGGGGAGGGGGGCTTCAGCCCGAAACCTTTTTTTTTTTTTCATAAAAATAACGATAATTACTTTGGAAAAACAGAAAGAAACTAACTACCTATATAAAATGGTGTTTAAGTTATTCCTTAAGTACCTTTAAATGTGATTACACGAACAATAATACTTTAAGAGGTATTTTTTAAATTTTTTCCCCATAAAACATGGTTATATTTTTCCATTTTGAGGGAGGCTTCAGTCCGAAAGCCCCCCTGTAGATCCGCCAGTGATATAAACTCTCGTCCTTTTTTTGGTCCATCACCTCCTTCCACCCAATCAAAATGGAAGTCTATGTCTTTTGTTTTTAGGGATTATAGAACAATTAAACCTGATAAGTTTTATGGTCACCAGTTCATTAGATATCAATTTTCATAATCGTGATATCAGGCTTACTGTATAGAATATCGTATTTGATGGCAGTAAGCCACCTTCCTGTAAAAATGCAGTAAGCCTGAGAAATTGCAAAAGAATGAGATGGTTGGAGAGAAAGATGAGGTAGAATTGAAAAAATTACAATGATGCCAGAGCTATTGCCAAAAAAGTAGCGAAAAAGAAGAAATGAGAGGCCATAAATAAGGAAATAGAGGATACCAGAGAAAATAATGAAACCAGAAAATTTTGTAGGAAAATCAATAGTGTCAGGAAACATGATATGAGCAAGAGAAGTATGGTAACAAGTAAAGAGGGAAGAATTCTAATGCTTAAGGAAGAGGCAAAAGCTAGGTAGAAAAAACATTTTTAAATTTTCTAAATGTAGGTGAGGAAGGGTCCATAATAGAATTCCTATACTTGAAAATGCAGCAGAAATGGAAGACATTCCACCAGACAGAGATGAGGTCAAAAGTATCTTGAAAAAAATGAAAAATAATAAATCGCCTGGTCCAGATGGAATACCTTCTGAACTCTTAAAAAAAACAATATTTAATAAAACCACACGGCTTTTTGAAGCCATGTGGATATTGAAGAAAGGTCTCTGAACTCTATTAAGGTTGCTGATGGAAAGCTTGAAAGTGAAGCAAGCAGAATAGGGCTGGAAATCAATGATGTAATGGTTTTCAGGTAAAATGTTCTAAGGTAATGGTTTGCAGAACAATGAAGCAAGCTAACCGCCATATAAATTACATCAAGGGAAATCAAAGTTTCGAACTAGTAAGCAGCTTCCAGTAAGAAGGATCTATAATTAATGAGCAGCTGGATGAAGAAGAAGAAGAAGTGAAGAAAATGATTAACTGGGATGCTGGAGAACAGATTTTGGCATGTCCATACTGAGGAGTAGGCTGACTAGTAATATTACTAAATTCAGGATGTAAAAAACACTGATAAGACCGTGTACGACAGGATGACCTATGCCAGCGAAACCTGAATTATGAATAAAAAAGTCTAGTGACCTATTAGACTATATTAGACTGGTCTGAGAGAAGGTTATTAAGGAACATTCTTGAACCAATTTATGAAAATGAAATCTGGTGGCTCACAAAAAATAGGGGTCTGTATAATAAATATAAGGACCTGAATATCTCAGTCAGCATCAGAATCTAGAGATTTAACTGGTTTGGTCATTAAATGGAGAATGGATGAGAACAGGATGCCAAAAAAACTGAGGGTACCCCAAATGAAAACAAAGGTAGAGGGAGATCGTAGGGTCACTGGAAAGATAGCACACTCCAAGACATACAGTAGTAGAAGATGAAAAAAGTCCTTGTAATGGATAGAGAAAAGTGGAAGGCAGAAGTTGTAAAAGCCAATGGCTGCAATATCCGCCTATTGAGCTAATCAAATAAGAAGTTTGGTGGCAGATCTTTCCATGTTTTTTTTTTACATTTCGTTTTCACCATTGGTCAGAATCTTAAGTCATGTTATATTTAAATAATGTCAAAAATAAATTAAGCAATAATATGGAATATAGTAGAAATAAAGAAACAATCTACATGATGTATTGAAAAAATATAAGAATTTGAAGGATTAATGTCAATTTGTAATTAATATTCAACTTTATGTATAGTATACAGTAATTAGGGTCAATATTATTTTTTTAATTCTTTAAAATGAGGAATAACTATGATAATAATAATAAGCCTAGAGAAAAGCTAACTTAATTCATGAAAATGAGTGAACCAAAAATTTCAAACTCATTATTTAGCAATGAAACCTATAACAAGAACCTAACAATAACAATATCCAGGTATAAACTGACTCATTGTACTAGAATATCTAATTATTGAATAAATTAATGTATTAATCTTTTTTTTATTAAGGGATAATAACAATTTTCTATTACTCTGAGGCAGTGTTTCTTAACCTTGTGCTCTTATAAAAAAGGAAAATATAATATAAAATATTTACCATATAAATAAATACGATTCAATATTTGTAATTATTTTTTGCTTGTGAGTATACTTCAAATTAAAAAAAAATATTGTATGTATTACATACAGCCTCCATAATATAGGTATATTTCTAGAACTTTTTAGCTAAAAATTGGTTATATTCAAAGCTCAAAAACATTTATGTTCACACAACCTTAAAATATATTTAGAATAAGCACCAAAAAATCATGTACCAATAAAAACATCTATACAGTCTGACAAATTATTTAAAAATTTGGACACAAACATGAGGCAGTGACATGAAATCTAACCACTAAGCATCGTAAAATACTTATGTACCAACTTCTAGGCCTTAGGCTGGCCATCTAATAGATTTTTTTTATTTTCTTAATTGATTTTAATTTAAATTTGTTATTTATTTGTGTAGATTATTTTTTTTTTTGGTGTGCCTTATCATAAGAAAAAGTTTTTTTTTTCCTTCTCAACATCGTTGAGCTTAGTAATTTGCCCATATTAATTTGTGCAAGATTATGATCATTACAATTAAAGATTATCAGAATTCTAAAGTAACTTTCTTGAAAGAAAATCTGTTAAAAGACTAATGCTACGTTGAGAAAATCCTAGTTTCCTACTTTGTTTTTGAAGGTTTTTAATGTATTTTTTTAATCAGCATTTACTTACCTTGTGATTGGAATGTAAATCAGTCTTATCTTCAGTCCATAGCAATAATCATAGCCTCTTTAAAATAAAGAAAATGTATTAAAATATCATTAAACATTTCTATTATAAAAATACACAGGAATATTTGACTTGATTGAATTACCTGACCAAGCATAGACCGCTCATCAACTGATGCAAAATCTAAAATAAATCACCAATGATTATTTTCATAAAAACTATTTCCTATCATTAGGGCCTCCCTTGGTAAAGAAGTCCAAGAATTCAAGAAGCCCATTAAAAATAAAAATCATATAATTAAGTATGTATGTAAAAATTTAAATATAAAATATCATTAGGTGTGTCCTGTATATATAGAAGGGGTACTGACTATCATTGAACTAATGCTTACTATGATTATTTTAGAATTATAGCATATTAAGGATAAAAAGTCCCACCAGGCCTTTATCTAAGGGTATTCTAGTAGGATGAAAACAATTTTGACACTGTTGTACAGAAGTACTTCTGGAAGATATTTCCAGGATGTTGTGAATGTGTATGTTATTTCATTCATTAAATTAATCAACTTATTTTTGATTTAGAAGAGCCACTACTCCTTATATACTATTTGGAGCTATTTTTAATAATTATTTTATTAATTCAACTTTGTAATATGTTAATGATTCTGCCTTTGTTTTTGTACAATTTTATTATTTTATTAGAAGGTAGCTGAAATTGATCAAATTGAAGTAAGAAATCTTTCAATGAAATGAAATGAAAAATTTCCTTTATTATTCTGGGATCAAGTCACTTAAGAATATAATAATATTAATAAATTTATTTATTGAGAAATTTTACAAATGCCTTTTGGCATATTTTGTAAATGTGATGTTTGTTAGTGAACCTTCTCTCCAGGATTAGCATGAATGCGTGATTGGAGAAACCTCCCAGGCAATTCTAATGAGGCTCTTCTTAATGCAGCAGATCTCTGCTCCAGAGGCGTTTGAGTTTCCTTGGTGGATTCTGTGGTAGTGTGTCTGTTAGTAATGTTTGTACAAGTGGATTAGGATGTCCAGCTAAGGAGTCATGAAAATGTTTGTAATATTTTTTAATTACATCAGTCACTTGTGGTATTTGTAGGTCTTTATGAAGTGATTTATTGGTTATGTAGAAGGAACAATGAGTGATATACCGCAGAAATTTAGATTGGAAAATTTGAATAGTCTGAAGGTGTGCTTTTTTGCATGAATCCCACACCTGAGAGTCCATATTGGTCTGAGTAGCATGTTGTTTATAATAATTTTGTTAGAAAGTGATAGTTTGTTTTTATGGTGTAACATTCGTCTTAGTAGTGATAATCGATGGTTCAATCTCTTTTTTAATGCAGTCGAGTGATTTTCAGGTTAGTCGTCTGTCCATTGTGAGTCCCAAATATTTTGTCTCTGTATGATTTGGCAAAGGGGTGTTGTAAAGTGTTAGTGGAGGGCAATCCGAATGTTTAAGTGTTAATGTAACCTGATTTGATTTTTGTATATTGATTTTTGTGCGCCATTTATCAAACCAGTCTTGTAGGAGATTTAAATGAATCTGTGCTTTCTGAGAAACTGTGATTGGATTAAAATCAGTTGGGAATATGACAGTGTCGTCTGCGTAAGTTGAGAGTAATGTGTCTGGTGTCTACGGAATGTCAGAAGAGTAAATTGAGTACAGAACTGGACCTAAAATATTGTCCTGCAGTACTCCTGCGCCAATTCGGAAATAGTCGGAGTGTTCACCATCCTGATTAACAATAAAGAATCTATCCGCAAGATACGATCTGATGATTAAATATTATATATGCAGAAAGATAGATTTAATTGTACAAAGAAGACCATCATGCCATACTTTATCAAAGGCCTTTGAGACGTCTAAGAAAGCTGTTGTGCAAAATTCCTTCTTTTCCAATACCACAGCAATTGTATCAATCACTATGAAATTGTTGTATGGTAGAGTGTGCAGGTCTAAAGCCAAATTGGTGATTAGGAATAACATTGTTTGCTTCTAAAAATGGATAGAGCCGTTTTAATAATCCTTTTTCAAATATTTTGGAAAATAAGGATAAGAGAATGATAGACCTACAGAACATGACTTGGTCGGAAGGTTTGCTTGGTTTTGGTAGCATTTTTATGATTGGAAATTTCCATACTAGAGGAAAGCAAGTAAGTTGAAGAATAGAATTGTAAATAGCTATCGTAAATAAATAACGTTTGCTATGGTTGGTCTAGTACTTGTTTGCTGATTGCCAAGCAGCAGTTTGCACAGTCTTAGTAAGCGTCTCTACAAGAATATAATTAAAATAATATTAAATTGTGACCAAAACAGAGTGTCTGGACTCATTAACATAAATAAAAAATAAGTGAAAATAAAGCGTAAGGGAAAATACAATAATTAAAACAACAAAATTACATTAAAAATAAATAAACAAATAAAAAAGATAACAAATGTGTGGAAAATAGCACTAATATTTGGCTTATGAATGATTTGGCCAGGACCAGAATTAGGATTTTTGACGCAAGGGAAACGCTTAATGATATTATATTATGGCAATATATTTTGAAATAAATATCATCTCAAACAATAACTTATTTTATTGATTGAATTACGGTCAAAACAAATAACATAAAAAAATATTTTTCTTAAAATTTGCCAACCTCTGAATTCTGCCACCCAGGACAAGTACCCCCTTTATCGGTCTCTCCCAAGTTCTGTACCTGGATTTGACTCTTTTAAATAAAACTGTATACTTACCTTGGCACATTATTTGCATTTTTAGTTCACCCATAATCTGAAAAATTATAGCATTATCAAGTTCTGCAAAAGCCGCCATGGCGAAGAAGTACAAACAGCTTTTGATCGTGGGCATCGGTACCTTGCTAAACACTCAGCAAACTTTCGATCACATTCACAAAGCCTCTGTCCACAGGAGTAACCAACACCTTTAAACAAAATTAATATTATTGCTATGTAGACTTTGTATCCCAGTAATGCTAAAGTTTTAACAAAATTTTGTGATTATCTAATTACTGCTTTAAAAGGTCTGACTGTATTGATAGTGTGGTAATTGAAATTAGCAATATTTGGAGTTTCACTATTAATAATGGTTTTTGATAAAATGGAAGGTTTGAAAAACTCTTAAATAATTAGACACTTATCTGTGTATTATATACCAATAGTTTTACCTTAATCCTTTTTCTATATGCTGCATTTTTATAAATTGTTTCATTTCTACAGAGAGGCTCATAAGTTAGAATTACATCTCGACTAGTATTTAACTCTGACTATAAAAAAATTTAGATGAGAAATGATCGAACCTAATTAAAAGCCAGAAAGTTTCTTCTGAATTGAATCCTTAAGTCTCTAGTTCTTTTAGAAATCATCAATGCTACTAAGCTGTAACTCCAAATTAAAATCATTAGCTATAATAATAATAATATCTCCCATTTTACAAGACAATCAAGATCTGTAGCCATGAAACTTGATGTACAATGTAGAAACCTATCCCTTCCATAATAAATTAAATTGTGACATAAACCCCCACACTAACCTTAATAATACAAAATACAGGAGTCTAAAAAGAGAATGTTTTTTTGTCTTACCAATAACAGTCACTTAATGTTAAGAATTCATTCTCATATCATTTATCATAAATTTAAGAATTGTATTTTGTAAAATTCATTTAAAAAAAAATCATTTTATGACCAGTGATTTTTTCTGCTTTCATATTCTGATGAAATTTATTTTACCACAAAGTGGTCTTCTCCTGTGGCATGTCCACACGTAAGGTACAAAGTATTCCATGAATGAGAGACAATTTGTAGAATTGTAGCACCAATCATGTTTCATACAGCATCTGTAACAGTTATGAAAATCATTACCCAATCTTTCCACAAGATTCATTCAATTTGTTTCTCAGGTTTATTTAAAATTAGACCAGATCTATACAATTGGAATTATTAAATTATTAATAAATACAGTGGTCACAAGTACCTACTGAACCAATAAAATGAAATAACAGCACTACTTTCTTATTTATCCCCAATATTGTTTAATTCTTATAAGTCTTGAGCCATCTTAATAAGTCAAGAAGGATATGTTTTCTTACAGGGTATCTATCTTTTTTATATGTTGTGGCTAGTTATTAAGGACTCTCTGCAGCGATAATAACAAAATATGAATTTGAACAAAATATACTTTTAACAGAAAAACAATGAGATGCATCCTTAACACACTCCCTCACTCCTTCCATAGCCATAAGATCACTAGTGGATCCAGGATTTCACTTTGGGAGAGGCTTCAGCTTAAAAGCCTCCTCCCTTCCCTAGAAGTAATAGTGGATTCAGGATTTAATTTTGGGGAGGGAGCTTCAGCCCAAAAGATTTTTTTTCATATATATAACGATAATTAATTTAAAAAAAAAAAAAGAATAAAGAAATGAACTACCTATATGAAATGGTGTTTAAGTGATTCTTGAAGTCCTATTAAATGCAGTTACACGAACAATAATACTTTAAGAGATAGTTTTTAAATTTTTTTCTATAAAATATGGCTATATTTTACTGTTTTGGGGAGGGCTTCAGCCCGAAAGCCTCCTCCCCCCACCCGTAAATCCGCCTGTGCTTAGATGGCCTGTGCATAAGATGAATATTCTGGTGTAAATAATGCCCATACTATGCGGAGAGGTGCCTCTTTCCAAGGAAAGAATTGAAAGTAATTCAAAGGGCTAATTTGAATTGTAAAGAGGGGAAGTGGAATTTTTCTCATTTTAACTGAAAAATAAGATGAGTAATACAAGATTAACGATTTCCGATTATTACGCTTTCTCACATACTTGAATTATGTAATCCAAAATGCTTACTTAGAAATAATCATAGTTATACTTGGTGATTCAGACACCCTACTGTACATCCTCCCCCCACATCCCTATAAATTGCATGTCGTATTGTTTCTTATAACTATTTATTAAAAAAAAAAAGCCAATGACCACAAAAAAAAGTTTACACACAGCTCCATACATGGCGGATTGACGACTTTGACTTGAATTAGTTCTTTGGTCACTGAGATTCAGCATTTGGCTGAATTTCATCATAATTGGACTTTTATTAAAGCTGGATAGTCAGAGAACAATAAAACATGAAAAAATATATATATAAAAAATGACTTAGACAACACCAGTAAAGTCAATTTTTAAAGTTGAAAATCGAGCGTCGTTTGTATTTAAACGGCCAACAATAACGAAACCTCCAGAAATGAAACCCCTGTAGAATACTTTTTTTTTCGAAAACACAGACTACTTTTTAAAATATTTGAAGTGGTTTCGTAGAAAACGCACTTAATCGGCGGAAAAGTGGTACTGGCGTAGGCGCCATAGCCCTTTACCGCATTATTGAATATTAAAAAATGACATAGTTACATAGCTATGATAACTTTTTTGGCGCATTATTTTGATTGTATTAACGAAAAAGTAATAATAGTAACAATATTTAATTGTTTTATACTTTTTTTTTTTTAAAACAGCCTGGTAACTATTTATTATATGTAATTCAGATTAAGTACCTATTTATTTTAGTTTTAAAACAGCTATTTAGAGTGCTAACATTGGGTAGTTATTCAGCAAGTGTTTTCACGTCATTATTTCCATATGTTCAAATTTATTGGATGTATTTCATTACAGTTGTAAATATCATTACGAAATAATAATAAAAAACAGGTATTACTATGACTCATTTCCGGGAATGTACATACTCTTTAACGAACCTCTGAGAATCTGTAAATAAAAAAGAAAAAAATTTAAATTTCAAACTTTTAAATAAAAAACTCAAGATATTCAGCAAAGTATTTTTAACCAAGTTTTTTTATTATAATTATATCATTTTTTCTACAGAGGCCTTAAACGTCCTCCATAAAGAATAAACGAAGTAGTACGAAAAAAAATTAATACAAATAAAATCACATTTATAATTTTAATTATGTTTTTTTTTTCTTCATATAGCTGATTCTTTCCATTTTAACTAATGTTTTTGAAATTTCTTAATCTCTATGTCAAATTCGTGATTTAGATTAAATTATATTCATGATTTAATTTTTAACAACTTTGATTTTATGTAAAAAGACTAAATTAAATATAGTCGTTAGGGTTTATTTTTGAATAGATTCATTCCAGAATTCTGTTAATACACTTCCCTATTGGCCTGGACTCCTTAATTTCTATAAATCGCTTCAGGACTATATTTGACTCCTCTATCGATCACATAGCCGTCGAAACCTAAAGACGTTTACGTTCTGGTATTAGATTACATTCCGACGGAACGAAACCGTCTACCGGGTCTCGGTCAGTTCCGATGGTGGAATCCGTTTCGCGAACCGTCCAGCCCTGAAGGGCCCATCCCTATTTAGCGAACACTAGGTAGATCACTGCCCTATAGGTGTGAAGCATATTTCAATTAATTTAGACATATTCTTAAACCAGGGTCCACGTTGACAATACTGCAGATCCGCGAAACAATTTCGACTAAAAAAAAAGGAAGAAACTTACCAGACGCCCTAATATCTCAACTTTTCGATTATATTTATAAAAAAATCATTTAAGAAAAATCTTTCATGATAGAGGTAAACATGACGACTAAAAATGTCTAAAATTTGGTTTAGGTCCGTGGAAACTAAAACATTGTTCAAGAGGGATCCGTAGCCTACTTTAATTTAAAACCTCTTTAATCTAGGATTATCTTGTGAATTTTTTCTTATAAATTTAAATGAATTCGATGAATTTTATTTGAACCACAATACAGATTCTTGTTAATCAATTTGGTACGACATGTTAATGATAAGAAACACTTTACATCTTTTGTGCTGTGCAATTTTCTTTCAGCAGGAGAGAGCCGGCTTAGAAAGGCTCTTCACTGGCTATTGAAGAGAACTCAGATGTTGAGATGTATAGCAGACCATACATACACTCTGCTGAAGAATGAGAGTAGTCTTGAATGCCCGACCTTCCTGAGTTGTCGAACTTTTTTTCAGATTCTTCATTTTACAGAAACCGGGGGATAAAAGAAACTGCTTTATTACGAAACATAAAAAGATATGAGTAAATAGAAATATATCTATAACTATCTACACACACACACTCACACACACACACACACTCACTCACACACACACACACACACACACACTATACAAATCACACACACACACAGAAAGACGTTCCTAAGCTCCGAAGGAAGGTTAATATTTGAAAAGATCATTGTTTATCACATCGCTCATTCTGTCACACCTCGTGAGTGTATAGATCACGGGACTCTTTTCCGAAACTTCGCATAGTCTTTCCCAGAGCAAAAGAATTTTTAATAGTTCTCTGATAACGGTCCTTATTTCCTCAAATAAACAAGACCCTCTGGTTTTAGTGTTCGAAGGAATATTCTCCGATGTAACTTCCTACTGTTTTTGTTCTCTATGTTTTTGGTCTTGCTATTGGTGGTCTGACAGGTTTCTTATTATTAGTTAATCATTTCTTCTGTTCTTCTAGTTGTATGAGTACTAGGATGCTGATCAGAAATATTTAACACAAACATGATTCAGAACTACCAGGACTGCCTGGCGGTTCTTATTTTCTACTTCAGTCTGGAATGTTTACAGTGGAATCCAACATCCAAGTAGAAAGAATTATAACTGTGGGTTGATGGTTGACTGTCCTGAATAATGTAGAGAAGGATAGTTGGGGTGATCAGTCAGAAATAAAAATGGCAAAAATAAATAATAATATTTATTTTAACATTTGCCGATGTTTCGACAATATATATATATATATATATATATATATATATATATATATATATATATATGTATAAATAATATATATGTACAAAAAAAAATGTATATATACGAATATATAAATAAGATTAAAGAGAAATAAGGAAGTCAGCGAAAAGGAAAAAAAATATTGTTATGGATGTTATAATAAATTCAAAATTTGGGAATAGGCTTAGGATAAGTTTTGTTTGTCTGTTCTTAGATTCACTGTCTTAGGTTGGAACTGGATGTGGAGGGTTTCAGAAATGAGTCGTTTGTCATGGCAAGGGACGAGGCAAGGATGGAAGTTCTGTCGAAATCAAATGTATGGTTTAGGGAGAGAGAATGTTCGGATAATTTGGAGCTGGCAAAATTACGAGAGAATACAGAATATTTATGTTGGGTGATGCGGTCTTTTAGAAGAGATTCTTGATATTACCAATAAAGGATGAAAAACAATTGGAGATAGAGCACGGAATACGGTAAACGATATGAGAGCGGTGTGTAAGAGGAACAGGGTCTTTTAGGGATGTGTATAATTTAGAAAGTGTGTTGTGAGAATTGAATGCAAGTCGTAAGTTAGGGTCAGTAGATCGTAAAACTTTGTTTAAGTTGTCAGAAAGATTAGGAATATAAGGTAGAGATCTGTAAATGGAGGCCGGAATGGGTTGTGGAGAAATAGTACAGATCGAGATTAAGGAAGAGCGATTATTGTGGTCTTTTATAAGTTTGTTGATGACATGGAGATGAAAATTATTGTTTGACAGGATCTGTTTTATACGTTGGATATTGGTTACATGAAATTGAGGATCGGAGAGGGAGAGATTACGGTGGATGAGATTTTTAGCAACATTAAGAATTATGTTAGAAGAATTAGAAAGAATTATGTTTTAAAAGTCAGTTATGATCCTCGGCTTTGCAGGCAACGTATTTTTTGAGTACTTTTGGAGCGTGGAGAGATGCATTTCTTGTGCTGTAAATATTGGGAGTAAATAGCTTCGTTGAACTAGCCAAATTTGCAAGCACACCTCGCTGTTCGTGGACGGAATATCCAATTCCTATCGCTTGTCTTCATCAATCAATAGCTCTGAGGGTGTCTCAGAATATTTATGAAAAGTACTTGATTTGCACTTCACCACATTATTGTATTTAGTTTGCTCTGTCTGCCAATGCATCTAAAGCTGAGCTCATTCAATCCCTACGTTCATCCAATACCTAAAATGGGCTATGATTAGTGACTAATGACTGCGAGATTACGGCTGTAGAGGGACATCTGAACTTTTGGATGTCCCAGACAACCGCTAAGAGCTTCCATAGTAATCATTGCTTAGTTCATTCCAACGCAATATTTTTCTTAGTACTTCCACAAGAAGATGGTCTAAAGCATAAATTTTTAATAAAAATCCCCATACATGTATATGTTTTAATTACCTTAATGTATTAATTTTAATCTAACGGAAAAGGCGGAAGCTACATTCTTCCCTTCCTAATAATAATCTTTACATTTTTTATAAAAAAAAAACGATACCAACCTCTGTGCCAAGAAATTATTATGATATTTCATCTGGCTTATTGCAAAGGTGTTTGAAAATAACCAATTAGAGGATTTCACTCCATGTCGTTAATGAAATTAACAATGTTACCTACCTGTCGATTGGATCCGTAGGGTAACCTGATCCAAGGAAACCACAGTAACATCCATAACCTTTATAATCCAGTGGATTACATCTGGTAGCGCAGGTAATCATATTGTAGAGTTCAATCACACTTCGCTTTGACCTGATAAAATATAATTAGCCTATCATGAAAATAATACTTGTTAGTAAATTCTTAGTTGTTAAAAGTAGATTATCTTATCATATATTAAAAAATATTTAAATCTAAATAGTTATTTTTTAAAAATAAATTTATTTTAATTTTTCATGAGTCATTTCAAAATAAATGTACCAACTTAGTATTTAATAGTGATTTGCCCCGTCAAAATGTAATGAGACAAATTAAACTTGCAGCTACTGAATGTTTTCAAGCACCATCGTTTGCCGTCTTCATCAGGTTTTTCTTTTTCCAATTTACAAGATATAAGTATACATTTTTAATGAAAATACCTTGATGTATAAATAAGTAATCGTAGAAGATAGAATTTGATAAAATAAATATTTAACCATTTTAATATAATTTCTTCATTTTCATTAATCTAAATATACTTTATTTACGGACGGGACGTTTTGAAAATATCTGCGAAATTCCTGATATTTCGTCAAAATTGGATTGGCGTTATTAGGTGCTAAGAATAACCATATTTCCCTAATAATCCGAAAATTCATTGCTAACCTTCAAGTCAAGAGTCCTTTGCATTTCATACTCAAACAAACCAGACAGCTCAGCTCCTGGTCTTACTGAGGGACTAATAAATTGTTTCATTAACTGAATATACCCAGCTAATACTACAATTATTCATAACTGGTATACCCAGTTGCAATGCTTCCTAGTTGTCTATCGTTTCCTCTTACTTGGAAAAAATACATTTTTTGTTCCTCTGCCCATTCTTTTGATAATAGACTCCAGCCCTCAAACTTGCGCGTCCCCTCATAATTTAAAAAATCTTATATTATTGAAGAAATTATGATTTATCAAGGTGGCGTCCGAAATCCTCTGACTGCGTGAAAGGTAGTATTTCCGTCAAATTAAGTTGGTTCCGAATCTGAATATGTGTTATAGAAGGGTTTGCAGCAGTTGCATCGATTGGTGCCGGGCAGAACTAGCGGTCACATGTGTCAAAACAATTTCAAATGATAAACACAAGATCGTTTGACTTCGGACTGTACATGTTTGCTAGGCGGGAATGGCTCGCTAGCATTTGCTTTCCCCAATTTGAGATTGCTCAAGGCTTATTCCTTTCCACCAAACAGTGTTTAATCCATCTATTTTTAAGGGAACATATATTCTCATTAGATAGATGATTTCTACTAAGTATATCTCTTACAATTGTTTACTAATGTTAAAAATAACCCGTTACATTTGCTGTATGTACATTATGACCAATCACTGTTAGAAACATGTATCTTTGCTTTACTTGGAAAAATCTTATATATTCGTATAATAAGTAATTTTAATTTTTTTTTGTAAGTTTATGATTTACATAAATTTATTTGATCACATCAATACTTCATATATAAAGCTTAAGGTTTTGTTAGGTTGTACGCGCTTATTTTAGGAACTGCAGTTTCGATTTCAACTTATATTGGCGTAAGATATGTACCATTTATTAAAGAAGGCACTAGTCTTTATACCAAACACGATCGGTAGGCAGTTACACTAGTCTCGTTCCGATGAAGATCGTTTCCAGTTAATACATATAAAGCTCACTCTATAAACGTTTAGGCATATTGTAGTTTTTTAAAGAGAAGTGTTTCTCCTAAGGACATCAGGTCGAGATATCTCATGTAGATTATGAGCTTAAAATGTAATTTTTATGTATTAAAATTTTGATGAACCATTTAGAAAAACAGAAAAGTATTATATTATACAGCTAATGAACTCTTTTTTCATTCATTAGAGAACTTTTTTCTTTCCTCCGCTACCTCACCTTTTCTGCTATATGTTGTTTTCTCCGAGCCAGGGGAACAGTCGGAGCAACTCGTAATCTTCTGGTTATCAAGTTGCCAGGCAACTCGTGTATTGCATTTCATTAGGTAAGTTCACCCCACCCTATTTCAATAGAGAACCAAAATTTTATATGCTCATAAACCAAATTTCCTAATTAAACGAAACGAATTCAGTTTCCCCAACCAATTTCCAATAACTATACCCTTGTAAATTAAAATATAATGAAAAATCAATAAATGTGACTTAATATCATGTCAAAGAAATATGACACCACTTCTGCTACTGGGCTTATTTTTTGGACTGTATTCTCATAAATTTTTGTTTATTTGTTTACATATGTCCATCAACACTCATAGTGCCGTTTCTCAAAATGAAACCTACAATTTTTGGAAAAAAATTAATCATCCACTGGAATTTGTTTAATTACTGCCATTGAACTCTATATAGTGCTTGGTACCGACCCCATTTAATCAAATTATTAGCATCCGCTTGAAACTTCGTAAACAGCTTCATCTTATCGTAACCTACAGATATTTTATTTACGAAAATTCTCGAAATTGGGGCATTTTCAATCTAGAGGGGAGCAAACTTTGGCTATTTAATTAGGTACTAATAACTCGTGAATACCAATTTGCTTCCTACTTGGATAGTAAGATACTTTGATCACAAAATCGGGAAATAAGGTGGTATTCAAAAATATTGAGCCGTTTGGCGTGACCTACACCCCCGAATTTTCAAAATAACGAGGTTATATAGGACAAACGGGCCAACATTTTTGTAGGCCATCTTTTTTTTATCTATTTTGTGATCAAATTATTTTACTATCAAAGTAGAATGCAAATGCGTATTTACGAGTTTTCAGTACCTAATTAAATAGAAAAAATACACCCCTCTCTAGATTGAAAACGCACCAATTCCAAGAGTTTTCGTAAATAAAATAGTTGTAGGTTACGATGTGATGAATGTTATTTACGAAGTTTCAGGCGGATATTAATAATGCGATTAAAAGGGGTCTGTGCCATAGACTACTAGTGAATAGTGGATATTCTGGCACAAAATTGATAGTGGAGTGAAGTTTAAACATATTTTAATAATAAATATTGAATTGAAAATTCTTATACCATTCGAAAGTAAGGGTACACCTATTACTCTACAAATATCCTTTTCTTTCAATATCGACAGGTACTTAAAATTAGAACTGTTATTGGTAAAGTAAATCAAAATAAAATAAAATGAACCTATTCTCAATCCTATTAAATCGTCTTACTTCTGATTCCGATCAGAAGTGAGACCAAGTCAAGAGAGAACCCTTAGATTTCTTAGTGCCAATTCGATTGCTCTTCTTTTTATAGTTTTATGAATATTCGTCAGTGTTTATTCCATAAACATTCCAGACTAAGGCAAAATGATCCTTTTTATTTATTTACCGCCCTCTCCCTTCCTCGTCTTTCGACAATACGGGATAACGATATGACCTTGCTAACAACATTTTGCAATGTACACAATGGATATTAACACATTATGTAAAAAAAAAATCAGATTTTAAAGAAAGAATAGATTTAAGTTGCATAAGCATCACGAAAGGAGCAATTTAACATTTATTTCAGCTGATATTGGAAATCGCTAAATATTGCAAAATATCGGATGGTTTGTCATGGTTTTTGACCTTTTACGTTCATTTATGGTGTTTTGTGTAAAGCTGAAAAGTAACATAGATAAATAAATCCTATATTAACTTCTGAGTAGCAAGTAATTTAGTTTTTATTTCTCTTTTACTACTGGTTACTGACTCCAAAGGTAGCTCCACAAGAGGGGTCATGTTTTATTTTATATATATTTTGTTTTCTTAATTGAAAGGTAACTTTATTGCAAAAAAAAACTATTTTTTTCAATGAGACGATACCTTTAACGTATTTTTTAATAAATTGTCTTTCTTTTTTTTTTTTTAGGAGATATCAAACATTCATCTGTACAGGTGCAGCGGATTAAATGACGTACCTCAAATACTAACTAGGTAGTAGGTACCGCATTCAATATTAGTGTACATAATCCGTTGAGAAAATACATATAAGCAAAAATTGTTTAGCAAATACAAGGCAGTAATTAATTCGTAAATAGCATTTGAAAAATATCTTTTGATAAGTTTGATATTTCAAATTCATAAAACAACATAACGACGTTCTAATAACATAGCTTATGCTGTGGTAGAACGGAGGAGGATTCATTAAAACTATATTGCTCAGTACACCATTTGTAAAAGCTACCAGGACATAAAAATTATTCTATTATTCAGAAGGTGGTATTTTTCAAAAAGACATTTTTGTGATTTCCACATCAGACTAATCAAAAAAACTACTCATTTAGTTTTAATTTGTTTAAAATACGGGAAATATAATAATTATTTGAATTTAATAACTTTTTTTTCCTTTGGCATTACAGACCATGTCGATCTTTTGCCGCATTAACAATCCTGCTCCATCTCTGCCTGTCTTGGGCTATTTCTTTCCATTTATCTGCGCGCAGCTCTATTGCATCTTTGTAGATTCTATCTATCCATCTGCTTTTTGGTCTGACGCGTGATCATTTGCCTTCTATTGAGACATTCATTGTTACGTAGCGGCTTCCAGATGGATTGCTACGAGCTACATGGCCCGCCCATCTTAAACTCCGTGCCTTCCTGTCATGAAATATTGATTGACCAGTTTCTGTAAGCAGTTCTTTATAGGTCTTTCTTCTTTAGTACTCTGATATTAGATAGTTCCGGTTATCGTGCAGAGGATTTTTCTCTCAAATCTTTCAACAATATTTTCTAGGATGCTGGTTAGTGTCCAGATCTCAAGGGCCATATATTAGTACTGGCTTTATCATAGCATTGTACACCCTTACTTTAAGATTTCTTGAGATTTCAATACCTTTGAAAGAGAAAAGAAAGCTCTGTTTGCGGTAATTGTGCGCTGGTCTATTTTCGCCTGTTGGCCATTCATAGAAGTTATTGTGGAGTCGAGATATTTGAATTTTTTAATCTCGGGAATGATTTTACTTTTACCCAGATCCTGCTAGAATCTAATCAGTTAAGCGGTCATGGTCTTGGTCTTGTTAAGTGCAAGACCAAGACCGATTTTGGGCAACACTAAGTCACCCAATTCGGGCGTTCATCCCTTCAAGTATACTAACCACGCTCGAGGTTGCTTAACTTTGATTACTTATTGTAAGCATCTTAGTACGCTCGGCTATCCAGGTTCTATTATATATTTAGTCTTAGAAAATTATTTATTTATTATAAATTCAGTTTCTTGTGAATGACATAAGAACTTAAGTTGACTATGTCTATAAAAAAAGTATACCTTTGTTCTAACACCACTATATTAATCTAATTTTTGACGATAAAATAGCCATTAGTTGTGTAACAGGTGAAAGATTTAACTGAATTGAGAGGTGGTAGTTAGATGTTAAAGAAATAGGTGGCCCATTAAATATTCAGTCGAAGTTGGCTCAGAAGCTTGTACAAGGACTTAACCTACAGAAAAGGGACTATATGACTTTTTTTCGCGACATAAACTACTCTTAAAAGTGGCAATGAAACGGTTCAAGAAGTCCTTTGTGTTGCTATTGATGATCCGTTACTTAAAATAATAATATTGATCTTCTCCTAATTATATTTTGAAAAAAGAAACGATGTATAAACAAATTGGATATAACATGATGACTAACCATAATATAAATAAAATATATAAAACTGATTTACCTTGCTTTATCGGCTAATTTCAAACTGAGAGAGGATCCCCAAACATTATTGGCGTGCCCGAGGTAGGTTTCAAGTTCTTCTGGAGAATTTACGGAATAGTTTTCTGTAAAAAAAAAATTAAATGAATGAACTAAAAATTAATTTTGATACATTTTTTTATAAATAAGAACGAAAAAAATGTTTTTTTATACATTTTTATTAACTTTTAGTGCATCTCTGGAATATTTCTTCACAAAACTAACTCATCACTAATATTTTACATTAATTGATCTGTGATTTTGGATGTTGATGTTGATGAAAGTGAAAAAATATTTCATAACTACAGCTTTTTTGGAAATAGGTTATTAACTGGTAAATGAAATAAATGAAGCTCGAATAGAAATCATGAAAGATTTTTTTTTAAATAACAAAAAAGGGTTCATATTAAGCTGAAAACTTTAAATAACAATGAGTATGGGAGATGTGGCCTAAGCCCTGATGGCTCAGTCAAATTAGACTTGCTAACTTGCAAAAGGTCGGGTAATTTAAATTTCTTTTTTATATTGTTAGGTGTACAGTGACTACAAAAAAGTTCGTTGCAGTGCACCAAAAACTATTGAATTTTCGAACTATTTTTGGTTTACGCTAAATATCTGCATTTTAGAGCAACATGGATAAAAAATGTTAAATTCAACATTCAAAATTTCCTAACTTTGTTGTATATAACATTTTTCTCTAAACCTAACAGGAAGCGAACTATCGATCTTTCAAAATTTACCAGTTTCGATTTCTTCAAAATAGTGCTCTTTCAGTTTTGAACGGAAGAATTCTGCAATTCCATTTTGAATTCTGGTCAAGGGAATTCGGAAGTTTTTCTTGAAGATAATGAGCCATTGACTGGAACGGTATACAGTAGTTGGTAAGTGTTTTGAAAAGCATGTTATACGGTGAGCCAGACCTCCCTTATCATCCACCCTCCTCCCACATCCCAATAAATTGCATATAATTGTATAACTATTTATTAAAAAAACAAAACAATGTTGCCATAAAAAATAGAGGCTGCACTGACCCAACATGACAGATTGACGTCTCTGACTCGAGTAAATTTCTCGGTCACTGTGATTCGGAACTTGTCTTAATTTCGTCACAATTGGCCTTTTATTAAAGCTGAATAGTTAGAGAATAATAAAGTATGAACAAATATTAATCGATAGACGGCCTTGGTAATAAAAAACATCAGTAAAGTCAAGTTTTCAAGCCATTCAAACTAAAGTTAAAAACCTAGCGTCTTTTGTAAATAAACGAACAACAATAACCGAAAACGTCCGGAAATAAAACATCCGGAAAATACATTATTTTTTTCTAAAAAACTGATTACTTTTAAAAATATTTGAAGCAGTTACTTAGAAAATAAATGTAATCGGCGGAAAAGCGGTACTGGCATAGACGTCTAGAGTCCTCTGCCATATCATTAAATATTCATAAATGGTATAGTTACAGTGCTTTTGTGATTGTATTAATATTTGATTGTATTAACGAACAAATATTAATACAATAATTGAATCGTCAATTTTTTAATTTTTTTTTACCCATTTTGAAAGCTCTATAGTTCACTTCCTGTTGGGTTTAAAATGTTATGTACAAAAATTTTAGATAATTTTAACCATTATCCATGTCGCTTTTGGAACAAAAAGGAGATATTTTGAGTAAACCAAAAAAAGTTCGAAATTTCAATAGTTTTTGGTGCACTGCAACGAATCCAAGTCTTTCAATTGGATTTTTTATAGTCACTGCACCCACCATAAAAAAAAGAAGAATTTTAAATTACCCGATCTTTTATAAACTAGATCACTTTTTTTTGTGCTAATTTTACTGGGATGTGAGCCATTGCGTCGTACGGCTGCCAAACACGATACCTTCAAACCTCTCTAAGCTCTACTAAATAAACATAAATTTAATAAAGCTAATGATAATGAAATACATTTTAAATTAAATATTTTTATTTAGAGGGCACAGGGTGAGAGAGAAAATATTAAGATAGATATCTAAATTGAAAATTCTAGTTTTACTAAATTTTTAATTAGTGCTATATAAGTTTGTATTATAGTTAGTTATGTTTAATTGAGGCAGAATATTTCTCAATAAAGAAGATTTTAATAATAGGCCAGACTTTTTTCTGCCGGCGTGGTACATACGTCATAACTGCGCCGTGCCTTGGCCGACGATGACGTCGACTTTTATGACGTAATTTAACTGACCTATACCTCTGACGATCAGCTGACCGCGGTTGCTATCAACAGGCTAATCAATGAAATCTCTTGCTAATTAATATTTCCTTATACAAACACACACATATATATATGATACACAACCCATCAGTTTTATTTTTTACAGTTGCTTGTTTGCTACTCTATGCATTAGATAAATTTCTCAGAAGCAATGGGAAAAAAACAACATTAATCTGAATAGCTAAGAGGTTCTTTGAATTTTTATCAGTTTTCTTCGTACAAAAATAATTTTCTTTTTTAAATATTTATATATAACAATGCACTCTGAAATATTTGAATGTTGCTCCAATCGATTTTTGAACTGATACATCAGACCGAATGTTGGGCCGATTGATAACGGATGGCAGCTGACAATAATTATGTAGATGCGTTAATGAGGGTAGAAAGTAGGTGTTATAACACCCTCTTCTTATCACTAGAACAACAGGTGTTTTAAAAACAAACATTGAAATGATTATGTAGGAAATATTTTAACTTCATTAAGTTATATTTAAATAAGTAAATAATACAAATGTCAGATAAGTAATTTCTATATTGAAATTAATGAAAGGTTGTAACTTAACATTTTGTGGTCTCCGAATTCTAATTCATAATACAATATCGATATTATCTGGTAGCTTTAGTACCTATATAATGTAATCATCATGTTTTGTTATATATTATATAATCTACAACATAAATAATACAGATGAAGAGATCACTTTACCGGCTCTCAGGAGCTTAGAGTTTGACGAAGGTGGTGTTATTAAAAAAATAATGAATAAATATTAGATTTATTTTACAATTATTTTTACTGTGTCTTTATGTATATTAATACGTAATACTTAACTGTAGTTGCTTTATGATCAAATAAATAGCAATTATACCTACTTCGATTGGAGTATGATTATTATTTCCTTCATAAAGTTGTGTATATACATTTTTTTATCTTTTTTCTAGATAAGAATTTAAAAAGATATTGTTACAGCCATTTTCAAAACATATTTTCGATTTCTATCGTGTATAAAATAAAATATAAGAAAATATGAAGTATGATTATTATTATCATCATAAAACTTACCTTTATAATTTAATTTTCTAGATACAGAAAATAAAATAAAAATTGTTAGCGTCATTTTTAAAAAAATATTTTCGATATTAGACGTGTAAAGTAAAAATAGTGAAATTACATAATTCTGATAATTTAAAATGATGATAGGAATAAAAGGTTTATTTTGCTATTATAATTTTTAAAGGTTGTATTTCAATAATTTCTAAAAATATAAGCACATTTCTATATGCATTATTACAGTTGTTTCGTAGCTTAAATTAAACTCATTCTACTTCTTTACCCATCAACATAAAAAAAAAAAAAAAAAATGTAAATAGGCTTTAAAATTAGCTATTGGATATTGATTTAATTTGTCTAGGAAGAAACAATAGCATTGAGCCGACAATAATACGAGTTTTCAATGAGCAACCGTACGAGGTTTGGGGTACGAGAATAACAGATCACGTTGCAACTCTTACAGGGAGTTATAAATAAAATAAAACTATTGCGAGGATAATTTGTTGAATTAATTCTCCTCTGCCATTTTCATTTAACAAAATTTTCGAAAAGTTATATAATCTTATATACTATTTCTGAAATATATATCCCTTTTCCGGCTCTCAGGATTGATGGTTTTTGACGAATGAGGTACCAATACAAAGTGAATATCACATAGAATGCGCAAATCGTAATTTCGATTCCTAATTTTATGCCAGGACTTAAATAAAAGTGAATATAGAAGTGGGAGGTTTCAAACCATATGATGTTGCCGCCTCAACAGATAGTGACCTTACAAATTAGTTCATAATTTGCGAAAGACTCGAAAATTACGCAATGAATATTTGAAAGCTTACTGAATTCCCTACAAAACTTTTAAAAAAATCATCGAAATCGTACGAGCTGGTGTAGAGTTATAACGTTCTGAACATTTAGTATTTGTTGTACTGCAGAGATTCTGTTGCATATGGGAATTTAATATTTTGAGAATTGACCCTTTTGTTCGGAGGTACACTATGTAATGCATCAATTAGTAATATTTTTTTAGCTTTAAAGCATTTTATTCTTTTAATTAATTAAATTATTAATTTTATTTTTATTTATATAAATGAGTCTTTCTTTAAACACTTCTTGGAATGTTTGCCAATGTCCTTCAATTACTGTTGCGTTTACTTTTAGATCATTATTAATGAAGTTTTTCACGTTTTCATGTTTGAATCATGACAGATTCCAAATCATATTTATTACTGATGGCTTACTAAATATATGTATTAAACCGTTGCACATCATTGAATGCACAGGCAGATCTACAGGGGGAAGGGGCTTTTAGGCTGAAGCTCCCCGAAAATGGTAAAATATAACCATATTTTACAGAAAAAAAAATATTAATAATCTAAATATTAAATATTATGTTGAACCCTTAATGTATTAAAATCAGACACAAGTGTTAGGTTTGTGCGGGTATTCACACGGGTAAGCTTGTTAAATAGATTCTTCTACGTAATGGACTAATTTTTACGAATTGCAGTAATCTTAAAGGTGTAATTGTTGGCTAAGATCAATAATCCACAATATATACTAATTTATATGCTATGCTTTATAGAATTATAGAATTTATATAATATGTTTGATGCTATTGCATTAGTAGCTTTAACTTAGTTTTATTTATTTAACTTAGTTGATTTCATGAATTTTTTACTGGAGGTAGTTCACATTCTTGCAATACACATACACACAAACACACACACACACACACACACATATATATATATATATATATATATATATATATATATATATATATATATATGGAAGTTTAAAAAATTTATTGTTATCCTATTCATAGCCTTATTTCATACCCGAACAAAT